>CM067332.1:66630000-67990000 GCA_034376525.1 Nicotiana benthamiana
AATTAACTCGGCTCCAGCCTAGCCACCCCAAATAAATCAAGCTGCTAACCATATCAAGAACTCAGTAGCATAAGAAAACCCTTGTTTTTACTCCAAAAATATGTGAATCCAACGTCCAAATATTTATAAAAACAAATTTGTGCACCAGGGCAGACCTCAAATATATCTTACGGATTTGACTGAACCCAATAATTTTTGTTCAAATCTTATAATAATTATTTTAAAATTTTAATGTATATATATATTCATTAATTTAAAAATCAATAACTTAAAATGACTAAAATTCCAAACTTATAGCTTCAAATCCATGTTCTGTCTCATTTATATTGATTAATATTCTCCAAAAACCAATATGCTACAAAATAAAACTAAAAAATCATTTTGACTGGAAAATGGGTTTGTTAATCTTTTCTTTTTGTGTTGATTTTGTTTCATTTTCTTTGTTTTAATTTTTTTCTTAGTGTTTGGACGATATAGTACTAGGAAAAGATTTTCTAAACGCAAATTTATGTTAGTGTTTGGACGTGATAGTCGTCATTTTGAGAGTGAAAATCAAGAATTTGCTGTTTAATTTTCTCCATTTTATTGTTTTTTAACTGTTCTCTTAAAAACAAGAAAAATAATTATAAGTCGGCCTTCTGTACACCAACTTTTACATGGTGCAATTTTGACCTCAGTGAAAAAGATCTCCTATGGAAAAAGGCAAGTTTACTGGGGTAAAGCCTGTATCACAAATCAAGTTGCATTTGCACTGAATTTAAAGTTCATTTCATTTGCCAAAAAATACAAATGTTTGTACACCTAACCCCAGTCAGATCCTAACCCTACATCTGACCCCAGATTTGGTTTTATTTAAAGAGTGAAAATGAGCTAAGCCAGCTGTGTTGTGAATTGATCTCTCTATTTCTTCTTCCTCCACTCTTTGTCTCTCCCCCTCAACTTTTCCTTTAGACCATTGTCTTCTAAAGTTGATTGAGAAATAATGGAAGTGTGGAATTTAACTTAGTTCTTAATTTTCTTTTATTAGGCTTCTTGTTAATATTTTTTTTTCACTTGTTAAAATTGCTAGTACTTCTTATGATGGGTTCAGAAGTGGATGAGTTAATTAAAAAGGAGAAATATGGAATTGTACCCAATAGAGAGAAGGAGGGGCTGTACAATTTCACTAAATTCACCAAAATCTGTGCCATTTTGGTTGGTTTTGGACCTTTGGTGGTGCAAATTTTTCTTGTCATGTCTTTTTATAATTGAAAAATATACTAAGTGACAAGAAAAAGTTCAAAGCTTGCTCTTAGCATTTCTCTTCCTTTTTCAGCTCTCTTCTCATTCACTTTCTGTACAATTTTTCCCACTGAAAACCAAAAAAAATAGTGAATTTTCAAGAACTTGCAATAATGAAGAGAGTTCGAAGTTCTGATTCTTTGGGCGTGCCATTGATATCCATGTGTCAAAATACTACAGGTGCTTTGCTTACTTGGTTAAATATATTATCTTCACTTTTATTCTTCTTTTTGGTTTCATGAAATTTTGTTCTTTTTCTAGATAACATGTCCACTAAAAAATTTCTTGTCACTTGCCTTTTCTATGCTCTAATCCCCTTGTATCTTGAAAGTTTCAAAAAATTCATGGAATTTGGTTGTGTTTAATCAAGAATAATGTTTTAGTATTACAGGTAGTAATACCTGTTTTAGTTAGTTTTATACTTCACTCTTATCTGGTACTTTTGGTGCAAATATTTTATAATATCAAAGTTTTTATCGGTTATAACAAGTTATTTTCTTCAATCAAAATAACTATAGGTAGCTACCCATAATTGTATGTTACCTTAAGTTGAAGGTGTAAAATAAAGTAGAATTTAAGATATATTCACCAAGTTATATTTACCCTATCACGTTTAACATGAAAAGTTACTTATTATTGTCTGATGGTATAAAACCTTTGGATAAAAGGCAGGTGGATCCATAAAACATCCTAACAAACATGTGATCTATTGTTCACGCAGACACAATGTTATTATTACTCCATGGCTCTTGTTCGATATACAACTTCTATAGAGATACATAATGTGCTCTCTCTCTTTTATGTCGTTCTCATGTTCTTTTGTCCTTGTTTTAGATGACCACCACCAATGGAACAGCCAAGTATATTCAAGGGACTTTCAATCCATGTTAGAATTAGGGTTAGAAGATGAACCCTGTGTAGAAGAATCCGGCCATGGATCGGAGAAGAAGCGGCGGCTAAGGGTGGATCAAGTGAAGGCTTTAGAGAAGAATTTTGAAGTGGATAACAAGCTTGAACCTGATAGGAAAGTGAAGTTGGCTCAAGAACTTGGTTTGCAACCAAGACAAGTGGCTATTTGGTTCCAGAACCGCCGTGCACGGTGGAAGACAAAGCAATTGGAGAGAGATTACAATGTTCTTAAAGCAAATTTTGATTCTCTCAAACATAACTATGAATCTCTCCAACATGACAATGAAGCTCTCTTGAAAGAGGTATAACTGGTTTTTAAATCATTATTTCAATGTTTTATTCAAGAATAAAGGACAATTCAGTGCACTAAGCTCCCATTATCCACGGGTACGGGGAAAGACCAGATTGGTTTATTTTATGCTGCCTTATCCTTTATCTTTGAAAGAGGCTGTTTTCATTACTCAAACTCGTGAACTCCTGGTCACATGACAACAATTTTACCAGCTACACTAAGATTCACTTTGTTTTATTCAAAAACATCACTAGTTAAATTTTTTAAAGGTTTGTAACGCATTTTGTCGTAGACCAAATTAAAAAAGAAAGAGATCGATACACAAAGTATTTGGTATCTCTGTACGATCGGCGAAATACCATACTCTCACGAATGTAATATAGACCGTCTAACTTTACACAAATATTAATGAATACACGGCTCGAACCCGTGAGAACAAATGTGTAGATAAATTTTGTGTAGGAAAATGTAAATTTTAAGAAATGCTAGTCTAATGACTAAACTTGTGCTATGCAAGGATTAAAGAGAAGGGTTTGGTCCATATTAGATCGATTTTACGCAATTTTAATTTACATACATGCAAAAGTCTATTTTGGTAACTTAGGATTTACGACCTTCTTATCACGTGGCGAACATTATTATCATCTGTCTAAACATCCAGTCATAAATTACAACTGACTGAATTTATTTTTTATTTGCAATTTTGTATTGAATTTATTTTCATTTTGACAATATTTTAGATTTGTGAGCTGAAATCAAAGCTAAATGGGGGAAATAATGAAAGCAAAACTGATGTGAAAGAAGAGGCTATAGAGTCTGAAACTGACGACAAATATATTGACCAAAGCAAGCCAAACAACATTACTACTTCTCTTGGAAATTGTGAAGATGATAGTACAGAGCTCAACTTTGAGAGCTTTAATGGTGGAAATGGAACTATAAATGGCTCCAATATTTTTGCTGATTTCAAAGATGGGTCATCGGATAGTGACTCAAGTGCAATATTGAATGAAGAAAACAGCCCAAATTATGCTGCCATTTCCTCCTCTGGAGCTTTCTTGATTTCCAACAATGGAGGATCAAATTCTTCCTCTTCAAATTCTTCATTGAATTGCTTCCAATTCTTTGACTCAAATGCAAAAGCAATTCTTGGGGATGGCCAGGACAAAGTTGTTTATAGCAATCAGCCACAGTTTGTGAAAATGGAGGAGCACAACTTTTTCAGTAGTGAGGAATCATGTAGTACTCTGTTCGTAGATGAACAAGCTCCGACACTTCAATGGTACTGCTCTGAAGACTGGAATAATTGGAAAGATTCCTAATTTTATGAACCTCTTGAAAAAAATAAGGAAGAAAGAGTCTCAATAATGTCTGTTGGGGAGCAAATTTTTGTATAGTGGGTCAAGCGTTATCAGCACAGTAATGTGTTTCATCGAATGACGGACAAAATCTTTTGCAAGATAATTTAAATACGCGATAGAATATTGTAAATAAGCGACCATTAGTGACGGATGGAATCTTGTGCAAGATGATTTAAATACGCGATGAAAATATTACAAATGAGTGAGTTCTCTTTCTGTTCATCGAGTGACGGCCAGAATCTTTCGCAAGACGATTTAAATACCCGACGAAATATTATAAAAGAGCGACCTCTCTTTGTGTTCGTCAAGTGACGGATGAAATTTTTTGCAAGACAATTTAAATACACGATGAAATATTATATAACTGAGTGAGCTCTCTTTTTGTTCATCAAGTGAACGATAGAATCTTTCGCAAGACAACTTAAATACGCCATAACAACAACAACAACAACAACTACCCAGTATACTCCCACCAGGTGGGGTATGGAGAGGGTAATATGTAGACGAGCCTTACCTCTATCCGAAAGGGCAGAGAGGCTATTTCCAATCGACCCTCGGCGCATAGAATATTGTAAAATATGCCATAAAATATTGTAAAATGAGTTACCTCTTTTTCACGATTCAACCATTTGCAGTTTTGCTCTTGTACAAATAAACACTAAAGAAAGTTACCATTATTATTTCTTTTTCATTGAAGTTTTGGTTCTTTTCATCTTCTCGAGCCGAAAATTTATTAAAAATAATTTTTTATTTTTTTGATAGAGATAAAGTTTACATATATAAATAATTATTATAGCTGTTATAATTCATTAAAATTTGGGGTTGTTCATGTGGGGGTACTATAGACTGGTTGGGTGGTTGGGGGACGAGGGGAAGTGTGAGTTTGAGTAAAGGCTGGCTTTTGCAGGGATGATTGGGTGAGTACTACTTTGAAGTCTCACACAGCTCTGCTTTTAATTTTTCAGTTTAAAAAATGGGGTTCAAGAGAATCTATGATGATTATAAATAAAGGTGGCTAGCCAAAGCATTCATGCATCAGAATTTCGAACGATTTAGCATGAAAATAAAAATGGAGGACAAATATATGTTGCAAGTAGAGGTCATATTACCAAAAATTTGCATCAATTTACATTGGTGTGCGTTGCATTAGTCCAACACCTCCTCTAATTAGATAAGAGTGCTAGTACAATAAATCAACGTTTAAAAAGTGAGATGTAAGGCGAGACATTTTACTTTTGACGAAATGATGTGTAAGCCTTGAGAAATGGGGCATAAGTTTTACGGATCTTTATATTTTATTAATTTTAAGATAGTATAAAATAAAAAATAATTATTAAAATTATCACAAAATTATAAAATAATCTATTTAAAATATTTATGAATTATTATTCAACTATCAATAGTACGAAAAGTATGATATATATCATAATATGCAAATTAGCCACAATGCCGTTATAACTCAAACATCAAAACTATGTATTTGATATGAAATCTTATATTTATCTCTTAATGAATAATGAATCCTGAAAGAGTTTCGATATTTTGATATTTGGTTAAAATACTCCTTTTATTTAATATGCTTTATTTGTGAAAGATAACTTATATAAAAACATAATTCATAATTTAAATATGATTCTCTAGCATCATTTATTTTTATGTTTCAACAAGTTAATAAAGTGACACGTAATTCACCATACAATACCATGATAGCTATTAATTTTGAATAGTTACTAGCTAATATTGAGCTATTAAATTACTAAGTATTGTATGTAGTAATCATGAATTTAGGAAAATAATTATAAAAAAAATATGGACTATTATATAATAAAGACATAATAAACGTTAATAAATAACTACTTTTTAAATGAAATATTTATTTAAATTTTCAATCATAGCAGTCATAAGGGATAATATATAATAATTTATTTTAATTATGACATAAAATACTCTCAACTTAATGATGTATGATTAAAAAAATAATTTTAAATAGTCAATGATTTATTAAGAAAATTTGAGGATTTACAAGGCTAATTACACAGAATTGCATAAAGTTGTATTAAGCAAGCCAAATACATTGGATGTTGGGTGTGTCCGGGGACGACCGAAGCGTAAGTCGCACGAAACTAAACCCCACATATAATCCCACGAACATTTTACGAGTACTTTGCCTCGGGACGAGCTCCGGACGTATCTCAATTCTATCTTTTAAAATAGAGCAATAAACTACACGTTAATGACTAAGATATAAGCCTGCCTAGTTTGATAGTATCATGCTAGACATAGTCTAAAATGTGGGAATGAGAAGCATACTAGCCCTTCAAGTGTTCAACCGTATTAACATGACAATATGGTTGGTGAGTACCAAAATGAAATTAGGGTTTGCATTTTTATTTTTTTTTAAATTACTCATTTGTGCGATTAAACTAAGTTTGTTATTGTAGTTATTAAATTAGTCCTTCCCTGTATTTAATTATATTGAAGAATTAATTCGAATTCGTATCGCATAAGATTCTTTATATGATAAAAAAAATTGTCAAGATTTTATTTAAAACTAACTCACTTGTAGATTAACTTGTGTTTGTTGTTGTTGTTAAAGTACTCTCATTTTGTATTTGATCACATTGAAGAGCTAATTCTAATTGGTGTCGCGTAAGACCACTTAGTGACTTCCAAAGGAAATAAGAAATCATATTTATCCGTGCAATTTTATTTTGTGTCTTACACAAATTATATTAGTTGTGTGATATTTTTTTTATTTTATATGTTTATAAATATATATTTTGTACATAAAAAAATTCTAAGACCCATACAATTATGAAAAAAAAAGCACAAATTATATGAGTCATAAAATAATTTTTTTCATAACCATCCTATCACCATACTGATTTAAAAGAACAATTGCCATTGCTTTTCTTCTACTACATGAAGAAGGAAAAGTTGAGGTTTTAGAGATGGTCCCCTGCATCTAGTGGGACCCAATGCCTACTACTATGACAAGCCCTAGTGGTCTTATATCGTGGGTGCCATGTGATATGGGGCCCAATTCCATCAAATTTAAATGGAATTGATTTTAAAAGGATAAGAATGTGCAGAGTATCTTGTTTACACACTTTGATTGGTGACAGCTGAACTACTATATATACAGATTATTGTACCTACTACTAAATAAAAACAAAGGATTAACAAAACAGAACGGGAAAAACGGAAAGATTACCATCAGCTTCCAACCGAGTTGGACAACTTCATCGCTTTGGATTTATTTCAAATATTTCTTACCTGTAAAATATTTCTTACCTGTAAAATGGCTCAAAAATGTTTTTTTTAAAATTTTAATATAGATGAAACAATTTTTATTCATCGTATAACATTAATATTTGACATTGTTTTCATCTCCCATCAGGTGAATATTTGACATTATTTTACTAATAGTATTACTTTATATTAGTGAAATAGTATAATTACTAACTCATATAAATATTCACTGATATTTTATTGAGCAAAACATCGTCATGTAATATGAAACAAAAAGAATAATTCAATTATCAGTTCTACATATCATAAATCCGTGGTGTTATTTTGAACTTTCGAAAAATTGAGGTTTTTTTTTTGAGTAAGGAAGATAAACTTTTATTTATTACTATGTAGCGTAGTTATATGGCCTGGTTCTTCCATTGGGAGCAGGTGAAGGCATACTATTAGAAGTAGCATTATAACCAAAAGAGAATATTACAAGGTTGCTCAGCATAGCCAAAATAAAAAAGATATATGTCTTCGTTTAGAGATGAATGAAAAAATTTCACCTTTATGTCACGATCCTAAAATCGAACCGGTCGTGATAGCGCCTATCATGAAACTAATCCATCGACACAATCCCAAATCAAACTAGTATTTCATAAAAAGACAATTTCATAATATGAGTCTAAATAACAAGTGCAGAAAATAACACAAGCCTGACATCACGGTGTCACAAGTCACAAGCATCTACTAAGGTCTGTCTAAATACAACAAAGACTATCAGATTCTGGAAATAAAATACAAAAACAGTCTAAGGGAGATAAGAGGAAGAAGACAAGGTTGCGATCACCATGCAGCTACCTTCCCGACTCCGGGTATCCACGATAGGTAATGGATCAGCGCTTGCTATCACAACCTGAAACTACTAGATTTGTATACAAGATGCATGGAGTAATGTGAGTACTAGTTTCTTATTATTATTATTATTATTATTATTATTATTATTATTATTATTATTATTATTATTATTATTATTATTATTATTATTATTATTATTATTATTATTATTATTTGCTAATGACCACAGCTCCGACTCGGTCTAGTATCTCATATGGTCCAATAAACATGGGGCTCAAATTGCCTCTTTTTCCAAATCGTATCACACCTTTCATAGGGGAAACTCGTCGGAACACTTTGTCCCCAATTGTGAACACTAAATCTCTTCTTCTCTTATCAGCATAGGACTTTTATCTACTTTGAGCCGTAAGCAATCTTTGTCTAATCAATTGGACCTTGTCTATAGCTTCTTGTGCTAGGTCGGGTCCCAATAAGTTAGTCTCACCAGCTTCAAACCACCCGATAGAAGAACGACATCTTCTATCATGCAATGCTTCGTACAGTACCATTTGAATGCTGGATTGGAAGCTATTGTTGTAAGCAAATTCAGCTAACGGTAGATAAGTGTCCCAACTATCTCCAAACTCAAGAACACAAGCTCTCAACATATCCTCCAAGATCTGTATAGTACGTTCAGAAAGCCCGTCTGCTTGTAGATGAAATGCAGTATTAAGATCCACTTGTGTACCAAATGCTTCTTGAAAAGATTTCTAAAAGCGTGAGGTAAATTGTGATCCTCTATCAGAGATGATCGATATTGGAACTCCGTAAAGTTGGAAAATTTTGTTCATAAATATCTGTGTATACTGACTCTACCATATGTAGTCTTCACCGGTAAAAAGTGTGTTGATTTCTTCAGTCGATCTACAATCACCCATACCGAGTCATAACCTCTAAGGGTTCGTGGTAGCCCGGTGACTAATTCTTTCCCATTTTCACTCTGGAATCTCAATTTGTTGTTGTAGTCCTGCGGGTTGCTGATGCTCAGCCTTGACCTGCTGACAAGTTAAATAACTAGAAACAAAGTTAGCAACATTTTTCTTCATACCTTCCCACCAATAGAATTGCTTCAAGTCATCGTACATTTTTGTGGATCCAGGATGTATAGTATTTTTAGTGTTGTGAGCTTTTTAAGAATAGCATGTCTCAACTCATCTATGTATGCTAGACATAGCCTGTCACCCATTCGAAGAACATCATCACTTTCAACAATCATATCCTTATTTTTACCAGCAATGACCTCATCTTTGTATTTACATAATCATTCATCCTCATATTGGGTGTCCTTAATGCGCTCAACTAATGAAGACTTAGCCTGAGCAAAAGCAAAAAATGCCTCTGAATTTCCAACACTATATCTGATACATGTATCTTCTAGTCTATGAATATCTTTGGCCAAAAGTATCTTTGCAGGGGCTATATGTGCCAAACTCCCCATATATTTTCTACTCAATGCATTAGCCACCACATTGGCCTCTCCAGGATGATACAAAATAGAACAATAATAGTCTTTGAGTAGTTCCATCACACGATGCTGCCGAAAATTCAGATCTCTCTGCTGAAAGATATACTGCAGACTTTTATGGTCAGTATAAATCTCACAAGTTTTACCGTATAGATAATGCCGCCAAATTTTTAGAGCAAATACCACTGCATCCATCTCCAAATCATGTGTAGGATAATTTTTCTCGTACTTTTTAAATTATCTCAAAGCATAGGCTATAACGCAACCATTTTGCATGAGAACACATCTTAATCCCACCCTCGAGGCGTCACAGAATACTGTAAATCCTCCTGAACCTGATGGTATGGCTAATATTAGTGCAGTTGTCAAACTTGTTTTGAGTTTTTGAAAGCTCTGCTCACATTCCTCCGTCCACTGAAACTTTGCATTTTTCTGTGTTAGTTTGGTCAGTAGCGCTGCTATTTTGGAGAAATCCTACACAAAACGCTTGTAATAGCCTGCTAAGCCTAAAAAGCTGAGAATCTTTGTAAGAGAAGTAAGCCTGAGCCATTTCTGCACAGCTTCTGTCTTCTTAGGATCTACCATAATTCCATATTTGGAAACAACATTCCCTAGAAATGATACCGAGTCTAGCCAAAATTCGCATTTCGAGAACTTAGCATAAAGCCGATGTTCTCGAAAAGTCTGTAACACATTCCTGAGATGATCCTCGTGTTCTCTTTGGCTACGAGAATATATCTGGATATCATCACTAAATACTATTACAAATCTATCCTAAAACAGGTTGAACACCCTATTCATTAACTCTATGAAAGCCGATAGAGCATTAGTCCGTCCGAAAGGCATAACTAGAAACTCATAGTGCCCGTATCGAGTCCTGAAAGCAGTCCTAGAAATATCTTCATCTTTGATTCTAAGTTGATGATAACCATAACAGAGGTCAATCTTTGAAAAGTGGGCAGCTCCTTGTAACTTATCAAACATGTCATCTATACGAGGCAAAGGATATTTATTGTATATTGTTATCTTGTTCAACTGCCTGTAGTCAATGCACATTCTCATGGATCCATCTTTCTTCTTTACGAACAGTATTGATGCACTCCCAAGGTGATACACTAGGTCTAATAAAACCCTTATCTAACAAATCTTGCAACTGTTGCTTTAGCTCCCTCAACTCTGCTGGTGCCATTCGATATGGGGGTATCGATATGTGCTGTGTGTCGGGTAGAAAATCAATACCAAATTCTATTTCTCATACTGGAGGCAATCCTGGTAAATCCTCAGGAAATACATTAGAAACTTCTCTCACTATGGGTACATTTTCTATACTAACTGTTTCCTTTCTTGTTTCATTTACAATAGCTAAGAGACCCAAGCAACCTTTCTTCAGAAGTCGTTGAGCCTTCATAAAAGATATAATTTTGCAAGTCTCTGGAACCTGACTCCCTCTTAGAATAAAACTGGGTTCATTTGGTATCTCAAACCTTACTATCTTTGCATGACAATCGACTATAGCATAGCAATAAGATAACCAATCCATTCCCATCAGCATGTCAAAGTCAATCATATCAAGTACAATAAGGTCAGCTAGAGTATCTCTACCCTCAACCTGAATCTGACAAGCACGATACAAGTATTCACCTAATAGAGACTCTCTAACAGGAGTAGCAACTAGAAAAGGATCATTCAATAGCTTGGGTTGTCTACTAAATATCAAAGCAAAGTACGAGGACACATATAAGTGAGTAGATCCCCGATCAATCAATGCAAGTGCATCAAATGAACAGGCAGAAATAATACCTGTAACCACTGCATTCGAGGCCTAAGCATCCTGTCTAGTAAATGCAAAAACTCTCGCCTGACCTCTACCAGCAATGCCTTGTCCTTGATTCACAGTAGCACGGTCTCTAGCACTTCGACCTCTATTTCCTGTACCTATAACACCTAAAGTATTACGAGTAGTCTGAGTCGGTGCAGCTGACTGAATAGAAGCATGGTTGAAATTTATTGGAGGCTAAGGGCAATCCCTCAAGTAATGTCCCAATTGGCCACATCGAAAGCACTTTCTAGTTAGAACACGACATTGGCACAAATGTGATCTACCACAAGTCTGACAGAATGGAGTAGTGGCATATATCTGCCCAGAATTACGATGTCCGGAAGACGATGGTGCCCCATTACCTTGTCTATAATGTGGTCTCTATGTGGATTGTAAAGACATGTGTGTCCCTGTCTGAGAACCATGTTGTTGTTGTTGTTGTTGTTGTTGTTGTTGTTTTTGTTGTTGTTGTTGTTGTTGTTGTTGTTATCCCTGGTTTCCTGCTCTTCTATTTTCACTAAAACCGCCATTTAAACCCCGTCATGGCTTGGCCTTCTTACGTAATTCACTAACTGCACGCTCTTCACGTCCCTTGTTTTTAATTTTTCTATCAAGGTCAACTACATCAAAGTAGGATAAAGTCTTCATCTGTAGGGCCACTGCAGTGTATAGACGACCAACTAATCTATCAACAAACCTCTGAAATCGAGCTTCTTCGGTAGGCACTAAGTGAGGACCATATATAGCCACCTTACAGAACTTAGTGTTATATGTTGACACATTCATATCGGGAGACTGAACCGATCTCTCAAAGTCTCTAGCATGTTGTTGCATCAGACTATCTAGAAGAAAATAATTCTTGAACAACTTAGTGAACTCGTCCCATGTCAATGGTGGTGCTCTTGTTGGCCTTCCTAGAAATACAGTTTCATACCATGTGTTGGACATATCCTCTAGTTTGTATGCTGCGAGCTCTATGGCTCTCTCACTAGAACATCCACGAGCACATAATTCCTTAAGTGTCCCATCCGAGAAACTTTGAGGATCTGCTGAATTATTGGAACGTATGAATTTTGGTGATTTCAATTTCAGGAGCTCGTGTAAGAATACTTCCTTATTCCCGAAAGGCTGAGTCTGTGTAGGTGCTTGTGTCTGTAAAGTAGCCCGAGGAGGTGAACTTCCTCCATGAGTAGGCACCAATGCCTCTAACATATTCAATAACCGTGCTATTGTATCCGGTAATGCAACAGTAGGTAGAACAGTTGGCACTGGTGGTGGAGTGTTCTGAACTCCTTGATCTTGCACTTGTTCTGGCATAACAACTTGGGTTTGACCCATGTTTGAGGTTGAGGAGCAGTTTGTCTTCTAGTTTGATGAACCGCAACTTGACCGCCACCCCGAGTAGTACCACGTCCAGCAGATGAGAGTGTGTGTGTCCTAGCCATCTGCAAAAGAAATATTCCAAAGTCAATATCAAGTTATCTCAACTCGCTTATCAAAGAATGAAAGAAGGAAAAACATTCCAAGATGTTCAATAGCCTCAAGATCATAAGTATGGGCGCCTACATACCCATTAACAAGACTCTACTAAATATTTCTCCATGACTCGGGACTTAAAGCCTAAATTCTGATACCAACTTTGTCACGATCCAATTTAGGATTGTGACCGGCGCTTAGGAGCAAGTGCTCACAAGTAAGCCTCATCGGTAATTTTACAGAAAATGGGACATAGTTTTCCCACGCCAAAAATTTTTTCCTGTCTCAAATCAGCAACCAAATACACTAATAGCAATTCAAATAAACACAACTTATTAATTAACCAATACAAGTATCCACCACAACTAAACCACCAACTAACCATTGGAAAAATACTAATTTATCTCCAACTTTGATAAATGAGAACGATACTCGACATAAGACTAATAGCAAAATAATACTCATGACACTAAAAGAATGACTATGGAGCGACTCTAAGAATTCAAAAAAAACCATAACAATTGATAAAAATCTCCACCCACGCAAACAAGTGCGAGGCTCACCAAAAATTCTCAAAATGTGTGCTCTAATTAACAAAATCCTTGCTTGCGTCAACAACTATTTCTGTTAAAAAATTAGTGGGGAATGAGTCGCTAGCTCAGTGAGTAATAACACTTAACCACTACCGTTTTTAATTTGGGGACAAGTCAGAAAACATGCTAGTATATAAAACAAGAAACAATGTAAAAATGCCCTTTCAAAAACAATAAATAATTTTCAGTCTTATCATACTTTTCTTGTAGTATAATACAAATACAATTCAGTAATAAGCTCAGTAACCACTGTACAATATCAATTTTCACATTTTGGGAGGTTTCAACCAACGAATCATGTAATTGGTATAACTGTGGACTTCTTCGCAAGAAGTCAAATATAACGTAAGTACCTATTCGAGGGAAATCGGTAATGGTATGCTAGTTTTACCTTCCCACTAGAGATGGCTATAACGGTAATCGATAATTACAAGGTGCACCAGGTCTAATGAACCACCCGTTAGCTACATGATCCTTCAAAGTCTACTCCGATATATACTTGTCTCTGTATCCGTATATACTCATCGGAAAGTATTTTAAAACAATATAGGCATTTCGATTCTTATCAAATCATATAATTTCTTTTTGATAACAGCAAATTTAAGTAATGGCACAACAGAACTAGTGACAACGAAAATATTTAAAACTACAGTATTCATCTCAATAAGTATTTCGGTATCATATCGAGTAAAAGACTTGTCCCACATGCTACTCAAAATAATCGTTAACATATTCATATTAAAAAAATCATATGTAAATCATGCAAGTTATGAAAACATAGATTGCGGTAAGATTACTACTCACATTACTCGTGACGAAATACTACCTGCTTCACCTGAAGCAACTCGTACAAATTCCTCCAATCAATCTAAAATTACATAATATCAATCTCATATTAATTTCCTCATCTAGGCTAAATCGATCACTAATTAAGAACACCCAATCATCAGGGTTCATGCTTGAGTATTAGTTTGTGAATTTATATTTAATCATAGAACTAGTCCATAATTCTATCAATTTCAAACTATGTGGTATACTTTATTACTCAAAATTAGATTTATCAGTATCTAAACCAAAACTTTATAGCCTTACTGTCCAAAGTAATTATTTATTTATTTATAAAAAAAACTGATATGGAAAATCTTTTGTACTACATGAAATTGTATAAATACAGTGAAATAATTCAATAGATGAGAAGAAGAAGGTTAACCTCTTGAGTCGAAGAGAACTTTAATACTTCTAATATCAAGCCCCAATTTTCTTAAAGCCTTTCTAGTTTCTTCTATTTTCTTTCTTCCCTTCTCTGTTTCTATTTTTTTTTTCTCAATTTTTAAGTAGAATGCTTCATCCTTTTCCCCTTGCCCCTTTCTTCAATTTGCGAGTTTTTTTTTCTAACCCTTGTGACTTATGTTACATTAATGGGCTAAGCCCACTTGTAATCTTTCTTCTTCGTTTTTTTTGGTTTCTTTTATTTAGTTTCATTATTTTTAGTAGTTTATTATTATTATTATTATTATTATTAATATTATTTTCTAATAACCAAGACACCCTTACTAAAAATATAGGGTATTACAAATGTGCATTTGTGAAAATCCCTAAAGGACCAGGACTGCATTTGCGCTCAGTCTGCGCACCTGCAGTGCCGCAGATGTGTCCAAATAACTGCATATGCGGTTCTTCTCCTAATGGAAAAAACACGCACATGCGATCTCTATAACATATCTGTGTCCTTGCACCTGCGGTCCCCAATCTGCAGGTGCGGAAATAACAGAAGCAGCAAAATCTACAACAATAACTCAAAGGCAAACCTTCCATGAACCACCCAAATCCATCTCGAGGCCCTCGGAATCTCAACCAAACATACCTACAAGTCACATATCACAATTCAAACATATTCCAACCTTCAGAGTACTCAAAAAATTATCAAGACACCAAATCACCCTTGGGTTCAACCTATGGATTTCCAAACCTTCAAATTCCACAAGCGATGCCAAAACTTATCGAACCTCATCCGAATGACTTGAAATTATGCACACACGTCACAAATAACACACCGTACCTACTTCAATTTTTAAAATTCCATTCTGACCCCGATATCAAAATTTTCACTGCCGACCGAAAAAGCTAAATTTTCAATTTTACCAATTTAAGCCTAAATCTACCACGAACCTCCAAATTACATTTCGAACACGCTGCTAAGTCTAAAATCATCTAACGAAGCTATCCAAACCATCAAAATTCACATCCAAGATCTTCTACACATAAGTCAATATCTGGTTGACTTTTTCCAACTTAAGCTTCAAAAGTAGAGACTAAGTGTTCAATTCTGCCCCAAGACCACTTCGAATACATAACAACTAACACGATATGATGAAATATAGCCGAACAATACATAAAGAAACAAAAATAGAGAAAGTAGGATTATGACTCATAAAATGATTGGCCGGATCATCACATTTTAATTAAACATTTTGGTTTGAGTCATAAAAATAAAAAAAAATTCTGATATAAAGCATTTCTCCCTTTAATGAACACTACGTAGTACGAATTAAATATCTAATGGTTTAAAAGAAATACATGGCTTAAAGATAATATGATTGCTTTTTCCTACTTCTTACGTCAGGTGCTTCACATAGGCTTGCTTTAACGGTGATCTCTACCTCCACTTAATTAAAGGTGTAATTAGTTAATAAAACCCACCACTTTAGTAACCTTTTAGTTGGATATTTTGAATTGTTTAGATTCCTAATACTAGCTACCACCCAAGGTGGCATGCTCCACTTTGTTCCTTCAATCTCCATATGCTTAATACCATATTGGAAGTTTAATAACATAGGAAATGCACATAATGAGTCCTTTGCACTTTTATCTTACCCTTTTTTAGCATTTGATATTTAGTTTAAAATATATATTTTATATGTATATCGTCTTATATTTTACTCGTGTTTTGTGGATTTCAAATGTAAAATCTATTGATTTATGCTAATTCGTGATATTTTTATATATAAGAATCATCCCGAAATAATATAAGGCAAAAGATGCGAGAGTAGAGTCGAAAAGGAGGCCATTTGTAGCGCCATATGCAACACGGAACACTACATATGGCAGTTTCCAAAATCAAAAAATTCCCAGCATCAGAGATAGCGCCCCACGTTATCTTGGGCGTTGGTGATGGGAAACCACTCCTGCTTTGCTCGGGACAAGATTATTTCGGCCCAAGATCTATCCAACGCGTATAAAAGCAAGACTAAGCCTATTTTTAGATAGAGGAGACACCACTTTAAGAGGAAAATACACGCACGGAATACTTCGAAGCAAGGATTCTCAGTTTTTCTTCTCTTCTCTTCCTTTCATCTCATAGTTTATTAGTTCTAGAGTTTTAGGTAAACCTTGCAGTTTGAAGGTCGAATTGTTCTTATTATTTTATCATATTGGTTTGTTTATGAAATGTTGCAATTAATTATTTGATTGCTTGATAACCAATTAAATACTATCTACGAATCTAAAATTCAACTCCGGAAAGGGAATTTTAGAATCCATATAAGATTGAGTAGAGGAAGATCTTGAACCCGAGTATCAGGAACGAATATGCAGTTAGGATAGGGATATAGCTAATCGCCTTGCTTGGCTACTATACATGAATTATTAATGTGTTCTTGTAATCCTGATTCCATAGGAATATAGGCATAAGGTTAGCTTGAATAGACACTTGGGGAGAAGGTTACAAGTAATATTAATCATATCAACCAATAAATCATATAAAGTAATTAGACAATTTAAGTAGAAAACTCAACGGGATTGTTAGCCAATCCATAGCTTTGAAATATTCTTTCTATTTAATTCGTCTTTAAGCTTGTCGACTTATTTCCTTTAATTTCATAGTTTATTATTCTAGATTAGGTTTAGTTAAATGTTTATACTTTAGAAAATCGCTTGAATAGATTAATTGTCTTAGTTTAATTAGTTGATAGTTAATTACAAATATATATGGATACAATATCTGAACTTATAATTCTATATTATTTGTCGAACATGCATAATTACGTAGTTCCGCAGAAACAGTATTCTTTATAATGTTGTATAGAAACTTCCCTTTAATTAATTTTGCATGTGTTCTTAAACCGTACATTTTTTCTGCACGTCAAAAAACCATTTGATTTATATATTACTCTTGGTTATTGATATTGCTACATAATTCAAAGAGTTAATGGAAGTTTATAAATAATCTTGACAACTAAAAATCCATATTTCGTGGTGTTTTTAGCTAAACTCTTGTGCATAATTAGGGGCTCTCTTTTTTTTGTTACTTCTTTCTTTCTTTTTCTTTTCTTCTCCTTTTTTTTTGGGGATTTTGGTTGTGTCACTACAATTATTAGATATTTGGTAGACCACTCCAGAGTAGGTTTGTGTATAATTTGGTAAATATCAAATTATCGTATTAAAATAAAAAATTTAATATTTGTTATTCGATATTTTGGTATTCGGTATGGTATTTGATTTAAATTTTAAAAAAAATTGATATTAGGTATGATGATTGGTATGTTAAAATAAAATACCAAAATATCGATACCGTACCGAAATATATATTATATTATACAATATACATATTATTAGTTTTACATAAATATAAGAAATCTAAAATTTTACTTTTCTTATTCTCTAAGTTCATCAATTAACTTTAAGCAAGTAACAAGACATTTCTAATGATTAAATTTATTCATTTATGTATAGTTTTCTCTCTCTCTCTGGGCTGGTATTTGCTGGTTTTGGACAGAACTTTTGTCACGGTTTTAGTTTTGTACTTTCGAGTAGTTTAATTAAGAATATTACCGTTATGACTCCATGCATTAGTTGGTACTCAAATCAAATAAACCAAAGTTACCAAACCTAATAAAGCGAAATCGTAACCAACCATACTGAATTTAATTAGGTACAGTTAATATTTTGAAAAACCAAACACTAAAAATACAATACCCAAATATCTAAATATCGTACCGTACCATACCGACCCGACAAACGAACACCTCTACTCCAAAGATAATCGATCTTCTGAAAAGCAAATAACTTATAGTACTAGTATGAACTATGTAGTATCTACTATAGAATAACCATGGCAATATAATTGACATATAATATTGTTAATTACTTAATTATATTATATAATATAATTTTCTTTTGAACCAAAGAAAAGGCATTTAGTAGGGAATTTCCTTTAGGGAAAAAGAGAAATTAAAAATCAAAGTAGCTAGGGGGTGAACATAAAATAAATGGGTTTTTGTTCCGAGAAGTTAGTGAGGTTTGGCTTTTTCTTGATTTTTAGGATTGCCTTGGCTCTTTTGGCTAGTTTCTAGATGATAATTGGTTTGTACACTTTGTCAAGCTCCAAGCACGAGAGAACGGCGGTCTGTATTATAAGCTAAAGTTATTTTTATAATTTTAAATATTAAGATTAAGTTGAAAAACATAATTAAAAATCAAAAGAATCCAGCTTTAAAGAATAGTAATCTTTCAATAATATAATTATACATTTAAGTGGTGCTACAATCAATATCATATTTATTAAACTATGACTTTAATGTGTACGATTACTTGTTTGTATGTGATTGTCAAAGGTTAAGTAGCGTGTGCGGCGCACCTCTGAGTATGTCACTCTAAGGATGTTAAAAAAGAATAATATTTTGAGATAAAACTAATACTAACATAAATATGTAACAACAATAGAAGATACTATTAAGAAAATTAATTTATTTTCTACCTAATCTTATTTTAAATTAAATTTACATGTAGTTGTCCGGTAATGACTTACGCATGCTAAGTGAATGAAATAGTTTACCTTAAAACCTAAGCTACAAAAAGAACCTATCACAAAATTCACTTAAATTCAAGACATACGAGTTATAATAATAATAATATTGTTATCGCGATTATTACAGTTGTTTTAGTATTTTAAAATTTTTTATTAATATGGTTGTTCGATTAAAGAGCCAACAACAATAATAATCCAATATAATTTTATTTAGTAAGATCTGGGGTAGTGTGTACGTAGACCTTACTCCTACCTTAGGGTAGAGAGTCTATTTCCAAATAGACTTTCAGAATCCTTTCCTCCAAAAATTTTCCACTTTGTTCTTAGGAAGACTCGAACGCACAATCTCTTAATTGGAAGTGAAGGAGACTCGAACTCACAACCTCTTAATTAAAAGTGAAGAATGCTTACTATCACGTTGTTCCAGTAAAGAGCCAGTGAAATCTTATTTAGAGATATAAATGACTTTTAGGGCATGTTAGATGTGAAGGAAAATTTCAAATTGTTTATATTTGTTGGCTTAAATGTACTGAAAATTATTTTTCCTATGAACTCATTTTCTTTTAATTGGAGGAAATTATTTTCCTTATCAAAAGAAGAGAAATATTTTTCAAAATCCCTTCTTAACCTTCCCACCCTATTCCACTCCCCACCTAGGGGTGTGCATTCGATTTATCGATTCGATTTTGACCCTTATCGATAATTACTTATCGATTATCGATTTGTACATATGCTTATCGTTATCGTTTCAATAAGGTTTCGATTTTTTCGATTTCGATTTATCGATTTTGAGGGCTTATCGATTCGGTTATCGATTACACCAATAAGAAAATTTGCGGGATTCCACGGAAAGTATTCCGCTATAAACGCGCCTAATTTATATGGACAAAAAGAAGCTAAAATAAGACGAACATCATTTATAACATAAAAATTGTATCAACAAGCACATGCAACAAAACTAAAGTAAGGGATCAAATGTATGCCACCAATACTCCAACAGTATAAGAAAATAAAACAAAACAAAATACATCATCACGGCTAATTTTTTTTTCTTAATTTGAACTTCATTCCCTTGATCTTTATCATTCCTTAAATGTGGTAGAGGAAATAGTAGGGTAAGGGACTTAGGGTAAAGGAAAGGGTATAGATTAGGGAAAATGATATTGTATAACCGCTTTCAAAATAGTAGCGGAATATATATACATTTTATATGTTATATTAATCTACACAAATAGGTAATTACTTATTTTACAAATGTTTACCGTTTAGGGGTGTGCATTCGATTTTGACCCTTATCGATAATTACTTATCGATTATCGATGTGTACATATGCTTATCGTTATCGTTTCAATAAGATTTCGATTTTTTCGATTTTGATTTTTTCGATTTCGATAACAAATAATCGATTCGATTTATCGATAAACCGATTCGAATGCACACCCCTACTATCCAATTCCACCCCAACCCCTCTCTCCAAAAAGACTTTTTCTTTTCTCAAAATTTAATTTGTTTTTCCGTCATCACCAGCCATGCTATCCCCCCCCCCCCCCCCCAAGAAAATATCATTTTCTACTTGTCTTGCTGTAATTTCTATTTTTTTTTGTTTTTCTGAATCCCCAGCCAAACCCCATCCCACTACTTACCACCCCGCACAAAAAAAAATTTATTTTTCACTTTTATTTTTTGTAACTAAAAGTTCTGTTTTTTAGTTTTTCTGCACCCTCAAACCCCCATTTTTATTTTTATATTTTTAGTTTTAGTTTTTTCATTTTCAGTTTACAGGTTCGAAATTTTTATAAGTTCGGAAGTTTATATGTTTGGAAGATTGCGGATTAGAAATTATAAAATTTTCGGGTTTGAAAAATTCACAATTTCGAAAGTTTAGCGGTTCGAAAGTTTATGAAATTTGTGAATTTAGAAGGTTCTTGGTTTGAAACTTTATGGCTTCATGTTAATTGTATCTAAATTATTTATGAATACTCTAGAGAAGTATTTTCCTTAATTTACGTACCAAACACGACAAATGAATAAAATTACTATTTTATTTTCTAAAAATAATAGTTTCTTAAAAAATATTTTTCATTATACCAACCACACCCTTAATCTAAACTATAAACCCTAAAACTAAACGTCAGCTTTTCCTCAAAAGACATGTTATACTTTACTAAGAACTTACAACTCAACAAATCTCTTCTAGGAACAAGGTTCTTGAAATTAAATTTAACATATCATTTGAGGAAACCCGTTAGTTTAAGGGATTAGGACCAAACGTGTTAAATTTTATATATATCAAGGACTATTTCTTTTAAGGAGTATAATTTAAGGCCTACAAGGTCATTTGGTATGGGAGATAAGGTGGAATAAGATAGGATAAAATATAATACTAAATTTATACTGTATTTGATTCATAGTATAAATTTATTCAGGGATAAAATTATACCATCAACCAAGCATGATATAAAGTTAGTCCCATACTCTATCATGGATATTAGGGGTGTTCACATGTCGAGTTTATAAATTATAAACCAAACCAAATTAATAAAGTAGGGTTTTTCAATTTCGATTTTTTCGGGCTTTTAAATTTTTTTCCGGTAAGTCTTAATAGCACAAAATATATAATTTGTGTTTTAAATATTTATTTTAGTCTTAGTTGAATACAACTATATC
The DNA here is from genome assembly GCA_034376525.1 of Nicotiana benthamiana. Lineage (NCBI taxonomy): Eukaryota > Viridiplantae > Streptophyta > Magnoliopsida > Solanales > Solanaceae > Nicotiana > Nicotiana benthamiana. The sequence goes on from CM067332.1 coordinate 66,651,801, forward strand.
GTGCATCTTTCAAGAAAATAAAATAATAATATGAGATGAATCATAACATTGTACTAAAATATTCAATTACAAAGATAATAAAATCCCACAAAAAATATTACTAATTAATATACCATAATAAAAATTAACATAATTTAAAAATACTATATAGGTCTTGCTAAAATAAGTACAACTAACAAGTACTAGTATTAATTATACAACTAAGCACTAAAGAAAAAAATAAATTAGGTTATAAATTTTCATTATAAATCAATGCAAAACTAAAAAATAGATTACACAATTATCATTCCTAGAGTTGAATTGAAGTACCTTTATTAACATTAGTATTGATTTGAACTTTATTTGACTTACTATCTTTATGAGCTATAAATTTTATTGGATCATTTAAGAATATTAAGTTCAGACTTTAAATAATACGCCTAAAGATAAAACTGTGAACAAGTTTAATAAATATTTATACATTTTATTACAATTATTACTTATATGTATAAATATTTTTTAAAATAGTACAAATGTAATATCGAGTTGGATTAGGCTTATAGATAGTCTTGTATCTGATGGGTAAGATACACCAAAGTGAAAGAAGAAAAGAGTTCTTCCTTCTTTTTATCTCTTTTTATTTATATTTTATTAAATTACTTTTATTTTATAACATAAAGTTTTAATTTTATTCTTAACTCTTGCTGAGTGTATTATGGTATGTATCACTATATTCATTATATTTATGGTAGTACATATTATATACTTATTGTTTACATATTATTTGTACTCTTGGAAATCTTAGATAGTTTAAGTACATTACACTGATAAAATAATTATTTCCTTCAGTGCTCAACTTTTAGATGACCTCAAAGTCATCAAACTAGCTATCCACTACGACATACTTAAAATATTCATGGATTTTTTGGATCAAAATATATCTTTAAGGCATTTTGAAGAACTGTAAGAAATAAATTGACAAGTAATAATTTCACATTAGTTTAATTACTTTATATTTATTGGATTGGAACATATAAATAATGTTAGTCACATTCAATTTTATTAATACATATATAAAATAAAACGAAACAGTATGTTGTCTCCAATTTATGGCAAAATAAAATAAAATAGTAGATTGCTTACATGATATAGCTCTATTTTCGTCTCCTTTTTCCTTATACGTGTTGTTTTATCAATTTTTTATTAATATAATTATTTCTCTAACTTATATATTTTTTATGGTAGTTTTTACTATGTCAAATTTATCAAAATTTTAAATTTGTGGCACTTGACATCACTAGGAAGAACTATTTATTATGGGTCTTTGATGCTGAAATTCACCTAGACGCTAAATGTCTTGGAAATACTATTATATAAGGAAATCAAGCATCACATTAGGATAAAACGAAGGCCATGATTTTCCTTCGTCATCATCTTCATGAAGAGTTAAAAACTGAATATTTAACCAAGCATCACATCAGGATAAAATGAAAGCCATGATTTTCATTCATCATCATTTTCATGAAGAGTTAAAAACTGAATATTTAACCAAGCATCACATCAAGATAAAGCGAAGGCCATGATTTTCCTTCATCATCATCTTCATGAAGAGTTAAAAACTGAATATTTAACCATAAAAGATTCATTTGAATTATGGATTAATTTGAATGATCGATATGACCGCCTAAAACTTACAGTATTATTGAAAGCTCGATATGAGTGGATAAATTTAAGGTTGCAAGATTTTAAAACAGTAAGTGAATGTAATTCTGCTATCTTTAAAGTAAGTTTTCTATTAAAATTATGTGGAGATACTATAAAAAATGAGGACTTATTGAAAATATATTTTCTACTTTTCAAGCTTCAAATGTGGTGATACAATAGAAATATCGTGAAAAAGGTTTTAAGAAATATTCTAAGTTAATTACATGCCTACTTGTGGCAAAGCAATACTCTAATAATGAAAAATCATAAAGCCCGTCACACTGGGCCAGCTCTATTCTTAGAAGTGAATATCGTAGCAACATATGATAAGTTTGAAAGAAAATAAAATAATTACTATGGTCGTGGACATGGTCGTAGATGTGGACGTGGCAGGGAAAAAAACAATTATCGTCATTATGATGGAAATAAACAGGAGAACAATAAGGGTTCTCAAATTAATCCTTTAAAAGAAAAAATTAATATGTGTCACCGATGTAGTATGAAAGGTCATTGGGCATGCATTTGTCATATGCTGCTATGGACACCCATTTCCCCTACTGTTTAATATTGAGTATTTTCATTCCTCTTACTATTTGTGGATAGAAAGTGTAGTTTTTAAGTTTATAAATATCCTTGTATCTAATGTGTAAAAAATATACCAAAGTGAAAGAAGAAGAGAGTTCTTCCTTCTTTCTGTCCCTTCTTAGTTATATTTTATAATAATAACATAATTTTACTGAAGGGAGTTCTGTAAGACTAGTATATTATTGATTTGAGTCGCAAATAATTATTAATACATATATTAAAGTAAATTACATATATTTAAGGCTGTATTCAGTTCCGGTTCTGGGTTTATTTGGGTCTGCGGTTCCGGTTCTGGCAGTTTTGGTTCTGGGGGTTTCGGAGCCGGAACCGCTACCATACGGTTCCGGAACCGTCCGGTTCCGGTTCTGGCGGTTCCGGAACCGCGGTTCTGGCGGTTCCCGGCGGTTTCCAGCGGTTCTGTTTTTTTTTTTTAAATCAATATCTTGTATTGTAGTCATTAGTATATTGTAGAATATATTTTAAATGGTGTACTATGTTATTAGTATAATATATATTGTGTTTGGTAATTAGTATATATTGTGTATAAGTAGTGTATATTTTGTATATAAGTAGTATATATTGTATTTAAGTAGTATATATTGTATATAAATAGTGTATATTGTGTTGTAGACTTGTAGTTAGTAATTAGTATAAATTGTATATAAGTAGTATATATTGATAAAAGAATATTGTCATTAGTATATTGTGTTGTATGTTATATATTGTATGTTATATAAATATTTAAGGATTGATATAGAATTAAAGACAAAGAAATATTGAGACAAAAAATATTCAAGGATATGATAAAGAGCATATTTATTGACTAAAATGGAATATCTTTTTTTATTCTTCCTTCCCTCAATGGAATGAGCACAACATGGTACTAATACCATCATTAAAAGGAAAAAAAACTAAAAGAAGACATGTCAATGTACAAGTTACATCATAGTTTATGTATTATTTCTAACAAATCTCATAAAACCTTCAAGGTTTGGAGGTGGTTGTGTTGACGGTGGTGGAAATGAAGCTTGTTCATCACCACTTCCGGGTGAAGATATTTCCTGAGCAAGTTCTGCTAGCATTTCTTCATAGCACTCATCTATTTCTGGTTGTGATTCAGCTAGCCCAAAGTTCCTTCTTTCTGCGCGGATCCAATCTCGAAAAAGCACTGATTTTTCCAAGCTGTCCCGCATCGACGCCCTGTGATCACCTATTTGTAGTCTTGCTTGACTAAAGGCGCTCTCCGATGCAACAGTTGACGCTTGAATCGACAGAACATCCCGAGCCATCCTAGCAAGAATGGGAAAATATTTTTCCCTTGCCTTCCACCAATCCAAAAGGTCGAAAGAGCCGTCTGGATTCTCATTCTCTAGTCCCTGCGATAAAAAAACTTGAAGCTCATTTAGATGGGAAAAATCATCTACATTTTCACCTTGAGTACCCATGAACTCCGTCCACTAAACTTTCGTACATGTAGTTCCACCTAGTTGGGCAAGGTTTAGGAACCTTTCTTTCTCTAAGGCCATATTCGTCACATTTTTTAAAATATTCTCTAAGTCTACTTCTACGGTTAGAATAAAAAAGCCAATTAAGAGCGAATTTAACCTTTTCAATTTCTATGTTTAAAATTCTCATACCATCACCAACAATTAAATGATAAATATGGCTTATACATCTAACATGGAAAATATTAGTAAAAGCAGGATTAAGTGTTCTAGTTAACATACCTATTGCACTAGTGTTGCTACTAGCGTTATCCATGGAAATTGACATTATTTTATCACTAAAACAAAAATATTTACATACATCTAAAACAGTGTTAGCAATAAACTTACCCGTGTGCCGTGAATTAATTATTCTATATGCAATAATGCGTTTTTGCATTGTCCAGTCTTCGTCTATCCAATGACTGGTTACGGTTAGATAATCACAATCATTTCCACTTCTGCCAATACAGTTGTAATAGACATACGATTACTTATATGGGTAAATAAATAACGCAAGTATTGTTCATATTCATGCTTGTATTTATAAATGTCGGCCTTAACTGTGGCGCGAGGCCAACCTTTATACATAGGATTAAATACTCTTCTAATATAATGAATCCAAGCAGGATTAGAAGCAAAAGAATAAGGCAAACACATATCAGTAATCATTTTAGCTAATTCTTCATGATCCCTATTTGGATCGTAATATACCTCCGGTGACTGTGTTTATTTCTGGTTGAACTAGATTTGAACTAGTACTTGCGTTAACTGTTGTTTCAGGACTTGTCCTCCCCTCTTGTTGCGCTTTCAATTGGAAATATCTAGCCTTATCGCTAGGGTGTAATTTTATATGTTTAACTAAACTCCCTGTGTCGCTACGATCTCCAGTATACCTATGCACAAGTAATTTTCCACAAGATTTACACTTAGCCTTATTTTGTTCTCTTAGTTGAATAAAAAATTGCCAAACTAATAAAGTTTCTGAACGTTTAGGAGGTTGGTCTACTAAAAGTGGGAGTTTGTACGGGTGGGTGTTCCGGTTCATTAGTAGCAGGACTAGTAGGTGTATCATCTAAATCTACCGGAGCTTGGGTTTCGTCATCATCATCATCCTCATTTCCCTCTAAGATTGGTGCATTAGGATAAATCATATTCATAATATCATCGTCTATTCTATCACCAACTGCTACATCATGTAGAAAATCAACATCGCTAAATTGAAAACACGGGTGATCACAATCAAGGATTCCGAAGGTTTCATTAGTATTTCTAGGTTGGCTACTACTTTGAACTTGTTTATCTTTTCTAGGTCGGGGAGCCGGGGGAGGGGTAGTATTTTGGCGACTACTTTCACCGGTTTTAGATTTTCCTTTTCCGAACATATTTTTCAATGAAAATGTCATAATAATTATAATTAAGCAAAATAACAACACAAAAATATTCTTAGCACGTAAGAGTTCAAACGAGTTTACCGGATTGACGAACAACTTCTTGAAAATTGAAAATCGTTGAAATTGAACACTTGAAAACTTCAATTCAACAACTTCACAATATTTCACGAATTTGCAACAATAAATTAAGCACTTGCACTAGAAAGATTGAAAAAGAGCTTGAGAGAGATTGAGAGGTATTGATGAATTGGTGAATTAAAATGAAAGAATGAGGGGGTATTTATAGTTGAGAAATGGGAAATTGTGTAATTATAAAGTTTGGGGTTAAATTAAAGTTTGGGAGCCAAATGGCTATTTTTAAAAATTCCAAACGGTTAATTTTGAAAAAACAGCCGTTTGGAAATTTAAAATTTTTTTTTTTTTTTTAAAAATCGGACCGTTGCGGAATCGGATGGAACCGTTTGGAACCGCTTGAACCGGTCCGGTTCTGGCGGTTCCGCTTCCGCGGTTCCAGCGGGTGGAACCGCCCCATCACGATTCCGGGGAACCGTCGGAACCGAAACCGCCGGAATCGCCAGAACCGCGGTTCCGGTCCTGTTCCGGTTCTGAACCGCGATTTTTACAGCCTTACATATATCATACAATTAAAAATAATTTTCCTTGGAAGCTGCATAAATTCAAAATACTTTATACATCAATTGTCCTTTTTAGCAGCATGATTCTCGTGAGCGATGAAAGTCAACAAGTAAACGTATAAAACCTATACGACGTCGGGCGGTGATGGTGATGCTTATGGATTGAAGGGAACCTTGAAAACGATGTAGCCGTGCGGGACAAAATCCGAGATGGTGACGGAGAGTATATTAAAGGCATAAAAGTAGTGTTTTGTGAGTGGAATTGTCAAACAAAAACACCCCTCAGTTTTGACACAATACTGTATTGTGGACCAGATAGGGGTGTTCATCGGGCGGATTGGGCGGCTTTTACTCTTAACGGTTTGGCTTAACGGTTATCGGCTTTTAAATGTATTAATCCGTTAGCCACCCGATAAGATATCGGGCGGATTGGTATCGGGTTAGCTCTTATAGGGCGGTTATTGGGCGGCTTATCGGCCTAACATACATGTTTACTAGAATTTGATAGATCTCTTCAGGCAATTATAGATCAAACACCTATTCCAGTATACCTTCATTTGAGCTAGCTTGTTAATGTCTTTTCCGGGCATTCATTTTATCCCTGAGGTAGTATAGCTTTGTCCTCCGTACTTTTTTCTTGTCCATCACCTTCATCTCCTTTATGTTGGGTGAGTACCTACAAATCATCTAGATCCCGAGATTAAAAATGCTTAGAAGTAGAAATAAACTTTTGTTAATCATTTTTAAGGGTTTTAGTTTTTTTATATTTAATATATATAAATAAAAATAAACTATATATATATATATATATATATATATATATATATATATATATATATATATATATTTATATTCTTAACGGGTTAACAGATTAGCCGTTAAGAAAATTGAATAATCCATTCCCAAACCGATAAGCCGTTAATAAAAAAAATTCAATCCGTTCCCCGTCCGTTAAGCCATAAGCCGTTACCAGTAAGCCGTTAAGCTTCGGTTTGGATTGGTTTTCGGTTTCGGATCGGTTTTGAACACCCCTAGGACCAGATCAACATTTATATTGACACGTAGCTTCCTCTTCTTGAAAGAGAATATAAATATCAATATCTACTAATCACATGATTCCAACACGAAATCTATAGATTGGCCCCAAATTATTATATAATACAATTGTATCGTTGTTCAAAATTATCCTTTTCTGAAAAAGAAAGAAGGCTTAAAATAACTCATCGTATATCTTTATCCTTATTGATTTACCTTTACACCATTGGCAATTTTTATGACGACGATATTATAGAGAGTTTTGGGAGAATTAATTTTATTGTATTGTTTATAAAATTATATATAGAATACAGAGAGACGTCAAATCCTACCAACTATAGAACTGTACAATAATAAAAGAAATCAAATCTTACCAACTATTGAATTTAACAGACCACTTTTCACTTTGCTGCTATTATTTATTTGACTACTGTTCTGGCCAAAGCTTTTTTCCGCTTCCACTTATCCTTTTCCATCTTTCGATCTGAACTTGCATATCGATGGCAGTTCTGGTACTCCTATAAATTATGCTTATAATATAATTAGGGTGCATATACATTCCAGTTAATACTAAACAAGATACATGTGTCCTAGTTAAGAACCAGTAGAAGAATAATATATTTTTTTCTCCTGTTCTTATAGCTTTCAGTCATTTTAGGATATGGTTCAACTGTTAATTTCTAATAGGCAACTAATATATGTTCATGTCAAATATAATCGATCATTGAATGACCTAAGAAACTCTTTTTCTCTTTTCATTCAATTGCCTCGATCAAGGTCTTAATTCGGTTGTTTATACTTCATGACAACATGAAACCTAAACTCATTACTAAGAGTTGAAGATTTCATTTGATCAATCACTAATTCTTCAAGTATTTAATCATACCTAATATTCTTTCAAATATCGCCCTAGGGCGACATGTGTCTAGTATCAAAGCACAATAAATAATTTACAATTACTATGACAATCCCTGGTCAAAGGAAACTGTTACATCACATTGTTCAAGAGAATATCCTATTGACAGTTTATGGTAATTCTAACAATTAAGAACTATCTAATGAGTCGGTTCAACGATTATATTTCTATATGCATCATCAATCTATGTGATTTAGTTAATGAGATCAACTAAGCTTTATCCATAAAGATGATTATATAAATATTAATCTAACCAGATTACTAATATCCAAATTGATAATGTTACGGCCAAGAACAAGTTTAGATTAAATTATAAAAACTTTACACTCATTATCACAATCTCCATCATGATGACTAGTCTCAAAATTTAATCGAGGACCTTATCAAGTTAATCAAATAATTACTAATAACTATGATAAAAGAATATCAAATGCCATATTTATTTTTATTTCAAGCAACGTTCACAAAATACGTTCAAATTATCAAACATGAGATTGGATTTAGGGCATATTTACAATATCCCTAACAATCTTTCACTTGCACTAGTCAATCGCTCATGTACTTCATTCCTAGTTTTTACACGTGCTTGTCAAACTCCTTTTGCCTCAAGAGCTTTAGTGAATGAGTCTGCAACATTTTCCTTTCCATCAATCTTTTGAATCTTGACGTCTCCATGTTGAATAATTTCTCTTATCGAATGATACCTTCACAAAACGTGTTTGAATTTTTGGTGTGATCTTGGTTCTTTGCTTGAGCAATTGCTCCAGTATTGTCACACAACAATGGAAGTACACCTTCTATTGAAGGAACCACATCAAGTTCAGTTAAGAACTTTTTCATCTATATAGCTTCCTTAGTAGCTTCATTAACTGATATATATATTCTCTTTCCCTCACTAAATCAACTACTTCGGCTTGTTTGGAACTTTTCCAATTCACTGTACTACCACTTAAGGTGAATATGTAACTTGAAATAGATTTGCTATCATTTCTATCTAAAGAGAAATTTGCATCGGTATAACCTTCAAGTTTCAACTTAAAATCTTCATAAATACGGAATTGGTCTTTAGTCATTTTAAGTATTTAAGAATTTTCTTCACCACCTTCAAATGTTCCTCACCAAAATTCGCGTGATAACAACGAGTCACTCCTAGTGCATAAGTCATATCAGAATATGCATATATAATGATATATATGATAGATTTCACTGCGCTAGCGTATGTGATTCTATTCATGCAACTCTTTTTTTTGATGTTTTAGGACAATCCTTCCTAAATACATATAACTCAACTTTGTTAAGAATTTACGAAAGATAGAGAAACTGGAAAGAAAAAAGAACAACCTGCAATATGAAACGTTGGGCCTCAACCTCTGAAAATAAAAAGAAAAATTAGGTCCACCGGTGCGGTCATTATCAGCTTACACAGCCAATTGGCTCAACTAGTAGTCGACTAATATATTGAATTAAGCCAATATAATTCCAGTAATTTCAGTAATTAATCAAATTATCTCATTCCTTCACTATTCAAGGCTCATTCCATCTAAAGATATAAAAAATCAAAGAAGGAAAAAAAATGTAGTACGATATTATCATATATTATACTGCACTATAAGTTGCTTTGAGAGTTTCTTTTTGAACAAAAAGTGTTAAATTTTTTGACTAATCAATTAATGATGAGAAGAGAGGTAAATCTTAGTTATAAGTGTTAAAGGGATGGGCCGAATCGGGTTGGGTTGCTATTTTGTGGACCCGTACGGTTTACGGTCCGGGCCGATTACAGGTTGAGGCTTAATGAGGTCAGGTTTATCCGGGTAAAAATTGAAGCGTAAAAGTTACGAGTTAAGGGGCCCGGACTGGGCCGGGTTTAGTGTTTTGTATAACTATTGTAAGTTTTATTAATACTTTGTATTAGTTTAAAGATTACAAGTTATATTAACACTTTGTATTAATATAAATTGCAAGTGCTACATTTATTTCAATATTCAAAATTAAAGTTTGCATTTAAAATGTAAATTAACAAAAAATAGTAAAACTAAATTTTCATGCATAATAAATTAATAATACTTCAAATTAATCTAACAAACTAAAACATTAAGCATAAATACGTCTAATAATTTACAAATAACACAACTTGTATTAACATCTTAAATATGAATTTTCGGAGGACGCTCAAGACAATACTTTATATGCCTCCTTAAATTACCTGTGCCAGACATTGAACGAAAATTTAATACTTGACCACAGTTCTTGCACTTTACTTTATGACCTTCTTCATTTTCTTCTACCACCTCAAAGTATTGCCAAACATATGAGCGCACTCTAGAAGTACGAGACATGATTTAACTTGAATTGAGATTTGAGAATTGAGAATTTGAGATTGAGACTTGAAATCTTGAAAATAAGAGAATTAGAGAATGAGAGAAATTGAGATTGAGAAATGAGAGTGTCACACCTCTTTTTTACACTATACCCCGCGAAGGACGTACAAAGGGAGTTTTTCCAATTAAAGGACAAGCGAAATAAGATTTATTTATATGAAAAGATTCAGAGTCGCCACTTGGGATAATTTGGTATCCCAAGTCACTGGTTTAAAATTTCGAATCGAGGAAGGTTTGTCTCTGTAATACAGTCTACGAGCCAGAAATCCGGGTAAGGAATTCTGTTAACCTGGGAGAAGGTGTTATGCATTCCCGAGTTTCGTTATTCTAGCACGGTCGCTCAACTATTATACTCGGCTTTGTTATCTAATTTTAATACATTTTGAACCCATGTGCAATTTTTTTAACTCTAATTATTTTAGGAAATTTGCAACGTTATTAAAACACGTCTTGAACCAAGTCAAATAAATGCACCTGCGGTCTTCGACATATTCTATCACCGTTGGGATTTGGATTTGGGTCACATAAATGCACATCCAAATTTAGAAACGTATATTTTTAACTAACGTGCCTAAAATAATTACACATTCACACTTTACGAAGGCCATAAAAATTCGTTAAAATGGCACGCCTCAATTCAAATTTCAAAAGATATTTGAAGTATATCTTGTCCAATATGACATGCATCAAATTATTTCAAAGGGTTTTGTTATACACAAAATAACTCGTTATTCTAAAACATTCGCACTGTGGCTAAAAGAAATTCCCTCAATATTAATGAATGAACTAACATATTGCTCTATACAGTTATATCTAATACGTGACCTAACTCCAAAAATTAACTTAATCCAACCCAAAATGCTTCAAGCAGCAATGTCAGACAACCAATTTTTTTAAAAATTCTTTTCATTGCACACATACACAAGAATGAAAATTGTATGATGAACAAACCCCATACCGGTCCAAAAGCTTAAATAGAAGTTATTATAAACTTTCAGAGAATTATTGCGCACATCTTATGTGTAGATCAACAACTGTTTGCATTATGTCCTCGTATTTTCTACTCCTTAATGTATTCGAATCATTACGCTACTGTAAATCCTTCTCGTCACTTGCTTGGATGAAAAGCTAAGTTATTATTTAACCTTGTGAGCTTGGTTGAAAAATCAAGTATTATTGCAGGTCAATCGATTGGAGAATCGGGTACTCAATTAACATTAAGAACTTTTCATACCGGAGGAGTATCAAGTGTGAGCCCCATCTAATGGAAAAATCAAATTCAATGGGGATTTGGTTCATCCGAAAGAAACTAAATTAGTTGTATTCAGATACTCAACACTTAAAAACACATCCCAAACGCAGCACTTCAAGCAAAATAAAACGAAATAAAATGACAATCCTTCCTTTTAACCACAACTGAAATGCTCAAAATCCCAATGAACATTCGACAAAACCCAGAAGCACATGACAGACTGAACATGAATGCTAAATACTAAGGCATGATCCCGTGACTAAGTCCGAAACTTAAAATGCCTTGTTAGTCGTACAGTAGTTCCAAAATAATAAGAGATGCTCATCTACTTAGCACAAGGATCTATTTAACAGGGTAATATTCAACTAACAACAGAAAAAATATAATCAAATGAAATGAACTATGCTTTCAAGTTCCTCTTTCTCATTCCATTCTTCAATTCAAAGCTTCATCAACACATATAGAGTTTTAGGAGATATGTACCTGATTATAGCAATAAACAAGAGGAGTATGAGCTTGGGAGACAACAACAGTATTGAACTAAAGCAGCATGACTCAACATCAACAAAGCAGAATCCCAGATTCAAACAAATGCCTAGTGAGATCAATTCAAGCACCAATGAAACAGTGACCTCAACTCAAAACTCAATCCAGACCTCAAAGAAGAGTAAATTTAGTCCATTTCACACACTCATTGAAACCAAGATTACCAGGACAAATTGGAATTCAAAATTAGAGATCGAAATCCACGGAACAGTGATTTCTTGCTAATTTTTTAGCCGTTCTATTTGTTTGAATTTTTAGGCTCTTTTTATCGCTAAGTCTCTTTCCTTGGAAGGTAAGAATATATGCCTTTATAGGCAAGGCAAAATAGGCCAGCCTCAGGTTTTCAGTTTTGCATATAGGTCTTTTTTCAAAAATTTGTTTGTTGCCTAGCTAGCCATATTTAGTTTTCAATTTATTAACAATCCCCTCCCCTTAACAAATCAGCTGTTATCTTATCTTCTAGAACCTTCTTCCTAACAGAAATGATTCTCTCCCAACCTGAAATCCCTGAAATACCCTTTGCCCAACCAATTATTACTACCATTACCCCTTCCTTTGAGACCCCTAGAGTTTCTATCCTGACATTTGACTCCCTTATAGATTTCCTGAAGTGCGACAAATAGGATTACTCAAATGATAGGGCTTCAAACAGATCAAAATATGAAATTCTTAATTGAGAACAAATTAATCATGAATCAAGCACTCAGGCATTCATACGATCATTTAAACCAACATTCGAACAGAAACTCAAAACTTATCGCATTTAAACTAAGGGATGATTTAAACTAGTCTAAGCCTAAACTAACCATCATACAATGCTCAATCTTATTAACTACATAAATTAAAATACCAAACAAAAGGGAAAGACTTATACAACTCGATTAATAGGAAAAACACGAACGAAACTTAATTTGAACACCGAACATGAACATGAAGTTCAAACCAAAGAAAAGGGATGGGGAGGAAGGAAAATCAAAAGGAATGAGGAAGAACTTACCTAGTTGAATAGAATTGAACAGCAGACTCGAATAAGACCTTCATGCATCAATTTTAGAATTCAAGAACCCTAGATTTGAATTTCAAGCAGTTGTGGAGGTATTCGAGAGAAATTGAGTGTGGATTTCGGATAAGGGGGCGAGGAGGTTATAGGGTATGATTTTGGGGTGATTTGGTGGTGGTGGTGTTTTTAACTCCGGTCTTCATTCGAATATTCGAGCAATTCGGGCTTGATTCGGGTGAAAAAGGGTGTGGATTTGGGATGTGAAAGTGGAGTAGAAACTATGGTATCATTTCGGTGAGAAATAGAGGTGGAGCCACCGGCTGCGGGGGAGGAATCCAGGCGGCTCCTTAGGGTTAGGGGATTTGGCAATTTTCTGGTGAGATTCGAGGGGAGCGGATGGTGGCATAGGCTTGAGGGGAAGAAGATGAAGCTCTGGTGCAATTTTGGCGGTCATTGGATGCCGGCCGCCACCGTAGGCAAATTCGGGCGGCAGCAGGCGGCGGCAATTGGTCTCTAGGGTTTTTAGCGAATGAGGGAGATGAGAGACGATGGGGGGGGGAGGGGGTAAGGAGGGGGGTGTGTTCAGACAGTTAAATACCAAAAGATTCAACACTTCTCAACCGTCAAATCTTAAAGCTTGACGGCTCTGATTTAGCGAAGCCCAAACGACGTTGTTTTGTTGAAGGGGCGGTTAGACCGGGTAATAGGGTGGGACATGGGCTGGACTGGATGGGTATTAATTGGGCTTGGGGTGGTTTTGGCCCAAATTTGGGTTTTAAATTAAGGATCCAATTTCATTGTTTTATTTTCTCTTTTTTTTCAAAATTGAATTAAAAATCTTAATTAAGTTATAAAACCAAATTAACCTATAAAAAATGCTAATTCATCCTAAATAATAATTATCACAAATAATTACAACAAATCGAAAGAAAAATCACCTAAAATAAAAGTTAAAATTAAAGGTGCAAATTAAACCATTTTTTTTCTTTTTATAAAAAGACTACTTGCTAAATAATTCTTAAAAAATGACAAATTCAGTTCTGCATGTCCTTGATAAGCGGACATCGCCTATTTTCATTGGAGAATTTGGCTATTGAATTACACCAGTTTTGCTAGGGCCGAGATAGCGGCTCGTTCCACGAAAACCTTGTTGGTTCAGTCTGTTGAGATGTGATGTCACTTCCACGCGTGTCATCATTGCGTACCTTCTCGAGACATCGACTGATTTCTTGTCGCTTTTGTTTTAACACTATTATCAGCCTTCCGCTTCGATTCTTGCGCTATCTACCCCTATAAATAGGTGTAGGTTTTGTTTTTTCAAGAACTTTTAGCCATTTATTCTCTTGTGTATATACTGCCTCCTTTGTTCTTATTTTCCCTCACTTTTAGTGTTCTTTTCTTATCATATTTTCGGTTCAACCACCATTCCTCGTTTCACGTTTCACCAACATCCCTTTTATTATCAAGATGCGTATAATGCCTTGAAAGCACGAAGAAATTTCTGATGTCACTCTGTTATCCATGACACCTCCTTCTGGTAGCGAGGATATGGCCGTTGAGGAACAGGACAATTCTCCTACCGTAGAAGAGATACTCCCAAGAAACCCTATATCCCGGAATGAATTTCATAAAGAACATGCTGCTTCACCTACTCTAGTGGTCTCTGAGAATGAGCTGGTTCACATAAATGACCTCCATTCTACGTACAACATTCCTCCCCACGTTGAGATGGTTCCGGCTGGGAGGGACTTCTAGGAGGTCCATTGACCGGGATATTGTACTATTTTACGTATATCCCTTTGTGATCGGTCACACTTTCCCTCTTCTTCCACTGGCGGAGGAATTCTATCGGATCTACGAGGTCTGCTCGGTGCAGGTATCTCCGTATACATATAAAATTTTTCTACTGTTGACCAAGTACACGGAGTTAGCGGGGTGTGAAGTTGGCTTTCATTACCTTTTACACTAATTCTCCTCGAGGTTTCATAGGGGCACCATGATACACTTGCGACATTATAGGATCAAGGGGTTGGTGGTCGGAACAGACGACAGGGCGAGCCATAAATTTTGGCACAAATACTTCTTCATTATAACTGAGCACCTGGTGTTGGACCCAGCTGGATTCCCAGAATGGTGGAATCATAAACATAGGTGTTGGTACTCATTGTTTACTTTTGTTCTTTCTAATTTTTTACTTATTCGAGGCTATCTTGTGTAGCTGTGAGATGTGCACCTCTTCCCTACTTCCTTATGTGATTGGGACTCGAGATTGGACCGTTTTTCTCAATCACTTTTGGGCCGAAAGCTCCATTCGGTAGCTATTCGTTTTGCTATAACCTTTGGCTATTTGCTATTGTCTATTGATACGACCTTTTCGTGGTGATAGGTTGTAATACTTCCAAGAAGAAGGCTCCATTTCTGACATTTTTCGAGGTTGTCGTATCAGCAGGAATGCAGTTTTCCCTTGCTGAGTTCGTCCGAGGAGGCCGTGTTCAATCTGTATCGGCTAGAGACTCTTCCCGTGATATCATTGCACAGGAAGAGATCTCCTCTCGGCCAGTATATAACATCATGGATGAGCCCTCTAATAGGGATGAATCTTTGTCGAGGAAGAGGATGAGGGAAGAGCTTGGGAAGGACATCGCCACCAATACTTGAAAGAACAAAACTGATGCTTCGAGGGCGGTGTTTCTTCCTGGATCAGGAAAATATGCCATTTTATGGCGGACACCATTTTGGAAAGGAAGTACCCCAGGACCAAAGGAATATATCAAGGCAGGGGATCGGTACGATCCGTCGAGGGTAGCGCATTGTCTGTCGTAGGAGGAGGCAAAGCTGAGTATATCGAGGATGATGGTTCGTGTTCGGATGTCGACCCAGAAAATGTACGAGCTTAATTGGAGCGTCATACTTGCGTAGAAGTGAGGACAGAAGGTCATGATCGACACATAGTCATTCCTGTGGATTATGACTTGTTGGCGAATTGCGAGCAGGCAACATCGGTGTTTGTCTCTTTGTGCGCTTCTTCCGAGAGCATGGTACTTAGGGCGATTAGTGAAGTAGAGTTATAGTAGAGCATTTCTGGTATGGCCTTACGGGTAGGTGTTTTTCTATTTTCATTTCGTTTTTGGGTTCGTTTTGTATACTTAATCTCTTCCTTGTTTTGGATTTGCATTATGTACCAGAACCTCGTCATGGAGATTTAGCGCAATCAGGGGGATACACGGAAGACGGACATTTTTAGGATGGTGGCCTCCAAATATAAGGAGTACCGTACCAAACATCGTGAACTGGCCGATCTCTTCACTCAGGACATCGATTTTTAGCTGTTCCATGACGGGCTCAAGAAGAAAGAGAAATAATTTGCGCAAAAAGTCAAAGAGCAGAAGGAGTGGGACGAAGACCTGATGAAGGACATTGCTCGATGCACAAACTTGAGGCGGCCCATAAGTCCGTAGAAGATAAACTCGAGATGAGTACGTGGGTGATGGCTGAGAACACCGACCTTCAAGTGCGGGTGGCCACCTTAATTGCCGAGATTGACAGGATGGCGGCTGAGGCTATCGACCTTAGGGGCGAGCTGAGCACTAAGGCTGATGGATCGGCTCATGCTGAAAGAGATAGGGCGGCTTCCATCTTGTAGGTAGCGGCTTTAGAAGATGCCCTTTGTGTTTTTAGATCAGAGTGGGACAAAGAGACTGACACATCTAAGCCTAAGGTAGCCATGTGTGTGGGACGTATCCGAGATTCGGAGGTGGATCTGTCCATATTAAACAAACAAGTTACCTCTTTAAATGCAGAGGATGTGCGACGACAATCACAACTCTCTACATCTCATGCTTTGGCCAACTTTATCGTGCCACGATATCCATACGGGAGATGGGTTCATGCAGTAGCTGAACTTTGGGAGGTGCATATTTAAAGCATATGTCATTTGTAAGGCGTGCAGTTATGACCCTGGCATGCCTTGGTGGAGACGATGTTTATTATGATGATGCAGACAAGCTCATTTGTGATTCTTGGTACAATGAGGAGTATGCCATGTGGGATGATGTGGCATAGGACTTGGTTGTATTTGTTTTTGTTTTGCTATTTTTGGTGAGTGCGTCCTTGAGGCCTTTGTAAATAATTCTTGTAATATATCAACTATAATGGAATTGTTACTTTTTTGTTATGTCTCGCTTTTCTTTTGTTGCGGGAGGCTCTAGACTACCCAGCCTTATGTGATATTTACCGTAGGTGGTTGCAGAATTTAATAACCGAACAAGTTTAGTGATTAGGGCAACATCGATTGTCAAGTTGTCCATGTGATGTCGACTATTAAATGATTTTGAGCATGGTCGAACTCTTTATTTGGGGATGACCTTTGCCATAAGGGTGTTACTTCGAGTTAATGTAGAATATGTTAACCCGCTGCGTTTCGATCAGGGTGAAACTTGTTATTTTTGGCGACGACCATTTCCGTAGGGGCATTATTTTGAGTACATGTCGAAATTTTAACACATCGTGCTTCAATCGAGGTCGAAATCCTTTTCTAGATGATGGCCCTTAGTCGTAGGGGTACTATTACGAGCTTGTAAAAATGTTAACCAATCGTGGTTCGATCGAGGTCGAACTCTTTTTCTTGGAGATGGCCCTTGGCCGTAGGGGTATTATTTCAAGCTTGTCGATATGTTAACCCATCATGGTTCGATCGAGGTCGAACTCTTTTTCTTGGCGATGGCCCTTGGCTGTAGGGGTATTGTTTCAAGCTTGTCGATATATTAACCCATTATGGTTTGATCGAGGTCGAACTCTTTTTCTTGGCGATGGCCCTTGGCTGTAAGGGTGTTATTTCGAGCTTGTCGAAATGTTAATCCGTCGTGGTTCAATCGAGGTCGATCTCTTTATCTTGGTGATGTCCCTTTGCCATAGGGGTGTTATTTCGTGCTTGTCGAAATATTAACCCGTCATGGTTTGATCGAGGTCGAACTCTTTATGTTGTCGATGGCCCTTGGCCGGGGTGTTATTTCGATCTTGTCAAAATATTAACATGTCGTGGTTCGAATGAGGTTGAACTCTTGATTGCGAACGTAGATTAATGGAGAGAAATGTTTAGTAAAAACGTTTCTTTATTTTATTTATTGAAGTATTGTATATGTCAGTTTCATACACATTGGAGAAGCTTCCTTGTATCTAGTCCCTTCATCATTCAACCTAGAGATATCATCGGCAGGCGGGGTGATGAATTATACTTTGAACGTCAAGACTTCCCCTTTGTCGCCACGTTGAAAACCTACCAGAGAAAACCCTATTGGGACAAAACCTGGGTGAGGGATAAATAGTACGACTTGGGTGGCATCATTTTTCAGAAGTGAAAGTATTTGAGGTGGGCGACATTCTAGTTGTTTTGAAGTAGTTTTCCTTCTATTGTTTCTAGTTGGAATGCCCCTTTGCTTGCTGCCATTGTGATTTTATATGGCTCGTCCCAGTTGGTTCCCAATTTTCCTTCTTTTCGTTTTTTTGTTGCTTGTGTTTTAGCCTTAAGGACGTAGTCCCCGACTTTGAGTGGTCGAAATTTGGCCTTCTTGTTTTAGAACCTTTCCGCTTGTTGTATTTGGGCTACCATCCTTACACGAGCCATATCTTTCCATTCCGTAGACTAACGAATATGGTATTTGCCTGTGCTAGGTTTTGGCATGGTGTGGTAGGCCCATAATACTTCTGGTAGCATTTCTGATAATAGCCCTTTGGCGTCTTGAAGATTTTTCTTTAGCATGTTTAATATTTTTTTGTTAGAAGATTCTGCCTGACCGTTGCTAGTAGGATGGCATAGCGTGGAGAGTATTCGCTTGATGCGCCATTTTTCGAAGAACTTGGTCGTCTTTTTCTCGATGAACTGAGGCCTATTGTCGCAGTTGATTTCTTTGGGGATGCCGACACATCATATGATATTTTTCAATATGAATGTGATGACTTCCCATTTGCATATTTAGGCAAACGCACCTTCTTCCACCCATTTGGAAAAGTAGTCAGTTAAAATTAAAAGGAAGTGTGTCTTACCTCGACCTGTTGGGAAGGGCCCTATAATGTCCAGTCCCCATTTTATGAACGACCACGGTGAAGTTATGGAGTGTAGGAGTATTCCCGCTTGGTGTATCATTGGTGTGTACTTTTGGCATTGCTCACATTTCTTGATGTAATCTGATGCTTCCTTTTTCATGGTGGGCTAGTAGTATCCTGCCCGAATAAGGAATCTAACAAGGCTCGGTTGCCTGTGTAGGCACCATAATGACCTTCGTGTACTTATTCAAGCACACACCTTGTTTGATTTGGTCCTAGGCACTTAGCCATAGGGCCCTCGAACGTTCTTTTGTAAAGATCGTGGTTTATGAGGTTGTACCTGACCACCTGTATTCGAAGCTTTTTGGCTTCCTTTTTGTCTTGCGTGAGTGTTCATTCCTGCAAATATGTCATGATACAGTTGCGCCAGTCCCAAGTTAGATTTATAGAATGTACCTCTACTTGGTCTATTGACGAGTGGAGGAGGGTGACCACATTCTCTTTTGTGATATTTTTGGTCGCTGCTGCTAGTTTTGCGAGGCCATCTACTTCAATATTTTGCGCCTGGGGTATCTGATCTAGTCGGTATTCATCCAATTCTGGTAATAGCATATGGACTTTTGTACTGTATTTATGTAGCCTTTCTTCCTTGATTTGGAAAGTCCCAATAACTTGGTTTTACGATTAGTTGTGAGTCGCATCTGAGGAAGAATCATCGTGCACCATATTTGAGGGAAGTTTCAATCCTGCAATTACGGCCTTATACTAGGCCTTGTTGTTAGTCATATCGGGCACTACATGGACTGACGAATTACTTAGCTTGCTATGACTTCATGTATGAGTCCTAGTCCAGATACCAACGTATTAGATGCACCATCGGTGTACAGGACCCATAGGTCGGGTTGCCCGGGGGAGGTGCGAAGTGCTTCCTGCTTGACCTCCGGCAGTATTTGGCACTGAAGTTGATGAGAACTTACATCTTTATCACTGTTCGTGGCTGATAGGTTACATCACGCTCGCTCAATTCTATGGCCCATTTGGCCAATCTTCCCGACAACTTGGGTTTATTTAGGATGCTTCTGAGGGGGAAAGTCGTTACCACCGATATGGGTGACACTAAAAATACGGTTTAAGCTTTCGTGAAGCTATGACCAATGACAAAGCTAGTTTTTCGAGGTGGGGGTACCTCGTTTCAAAGTCAATCAAGGTTTTGCTAATATAATAATCGGGGATTGCGTACATGTGTTCTCGTGGACTAGAACTGCCTTTTTTAGGTCCTTGACACAATATAAATTCCAATGGAGCCCGTTTGTCTTTCCTCAGCACATTAAAAAATTTATGGCATCTGTTGGATGACCGTGAGATGAACCTTGATAGGGCGGCTATCTGGCCTGTCAGGTTTTGTACCTATTTTTGCTGGTTATTATTTCGGGTATTCCTTTGATGGATCTGGTCTGGATTTACTTCAATGCCTATTTGTGATACCAAGAAACAAAGGATTTTTCCTAAGGTAACGCCAAAGCCTCATTTTTCGGGATTTAGCTTCATTCCATACCGTCTTAATATAACAAAGGCCTCTATAAACTAGTCATTATGGTCCTCTTTCCTTTTGGATTTGACAAACATATTATTGGTATAAACCTCCATCATTTTTCTGAGTTGGTCTTTATACATTTTGGTGACCAACCATTGGTATGTTTTCACCACATTCTTTAATCCGAACGACATGACTCTATAGCAATATGTTCCCTGATGGGTGATGAACGTCGTTTTCTCCTGGTCTTCCTGCTCCATGAGGATTTGGTTGTAACTTGAGTAGGCATCCAAAAAGCTCAGTAGTTTGCGCCATGTTGTTGCATCGGTGAGTTGGTGGATATGAGGCAGTGGAAAAGAGTCTTTCCGGTAGGCCTTGTTTAGGTCTGTGAAATCGACGCACATCCACCATTTTCCATTTTTCTTTTTTACCATGACCACATTCGTGACCCATTAGGGATATTTTGATTCTCAGATAGAACCATTGATGAGTAGCTTATAAATATCAATGCTGACGGCCTCATTTATTGCAGAATTGAACTTTTTCCTCATCTATCGCACCAGCGGATATAAAGGGCCGACGTTTAGGTTATGTATAGTGATATTTTTCAAAATGGCCAGCATATCTGAATGGGATAAGGCAAACAAGTCGATATTGTTAGTTAAGAATTTAATAAATATAATTGGTTCTAGGAGATTGTATTCGATATAAGACTTTTTTATGCTGTCGTTGCTGTCTATCTAGACAGGGTCGAGATCTTCTACGGTAGACTCAACAGCCGCTGCAACATCAGTATCTTTGATGATGTCTGTTTGTGCGCCAAGTTTGGTTCCCGACGTCGTTAATTGATATGCCTCCGCGTTTGCTCCCTTTAGTTGTTGGGTGTGTGCACAATCCTGGGAGTTGCGGTAGCATTCTTTTATGGTGCGTTGCTCGCCCTGGATGCTGAATATTGCCCATGGAGTAGGGAATTTGATTATTTGATAGCGACTTGACAGGATGGCTCGATGGAGTGTATCCATGGACGCCCTATGATAGCGTTGTAGTTTGTGTCTTGGTCCATAACGTGAAACATTGTTTCCAAGGTAACTTTTCCTGCTAGGATAGCTAGCACTATTTCTCCAAAAGTTCGCTCGACTACATTATTAAAACTCGTTAGTGTTATGCAATGCGGTACTATTTTATCTTCAAGCCTTATCTGTACGAGGACTCGAGGATAAATAATACACGCGCCACTTTCGTCTTCCACCATTATTCGTTTCACATCAGTATTTACAATATGTAAAATAAAAATAAGAGCATCGTAGTGTGGGAAAGAAAAACTAGCGGTATCTGACTTGTTGAAGATAATACTATCTTCGAGGTCATCATATCGTTCATGAGTGATAAACCATTTGAGTTTGTGTGTAGTGGTAAACTTTACATGGTTAATTGTTGTCTCGTCACCTCCACCGATTACAATTTTTATGATACGAATGGGAGAGGGTATTTTGGAGGTCCCTGGGGTTGTTCGTGTCCTCGGGAAAAGTTGGCTCATCCTTGGTCGCTGATCAGTTCTCTCAGGTGTCCATGCTTTAACATTCTTTCTACCACCTTCCGTAGACCTATACAATCCTTTGTTTTGTGACCACATTCCTGGTGGAATTCGCAAATGACGTTCGACTTTCGAGTACTTGGATCTGACTTCATTTTTTGCGGCCATTGTACCTTCTTGCCGAGTTTCTCCAATACATACACTATTTTCGAGGGGGAAACACAAATAATGTGAGCATATAAGAGTTGAGGCATACCTCTTTTGTTTCTATGTGTCGTGGTGTTCCGAAGAGGGTCGTCCGTGTTCTGCAGGGGAGGTGAGATGGACGTTCTAATGTATGGTTGATGTCTATCTTGGTCGAGATAGGGACCCAACTGGTCCCTTCAACCATCATTTCGACGATCCTTCCTTGTTTGTGCTTGAACTAATATCAGCCATTGGATCGGACCATTGAGATTGTCTTCGTCGGCCCTTACCTCGCACAATAGGCGTTGTGGATTTCTTCCCAAGTGGTGGGAGGGTATTTTATGAGCCTATTTAATAACTTTCCGGTTGCTCTCAACCATTCCTGCTCAACCCATTCTGGAAGGCCGCTATCTCCATCCCTTCTGATATATTCGATAGGCTCATTCTTGCCTTGTTAAATCGGGCTAGGAAGTCTCTGAGTTCCTCGCCGAACGTCTGCCTAACAGCGAATATGTCGTTTACCATGGTTTCTACTTTTTTAGCTCCTGCGTGAGCGGTGATGAACTTGTCTGCCACTTCCTCGAATATTTCTATTGACCGCGGTGGTAGTTGTGAGTACCGGTTAGGACTCCCCTTCTTAAGGTTTCGCCAAATTTTTTTAGCAGTGCTGATGGTACATGTTCTTTTTAAAGATTGTTGCCTTTTACGGCTGTGGCATAGTGGATGATATGATCTTCTCGATTTGTAGTACCATCATATATTTTCAGGCATAGTGGCAGTTTGAAGGTTTTAGGTATGGCGTGGGGGGGGGGGGATACTTCCTCGTTGTATGGTTGCTCGATGAATAAGCCAACTTCCCATTTTGGTAACAACTTTGGGTGCCTGGTATTTTAGCGACCCATTACAGATGCTCCTTTATCTGGTCACGGAGTGCCTTATTCTAATTTTTCATTTCCATTATTTTTTTAGAATGGCTGCAAGTGCGTCATTACTTATGTTAACAATGGTGCAAGTGTTACCTGTTCGTGGAGGGGGGAGGTCTTGTTCGTCAGTGGTTGTCATGATATCTACATGTGCAATGTCTCTATTCTCCCTTTGAGCGGGTTTGTCAAGTATATTGTTCAAATTATTAATTAGCCATTCTTCTAGTAGTCTTTTTACCGCCAGTGGCACCTCTCTAGTTATAGACGTAGAGGCTTCATTTTCACGAGAAGAAGTTACGCTTTCATGTGGAGGAGGTGAAGCGTCTCTCCTAGGCATAGCGGTTTGGTGTCACATTTTCATTGTCTTCCCTGATGTCTTCGTTGATGCTGTCCAGGATGTTGGTTGTGACACCCACTATCGCGTTTAACATTGCATCTCCTTTTTCTGCCATTGTTAGTTTATGTAAAGCTAGGAAAAGATGGTATCTCTTTTTACGATTTAGATTAAACTAATATTTCAACTAAAGAAACCCCCAAAGACGACGACAAACTATTTGACCAAAAAGTATTAAACCTTTTGACTAATCAATAAATGATGAAAAGAGGGGTAAATCTTAGTTAATGATGATAAAATCCAAATCAAACAATAGCTGAAGTAGACAAGACGAAAAGACAGTAATTAATATGTTGAGCTGATCAAATACTCATAAATACAGTGACATTAAAGTGCAATGGATATGAATAAATGCGGCTAACATAATTAAACGAAGTTATTACTCAATTATTCTGATCTTTTGGAGAGCTTCTTCCGCTGACAATAGTGTAGAAAGAGAAGAGATATTAGATGCTTAAGGATTCTTGGGATCTTGTCCGTATAGAACAACAATGTATGCTTTTTGTTCTGCAATCAATGAATAAGTCCATTCTAGTATATTCTTTCAGATAAATCTTTTACATAATGTTCTCTTACCTTTTTTCCTGGATCCCTTCTTCTTTACTAACTCTTCATATTTATAGGCGATAATTTTCCAAGAAATCCTAAAAACTACAACATAAAGAATATTAGAAAAGCATATTCTTACTATCTCCCTCTAAGTTTAAACTATTATTAATGTCTTGTTTCGGCTGACCGTTCTTGGTTGTCGTCCTTTGCCACAACAATCATCAGATGTCGCGTTATAATAACCTCATTCCATGCCGTGCTTAACAGCTATTACTATTACCAAATTTGAACCCATACCGTTCCCATAATTCTTACCAATGGTTTGCATTTGTTCACAATAATTGGCATTTTCAGGTTGTCCTTATTTGGGTGATATTCTTTTAAAACTTGATACTATACATTATGGGTTGGCAAAAGTTTGGGAACTTTATATATGCTTTCTTTTTATATATAATAAAAGGCGGTCCGGTACATAAGATATTTTGTATTTATATAGGATCAGAGGAAGGGTCGTACCTTAAAGGTTGTGATGTAAATAATATATCGTAATTAACAAAATCATTAGCTATTGTTTTTACGACTTGAACTCGAGCTCTATATATATCACACCAAAATAACTTTATCGTTACTCCATAGCTTCTCTTCGTCAGCTTCCAAATTATACTCCAAATTATTTTTTGGTATATTCCTAATGTGAGTCGAGAAAATTCTTTTATAGAACTATTGCATTATTCCCACATGCATTGATCGGCTATAATGTTGACATATTTTAGGGAACGTGAATCCTTGATACTATGGTGCTGCAAAATGGAGACCACTTCCATTGCTTTTATCTTGACCAGTCTTTTTATTTTTTAACCAAAGAAAATTTCAACTTCTTAAAATAATTGTACTACTAGTAGTTAAAGATTTAAAGTGGTTAATTTTCTTTGAATTATGTGCAGCTTTTAATTTGCAGAAATGTATAAATACATTTTTTCCATACAAAAATTACTGACTTATATACAAAATATATAAGTGGGGGGAAAAAACAAAAGAAAAAGGGTTATCATGGTTGTCTTTGAAAGAGAAATAAACTTCAGCATATGGGTAAAAAGATGAAATACACTAACATCTCATATAGCTGCACATAGCGTGAGTATATAATTTACTATTTCATTTGTTTTCTTTTTCTTTTTGGAAGCTTTAAAGGGATGAGTGGAAATAAAGTAGGCGTTATGATATTTATCAATACCTAGTTAGCTAGATTTGTCCCTGTATATATTCTGTTTAGCTACCTTTTGAAGCTTTCCATGCTACATTGCTCTATGAAATCATTGGTATTAAAGCTTGCACTTTATATATTCTTTATTTTGTATCATTACATTTTGATTTTTTTTTGGGTTGTAAATTTAGCTTTGGATAAGGGTGGAAGAATAACGGTTCCGAACCGGAACCGTGACCGGAACTGCGGTTCTGGCGGTTCCGCGGTTCTAAACGGTTCCGGTTATACGGTTCCGGTTCCGCGGTTCCGGGCCGGTTCCACCCTTTAGAACCGTGGAACCGGAACCGCCAGAACCGGAACCGGACCGGTTCCGGCGGTTCTAAACGGTTCCAAACGGTTCCGATATTTAAAAAAAAAAAATTTTTTTTTAAAATTCGGACCGTTGGCGGAACCGTTTGGAACCGTTTAGAACCGCCGGAACCGGTCGGGTTCCGGTTCTATACGGTTCTATCCGGTTCCCAACGGCCATTTTTTTTTAAAAAAAAAAAATTTTTTTTTAAATTCTGAAAATCAGAACGTTGGTATTGCAGAAATAGCCGTTTGGCATTTTTAAAATTTAGCCATTTGACCCCTCAAATTTAATTTAACCCCAAACTTTATATAATTACACAATTTCCCATTTCTCACCTATAAATACCCCCTCATTCTTTCATTTTAATTCACCAATTCATCAATCTTACTCAACTCTCAAGCTCTCTTACAATCTTTCTGTGCAAGTGCTTAATTTTTGTTGCAAATTCGTGAAACATTGTGAAGTTGTTGAATTGAAGTTTTCAAGTGTTCAATTACAACGATTGCCAATTTTCAAGAAGTTGTTCGTCAATCGGTAAACTCGTTTCAACTCTTACGTGCTAAGAATATTTGTTGTGTGTTGATATTTTCCTTAATTATAATTAGTATGGCATTTTCATTGAAAAAAATGTTCGGAAAAGGTACATCTAAATCCGGTGAAAGTAGTAGCCAAAATCCTACCCCTCCCCCGGCTCCCCGACCTAGAAAAGATAAACAAGTTCAAACTAGTAGCCAACCTAGAAATACTAATGAAAACTTAGGAATACTTGATAGTGATCACCCGTGTTTTCAATTTAGCGATGTTAATTTTCTACATGATATAGCAGTCGGTGATAGAATAGATGATGATATTATGAATTTGCTTTATCCTAATGCACCAATATCTGAGGGAAATGAGGGTGATGATGATGACGAAACCCAACCTCCGGTAGATTTAGATGATACACCTACTAGTCCTGCTCCTAATGACCCAGAACACCCACCCGTACAAACTCCCACTTTTAGTAGACAACCTCGGAAACGTACAGAAACTTCATTAGTTTGGCATTTTTTTATTCAACTAAGAGATAAAGATAGGGCTAAATGTAAAACTTGTGGTAAAGAACTTGTTCATAGGTATACGGGTGATCGTAGCGGAACAGGTAGTTTAGTTAAACATATATATATATACATCCTAGCGATAAGGCTAGATATTTTCAAATGAAAGCGGAACAAGAGGGGAAGTCAAGTCCTGATACTACAATTAACCAAAGTACTGGTTCTAACATGGTTCAACCAGGAATAAACACTGTCACCGGAGGTATATTTGTTAAACCCTACTATGAAAGCAGGAGGTCCTAACTTTTGGTATACTAGTATTTATCAATGTTTAGATCTTTCACCAGAAGAAATGGCTACACTATCTGATGCGAAAGCATCAATTACAGTGAATGCTCAAACTGTTTATAATGCTTATAAACAGGCCTTAGAGCATGCTAGGCCTAATATTCCAACTCCTACTTCGTCCACGTCACAATCGTCTAAAAGAGTTGCTGGCTTAACAGCTCTTAAATCGTGGACGGAGTTCAGGGGTACTCAAGGTGAGAATTTAGATGATATTTCCCATCTAAACGAACTTCAAGTTTATTTGTCGCAGGGGCTAGAGAATGATAATCCAGACGGATCTTTCGACCTTTTGGATTGGTGGAAGACAAGGGAAAAGCATTTTCCCGTTCTTGCAAGGATGGCTCGGGATGTTCTGTCCATTCAAGCGTCAACTGTTGCATCGGAGAGC
Organism: Nicotiana benthamiana; assembly: GCA_034376525.1. Lineage (NCBI taxonomy): Eukaryota > Viridiplantae > Streptophyta > Magnoliopsida > Solanales > Solanaceae > Nicotiana > Nicotiana benthamiana. The sequence continues at coordinate 66,679,200 of CM067332.1, forward strand.
GTATTTAGTCAAGCCAGACTACAAATAGGAGATCATAGAGCGTCGATGCGGGACAGCTTGGAAAAATCAGTGCTCTTCCGAGATTGGATCCGCTCTGAAAGAAGAAACTTTGGGCTAGCTGAATCTCAACCCGAAATAGATGAGTGCTATGAAGAAATGCTAGCAGAAATTGCTCAAGAATCATCTTCACCCGGAAGTGGTGATGAACAAGCTTCATTTCCACCACCGCCAACACAACCACCTCCAAACCTTGAAGGTTTTATGAGATTTGTTAGAAATAATACATAAATTATGATGTAACTTGTACATTGGCATGTCTTCTTTTAGTTTTTTTTCCTTTTAATGGTGGTATTAGTACCATGTTGTGCTCATTCCATTGGGGGAAGGAAGACTAAGAAAGATATGCCATTTTGGTCAATAAATATGCTTTTTATCATATACTTGAATATATTTGTCTCAATATTTCTTTTTCTTTACTTCTATATCAATCCTTGAATATAAAATATTTATATAACATATAATATATAACATACAACACATAATACTATTAATACTAACTACTACACAATATACATTATTTATATACAATATATACTACTTTACTACAACATATACTACTTATATACAAAATATACACTACTTATTTTGAATATATACTAATTTCCAAACACAATATATGCTATAGTAACAACATAGTACACCATATAAAAATATATTCTACAATATACTAATCACTACTATACAAGATATTTAATTTAAAAAAAAAAAAAAGGCCGGGAACCGCCTGGAACCGCCAGACCCGCGGTTCCGGAACCGCAGAACCGGAACCGGGTGGTTCCGGAACCGCCAGAACCGGGAACCGCCAGAACCGGAACCGCCAGAACCGGGAACCGCCAGAACCGGAACCGTTTACCCAAATAGACCCAGAACCGGAACCGGATACAGCCTTAGCTTTGGAAAAGCACATTTAGATTCAAGCAAAACAGGAGATCCTAAATGAGTGAGCAGATAAAAAGATCCAAATATTGAACAGCTTGTTAATATTTCTAGCTCAATTCAAATTAAGGATTCCTAAGTATTCCTCTTTCTTAAGTAATCATTATTTCAAATTGAACAAGTGGTCAATAACAATTTTCAAGCTTATTAAAAAGCATGCTAATTATTGGATAAGATGACTTATGATGTTTCTAAGTTGTTGTCAACCACAATAACAACCCAGTATAATCTTATAAATAGGGTCTGGGAAGAGTAGTGTGTACGCAAACCTTACCCTCACCTTAGGGTATAGAGGCTGTTTCCAAGTAAACTCTCAACATCTTTTTCTCCAAGAATTGTCCACCTTACTTTTGGGATAATTCGAACTCACAACCTCTTAATTGGAAGTGAAAGATGTGTACCATTAAAACAATCCACCTTGTCAAGTTGTTGTAAGGAATAAAATTACACTATTATGCTTAATGAGGTTGCAAACACATAAAACTTGTCATTTATGGTGCATTTAGTACGGAGCAGAATGTTTTGTATTAAAAAATGTTTTGTAATGTAAGGACATCATTTTTTGGATCATTTCCCATCAGTTGATTGGATATAAGATTAAGTAATGTATGATCCTGATATAAGGCCGAGGATACTGTTATAGTGATATAATAGTCGAAATATTGTGAAAATGATTTCCAACAATAATAGATGGTTAGTTTTTCTTTTGTTGTTATTTGGTGAAAAATATTTTCCTTACAGAAAGCAATCATATATTTTCACAATTGTAGTAAAATATTCTATATACGATCAAAATTGGGATCCCCTTTCTGTTCGACTGCCCAAGACTAGAACGTGGTAGATCAAGTTTGGACATCCAATTTTATTTATGGTGCAGGGTTAAGTTATCGAGACCCTAGGACCGATTAAGCTCAAGATAGATCCAACTCGAGACCTAATAAGATAGAGATCGAAGCTAAGTCGAGTAACAGAATATCGAGATATCGGGGATCGACCAAGGATCGTAGCGCGAATCTCGGCACAAATTAAGTCAAGACTGGTTGTTTAGCCAGTCATGGAATTTCCTTCCATATTTAGAATTGAACCTTAAGTAGAATTCCTCTACTATATAAAGGGGGTTCCAATCATTTGTAAGGGACATTACATTCACGAATATCTCAACAATATAATATTTCTTTCTTTTGTTCTAACTCTGCCAAGCTCAAGGGTTCATTAGCCCGAGGGCACTGTCCAAATGCCGATGCGCTTTATATTATTGTCAAATTGCATAACTTATCTATACTTTTATTAATTGCTATTATGTGAAATCACGTATCTTTAAAACCGTATTATAAGTTTAATTGTTATTCAATGTTTAGAGTAAACAGTTTGGCGCCTACCGTGGGGCTAAATATAATAGTGATTGCCTAGTATTAATCCTCATAACACACACTGATTTTATGCTTGTTCTCGTAAGTGTCTTTGATTTCAGGAATCAACATGTCAAACTCTAAAGCAACCCCCACTCACACATGGCATTCACCTTGGTTTTCATGGAGAAAATGATAATGTAGCCGCCCTCAGGAACGAAGTGTCCCAGGCAGGCCACGAGGGAGCACCATTCATAAATCCCGTTGATGTCAGTTCGCATGTCTCCCTAAATGCAAATCTGGGCGTTGATCCTGAAGGTAGCGTACGCAGGGAAGTTCGATCAGGTGGTAGAGGTATGCAGAGCAGAGAAGACGGTGGATTTAGCCTCCAATTTATATTTGAAATGCTACAGGCTCAACAAGCCGCTATAGTACAACTACATAATCAACATCGAGCACCAAGTGGTATCGAACCAAAGCCTTAATCAAAAACTATTCGCAGGGCCGAGCTTATATCGAAGAGATCGAATGCCAATGATATGGAATTTACCCTGCTATTACGAAAATCCTCGAGGAGCTCACGAAACGGATTGAATATAGATAAAAAAAATCGAGGCAAATGAGAAAAGGGAAGAAACATACAACTCCCGAGTTGACCAAATACGAGGGGCACCGATATTGGAAGGACTAGATTCTAAAAAGTACGTGCAAAGACCCTTCCCCCTAGTGAGTCTCCAAAGCCAATCCCCAAGAAGTTCCGTATGCCCGAGATTCCCAACTATAACGGGACGACCGATCCGAATGAACAAGTCACCTTGTATATGTGCGCCATAAAAGGAAATGACTTGGAAGATGACGAAATTGAATCTGTACTACTGAAGAAGTTCGGGGAGACTCTATCGAAGGGTGCATTAATATGGTATCATAAGTTATTCCCTAATTCTATTGATTCATTTCTTATACTTGCAGATTCTTTTGTAGAGGCACACGCTGGAGCCATTAAAATTGCAACGAGGAAGATGGACCTTTTCAAGGTAAGGGAGAAAGATAAGCTTCACAATAGTTGAAGCAAAGTTTAATCGAGTACCCGGTTGTCACTTAGGCCGAGTATATACTCGATACCAGTCGAACATCAAGATTGAGAATGATCAACTGGGGACTCCCTCGAGGTCCGTTTATCCTGGCAGGCCCATGGATATGATCAAAAGGGAAATCGAACAAGAGCCGAGGTCAAATAGAGATCGATATCGATCGTACAATGAAGACTGTAGTGACATAGGGTCTGGGAGAAGCTTTGCACGAAATGAGAGGATAAATGATCAAGGCCAAAATTCACGGGGGCTTGATGCCAAGGAAGATCATGTTAAATATCCAAAACCCGAATAAAAGTACGACCCCTTTCTAATCCTTTCTATTTTTTTGACAAACACTTGCAAGCTATCGACAATGATCATCATGAAGCTTTGGATTTTAAAGCACGTGTTGAACTATTTTTTCTTTAGACCAGTTTTTAACCCAAATGAGTTTTTCCAACGATGTTTTTAACGAGGCAACTATTGTTCGTGCTAACTTAGAACAATTCAACAGTATCCGAGGTTCCTTACAATAAGCCTCGAGTGTTGTGGGTATTACCCTCGAATGTATACTTTGTTACAAGGAAATTACTTCGTGACAACGGGGGTCTCGATAGGAAAATGTTGTAAGGGTCAAACGGTCAGATGAACGCCCTTATAGGTTACTCGAGCCCTAGCTCAAATATGCATGCATGTATAATCATCTATTGAGAAAAGCATTTTTCCTTGCCGATAAATCTTTCCTTTAGAAAGATTTCCTATTTCATACTCTTTATTTATTGTGTAAACATGCTTAAGGACCGATCATGAAGAAAGTTCGAACAGCTACCCCACGCTTGAGGACTGCCGTCCAGAAAAGAAACAAAATCGAACTACTAAAATTTCGAGACCATAAGAACTTAAAGGTGAACCTCAATTTTACATGCTATGGCCACCCCACTCGACGACTGATACTTCCGTCAAGCTCGCAGTAAAATGAAAAATACTCTTAAAGGGAAAGTTTTGAACTAAAGAGGCTGCATCCAAATTAACACAGATCAGAAACATTGAAATCAGTAACAAATGCAAAAGCCCAAATGTTGTCTTAACCCAAGTTTGGGAAAACTCTCACTCGGGGACTATCTACAAAGCCTAAGGGCTAACTTTACTTCGAGTTCGAGCAAATCCTTACTCTACTATAAAGCCTAAGTGCTATCTTTACTTAATCATAAAATCCCAAGGGCTATCTTAATCTAAGTTCGAGAAAACTCTCACTCGGGGACTATCTATAACGCATAAGGTCTAATTTAACTTCGAGTTCGAGCAAATCCTCACTCGATTATAAAGCCTAATAGTTATTTCGGTTCGAGCAAGTCCTCACTCGATCATGAAAGCCCAAGGGCTATCTTAATTCGAATTCGAGCAAACTCTCACTCGAAGAATATCTGTAAAGACTAAGGCTTAACTTTAATTTGAGTTCGAGCAAATCCTTATTCGACTATAAAGCCTTAGGGCTAACTTCACTACAAGTTCGAGAAAGTCCTCACTCGATCATAAAAGCCCAAGGGCTATCTTAACCCAAATCCGAGCAAACTCTCACCGGAGGACAATCTATAAAGCCTAAGGGCTAACTTTACTTCAAGTTCAAGCGAATCCTCAGTAGAGTGTTAAGCCTAAGAGTTACTCAAACTCTAGTTCAAATGCTCATTCGGGGTCATTGATCTTCGTCAAAAAATCAAAACCCCGAGCACGGGTTTTTTCAAGGGCCTCCCTCAGAGACTGGAACTTGGCGCGCTCGGCAATCTCATTTGCCCGAACCTAAGCTGTTTCCTTTTAGGGAACGATTTTAGATGGTTTGGCCATTTTGATTTTGTTAACAAGGAAGAATAGAGACCGGAATATTTGGTGCTTTGAGAAGAATAAGCAAAGGAACTCGGACTCAATTTGTTTCTTGTCATTACACTTCAAAAAATGAGTGGAATATCTGTATACGGTCAAAATCGGGATGCCCATTTTTGTTCGATTGACCAAGGCTAGAACGTGGTAGATCAAATTTGGACCTCGATTTTTATCTATGGAGTCGGGTTATGTTATCGAGAACTTGGGACCAATTAAGTTTGAGGTCGACAAAGATCGTGACCAAATAAGATGGATATCGAAGCTAACTCGAGTAACAAAAAACCGAGATATTCAGGATCGTTTAAGGATCGTGGCGAAAATCTCGGCATGAATCAAGTCAAGACCAGTTGTTCAGCCAATCATGCGATTTCCTTTCATATTTAGAATTATTCCTTAAGTAAAATTTCTCTACTATATACAGGGGGTTCTAATCATTTGTAAGGGACATTATATTCATGAATGTCTCAACTATATAATATTTCTTTCTTTCTTTTTTTATCAACTTGCTGCTCTTTAGTTGTTCTTACTCTTCCAAGCTCGAGGGTTCATTAGCCCGAGGGCACTGTCCAATGATTGTTTGCTTTATATTATTGTCAATCTGTATCACTTATTTTTACGTTTATTAATTAGTATTAGGTGAAATCGCGTATTCTTAAAATTACGTTAAAACTTTAATTATTATCCAATTTTTAGGGTAAACATATTCGCTGAAAAACAATTTCATTAACGGAAATATATTATCGGAAATATATTTTGATTATTTTCCTTCGTACGAAACACAGCCCGAGTCTGTTCCACCTCAACTGGAAATTAATGGTTCTTTTATTTAGGTATAACAGAACTTGGAGATGTATTCGTTAGTGCAAGCACAATTCACAAATATTTTATAACTACATCATATTTTCCTATTCTGAACATATCCGCATGTAGCCGTAGGGTTTTCGCAATACTGTATTTCATTGTTTATTTGTAACACAACATTCACAAAATCATTATCAAATTAGCACACTCAAGCAACCAGCTGAAATTTTGAACATAGAGGAGGTGTTTGGTACGAAAATATTTTTGTGAAAAATAAATAGTAATTTTATTCATATTTTGGTGTTTGGTATGTAAATTAAGGGAAATGACTTCTTAAGAGTATTCATTAATAACTTAGATATAATAAATATGAAATAAACTTTCAAACCAGTAACCTTCTGAACCGACAAATTTTATAAATTTTCGAATCGCTAAACTTTTGACATTGCGTAATTTTGAACCCGTAAACTTTATAATTTCTAAACTCGTAAACTAAAACTTAAAATAAATTTAAACAATATTTTTTCGTGGAGGGGGGAGGGGGATGCAGAAAAACGAAAAAAAATTAAAAATTTGAAATTACAAAAAAAGAAAAAAGTAAAATTTGTTTGTGTGGAGTGGTGGGAGGGGGGCAGGTGAGGGGGTGGGAGTGGATGGTGCAGAAAAATAAAAAAAACAGAAATTTGAAATAACGAAAAAAAGGTTAAAAAATAATTTTTTGGGGGAGAGGGCGTGGGGGTGGGGTAGGGTGGAAGGATAGTAGGGTGGTGATAATAGAAAAACTAAAATTTGAAAAAAAAGAAAAGATGTCTTTTTTGGAGAGAGGGGTAGGATGAGTTGGTGAAGGTAAGAAATGTTGAAAAGAGTTTTGGAAAATATTTTTTCTTCTCTTGTTAAGAAAAATATTTTCCTCCAATCGAAGAAAAATAAATTCATAAAAAAGATATTTGTCAAAATATTTAAGCTAAGCAAAATATAAAATATGAAAAAATGTTTTCCGAAAATATTTTCTTTCATACCAAATTCAACCATAATCTGAATCAATTTTTCCTATAAGTAAACTTAAACAAGTAAACTTAAACAAAAAGACTTACGTCCTAAGAGACCAATATATATGCATCAAGACTTTCTTTACTGAAACAATGCGCAGACGATCAACTAGTTTTGCTTTGACGCGTTTTCCGTCTCTATCTTTCGCTTTTGCATTTGAAAATTATTGACTCCATAAATTGAAATAAAATTATTAGAAAGAGTAATGTGGTGCATCTGAGCAACTTTATTAAGATCAGAATAAAATTTGCGAGTGTGATTCAGAGAAGTTTCGTAGAAATAACTTTCAGATTATATATATGCTTCAATGTATTAACCTCTATATATAGATACATGTCAGGTCTCTGAACAAATCTTATACAAATGATTTATTGTGAAGCAAATAAATATTGCAAGTTGAAATTTGAAAAAAAAATTGTTTTAATATTCTCAGACAATACAGATGTTAGTGTTTCATTAGCAGCTGATCCTAGGTTTATTCTCTGCAATTTCTTAACACATGTCCCATGTGAAATGCAAACATGAAACCATTAATTTAGTACAATTTATGATCATTTCGAGATTTTTTCTATATAAAGTACAAAAAATATTCGTTTCTATATGCATGTATCAGGTTGTGTGCTCTTTTATATATATATATATATATATATATATATATATATATATATATATATATTTTTCTTCTTTTTTTTGGTCGAAAATGAAAATTTGTATTCAACCTTTGTCAATGTACATCAATTGTTCTTTGTGACTATAGAACAATTCTCAAAATTTGAACCCTTAGTTGTTTCAGTATCTATCAATATGGGTGTATGGTCTGAGCAGCCAGGCAGCAGGTAAACTGCTTCCACCCCTGTGTAAGAGGTAAACCAGTCAGCATTTCCAAAGGCCCAATCAATATGGCTATAAACTCTAGCTTCAGCACACCTCCTGTTGTTCCATGAGTATCTGCTGCCCCTTTTATTAATCTGCCCTACTCCAAGGTCTTCAATACAGTTCTGGAAATCAGTTGTCTCTAGGGGGTGCACTGGTTGGCCATTTAGTCTGTCATCCACCCGCAGTACACTGTTAAAGTCACCCAGAATTAGCCATGGTCCAGTATGTTGGAGGTTTCTCAAGTCTGTCCACAGTGGCATTCTTTGTTGAGTGGTGCGAAGTCCATATACAAAGGTGATGTGGCTGGAGAAATCTGAGTGCTTGTCTGTCACCTTGCAATGGAACAGTTGATCAGTAACTTGTAGAATTGTCATCTGAAGATTGCCTGCTTTCCACATAATCCATATTCTTCCATTGGGAGCATAGGCGTAGTTGTTCTCTGTTGTCGAGTCTTCTCCCAGTTTGTTACAAAGTGCCATGGATTTATGTTGTTTCACTCTAGTTTCAAGGCATGCTACTACGTCTACTCTATTGTTTCTTAGGAATTTAAGTAGCTTTCTTTATTTATAGGACTTGTTGAGTCCTCTAATGTTCCATGAGACAATGATCATAATTAAAGGTTGGGCTTGGTGCCTCCTTGGGTCCCTAGGGGGCATCTGGGAATTGCATTTCTGTTGAGGTTCAACAGGTAGCTCTGTGATGGATAAGGCTTCAAAGGAGTTGGTTCTGGATACTTCAGTGTAGCTGGGCTCACTAGGTTGCTCTCTGTCTGCTGGCCATTTGATACTAGCAATTTGTTTGCCTATGTTGTTTAGTTGAAGTTCCACAACAGGCATTTCTGTTTGGGATTTATTGTGCTGCTCCTCTGCCTTGTCCTCATTAACAGCCTTAGGTCTCCAATGCTTTCTGATTGTCATTTTCCTCCTCTTTCTTTTTCTCTGCACCACTTCATCCTGTTGCTCTTGCTTACAGTTTCCAGTAGTGTGCCTAAAGGAGTTACAGTCCAGACAGAAAATTGGTTTCCACTCGTATTCCACTTCTTGTATCCAGCTTCTTGCATCAGGGATCTCTATGTGTATAGTCTCAGGAAAAGGTTGGGTGACATCTATTTCCACAAGCACTCTGGCATATGAGATTCTCTCGCATTCTACTGTTAATCTATCAGTACACAAGGTTTTGCCAATTAAGCTTGCGATTCTGCCTAGGTTCTCTTCAGCCCAGCACTGGAGTGGCAGGCCTGGTAAGTTTATCCAGATTGGGACAATTCGCATTGATTCATTCCAAATCTGAAAATTTGGGTCCCATTCCTTCAAGATTATAGGCCTACCATTAAAGGTGTATGATCCTTGTTGAATAATTTGCTGTTTATCTTCCATAGACTCAAAGATGAAGATAAAGTACCCTTCATCATGCAGATGCACAGTGGGGATCGCAACCTTGTTCCAGACTCCATATACAAATTTTAACATTTCTTTAAAGGATGGGTTACCTCCTAAGACATATCCAATTAAAGCCTTCCTCCACCTCTCGTTCTAGCTTGCTATCTCCTTAGGGTTCAATGTGGCAATTTTCACACCGTCTTTTAGTATCGGGGGATAGAATCGTAGTTACATGTCCTGGGTTGGAGCCCTGTTACTGTTGACGATCTCAGCCATTGTTTGCTTCTGGTCATCGGTTGAGAAAGTGAGCTTCCTAGCCATCGCTGCTACACCTGCTTCATCCCTGACCGGTGGAGCTTGTATGACTGTGGGAGCACTCCCCATACCGGGGAACCAGTGCAATAGGGGTGTGGGGGTGAGCTCTTGTGGGATTCCACTCTCTGGGATTATTGTTCTTGTCATTTTCGTTGAGAATTTTGGATTTAGAGAGGTAAAGTTGGTTAGGGTTTTGCCCGCGGCGGCGGCGTCTTGCCAGACCGGTCGCCAGAGTCTCTCTCGAGATCCTCAATTCCCGGTCTTTTATATTTATTTATATTATAATTATGTTGAGAAGAAGGAGACAACTCGATTATGTCACCATAGGATGAGCACTGTGTTAATATCACAAAATTGAATGGGGAGCACGGTAAACGCCGAATTTTGGAAAAAATTTCAGGGAGAGCTTTTGGGTAATGATTCTTCAATCTAGTTTCGGATTAATCTAGTTTCAGGTTTATAACCTATTAATCTAAATGTGAATTCATCAATCTAGTTTCGGATTTGGGGTGAGAAATTGAGGAAAATTTTGGAAAAGTTCTTAGGGCTAAGTTTTGAGTTTTGATTGGGGATTTGACATCTGATTTGAATAATTTTGGTATGTATGAACTCGTGAGAGTTTGCTTCGTAAGCGAAAGGTCGCGAGTTCGATCCTCGCCGGGAGCTAAATTATGTGTTATCCGCAAGTTTTGAGACAAGAGGGGTTGCTCTGATGATAAGCAACCCCCACTTTCAACCTAGAGGTTGTGAGTTCGAGTCTCCCCAAGAGCAAGGTGGAAAGTTCTTGGAGGAAGGATGCCGGGGGTCTATTTGGAAACAGCCTCTCTACCCAAGGGTAGGGGTAAGGTCTGCGTACATACTACCTCCCCAGACCCCACTAAGTGGGATTATACTGGGTTGTTGTTGTTGTTGTTGTTGTTGAACTCGTGAGAGTGAGAGAATTCTGAATTTGTAAATATTACCTGATTCTGAGACGTGGGCCTGAGGGATTTTTGGTCATATCTCTTAATTTCGCGTATTAGCTTAGAATTTAATATAGGAATCGGTTACTTGAAGTGTTATTTACATTATGCAATTGATTTGAATAGATTTGGGCAATTTGGAGTCGAGTACTCATAGAAAGAGCGTGGTTTCAAGTTGATTTTGAGCCAGTTCGAGGTAAATGGCTTGCCTAACCTTGTGTGAGGGAAACTCCCATTAGGATTTGGTATCGTTGATATTTGATATGCCTTGTACATGAGGTGACGCGTGCATACTTGTGCTAATTGTGGAAAATCCATTTTCACTAAGTAACCATAATTGTGATTCCTTTTCCTATTTGTACTACTTGTAATTTAAGCCTACTGTTAGCCTAGGAAAGTATGTTTAATTGACTTAATTACTTAACTTGCTCAAACTGCCTTATTTGGATTATGTACAGCATGGTAGGTTTGAAATACCTGTTTTACCTTGGTATGAAATTGGAACTGAATTGAGTATTTTTCGTATTGATGTTGTGTGTTTACTTTGGGACTATGAGACGGTGTCCTGGGAGATCCCCCTGCCTGTTTACGTTAGAACTATGGATTGGTATTTCGGGAGCTCCCATGCACTTTTATATTGGAACTATGAGACTGCCTTCGGTAGATTTTCCCAATACTGGGTATTTACATTTGGGATTATGGATCGAAATTTAGGTAGATCCCCGCGCACTATGAGTTGGACTACGGGACGGTATCCTGAGCGATCCACTAGAATTATCTTTTGGACTACAAGACGGTATCCTGAAAAATCCCGGTTGTTATCTCTATGTTGAGTTGTATCCTTTCCATGATTACTTCTGTCTCTGTTGTATTTGTTGTTATTCTTATTATTTCGTGTTACTTCATACTGTTAGAATTTAATTATATTGTCGTATTCCATACTGTTTTACCTTGTTTTTTAGCTATAATTAGTAGGGTCATAACCTTCTTCGTCACTACCCCAACGAGGTTAGTCTTGGCACTTACTGAGTACCGATGTGGTGTACTCATGCCCTTTCTGTGCATGTTTTTCATGTGCAGATCCAGATATTTCAACTCAGCCTTACTACTCTTGAGGTGAGGCGATTCTCCAAAGATTTCGAGGTATATCTGCCGCATCTGCAGACCAAGGAGTCCCTTTCTATTCTCTCTTATAGTATTAGCCCTTCTGTATTACTTTTGTTTAGACATTCTGGAGTTAGACATGTAGAAAATCACTCTATCTATGATATGTGCGCTTTGGTTGTATGAGCATGATTTTCAGGTATAGGTTTTGATGAATGACAAACAATGAAGTCAAGCGTCAAACAACGATATAATATGACAAACAATCAAATGGCGAGAAGCATACTGATGACGAAATTGCATGAACAAGCCAAAGTCGAGCCAAAGAGTTCAAGACCGAAGACCCAAGACGTATGTCGTTTGGTAGAACTAATGTAAGAACAACGCTTAAGTTATCTCGTCTTTTGGCTCAACATTAGGTCATCATAAACATGCATAAAACATTTTATTAAATCTTATTTATCACAAACATGCATCTTTGTGTTAAACCAAAATGATTTGTATTTTAGTCAAAATGGTTTTTAAACATGTCTTCTAAATCTGGACCTAAACAATCGATTATGTGCTCCTTACAATCGATTGTGTTTTTCAAAATAGCAAACAATCGATTATACAATTTTAACAATCGATTGTATTAAGACAGTGTGATCTGAAGTTTTTCAAAATAGCAAACAATTGATTATATACTTCTAACAATCGATTGTATTGAGACAGTACTTAAACTGAATTTTTCAATCAGCTAAATAATCGACTATATGTTTTTAACAATCGATTATAATCAGAATAATCGATTATGATTTTTATACAATCGATTATATTCAGACCGTTCCCACAGAATCATAAATTGATTTTTGAACGTTGAAGAACAATCGATTATACAGGTTTTACAATCGATTGTTTCCCTTAAAATCAGGAGTCTGTCTTTTGAACGGTCCTCAAACAATCGATTGTGTAGGTCAGACAATCAATTGTATGAGCAAAAATTCAGGGATTTTATTTGTCAATTAAGCAACGGTCAGCACCATTTTTCACCTATAAAATGAGGTCTTTTGAGCTGTTTTTAAACACACAACTCCTCCATACATTGATATACATATTGATCATTTTCAAGCATCATTTTGAGCTTTTGTTGAGCCATTTGATAGACAACTTTGTGTTGTTCATAGAGCTAAAATTGTATCTCTTTATCTACTCTTTTGAGAGAGTGCTTGTGTAAAAGAGAGTTGTTTGAGAAGAACATATCTTCTCATTTGTCGGGTTTGCTAAGTACCCAAAGTCTTAGTGGTTGAAGTCTTGGGGTGAGGTATTCTCAAGCAAGTGAAGTCTTAAGGTGCGGTATCCTTGAGCAACTGTAACGGTTTGTTAAGCACCCGTAAGCTCAACGAAGTTAGTGGAAATCTCGAGAGAGTCTCTCGGGGACTGGACTAGCCACGGGTTGTGGTGAACCAGGATACATCGGTGCGTTCGTTCCTTATTATTTACTTATCGCACTTATTTCATTCCTGCAATTTTTAAATTCCGCTAGTTTACGCTATTTTTTGTTATAACGCTATTCACCCCCCTCCCCCCTCTAGCGTTAAGCGTATATTCTAACAAGACACTGTAGTTATTCCATAACTTGTGATTTCATGAGATTTCGGATTTTGGGAAATGTAGTTTCAGTTTGAGAGTTGTATTGTATATGCTGAGCGGATCTTTAAACCTTCACTATGTTTATTCCTCAAGTTTTTATTTGTTTTATTCCGTTGTTTATTTTTTCCGCAATTTGTTAGGCTTACCTAGTTGTAGAGACTAGGTGCGGTCACGATTGTTCCAGGAGGGCGACTAGGGTCGTGACACATGGGAAGCGATGACTATTGTTCATTAGGTCGTTTTTGATATGCCAATAAAATGTTAGGAGATTCGGGGTTGTTTACCTGAATCCATGCATATGGCATGGAATTGTTCATTAAGTCATTTCTTATGGGCCCATGAAATTTTAAAGAGATTCAGGGTTGGTCGTCCGAATTTATACATATGGCATAGACTGTAGTACACGAAAATCTAGGAATTATCTTGAATTTCTATTTGGCCTAAAGACATAAAAAACGAGGAATGGTCGTGGCGAATCACCGAAATTGTTCTTTCGGTCATTTTCTATTTTAGGAAATTCGGAGCTAGTGCCCGAATTTATGCAGATGACGTGGACTTAACACATGAGACTTGGGAATCTTCTCTAATTCTTGTCTTATGGCCCTAAAAATCAAAAAATGAGGAACGGTCGTGACGAAGCGATGACTATTATTCATCAGGTTATTTTTTATGGGCCCATAAAATTTTAAGAGATTCGGGGCCGGCTACCTAAATTTATGCAGATGAGGTGGACTATAGCACATGAAAATATGTGAATCGTCCTGAATTCCTATATGATGGCTTTAAAGCGTCAAAAAATGAGGAACAGTAGTGAAGCGATAACTATTGTTCATTATGGGCCCCTAACATTTTAAGAAATTCAGAGTTGGTTTCCAGAATTCATGCAGATGACATGGACAATAACGTACGAAAATCTAAAAATCGTCATGAATTTCTGTTTTATGAACTTAAAACGCTAAAAAGGAGAAACAGTCATGGTGAAGCTTTGGCGGTAGGCACATTGACCGACCAATTTCTAATATCTTAATCAACATATATTGAGGGGGACCAGCTTTGAATGTTCTAAATACTGGACCTGAATTTATTTCATAGCACGGGCACTAAGATAAGAATTATAAGGGTGGTTAGCTATTGATATCAATATATGTACCAAGAATCAGAAGGCAAAAGTTGTGGCAAAAGATGAAAACAAAATACAGCATTAGATTTGTTGAAGACAATGTACGTCAACCTTCTTATAGAAATAGTTCTCAAATGAATTTAACTTACAAATTCTAATTTTCATGTACACTCAATCAACTAACCTAATTACTCGTAAAAGATTCTTTTTTCAGAGGGAACTCTGATCAAAATAAGAATATATTCATTTAAGTATTAGGGTAGAGTCCCCTAAAAACGAAAAATACCTAATAACTTGTTTTTTCCATTTTCTTCTGCAGATTGATGGCAATCGGCCAAGAGAAATGATAACAGGAAACGGAATTGATGACTTTGCAATGCCACATTTTAGTATACTGAGGACTTGTGTGTTATAATGTTGAGTTGTACCACATCGGAGGGATTTGAGGTCCTTGGTCTCCTTATATGGCTTGGGCAATCCTCACCTCATAAGCTAGCTTTTGGGATTGAGTTAGGCCCAAGGTCCAACGACCATTTCAGATTTCTCTATAATACCCAAAAACTGAGTAATATTCCAAAATAATTTAGTTTTATCTCCTTACCACGAATTTCTAAGCAAGAATCGTATCACAACAATTATGCTCAATTAATTTGTTTTTTCATTTTAAAAAAATATGCTTTCGAGTATATATTAGAAGTTCATAAACAAAGTATTGGGGTAATAGGATGTATTCTAATACCTAAAAACATTTGCAAGATTAGGAGTTTAAAATGATGCAAAAGGATAAAAAGATGATTTCGTAAAAGAAGATCTAATAAAAGGGTGAATTTTATCATTTTTTTCCAAATTTCATAAACTGGCCAGCTGGGCTGAAATTGGGCTTGAGAAAGAACATGGACTGGGCTGGTCAAAACGGTCCTAAAGTTTGGGCTGTCCAATTGGGTTTTAAAAAGAAGGATTTTTTCGTCGGGGAGTATACGATTAGCCACTAATAAAATATTTATTTACTTTTAAGTTACAATTTAAAACATTTTTAGTATTTAGCCACTGCTTTATTAACTTTATCTGCCCGGACGAAATTACCCTTCTGCTCATAAAAGTTCAGGACCAAGTGTCCTTAACTTTTGAACTTGCAACTCTAAGTTCACGACTTCAGGACTACATGTCTTTAACTTTTGAACTTAGAACTCAAAGTTCAGGACCACATGTCCTTAATTTTTGTGCTTGTAAATCTAAGTTAAAGACTACTTGTCCTTAACTTTTGAACTTGTAAGTCTAAGTTCAGGACTTATTGTCCTTAATTTTTGAGCTTGTTAGTCTAAGTTCAGGACCAAGTGTACTTAACTTTTGAACTTGTAACTATAAGTTCAGGATCAAATGTCCTTAACTTTTGAGCTTGTTAGTCTAAGTTCAAGACATATTGTCCTTAACTTTTTGAGTTTGTTAGCCTAAGTTCAAGACATATTGTTCTTAACTTTTAGGCTTTTTAGCCTAAGTTCAGGATCTATTGTCCTTAACTTTTGAGCTTGTTAATCTAAATTCAGGACTTCAGATCATATTGTCCTTAACTTTTGAACTTGTAATTGTAAGTTCATGACCTATTGTCCTTAACTTTCATTTTGAAATTTAGGAAACTCCTAGTTCTTAACTAAGATGTCTTGTTTACCTTATTTCTTTTTTTAATTGCTACTAATTAAGACTCTACTTTATAGTCTATTCTAGACCAAAGAAAACATAAACTACAAACCAAGTAGCATACCAGATAAAAAAGCTTGAGATTTCTTAAGAGTGCAGTATCTTTCATTTGGTCGATGTTGAATTGTATAGTCTGTCACCTAATTCGCAAGAAAGAGAGAGAGAGATGGAACTGGGTTGGCTAGTGAGACGAGCTCACTTGTCCTCGAGAAAAGAAACAAAGAATAAAGACTTTTGACACTGAAGCGAAGAAGATATGTTGGGACAAGGCGAGGTCAAGAGATAGAAGAAAAGATAATACCGTCTTTTTATATTAATTTTAATAGACCAGTGGCTAATTTTATGCATCATTAAACATGATGAATAAAAAGTAAATACCACCTTGAAAAGCGGCTACGCCGCGCAATTTTTACTTTTTTCATTCCTATACACTATTTGAAACCTTATTATGAAAAATGTCCAACTTTTCGTATCAACCTGACCTAAACACGTTTTAACTACAAAATACATATAATCCACCTTAAAAGGCTCCCAATTCATTATTTATGCCTTCAATTAAGGGATTAGTTTAACCTTTTTCCTTTTTTCCTCTCCTCTTTCCCCTCTTCTCTCCGAATCTAACTTGTATTTAGAGATTTCTGTTTGCTAATTGTCTCTTTTTTTTTATACCCTTAAGCTAATATTTGTAAGAACAGGAAAAAAATTAAAAGTTGGGGCATGGCATAGGCCTCATCTTTAATTTTTTTAGTAATTTATAAATTAATATGTTCAGAAATAAATATGTGTATGTATTATCTATATATGTACACATCTAAGAAGAATCCAATATAATTTAAGCTTTCAAGAATTATAAAAACAACAAAAGCAGTCTACAGTTTGTTAAAATAGGCGCGCAGGCCACCGAAGCGGCACTTTAAAATAAGAAGTCAAAAAACTAACCATTTAATAATTAATAGTAATAAGTTATTGACAACAATTACATCTCTTTGGGGACATCTGCGAAAAAATTGAAAACAGTTACAACTTTTCATTGCTTTGTTTCATTGCATATTAAAACAGCAATAACTGGGAAGATAAAAGAACTAATTAATTGATAGAAAAAGCCAAACAGATCATTCTCAATTAATATTTCATCAAACTATCTACGAAAAATAACACAAACTCATCAGAAGCTGAATAAATAAAAAAGAAAAAGAATCAGAAAGCTAATAAATGGAAAATATACATTTTCTATCCAGTAAAATACAACTATAATATCATACAAATTAAATATAATTTTTATACGAATTTTAAATAATATGTCTTTTATATATTTTGTATCTAATTTATGTATAGTCAAAGCAAATTTCATACAACTAATATATTATACAACTTATCCGCAAGTTTCGTACATTACTTCCATTTAGTTATATACAACTATAATATCATACAACTTAAATATAATTTTTATATAAATTTTATAAATTATGTCTTTGTAAATATTTGGTATCTGATTTGTATATATTTTGTCTGTAGAGTGTGTTTCTGTCTCTCTAAAAGCCTAATCAAAACTTACTCTCTTAACACAGTTTTGATACATATCAATAACTTAATCTAAAAAAATTGTATTGATAACTTAAATAAAAATTTTATGCAATGATTCATACATGATACAACTATTGTTCAACTTTCATACAACATTCACATAAAAAATATATATAACTACAATATAATATAATTTACATATAATTATAATACAACGTTACTATAATTCCGTAAGTATATTGTATATCATGTCTTTTTCTTTGTCATGGTCCGAATTTTTCACCGTCGCGGCCATACTGGCACCTAACATTGTATCCGCCAAGCAAGCCAATATTATTGATTTTTTTTACCTTTTTTCATTATCTTTTAATAGCTTACAAGTTAACAAAATAAATTAGCGAAACAAATACGGAAGAATATAATTTAACAGATTATCTTAATACAAATAAAGAAATCGTAATAAAACTCCACCCAAGATTGATGTCACTACTCACGGACAATCTATAAATACAACAAATAATGGTCTGAACAAAGAAATACACATCTCTCTCGAAAATAGATAAAACATAAAAGAAATAGGATAGAATGGGACGCCAAGGCCTACGGATGCCTGCAGGACTACCTCGGGTCTCCACTGGACTGAAGGCTGCCACCCAACTCTACTCTTATGGTCCGGCACCGAGATTTGCACAGAAAGTGCATGGTGCAGTATCAGTACAACCGACCCCATGTATTGATAAGTGTCGAGTCTAACCTCGTCGAAGTAGTGACGAGGCTAGGACACAACAAACATCATAAATTTGTACAATTAATCAGTATAGTAACAGAGTAACAAGTAATAAAAACTAAGCAGAAATGTACATGAAAGGGCAACATACTACAGGGGTTTCAACATAAAAATTACAGCAGTAAGGAATTTAAACAGTTAAAATACTTGAATCGCTAACAACAAATGAACATAGCAAATAGAAAATGCACGGCATCACCCTTCATGTTTTTACTCTCAAATAGAAATGTGCATGGTATCACCCTTCGTGCTTAATCACTCTTCATCATCATATGAATAATAGAAATGTGTGCGGCATCATCCTTCGTGTTTTATGTCTCTTCCTCATCATATGCATCAATATAAATGTAAATGTGCATGGCATCACTCTTCGTGCTTTATCAATCTTCCTCACCATATACATATTATGAATGTGCACAACATCATCCTTTGTGCTTTTTCACTCTTTTCTCGCCTATACAGTAGAAATAATAACATCCCGGCAAGAGAATCAGCCATAACCAATCTCGTTCCAACAGTTAACTTCACAAATAAATTTCAACTTGAGCCAATACTTAACAATGGTCAATTACCAAGAAATATCATATGTCTTGTTCAACATGGATAATCATCAATTTAAGTATGGACAGTACATAATAAGAGTCACAATATAAGACTCATGGACATGCTCGATACCAACGTATAGATACTCGTCACCGCACCTATACGTCGTACTCAACACTAACATGTAGCAAATACAACAACAATAGATATTCCCTCATGTCATGTTTAGGCCAAACACTTACCTCGATTCAATGGACAAACTCAAGCTTCAAATACCGCTTTCCCCTTAGATTCACCTCCAATTCACTTGTATCTAGTCATATTTAACTTTATAACATCAATAATTGCTAAAAAAATCAATTCCAATAAATAATTATAGGTTTTTTAACATTTTCTCAAAAATTCAAAAATCGACCTTGGGCACGCTTGGTCAAAATATGAGATTCGGAATAAAACTCATTCACCCACAACTCCAAATGTGTAATTAGTTTCGGAATCTGATCCCAAATTGAGGTCTACATTCCCAATTTTATAAAATACTCAATTCTTCCAAAAATCCCTAATTCTACCATGAAAGAATAAGATTAGGCCTAAAATCTAGTAGTTGTTGATTAAAATGAAAGAGATGAGTTTAAGAACACAAACATATGATTTGGTTTGAAATCCCTCTCTAAAAATCACCCAATGTTGGTTTCTACGGAAGAAAATAAGAAATTGTTGAAGACTCCCCTTTTGATTATGTTTTTAAAACACTGGACAAACCTTCTTTACGTTTATGAGAGGTCTGTCGTGTTTGTGATGCTTTGCGTCCAGAAGGAGCTTCGCGTTTAAACGATGATTTTCTTGCGTTTGCGGTGGTCTTCCCCACTGACCATCGCATGCGCGGGCCTTGGACCGCGTTCACAAAGAATAACTCGGAGACTCCTCCAGCCCCCTCCATTACACTACGTGTTCGCATATGATCGGTCGCATTCGCGAAGAGCAATCCACGTAGTGTTTCGCATGCGCGAACAAGGCCTCGACTTCATAGAAGAAACTCCTCCCCATCCCAGCCTGTACTTCGCGTTCGCGAGAGTGGCTTCGCGAACGCGAAGCACAAAGCATCAGAATACCAAAAGCAGCAAAACAACAGAAATTCCTAAGTCCAAAACATTCCGAAACTCACCCGAGACCTTGGGGCTCTAAACCAAATATGCACACAAGTATAAAACATCATACGGACCTGCTCGCGCAATCAATGGCCAAAATAACACGTAGAACTACGAATTTAGCATCAAAATTAATAAAAATCAAAGAACTCTTAAAGTTTCTATTTTCATAACTCAGGGTCCGAATCATGTCATATAAACTCCATTTCTTATAAAATTTCATAGACACCCCTTAAATACCATATTAAACCTATACCCGGATCTAGAACCAAAATACGGGTCTGATACCATCAAAATGAAGCATTGTTAAATTTCCAAAACTATTATATTTTCAGTTGAACAATTTTCTTCAAAAATTCATTTCTCGGGCTAGGGACCTCGTTCAATTCCGAGCATACTGTTGCGAACAGCCCAATTTGATAGCCCAATCGCCCACAATCTTGGGCTAGAGATCCAACACAAGGCCAAGAGTCCTAGCTTGGCCCAATTCCGGAAAGTTCTAGACAACTCTAGTCCATTTGACCTTGTAAATACTCTAGAATTCTCCAAAGAATTCCAGCACATGTATATAGCTAGAATCTCTAGAATTCTCCATAGAATTCTAGCACATGTACATAGCTAGAAAGCCATAGAACTCTCTAGATTCTCTAGAGCTTGGCAAGCCTCCCCTATAAATATGGGATGGCATTTGGCATTTGGAAAACACACAACAACAAGAAGAACAAAATACTACAAGCAACTCAAGCATTGTAATTCTCTCTTAGTGCAATACAAGTTTCTTATTTGGCTCCATTGCTTTCTTCTCTAGTTCGAGAAGCTCTAGGCTTACTTAGCAACCTTTGGCAAAGTTGTCTAAGTGCCGCACGGGTTAGCTGCCCAAAATACTCATCCCGTGACAGGTGGTATCAGAGCTAAGGTTTGCACCCACGCAAGTTAGCTCACAAGCAATGGCCAACACTTCAAACATAGCACAAGAGGGTGTTGGTGTGGATGTTCCACCGGAGCCAAGCCGCGGCCGTGACGGAGAATGAGGCCAAGGCAAGACTCGTATCAAGTCCAAGGCCCCATCTGTGGATGCGTTGGAGCCTCGTGTGAACACTCTCGAAATATATTCTCCGCCACTCAAGAAAGCCTCGAGGGATTGGAGGAACGAGTGAATGGTCTCGAGGGGGAATATGCCGAGTTCACGGTGGCAACAAAGGCACTCATCCAAGAACAAGCAAACCTTCTCCGAGGGGAGTTTCGTTCATTTCATGACGAGTTGCTAAAACTTCGTAGTTTTGTCCAGGACGAACTACGTGCTGTCTGTGTGGAAGTGGAGGAAATCCGCTTGGATTGGGCATGGCACAAGCGCACACTCTCCCCAAGTCCAGCTTTCGCCACCTCGAGTGATGCGCGCCGCATCGACGTGCCAAAGCCCGACAACTATGATGGCGCACGAAATGCAACCATCGTGGAAAAATTCCTGTTTGGACTTGATCAATACTTCGATGTCGTTGGTGTGCGAGATGAGGCATCGAAAGTGGGCACTGCACCCACTTATCTTAGAGGCGCTGCACAACTATGGTGGCGTCGCAAGCATGGCGAGATGGGCAAGGGAATCTGCACCATCGATACTTGGGCCGACTTCAAGAAAGAACTCCGAAAGCAATTCGCCCCAAACAATGCGCAAAAGGAAGCACGAGCGCGCTTACGTCTCCTCAAATAATCGGGTAGTATGCGAGACTACATCAATGAGTTAACTACCCTCATGTTGGAGATAAGCGACATGTCCGACAAGGATTCGCTCTTCTACTTTCAAGATGGCCTCAAGGATTGGGCTAAGACCGAGCTTGATAGGCGTGGCATTCAAACGCTGGATGACGCCATCGCCGCTGCGGAATCGCTCGCCGAATACTCTACCCAATCTAAAGACAAAAAGGCCAACCAAGGCAAAGGTGGGGGAGAGAGTCGCAAGGACAAGGGCAACAGTCGCAAAGATTAGGGGCAGAAAAAGCCACCTACCAACAGGGGTGGGCAAGGTAAATCGGAGGGCAAGAAGGAGGCACCGAAACCGGGAAGCCCATGCTTTATATGCAATGGCCCCCATTGGGTACGCGACTGTCCGGAAAAGAAGTCGCTCAACGCTCTTGCTGCCCAACTAAAGAGCAACCCCACAATGTCCCCGGAGGAACCTCAACTCTGTATGGGTTCTCTCCAATGCCTTGGCGCACTTAATCGCCAACAACCCACACCCGTGAAGAAGGGGCTCATGTATGTATGCAGCAAGATAAATGGCCAGTCCGTTCGCTTGTTAGACACGGGAGCGACAGACAACTTCGTGACCATAGACGAGGCCAAGCGCCTAGGCCTCAAGGCCACCAAGGAAGGAGGCATTATGAAGGCGGTAAACTCACCCGCCAAGCCAATTGCGGGGACTGCACAAGGCATGCACATAACTCTCGGAACGTGGAGTGGAAAGCTCGATTTCTCTATTGTGCCCATGGATGACTTTAAGATGGTCCTTGGCATGGAATTCTTCGACCAAGCCCATGCCTTCCCGCTGCCCGCTATAAACTCCCTAAGCATACTTGAAGGGAGCAAGGCATGCATGGTACCCATGGAGAGAGGCAAGCCCGAGGAGAAGACACTCTCCGCCATGCAATTCAAGAAGGCTTTCAAGAAGGACCCAAGCTTCTTGGTCTCCATTCGGGAACTGAACGAGGAAGGAAATAGCGGAATGTCGCCAAGCCAAGTCCCTCCACAAATTCAAGCCATCCTTAATGAGTACAAGGATGTGATGCCGCCAGAACTTCCGAAGAAGCTCCCACCTCGGCGAGAGGTAGATCATGCAATCGAGCTGGAACAAGGCATGAAGCCACCAGCCTTGGCGCCCTACCGCATGGCGCCACCCGAACTTGAGGAGTTGCGGAGACAACTCAAAGATTTGCTGGATGCGGGATACATCCGTCCCTCAAAGGCCCCATTCGGTGCACCAGTCCTCTTTCAAAAGAAAAAGGAAGGATCGCTGCGGATGTGCATCGACTATAGAGCGCTCAACAAGATCACCATCAAGAACAAGTATCCGATTCCATTGATTGCGGACTTGTTCGACCAGCTTGGCAAAGCGCGGTACTTCACCAAACGTGACTTACGCTCTGGGTACTACGAGGGAGATGAACCGAAGACAGCGTGCACTACAAGATATGGGTCTTTCGAGTTCCTTGTGATGCCTTTTGGACTTACTAATGCACCAGCCACATTTTGGACTTACGGACTGTCCATTTGTCTAAGGATGAAACGTTGTGCTCAACTCGTCCCGCGTACCCAACTTACATTACAGTGCCCTCCAAAAATGCAAGGTAAACTGCGTGCCTCGATCAGAAATGATAGACACAGGCACACCATGAAGACGGACAATCTCCCGGATATAGATCTCTGCTAACCCCTCCGAAGAATAGGAAACAGCCGCAGGAATGAAATGCGCTAACTTAGTCATCCTATCCAACCCATACTTCATCGAACTTCCTCTGAATCCATGGGAGTCCAACAATGAAGTCCATAGTGATGCGCTCTCACTTCCACTTCGGAATCTCAATTTTTTGAAGCAAACCACCAGGTCTCTAATACTGGTACTTTACCTGCTAACAATTAAAATACCGAGCTACATACGCAACATGTTCTTTTTCATCCTCCTCTACCAATAATGTTGTTGCAAGTCCTGATACATCTTATCGGCGCTCCGATGAATAGAATATCTGGAACTATGGGCCTCCTCTAGAATTAACCATGACCATCCACATTAGGCACACAAACTCGATCTTGCATCCTCAAAACTTCGTTATCTCCAATGGTAACATGTTTGGCACCTCCGTACAATATTGTGTATCTAAGGACATGCAAATGAGGATCATCATGCAATCGATCTCTAATACGTTTCAATGATGAAGAACGAGTGACTGCGCAAGCTAGAACACGGTTGGGCTCGGAAATATCCAACCTCACAAACTGATTGGCTTAGGCCTGAACAACCAAAGCAAGTGTTCCATCACCGACTGAAATATACGCAAGACTGCCCATACTGGCTTACTTCCTATTAAAAGCATCAGCCACTACATTGGCCTTCCTAGGATGATACAAGATGGTGATATCATAGTACTTCAATAGCTCCTATGCCTCAAATTTAGTTCCTTTTGCTTCAATAAGTATTGCAAACACCCTTGTGATCCATGAACACCTGACATGACATGCCATATAAATAGTGCCTCCAAATCTTCAGTGCATGAAAAACGGCTGCTAGCTCCAAATGATGAACTGGATAATTCTTCTCATGGATCTTCAACTATCGCGAAGCATATGCAATAACCTTGTCATTTTGCATCAACACTACACCAAGTCTAATACGAGATGCATCACAATATATTGTATATGACCCTGTACCTGTGGGCAATACCAACACCGGTGTCGTAGTCAATGTTACCTTCAACTTCTGAAAGATTGCCTCATACTAGTCCGACCACCTGAATTGGGCACCCATCTTGATCAACCTGGTCATCCGGGCTACTATAGATGAAAATACCTCCACAAACCAACGATAATAACTCTCCAAATCCAAGAAACGTCGGATCTCTATAGCTGATGTGTGTCTAGGCCAGTCCTTGACTGCCTTAATCTTTTTAGGATCCACCTGGATACCCTCTGTTGATACGACATGACCCAGGAATGTTGCTGAACTCAACAAAAACTCACATTTCGAAAACCTAGCATAGAACTAACTATCTCTCAGAGTCTAAAAAATAACTCGAAGGTGTTGCTTATGCTCCTCTCGGCTGCGGGAGTAGATCAAAATATCATCAATCAAAACAATCACAAAGAAATCCAGATAAGGCTTGACACCCAATTTATCAAATCCATAAAAGCTGTTGGGCTATTTGTTGACCTAAATGACATCACAAAGAAGTCATAATGCACGTACCGGGTGCGAAAAGGTGTCTTACGGACATTGGATGCCCTAATCCTTAACTAATGGTAGCCAGATCTCAAATCAATCTTCGAAAAGACCTTGGCACCTTGAAGCTTATCAAACAACTCATCAATCCTCGGCAATGGATACTTGTTCTTGATAGTGACTTTGCCTAACTGTCGATAATCTATGCACATACTCATCTATCCATCCTTCTTCTTAACAAGCAACACCGACACACCCTAAGTCGAGACACTAGGTCTAATAAAGCCCTTATATAGAAGGTCTTACCACTATTCTTTTAATTCTTTCAACTTTGGCGGGGCCATACGATATAGCGGAATAGAAATGGGCTGAGTGCCTAGAGACAAATCAATGCACAAGTCAATATCTCTTTCAGGTAGCATTCCCGGCGGTCTGCAGGAAATACCTCTAGAAACTCCCAAACAACTGGTACAAAATCCATTGAAGGAACCTTGGCACTAGAATCACGAGCATAATCCAAATAAGTCAAACACCCCTTCTAGACCATACGCCGCGCCTTCATATAAAAGATAACCCTGCTGGTAGAATGACCAAAAGTCCTTCTCCACTCCAAATGAGGCAACCCCGATAATGCTAAGGTCACGGTCTTGGCATGACAATCCCATATAGCATGATAAGGCGACAACGAATTCGTCCCTAAAATGACATCAAAGTCTACCATATCGAGAAGTAGGAGATCTACACTAGTATCAAGACCCCTAACAACAACTACACATGAATGATAAACACGATCTACCATAATAGAATCACCTACTGGCATGGAAACATGTACGGGATCACTCAAAGAATCACGAGGAACGACCAAATGGGAAGCAAAATAAGAAGACACATAGGAGTATGTAAACCTCGGATAAAAAAAACTGAAGCATCTCTACTCTAACCAGAACAGTACATGTGATAACTATACTCGAGGACTCAGCCTCAGGCCAGGTTGGAAAACCATGACATCAGGGCTGGGCCCTACCACTCTGTACTACAATCTTGGGATGGCCTCATGTTGCTGGCATCCACCTCAAACGGCCCGACCTCCACCTCCAATAGCATGACCTCTATCTCTAACGGCTTGACCTCTACCTCTAAGACCTCGACCTCTACCTCTAACTGGTTGAGCGGGAGGTGGAACACCCAGTGCCGGAACTATGGCACGAGAACCCTATGTTGAGAACTTCTTAAGGCTTGATGGCAAAATTTAGCAATGTTCCTTGGATCGCCACAGGTATAACAAGACTTTGGCTGATAAGGCTGTTGACCCCGATGGCCTTAGTAACCACTTGAAAACTCTAGAACGGATGTTCACTAATAGGAGTTGTGGTGCACTGTAGGGTAGCTGATTAGAATACTGCATATGACAACTACGGCCACCCAGAGTATCGTGAGAAGCTTGAAGTGCTGAATGAAACAGCCTAGGAGAATGGCCTCTACCAAAAGAATCCCTACTTCTAAACGAGGCGCCACTGAATCTGCCATAATAACAAGACCTTTTGTCAGACCCTTTACTGCTCCCCTAAGCTAGAACCATCTCAACCCGCCTGGCCACATTGGCTGCATCTTTAAAAGAAATCTCGCTCCCTGTCTCTTTCGCCATCTGCAATCCAATAGGCTGAGTGAGTCTCTCAATAAACCTCATCATCCTTTCTTTCTTGGTGGGCAGTATAAGAAGAGCATGACAAACCAAATTAATAAACCTCATTTCGTACTGTGTGACAGTCATAGAACCTTGCTCAAGACACTCGAACCACTTGCGGTACTACTCTCTCTGAGTGATTGGAAGGAGCTTCTCAAGTAATCGCTGAGAGAACTAGTCCCAAGTCAAAGCAGGTGACCCATCTGGTCTGGCCAAATAATAATCTCTGTACCATGGCGGAACCTGACAGACGAAAGCAGAAAAGTCAACCCCATTAGTCTCCACTATCCCCATGTTCCGTAGAACCTCATGACAATTGTCTAAATAGTCTTGGGGATCCTATGAATATGTACTTCCATAGGTAGTAGTGAAAAGCTTGGTGAACCTGACCAATATCCACAAAGCATCAGAAGACATAGTTGATCCATCACTGGCCCGAGCTACAATACCCGGTATAACTACCCCAACTGGCTGAGTTGCTGGAGTCTGAAACTGGGGAGTCATCTGCTCCGGAGTGCGAGTCGCGGGACTCGGTGCTCCTCCCCCAGCCTGAGAGGCGGCTAGTGCTACAGGAACTATGCCTGCCTGAGCGACTCCCTCCATAATGCCCACTAGATGTACCAAAGCATCCTGGAGTACTGGGGTAGAGATGAGCCCCTCTGGCACCTAAGTTGGGCCCGCTGGAAATCTCTAGGCCGAAACCTCATTATTAAACTCTACCGGAGGCTCCGCTGCTGGTGATGCTGATCTAGGCTGAGCTTTGACCCTAACCTGGCCTCTAGCACGACCTCAGCCTTGTCCTCTGCTCCTCGTAGGAGCTGCCACTGGGGGCTCAGGATGCTGATCAGCGGATGAAGTGGTATGTGTTCTGTCCATCTGCAAAAGAACATTGTAGAAGTTCAATTAGCATTGAGAATTCAAACTGCACGACAAAGATGAATAGAAGTGAAACTGTTCAGAACTCTGTAGCCTCTGGGGGATCAATACAGATGTTTTCGTACCGATCCTTCAGACTCTACTAAGCTAGTTCGTGAATTATGAGACCTAACTAACCTAGAGCTTAATACCAACTTGTCACGCACCGAATTGCCCACCGTCGGGACCATGATGGAGCCTAACATTGTACCTGTTAGCCAAGCCAACGTCATTGATTTTTTACCTTTTTCTTTTATCTTTTAACAGCTTACAAGTTAACAAAAATAAATTAGCGGAATAAATGTGGAAGAACAGAATTTAACAAATTGTCTTAATACAAACAATGAAACCGTAATAAGACTCCACCCAGAATTGGTATCGCTACTCAGGGTAGTCTATGAATACTACAAACAACGATCTGAATAAAGAAATACACATCTGTCTGGAAAATACATAAAACAGAAAAGAAACGGGATAGAATGGGATGCTAAGGCATGCAGACGCCTACAGACTACCTCGGGTCTCCACTGGACTGAAGGAAGCCACGCAACTCTATTCACATGGTCCAACATCGAGATTTTCATAGAAGTATCGAGCCTAACCTAGGCGAAGTAGTGATGAGACAAGGATACGACAAACATCATAAACCTGTACAGTTGATTAGTATAATAACGGAGTAACAAGTAATAAAAACTAAGCATAAATGCATGGGAAGGGGCAACATACTATGGGGGTTTCAACATAAAGAATTAAAACAATAAGGAATTTAAACAGTTAAAACACTTGCAAATGAACACTTCAAACAAAAAGTGCACAGCATCACACTTCGTGCTTTTACTCTTAATCCACACTATGCAATCAATAATAGAAATGTGCACGGCATCACCCTTTGTGCTTTATCACTCTTCCTCACCATATGAATAATAGAAATGTGCACAGCATCACCCTTTGTGCTTTATCTCTCTTCCTCACCATATGCATCAATATAAATATAAATGTGCACGGTGTCACCCTCCGTGCTTTACCACTCTTCCTCATCATATTCATAAGTATGAATGTGTACGTCATTACCCTTCGTGCTTTATTACTGTTTCCTCACCCAAATAGTAAAAATAATAATATCCCGGCAAGGGAATCAATAATAGAAACAAATACATCCTGGCAAGGGAATCCGCTATAGCCAATCTTGTTCCAGTTGTTAACTTCACAAAATAAATATCAACTTAAGCCAATACTCAACAATGGTCAATTACCAAGAAATTATCATAAGTATAGTTCAACATAGATAATCATCAATTTAAGTATGGACAGCATATAATAAGAGTCACAACCGTCACAGTATAAGACTCGCAGGCATGCTCGACACCAACGTATAGATACTCGTCAGCACACTTATACGTCGTACTCAACACTAACAGTTAGCAAATAAGAAAACAACAACTATTCCCTCAAGCTAATGTTAGGCCAAACACATACCTCAATTACACGGCCTAAATCAAGCCTCAAATACATCTTCCTCTTATATTTCACCTCCAATTCACTTGTATCTAGTCATATTTAACTTTATAACAACAATGATTGCTAAATATATCAATTTCAATAATTATAGGTTTTCTAATATTTTTTTCAAAAAATCAAAAATCTTCGAGCCTGCTTGGCCAAAACTCAAGGTTTGGACTAAAACCTATTCATCCACTATCTCACGACCCCAAATGTGTAATTAGTTTTAGAATTCGATCCCAAATCGAGGTCTAAATTCTCAATTTTGTAAAATCCTCAATTCTTTCAAAAATCCCTAATTCTACCATTAAAGAACAATATTTAGACCTAGAAATCTAATTGGTGTTGACGTAAAATGAAAAAGATGAGCTTAAGAACACAAACCCATGATTTGGTGGTGAAATCCCTCTCCAAACAATCGCCGCAGGTCAATTTCTATGGAAGAAAATATAAAATTGTGGACAGACCTTCTCCGCGCTCGCGAGAGGTCTGTCGCGGTCGTGATGCTTTGCAGCAAGAAAGGCCCTCGCGTTCATAAAGAGTTGCTCACGTTTGTGATGGTCTTTTCCCCCAAACCATTGCGTTCGAAGGCCTTGGACTGCGTTCGTGAAGAACAACTCGGAGACTACCCCAGTCCCCCTACATTAGACTAGTCGTTCACGTATGTTCGTTTGCATTCGCGAAGAGAATCCCCCAAGTGCTCACATTATCCTATCTTTCACTTCGTGTTCGCAAGAGTGGCTTCGCGAACACAAAGCACAAAGCATTAGAATACCAGAAGTAGCAACACAGCAGAAATTCCAAAGTCCAAAACCTCTCGTAACCTATCTGAAACTAACCCGAGCCCTCGGGGATCCAAACCAAACATGCACACTAGTCAAAAATATCATGCGGACCTACTCTCGCAATCAAATTGCCAAAATGAGACCTAGAACTATGAATTTAGCATCAAAATCAATGGTAATCTCAAGAACTCGTAAATTTCCTATTTTCACAACCAAGGGTCCGAATCACGTCATATAAACTCCGTTTGTTATCAAATTTCACAGACACCACTTACATATCACATTAAACTTGTATCAGGCTCCGAAACATAAATACGGGCTCGATACCATCGAAATCAAGCATCTTTAAATTTCCAAAAAACTATTTATATTTTCAGTTAAATAATTTTCTTCAAAAATTCACTTCTCGGGTTATGGAACTTAAAATTCAATTTCGGGCATACACCCAAGTCCAATATTTTTCTACGGACCCTCCCTCACCATCTAACCACAGGTCCGGATCCGTTTACCCAAAATATTAACCGAAGTCAACTTAATTCAATTTTAAAGGTAAAATATAGCATTTTTCTCAAATTTTCACATAAAGTCTTTCCAGATATATCTTTGGACTGCACATGTAAATCAAAGTGAAGCAAAAGGAGGTTTTTAAGGCCTAGAAAAATATATTTGACTTCTAAAATAAGAGATGACATTTTGGGTCATCACATTCTTCTTCTTCGAGTTTCAATCTGAAATTCAGCCAAAGTAAAGTCCAATCTTCACTAAACACCCTCAAAATAGAGATATAAACTCCAAATAATATTCACGAATATTTGCAACAACATCCAATTCAAATAAATAATTATTTTGAAAAGCCAAATTCGAATTCTTTTTAATGGCTATCAATGGTGAAGAGTCAAACACCTTCAAAATTTATTGATTGATAATTTCAATTTGAATACCAAATTGTGCAACATGAAAGGAAATTGCTAAGCTAAAATGATTGTAATCCATTGAGGAATTCCATTAAAACTCTATACAACAAGAAAGCATAAAAACCAGAGAACATCATATGAAAAATTGAAAAAAAAATATAGAAGGCTAGTAGAGAGACGAAGACAGAGACAGATGAGATTCAGAGAGAGAAACAGAGAAAGAGACGAAGAAAGAGAGAGTGGGCAAGTATAAAGGGATAAGGAAATACTCTCTTTGTTCAATTTTACTTGGTACATTTTGACTTTTCACGCCCCTTAAGAAAAAATAAATGAAATATATATTTTGCAATTTTACTCATAATAGTGATACTATTTCGAAAAGTCTTAGGAAATGATTTGAGAAATAAGTAATTAATGATAAGGGTAAAGCAGGAAAAAAAATATTGCATTTCTCTTGATTTAGTATATTGGACCAGTAAAAGTGAAAATGTATTTTTAGTATAGTGAATAAGTAAAAATGAATGGAGGGAGTAATTGATATTCCTTATTTAATTCCTATTATAAAGGGATACTCATTTAAAACTTATTTGTATATAATTGATAAATTATATATGACCATGTAATTAAATTGAAAATTAACTGGGGAGGGTAATAAGGTTTCAAATAGTGTACATTGAAGGTAAAAAAAAATTGATTCTTAGGAGTCATTTGGTTAGGAAACGATTTATCCCAAAATTAATTATTCCGGAATTAATTATTTCATTCTCCCATAGAGATAAAAATAACACTATATAACTAATTTCGAAATTAATTATACCGTTATTTTATTTCAATCAAATATAGAATAAAATCATCTTAAATTTAATTTTAAAATTAATTATCCTTATCCTCTGTATCTACGTAGTAAATAATTTAAGTCGATTATTTGATTTCAGAAGCTTGCTTCGTGCTATGAATATTCATGATAAAAAATAAACACAGTACGAAAAATAACTTGGAAATTGCTTTTCCTAGAAATCTTTCTAGAAAAAGGTAGTGGCATGAGGCGACCAAGATGAAAGTATTTGTGAAATACTTAGAAAGGTACACATAAAAGAATAATTTAATCTAGAATTATTTTTCTATTTACAAGTTTTTCCCCTTATTTGTTTTTTTCTGTGTTCCTCTCTTTTTTTTTCTAACCGTCCATTGCTAGAAATTCGGTCAAAGTTTTTCGACAGATCAACTTCGATAGATTTTTTGTAATTTTCTTTCCAGTTTTTCTCTTTTTTCCCTTACGATCCACTATTAAAAATTCAGCCAAAATTGATCGCAAACGATCAATCGAGTTTAATCGGTAAAAATTCAACCGAAGTTAGTCCTTTAACATTTTTTTTTTATGAAACCAACCAAATTCGATATGTTCTTTTCTTTCTTGTTTTTTCGCAAAAATACAAAACCAGTTATTTTTGCTTCCCAAAAAATTTATTTTTCAGTGGATCATCTTTTTATTTAAAATAAATATTCAAAAAAAACCGATCAATTCGGTAGTGTCATTTTAAGAAACCTTTCGATTTCGATCCGTATTATGGTGTTCACTCTAGCAATACGCCAATCGTCCAATAGCACAGTTTAATTTAGATTTGAGAAATAATTATCGTTCCCTTCCCACATTTCATGCACGAAATCAATTCCATTGAATTATAAGAAAACTCTAATGCATGGAAGCTTCCTAGAGAAAGGCACAACTTCATGATCCATGCATGCAATATTTATAATTATATAAAAACAAATAGAATCATTTTAATAAAAAACTAAAAGTCCTTTGGTCGTTTGTTCATAAGACAATCTCACGTCCGCAGAATGTCTTTATTCTTCTCTCCCAATCGACCAAAAATTAGATACAGACAAATTTGCCCATCTATCTTCTTCTTTATTTTTTTTTAAGAAAACATTTACAGTCCCGTACATTGTCGGTTCTGATTATCTACCGACATTAACTAGCTAGCTAGAAAATAATAATGATAGTTCGGAGTGATAAATTGGCAGGTCAGATTAGATATAATTTGGATCAAAAACAGATAACGAAAAAATAAATTAATTATTCGATTTGATTATATTTAATATGGATAAAAAAATATGTTAGTTAGCAAATAATATGGATAATTATATTATATTATCCATGAATTCTTGCATATAATAACTTTTGAAAAAAATTCATAGGCATCGTTCGGCCATGAATTTTGCGAAAATAAGAGATTTATTTTCGAAACTCATATTTGGCCATAAATTTTGCCCACATTTTGGTAAAATTCCAAATCCCAAACCTCAAATTCCAAAATCGCCCTAATTGCTTATTTTGTGCCAAAATCCCGAAACTTGAGAATTATATACATGTTTTTCCAAAATAAAGTGGGGAAATATGCTTTGAAATCGTATGTCCAAACACATTTTTATCTTCAAACCAAACTTCACCCAATTCTAATTTTTCAAAATAAATTTGGGATCTAATTTTTCAAAACAAATTTGTATCTGTATTAGGAGAAGTTGGGTGTACATATAAAAAATGACATGTCAAGACACGTAGAGTAGTCAAAGAATTATTACTGGCAAAGAGGCACGAAGAGCAACAGATATGAGCAAAGGCAAAGGAAGAGGCACGGATAGTTATTCAAAAGACTCATCACCAGTACCTATTCAAGTCATTTAGATTCACGAATCAACGAGAATAAATTTGACAATATATGGGAGTACAGACACAATATTTAATGAGCATTGAATATTGAATACATTATAATCTGTATTAAATATAATGATTGTGTAACGTAGAATTTAATGTCCTTAATTACTCACAATAACCTTATTATGACAAAATGAAAAACGTATGTTTCTCAAATAGCTATAAAAGGGAGACAACTGATCAACTGTAGACACACAACACTATCTGAATATACCCTGGTTCATTTTTTTTTCCGATTACACTCATGTTATTCAATACTTCCTTATACTCATTTTTTTGATTATCAGTAACCTGTGTTCTTCTAAATTATAGTTTCAATCGAAATTTTATTTTTTGGTTAAATAAATTGGTTCTGTTACATGAAATCTGATAATCTATATTCTTTTAGCCTAACTTCTCTTGTTGCATTGACCATTTCGACTAACAATGACAACATTCGAGGAAACCAAAAGAACCAACAACATCAAGCAGATCCACAGAATATTAACACTCCAATACCTTCACCATGAGGCTCTCCACAATGATATCGTGAGGGAACTCCCGATGGATCTCATACAAATGAACATGCTCAATATGAAAATAATGATGTTGTTGATGAAGTTTTGCAAAAATTGATTGCTACACAAGTCAATAAGGCTCTTGAAGCATTTGCTAATCGTTTACCAGTTGTGACATCCGCACCCACTACAAATAATAATACCCTGGATAACCCTCGTTCCAAACTTGTTAACTCAGGTAGTGGGTGGAACTCTCAGTGAATCACATGAGGGAAAACAAGGTAATGTAATTAATTCTAATTTTCAAAATTTAGTACTAACATTGCAGAAACAGCTCAAAGAGCAAAATGAACGAATAGAACATATACTTGGGGTTCCACCCGTAATCAAATAGGTAGATATGGATAAATATTTACAGCAACCCTAGAAGCCAAGTATTTTTCCCCTACCAAATCCAAAGAAATTCAAAATGCCTGACATTTCAAAATACGACGGAACAACAGACCCACATGACCATGTGATTGCATTCACAACATGCGTAAAAGACAATGATTTGACTAAGCAGGAGATTGGATCAGTATTAGTAAAAAAATTTGGTGAAACACTTACCAAAGGAGCGCTAATATCGTATTCTCTTTTACCCAAAAATCCTATGAATTCTTTTGCTGAGCCTGCAGATTCTTTCATCAAAGCACATTTCGAAGCTCAAAAAATAGAAAAAAGAATAGAGGATATTTTCAAGATCAAGCAAGGGGACTCAGAATTTCTTAGGGAATTCGTGGATAGATTCCAACGGGAAAGAATAACATTACCATGTGTACATGACAATTGGGCAGCTATAGATTTCACGAGCAATTTAAATGAAAAGAGCTCAGAAGCTACGAGGCGACTTAAGGAAAGCCTTCGCGAGTTCCCAGCCACAACGTGATGACGTTTACAACAAGTATAGAACGAAGCTGAGGATAGAATAGGATATTGTTCCACGATTTTAAAAAGAAGAAAAGGTAAGTTCAAGACGTACGGAGACCGAAAAAAGATCTGGCTAAAACAGGTACGATCGGCGGAAAAAGACTTATGGTCAAAGCAGGATAATCAAAGGTATGATAACAAGTCAAGAAATAGAGAATCAGGTTCTTCATCAAGATTTAGGAATGAGCAAAACAATTATGCGACACGAGATGATGATAGAAATTTGAAAGAGAGATTCGGCTGTTACAATTTCAATGTAAGTACTTCTGAGCTCGTAGCTGTTCTGAGAAGCATGAGAGATCAGGTACAATGGCCAAAAGAGATAAGATCAAATCCAAATAGACGTAACCCTGATCATTAGTGCGAGTTTCATAATGACCATGGGCATAAAATGGCAGACTGCAGATTTAATGTGAAAGTTGATCATCTATTGAAATAATGATACCTTACTCAGTTTTTTAGTGAGAAAGGTAAGCAAGCTTATATGGAAAACAGGCAAGAGCCCCCGAAACCACCTTCTCCCGAAAGAACTGTCAACGTTATAAATGGGGGTGAGGACATCAATGGCATATCATATACTGCAGCTAACCAAATTTCCAAAATCACTATTACCCAAGGGAAACGAGTGCGGCATGTCTTAGAAGAAGATAACATTATACTCAATGATGCAGATGCAGATGGCGTACTAACTCCTCATAATGATGCACTGGTAATATCTCTTATTGTATATGATACTAATGTGAAACGAGTTTCGATTGATCCAGGTAGTTCTGTAAACATAATTTTGCTAAGAGTATTATGTGAGATGTAAGCTAAAGATGGAATAATTCCAAAGGCGCATACTCTATCTGGGTTTTAAAATTCTAGTGTTGTAACAGAAGGAGAGGTAACTCTCACCACATTCACAGAATGAGTAGTCAAAGATACGGAGTTTCAGGTTGTAGACATTGAAATGGCTTACAACATGATCCTTGGGAGACCATGGATCTATGAAATGAATGTTGTTCCTTCAACCTTGCATCAAGTTATTAAATTCCCATAACCATCGTGAATACGTCAAATACGTGGAGACCACCATACATCCAGGAGCATCAATTCTGTAGCAGATGCAAGTATAAAAAATGAAGGAGAATAGCAATCACAGAAGACAGTTGAGGGCATCACCACATAAACCTCAACTGAGCAAGGACAAGCAGATATGGATTCAAGGCCTGATACCATTCAAGAACCAAAAGAGAATCAAAACATCAAAACAACAATTGAAAAATTAGAGCCTGTTGTATTATTTGCTCAATGTCCTGATAAAAAAGTCTACGTAAGGGGCCAATCTTAGCCAGGGTATGAGAGGTAAATTAATTGAATTTTTGAAAACTAACATAGATTGCTTTTCTTGGTCCCATTCTGACATGACAGGGATACCACTGGAGGTAATGACTCATAAATTAAATGAGGATCCATCATACCCCCCCCCCCCCCCCAAATCAAATAAAAGAAAAAAGAACAAGGAACTTTCAAGAATCAAGTAATTCAAGAAAAGTTTCAAAAATTAAAGATTGGATCCATTCGCGAGGTAAAGTATCCTAGTTGGTTAGCTAATACTGTTGTTGTTCCAAAAAAGAATGGTAAATGGCAGGTCTATGTAGATTACACAAATCTTAATAAAACTTGTCCTAAAAATTCTTTTCCATTACCACATATAGATCATTTATTGATGCAACTGTAGGACATGAACATTTAAGTTTTTTTAGATGCATATTCAGGTAATAATCAGGTCAAAATAGATCTAGAAGATAAAGAAAAAACTTCATTTATAACAGACAGGTGGACTTACTTTTATAAAGTAATGCCCTTTGGTCTAAAAAACGCGGTGCAACATATCAGAGGTTGGTAACCAAAATGTTTCAAGAAAATTTGGAAAAAACCATGGAAGTGTATATAGATGATATGCTTGTTAAAACTCAGCATTCAAAAGATCACATATCACATTTGTATGATACATTTCAAATTTTGCGCAAATTTAATATGAAGTTAAATCCAGAAAAATGTGTATTTGGTGTTGTATCAGGTAAGTTTTTAGGTTTTCTTGTTTCTAACCATGGAATTGAGGTGAATCCTGCATAGATTAAGGCCATTGAAAAGATTCCTTATATGCTTTCGAGTAAAAAAGAGGTTTAGAGGTTAATAGGAAGGATTGTAGCCTTAGGAAGATTTATTTCTAAATCATCAGAAAAATACTTTAAATTCTTCTCATTTCTTAAAAAGCAGGATCATTTTGAATGGAATGGGGAATGTCAGCAAGCACTCAGAAATCTAAAGATATACTTATCAGAGCCACCATTGCTGGCAAAACTAAAGGCTAGCGAAAGACTACTCATTTACCTTGTTATTTCAGAAGTAGCGGTAAGTTTCGTTTTGGTCCGTGAAGACCAAGGTAAACAATCTCACATCTATTATGTTAGTAAATCTTTGTTAGATGCGGAGACACGGTATCCTCAATTAGAAAAGCTTGCACTTACATTTGTCATGGCATCTAGGAAATTAAGATATTCCTTTTAGTGTCAACCTATCGTTGTAGTAACTACTTATCCCTTACATAATATATTACATAAGCATGAATTATCATGTAGATTGGACAAATGAGCTATAGAATTAAGTGAGTACGAAATCATATACCAACCTAGAACTGCTATAAGATCTCAAGTTTTAGCTGATTTCATAGCTGATGCCATAAGATTCAATTAGAAGTAGATAAAGAATTGTATGTGTTCAATAGAGCTAACCCAGGAATTTGGGCTTTATATACAGATGGTTCATCTAACATAAAAGGTGTAGGTTTAGGGATTGTTTTGGTACCACCTACGGGTGAAACCATTCGACAAGCCATCAAATGTCATTTTATAACTAACAACGAGGCAGAGTATGAAGCTATGACTGCAAGTTTGGAACTGGCACAAGAACTTGGTATAAATGAAATTATAATCAAGAGCGATTCTCAACTTGTGGTTAATCAAATGCTGGGGACTTATACAGCCAGAGAAACAAGGATGCAACAGTACCTAGGAAAGGTACGAGAATTAATAAAGCAATTTAAACATAGAAGGTTATACAAATACCAAGAGATGAAATATTAAAGCAGACGCCCTAGGTAATCTTGCATATGCGGTTGAAGTGACAAGTGATGCAAACGCCTCAGTTATTCATTTATTCTATTCATTTCTCAACCCCGACAAGAATGAGGTAAATTTTAATAACTTGACTTGGGATTGGAGGAACGATATTGTCGTTTTTTTGTGACATAGTATCGTCACTGATGATAAAAAGAAAGCTTATGAGCTTCTGAAAAAAGCTGCTCGATATTGCTTAAAGCAAGGCAAGCTATATCGTAAAATGTTCGGTGGTCCCTTAGCAAGATGCCTCAGACCTTCTCAAACGGAGTATGTAATGAGAGAGATTCACGAGGGTCACTTTAGGAATCACGAAGGAGGAAGATCATTGGTAAGAAACCTAATTAGGGCAGACTATTATTGGCCTAAATGGAAGAAGAAGCAGAAAGTTTCGTAGCTATATGCGATAAATGCCAAAAGCACGGTAACAATATGCACAGACCTGCGGAATTGCTACATTCGGAAATTGCACCGTGGCCATTTATGTAACGGGGAATGGATATCGTGGATCCATTACCATAAGCAAAAGGACAGGTAAAATATTTGCTCATACTTACTTATTATTTTACTAAATGTGTAGAGGCATGAGCATTTAAACAGGTACGAGAAAAGGAAGTCAAAGATTTCATTTGGAGGAATATCATATGCCGATTTGGTGTACCAAAGGAGATCGTGTGTGATAATGGCCCTCAATTTATAGGAACTCAAATCACCAAATTCTTCAAAGTTGGCATATTAAAAGGATTTCGTCTACACCTTATCATCTGGCGGGTAATGGGCATGCAGAATCAACAATAAAATCATCATCAACAATCTGAATAAAAGATTAGAAGATTCAAAAGAAAATTGGCCAGAAGTGCTACCTGGTGTTTTATGGGCATATCGTAAATCAACAAAAACAAGTACAGGAGAAACACCATTTTCGTTGGTTTATGATGCAGAAGCTCTAATTCCCGTTGAGATAGGAGAGCCAAGTACAAGGTTTATTCAGGCAACAAAAAAATCCAATGATGAGGAAAAGCGTATAAATCTTGATTTGCTTGAAGGAAGGAGAGAAGCTGCGCTAATAAGAATGCAACACAGAAGCAAGTCGTAGAATGGTATTACAATCGGAGAGCATGCCTCAGATTCTTCAAAATTGGGGACTTTGTGGTTAAAAAGTTTTTCAATCTACGAAGGTAGCTAACAGAGGTAAATGAAGTCCAACATGGGGAGGACCCTACAAGATTCACGGTATTGTAGGTAAGGGAGCATATGAATTGGAAATAATGGAGGGCAAAATACTACCTTCACGTTGGAATGTTATTCATTTGAAGAGATATTACTTCTAATGAATACCCAGGGTCAGTTATCTTTGTTTTAAAATTCTATTTTGAATTATTAAAATTTTACTAATGATTTTATATGATAGGCAAAAAGCTAGCCCGCACTAAATGATGAGTCACGACCTGCAAGGCACGTGAAATACATTAAACTTCCCGGCCTACGGTTACAAAAATTCTGATTGAAATTCAAATGGGTTAAGCAGTCTTCATCTCTAATCGTACCTCCGAGTCCCGTATGTTTTTCCTTTTTCAAGGAAAGGACTAAGTGAGAGGAATAACCAAGTGCTCGAGGCTTCATACTTCAACACTCAAACACTTTGGGGACTACATAATATACACAAGCAAGTGTATAAGAAGGCAAAGAAGTAAGATTAAGAAAAATTGAAGATCAAGCCTGAAAAAGTCAAGTATAGAGTGAAAGTCACGAAGTCACGAACTAAAGCCGAAAACCTTATAGTTAGGGTAAAGGCTATGTAATGAAACGAGTTATAAATAAAAACCTCGTGTTCTGTTACAAGAAAAATAGTTCGGAGAAAGTTATAGATGTAATTCAAATACATGTAAAGTACCATTCAAAACTAGACAAGGTTCAAATAAAAACTTGTCAAAGTTATTTCAAAGAAATATGTGTGTTCCTATTTCTTCTATCATATGTTGAACACCATTATGAAGTTGAGAAGTCTTCTTCATTAAGTGTCGAGTATAAAAGGGCTATCTTTTATAAAATTCATGTCTAATTTTTCATGAAGTTACCAGAAGCATTTTCTAAGAGTAAAAGTGCAGATTATTCTATAAGACCTTAAAAATAAAGGCAAGAATAAACTAAAAAGAAGTTCAAGACAGTACCGAGAAAACTTCCAAAAATATTTAAAAAGCTTAAAACTAAGTAAGAACTTAGTCATAAAACTATAAATTGGTGATATAAAATGCCCTGTGGAAGGTTTGGGGACTTGCATTTCCAAAATAGACACTTAAATAAAACTAAGGGTTTGATTACAATTTTCCAAGTAAAAAAAAAAACAAAGACGGTCAAACAACTGAGACTAATCACTGAGAAGTTGGAGGAGCATTTAACAGCAGCGGGTTCAAATTAAGCAGCTCTATCAACAGTTGCGGGTTGAACTTGGGTTGCAGCAACAGGCTCGACTGGCTTGAATGAGTTGGGATACCCATATCGATTTCAGTATTCACAAAAGCTTCGGCCACGGGAGAAGGAAAAACTTGAGCTTGCTTAGATTTTTCAATGGTTTTATTAACCTTAGCCAACTCAGAGTCTAAGTTGAAATTTTCTTGGCCAGGTTCAATTAAGATATCACGGCGTGAATTCAAAAAGCCCAACTCACCTCAAAAGCATTTTCTTCCTCAAGGACCCCATAATCCCTTTCCCAATCAGCAATTTCATTCATAAGCTTTTCAATCTCAGCTAAGGCAGAGATGTAGGAAGATTGAAGAGAGGTATGGGAGCTTTCTAAAGCACACACCTTCTCAAAAGAAGCTCGAAGGTCTTCTTGTGCTTGAGTCAGATTTTGCACGAGCTCCCCAGTGTAAGTCTCTTTTTCACTCAAGAGAGCCTTCAACTCTCTAATTTCCTCACTAGTCTTGGATAATTGTTCTGAGAAGGAGGTCTCAAGGTGAGTTTATTCTTTATCTGCCTGGATCGAGGAAGCCTTTTCAACAACCAGTTCTGAAGTCAAAACCCATACTTGTTGCTTCAAAGAACTCTGGCTTTCTTCCAAAAATTCCATATCAATTTGCAAACTTCCATATTGTTCCTTCCAATTGACTGCCTCCAGCTGAGAATCACGTGCAATCTCCTCTGAGGAGGTAAATCTTCTCATCATTTCTGTGCTGATAAGATTGGCCTAAAAAGGGGAAGTAAGAATCTCAAAGATATAAGAACTATAAAGTAAAAGGAAAAAAAAGAGAGGTAAATGCTTTTAAAGTGGCATGCACGATATCATTCATCAGCGTCAATGAATTATGACTTTGAAGCTTGGCTTTTTCGATTTGGCCAATTAAAAGCTCTAGCCATGCATCTAATT
This sequence comes from Nicotiana benthamiana, assembly GCA_034376525.1. Taxonomy (NCBI): domain Eukaryota; kingdom Viridiplantae; phylum Streptophyta; class Magnoliopsida; order Solanales; family Solanaceae; genus Nicotiana; species Nicotiana benthamiana. The sequence goes on from CM067332.1 coordinate 66,720,873, forward strand.
GACCTGATTTTCTCAAGAGACTGCTCTACGCAGGAACTTCAATGACAACTCTCCTCATAGTAGTGCTCCTACTTGAAGAGCCAGCTTTGGTATGATGAACAATTAGGGGAGGAATTGTCAAAGGGGGAGCAGCGGATGAGGTAAAAATGGTGGAGGAAGGAATAGAAACAGCTGGGGTTGACAAGGAAGGTATGGAAGAAGTCATAGATATGGTTGTCTCAAAAGAGGCTAAGGGAGTTTCATCTAAAACATGCCTTAAGCCTTCACTACCAAATCCACTGTCAAAAGGTCGGTCAAAGGACTCATGGGTATCGATGGGATCAATGCCGTCATCGAGTATTACAACCAAAGCCTCCATAGGCCCAACAAGAGGAATAGAAGGATGGGGAGATGCCTTTGCTTTGTCAACAGAGATGATACGTCTTCGGATTCGTGGCCTTGTCACCAAAGAGCCCTCGTCTTCCTTTTCTTCAACTTCTTCAACAGCTTTTCTCTTTGACGAGGAACCCAAAATGATCTCTTGAGCCTTTTCTAAAAAGATGTGAGTCCTCGAAGAGCCACGGGAAGCCGCAACTGCCTCGGTTGTAGCTCTTCGAATAGCAAATCCTGATAGAAAGAAAGATTGAAGTTAGTAAAAAAACTGCATAAAAATGGAATAAAGACAAAATTTCTTACCGTGAGTTTTTACTTTCCAACCAAAATAGATAGAAACTGTCTTCCAAGACCTGCCATTCATAGTAGCAGTCTTCAGCAGCTTCTCTACCCAATCACAGAAGTTAAGAACAATCTCCACATCTCCCATGGTTGCTAATAAAAGAGCAAGAATAGAAAGTTGGCAAACTTGAAGGAAAAAGGCACGAGAAAGTTAAAAGACTTACTTGCAAAATTCCATTTCTCAGGAAAGAGAACATTGTCTTCACCCACTAAACCAACGGTGGAGGCAACAACAAACCGGGCGTACCAGCCACAGTCTTTGTCATCCTCGGGACTTACCAAGACCCTCTTGCTCCTAGTTACTAGTGTAAAAATGCCATTACGGAAGAGTCTGTGGGAGTAAAGGTGAATCAAATGAGGAAACGTTAAAGGAACCCCAGCCATATTGGTTAAATTCCTCAAACAGGAAACATCCCTCCATATGATTGGGCCAATTTGACCCAAACATACATCAAAGGAATGACAGAATTCAAGGATGACCGGGTCAATGGCTGGTTAGAACCTTAAGGTGAAGGGGTATGTATAGACAAAAAAAACCCTGTTGAATAAGAAATAATTCTTTGATTTGGCTTGGGGACAATAATAGGAAAATCATTACCACAATGGCAGTCTCTATGAACTATAGGAGCTAAAATCTCTGTAGTTTAAGTAGGATAGATGTCAGCACGATCTAAAGTAGAGACTTGATTCCTAAGGGATTCTCTGTCGTGGTAAAAGGATAGTTCCATGGGAATTATCTCTTTCAATGTGGGTTCACGAAGAGGCTCAGAAGATTCTTTGACTCTTGAGGAAGATCTTTGAGAAACCAAACCCCTAGTTCTAGAAAAAGCGCCAAAACTAGTAAAAGGCACAGCGAAACCACCACGAGCGGACCCTAAAACACGAAGTCTACCTCCCCTTCTACTCCTAATAGGGGCATTACAAAGGTATCAACTATGTGAACTCTCCTAGGTTTAGGGTTTGATTGGTTTGATGAAGATGTAGCGAAGAAGAGAAGTACGATGAAGAAATAAGCAGGGATTTAGGAAATTGAATATTCAATAAACTTTATGTAGTAAATACAAAGGAAGAAGTTATATTTATATTTATAAGCAACTGCCGAAGGAAAAAAGTGTAATGATGGAAGTATTATAATAATGATAATTGGCGCTTCATTGATAGTAGAGCCGTAAAAAGCCTTGAAAAGGGCTACAAACTACGAAGTTAATAAAATCGCGACATGTGTGAAGAGCATTAAATGGAGGTGACAATTAAAGCATCAATTCTGTCATAGCATTAATGGTGACAAAAATTCTCGTTCCACTTCCTAAATATTCAATTGATGAATAAATGGTAAGTGGAGGGACTATCTGTATTGGAAGAAATTGGGTCTACATATAAAAAATAACATGTCAAGATACGTGGAATAGTCAAAGAGTAATTACTGGCAAAGAGGCACGAATAGCAACAAATACGGGCAAAGGCAAAGGAAGATGCATGGGTAGTTATTCAAAAAACTCATCACCCTTACCTATTCAAGTCATTTAGATTCACGAATCAAGGAGAATGAATCTGACAATATGTGGGAGTACATATACAATATTTAATGAGCATTGAATATTTAATACGTTATAAAATTTGTATTAAATATAATAATTGTGTAACGTAGCATTTAATGTCCTTAGTTACTCATAATAGCCTTATTATGACAAAGCAAAACGTACGTTTCTCAAATAGCTATAAAAGGGAGACAACTGATCAACTGTAGACACACAACACTATCTGAGTATACCCTGGTTCACTTGTTTTTCTTTCGATTACACTCTTGTTATTCAAATTACTTCTTTATACTCATTTTTATGATTATCAGTAACCCGTGTTCTTCTAAATTATAGCTTACATCGAAATTTTATTATTTGACTAAACAGTATCCAATGGCGGAGCCTCGTGTATTCAAGGGGTGTCAAGTGCATGTCAACCAAACACCCCTTAATAAAAAAAATTATATATATATATATATATATATATATATATATATATATATATATATATATATATATATATATATATATATATATATATATATATATATATATATATATATATATATATTTCGTGGCTTCTCTGTGAATTTATTTTTATAATCTAATTCTCTTGATGAAAATTTTAGCTCGGCATATCTTCCAACATATTAATATTACAACATGGGAAGATTAATTGGCAGAAGACAATAAAGGAGTACAATAAGGTATGGTCGGCCCCTACCAATATAATATCCGTTGCTTGTAATAATCATATCGAATACCAATAATAATGTTATCATTGATACCTTCCCTTCAAAATTTTAATCCACGTTTTTGAGTTTATATGATTTTCTTTCCTTTTTAGTCAATTTTAAAAATAAAAAAGAAATTAGTAAATTTTTAATTTAAGTTCTAATTTTACCTTTAATGATAATTCCTTATAAAAATAAATTGTTACAGACAAAGTATAAAGTTTTAAAGAAATAAAGTTCACTTGGACTTCTATTCTAATAAATTTGTCTTTAATCGCAAACCTAACACTAAATGAGGAAAAATACAAAATTAACTAGTCGATCGAATATATATATATATATATATATATCGCAACTAAACTTTAAAAAGGAGACCCACGTGCATGTGAATTGCGTTCCTAAGACTGTTGAATGCATCACACATTATTCAAGTTTTGCTCAATTATTCTCAATCTGTATGCCACCAACATCGTTAAGGACTTCCATTTGACCAAAATTTGAAAAAGAGAAAAAAAAAATCAAAGGAAATGAGCTGAACATGTAATCCTCTAATCCCATCTTAATTGGAAAAGCAGATAACAATACTTTTTTGCTATTAATTAAATACATCGACTAATTAAAAGATGAAATCTGTTAAAAGTGATATACTTTTTAAATGTGAGTTATCGGCTTTTCCCTTAATTATAGGGAACTGATGTGGTTCCCTCATTCATAGTAGTTCTTTTCTTTACCAATTTTCTATTAATAAAATGATCAACCACTTCAATTTGGTGGTTTTATTGAAGAAAAAAGGCAATGCACATTAATGAAAGAGTTAAATTAACTAGCATATTGGACCTAAATATATTAATTACTAGTAATAATTTTTCCCCACTTTAGATGACATAACATTTCCTTTCTGGAATAGTGTTTGACAAAAAAAGTGCTCAACCTTTTGGCTAAACCAATTAACGATGAATTAAAGGGTGAATCTTATTTGAACTTAATAAATTTTAGATCAAATATAACAAAATATTCGTAGGATAAACAGTGTTCAAGAGCATTAAATAACGAATTTGGTAATCAATAATTGGCCACGAATATAATAACATGAACAGGTAATAAATATAGATAATGACAATAAGTGTAATAAGAAGGATCTATCACCCATTTATTATATGATTGGTATGTTCCTTTCTTTTGTCAGTGACATGGAAGGATGAGAAGTGAAGGTGGATATGAAATCTTTAGATCTTGTGAACAAAAACTGAACAACGTCTACTTGAATAATGCAATCGGTGAACAAGACAACTTTAGTATATTCTCTTTAGTCAACCTTTACAATGTGTTCTTATCAAAAAGTGAAGGTCCTTTTTCTCTCTATCTCTTACTATTTATAAGGAATATTCTCAAGAAACCCTAAAAAGTACAATATAAGGAGTATTCAAGGAAATATTCCTGGTGTCGTTTTCTAAGCCAGTCCTACCATTACAATTACAAGTCCAGTTACCTATCCTCGGTACTGACCCATACGAGAGAGACCCCTCGTTATAATTCCATGATTGATCCCGTTATTGGCACGACTTATCATTAGTTACCGAGTTGCCAAATTTTAACCAATACAGTTAGTCTCTCCGCTTGTTGGGGTCGTGATCTTGTACTCCCTCGAGAAGCGGACTTGATCATCATTTGTTAAGGAGAAATTTAGTCGTACAGATTAGGTTGGAACAACCGGGGTCAAGGAGAGGAGGCGTAACGGCAAGGCTGAAATTGGTGTGACTAGCATAGGGTGACCTCACAGCCAAACACGTCATCATTACGCATCTTCCCGAGGCAGTGCATGTGCTTCCATTGTCTCGATTTTGGTGCTAGCCAGCCTTATAAATGTAGGGAGGCTTAATTTTTTGGAAGTTTCCACCATCCTTTACTTTGCATGAGCATTGTTCTTCTTCGATCTTCTTCCACAATCTTTGCACTGAAATTCTGCTACTCTAATTTCATATCCACCTTCTTACCTAATCGTTATCTTCTTCTTTGATCTTGGTAGCGTACGTTTTACTTTCAAAATTTGTCACAATTTTCTCACATTTATGACAACGTTTCTGATGCCACTCTCTTATCGGTGGCTCCTCCTCTCGGCGGCGAGGAATTCGTGGCTGAAGAGGATGACAACTTTCCTACTGCAGAAGAGGTAGTTCCTAGAAATCCTTTGGCTAGAAACGCTTTTCCAATGGAGCCTGCTCCTGGCCTTGCTCCTATGCTCTTTGATCGGTGCCAACCCTACACCACTACAAAGTGGCAAGAGTGATCGAAGCAGCCATTACCAGAAATGGTCAGGATCGAATCTACATGGACTAGAATTGGTTGGGATTTGGATTCCTATCTAAATTACCAATGCATAATGCTCTTAATTGCACTTCCAATCATAATTTTTCAGTTGTTACTTCTAATTTGCATACTACTAAGATACTAAATTAAGCTAAGAGTAAAATGCTTGTAAGGTTTTTAAAATTGTTAAAGGGGCACTAGGGAAGTGACTCTCTCCTAGGTGAATACTTGACGAGATCTATAGTCTAAAGCAAGGTTGTTATGTTGGGGATTACGATATAGCCAATGCACAGAACTACTCACTCAATACCTCTCGGTAGCTCAAGTGACTTTGCCCTAATTGACTTTCTCAAGACCAATTGGGTATCAAAATTATGCAAGCAATATAAGCTCAAGTTGGGTATTACTATCTCTAGGTTTAACCTTTTAATTGGAGCTATAAATCTCTTGATTATACTCTAATTCCTTGTTGGACTGATTTTCCTGAACACAAACTCTCTTTCTCAATAAGAGCACAAGTCAAATAGACGTAAATTAGTGTTTGCAACCACTAATTCAACATGAAAAACACAAATCTATTCAAATATCAAATACCGATAAACATCTTATCCTTAAAACAAAAGACCCATCAAATACCCATACTAGGGTTGAGCCACAACCCTAGCTAATGGGCTACTCATCATAATGGAAGAAAACAAATAAATAGATGAAGATTAACCTATATGATTTGATTACAAGCTAATAATTGAAGATTCAATGATAAACCTACTATAAAATTACTCAAAATAGTCAAGAACCACCGTTCACGTGCTCAGCTAAAAGTTAGATCCCCTAAAAATTTGAAAAAGTAGTATTTATACAAGGCCGAATTGTTTGGATAAAAATACTCATGGGGAGTGACCGCAGACAGCGAAAAGTGCACCGCGGCCGCGGCGAGGCTTTTTAGCTTGACTTTCTAGGTCTCTGAATCATGCCATCACAGACAGCATAAAATGCTCAACGGCTATGGTGGCTTCACTGTGGTCCGCACAAAATGGCATACAGACCGCGTTGGCTTCAATCTCCAAATTTCCAAAATCTATTAATCTCCTCCACGGACCGCATAAAATGGTTTGCAGCCGCAGTGAGTCTACTGCGATCCGCACAAAATGGATTGTGACCATAGTGCTTGAGTTTCCAAAATCTGAACCTCTCTAATCTACTCACTGCGGACTGTAGTAAATGGATTGTGGCTGCAGTGGGTCTATTGCAGCTATGCTTTGACTTGTTCTTGTTATTTGTGCAGGTTTCACTCCTTTTTTATCTAGTTTTGACTACTCGTTAAGTTTTTGACAAAACCCTGAAAACAAGCACAATATGTAAGCCTTTGGGACTATTCGTATACATTTTCAATCAAAACTCAAGTAAAAAGGAGTGTAAAATATACTAAAATCAGTAGTTATCTACTCCTCCAAACTTAAGCTTTTGCTTATCTTCAAGCAAACAAAATAAACCTCACTTCCTTAAAAGTAAAACCAAGAACATTTCACTGACCTAAAGTGACCTCTTCTAGCATCAATTAGGACCAACAATTTCCCTCAACTCAAATGAATCATTAACAACATTCAAGCTTTTAAGCACTCGGTTTTAGTGCGAACAAGAGCATCAAGAATTGACCCAACCCATCAAGGGAACTCTTTCTACTACTTTGGCCATTGTGGAACCCAAACTCATACATCCTCAACTCTCCCTAAGTGAACCTCACATTTAGATTGTAACACTCAGAACAAAGATAGTGGAAACACGCTCATCTTTCTAAATGAAAGGTCACAAGTACAGCTCTAAGTACCATAAGCTTGCCCCTTATGTGAGTCACCACTAATGTAAGCTTCATTCAACTCAAGATTATATAGGGCTTTTGTGGAGAGGCTTTTTGTTCAGGATAGGAAATATTTGGTCCAATTAGGTTCCGTCTTCTCTTAATCACTTCATTTCTACATTCTTGGCATGCATTCTCTTGACTTTTTGAGTCATTTACTTCTTTCTTGGGGGTTAGAGAGACGCACTGTCACTCTTTCTTGTTCTTTTCAAACATTTTTCTCCTTTCTAAACTTTTCATACCATTTATCTCTTTTCTTTTATTGAATCCTTTCATTCATTGTTCATTCTTTTTGACTTTTTGATTTTCTTTCTTTTTTACTGTCTTTCCTTTTTTCATTTTGTACATTTATCACGTTGATGCATTCCTTGTATCTCCCCAAAAATTTATGCTTTTTCTTTGTGCTAAGGAAAGATCGGGTGCCAAGAGAGGGTATAAAGGCTTGTACCATGATATTTTTGCAAGAAAAGTCTATGGCTCAAAAAGGCTGACTAGGGATAGAATCATTGGTAGGCTATAGAAGTTTTGAAGATATCATTCAGATCAAGGAGAGCCTATAATCACTTCTCAAGTCAAACTATACCTAGGATTTTGTCAAGATAAATATTCAGGGCAAGTTCTAGATTAATGGCACGGGACTTGGACTTGCAATTCAAATTCTCACCTCACAAGCTATAGGATTGCTAAAGAGATAGTGTCGGAGGTCCAAAACAACCTTAGCTAAGATTTAAGCAACACAATGGTCCTGAAAAACCACTTGATGATTATCGTCCAACACAAAAGTCTCAAGATCACAACTTTCACCATCCTGTATACAATAATTTGTTGTTGACCATAAGATCAAAGGCATATGTGTTAGGCCCAAGTGAAGCTTTGCTTGAGGCACCATTATTCACTAACTACTATTTACACAAAAACAAAAAGAAAACATACTCAAATCCCTAAGAAGGTTTTCATGACATCCATCATGGGGAAGAGCCACCCGGTTCACACAAATTCCACCTTTGAAAAGAACCGTGGCATTAAGAAAACCAAATGCTTATTGAACGAAAACTCAAAATAAGAAGCTATCAAAATGAAATAAGAAGCTAAGAAAACAAAAAAGCGGAAAGTAGAATGAATATGTACAAGAGGGGATTTAGTCGAATATACATAAGGGGGGATGAATATATACATCAGAAAGTAACTTTATATATAGACCAGAGTTACAAAATACGAATAGTGAACAAAAATGGTAAATTTATGTACATACCAAAACTTAAAATCAAAGCATAATAAAAAGAAAATAGTATCATATTTACAACATCAAATCATCCAAATAGGGCTACCCCCTCAAATGAAAGCTAGCATTATCCTCAATGTTAACTAACCAAAAATAGCTCCAAATAACACAGAGAGTAAAGAAAACTCCCTATTGGACCTCCGTCTGCATAGGATCATGAGCCTGGGTCCCTAGATCCTCAGACTGCTCGAGAACCTGTAACTGGATCCCTATAACAAGTGTATGAACTGGGACCTGGGCCTGTATGGGGTCTTGAGGCTGGCTAGAGGAACCTCCTTGCGGGTCCTCTACCTCTATCATTGCATCATCAGCTCGTAGAATCACCCTCTTTCTCTTTGCTGGCCTCTGCAACTTCTACTTTGGCTCAGGCTGGACTACCTGGGTCGGATCCTGCAATAATAGCTCTATGGACAATTGATCAACAACCTTCATTCTCTTCACCTCTACCCCCTGTTCCTTCACCGACTCCTTTGATGCTCGAGTCTTCCTCAACTTCTTTGTTTCCTTTGTGAGCTCCTTCAATGCTTTTCCATGAGAACCTACAGTCTCCAATATTAATTATTAGTTCTCCAGGAGCTTCTTCTAGTTGTCCAAAATCTCCTTGAGAGTGTCCTCTACTAACTGTGGGACCTGTGGCTGAGGGGGTACAGACTGGGCTGCCACCAAGGTAGAAAACATAAACAACTTAGAAGTGGTTGCCTGCATCCAGTTATTGATAATGGCAAGGGTCTGGCTGAAGAGATGGTCAGCCAATGGGTAGGCTGAAGATAAGGGGATATCTGGGGAAGTGGTAGTAGAGGGTCCTGGGGCCATATGGGCAATTGAAGGAGGCTGAGTAGGAGCTAGTACTACTACCTGTAGACTAGCTATTAAAAGCAGTGAATTTGTCTTTAGGATCTTTGACTTTGGGGTTGTCCACACTCTGTAGGTTGTACCAGGAAAAAGGTGCCTTTGGCTTCACCTTCATATCAAACTTCCTCTTCTCTGCCTCTAAGCCATCAAGTTACATAGTTAGGAAATTTGGGAAGGGTTATGAACTATCACCTTCATTGACCACCCATGTGATCACCCTAGACATCATATTACCGATGTTGATTTGGTACCCTGCCATGATAGAGGCCACAAAGATTTCTCGAGGGATAGGCAGAGAGTTCTCATGAGTAGTGGGACCCAACCTGCAACATACGAATGTCTCCCAACCTTTTTCTTCGAAGTTTAGAGTCCTCCTCAAAATTTGGACTCCTGCTATCAACCATGCTAGGGTGGTTCCTGGGAGTGCCAGGTACTCTTCTAACCATAGACGCGCGTCCTCCCCTAATGATACCTTTTCTAAGTATAATGTTTCATCCTACTCTAGAAGCCCAGGTAGTGATTGATTGTCTTCACATCAAACTTCACTGTCAAGTTCCACACTTTAGTCACTGTAGTGCACTTTTTGATGTGGGCAACATTAGATTAGAGTTTCTTCACCAAGTGCTCATTTGCATCCTCAATGTTGCCTATGAAATAATCCCAGCCTACTTTCTCTGAATTTCCTATGCACATTAATGTTGGGAGGCAAAAGGTCCTTCGTAATGAATTTCTACTCAAGTATCAACTTTCTCTCAACCACCATTCTCTGAACTTGTGGTATGCCAATTTACTAACAAACCTATCTTGCCAAGCTTCTAATTTTTTGGTTCTAGCACCCCTCCTACTTAGGCTCACCACCTCCTTGTACTTCTTCTATGGGATTCTTACCGGGTGTTGAAGCTACAGGTGAGGCAGAAGAGACACTGTCATCGCTCTCAACTCAACCCTCAGATGACTCAGAAGAAACTGCAACTGAAGCTTGTGCAGTAGGAGTGCCCGGAGGTGTATCTCTCAATCTAGGCCTCTCCATCCAGTCAGTAACATACTCTGGTACAGAGTCGAAGTGGGATGCCTCACGGGAGGGCACAAACTCACTTCCCGAATGGAAGCAGCCCTATCCGCAGCCTTTATTGACTATTTGGTTTCTTTGATTGCGTGTCAGACTTGTGGGGTCAATCTGATCATGCCTTATCCACTACCCCGGGAAGACTCTCCTTTTGCCCTTTTGTTTTCCACCACCGCCTAAGATTTAACCATTTTCTGCAAGTGGAGCTTAGTTGAAACTTGTTAGTATCACAGTATCAAAATAATCAATGAATGAAATAATCGCAGACAGAGAAGAAAATAGTTGCAGACAGCAGAATGCAGACCGATAAAATGCAGTGCAACCCAAAAGGGACCACCGCTGATCGCACAAAATGGCACTGCGGTCCTTATTCAGGTGGGGGTCAGAATATCCACTCTCTGATTCCAGGCACCACGGCCCGTAAGAAATGGTCTGCGGTCATGGCAAGACACTACAGACCGTAAAAATTGACCGTGGTCGCGGTCCCTATATAGACTCCCCTGAAGTGTTCTAGCACGGACAACATATAAATAATCGTGGCCGCAAAGAAGCATTACGAACCGCATAAAATCCACCAAGGCCCGCAGTTAACAACACTCAGCATTACCAACCTAGGGTTTCAATGTTTTTTCTCATTTTATCTTAAAGTCACTCATTACCAATCCCCTACGTTTTTAATCATCATTTTTTACTAATTAAACCTAATCTACATGATGTGATTAAACATATGCTATAAATTGAAAAACAAGGAAGATAAAGAAGTGAAACTAACTAATTAAAAGAAAATAACAAAGTTAAAAACTAGGAAAAGATTAAAAGTACGAGTGATGAGATGCAGTAAAGATGAATGAAGATGAAATATTGAATTTGCACAGCTAGGGCTTAATGGATAGTGGTTTTTTTAATATTGAGTAAGCAAAGAGTGAAAAACGTAAATAAAGCCCTGAGGTCATATTTATAGAAAAGGACCTTGGGGATATGTCCACTACGAATCGCAAGAAATGGTCTGCAGCCGCAGTGGTCCATCGTGTACTCCATAAATACATTGCGGTTACGGTGGCAAACTTCACAGAACCCCCATCCTTTACCAATCAACACTACGGACTGCAGTGAAATGTTGCTCCCGCACTAAGGCCTTTGCGGCTACAAGAAATGCAATGTGTCCGCAGTGCAAACTTCAGAGAGCGCCCATTTTTTTGAACTTGGTCCTGCACTGCATCAAAACAATCCTACACACACCTCACAACCAGTTAGTCCAAAAGCAAATCCTACACTAAAAAGAAAATAAAAAAACATAAAGAAATAAACATGGGTTGCCTCCCAATAAGTGCATAATTTAACATCGCAACACAACGCAGGTTACCATCAAATCATATTAAATGGATCAGTATCACCGCATAGTTGTCATCTATCTTCCCAAGATAGTGCTTGACTTTGTGCCCATTAACTCTGAAGACCTCTACATTTTTATTTTTCAAGTCAAGTGCACCAAAAGGTGTCATAAACACCACTTCAAAGGTCCACTTCATTTCGACTTAAGCTTTCCCTGAAACAGACATAACCGAGAAATGAACAAGAGAACCAGATAACCCACTTTGGACTCCTTGCCACGAGCATACTTATCATGAAGGTACTTCATCTTGTACTTATACAAGGACGAATTGGAGTAGGCATAGAATCAAAATTCATCAAGTTCATTAAGTTGCTTCACATGAATATTTGCTGATACATCCCATTCAAGATTCAGTTTCCTCAAAGCCCACATGGCTTTGTGTTATAACTCAACCAGTAGATGGCAAGCTTCCCCAAACACCAACTTATACGGAGACACACCAATCGGAGTCTTGTAAGCAGCCCTATAATCCTACAAAGCATCATCAAATTTCTTCGACCAATCGATCCTATTTGCATTGACCGTCTTTGAAAATATACTCTTGATTTACCTGCTTGAGACTTTAACTTGGCCACTCGCCTGAGGATGATAAGGAGTAGAAACTTTGTGATTGACACCATACGTTGCAAGTGTCAAAAGCTCCATTACAAAAAAAGAGACCCCATCACTTATGATTGCACGAGGAGTGCCAAACCTAGTAAAAATTCTATTTTTGAGAAACGCAACAACACTCCGGGACTCATTTTTAGATAAAGCCACGGCTTCAAGAGACTTTGAAACATAGTCAATTGCCATAAGAATGTATATGTTCCCACACAAGCTAACAAACGGGCCCATAAAATCAATACCCCATATATTAAAAGTATCAACATCAAGAATAGTATTGAGAAGAATCTCATCTTTCTTCGAAATTTGGCCCGCTCTTTGACATTCATCACACCTCTTCACAAGTTTACTTGCATATTTAAATAAAGTTGGCTAGAAAAACCCACAACTAAGAACCTTCAAAGTTGCCCTCACCCCACGTGATGGCCATCATAGGGAGAGGAATGACAAGCCTCTAAAATACTTAATTGCTCCTCCTCTAGGACACACCTCTGGATCACTCTGTCAGTGCAAATCTTGAACAAGTATGGCTCATCCATAGAAATCCAAACTATCCCGTTTGAGCTTCTTCTTTTGGTTAGAAGAGATCTCACACCGGATTATACCGGTCATAAAGAAATTAGCAGTGTACAAAAACCATGGAATATCGTTCATCGACACAGAAAGTAGCTGCTCATAAGGAAATGAATTATTGATCTCTAGGCCATCACGAGGCCTCCTCTCCTCCAAGCTGGACAAGTGGTCCGCCACTTGGTTTTCACTACCTTTCTAGTCCAAAATTTCCAAATCAAACTCTTGAAGTAGAAATACCCATCACATCATCCTAGCTTTGGAATCTTTCTCCGTCATCAAGTATTGAAGAGCGGTATAATTAGTATGCACTATAACTTTGGCGCCCAAAAGATACGGCCGAAATGTTTCCATTGTGAACACAATAGCCAAAAGCTCTTTTTCAGTCACCGTGTAGTTCATTTGGGTATCATTCATTTTCTTGCTTGTGTAATACACGTGATGGAACATTTTATTCACTCTTTGACCCAAAATCACCCCAACCGTAATATCACTCACATTGCACATGAGCTTAAAAGGCAAGCTCCAGCTAGGTGCGATAATAATAAGAGTGGTTGTCAATTTGTACTTGAGAAGTTCAAAAGCTTGCATAGCTATCTCATCGAACATGAACTTAGCATATATTTTTTCCAAAAGCTTGCACAAAGGATTCACTACCTTCGAAAAGTCTTTGATAAATCTCTAGTAGAACCCCGCATGACCAAGAAAACTTCTAACCCCCTTGACAGAAGTAGGGGGAAGAAGCCTTGAAATCACCTCAGGTTTAGTTTTGTCCACCTCTATACCAAGCTTTGAAATTTTACGGCCAAGGACTATGCCCTCCTCAACCATGAAGTGGCATTTCTCCGAATTGAGCACAAGATTAGTTTTTTCAGATTGGGCCAACACCCTATCACTATTCTTCAAGCATTCATCAAATGAATCTTACACAACATTAAAGTCGTCCATGAACACCTCCAAAATAACTTCCACCATGTCGGTGAAAATGACCATCATACAATGCAAGAATGTAGCCGATACATTAAATAACCCAAAAGTCATTCTAGAAAAGGCTTCCATATAGACTAGTGAAGGTGGTCTTCTCCTGATCTTCATGAGCAATCAAGATTTGGTTGTACCCAGAGTATCCATCCAAGAAACAATAGAAGGCATGACCTGTAACTCTGTCTAGCATCTGATCAAGAAAAGGCAATGGAAAGTGATCCTTGAGGGTCACGTAGTTCAACTTGCGGTAATCCATGCACACCCTCCATCCGAGTATTGTCCCTTTGGGAATTAGTTCATTATGCGCATTGGTCACCACGGTAATACCATCCTTCTTCAGCACGCATTGCACCAGCGAAGTCTAAGAGCTATCAGAGATAGGGTACACAACCCGGCATCCAAGCACCTGATCACCCCCTTTTTCATAACTTCTTGCATTGCCTCGTTCAACCTCTTTTGATGTTCCAAGGAGGGCTTTGCATCATCTTCAAGAATAATCTTGTGCATACAAAAGGCAGGGATTATCCCTCGAATATCAGCAAATGTCCATCCAATTGACTTCTTCCGCTTTTAGAGCACCGCCAATGTGGCATCAACATGCATGTTAGAGGAAAGAATAACTAGCAAAGCTCAACTAGGACCCAAGAATTCATACCTAAGGTTTGAAGCTAACAGCTTCAACTCCAACACCAGTGGTTCCTCGATTGAGGGTTTTGTTGGTGGGGTTTTCCTATTCTTAAGATCCAAAGATAGCTCTCGAGGCTTATAAGAGTGGGAGCCTATTCCATGAAAAGCATTTACACACTCCACACGGCCGTCATCCTTATTTGCATCAAGATTCAACAAAACCGCTCTAGAGGGTCCTCCACATTGATCATTACACTAGATCATCAATTATCACTATCATGACAAGATCCACAAGTGATAATATGTCAGTACAGTTGGGCTGCTTCATTGACTTACATACATGAAAGACCATTTTTTACTCACCCACTCGGAAAGTGATTTCCCCTTCTTCCATATCAACTAAGGTCTTATCAGTTTCAAGGAAAGGTCATTCCAAGATTATAGGCACCTCAAAATCGACCTCGCAATCAAGAATCACAAAATATGCCGGCAAAATAAACTTTTCCACCTGAAAAAGAACATCATCAATAATACCCAATGGTCTCTTCATTGATCTATCGTCCATTTGCAATCTTATGGAAGTCGGCCTCGATTGCCCAATTATAATAGTCTTGAAAATTGAGTAGGGCATCAAGTTGATACTTACCCCCAAATCACATAGGCTTTCGCAAAGTATACACTACCAATGGTGCACAAAATGGTGAAATCACCAGGGTCTTCTAGCTTCGGAGCCATAGAATACATTATTGCACTAACTTGGTGGGTCATCTTGATAGTTTCACAATCCATGGATCTTTTCTTCGTCACCAAGTCTTTCATGAATTTAGCATAACCCGAAATTTGTGCTAGATCCTCCACCAAAGGCACATTAATATATAAGCTCTTCATCATGTCAATGAAATTCTTAAACTGATTCTCATTTCTCTTCTTTGCTACTCTTTGAGGATATGGTGGAGGTGTCCTTGGCAAAGTAGACTTGGCTTTAGGTATAACCTTTTCGGCATGTCTATTATGTGTTCCCTAGACGGTTTCATGGCATTCTGTGTTTCCACCATCAATCCTCACTTCCTCATTCAAGTTCTCCTCAATCACATTCTCAACCACCAAAGGGACCTCACTCTCTTGCAACTCAACTTCATCACTCAAAATTACTTATTGATTGGAGGCATTCATATCACCGCCTCGTCCACTCCTTGAAGTTACCGCCATTACATGCCTGGAATTATTCCTACCCTTCGGGTTGACTACTGTATCACTAGGTAGAGCCCCCTTAGGGTGAGTTTTCAAGGATTGTGAGATTTGGCCTAATTGAACTCCCAAGTTCCTTATTGAAGTATTGTGGGAAGCCAACTGAGCATCCGAGTCAGCATTCTTCTTCTTCATCTAATCAAACATCATTTCAATTCTTCCCATTCTTGGTTCGATGAACTAGGACCTTGGGATGGAAATGGGGGTGGATTGTTGGTTTGTTGATACATTGAGGGCCTTTGAAAGCCTTGCCCCCAGTTTCCTTGATTGTTGTTATTCCAACCTGATTGTTGTTTCCACCCCAGTTATTGTTGTTGTTACCCCAGTTACCCTGATTGTTTTGACTATTGTTTTGATTGCCCAAAATTAGGATTTTGATTGTTGTTCCCCCAATTATTGTTCCTTTGCTGTTGATTATCCTAATTACCTTGTGGCCTCCATTGTTGTTGGTTCGAAGAATTGCCACTTTGGCCTTGATAGTTGTTCACGTATTAGACTTCTTCATTTTGTTATTCATACCCATCATCTTGAAACCTACCATTATCTTGGTTGTATTGATCTGAATTCCCTTGGTTCTATTGCCCTCTTTTTCTTCTTTTGTTCACTAACATATTGACGCCCTCAAAAACATTCACTTGTCATGGATTGAACCTGTTGTAACTGTGCCTCTGCTAGTTAGTTCATACTTGTTGCCAGTCCTGCAATTGCCTGCCCATGATCATGGAACGCTTTGTGCAAGTGAATGACCATGGGTTCACCCTGTGGCACATTTTTCTATACTTTTCTAAGAGGAAGAAGTGTCTGCCATTTCATCTAATATCTTACAATCTTGATCATACGGCGTGTTCATGAAGTTGTCCCCAGCTAGTTGATTCACTACGCACTAATTTATTGTGTTAATGCCTCCGTAGAATGTCTATTGTACCATTGCCTTAGTCATATCATTGTTTGGGCATTCCTTTACCATGGTCTGGTATCACTCCCATAGTTCATGTAGTGGTTTGTTGGGCTCCTGTTTGAAGGCTAAGATTTTATCCTTCAAAGTTGCCATGTGACCTGGTGAGAAATATTTTGCAATGAATTTGTCCGGCAACTTATACCATGTATGGATAGAGTTGTTGGGGAGTCTCGCCAGCCAATCTAATGCCTTCCCTCGAAGAGAGAAATGGAATAATCTCAACTGCAACGCATCCTTTGACATGTTCATTTGCTTTCCCCCCACAACATGTATCAACAAAACCTTAAACATGCTTGTAAACATTTTGATCGGACTCGATCAATACCCTCGCTTCTCCAACAAGGTAAGCATTACGTTGGTAGTTAGGAAATTACCCCCCCCCCCCTCCCCCCTCCTCCTCCCCCCCAAATCCTGGTGTGGGACAATTGCACTTGTATATCCTTGGCTGGGAAGCACTCTGGGAGACACTCTTGGATATGTAGGGGAGTGTCTGGAACATTTCATTGGCCTGACGACCTCTCCTTTGAGTTTAAGGTACTATAGGAACCTCGTCATCAATATTATTATCTACCTCCTCCCACGGCGGAATATCTCCAAAATCTACATTTTTTTCTGCCATTTTGTACCTGAATTTGTGACACTAAAAAATTAGTAATACAAAAGGAAAGAAAAACAATATACAAAACTATTTAGATACATAGACAAAACTATTAGCTCCCCCGCAATGTCACCAAAAAGTGATTGATCACAACCCTACACCACTACAAAGTGGCAAAAGTGGTCGAAGTAGCTTATACCCGAGATGGTCGGGATTGAATCCACAGGGAGCTAGAATTGGTTGAGATTTGGATTCCAATCTAAATTAGCAATGTGCGGTTCTCTTAATTGCACTTCCAATCATATTTGCTCAGTTGTTACTTCTAATTTGTATACTAATAAGATGCTAAATTAAGCTAAGAGTAAAATTTTGTAAGGTTTTCTAAATAGTTATATGGGCACAAGGGAAGTGACTCTCTGCTAGGTGAATACTTGACGGGATCTAAAGTCTAAGGCAAGGTTGCTATGTTGTGATTTATGATATAGCTAATGCACGGAATTACTCACTCTATATCTCTCGGTAGCTCAAGCGGCTTTGCCCTTATTTTCTTTCTCAAGTCCAATTAGGTGTTAACGTTGTGCAATGAATATAGGCTCAAGTTAGGTATTACTATATCTAGGTTTAACCCTTTAATTAGGGCTATCCATCTACTAATTACACCCCAATTCCTTGTTGGACTGATTTTCCTAGACTCAAACTCTCTTTCTCAAGAAGATCTCAAGTCAAATAGGCACAAATTAGAGTTTGCAACCACTAATTCAACATGGAAAACACAAATCAGTCCAAATATCAAACACCCATAAACACTTAAACCTTAAAATGAAAAGACCCATCAAATACCTACACTAGGGTTGAGCCACAATCCTAGCTTATAGGTCTAACTACTCATAATAATGGAAGAAAATAGATAAATAAATGAAGAATAACCCATATAATTTGATTACAACCTAATAATTGAAGATTCAATGATAAACCCACAAAAAATTACTCAAAATAATTGATAGCTTGTATGAATCCGCCAACCTACAGAGTACCTGGTTCTCTATTAGACTGGTACGTTAAAAGCAGTAAAGACTGAATGGGTAAAAGAGGCAAGAGGTTTTTCTACATGGAAAAATCCCACACAAGGGGATAAAAAAACTACGACCTATACCAGTAGGCTTTGAACTCAACTAACTTGTAATCTACCTATTACAAGCCACTTTGAAAACTCCCTTTTGCAAAGACTTCAAACTAACTTGTGATGCACCACCACAAGCCACTCTCTAACTCTCCTAAATACAGAGGATTCAACTTATGACTATTCCGAGTCATAACGTAAACTCCAAAGTTTACGGATTTTGTTTGTTCATAAACCAGTATTTTTAAGAAAGCAAAATAGGAATTACAATGTAGAACAATTAACAAGATTACAACTTAACTATGGATATACATAAAACTTTGTTTAGAAACGGATCCTTAGTGAAGTTCTCTTCTTGTTCTTGACATATAGGTGATTTCAATGCTAGATAGATAATTCTTCTTCTTGAGGGAATATCATTGAAATGCACAAAAAGAGTGTATCTTGCACCATGTTGTTTTATCACAAAATATATTTCAATAGATAGTGATGTCAACTATTGGTGTACTTTTTTTCAGAGAGAAGTGACTGTTGCACTGCCGCACAGCCATTTCTGTGTAGGTGCGTTCCAACTGGACTTTGTGCTTCTGCCAGGACATACCAATGAACCAGCTCTTAATACTTTTGTCAGGACATAATAGTGGACCAGGTCCTAGTTATGTTCCTCTTCTGTAACAGTTTCTTGATGGACTTTCTTCTGCTACATTCCAGCTGTGCACTTTGACATGTACTTCTGTTAGAGAACCCCAAGGAAGCAGGTCCTTATTGTGTTTCTCTTTATCTTGAACGTGTACAGTCACTCACTTGTGCTTTTGTTGGAAAACCCTAAGGGACACGGTCATCGGGTCCTTGTTGTGTTCCTCTATGTGGTCATTCATCCATTTACTTATGTTCATGCTTCAACCAGTTCACATGGGATGTGTATCCGGTAGAGCAAGCTCTCTATCTGGTTCTTTACAACAAGTTTGTTAAATCATCAAAACATAACAAGCATAAGATTACGTACAACCCATCAATAATCTGGAACCTCCGTTCACGTGCTCAGCTAAAAGTTAGATCCCCTAAAAATCTAAAAAAGTAGTATTTATACAAGGCGAAATACTTTGGACAAAAATACCCCTGTGGAGGGAACACGGACCGTGAACAAATGCACCGCGGTCGTGGTGAGGCATTTTAGCTTGACTTTCTGGGTCTCTGTATCAGGCCACCGCGGACCGCATAAAATGCTCCACGGTTGTGAAGGCCTCACTGCAGTCCGCATAAAATGGCTTGCGGACCATGTTGGCTTCAAAATCCAAATTTCCAAACTCTCTGAATCTCGTCTCCATGAATCGCATAAAATGGTTTTCGGTCACGGTGAGGCAATTGCGGTCCGGACAAAATGGCTTGCGGCCGCAGTGCTTGAGTTTCCAAAATTTGAACTTCTCTAGATCTCCTCACTGCAAACCATACTAAATTGATCGCACCCGCTGTGGAACTGTTGCAGCTGTGCTTTGGCTTGTTCTTGGTGCTTGTGCAGGTTTTACTCCTTTTTGAGCTGGTTTTGACTACTTGTCAAGTTTTTTACCAAACCATACAAGCAAGCACAACGTCTAAGCCATTGGTACTATTTGTGTACATTTTCAACCAAAACTCAAGTAAAAAGGAAAGTAAAATGCACTAGAATCCCTAGTTATCCCTCTACGAGACTGAACCATCTCATATCGTCGTGTTGTGGTCCAAGTACCGCGTCCCTCTCTATGTCAAGATAACTTCGACCGGTGGCAACATCGTGAAGGTCCATTGACACATGTATTGCGCCTTCTATGTCTACTTGTTCTTGATTGGTTATACTCTTACTCTCCTTCCTCTGGTGGAGAAATTTTGTTGGTTTTACAACGTCTGCTCGGTGCAACTCTCTCCTTACTTGTATAAAGTTTTCTTGATGATGATGAAGTATATGGAGTTGGCTGGTTGTGAGATTAATATTCGTCACTTGCTGCACTTATTTATGCCTAATTTAGATAGAGGTGCCATTATATACCTACGGCATCGAGGTGGGACCAAAAGGTTGGTGGTCGGAATGGATGATAGAATGAATCAGAAGTTCTTGCACAAATATTTCTTTATCAAGATCGAGCAGTTGGTGATGGACCCGATTGGATTTCCTGAGCAGTGGAATCACAATCGTAAGTGTCTCTATTGGGTGCTTTTTAACTTCTGTCATCCTTTCATTTTTAGCTCACTTGTGGCTTCTTTGTTATTCAACTTAAAGGCATGCGCCGATCTCCTTTCTTCGATATTAAAGATTGGGTTACCCGTGTGCTCCCTCACATAGTGGGGATTCGCAAATGGGAAACTTTTAACAAGCGTTTTGGGCTAAGGCCCCATATAGTAAGTATTATAATGCTTCAGCCTTCCATTGTTTATCGTTGTTCGTTGATGCTATCTCCTTTTGGTTCTAGGTCGATGAGTCTCTAAGAAAAAGGCTCCATTGGTGGCATTTCACCAGGCTATTGCATCGACTATGATTCAATTTGCTTTGGCCGAATCCATTCGTGGAGGTCATTCTCAAACTCCATCGATGAGGGATTGTCCATGAATATAATAAAATGAACATGTAATAAATATAGATAATGGCAATAAGTGTAATAAGAAAGGATCTACCACTCAATTATCATATGATTGGGATGTTCCTTTCTTCTGTTAGTGATGTGGAAGGATGAGAAGTGAAGGTGGATATGAAATCTTTGGATCATATGAACAAAGATTGAACAATGTGTGAACAAAGATTGGATATGTAGGAGTTGTATGAGATGTGGGTTCACTCCGAGGCTCAGTTTGATGTGTCCAAGTCCCTGAAGGCCAATAGGAAAGCTTTGAAGTGAAACTCAAGGGTGTCCGCGTTAAAGCACGTGCGGCCCGTGAAAATTCTAGTTACGCCCATGGTATGCCTAGTGGGGATGATGTTGATGATGATGTGGACAGGCTCACCTCCAATTCTTGGTATGACGACGAGTACGTTGATGGGGATAATGCAGCATAAAGTCGTCATACTGAGTTATTTTTTATTTTGCTATTTTTTTAAGGGCATTCCCGAACTCCTTTGTAAAATGTAGTTTGAACAATTGAAATGGAATTATTTCCTTTTTGTTATATATTTATAGATTGTCGTTATCTTTTTATTTACAATGCGGTGAAGTTCCTAACTTTTTCAGGCACTTGCCTGTAGTGTTTTTGGTGTAGTCGATCGTAGAACATCAAATAATTTGATCAAGGTCGATTGTAAAGTAATTCAAGCAAGGTCGAATGTAAAGTAATTTGAGTGCGGTCAAATGTAAAGTAGTTTGAGCGGGGTCGAACATAAAGTAATTTGAGGTCGAACGTATATTAATTCGAGCGAGGTCGAATGCAAATTAATCAAGTGAGGTCGAAAGTAAATTAATTTGAGCGAGGTCGAACATAAAGTGATTCAAGCTAGGTCAAATGTAAAGTGATTCGAGAAAGATCTAATGTAAAGTAATTCGAGCAAGTTCGAATGTAAAGTAATTCAAGCGAGGTTGAATGTAAAGTGTAGAATGACTTTGGTGGAGATGTGCAAAGATGATGATTTATTTCATTCATTGGAGAGTATTACATCTTTATGTTGTTCCACACAAACAAGAGAAGTTCTAGTGTACCCAGTCCCTTTATCGTTCAGCCTGGAGAAGAGGTCCTCATGCGAAGCGATAAAACTACTTGAACTTCAAGACGTTCCATTCGTCACTTCATTAAAAACATCCCTGAGAAAACCTAATTGGGACAAAATTTAAGTGAGGAAAAGGAGTATGACTTGGGGGCGTCCATTTTCAGAAGTTGAAGTATTTGAGATGGTGATGTTCCAATTGCTTTGTTGTAATTTTCTCTCCCTTGTTTCTAGTTGTAATTCTCCTTCATTTGTTGTTGTCGTGATTCTGTATGACCCGTCACAATTGGGTCCTAGTTTGCCTTCTCTTGAGTCTTTACTCGCTTGTGTTTTGGCCTTGAGAACATAGTCTCCGACTTTGAGTGGTCGTAGTTTGGCATTTTTGTTGGAGTACCTTTTTTCTTGTTATTTTTGGGCTACCATTCTTATGTAAGCCATGTCTCTTTGCTTTTTTGCCTCACCGAGGTCTTGTTGCATTTCGTCTGTGCTTGTTTTTGGCGTAGTGTGGTAGGCTCATAGTACCTCTGGTAGCAATTTTGGCCCTAGTCCTTTGGCATCCTCAAGCTTTTTCTTCAAGAAGTTTAATAATGTTTTGCTCGAGGATTCAACTTGACCGTTATCGCGGGGTGACATGGAGTGGAGAGTATTGGCTTGATGTGCCATTTTTGAAGAAACCGACGGCCTTCTTTCTGGTGAATTGGGCCCATTGTCACAGCTGATTTCTATGGGGATGCCAAAATTCCATATGATGTTTCGCCATGGTTCTTTTTCACCATGATTACATTGGCGACCCATTGTGGGGATTTCGATTCTTGGATTAAGCCGTTAGCGAATAGTTTATCTACTTCCTCGCTGACGGCCTCATTGATTGCAGCATTGAATTTTCTTCTCCCTTGTTGTACTGGAGGGTAGAAAGGGTCAACGTTTAGCTTATGTGTGGAAACGTCTTTCGGAATACCTGGAACATCTTCGTGGGAAAAGGCAAACAGATTGGCATTAAAGATTAAAAACTCATGAAATTTACTTGGCTCGGAGAGATTATGGACTATATAAGCCTTTTTGTTGTTGTCGTTGTTATCTAGTTAGACGGGATCGAGATCCTCTATTGTTGATCACGTGGCTTCCATGACGTCGGGGTCCTTGATAACGTTTTTTTTATCGTTGAGGTTGGATCCCGACTTTGATAATTGTTATGCTTCCGAGTTTGTTCCCTTCGGCTGTTGAGTAAATGTGCAGTCTTGGTTGATGTGGTAGCATTATTGGGTTATTCGTTATTCATCTCAAATGCTAAGTATGCCCTACCGGATAGGGAATTTGATCACTAGATACAAAATGGAAGGGACAGACCTTATAGCGTGTATCCATAGTCATCCTATAATTGCATTGTAGGTTACATCTAGGTTCATGACGTGGAACATTGTTTCTAGGGTGACGCCCATGGACAGGACGTGCAGCATTATCTCTCTTGAGGTTCGTTTGACTACATTGTTAAAACCTGTTAGTGTTATGTGGCGTGGTATTATCTTGTTCTCAAGTTGCATTTATGTAACCACATGAGGGTGAATAATACATGTGCCACTTCTATCGTCTACCATTATTCTTTTAACATCAGTATCTGAAATACGTAAAGTAATGACAAGAGCATCAGAGTGAGGAAAAATCAAACCGTTGGTATCTAACTTATCGAAGATGATACTTTCTCTGAGGTCATTATACCGATCGTGGGTGATTGACCGCTTCAGCATATGTGTGGTGGTAAACTTTATGGGGTGATCGATGTTTCCTCGCCCCCACCGATGATCATTTGAATGGTGTAGGCAGGAGAGGGAAGCTTTGGAAGGCCTTATTGTTATTCTCGTCTGCGGGAAAAATTGGCTTGTCCTCGGCCGCTCATCAACTCCTTAAGGTGCCCTTCGTACGGTATGTTTACTACTTCCTGTCGTAAGACTACGCAGTCCTCGATTTTGTGACCCTACTTCTGGTGAAATTCGCAAAGGACGTATGACTTTTGTGTACTTGGGTCGGACTTCATTTTTTGTGGCCACTTCACCTTCGTGCCAAGCTTTTCTAGTGCGTACACTATTTTTGAAGGAGAAACACAAAAATTGTAAGCAGATAAGAGTGGGGGCATACCTCTCTCGTTTTGTTGAGTCCCTATGTACGGCCTGGACGACCCTTTCGTATGTCGAGGGGATGGTGGAATAGTTGTTCTGACATATGGTTAATGCTTGTCTTAGTTGAGGTGTAGGCCTGACTGGTCTCTTCGACTGTCATTATGATGATCTTTCCTAGATTCTGTTTGGATCGACATCAAATGTTAGGTTGGACCATTGAGGTTGTAGTCATCTGCTCTCACCTCAGCATAGTAGGCGTTGTGAATTTCTTCCCAAGTTGTGGGAGGGTATTTCATAAGCCTACTTAAGAATTTCTTGGTCGCCCTCAACCCATTCCTGTTTAACCCATTTTGAAAGGCTTCTACCTCCATCTCTTCCGATACGTTAGGCAAGCTCATTCTTACCCTGTTAAACCAAGCAAGAAAGTCCCTAAGTCCCTCTCCAGGTGATTGCTTCACGATGAATATGTTGTTCCTTGGCCTTCAATTTCTTGGCTCCGGCGTGAGAGGTGACAAACTTGTCGGCCATTTCATCGAACATTGTCATAGATTGTACTGGTAGTTGCGATTACCAAGTTAAGGCTCTTTCGGTTAAGGTTTCACCAAACATATTTAGTAGCACTGACGGCACATGCTCCTTTGATAGGTCGTTGCCCTTTACCTCTATGACATAGTGAATGATGCGGTCTTCTAGGTTTATGGGGCCATCATATATCTTTAAATATGGTGTCATTTTGAAGGTTTTGGGTATGGCGTGTGGAACCGCTTTCTTATTGTACGGTTGTTCGACGAAATGGCTAACATCACGTTTTGATCGTAGCATTGAGGCTCTCGGTATCTTATCGACCATTTCGTGATGTTCTCTCTTCTGATCGTCGAGTGCTTTGTTCTCATTTTTCATTTCTTCCATTTTCTTTCGAATGGTTGCAAGTGCGTCATTATCTGAATTAACAATAGTTTAAGTGTTACTTATTTGGGGGTTGGGCTGTTCGCCGGTGGTCGTTGTGGAATCTACTTGCGAGCAGTGCTTCTGCGCTCCGTTTGGATGGGTTTGTCGAATATGATCCAGCCACTCTTCCAATAATTTTTTCACTGTATGTGGTGCTTCCTCAGTTATGGACATGGACGCTCCTCTCTCGTGTGAAGCGGTTACACTTTCATGAGGGGGAGGAGAATCACTCCGCCTGGGTGTAGCGTTTGGTGTCATATTCTCATTGTCTTCCTTGTAATTTTCATTGACGATGTTTACAATGTTAGTAGTGACACCTGCTATTGTTTTCTATATTGCGTCTCCTTTTTCTACCATCATTAGTTGGTGCAAACAAAGAAGAGATGTTTGCCCTTTTTATGATCTAGAAGGAACTAAAATTTCAATAAAAAGTCCTCACAGATGGCGGAAAATTGTTTGACCAAAAAGTGTTAAACCTTTAGGTTAAACCAATTAATGATGAATTAAAGGGTGAATCTTAGTTGAACTTAATAAATTCTAGATCAAATATAACAAGATATTCTCAGGATGAACAGTGTCAAGAGCATTAAATAACGGGTTTAGTAATCAATGATTGGCCATGAATATAATAACATGAACATGTAATAAATATAGATAATGTCAATAAGTGTAATAAGAAATGATCTATCACCCAATTATTGTATGATTGGGGTGTTCATTTCTTATGTCAATGACGTGGAAGGATGAGAAATGAAGGTGGATATGGAATCTTTGGATCTTGTGAACAAAGATTGAACAATGTGTGCTTGAATAATGCAATCAGTGAACAAGACAACCTTAGTATATTCTCTTTAGTCAACCTTTACAATGTGTATTTATCAAAAAATGAATGTTCTTTTTGCTCTCTATCTCTTACTATTTATAAGGGATATTCTCAAGAAATTCTAAAAAGTACTGTATAAGAAATATCCAAGAAAATATTCTTGGTGTCTTTTTCTAAGCCAGTCCTATCATTACAATTGCAACTCCAGTTACTCGTCCTCGACACAAACCCTTACGAGAGTGATCCCTTCGTTATAATGTGATCGACCTTGTTCTTGGCACGACTTATCTTCAACTACCGAGTTGCCGAGTTTTGAACAATACAGATAAATATAAAATAACTCAGTCGATTTTAATCACGATATAAAAAGTTTAACTTCTATATTGTTATGAAATAATATAAAGACAAGAACAATAACTCAAGAACAAGAGCAAATAGAGAGAGAATAGGGAGAGAGAGAAGTATTCTTATTAATACTTGGGTGATTTACAATGGGGTAAGACCCCTCTATTTATAGGAAGAGGAATGACTTAGCTTCAAGCTAAAACTCTTAGACATTCACTCTAAATAGACTTCTATTTTATAACATTCCCCCTTGAATGTCTATTCAATAATGTGCCTCATAAAACCTTAAAACCAAAACCCATTGGGAAAAATTAAAGAAAGGAAAAAGAGTACACATGTTTGAATATGCGCCTATTGGTTGCCTCGTTAAAAACCTTGCAAGGAAAACCCAGTGGGACAAAACCTTGTAAGGGAAAAAGAGTGCAACGCGCATTAACTCCCCCTAATGAGTACATCAATTTATATCCTTGAGCATTTGCATTCCAATCTTGTGCATCATCTTCAAAACGATCTTTGGTAGAGATTTGATAAATAAATCAACCATATTGACTTGAATAAATATTCCGCACCTTGAAATCATCATTCTTGATAGATATGAACATCTTCATATAATGTCGTGGAATAACTCTTCAATATCTCCATAGATGCATTCTCAATGCCATCATGCTTATAGTTATAGCAAGATACATATGTACACAAATTGCACTTAGGATGTGGTACTTCAGGACCACGAATTGCATATGCTTCAAGCAACTTAAATCTTTCAAGTTAAGTCATATAAGCCATATAATAGACTTTAGATGCATATCAAGTTTTCCATGTCATGCTAGACAAATAAGATAAAGAAAACTGATTATACATACCTTTGACTTTATACTTTCAAGCATTTGAACTATAGGTTCAAAACTACATGTCTTTCATATGGAATCAATTCTTCTTGAATTGTATCTCTTCCATTTAGTTACTTTCTTTGAGTCAGCAAATGCGTATAGCATGCTTTGCAATATGTTGCAATTGAATTATCCCTTATATGAACTTCAGGTTCATATCATGATATTCGGGGATATACATATACAAATGATAATTCATCCCATGTAACCTTTTCTCAAGTGTTTATCATGTCTCCCCCTCATGTTAGTAAAGCTAACTTGTTTTCTCAACTTTGGGAAATCATCTTTGTGCATTATCATGTCAATATACACAGCACATTAATAATAAGATGAAATTATTTGGTTCCTGACCTTGAACCACTTGTGAGGGGAGAATATACTCTCGTATACAACTTATATCAAACTGATATATATAACTTTGTTCTCATAAGAAACAGTTTAGCTATTAAGTGGAAGCACTCAATAATTATCTTGCTAAACCAACTTTGATATAAACCAACTTATCAAGATGAACTATCTTGAGTAGAGAATCTGGAAATTATGCTCGAAGTTAGATTACTGAGCAATTTACCTCGCAAGCACCGGCCAGGCTGCGGGTTAATAACAATTGCGCATGTAACCATTTCATAGATGCATCATATGTGGTATACATGGCAGGTGAATGGGCCCATATTCACCTTTGCTATTTCCAGAATTTATGGGCTTCAACCCGAACTCTTTAGCTGGTCAGTTCATTAATGAGAACAAGTGATACAAGAGAATTCGTAAAGAACTTTCTAGTTCTTTGATATTCACCTGTGTGAATTTGCACATCATACTTAAAATGAGATGGCTAATACGAATGCTAACTGAACAAATTATCAATATTGGTAAACTTCAAATTTACACCATGACATGTGCACTTATCAATAAACTTCAGGTTTATTATGACATGGGTTTTTATACCAATAGATATCCACTTTATTGTGGCATTCTTTCTTTTGTGTAGTACAAACTGGAGAACAAAACGGGTAGCTTTTCATATGCAAATTACCTCGCTACAAGTTGTAGTAATAGGAGATATCAAAGCCTTCCTTTATTTATAGTCTCAATATAATCAATCGCTTTCGCGTGTACTTTGGAAACTGAATAAGTTTCTTTGAGACTTACTACAGCACAATACTCAATTGTGTTTCTCCAACATAGTAATAATTGGCTCTTCTAGAGCTCTCAATTATTTTTGTACTACCACAGATTCATCAACATCCATGTGGTGAATATCTTTCTTAAAGAGAAAGTTATACCATTATGGTCATGTCAAACTTATATGCAAGATATGTTTCTTGCATTATCGTTGTCCTTTAATAGTCATATTTCCAAAATACTTTGGCGTACAATAGGTACGTGACCAACGATCATTCATGCCATATATCATCTCAAACCTCCTTCTAGGGGTGAGTGTGGTATCATCTCAAACCTCCTTCTAGGGGTGAGTGTGGTATATTTAATACCAATTTCATGTTCATATTCTTCCAATAATGAATATGTATTCGTGAATCAGATGTTGTCACATTCACTTCGGGGATATGTGATTTTGTTATCCTTTTCAAATCTATAAATGCATCAGGCATTTGATTTGCTATTCTTTGCAAATGGATAATCTTTTGTGCCTCTTTCACAAATAGAGGTATGTGGATCAAGGTGAGATAATGATGCATTTTTCCACAAAATTTCCCGTTTGGTTTCACCAACTTCTCCCCCTAATTTTGGGAAAAGTGTCTCATCAAATTGACAGTCTGCAAATCGTGCAGTAAACAAATCTCCTGTCAATGTTTCGAGGTAGCGAATAATGGAGGGCGATTCAACCTCAACATATATTCCTAACCTTCTTTGCAGACCCATTTTGGTGCGGGATGGCGGTGCTAAAGGCACATATACTGCGCATCCAAAGATTCTTAAATGGGATATATTGGGTCCATGACCCAAAACCAATTGCAACGGGGAATATTTGTGTCAATTCGTCAGTCAGAGACGAACTAGCATTGCTTTATGCAAAATGGCGTGACCCCAAACCGAAGTGGGCAGCCGACGAACTAGTATTGCTGCATGCAAAATGGCGTGAACCCAAACCAAAGTGGGCAGCCGACGAACTAGCATTGCTGCATGCAAAATGGCGTGAACCCAAACCGAAATGGGCAGCCTCGTTTTCATGAAGAATTCAAGATTATTCTCATCTATTGTCTCAATATGATATCCATTTTGAATGATATCTTTAAAACTCAACAAGTTCTTCTTAGACTTGGAGGAGAATATTGCATTCTCTAAGATAAACGTCGTGCCTTTGGGCAGAGTTATAGTTGCTCTTCCGGAGCCTTCAATCGATATACTTCCCATGGTTTGACATATAAAAGAAAATATGAGAATAAACAATTTCAAATCGTTTGTGTCACATAATATTTTCAAAATCTGCTGCTAACAGTTGACTAACAAAATCAGATATGTTATCCATAATTGATTACTTTGCAGTTTGAAAATTTCAGTTTAAGCATTTTCTTCAAACAATCGATTGTTAAACACAAACAATCGATTGTTAAACATTGACAATCGATTGTTAAACACACACAATCGATTATTTGCTATTTTGAAAAACTTCAGATCATACTGTCTTAAGACAATCGATTGTTATGCATAGACAATCGATTGTTGGCTATTTTGAAAAATTCCAGAGCACTGTTTTAAGACAATCGATTGTTAAGTATAGACAATCGATTGTTGGCTATTTTGAAAAATTCCAGAACACACTGCAATCGATTGTTAAGTATAGACAATCGATTGTTGGCTATTTTGAAAAATTCCAGAACACACTGTTTTAAGACAATCGATTGTTATGCATAGACAATCGATTGTTATGCATAGACAATCGATTGTGGATGATTTTTGAAAAATTCCAGATTACACTGTCTCGACGACAATCGATTGTTAGACAAAGACAATCGATTGTGGATGATTTTTGAAAAATTCCAGATTACACTGTTTTAAAGACAATCGATTGTTGATTATTGACAATCGATTGTTTTGCAGTTTTTATGCGAAATATGAGATAACCGACTAGTTTTTCAGGTTAGTCGATTACCTCTACTGGAAAGTAAAAATATTATTGATATTTGAGCATATTGATACATACTAAAGAACTAATACTAACATTGCATCATGAACTAACTAATACGAGCTAATACTAATGACTATTAGTTTATTCATTCACTAATACAAACAAGTAAAATAAAATCAAATAGCTCCATCTTCTTTCATCACGGATCCATCACCGATTAGGTGGTCTATCTTCCCCTCGGGTTGCTCAAAGAAGTCTGCCACATCCAAGTGGGTGATGTCAAAGTTGTCGTCAGAGACAAAATTCGTTTCAGGGCGTTTACTCTTTCGAGATGCTTGATAAAGGTCAACCAAAAGTCATGGTATACGGCAAGCCTTTGACCAGTGCCCGTTTTCACCGCAACGATAATATATAGTTTATAAACTATTTGCTTTTGGGTTCTTATCGTATCGTGCTTGTGGCAGAGTGACCAACTTCAGGTTGTCATATCTCTTCTTTAAGCCATTCCACAAGATAGGTAGATCTTTTACGGTGAGATATTCAATCTTCAAACCTTCATCAAGGTGATGGCGCAAGAAAATCAAGGCCTTAGCATAGTTTCAAACCTTCATCAAGGTGATGGCGCAAGAAAATCAAGGCCTTAGCATAGTTTTGGGTGGATTCATTATTTCTGTTTTTAATGGCGTCTCCAAGACCCATAGCATCCAAAATGGATTTAAGTATCCAACACCCATATCATATAGTTCTTGCCTGAAATTTCAAGGGCAACGAACTTTCTTTTCATAATGTCAGACATAAACCAAAATTACATCAAGAGCGTGTTCATACTTACGGGCTCTATTACAATTATCACATTCACTTCAGGGAATGGATCATAATTATGTGCTTTACACAATCTCATGTCAAATATTACTTTCATAAAGTGAAAGATTATTTTGAGAATCCTTATTGTTCTCATTACCACAATAATGACGATTATAACTTCGTCTATTGCCACGTCCACATCCATTGATACCTTTACGGTAATAATTTTGTCTTCTTTCAGACTTATCACATACTGCTTCCACATTCTCTAAAGGGAATGGAGCAAATCAATGGGACGGATTTTTAATTTTTTGCCCATAATCATACATGAATTTAATCATGGCAGGACATAGAGATTTAACCACTTCATGTGGTTATAATTTCTTACACACTCCATTAGAGTTATAATCAACCTTTATTGTCTATGTTTGTATATAAAATCAAATCGTAGGATTTCAAGAATTTGAAAGGGAAAAGTAAATTACTTACCTTTAAGGTATACCAATTCTATTGTCAATGTTTTCTCCTTTCTTCCTTTCCTTTCTTTCTTTCTCTTTTCAACGTTTTTTCTTTCTTTGCTTTCCAGAATATTTTTTTTTTCTTTTGTTTTCTGTTTCTCGTTCCTCTTTTTTTTTTCTTTTTCTTTTCCTTCTTTCTTCATTCTTTCTTTGAAGCAAAACCTCAACACAAACAAAAGTTAAGACAATCAAAAATTTCAATTGGTTAGAGACTCGTGCTGATAACGTGTTATGAAATAATATAAAGACAAGACAATAACTCAAGAACAAGAGCAAATAGAGAGAGAATAGGGAGAGAGAGAAGTATTCTTATTAATACTTGGGTGATTTACAATGGGGTAAGACCCTTCTATTTATAGGAAGAGGAATGACTTAGCTTCAAGCTAAAACTCTTAGACATTCACTCTAAATAGACTTCTATTTTATAACATATATATTATTATACTTTGAAAAAAATTATACACTACATATCGGGCGACAAAAAATCTATAAGCAATTGTTCATAATAAGTTACATTAGTTACTGGAAAGATTAGCTAAGTAACACTATATACTCTCTCTGTTATTCTGTATGCAACTTTATTGCTACTATTCGGAAAGACAATTCTTTTTACCACAATGTTCCTACATACTTTTAAAATACTTCGAGCTATTTATTACGCGTGAATTATAATATATATTTATAGTACTCAAAATTTATTTCAAATGTGAAAAATCAATGTCAAATTAAAGTAATTTGATCATTACACATAATCACCTTCACATAAAATAAAACGAACGTACTCTACATAACCATAGTGTAAGGTCCCAAGAAAATGTCGCACAAGTTGTGTGCGCAAATTACGTAACTGTTGGAGTGATCATAAAAACAGAAGCAAAAGTCGGTCGCGAGCCACACGATCTCCCTCTAATAAACAGACACAATTTCCAATTTCACACTGGCCAATTACTCATGCTTTAACACGTTAATTTTTATTGACCCACCCCCAACCTCCACCCGTGTGTGTATATATTCTTATCTTCATATTCTCACTCACATGCATTTGTTTTTTAATTAGTCAATATTACGTGACAAGCTAGCTATCTAGTCCAACACCATTTTTTCAAAATTCAGTACTAAACAATATATTGTGTGTATCTTTTTATTATAGTAGAATAATCTTTTATTATTGTACAGTTCTATAGTTAGTAGGATTTGATTTCTTTCATTATTGTACAGTCCTATAGTTGGTAGGATTTGATACCTCTCTGTACTCTATATATACTTTTGTGAGCAATACGAGAAAATTAATTCTCCCAAAACTTTCTACATGGTATCATACGCCAGTGGCATTTCGCCAAAGAAACCCTAATTCTTCCCTACCCGCGCCGCCGCAGCCGCTGCACTAATCGGCAGCCCGCCGCCGCCGACCTTCTCGGTCCACCGCCTCTCTCCGGCGTCTTGCCGCGCCACCGCTGCACTAACCGGCAGACCTCTCTCTCTCAACGTCGATCAGCGCCTCCTCTGCCTCGCGCTTCATGGCCGCTACGACATCCAACGATCTTCTCCAGCCGATTGCCATCAATGCATCGGCTCAGATCCCACTTAAATTGGATTCCACTAATTACCTGGCGTGGAAATTCCAATTCCGAACCCTTCTTACGGGTTACGACCTCCTCGGCTTCTTGGACGGATCGAAGCCGTGCCCACCAGCCACTATCGTCGACAAGGAGGTAACTTCCCCCAATCCAGCATATCCTTACTGGATTCGCCAGGACAATCTTATTCTCAGTGCTATCATCTCGTCGATCACACCGGCGATCATCTCCTTTATTGCCGCTGCGGGAACTTCTAAAGAGCCTTGGACATCCTCGCGCGCACATACGGCACTGTTTCTCGTGGTCATATCATGGCTCTCAAACAGCAGCTCCATAATCCGGTAAAAGGTTCAAAATCTGTTACTGATTTTATGTACGGTATTCGCATGATTGTGGATGAATTATCTCTCCTGGGTGTTACTGTTGATTCTGAGGATCTTGTCATTAAGGTTCTAGATGGTCTTGATGATCCGTATATGGAGCTCTCTCATGCTATCCAAGCCTGTGAATCTCCAATCTCTTTTGCTGAATTACATGACAAGTTGTTAAGCATGGAGGCTCAGACTACTGCCCGTGCGCCGGCCACCTCCGTCGCATCTGATTTGGCTCCGTTGGCTGCCTTCGTCGCCGGACAGCAGTCCGGCCGTAACCGCTTCGGTGGCCGCGGGCGCGGCCGTGGCAGCCATGGTTTATCCTCCGTCCGCGGTGGTTACTCCAACAATGGCCAATCTCGCGGGTACAATGGGAAGTGCCAGCTCTGCAGTGAATTTGGCCACTCCGCGCGCCGCTGTCCGTCCTATCCTTTTTCTGGCGCAAATCAGCCCCCTTATGGTGGACCACTGTCGCGACCAGCATACGCTGCATCATCTTATCTGGCTGCTCACACAGCCCATCACTCTCCATCTGATTGGATCTTGGACTCTGGTGCCACTCATCACATAACCAATGATTTGCCAACATGTCTCTTCACAGTCCTTACACTGGTTTCAATGATGTGGTTATTGGTAACGGTGAAGGTTTAAAAATTACACATACTGGCCAACTTTTTAGTTATTCATCTCTTTTATTGCCTGGGGCTCTCTGTATTCCACATATTCGTAAAAATTTGATCTTTGTTGCTCCATTATGTCGTCACAATAATGTCAATGTTGTTTTTTCTGATACTGATTTTCAGGTGAAGGATCGTCGCACGTGGGCAACACTCGTCAGCGGCCCACGTAGGAACGACGCCTACTACTGGCCGGCGGCTTCCCGTCTACCATCTGCCCTCACGGCACAAAAGCTCCCTACGTCATTGTGGCATTCTCGGTTTGGTCATCCGTCAGCTAAAATCCTACGTCATTTAGTGTCTTCTAGTAGTATAGCGTCCAGTAGTGTGTCTGATTTTGCTTGTGTCTCTTGCAAGCTTCATAAGTGTCATAAGTTACCTTTCTCTGAGTCAAGTTTATCTTCTAATGCTCCGCTGGAGCTTATTTTTTCTGATGTATGGACCTCTCCAATTATTTCT
The DNA here is from genome assembly GCA_034376525.1 of Nicotiana benthamiana. Taxonomy (NCBI): domain Eukaryota; kingdom Viridiplantae; phylum Streptophyta; class Magnoliopsida; order Solanales; family Solanaceae; genus Nicotiana; species Nicotiana benthamiana. The sequence goes on from CM067332.1 coordinate 66,755,588, forward strand.
ACTGAAGGATTTAAATATTATGTCGTTTTTGTTGATTATTTTTCTAAGTACGTTTGGTTTTTCCCTTTACGCCGTAAATCTGATGTCTTACAAACCTTCCCCACTTTTAAGTCCATTGTCGAAAAATACTTCTCTACTAAAATCATTACTCTGTATACTGATAATGGGGGTGAATTTCTAGCTTTACGCTCTTTTCTTGCCTCCCATGGCATCTCACATCTCACTTCACCTCCTCATACACCTCAACACAATGGCTATGCTGAACGCCGTCACTGTCATATTGTCGACACTGGTCTCACTCTCCTTCATTATGCCTCTGTCCCTCTCATTTACTGGCTTTATGCCTTTGCCACAGCAGTATATCTCATTAATCGTCTTCCCAAGACAAATCTCTTGATGCTCTCCTCCTTTGAGTCTCTCTTCCATAGGTGCCCCAACCTTGCCAAACTGCGTTTCTTCGGCTGTCAATGCTTCCCTTGGCTTCGGCCCTACACCTCACACAAAATGGAACCCAGATCTCGTGCATGTGTCCTCTTCGACTACTCATCTACTCAAAGCGCATATCTATGCTTTGATCCCTCAACGTCTAAAATCTTCATCTCGCGTCATGTCACCTTCCATGAAGATATCTTCCCGTTCGCCAAATTGTCTAACCCTGAGTCTCCACCCCTACCCATTCCGGTCACCCTAGAAGTCCTTCTGCTGCCTCCGCCAGTACCTGTCGCCGCTCCCACTAGCGATCCTTCACCGGACGCACTACCGGTGCCAACGCCCGAGCCACCAGCGCCTCTTACGGTACCTCCAGCGGCCCCCGCCGCCGCTGCACCCACTATGCCGCCACTTTCATCCTCTCAGGGTGGTCATCACATGCAAACTCACAGCAAAAATAACATCTTTACGCCCAACAAGAAGTTTGGTATGTCTGTTGTATCCTCTCCAGATGTTACAGCACCTCAGACTTTGTCTAGTGCTATGTCTGATGAGCGCTGGCGCGCTGCTATGTCATTGGAGTTTGATGCTTTGCTACGGAATGGCACCTGGGATCTCGTTCCACCTGATTCTTCACAGAATGTTGTAGGCTGCAAGTGGGTTTATCGTATCAAACGAAAGCCTGACGGTAATGTGGATAAGTTCAAAGCCCGACCTGTTACGAAAGGCTTTCATCAGCGACCAGGTGTCGACTTCCAGGAGACTTTCAGTCTGGTTATTAAGCTGGCAATTGTGCGTTTGGTTCTCAGTCTAGCTGTATCCAAGGGCTGGCCTCTTCGTTAAATGGATGTGAACAATGCCTTTCTCCACGGGAGGCTTACAGAGGATGTCTATATGGCACAACCACCAGGTTTTGTTGACAAAGCCTATCCATCTTATGTCTGTAAGTTACAGAAAGCTATTTATGGTCTCAAACAGGCACCCCGGGCATGGTACAGTGAGCTCCGCCAATGCCTATTGGCCATGGGTTTCGTCAACACTACCTCTGACACTTCGCTCGTCGTCTTTCAGCATTGGTATTACAGCCTATTTTTTGGTATATGTTGATGATCTCATATTGACTGGTAATAACTCTGCCTTCTTGAACCGTGTGATTGACTCTCTTGGGACTAAATTTTCTCTAAAAGACATGGGTGATCTAAGCTACTTTCTTGGTGTTGAGGTTCTGCACAGCTCCAAGGGGTGTTTTCTTTCTCAGCGTAAGTATGTTGTTGATCTTTTGACTCGTCATAATATGCTGGAATCCAACCCTGTTCAGATGCCAACAGCGGCGTCCACCCACCTTCATCTGGCCGACGGCTCAGCTCCTCCGACGCATCCGCCTATCGCAGGCCCTTGGGGGCCTCCAGTATCTCTCCTTCACTCGTCCTGATATCTCCGTTGCTGTGAATAAACTCTCACAGTTCATGCACGCTCCTACTGTCATGCATTGGGGTGCAGCTAAGCGCCTCTTCCGGTATCTGAATGGGACGCGTGACTTCGAAGTCTGGCTGCGTCCTTCATCTGCTATACCTCTGCATTGTTTCTCTGATGCTGATTCGGGTGGAAACTGTGATGACCGCTCCTCAACTAGTGCCTATGTTGTCTTTCTGAGGCCTAATCCTATTTCCTGGAGCTCCAAAAAGTAGCGTTCTGTTGCACGATCTTCTACTGAGGCTGAATATCGTGCCATTGCTTCTGCTGCCGCTGAAGTCCGTTGGCTTCATTCTCTGCTGCGCGAGCTTCATGTCCCTCTTCCGGCTGCTCCTGTCATTTACAGCGACAACATTGGCGCCATTTACCTCTGTGCCAACCCTGTGTTTTATTCGCGCATGAAACACATCTCCATTGATTATCACTTTGTTCGTCAATTGGTTCAGAATGGGTCTCTTCGTGTTGCTCACGTATCCTATGCTGATCAGATTTCTTATGCTCTCACCAAGCACTTATCTCATCCTCGGCTTCTTCTGCTGATGTCCAAGATTGGTGTGTCCTCCAGCCCTCCATCTTGAGGGGGCGTATTAGAATATATTGTGTGTATCTTTTTATTATTGGTAGAATATTCTTTCATTATTGTACAGTCCTATAGTTGGTAGGATTTGATTTCTTTCATTATTATACGGTCCTATAGTTGGTAGGATTTGATACCTCTCTGTACTCTATATATACTTTTGTGGGCAATACGAGAAAATTAATTCTCCCAAAACTTTCTACACTATATACTTCTATACCAATCATAAAATGGGTTTTACTGAGCCAGAAATTATATGCAAGAAGCATCCAAATCATAAGCAACAGCCAGGAGTTTGTTCGTCTTGTCTCAGAGAAAGACTCAATAAGCTTTCAACTTCAACAACAACAATAATGCCACTTTCTTTGGCATCATCCTCTACTTGTTCTTCCACTTTTGATTCTCCCCGCAGTGGCGGCCACCGCCGGATCACCGCCGATGTTGTGAGCCCCTTCTCTTTCGTCAGCATCAGCAGTGTTGGTGCCGGAGGAGCATTGAAGAAAAGAAGATCAAAAGCTTTTGTTGCAATATCAGGTGGATTGAACGGCCAAAAGAAGAAAGAAGGGTTTTGGTCAAAGTTGATTAGGTCAACGGGGAAAAGATCCAATAGGGTTCTTGTGCATTGATATATATCATCTTTTGTACGTTGTCAATCTACACTTGCTGTAAAAGCTAACTTCAATCTTAAATTGATCACCTATGAGCAATCCCCTTATGGTTAAATTTTCTTTCTGAAAAAAGGAGAAAAAGAAAAGAGACGCATGTATGTTTTTCTATGGTTGTGAGCCGGTGGACGAAGCTACATATTCTAAGGGGTGGTCAAATATTAGGTTTACAGATATATAACATATATAAACACTCTTTGTTAGATAATTATTTTCACTTCTTTAAATTTGAATATTCTTAAGAAAATTCTTAATTTTGTTACTGCTTCATATATATAGTTTTCTAAGACATTTCGGATTTCTAAACTTCTGCTAGCGGTACATTTTAATTGAAATATGGAAGGTGAAATTTCCTTCTAGAACAAAGTTGGCGAAGTTTTTAAGCGAATCTCAAAGTCATTGAGAATGTAGGTTATCCTTGTCATTTTAGTTATTAGTGAGGCTAGTGCTCTACACTCAGTTTTGCATTGTACCTTGCCACTTTGTGATGCTTCTTGGATGTCCAAGATATGCAGTTAGCTCCTAGGTATACATTTTAGCCTATAGTTGATCTCCTAGTCATAGGACACCTTTCCGAGTGTGCATCAGAGAAAATATATAGTCTGAATGGTGACTGAGACAAGATTCATAAACCATACTCAATTATCCACTTCACATACCTAAGGATCCTTTCTATAGCTTGGTAATGAGTGTTGTTTAAACTTTGCATGAATTGGCTTGCTAAATTCACTACATAAGCTATGTCTGGCCTTGTGAGAGCCAAATACTGCAGAGTACCAACAATACTTTTGTATAGTGAGGCATCAACTAGGTCTTCTAGATATTTTTGTAGACCATGCTTCTGTGCTAGAGGTGTACTTATTGGCTAAGCAAGTTCCATGCTAGTCTTGGCAAGTAATTCTGTAGCATACTTCCTTTGATTCAAATGAATGCCTTCAGTAAAGTAGGTGACCTCAATCCCTAAGAAAAAGTGAAAAGGGCCAAGGTCCTTTATAGAAAACCTCTTACCTAGTTCATCAATTATTTTTGAAATTAGTGCAGTGTGACTCCCAGTGACAATTATATCATAAACATACAGAAGAAGCAGGATTGTGCCTCTCTTACAATACATCACAAGAAGTGAGGAGTCTGCCTTACTGCACTTAAACCCAATGTGGAGCAAGTGTAAACTGAACCTGTCAAACCAAGCTCTAGGTACTTGCTTAAGACCATAAAGTGCTTTCTTTAGAAGGCACACACCGTCAGGGTGTCTAGAATCTTTAAAACCCGGTGGCTTACTCATGTACACCTCCTCACGTAGATGTCCATGCAGAAATGCATTCTTTACATCTAGTTTCTTAATACACTAGTGAAACCCACAACTACTGAAAGAACTTCTCTTATAGTGGTTGCTCTAACAACTAGGCTGAAAGTTTCTTCAAAGTCTACTCCTTCAGGTTGTGAATACCCTTTCGTAACTAGTCTTGCCTTGTACCTATCAATAGATCTATCAGCCTTTAACTTGGTTTTAAACACCCACCTAGAGTTCGTACCAGGTGACTTAGGCACCGGTATCCAAGTCTTGCATTGGTGAAGTGCATTTATCTCCTCTTGCATAGCTGCAAGCCATTCTAGTGAACTAAGTGCCTCGTTTATAGTTTGTGGCTCTATAGCTGCTACCAGGCACATGTATCTCACTGCCATGTATTTTGATTTTCTCATGTGACCAAATGATGGCTTTGTGCATTTGGTGTTTGCTCTATTGGTTCTGCATCATCAGTTGGTGTAGCTTGTATTGGTATAGCTTGTGTGTCCTGATTAGGTTCAGTATTAAACCAATGAGACAAGTCAACTTCAAGTTGAATTTCCAGTGGATCATAAATTAGAAATACATTAGAGTCAGAAGATGCACTATCATAAGCAGAGATGTTTGGTTCTTCACTCTCAGTAGTCATGAGATCATCTGTTCCTATAGGAACTGCTGCTAAAGAAGATTCAGTAGGATCAACATTGCAATCAGCAGACTCAGCATTGTGATCAATTGTAGGTGTAGGCTCAGTAGTCTCATCAAGAGCATCAGTAGGAACATCAACAGGAGACTCAAGAGTGAGCTAATCACTAGATGATGATGCATTCACATCAGCTGTAGGCTGATCACCTACACCAACTAATGGTGATCCATTCAACACTTCCACTGAATTGGAAGAGTGCACATCTGGGCGTGAGGTATCCTGCAACCTGGATAAAAACTCATAGAAAGTAGCAATGTGAATAGAATCATTGGAACTGTCTAGTTGTGTATTTGATTGCACATAAGGCAATGTGTTCTCATCAAAGACCACATGTCTTGAGACAACACTCTTCTGGTAGGTGGCTGATAGCACTTGTATCCTTTGTGAAGTCTATTATATCCAACAAAGACACAAGGATATGTCTTTTGAGAGATCTTTGTTTTTAATTTCAGGTAGGGAAAACATCTGCATTCAAAAACCTTTAGACTATTATAATCTGGAGGCTCTCCAAAGAGCTTAAAGAATGGAGTTATCATTTGTAACACTAATGAAGGCATTATATTTATTCAGAATACAGCTATCAAGAAGGCTTCTACCTAAAGAATCTATGGCAACTTTGCATGAAATAGCAATGTCATACCAGTTTCTACTATATGTCTATGTTTCCTCTCAGATACTCCATTCTACTCAGGTGTGTGAGGGTATGATATATGTCTAACAATACCACATTTATCTAGATGTTCAATAAATGCAGTGCTGTTAAATTAACCACCTCTATCACATTGAAAAATCTTAATAATCTTTGTGAATTGTTTCTCGGCCACCTTTTGAAACTTAAAAAAAATATCATAGAATTCATATTTCCTTCTTAGTGGATAGAACCAGGTATATCTTATATAGTCATCAACTCATGTGCTGAGACGATTCAATAGGTGTTGGACCCCAAAGATCACAATGCTCTTTTTCAATATTATTTCTCAATTCAAATAGAGGCTTACATCCTTTTCCTAACTGACAACTAACACAAACAGTAGAAACTTTATTCGATTACTTGACATCAATACACTTGTTACTACTAAGAATCTTTAAAGACTTTAAGCTAGGGTGACCTAATCTAGCATGCCAAATATTGTTTGTATTCTTCCACACCTTTTATACAGATAAAGAATAAAAGTTATTGTCCTCCAGTGCATATAGATCATTCATCTTTGATCCCTTGGCCAGAAGTCTCCTTGAGCTCTTGTCCTTTACAACAAAATCAGATTCATCAAACTCAAGTATACAAGAATTGTCCTTAGCAAGTTTACTAATTAACAGAAGTTCCTTCTTAATCATAGGAACAACAAGGATTTCCTTTACTTTAAGTCCAGATTTTGTTGTATTTCCAATATGTGTGACGTCAAGTTTGCAGTCATCCCCAACTATTATCTTACCAGAACCATTATAAGGTTAATGGTTTGATAAATTACCTATTGAATTGGTTATGTGACTGTTTGCACCAGCGTCAACATACATAACTTTTTCTACAGCCTGTATATTCTGTAGATTAACTGCAGAAAAGGCTTGTGGCAGATCCTCTATAGCCTAGTAGGAATAATACTACATGTAGTAGCATTTTAAGTTTGTGTGATTGTTTCTTCCACATATTTGTCAATTTTCCTTGCCATGTTGTTGTCTTGAATTTGCAGTGTTCTGAGTAGCTTGATTAGTCTGATTGTTGCCTTGTCCTGTAGGTCTGAAACCTCTTCCCCTTGAGGAGAATTTTGAGTTTCCTCTTTTGTTAGAGTAGCCTCCACGACCTCTTCCTCTTCCACTTTTAGAAGCAAAAGCCATATTGTAGCCTTGTTGAGCCACTTCTTCTCCATCTTCTATCATATCAAAACCTCTAAGAGCATTGACAAACTGGTTCAGTGTAGGATATAGGGCCTTTCCCATCATGACATTCTTAAAGGTTTTGTACATTTGGCCAAGTCCTCAAACAAATTTGATCTTGTGTATGGTTGAGAGAACATCACATATGCCTTTGAACTCCTTCAAATATTCATCAAGCTTTTTGGTTCCTAACTTGATGTTCTGCAGCTGTTGCTTAAGCTGAAATTCCTTATCCTTGGTTGCCTGCGGGTATACTTCCTCCAAAAAATCCCATATTTCTTTGGCAATTGAACATCCCACTATAAGGTACATGCTTTTTCAGTAATTAAAGCAGAGGTCCAACTCCTCAGGAGCACATCTTTTTCCTCCCAGTCGGTGTTGTCATCACCTCTATCGACAATCTTGTCAGCATCATCAGAAGTTGATGAGCTGCTGGTGTCTAACTTTCCTTCCTTAATCAAGTTTTTCACCTTCATTACCTGAATCAACTAGAGTATTTATGTCCTCCAGATCAGATAGTTTGATGGTTTCAACTTAACTGGACAAGAGGCAATCAGATGGTGCAGGGAAGCACGTGATAGACAAAAGGAGGTTGAGGGTGTTGTTATGGCCATGTTTGATCGTGTGGTCAGTGTAGCTTCAGTGTGCTCTGATATCATGAAAAAAAAAACAAGATTGAGAGGAAATAGTATTGAAGAATCGTGTGTTTTCACATGTATTACAAAGTCATAGGTTACTGAATTTATACAAGTCACGAAACAACTAAAAACTAGGCTACTACAAATGACTTAGAGTTCTAATTCATGTATGACTATTACATTGAGCTAAGTAAAAACTCTACAATGGAATCTAACTATCTTTATCTCATCCAAGTTTATCTTTATCATGATCAACTTCTTCAAAACTTCTCATATATTCAAGTCTTCGTGGATAGAGTTACTTGGTAGTTGTTGTTGGTGAGAGGTGACAATTGACCACCCTTCCTCGAAAAATTACCTTGCTTATATAGTAAAGTATTAGGTTTTAGAAGTATATAATATATATTGAACATCTTTTCTGTGAAACTTTTTTTTACTTCTTTTAAATTTGAACACCCGTAAAAAAAGTCCTGACTTTGTTACCGATGAGAGATGTCTCATGAAATTAGTTTGAGGTGTCTGAAAACTGACATGCACAACAATATTATTTAAAAGACGGAAAAGGGTCAAAACTACCCGTAGACAATTGGAGTTGGTACAATAATGTCCTCCGTCCACCTAATTTAAAAAAATTGCCCTCACTGTTATTCTTTTGACTCAAGAATGCCCTTACGACTAACAGCCATGTTATATAAAAAAAATTAATTAATTTTCATGTGCCATAATGAAAAAAAGGCCAAAACTGCCCTTAGACTATTGGAGTTGGTACAATAATACCCTCATCTCAAAAAATCTCTCCCTTCCCCCTCCCCCCCCCCCCCCCTCTAGCGTGTGGGTTCATATTCCTCTTATTTTTCTCATCTTTTTTTTGACCTTACACTCTATTTGAATAATCACTACAAATATCATTAAAGTTTTATTTTCAGACAACCAAAATTTTTGTCACCAATACTTTACGTCATACAACTTTCAAAAACCCTGTTAAACAAAAAAAATGTAATTAATTTCCATGTATCATCGTCCCATTGGCCTAACTTAAGACTCACCTAATTAAAATTAACTCACCCACATTTTAAGACTTTTCCTCCGTTATTCTCTCCTCTTTCTTTTAAAAATTATTCCACCAACTAGAACTCTCGTACACCTATTTTTTTTCTTTAAGCAAACAAAACTCTCTCTTATAGTTAATCACCTTCCTCTTCCTGTTTATTTGTAAATGTGCACATCGATATTTTTCTATTTTTTTTAACCACAGAAATACCATTTATCATCAATTTTTCTTACTACACTTTACTGCTTCATACAATAAACTCAATCAAGTGTTTATTACAGTCGCATTCATCAATAAGTCGTATTCTCTCATATTCTCAGGCATATAATTTCAAATATTTCTCTTGATTTAATTGTCTTTTTTTATAAAAAAAATTAGCGGTATTGATATAACCTGAAGAGCATCCTCGTTCAATAGCTTAATTTATAGACATGGTTGGATGTTCAAACTATAGTGAGCTCCAATGAAGAAGAAAAAGGTCGAGGTCTGAGCAGAGACCAAATAAATCATTGGTATAATCAAAATTGGATGCGAAGTTGTCAGGAAATATACAACAAAAAAATTACAAATGCTCAATAACCATTATTATTGACACTCTGTCAGTGTTCATATATTCAGGTGAAAGTTGTATAACATAAAGTATTGGTCATATGATTTCAATTAACTCTTAAAAACTATATGGTGGCACAACAAATATAATGTTAGCAAAAAAATAACTTATTAAACCATAAAATCTTACAAAAAGCATAATTTCATAGATTACTTGATTTCATTTAGAAAATTGATGTAATAAAAAATGTTAATTTAAAAATTAAATTAAAGTCGAAAAATTGGAGATGGAGACGGAGATCCGTGGGTGTCGAAGGGTGAAAATCTACGATGGGAATAGGGTAATAAGTGAATATGGAGTGAAGTTTTAATTTAAGCCAATAGGAAATTAACACATAATAAATAATAAATTTTTTTCTTAATCAAAATAGGGTTGTTAGATTTTAGGGTATGAGTGAGCCGAAAAGTTGACATTAGAGGCATGAATGGACCAAATTTTTAACGATGGAGGCAATTTTTATAAAATAGGTGGACCAAAGGTATTTTTAAACTTAAGCGAATAGGTTAAGGACAGTTTTGATCTTTTTTCGTTTAAAAATATATTGTTGTCAAACATAAAATAAGATCCCCACGTGTAACGATATGAAACTTTAAAAAGCATGCCCATGTGCAGGCTGATAATTGTGTTGATAACTGATAAGACAGTTCAACACCTCCTTTGCGTTATGATTTGCTTAATCGATCTCAATCTGTATCGCACCAACTCATTGGAGACCTCCGTTTGACTAAAATTTTGAAAAAGAAAAAAGAAAGAAAGTAAAAGGGTCAATTGAACTACTATGAACCACTTTTCTTCTATCTTTATTTATGCTTCCCTCTACGTTACACGAATGTGATGGTTTTTATTGGGCACAGAAATTTAAGGATTGTAATACTTAATTGCTATTAATAAAATATCTTGACTAGCTTTAAAATGCTTTTTTAACAAGTGAAAAGTATGTATGAAATATTATTTATTTTTTTAGTCTGAATATATGACTGGTTTATTCTTAAGCTTGTAAGATTTTAGTATTACAGAATTTACATGTATACTCAAGCAAGATAAATATTAGTATTTACTAATTAACTTTATTTGTGTCATTTTGTGGCTTGAATTATTTCCTTATATTTTAAGAAACTCATAAGCGCTATAGGTTTAGAAAAACTCATTATCCTAATAGATCTGGGAAAGAAAAATCTATTGTCCTCATCAAATTAGGAAAATTTTCTCTTATTGGTTTGGGACTGTTCGGGATCTATATATACGGGTTGTAGTTGGAATTCTACGGATTGTATTGTATTTTTCTTCTCATTCATAATGAAAAACTCTCTATGATTTTGCCTCGAGGATTAGGCTTAGCCGAACCTCGTTAAATCGTTGTGTTAATTTTTCTTCTCTATTCGCTTTATATGTGAACACATTCTAGTTAACCCATGATCTTTCGCAATAATTGGTATCAGAGCAAGATTCGAGTTTCTGCATATAATCTAGGGTTAAGATGTCTTTGTCATCTTCAATAAAGTACGAAGTAGAAAAGTTTGGCTGGGGTTCTAGCTTTAGTCTATGGAAGATTAGGATGAAATCGTCCCTGATGTTACAAGGGTTATGGAAGGCAATTGATGAGGATTTCCTAAAGAGATGAAAGAGACGGAGAAGGTGGACCTGAAGTATGGGGCTTTGAATGCAATCTTCATGAGCGTTATAAATAGCATTCTTCGGGAAATTGCTAAAGAAACTTCTACAGCAACAGCATTGAACAAGTCGAAAAATCTGTATTTAAAGAAATCGCTGACAAATCGCCTCTACCTATAAAAGATGTTATACAATCTTCATATAAACGAATGTACACCTGTTAAAACTCACCTTGATAAGTGTAATTCAATTACAATGGACCTGAAAAACGTAGATAACAAAATTGAGAGTAAGGATCACGCCTTGATTGTGTTATGTTCTTTACCACCGTCTTATGATACTTTTGACGATACACTGCTCTATAGGAAAAACTGTATTTCACTGGAAAATGTTAGTAATGCAATAAAATCTAAAGAGTTGACAAGAGCTTTTCCGACAACATGACTGAGGGTGAGGGTCTTGTGAGTAAAAGAAGAACACAACAAAAGAAATTCAATAGGAAAAAATCAACTGCTATATCGAAGTCTAGAGAAAGCAAGCAAAACAGATATGAGTGTAGAAAGCAAGTCACTACAAAGAGAGATTGTCCAGAGCTGAAAGAGAAAAAGGGAAATCAGAAAATAGATAATTCAGTAAATGTTGTTGACACTATAAAAAATTCTGATGATAGTGATTATATAGGAAAAGTTTGTGCCATAAGTTCTAGTCATTGGCAGAATTCTTGGGTTCTTGATTCAAGTAGTACTTTCCACATATGTCCATATAAGAATTAGTTTGCAACTTACCTGCAGATCAGCGGGACTATTTACATGGGAGATGATAATCCATTACTAATAGAGAAAATTGGTAACATCAGATTGAGAATGTTCGATAGAACTATCAGAAACATTGAGTGTTGGCATGTTCATCAGATAATTAAAGAGAAATTTCATTTCCCTTTTGACTTTGCATGATCAAGGGTATATATTTAACTTCGAGAATGGAATACTTAGAGTGTGTAAAAGCTCCATGGCAATCATGAAAGGTAAATTGCATTCTAAATAGTTTCATCTTCAGGCTAAAGTAGTTGAAGGAGAAGCTTCTGAAAAAAAAGTAATCTAAATCAATCTCAGTTTTATCACTTGCGAATTAGTTGTATAATTGATAAGGGATTGTCTTTGTTGAGCAAGCGGAATTTTTTGAAATGGGTAAAACAATCAAGTTTTGAATTTTTGTGAGTATTGTGTGTTTGGTAAACAGATAAGGGTAAAGTTCAACAAGAAAGCCGAGCGCAAGACCAGAGATAAGTTAGATTATATACATTCAGACTTATGGGACCCAAATAGAGTTTCCTCCAAAAGTGGTGCCAGGTATTTTATGACTTTGATTGATGATTGCTCAAGAATGGTATGAGTGTATTTTCTGAAAATAAAAGATGAAGCATTTCTGATATTTGTTAAATGGAAGACAATACTTGAAAGGCAGACGAAAAGAAAAGTTAAGTATCTTAAAACTAACAATGGGTTGAAATTTTCTAATTCTAGGTTCAATAATTTCTGCAGTAGAGAGGGCCTAGTGAGGCGCTACACTTGTATTGAATAGCACAATAAAATGGTATTGCATAACGTATGAACAGAACGCTTTGTAATCAGGCACGAAGCATGCTTTCACACTCATATGTTAGCAAGTTTTGGGTTGAAGCAATAAATACAACTCGTTAATTGGTCAACAGATCTCCATCCACAGTTATTGAGTTCAAAATTCCTTTTGAGGTATGGTCCGATTCGCCTGCTAATTATTAAAATTTAAGGATATTTGATTGTCTTGTTTATGCTCATGTGAGGGATGAAAAACTTGAGCAAAGGACAAATAAGTGCATATTTCTAGGTTATGCAATTGGAGTGAAAGACTATAGGTTGTGGTACACAGATCAAAGGACTCCATGGCTAATTATCAGTTGGGATGTAACATTCAATGAATCTGTTCATTGGACAATTAGAGGGAGAAGGAAATAGCAGAAACAGATTGTGGTGTTAGTGACGCATAGAGCTAGAAATTAACTCTTCACTAGCTCGGCCCAGTAGTTCTAAAGTAGAGAATTCGAGGAGGTGTATAATATTGATCAAGAGGATAATGTTCATGCACCTGCACAACAACTACCATATAGCATTACAACAAGCAGAGAGAAGAGAGTGATCATCGACCACAAAGGTTTGCAAGCGTAGTTGATGAAAATCTTCTTGGATATACGAATCATGTGGATGTTTTAGCAGTTGTATAGACCGTTGTTACATTTAAGTGTTATAGCTATACATAAGCTATTCTGAGTACAAAACCAAATCGACAGAGTAGTGCTATAGCTAAAAAGATTGAGTCTCTTAATTAGTTTAGGTGTTGCCTAGAGTTGGTTGATGCGTGCGACAATGGGTAGAGCCCCCACGAGGGCTGAGGGCAAGGGAGAGAGACGTTGTTTCTGTTGATGAAGAGAATTCAAGCCAAGGAAAAGATTTGTTATTTTGTGATATGAATTATTTTTTTGTATTTTTAGGAAACTCATAATCCCTATAGGTTTGCGAAAACCCATTGTCCTACTAAATTTGTAAAAAGAAAACCTGATGTCCTTATCAAATTGGAAACATTTCTCTTAGAAAACTCTATGAATTGCATTGTACTTTTTTTCATTTATAATAGAAAACTCTATCTGCCTTTGCCCCGAAGATTAGGCTTAATCAAACCTCGTTAAATTTTTTATGTTGAATTTTCTTCTCTATCCATTTGTGTGTGATTGTGTGCTAGTTAATCCACGATCTTTCGCAACCATTTGAATGATATTTTAGAAAGCAGATGTTATTTTCTTTGCACCCGTAATCTTTGATCAAATTATGAGTCTGCGTTACTTAAATTAAAATATTTTATTTTATGTCTCATACACTTATACAAGTTATATGAGGTAAATTTTTGTCTCATGATTTTGTAGAGTCAAAATTCTATGAACCTAAAAATATAAGATTAGAGTCTATAATTTTATAAGATAAAAAAAAATCTTATACAACTTATATCAATTGTAAGAGACACATAATAAAACTTCCCCTCGGATTGAGAGTGATCATAAAAACAGAAGCAAAGTCGGTAACGTCGTGACCCACACACACGGTCCCCATAAATCTACGTCTTCTCCTAATTAAACTCTCGAAAACAGCTGACACAAATTCCAGTTTCACACTGATAACTCATCCTTGACACACGTTCCTTTGACTCCTTGGTACCCCCAACATCCACTCTTATCTGATATATATACCCATCTTATCTTCATATTTCCACTCACATGCAATTTGGTCATTAGTCATTCATAATTCATTACGTGACAATATCTCCAAAAATGGGTTTAGCTGAGCCAGAAATTATATGCAAGAAACATCCTGATCACAAACAACAACCAGGAGTTTGTTCTTGTTGTCTCAGAGAAAGACTTAACAAGCTTTCTGCTTCAACAGAAACAATAGCAGTAATATCTTCATATACTTCTTCTTTATTTTCCTCTACTTCTTCTTCCACTTGTGATTCTCCCCGCGGTAGCGGCCACCGCCGGATCACCTCCGATGTTGTGGGTCCCTTCTCTTTCGTCAGCATCATCGGTTCCGGTGCCGGTGCCGGAGGAGCGTTGAAGAAAAGCAGATCAATAGCTTTTGTTGCTAGAGCAGGTTGTAGATCAGGTGGATTATTGAATAATGGTCAAACAAAGAAAGAAGGGTTTTGGTCAAAACTGATAAGGTCAACAGGGAAAAAGACCAAAAGGGTTGTTGTGTATTGATCAGTTTTATAGTAAAAGATTTTTATACAATCAATAAATTTTTAACTAATATAACAAAGGTATATATCATCTTTTGTAGGTTACTGATATATATTTGTTATAAAAGATTGTATGTAATTGACTTAAAGTGATAGAGTGTGAAAATATTATACTTGTAAGTGTGCAATAGTTAAAACTCTTTAAAAAAAAAGGTTAGGCAATGAGTTAGGTGATGTTTATCCGTGGTCGGTGGTTTAAGAATTTAGGGTGTGTTTGACACGAAGAAAAAAAATTCAAAAATATTTTTTAGTTTTTTTATATTTGATTGGTTTAAATATTTTGAAAAATATATTTTTACTAATTTATTTTGAGGAAAATATTTTTCTTATTAAAAGAAGAAAAAATATTTTTTAAAGCTTCTTTTCAATCTTTTTCATCCTCACCAATCCATCCAACCCTTTTTTAAAGAAAAGGTTTTTTTTTTAAATTTTAATATTTCTTTACCATCCATCCTACTGGCCTTAAATTCCCCCCCCCCCCCCCCCAAGAATTTTTTTTTTTTTGTAATTTAAATTTTTGTTTTTTTGTTTCGTTTTACTTTCGCCCCCCCCCCCCCCCCCACAAACCCCCTAGAAAAAAAATTTAAACATATTTTTCAGTTTTAGTTTTATTATTATGGGTTTAAAGGCTCAAAATTTTGTAAATTCCAAAATTACGAGTTCGGAAGTTTATGTATTTTTTTTTAAAATTTTAATATTTCTTTACCATCCATCCTACTGGCCTTAAACCCCCCCCCCCCCCCCCCCAACAATTTTTTTTTTTTGTAATTTAAATTTTTTTTTTTTTTTTTTGTTTTACTTTTGCCCCCCCCCCCCCCACAAACCCCCCTCGAAAAAAAATTTTAAACATATTTTTCAGTTTTAGTTTTATTATTATGGGTTTAAAGGCTCAAAATTTTGTAAATTCCAAAATTACGAGTTCGGAAGTTTATGTATTTGGAAGTTTACGGCTTAGAAATTATAAAATTTACTAGTTCAAAATTTTGCGGTTTTAAAAGTTTAGCGGTTTGAAAGTTTATGAAATTTTTGGGTCCGAAAGGTGTTAGTTTGAAAGTTTATGGATTCATATTTATTATGTTTAAATTATTTATGAATACTCTTGAGAAGCCATTTTTCTTAATTTGTGTACCAAACACCGGAAAATAAATAATACTTATTTTTCAAGAAAATGAGAAAATATTTTTCATTATACCAAACACACCCCTAATGTTAAATATTTGCTCGCGCACTGTGCACACAGACGGATTTATGGTCCAAATTATGAGTTACGTGAACCCATGATTTCTCTGTTAAATTAAAGGAAAACTTACACAAATTTCCCCAATAAATCTCAACTTACCAACATCTAGCCATTAGTCATAGACTTATCAAAACTAGCCAACAAAAATTAAAAACCCAAATAATGTGGTTCTTTCTCTCAAAGAATCACATGCAAAAATCACTTTTCTTATTTTTAAGCGTGGTTAGCAACATTAAATATAATACGGAAAGGAAATTTAATGGACGGGCAGCAAATAAGGTGATAAAATGCAAAAATCTATACAATATTCTAAAAATTTAAACAAAAAGGAATATTTTCAATAGGTATAGTTGAAATTCATTGAAAATATATAGATAAGTCAACATACAAAATTTAAGGAAGATTGGAGGTGATTTTGATTGGTTTTGTATCAAAATTCGTAACTAAATAGAGTTCAAAAAGTCTTTTACAACACATGTATCAAACATATATCACGCATTTATCTCACACACAAGTATACATAGACACAAATATGATACATATGTGATACATAAATGATACACAATGTGATATACATATCATTTTTTTCATGTTCAGCTTTTACTTCGAATTTTTAATTCAAACAACCTCAAAACTTCACCAAATCATCCCAAAATTGGATTCAAGCTCCTTATGTTGTACCCAATCTATTCTAGTAATACTCACTCAAAACAAAACGAAAATTTAATATTTTTTGCTACAAATAGCTAATTGGCTAATTTGACTAATATTAATAATATTTTATCAATTGACCAATTTTTATAATAAACTACTTATAAATTGACAGAGCTGGTAATTTCCATAAATTAAATTAGATTTTTATGTACGTATTATATAGAACTGATCTAACATTATTTGTTATTATTCATGCTCAAAAAAAAATTGAATGGTATTTCGTTATATTTGATTATTTACCGAGAAAAACATAAATCAATTCCCACTTAATATCTTCTTTTTACTTTTTTTTTAGCGGTACTCTCATACAAATTAATATTCTAGAATTTGTGAAAGTTATTTGCAGTTGCAGGATATATTTTGTGGCTTTTCATTGCATGGAGTGAGGTGTACACGAGCCCTAATTAAGTTGAAGGCAAAGAATCAATACGTCGATATTTAATATATAGAATTTCGTATCTCTTTTAAATAGAGCTGTATAGAATGAAGCGCTGATGGTGATGGAAATCAAACAACTCTTAACTCTATTATTGGAGGTCTAGTGAAATATGATAAAATAATGATTGTGAGGAGTTAGCAAAAATGTTTGTTTTGGGTTGTTTACCTTTTTCTTTTGCTTCTTCATCATATCTTATTATGTATATTCAAAGGATTTACAATCTTTTATTTAAAGGTATCCCTAGAAGTACTTGTAGAGCTGATATCTTTAGACTTCATAAACAATATCAAACATATATACGTTATTTATTTAGCTACCTTCCTTGTAGAGTTTCTCTAACTTCTGATATTGGACATGCTGTTAATGGAAATGATTATTTGACAATTACATGTCATTGGATAGATGATACTACGTGTATGCAAAAACGTATTATCGCTTTGAGATATGATGAAGATCAGAGTCATACTGTTGCGATTATAAGTAGTACTATTTGTGAAATTGTTGAATTTATAATCTATAGCAAAAAGTATTGTGTATGTCTTTTGATAATGCGTGTAACAATAATGTCGCAATTTCAATATTAGAACTGCATTTACAACCACCTCTTGATGATATTTTTCATGTTAGGTGTGCATGTCATGTTTATAATTTAGTTAAAAATGACTTGATTTATTTTCAACTGAGATTACTCATGTTAGAAGAGCAGTTGGTATTATTCAAAGGAAATAATAGACAGTCTAGAATAAATGAATTTAACAATAAGTGTGTCCAGTATAACCTTAAACCCAGATTCATGCCAGACTAAATTGCTGGATGGAATTATACATATATATTTTTAAAATATTGCTACAAATATTGATTCCCAATAACTGAAGTTGCTAATGCGCATTGTATTAATCCAAATTGTATGTTAACAATTAGTACTTAGGAGGTCATTAATGATGTTGTTAAATTTTTACATAAATTTTATACAGCTACTGTTATGTTTTCTGGAGCATATTACCCTACTGTTGCTATGCCGTTAGTACATACAGCTAAAAAAAAATTTCTACTCTTTGAATTTAAGAAGAAATAAAAATATAAGGATGTTGTCGAAAAAATGCAAGCAAAATTCAAAAAATATTTCTTTTCAATTTCTCCTATTTACTTAATTGGTGTTGTTTTAAATCATTCTATTAAGATGTATGGTTGTCACTAATTAATGAATGTTTTATATACTTATATGGAGATTGGAACAACTGAAACCTCAGATTTATATGTTTCTATGAACAAGCTAAATGATTATTTACAACAATTATATAATTATTACGCAAATATAATTGATGATGTTGCTCGTGCTGTAGGCAATGTTAATCTCACTATGCACTGTACCACTTTTGCTACTGTGGATGATGAAAAAGGCTTTGATAGTTTTGATATTTTTTTTACATTTTCTAACACTCATGCCAGTAGCAGGAACATTGATTAACTTCAAATCTACTTGCAGAAGCAAAAAGAGCCTCGCACAAAGGAATTTTTACCATTTAAATGGTGGCATGAGAATAGAAAGCAATTTCATGTTCTTTTTGCTATGGCTCGGGACATGCTGAATGTGTCAATTTTTACTGTTGCATCGGAGAGTGCATTTAGCCAAGCAAGACAACAACTTGAAGACACTCGTCACTCATTGGGAAGTAATGCTTTAGAAGTTTTAGTATGTTTCAGAGATTGGATTAGATCGGAATGAAGAAATCAAGGACGTGAAGATGTTGATAACCCAAAAGACGAGGAACTTGGAGATATATTAACACATGGTAACACATATGAATTTAACACTCTAGAAGAAGGTCAATCAGTTCATATTGATTATGAAGAACTTGCAAGGGCAATGCAAAACCTTTAAATTTATTTGTTGTTAAAAATAGAAACCTTTTAATTTATAAGTTTGAAACTTTGAATTATGAAATAAATGTAGCACATGCAATAAGTACAATTTTTTCCATCTTCTTTGTATTCTTTATGTTAATACTTTATATTAATATAACTTACAATAGTTATACAAAATTCCAAAAAAAATTAAAAATACCCTAAACTCGACCCGTCCCGACTCTCTCAATCTGTAACCCGTATGGTTCAATTTTTACCAGGATGAACCTGAACCCGTTAAACCCGTTAAGAACCAACCCGAAACCAGCCAGGACCGCAACTCGTAGGGTCTAAAAAATAAAGGCATGGCCCGACCCGACCCACCCGTTTAACACCCATAGTATGAACTCCAGTATATTATGCTGGACATGTATACTTTGTTGGTTTCAGTATAATATACTGGAGACTGGAGCACCGGTTTGGGAATGTTTGGCAAAATAGAAAACAACTTTAAAAAGTTAAAACTAGCTTTAAAAGGGCCAAAAGCCACAAGTTGGCTTATCCCCACTTCTTCTTTTTTAGATTAAAAGTTAACTATCTTTGACCAAGTATTTTACCCTCTTATCCCTGATAATATTTATTATTCCAAAAATATCTTTCACAACAAATCTCAATTTAACTCTATTCTTTCTGGTTATCTATTCATGCGATTTCCTACCTTATTTCTTCAATTTGCTCTTTTTCTTTATGGTTCTTCTTCAGTTGGTAACACTTGATTTGATTCACATTTTGAGTTTTTACTTCATTTTTTTTGTTCAACGCCACTCATTTAGCGGGGATTATCTAAAGTATCTCCCAACTGTTTTCTTTTCATTTCATACTATTTTCTTATATCAATAATCATACAATTCATATGTTTTCAAGTAAGCTTGGAATTTCAAGAAATAAATAAAAAAAATTATATTGTTGAAAGAAGTGAAAAATAAGAGCTCAACAATTATATTTATAAAAATTATCTTAGGTGATCAGTTTAAATATTAATTATTTTATATTTATATTAATAAGTTTAAAATAAAATATTATAGTAATAAGCTTCTTTATAATGTTAACAGCTTTAGGGATATTTCAGTCATTTTAATTGAAAAAGTGCTTACCAACACTTGTTTACCAAACATTTCAACGTTTTTTTTCAACTCTAGCATTTTTATCTAAATACATAATTGCTTATTTAAAAAGCCAACTCTAACACTTAAAAAGTACTTTTAAGCACTTGAGCTTAAAAACTACTTTTTTTTAAATCGATTCAAACGGGCTCCTAATCTTGATTACTCAACACCCCTAACATTAAGGTTGAGTATATATATCCTTTCATCAATATCTACTGAATCTCTTTTTCCTTCCTTTTTTTGGGGGGTTGGGGGAGGGTGTGTGGAGGGGGGGGGGAATTTGACCCCTAGCTTAGGTAGTTAGTTATGCCATTTTTGTCAAACAATGAAGGCCGAAGCCTACACTTTCAATAGAAGAAATCTAGCCTCAGATAACGAGTTGAGATGCACTTGATGCTTTAGGTGCGAATTGAAATATTTATCAAGGCAAAATAGCTTAAACCATCCCCGGACATGATTTAGATTATTAGCATTCTTGTCGAATTATATTCGGTCTTAATTATCTCTCTAAACTTGGCCTTTTAAGAGACATTAGCTCCTAAATACTGATGTGGCAAAAAGTGTGGGTACACTCGTCTGCCATGTGGATTTTTCTGTATATGTAGTATTTTTTGAAAAATAAAATATATTTTTAGAGTTTTAAAAATATTATTTTTTTAGATAATTTTCTTCAAATATAATTTATTATAAAACTTGGATAGAACTACATTATTTAGGCTAAATATTTTTCTTTGGCCAAATATTATAAAGTTTTAGTTAATTTTTGAATTTAAGATATTACTTTTTAAAGTTAACTAAAACATTATTATTTTTTACCAAATAAAAATACTTAGCCTAAATAATATAGTTCTATCCAAGTTTTATTATAAATTATATTCGAAAAAAATAATCTAAAAAAATAATATTCTTAAAACTGTAAAATTATATTTTATTTTTCGAAAAAAATACCACATACAGGAAAAATCCACGCGGTAGGCGAGTACACCCATACTTTTTGCCACATCAACGTCTAGGGAGATAATGTCTCTCAAAATGCCAAGTTGAGGGGGTAATTAAGATCGTGCATATTTCGAAAAAGATATTAATAATGTGAGCCAAATTTAGGGTTGATTTAAGATATTTTACCTATTTGTTAATTATATTTTACTACTTTGTATCTGCTCGTGACAAACGAACTCACTGGATTGTCTCTGCTTTTCAGGAGATATCAAATAGCAAACAAAGGTTGGTTACTTATTCTAAAAACTAAAAAGTTGGAAAGATGAATTGATTGCAGAAACATACACTTCTAGTTCCGCAAAAGCTTTGCTCAAACATGTTATATATATCTAATTGCCGAAGCATATGACAGAACATGTCACATAACTGAACATGCATTATACAATTAGCCTACAATCTCACTTGAAGATAACAAGAAATCCTCAGGCTTGAAACCAACCACACACATCGACCTACATAACTAGATATTGCAATCTAAGGAAAGTCTGATTTCTGCAAACCAATGTAAAAGAATCAGTCGAACTCCATAGACCAATAATTAGTTCAGGCCAATATGTGTCTTCATTTTGGATGTAACCCAAATTCTATATGAACTTCATCCAATAAAATTCAAGTATCTACAAGTTATAGAACAGTGTACTCATCATATCATTCTCATGGGGTATGTTCTATTCAAAAAGAAATAACAGCACATCCAGCTGTGACTACAATTTAAACCTTTTACTTGCAGATCTAAAATAATACAGGTATTTTCATGATTAATGAAGTATCCGTTGATTTAATATCTAACCTTTCCTGTCAATAACCAATGTGACAGACCAAAATTCTATATAACCATCAGATTATGTAATCAACATCATGCCCCCAAAACACAGAAACCCTCAAAATTTAGCAGTACATGAATTATACAAGAATCAACTTATACAAACTGAATACACTAACCCACAGGATTACTTTTCATCAATGTGGATTGAATTTGTATCTCAGCTTTCCTATGACCTACACTCCTACAGTTCTGCCATGAGCCGTTGGTGATCCTGGAATCACTCCCTGACCAGTTGCTTGGCTCCTATCTTATCACATGGCCCTTTCAACTACATCAAAAGTCAGCTGTAAAGAATAAATAAGTAGCTGATAGGTTCGCAGAGTCTGTACATCTTGTTGACTCATTTCTTCCTGATTTCTACATATATCAACAAGTATATTCCAAATGGGAAACAATTTACAGTATCACCTCCTGGGTATTCTCTCATCACCATCATCATCACTGTAATTTTCAGTCTCTGCAGCAGGTCGTTTTAATTTATTGAATATATCATCAAGAGATTCGGATGAGGAGGCACGAGAGACATTGGTATCCTGAGCTTGGCGTAGAGGCATAAATTCACCAACTTGGCGTAGTGGAATTAACCTTTTTGCTTCAATGTTTGTTTTGAAGTTCTGGAAACCTGCTTTCATAGATGCCCATTTTCCAGCCAAACCAGATGGGGCTGCTGCTGTGCTGCCAGAGCGAGGGTTGGCAGAATCAAGTAAAGAGACCTTAGTAGAGCCTACATCCTCCATTGGCTTCACATGAGATGTTTGCTTGCCCTGTTCCCTCAAGGCAGCATATTTGCTGCTAATTGCTTCCTTGCTCCCTGAATACCTACGGGCATCATCTCTCAAAGGTTTGGAAGAACTTCCTCTAAAGTTGTCCTTGCTTGATTCCAAGGATGCCTTCAATTCAAAATCACTTGTATCCTGAAAAATTAAAGTGAATGTAACTAGGCTGAAACATGACATGTTACTGAGATACAACCAGATAACTTGACAGGACATGGGCACAGAGATCGATGATTAGAATAAACTTTACATGCATAAAATAAAATTCTCCTCATGAGAAGTGCATGCACCGGTTTGTCTCAACACTTAAAAACAGAACAAACTAGCATACTTAAAGGATGTACCTATTAACTCAAGCAAAGACATAAGAGATACCATCTGGTTGACACAAAAAGGGAAAGGATGTGGCACAATGTTGCCTTTTCTTTCCTGCTTAAATATATGGAAAAAGCAACTAAAGGGTTTCTCCAAAGTTCTTCCAAATTAAGCCAGTGCTGAAGTTAATAAAAAATTTTACGCATGCAAGGAAATGTCATCTTGCTTGCTTTCCCTTATTGGAAATTTCTGAATACATATTTCTAATCTAATCAATATCAAAATGCAGTTTAAAGATAAATCACATACAATGGCATTGCCTTCAGACTCCAGATCCACTGTCACGCCGTTGAAATTCCTTGCCAGTGGCAAAACATGTTCACCAAGCTTGCGTCCTTGTTCAAGCCAGCTTTGTTCTGCAAAGATGGAAGATAGGTGCATCATAATCGACAACATACTCGGTTCAAACTGATCCAGATGATTAAAAACATTAAAGCAATCTAATGGTCCAGTTCCAGCTGCCCTGTGGACCACAAGCTTTGCATTCCAACTGAAAACCAAAGAACAAAAAAAATCTAGTAACCAGCTTACCTTTCTGCAAGATCAGTAACCCTGATGGATCAAAACCATCCATATCATCTGTCGCCGTCTGGAATCTAAATATCTTCCAGTTTCCGAAGAAACTGATTATCCGGTCAAAGAAATTGCTTGCAACTAGCAGTGTATATACAACCATAATAAGTGGATAAATCTTGTTGAATCCTTGACCAAAGAAAGGAACGGCCTTGTCAATAGTTCCCATTCGCTGCAATCATAAATGAAGCATAAGACAAAAGGGGAATGAATTATTTAAGGAGATTACATGTCATCGGAAGGGGAGCCTTGAAATAGCAGTAAAGTTGTTTCCGTGTGACTTATAGGTTACCAGTTAGAGCCTTGAAACATCCACTAATGCTAGCATTAGGGTAGGTGGCCTACATCACATCCTTGGGTGCAATCCTTCCCCGGCCCCTACGTGAGTGCGGGATGCTTGGTGCACCAGGGTATCCTTTTTTTGGTTACATGTCACCAGAATGTCAAAGAATAAACCCATTTGTTTAATGAGAAATCAAACCCAAAACAGATAGTACTAGATAAAACAATACTATATGGGAGAGCACTCCCCAACGTCCTGGTCTCATGGCAAGAACAAGACCTTTTACCTTTGCCAGGCTGCAGTATCTAAGTTATAGTTAGACTTACAAAAGCACCATTCCCAGTTTTGAAGAAACAGATTTCCCTTTGGCATGTAAGAAGTGGTATTATACTATTTCATACTCCAACTCAAACCCGGGGGACGGGCAACTAAATTAGCCAAACCAATATAGCAAACGTTTATTTAAACCCAACTAAACTTTCTCCTTTATGCCTTTTTTCTGGCATTACTGGTAAACGGGTGAGACATTCAAATAAAAAAAATCTATAAGGTTTGCACGATAACATTTGCTATATTACAACAACAACAACAACAACTACCCAGTATAGTCCCACCAAGTGGGGTTTGGGGAGGGTAATATGTAGACGAGCCTTACCCCTACCCGAAAGGGCAGAGAGGCCGTTTCCAATCGACCCTCGGCTCAGTGGAAAAAAGGAAAACAAAAATAAAAACAAAAGCAAAAACAATAGAGCATTAGTAATTCCAGCAGAAATAGCGTAAATAATTATCTAAACATAAGAAACATAAATAAAATAGCATGCAATAATATCATACAGTAACTACCATAACTTAGTTGGTTTGGGGGGGGGGGGGGGGGAGCAGGTCCAACTAAATTAGCCAAACCAATATAGCAAATGTTGATTTAAACCCAAACTAAACTTTCTCCTTTATGGCTTTTTTCTGGCATTACTGGTTAAAGCGTGAGACATTCAAAATAAAAAGATTTATAAGGTTTGCACGATAACATCTTGAAACTCAAAGGAGGGGCCTATGCAATTCCGGCAAACTAGAGAAGATTTGTTTGATACAATATTCACATTGTTACAACCATCATAATAAGGCATAACCTAAACAGGAAACCAAGCATATTTTAGTATCAATAAGCATCATTTGGATATTATTCTAGAACAAATAAAGGATCACAAAAGTGAGAATGCATGCCTACTGATATTGTTAAAACACATACAGAATACATAAAAGACATACAGAATACAGCAGCTTTCTTCAGCAAACTAGTGTTCTTCATTTTTCATGGGTAATAAACCTGAGGTTGACCATAAGCTCACCTGCTCAAAAATGGTTTTCTTGTTTTCGCCGAGACTAATAAGGTTGAGGAAATTGTACGAAATTGGAGGTGCATAGCGAGCAATCATCCTGGCAGATACATCGAGGAAACTCAAAATTAATACGGAAAACCAAATTGCTTTTACTGCAATAAGATTACTAGGAAAAAGTAAACTTACGAGCAAATCATTAACAAGCTCACTGAACTTGTCTGTCTCGGTGTCAATGAGTAGAACATATACATTCCAGCTTTAAAGAGTGAATAGTAAGTGCAGACACACATATACATAAGTGGCAGAAACGCAAACACCTGCAAAATGAGGAAGTATTGGTTTGAAAGCTGAAGATCGGATCAACATTCAACATGCATAAAAAACATGCATCGATAGAAGAGCAGAATCTCATCAAAATGATGATAAAAAAGTATAGCTAATGCAAAAGCAATCATGACTCATAATATATAATAAAAAATGCTAGAAACACTAGAAACATTCCAGACGAGGGAAAAACTTCCACATAAGAACATAATCATCTAAAATTACCTGAACAAGAACCTCTTGATCTCCCACAGATTTTATAAGAATGGAAAATAGAGACAAATCAACTCCTCTCGGCAATAGAGTTGCCTCTGCCAATAGAATAGCAGCTGACATACAACCAAAAATCACAGCTGAGACTTTCTTTAATTGCTTCCGCAGGACACATCGCCAGATTAATTCTGGAAAGAATATCAACCTTTATTACAGAAGTGGAGAAACCAAATACAAGCAGATATTATATGACAAAACTAATACTTCAAATAAATAAAATACTTAGTACATATTAATTAATCAGCTATGACTCAGAGACTAAACAACCAACCAAGACGCCGTCAAACAAATTAATAGTTGGATAACCAACATCTTGGGATTGAGGTGTAGCAGTAGCAGTAATAGTACATGTGTCCACATCCTTCTATTCATGTGGAATAGAGGTATCAAAATCTAAGGATGTCAATATTGGTATTGTCACTAACACCAATAATCAAATAAACAAGCATGAACCATCACTCCTGTTCACCTAATTAGTGCTCTATTGTCTTGAATATAATTGCATATTCAGTTAACCTCGAAGCACATTGGTATCAGTTACTAGTGCTTTTGCA
Source organism: Nicotiana benthamiana (assembly GCA_034376525.1). Classification (NCBI taxonomy): domain Eukaryota; kingdom Viridiplantae; phylum Streptophyta; class Magnoliopsida; order Solanales; family Solanaceae; genus Nicotiana; species Nicotiana benthamiana. Next base: position 66,782,057 of record CM067332.1, read on the forward strand.
GCGTACATGTTATCAATTTACTCTGCTTGGAATAATGAATTCTGCCAACTCTATTTAAAGACCAGTTCTTGGTAAGAGCTCAAGGTACCTATCTTGATAAACAATGCAACATTCTTGCCCCCAAGGCTTAGGTTTATTGGCAAAAGCACAGATCGTAATGTGTGGCTTAAGCATACATCACAGGTCAGAAAATTGCCGTAAACAATAGCCTAGTACTTAAGTGAAAAAGGGTAGAGGGGAGGATCCATTATCTAACTAGTTTTGAACCGTGCATCACTAGTCCTGAAGCAAACCAAAAAAAAAGTGCAACACTGGAAATCTGCACTTTTTGTGGTGTTGGATTCATTTAGCTAGAACCAAGCTAAGGAGTTCTAAGGTAAACCTCGTGATTATAGGAGAACAGGCTGGAAGTTCTGAACTCATTTTAGTCTATAACTAAAGTTTCTTCTCAAGATCTATAATCTAACAAAGACTCGGACGTCTTCTCCTTTCCACCTCCACTGGTTCTTTTGGTATAAAGGAGAACCCCAACCAGAAAAGAAAATTCAATAATAGCATATGATGCCATCACCAAAACTTCAATTATATTTATGCAGCTGTGATGCAAACTACTTCTAATGATTATGCTCCTTTTTTGAATCCACCTATGGCAGATGCATAAACTACAAAACATCCTTGAAAAATACCTGCTGTGTCTAAGAAAGAGCCCAAAGTTCCAGCCCTTTCAGATCTCAAGGTTGAAACAAATTTCCTGCATAAATTTTAACGCTATAGTGAACATCTAGAAGCAAACGGACTAGATTTAGATGAAATTACAGCATTAACTTGGAGTTTTGAAATTCTTGTGCAAAAATGTCATGGACTCGAAGCAAAGGCGAAAGAAAAGAGGGGAAGAAAGCCAGAAAATATAGAAGGTAAAAAGTACAAGTAAAATCTAAAGGTTTCATCTTATGCCCCATAACTTATAAATCAGAAATAGCATAAAACTAGTGCTCAATTTAAAAATCAACGCCTAACAGTCTGAAACAACAACAACAACAACTACCCAGTATAGTCCCACAAAGTGGGGTCTGGGGAGGGTAGTATATAGACGAGCCTTACCCCTACCCGAAAGGGCAGAGAGGTTGTTTCCAATCGACCCTCGGCTCAGTGAAGGAAAGGAAAAACAAAAATAAAACAAAAGAGCATTATTAACTCCGGTAGAAATAGCGTAATAATTATCTAAATATAAGAGCCATAAATAAAATAGCATGCAATAATATCATACAGTAACTACCATAAATAACTACCATAAGGGAGACACACTCCAAAACACAAATCATCTATGGATAGCCCTGCCAAGCCTCACCCAATCCCGGGTGAGGAGTACAAAAAACTCTAGGAGCCCCTATCCTACAACCCTGATAGTACACCTCCAGACTTTCCTGTCAAGAGTCATGTCCTCGAAAACCCGCATTCTAGCCATGTCATGCCTAATCACCTCTCCCCAATACCTCTTAGGCCTCCCTCTGCCTCGTCGAACGCCGCCAGCCGCTCACAACTCCTCACCGGGGCATCAGGACTTCTCCTCCGCACATGCCCGAACCACCTCAGTCTCGCCTCTCGCATCTTCTCATCCACCGGGGCCACCCCCACCTTCTCTCGAATAACTTCATTCTTAATCTTATCTAACCTGGTGAGCCCGCACATCCACCTGAGCATCCTCATCTCCGCAACCTGCATTCTCTGAACATGAGAGTTCTTCACTGGCCAACACTCCGCCCCATCCAACATTGCAGGTCTAACTACATCTCTATAAAATTTTCCCTTGAGTTTCTGTGGAACTTTCTTGTCACACAGGACTCCTGATGCAAGCCTCCACTTTGACCACCCCGCTCCTATACGACGAGTGACGTCCCCGTCAATCTCTTTGTCCCCCTGAATCACCGACCCAAGATATTTGACACTGTCCCTCTTGGCGATGACCTGAGATCCAATCATCACGTCCCTGCCTACTTCGCTCAGCTCAGCGCTAAACTTGCACTCCAGGTATTCAGTCTTAGATCTGCTTATTTTGAAATCCTTAGACTCGAGAGTCTGTCTCCATACCTCTAACCTCTCAATAACACCGACCCTCGTCTCGTCTATCAAGCCTAACAGTCTGAAAGAAATTTATAAAAGCTTAGAAGAATGTCGACAGAATTTCATTTCATGATAATAGATTTCCCCTTACCAAACAAGCTTTTTCTAAAACCTATCCTAAAAGCCAATATAGTCTGTCAAATTGAAACAAGTGTTTTCAGAAGCGAAAAAAAAAAAAAAAAAAAAAAGACCCCTGAAGATTTAAGCAAGAAGTGATCTTCAAAATTAATAAAGCACACAAAATTACCTAATTTACAAGAACTTATATCATTATAATTCAATTTAATATCTAATTGCTTTATAGCAATTGCATCAATAGTTAGATGTAGTTGCATCATTTTTTATTCCAAAGAATCTTCCTACAAATCAAGAATTTGAAGAACAAAAAGGGGACAGAGAGAGGAGAGAAGCACAACGAAGCAGAAGTAACAAACGAATAGGATATGCACATAGCAGAAGAGGGCGACTTGCTCACCAGAAGAAGAAATTCATTGTGAAATGAAAGAAAGAAAATCGAGAGAAGCAGATAAACAGAAGTAGAAAAAGAAGAGCAGTATAAACCAGAGAAGACGAATAAGAGTTGCAGAAAAGAAACAGTTCCTAGTCCTCAGATAGCTATCCACCCAACTTTTTTCTCATCTCTTTTTTTTCTTTTCCATCTCATTTTTACAAAGTGATCACTCCCTGCTGGTTTGCACCTCATTATCGGAAGTGTGTATTTCTTCGAGTCACATTGTCTTACCATTAAAATAATGACCCATCTCTCCATATCACTTTTCATAACATTATAGAAAAATTTGTATACTATAGTTCTAAATGCATCTCCTTTGTAATATTTTTTATGCTCGGGCCAGTTTGTCCACACCTCGACATTTCACGGGATAACCTGCTACCTACCAGCAATAAGTACCAGATAACTCTGTTCACCAAGGAGATGGGGAGAAATCACCTAGTATTTTGCCACTGCTGGGATTTGAACCTGGGACCTCATGGTTCTCAACCCACTTCATTGACCACTAGGCCACACTCTTGGGTGCTCTCCTTTGTATTAAATTATTTATACATACAATAAAGATCTGTAGGTTGGGGACTCCTGCTTGGATCATTTTCCTGGTTTCTTCTGGGGGTCAGAGGAAAAGCAGGTGCTTATAACAAAACTGGTGGACAAATATAGAACAGCTACCAGAACAGAAAAGCAGAATAATAACACATACCAACCAGTTGCATTGCGCTGCTCATAATTCTTAATTGTATCTTCCAGTTCAAGAGCCTCTGTTACACATGTCAAATACTCACTGCATGTTAGAGGGTAAAGTTATCAGTTGGCCCTGGTAAAATCATTAAATTTATACAGCCAGAAGATAAAGAAACCTTTATCGGTATGCTGCTGAAACATACTGATAAACAAAATGCAGAGAGAAAAAAAAGTTCTAATTAGTTGTTAGAATAAGAATCTCATCATCAATGTCTTTCAAACACAGATAACAAAGCAAAATAGGAGTTAGTGAACATAGATAACCAGGACAAAGTGGTTAATCAGGAGCATCAAATGATTAATTCTAGCTGCATTCAGAAGCTAAAAGAACAGAATCCATCTTTAGGCCACGATGTATAAGATGTTATTAAAGAGAAAGATCTGCAAACAAATCGTACCAAAGGTGAATGCCTGGACAAAGGGACAGCTTTCCACAAACATCTAAACTAACGGGTAGGCTTTGTGAACTCCAAAAATGTACAAGAAGGAGAAGACCAGTCAGAGTCTAGAAACATATTTCTTTACAGAGGTAACAGACGCTTGTTAAGATCAAAACCTTCAGATATTGATAGGAGCTAGTAGATATCATCAAAAGGTCCCGTGCATTTTGTCATTCTAAGACCGTTGAAGTGTAGTAACAGATTTTATTACGGAGGTAACAGACGCTTGTTAAAATAAAAAACTTAATATATCGTATGAGCTAGTAGATATCATCGAATAGGTCCCGTGCTTACTTTCTATATGACCTGCTAGATGGGCATACTATGACTCATCAAGGAATAAGGAGACCTGGATCCGACACTCATTCTTGAACTACAGGATAATAAAATTGACTTAGATGAGGATTTTTTTCAGATGAATAATAAGTATCAAAGAATAGGTTCACATGGGCAAGCAATGCAAGAAGGCACAGCAAAGTATGGAAGCAGCAACTTGACATGCAGCATTGACTTCACCTTTTATATCTATAGTACTCCTCTCGAGCTATACGAAGATTACGCCTAAGTTTTGCCATTGATTTCTCATCTGTATCATAATCCATGTCATCTTCTCCCAATCGACCCCCTTGCGGTTTGAAAGATGGATCCTCTCTGAACTGTAAATGAAATAAATATCATGCATGTATTCGGAAAGCAAAAAGGAGGAGAGATAGTATCAGTCAGTAGGTAACAAAAAGGAGCCATACCATTTGAACTAACATCTTATCAATAACATCCATATAAGGCCTCAAAGGATCACGCTTGGACATCTGCTTCGATGTTGCCTGAGCAACCTGATTAAGTTCACCATGCCCAACAGTAGTTTATAAGTGCACGAGAAGAAAACCAGTAAAATTGATGTAACTTACTTCCTAAGTATCAAATAGCCAACAATCAAAAGTAACTTACTGGGCACACATAAGAGGAACAAACAAAAACCATTGACAATAAAATTTGCAATTTCTTGGCCACTCTATCAGCAGTATTCAATAGCATAATATCTCAATTACATTTCAAATGCAAGCTGTAACCTGAGTACAGAAATGAGACCAAAGCCCCAAACCCACCGAACAAGGTAGAAAGCATATTTTGAACACATAGCAGAATCATAAGCAAGACTTACCACAATAGCATTTGATAATTCTTGATGGGCATCATCAAGCTTCACAGCCATTTTGGTAATTTTATGAGAAAGCACCTTCTGACGAGTAGTCCAATCCGCATTTTTCCACATGCTCTTTGGAATTTCGCTCATACCAAAACCAAGAAGGAAAGCACCAGTCACAAGTCCAAAAGTATTTGAGCATGCCATAGCAAAACCCAGTGCATTACCATCCCTATGATTGACAAAAATGGACACATGATTATTTACTAAAATAATTGTAAAAACAGAAGATACAACGGTTGAGTTGCTTCTTCAACCTGCTGACAAAATTCACTCTCTAATCCATCAAAACATAAGCGACACACCATATACAATTTGGGATCTATTTGACTGAGAATGGGATGTGAGCAGATGATAAAGCCAATGAAGGACAAAGTCATTCTGTCTAGTTTGGAGAGAGTAAATTAGGAACGGGATGAACAGCCTGTGTATCCTTCAATTTACAGTAGCAGCGGAACCCAGATTTATGATTTAAAAATTATTAAAAATGCTTAGAGCAAAAAGAACGCACCAACGCTTCCGCATGGTAATGAGGAGAATAAGTCCAAGAAGACCGACGACCCCCAGGAGGGCATAAAAGACCAAGTTGGCATGTATGCTAGTCTTCAATCGCTCTACAAGTGTAAAGTCTCCAGCATCTTCAAAACCCTGAATGAGGGGAACCACGAGCCTATCCAACAAATATAAATAATCTGAATTAGGAAACACACGTCATAGAAATGTGAAAATGGAGATAGCTCCCAAGAGAAAACTGATAAATATACCAGCCAACTAATAGCAAAAGAGTGTTGCCTATCTATGACACAATTATCTACACAAAGCACTTTGTTACAAACAACAAGCAAAAGGTCTGAGTGAGGCAATCTAGCATCAATGTACTTCAATTTTATTTTAGACAAGATACTAAATTCACATTTTAAGCATTTGCCATCTTCAGCAGATACACGTCCAGAAGCAAATAGATACAAATGGAAGTCCACCATACCATGTAAGTAGGAATGTACTCCAATACGACCAGCTCCAAAAGAATGATATGCCTCCATTACCATGTCCACCTATTGTCTGAACAGAAAGACAATACAAATCAACACGAAATAAACATCATAAACTTTTGTATGAGCATTTACATCAAAGACAACACAATTTACTAATCTTAATTTCACTAAACTTTGTAAAATTCCTGACATTAGTTAGATACAGAGAGAAAAACCATTCACTATATTAGAAGACTGGCCAAATATGTTCTTTCAAAATTCAGGTAATGCATGACACCAGACAATGAGAATCCCATTAGACATGCACTAATTTCATGAACAAACCTGTCCGGCACAATCAACATGCACAACATACATAAATATAAAAAGATGTCTTTAAAAATGAACCATAACCAAAAAAGGGTATTCATTACAATACTGACCAAAGATGAGATTTAAGACTGTCATCATGCAGAGCATTTTTCTTTTTTTATTTTCACCGGGTGTCCGAGTCTTTAAGAGCCCAGATTAATTCCGATGGCCCTTAGAAATTGTTTGCACCCAGTGAAACTACCTCAGGAACGTGAAAACGTGAAATGGCTAATAGTTCCACACCCCCCCCCCCCCCGCCGCCAAAAAGGAAAAAGCTGGTGGACCTACTATTTATGATTGTGGTATCTGTGCCAGCATGTATGCACCTTAACTACATGTACTCGGTAATTCCGCCTACTAAAGTTTAGGCAGATGAAAAGGAAATCACCTAACGTTGTAATTCGAACATGAGAACTTACAGTTCTCCTCCCACTTTATTGACCACTAAGCAACACTCTAGGGTGCCACCCTTGGTGGACCTACTTCTTCAATCCTCAAAATCATCTTTTAGGACAAAATTAGGGGTGCTCTAAAGTGTTCAACTATAACTAGGCTTTAATTCCAACGAATTGGTATGACCTCCATAAATCCATGGCTTTGGATTTATTCTAGTCTTTCAAGACAACTCGCACGTGACTTTAGCTTTACCCCAATATTTCAGGTCAACAAAACATTAAAATCAATTTAAAACTAAAATGACATAATAGAAGAAGAAGAAGAAGAATGAAAATGTACCGTCCAAATATCGGCAGGCACAAGGATAATAATGGAGATAGAGCAAAACCAGGTATAACCAACAGTGAAGAATACGTAACGAGGCACGTCAGGACCAGAAAAGTATTTTAATGTCAAAATCACCATGCCTAGGGTTAATGGCAACGAGATCAAATAAAACACCCACATTTTCGTGCCTTTTTTAAATACAAATTCGATATATGAAATCGCAATTGATATGATATGACCGGAGAATTGGTCGGAGACGATCAGAAGGAAGTGATCGGCGTCGGTGAGTGCGAGTTATATTATTTTTCTCCTTCTGATCGTCTGCGATTTTCCCATTTGGTGAAAAGGGAAAGATGGTACTAGCTAACGTGCGCCGATTGACCTTTCTTTACGTTTGGTCTAAGTTTTTTCTAACGTGAGCGCGATGTGCCGTGCGCGTGTCTTCTTGGACAACTTTTCGGTGAAAATAGCTTTTGGATCGGTAATTTAAAATAACCCTATTTGCAAAGCTATTGATAAATAGTGTTATGAAATAATATAAGAACAAAAATAATAATACAAGAATAAGAACAAAACAATAGAGAGAAAAGTAGAGAAAGGAGTATTCTTATTGATACTTTGGGATGATTTACAATGGGGTAAGACCCCTCTATTTATAGGCATAGAAAAGACTTAGCCTCAAAGTAAAACTCTAGAATCTCTCTAAATATAGACATTCACCTTAAATAGGATTCTATTTATAACACTCCCCCTTGAATGTCTATTCAATAATGTGCCTCGTTAAAACCTTAACTAAAACAAAACCCAATGGGAAAAAATTTAAAGAAAAGGAAAAAGAGTACACATGTTTGAATATGCGCCTATTGGTTGCCTCGTTAAAAACCTTGCAAGGAAAACCCAGTGGGACAAAACCTTGTAAGGGAAAAAGAGTGCAACGCGCATTAACTCCCTCTGATAAGAACATCAATTCATATCCTTAAGTCTTCGAATTCCGATCTTGTGAACTAGCTTCTTGAAGGTTGACGTTGGTAGAGATTTTGTGAACAAATCAGCCATATTATCGCTTGAACGAATCTGTTGCACATTGATATCACCATTCTTTTGAAGATCATGTGTGAAAAATAACTTTAGTGAAATATGCTTTGTTCTATCTCCTTTTATGAATCCTCCCTTCAATTGAGCTATACATGCTGCATTGTCTTCATACAAAGTCGTGGGTAGTTTGTTACACTTCAAACCACATTTGTCTTGAATATGATGTATGATAGACCTCAACTACACACACTCCCGACTTGCTTCATGAATAGCGATTATCTCGGCATGATTAGATGAAGTAGCCACAATTAATTGCTTGGTCGATCGCCAAGATATGGCGGTGCCTCCACAGGTAAACGCATAACCTGTTTGAGATCGAGCCTTGTGTGGGTCGGATAAATATCCAGCATCAGCACAACCAACAAGATCAGAACTGCAATTATTGCCATAAAATAAGCCCATATCGGTGGTCCCTTTTAGGTACCGCAATATATGTTTGATCCCATTCCAATGTCTCCTTGTGGGAGCCGAGCTATACCTTGCTAAGACATTAACTGAAAAGGTTATGTCAGGCCTTGTAGTATTTGCAAGGTACATTAGTGCGCCAATTGCACTAAGATATGGTACTTCAGGACCAAGTAGCTCTTCATTCCTTTCTTGCGGTCGGAATGGATCTTTATTCACATCAAGTGATCGAACAACCATCGGAGTACTTAAAGGATGTGCTCCATCCATGTAAAACCGTTTCAGTACCTTTTCTATATAGGTAGATTGATGAACAAAAATTCCGTTTGCCAAATATTCAATTTGCAAACCAAGAAATAATTTTGTCTTTCCGAGATCTTTCATCTCGAATTCATTCTTTAGATAATAAATTGCCTTTTGGAGTTCTATGGGGGTTCCAATAATGTTTATGTCATCGACATATACGGCAAGTATAACAAATTCCGATGTTGTTTTCTTTATAAAAACACACGGGCAAATGGCATCATTTATATAGCCTTCTTTTAACAAATACTCACTAAGACGATTATACCACATTCGTCCTGATTGCTTTAGACCATACAAGGATCTTTGCAATTTGATTGAAAACATTTCCCGGGACTTTGAATTATGAGCGTTTGGCATTTTGAGTCCCTCGGGAATTTTCATGTATATCTCATTATCAAGTGAGCCATAAAGATAGGCAGTAACCACATCCATTAAATGCATGTCAAGCTTTTCAAGGACAGCAAAACTAATGAGATAACGAAAGGTTATAGCATTCATTACAAGCGAATATGTCTCTTCATAATCGACACCAAGCCTTTGAGAAAAACCTTGCGCAACAAGGCGTGCCTTATATCTTTGTACCTCGTTTTTCTCATTTCTCTTGCGTACAAAGACCCATTTATAGCCAACGGGCTTAACACCATTAGGTGTTTCAACTATAGGGCGAAAAACTTCACGTTTTGCTAGCTAATTCAATTCTGATTGAATTGCTTCTTGCCATTTTGGCCAATCATGTCTTTTTCGACATTCTTCAACAGATTGGGGTTCGAGATCCTCACATTCTTGCATAATGCTAGATGCGACATTATAAGCAAAGACATTATCCACCACTATATCCACTCGATCAAAATTTGCCTCAATATTGATTGGATTTATGGATAGTTCCGTATTTTCCAGAGTCTCGGGCTCAATGGATTCTTCATGAATCTCAGAATTTGTTAAATCATGAATTTCCTCATGAGATTCTTTCGTAGTGTCATTTTGATCGTTTGCTTTCCTCTTTCTAGGATTTCGATCTTTGGAACCTAATGGCCTGCCACGCTTCAGGCGTGCATTCGACTCTTGGTTATGACACTAGATAATTGTCCAACAGGGACATCAATACGGATTGGAACATTTTCCGCAGGGATGTGGGATTTCGTTATCCTTTTCAAGTTCGTAAATGCGTCAGGCATTTGATTTGTTATTCTTTGTAAATGGATAATCTTTTGTACCTCTCTTTCACAAATAGAGGTATGTGGATCAAGATGAGATAATGATGCATTTTTCCACAAAATTTCCCGTTTGGTTTCACCAACTTCTCCCCCTAATTTTGGGAAAAGTGTCTCATCAAATCGACAGTCTGCAAATCGTGCAGTGAACAAATCCCCTGTCAATGTTTCGAGGTAGCGAATAATGGAGGGCGATTCAAACCCAACATATATTCCTAACCTTCTTTGCGGACCCCTTTTGGTGCGGGATGGCGGTGCTACAGGCACATATACTGCGCATCCGAAGATTCTTAAATGGGATATATTGGGTTCATGACCCAAAACCAATTGCAACGGGGAATATTTGTGATAATTCGTCGGTCGAGACGAATTAGCATTGCTGCATGCAAAATGGTGTGACCCCATACCGAAGTGGGCAGCCTCGTTTTCATGAGTAATGGCCTTGCAATCAACTGCAGACGTTTAATTAACGATTCTGCAAGACCGTTTTGAGTGTGAACATGAGCTACAGAATGTTCCACTTTTATCCCAATTGATAAGCAATAATCATTAAATGCTTGGGATGAAAACTCAGCAGCATTATCCAGTCTAATAGACTTGATTGGATTATCAGGAAATTGTGCTCGTAGTCGAATTATTTGTGCCATTAATTTCGCAAATGCAAGGTTGCGTGATGACAACAGGCACACATGGGACCATCTACAGGATGCGTCTATCAAGACCATAAAATACCTAAAGGACCTACTGGGTGGGTGAATAGGTCCACAAATGTCCCCTTGTATACGTTCCAAAAACGTAGGTGACTCAGTCCCAACCTTTGTTGGTGATGGTCTTGTAATTAACTTGCCTTGGTAACAAGAAGTGCAAGAAAATTCATTATTTAAAAGAATCTTGAAATTCTTTAACGGATGCCCATATGAGCTCTCTATAACCGTCTCATCATGATTGATCCAGGGTGTCCCAATCGATCATGCCAAAGTACAAAAGTATTGGAATCAGTCACCTTTTGGTTTACTGTTGAATGTGCCTCAATTGCACTAATTTTTGTCCAATACAGGCCACAAGATAAAGACGGGAATTTCTCAATAACCCTCTTTTGGCCAGAAACATTCTTTGTAATGATGAGATATTCAAGATTATTCTCATCTATTGTCTCAACATGATATCCATTCCGGCGTATATCTTTAAAACTCAACAAGTTTCTCTTAGACTTGGAGGAGAACATTGCATTCTCTATGATAAACATTGTTCCTCTAGGCAGAGTTATAGTTGCTCTTCCGGAGCCTTCAATCAATTTACTACTACCAGAGATTGTAGTAACATCTGCCTTACACATACTTAGTTGAGAGAAATATTTCTTTTCTTTGAGTATCGTATGTGTAGTACATGAATCAACTAAACAAATATTTGATCCAAGATTGCTCTGTGAGATATCCATATTTGCTTTCCCATGGTTTGACATACAAAAGAAAATACACGAACATGAGAATAAACAAATTCAATCCGTTTGTCTCAATGTAATCGATTGTTAAACACACATAATCGATTATTTGCTAATTTTGAAAAACTTCAGATCACACTGTCTTAATATAATCGATTGTTAAACATAAATAATCGATTATTTGCTATTTTGAAAAACTTCAGATCACACTGTCTTAATATAATCGATTGTTAAACATACATAATCGATTATGTCTTAATATAATCGATTGTTAAACATACATAATCGATTATTTACTATTTTGAAAAACTTCAGATCATACTGTCTTAATATAATCGATTGTTAAACATACATAATCGATTATGTCTTAATATAATCGATTATTAACAAGTATATAATCGATTGTTTTGCAGTTTTAATGCGAAATATTAGATAATCGGCTAACTGTTAGGTTATTCGATTAACTCTACTGAAAAATAAAAATATCTTTGAAATTTAAGCATATTGAAACATTCTAAAGAACTAATACTAACATTATATCATAAACTAACTAATACGAGCTGATACTAATGACTATTAGTTTATTCACTAACTAATACAAATAAGTAAAATAAAATCAAACAATTCCATCTTCCTTCATCACAGATCCATCACCGATTAAGTGGTCTATTTTCCCCTCGGGTTGCTCAAAGAGGTCTGCCACATCCAGGTGGGTGATGTCAAAATTGTCGTCAGAGACAAAATTTGTTCAGGGCCTTTATTCTTTAGAGATGCTTGATAAATATCAACCAAATATCTTGGTATACGGCAAGCTTTTGACCAGTGCCCTTTTCCACCGCAACGATAACATATAGTTTCTGAACTATTTGCCTTAGGATCCTCATAATCCCGTTTCTGCTTTCGGCGGTTATCTCTCCTCGGTGGGTGACGGACATCATGGAGATTTCTTCCTTATCTACGTCCACGGCTATGACCCCGATTACGACCGCGACCATGATTAGATCCATGGCCCTTTTCATGATTGGCATAATGAGAATACACATTATCTGCTTCAGGCAATGGTGTAGACCCGGTGGGTCGATTTTCGTGATTTCTCATGAGCAGGTCATTGTTTCGCTCAGCCACAAGTAGGAGAGAAATCAGTTCAGAGTACTTTTTGAAGCCTTTCTCTCTGTACTGTTGTTGCAGTACCATATTGGAGGCATGAAACCTTGTAAACGTTTTCTCAAGCATATCATAATCAGAGATATTATCTCCACAGAGTTTCAATTTAGAAGTAATTCTGAACATTGCAGAATTATATTCAGAAATAGACTAAAAGTCTTGGAGCCTCAGATGAGCCCAATCATATCGTGCTTGTGGCAGAGTGACCAACTTCAGGTTGTCATATCTCTCCTTTAAGCCATTCCACAAGATGAGTGGATCTTTGACTGTGAGATATTCAATTTTCAAACCTTCATCAAGGTGATGGCGCAAGAAAATCAAGGCCTTAGCACAGTCTTGGGTGGATGCTTTATCTCTGTCTTTAATGGCGTCTCCAAGACCCATAGCATCTAAGTGGATTTCAGCATCCAACTCCCATGTCATATAGTTCTTGCCCGAAATTTCAAGGGCAACGAACTTTCTTTTCATAATATCAGACATAATTAAAACCAAATTCGGAAAGAGGAAATACCTTAATTTTCTCAAGAGGATTCTTGAGACGGTAGAGTCTCGTGCTGATAACGTGTTATGAAATAATATAAGAACAAGAACAATAATACAAGAACAAGAACAATAGAGAGAAAAGTAGAGAGAGGAGTATTCTTATTGATACTTAGGGATGATTTACAATGGGGTAAAACCCCTATATTTATAGGCATAGAAAAGACTTAGCCTCAAAGTAAAACTCTAGAATCTCGCTAAATATAGACATTCGCCTTAAATAGGATTCTATTTATAACAAATAGTTTATTTTGTTAAAATATAGAAACTTCATGTGTTAGCACTACGGATCTCTTATTTATAAATTTCTAACATATTGTATTAAATACTCCAACACAAAAGTTCAGTATATTGATTATAGAATTTATGTGTATCAACTTCCAACATATTATATTGAAACTCAACATTAGAAGTGGCTATCGGTCGATCCGATCCGGTTATAAATATTATCGGTTTAGCATACCGGTTATCGATTTACAAATTTGATAAACCCACAAGCAAACCGATAAGATATCGATTATCTGTTATTGGTTATTCGGTTATCCATCAGTATCGGTTCGGATATGATTTACCCCATAAGATTACTCAATCTAAAGTAATTCAAAGAGAGAAGATAATTCACTGGAGTTAAGCAAAAAATAGAAGAATTGACATATAGTATACTACCCATTTCCGCATTCTGTCTAGTGGTCACAACTGGAATAGTACTAATTATTCAACAATAATTGTCCAAATACATTAATAATAATATGAAGTAGTAGCAATTTTACCTTAAAATTAACAAGTCCAAACATACAGTACTAACAGTCTAAGATAAACTAGATGTTGTTTGTCAAATGACTAACTTGAAAAAAGAAAGCATATAGCAAAACCTTAATCTGCGCATGGGCAATAGTAACACATAAATGAAAAACACCTACGAGTCAAGAAAACGTTGTCCTGTTGTTAAAGCTCAGTGTATTGTGCAGAATAATAATGTTCAAGAATATACCCGAAATTAACGAAGATTGTCGATTGAGAATTGATAATTGCGGAGAGAAATTGGTAGTAGGTATAGGCTGCATAACGCGAGCTCACAAAATTAAGAAACGAAAACAAAAATAAATAAAGAATCATTAAAAGTCAAAAATACCAATATGAAAATTAATTTTGTTATAGAAATTAAAGCCTAATGTATAAGACAAAAAAATTACGCTAGGAGTAACTAGCAAGGTCTATGAAGAATGAAGATGAAGCAACTGAATAGTGCGACTGAGAAAGAATGTGAGAGAATGAACTGAAACCATAGCATATGAATATACTTAAGGGTAAAGTTATAATTTTATTAATTCTTACTAGGTTATCGGTTAACTCATTAATAAAATTAGCAAACTGAGACCCGAACCGATAATTCAATAGTGAAAGAATTTTGAACTGGTACCGAACCGTTAGCCCAATAACGCAATACCGATAACCCAATAAATAATTAACGGTTCGAGTTATGGGTTTTACTTGATATATACCTAGCCTACTCGGCGCATTATGAAAATTCGAGACATTACGTTGAAGTTTTTCGAATTTTTAAGGGTAATTTTATTTATATTTTATATTTTTACATGAAAAATTATTATATTTTAATTACTTTTGAAATTGCATTATTTTTAACTTATAGTTGTAAATCCTGTTGGAAATAACGCTTTACGCTAGAGGGGGGGGTGAATAGCGTTTTAAAAATATTAAGCGTTTTAGTGCGGAATTTAAAAACTTTGCAGAAATTAAAACAAGTGCAGTAAAATAAACTTACACAATGATGTATCCTGGTTGGCCACAAACGTGGTTAGTCCAGTCCCCGAGAGACTCTCTCGGGATTTCCACTAAACTTGTCAAGCTTACGGGTGCTTAACAAACCGTTACAGCTGAGGACACAAGCCTCACCTAGGTGCTCGGGGATCACAATCCCAAAGACTTCAATTGCTCGGGGATACCAATCCCAAAGACTTCAATTGCTCGGGGATAACAATCCCAAAGACTTCAATTGCTCGGGGATAACAATCCCAAAGACTTCAACTGCTCAGGGATAACAATCCCAAAGACTTCAACTGCTCGGGGATAACAATCCCAAAGACTTCAACTGAGGAATCACAAGTTCCTCAACAAACGAGAATCGCAATTCTCTTACAAACACAAAACAAACTCACTTTACAAAGTACTCCTCAATGAGTAGATATGAGTAGAAATAGTACGCTCAAGATCACAACAACTTAGCTCAATAGAATGGCTCTTCAAAAAGCTTTATGGATGAATGAAAATGATGATCAATGTAAGAAAGCTTTTAGCAATGAAAATACTTAAATTGTATATGTTGTTGTTGTGAAAACACTGAGTTAAGCCTGTATTTATAGGTGAAAAACTCAGTCTTACCGTTGTCTAATTGCCAATTAAGGATTGCTGAAATTACTCAGTGACAATCGATTGTCAAGACTAAACAATCGATTGTTTGCCTATCAGATCAAAAATTCAATCCCAGATTTTACGTCAACAATCGATTACTTCAAATCAATAATCGATTATTTATAACGTTAAAAAATCCTTTCCAATTTTTGGCATAAAACATCGATTATCAGGAAATCAACAATCGATTATTTTAACAACGTTCAGAAAATCTTTTCCAGATTTTACGCAAAACATCGATTGTTAAATATCAACAATCGATTACCTGAAGGTAATTTGAAAATGTATGACAACGGTTAGTTCCAACAATCGATTATCAAATAGAACAATCGATTATAAATTAATTCCAAAACTTACTGTCTCATATATAATCGATTATCAAAAGCCATAATCGATTATTAATTAATTTCAAAACTTTCTGTCTCATATATAATCGATTATCAAAAGCCATAATCGATTATTAATTAATTTCAAAACTTTCTGTCTCATATATAATCGATTATCAAAAGCCACAATCGATTATTAATTTATTTAAAAACACTGGGAGATATTTTTCTCATTCTGATCGATTACCATTAGTTCATAATCGATTTTTCTGAGTTTTGAAAACTTTGCCTCAGTTAACAATCGATTATCAAAAGTACACAATCGATTGTTATGCAGTTTGCAAAAACCTGATGTTAACTGACTTACTCACAATCGATTATCATTAATTCACAATCGATTGTCATGCAGTCTTGGCTTAGAGATACTCGATTATCATAAGTACATAATCGATTATCTTAGCCCAGATTTTTGAGGCATGTTTGAAAAACATTTTAACAAATATAAATATGCATAGTTTAAAATCATTTGACACTTAAGTTAGATATGCATGATTTTGGAAAAATAATTTTAGTAGAGAAGCCATGTTATGAGCCAAGATTGAGGAATCAAGATCACAATTAATATTGACTCAATTATAACATTTCTAAACTTTGTCTTGAGCTTCTTGTAATGCATCCATTTTGTGCTTGTCCTTGAGCACTGCTATATATCGCTTATTGCTTTGTTTGACATTCATCAAAACCTACAAAAGAACACACGTTTAGTATATTGCATTTGAAACGTGTTTCCAACAATTTCCCCCTTTTTGATAATGGCAAACATAAGCGGGATATATGCAATAATTATTTTGATAATCCAAGACAAGAGTAAAGTATGCAATTTGATGTTCCCCCTCAATTCATGTTCCCCCTCACTTTAAGCATGAATGAAGTTGAGAGTGATATAGCATACTTCTTGATATCCCGTTTCTTCCCCCTTTTGCCATTAGCAAAAATTTACACAAGGGAAGAATATGAAAAAAATGTGAAATAAACACAAGTTTATTTATTGGAAAATTAAGATAACATTACAAGGGTGACACCAAACATAACTAACCAATCAAGAACAAACAGACCAAAAACAACAATTTCTCATAACAACAACAATTTCATCATTCATCACCCCCATCCCCTTCATCATCATTGGTAGGCGCTTGATATGGCACCATTTGAGCATAGGCATAATGCACGTGATCAAAGTAACCATGGACCTCACGGGTTAGTTGAGTAATTTGGTCAGAAATGGTCCGGAGGGTAGGCTCCTGAGGAGGATGAGCACGACGGGCTTGTCGATTTTGAGGAGGAGCGGGAGCATGATCACCATCATGATGAAAGGAAGACTCCGAAATTTCCCAGATTTTGGTGCTCTTTTTGAGAGGACCATTAGCAATATTGACTCCGGAAGCTTCAAGAAATTTCATTATTAAGAGGGCATAGGGGAGAGGTATGTCATCTCTGGTGGCATTGAACATATGAGATAGAATAAGCTTGCACCAATTTATTTTAACACCGGTGACAATGGCATGAAGAAATTTGGCATCCTCTTGGGAAATGGTGGTGTGATTGAGTTTACGGGGTTTGAGAACACGAGTGATGAAATAGAGAATGAAACGATAATTCGGGTCCATACCCTTTATGGTGGGACGACGGGAAGAGGACTCATCATAGGCTACTCCGGCTTGGCGGAAGAGATTAGCTTCATCAATCATGACCCCGGCATCATTTATGTACTGGTAGATGTCTTCACCATCATGCGGAATGCCGGCAATGAGGTGGAGGTTATCTTCAGAAATTAGAATGGGAATGCCGTTAACATTGGTAACAAGTTCACCCTCATCATCTTTGTGAAGGTTGGAGTAAAAAGCTTCAACCAAAGAAATGTTGTAGTAGGGGTGAGTAAGGAGTAGGAAATTGAAAAGGTTGCACTCTCTTAGCATATTTGCGGCTGTAATGAATGGTGCAACAAGAGCGTTTGTTGAAAAGCGAGGAGGGAGAATAAGGCGTTTCTCAAATTTGGTTAAGAAACGGGTGAGCTCTTCATTGGATTCAAAGATAGAACCGATCCATCTTGATATGGATGGCGAGAAGAAGAAGCACCTTGTTTGGAACGAGCACGTTTTGAGTTGCGGCTTGACTTTTTTTTTTTTTTTGAAAGGATGTGCTAGGATTTTTCAAAGAAAACAAGAGAATTTGATGCTTGGGAGGCTTGAGTGAGTATACAAGAGCATATGTGCAGCCTATATATAGAGAAGGAATGAATCTTACATTTATTGGAAATGATTTGAAGAGATTTGAAGTCTGAAACGGTAAAAATAAATTCACTGACCGTTCAACAATCGATTGTTTGAATGGAATAATCGATTGTCATTAATGAAAATGATCTGACACATCGATTACACGTCAGAACGGTAAGAAAATTTGAAAAAGATAGTCGATTGTCAAACTTGGTAATCGATTGTTTTTCATATTTATGACCTGTCAGGAATCGATTATGGAGCCAAAATGGTAACATAAGTTTAAAACAGATAATCGATTGTCAATATATAGTAATCGATTGTTTCACTCACAGAGAGTTTGAATTTTGGCAAATAATCGATTGGCAGAACAAATAATCGATTGTTTGGAAGGGGGATGCTGAAATGATGAGACTTAATTCTATCAGGCAATGTAAACATTTAACAAGATTTCATGGAAAAAAATTGAATCAACAAATAATCGATTATTGATACTGATAATCGATTGTAAGCATAAATAATCGATTATGATCGAATTTTTTTCTTGTATCAAGATAATTCATACTTTCCTCTTACCTTTTGGGGGATGCCTGCAAAATAGAATTAAACATCTCCGACGCTCAAGTCAGTAATCTATAAATGAAATAATAACTTTGAAACTCGTGTAGTCGGGTGAAAAAAAATGAACTCTTAAGAATTTTGTCCTAGGATGTTCTTAAGAGGGTTTAGGGTACTTACCTTCCCTTCGACTTTGCCAATTACCTGATTTTGAACATCCTCCGTTCATTTTGGTCTTTTGGCTCATTCTCCAATTTACGAAGCTTTTTCCACAATTTTGCCTTTTGAATTTTTCGAAAATACTTCCGATTTAAAAAAACATAAGTCGACTTTTCCGTCTCTTCCTCTTTCTTTGTGCTTTAATTGAAGGAATTTTGAATTCGTCTCTCGTCAAGTGTTTGGAGCATCCACTACACTTGATTCCTTCAAGCACACCTGCAAAACAAATCAATGCTCTTTTGGTACCCATGCCATTTTGGGTCCTTGAGGGTTATGCATACTATAATGATATGTTTGAGTAGCATGTCTATGTCTAGTAAAGCATGCGGGAGCAATATGACCAATTCGTCTACAATAATGACATGTCACATTTGGATTATGCATGCGTCTAGGCTCATAGTAGCTAGAATAATGCACATTGTTTACTCTATTTTCATTTCTCCTAATTTGAACACCATAGTCATTTCTAGGTTGAACATTTCGGGATCTTCTAGCATGATCATTGTTGTGCCTAAAATATGCATCATGTCTATGGTGACGATTGCTAGGCGGAAGGTCATGTCTAGGTCTCCTAATATTTTGTCTAGCATGCATGTTTGTTTTAGGAAAGGCATTTTTGTTATTAATCCTAGGTTGAGCTCTAGGTGGTTGGGTTTTTGCATCAACCTCTTCTTCATTTATGAAGCCTATTCCATGCTTGGTTGATTTCAAGTTATCAAGCACCACATTCAAGTTTTTATGAGAGGAGTTGAATTTATCTAGTGTGCCTTTTAATCTACCTACTTCATTCTTAAGGTCTACACAAGAAGCACAATTTTTTGTAGAACTCTCGGGCTTGTCAGAACTTCTTTTCCCATAAAACTTGTTTTGTTCTAGTAGCTTCTCATTTTCCAAAACCAATTTTTCTAATTCTTTTTCTTTTAATGAAAACTGTTTTTGAAAATCTTGTTCTTTTAGAGAAGCATTTTCTCTTAAACTAGTGACGGTTTTTGTAACTTTGAGAAATTCAGCATACAATTCATCAAAGGCATTTCTCATGTCATCAAGAGTATAAAAATTTTGAGAAGAGATTTGACTTACCTCACTTTGATTTTCTTCCTGTGCCATGAGGCAGAGATTTGCCGCTTCTTCGTTTTCTTCTTCACTGGATTCGTCTCCGGAATCTCCTCCCCAAGATATGTATGCTCGTTGCTTCTTGAAGGGTTTCTTCTCCTTTTTAAGATTTGGGCAGTTTGTTTTGATATGTCCTGTTTCACCACATTCATAACATTTAACTTGCTCACCTTGCTTTTTCCCTTTGCGGTCATATTCTTTTCGCATGAATTTTTGGAACTTTTTGATGATGAGTCCAAATTCGCTATCTCCATCCTCTTCAATTGGTGATTGACTTGTGCTCGCCTTTAGAGCAATCTTTTGCCTTCTTTGTTCGTCAACAACAGGGTTAAGAATAGTGGATTCATAAGTCTTAAGATTACCTCTAAGAGCGTCTATGGTGACGTTCGTGATTCCAATTGACTCTTGAATCGCATCGGCCTTTGATCGCCATGCCGGTGTTAGGCTCCTAAGGATTTTTCGAACTAGTTCTTTGTCTGTGAACGTCTTCTTGAGTGCGTGGAGATCATTCACTATTGATGAGAACCGCTCAAACATCTCGTCTACCTTTTCGCCTTCCTTCATATGGAACAATTCGTAAGCATGAGTTAAAAAATCAATTTTAGCTTCTCTTACCTGGTCAGTCCCTTCGTAAGTGACCTCAAGCTTGTCCCACATTTCTTTCGCTGTTTTGCAGCAGGAGATTTTCCTGTAATCATTAGCATTAACAGCACAGAGTAATAAATTAATAGCTTTAAAATTATTTTGGACCATTCGATTATCCTCGGCGTTGAATTCCTCTTCTGTTTTTGGCACCCATATTCCTTCCACCTGTTTGACAGGAACCTCATTTCCTTTGGTGTACACCTTCCACAAGTAAGGGCTGTTTGATCTGACGAATATCTGCATCCTTTCTTTCCAATATGAATAATTAGTCCCGTTGAACAAAGGAGGTCTTGTGGGGCACTGTCCTTCATCAATACCTGCAAAAGAGTCTAGAGTAGAAGCCATGGAAAGATTCTCTCAAACGGTTAAGTCTTTCAGAGAGTATGGCTCTGATACCAATTGTTGGAAATAACGCTTTACGCTAGAGGGGGGGGTGAATAGCGTTTTAAAAATATTAAGCGTTTTAGTGCGGAATTTAAAAACTTTGCAGAAATTAAAACAAGTGCAGTAAAATAAACTTACACAATGATGTATCCTGGTTGGCCACAAACGTGGTTAGTCCAGTCCCCGAGAGACTCTCTCGGGATTTCCACTAAACTTGTCAAGCTTACGGGTGCTTAACAAACCGTTACAGCTGAGGACACAAGCCTCACCTAGGTGCTCGGGGATCACAATCCCAAAGACTTCAATTGCTCGGGGATACCAATCCCAAAGACTTCAATTGCTCGGGGATAACAATCCCAAAGACTTCAATTGCTCGGGGATAACAATCCCAAAGACTTCAACTGCTCAGGGATAACAATCCCAAAGACTTCAACTGCTCGGGGATAACAATCCCAAAGACTTCAACTGAGGAATCACAAGTTCCTCAACAAACGAGAATCGCAATTCTCTTACAAACACAAAACAAACTCACTTTACAAAGTACTCCTCAATGAGTAGATATGAGTAGAAATAGTACGCTCAAGATCACAACAACTTAGCTCAATAGAATGGCTCTTCAAAAAGCTTTATGGATGAATGAAAATGATGATCAATGTAAGAAAGCTTTTAGCAATGAAAATACTTAAATTGTATATGTTGTTGTTGTGAAAACACTGAGTTAAGCCTGTATTTATAGGTGAAAAACTCAGTCTTACCGTTGTCTAATTGCCAATTAAGGATTGCTGAAATTACTCAGTGACAATCGATTGTCAAGACTAAACAATCGATTGTTTGCCTATCAGATCAAAAATTCAATCCCAGATTTTACGTCAACAATCGATTACTTCAAATCAATAATCGATTATTTATAACGTTAAAAAATCCTTTCCAATTTTTGGCATAAAACATCGATTATCAGGAAATCAACAATCGATTATTTTAACAACGTTCAGAAAATCTTTTCCAGATTTTACGCAAAACATCGATTGTTAAATATCAACAATCGATTACCTGAAGGTAATTTGAAAATGTATGACAACGGTTAGTTCCAACAATCGATTATCAAATAGAACAATCGATTATAAATTAATTCCAAAACTTACTGTCTCATATATAATCTATTATCAAAAGCCATAATCGATTATTAATTAATTTCAAAACTTTCTGTCTCATATATAATCGATTATCAAAAGCCATAATCGATTATTAATTAATTTCAAAACTTTCTGTCTCATATATAATCGATTATCAAAAGCCACAATCGATTATTAATTTATTTAAAAACACTGGGAGATATTTTTCTCATTCTGATCGATTACCATTAGTTCATAATCGATTTTTCTGAGTTTTGAAAACTTTGCCTCAGTTAACAATCGATTATCAAAAGTACACAATCGATTGTTATGCAGTTTGCAAAAACTTGATGTTAACTGACTTACTCACAATCGATTATCATTAATTCACAATCGATTGTCATGCAGTCTTGGCTTAGAGATACTCGATTATCATAAGTACATAATCGATTATCTTAGCCCAGATTTTTGAGGCATGTTTGAAAAACATTTTAACAAATATAAATATGCATAGTTTAAAATCATTTGACACTTAAGTTAGATATGCATGATTTTGGAAAAATAATTTTAGTAGAGAAGCCATGTTATGAGCCAAGATTGAGGAATCAAGATCACAATTAATATTGACTCAATTATAACATTTCTAAACTTTGTCTTGAGCTTCTTGTAATGCATCCATTTTGTGCTTGTCCTTGAGCACTGCTATATATCGCTTATTGCTTTGTTTGACATTCATCAAAACCTACAAAAGAACACACGTTTAGTATATTGCATTTGAAACGTGTTTCCAACAATTTCCCCCTTTTTGATAATGGCAAACATAAGCGGGATATATGCAATAATTATTTTGATAATCCAAGACAAGAGTAAAGTATGCAATTTGATGTTCCCCCTCAATTCATGTTCCCCCTCACTTTAAGCATGAATGAAGTTGAGAGTGATATAGCATACTTCTTGATATCCCGTTTCTTCCCCCTTTTGCCATTAGCAAAAATTTACACAAGGGAAGAATATGAAAAAAATGTGAAATAAACACAAGTTTATTTATTGGAAAATTAAGATAACATTACAAGGGTGACACCAAACATAACTAACCAATCAAGAACAAACAGACCAAAAACAACAATTTCTCATAACAACAACAATTTCATCATTCATCACCCCCATCCCCTTCATCATCATTGGTAGGCGCTTGATATGGCACCATCTGAGCATAGGCATAATGCACGTGATCAAAGTAACCATGGACCTCACGGGTTAGTTGAGTAATTTGGTCAGAAATGGTCCGGAGGGTAGGCTCCTGAGGAGGATGAGCACGACGGGCTTGTCGATTTTGAGGAGGAGCGGGAGCATGATCACCATCATGATGAAAGGAAGACTCCGAAATTTCCCAGATTTTGGTGCTCTTTTTGAGAGGACCATTAGCAATATTGACTCCGGAAGCTTCAAGAAATTTCATTATTAAGAGGGCATAGGGGAGAGGTATGTCATCTCTGGTGGCATTGAACATATGAGATAGAATAAGCTTGCACCAATTTATTTTAACACCGGTGACAATGGCATGAAGAAATTTGGCATCCTCTTGGGAAATGGTGGTGTGATTGAGTTTACGGGGTTTGAGAACACGAGTGATGAAATAGAGAATGAAACGATAATTCGGGTCCATACCCTTTATGGTGGGACGACGGGAAGAGGACTCATCATAGGCTACTCCGGCTTGGCGGAAGAGATTAGCTTCATCAATCATGACCCCGGCATCATTTATGTACTGGTAGATGTCTTCACCATCATGCGGAATGCCGGCAATGAGGTGGAGGTTATCTTCAGAAATTAGAATGGGAATGCCGTTAACATTGGTAACAAGTTCACCCTCATCATCTTTGTGAAGGTTGGAGTAAAAAGCTTCAACCAAAGAAATGTTGTAGTAGGGGTGAGTAAGGAGTAGGAAATTGAAAAGGTTGCACTCTCTTAGCATATTTGCGGCTGTAATGAATGGTGCAACAAGAGCGTTTGTTGAAAAGCGAGGAGGGAGAATAAGGCGTTTCTCAAATTTGGTTAAGAAACGGGTGAGCTCTTCATTGGATTCAAAGATAGAACCGATCCATCTTGATATGGATGGCGAGAAGAAGAAGCACCTTGTTTGGAACGAGCACGTTTTGAGTTGCGGCTTTACTTTTTTTTTTTTGAAAGGATGTGCTAGGATTTTTCAAAGAAAACAAGAGAATTTGATGCTTGGGAGGCTTGAGTGAGTATACAAGAGCATATGTGCAGCCTATATATAGAGAAGGAATGAATCTTACATTTATTGGAAATGATTTGAAGAGATTTGAAGTCTGAAACGGTAAAAATAAATTCACTGACCGTTCAACAATCGATTGTTTGAATGGAATAATCGATTGTCATTAATGAAAATGATCTGACACATCGATTACACGTCAGAACGGTAAGAAAATTTGAAAAAGATAGTCGATTGTCAAACTTGGTAATCGATTGTTTTTCATATTTATGACCTGTCAGGAATCGATTATGGAGCCAAAATGGTAACATAAGTTTAAAACAGATAATCGATTGTCAATATATAGTAATCGATTGTTTCACTCACAGAGAGTTTGAATTTTGGCAAATAATCGATTGGCAGAACAAATAATCGATTGTTTGGAAGGGGGATGCTGAAATGATGAGACTTAATTCTATCAGGCAATGTAAACATTTAACAAGATTTCATGGAAAAAAATTGAATCAACAAATAATCGATTATTGATACTGATAATCGATTGTAAGCATAAATAATCGATTATGATCGAATTTTTTTCTTGTATCAAGATAATTCATACTTTCCTCTTACCTTTTGGGGGATGCCTGCAAAATAGAATTAAACATCTCCGACGCTCAAGTCAGTAATCTATAAATGAAATAATAACTTTGAAACTCGTGTAGTCGGGTGAAAAAAAATGAACTCTTAAGAATTTTGTCCTAGGATGTTCTTAAGAGGGTTTAGGGTACTTACCTTCCCTTCGACTTTGCCAATTACCTGATTTTGAACATCCTCCGTTCATTTTGGTCTTTTGGCTCATTCTCCAATTTACGAAGCTTTTTCCACAATTTTGCCTTTTGAATTTTTCGAAAATACTTCCGATTTAAAAAAACATAAGTCGACTTTTCCGTCTCTTCCTCTTTCTTTGTGCTTTAATTGAAGGAATTTTGAATTCGTCTCTCGTCAAGTGTTTGGAGCATCCACTACACTTGATTCCTTCAAGCACACCTGCAAAACAAATCAATGCTCTTTTGGTACCCATGCCATTTTGGGTCCTTGAGGGTTATGCATACTATAATGATATGTTTGAGTAGCATGTCTATGTCTAGTAAAGCATGCGGGAGCAATATGACCAATTCGTCTACAATAATGACATGTCACATTTGGATTATGCATGCGTCTAGGCTCATAGTAGCTAGAATAATGCACATTGTTTACTCTATTTTCATTTCTCCTAATTTGAACACCATAGTCATTTCTAGGTTGAACATTTCGGGATCTTCTAGCATGATCATTGTTGTGCCTAAAATATGCATCATGTCTATGGTGACGATTGCTAGGCGGAAGGTCATGTCTAGGTCTCCTAATATTTTGTCTAGCATGCATGTTTGTTTTAGGAAAGGCATTTTTGTTATTAATCCTAGGTTGAGCTCTAGGTGGTTGGGTTTTTGCATCAACCTCTTCTTCATTTATGAAGCCTATTCCATGCTTGGTTGATTTCAAGTTATCAAGCACCACATTCAAGTTTTTATGAGAGGAGTTGAATTTATCTAGTGTGCCTTTTAATCTACCTACTTCATTCTTAAGGTCTACACAAGAAGCACAATTTTTTGTAGAACTCTCGGGCTTGTCAGAACTTCTTTTCCCATAAAACTTGTTTTGTTCTAGTAGCTTCTCATTTTCCAAAACCAATTTTTCTAATTCTTTTTCTTTTAATGAAAACTGTTTTTGAAAATCTTGTTCTTTTAGAGAAGCATTTTCTCTTAAACTAGTGACGGTTTTTGTAACTTTGAGAAATTCAGCATACAATTCATCAAAGGCATTTCTCATGTCATCAAGAGTATAAAAATTTTGAGAAGAGATTTGACTTACCTCACTTTGATTTTCTTCCTGTGCCATGAGGCAGAGATTTGCCGCTTCTTCGTTTTCTTCTTCACTGGATTCGTCTCCGGAATCTCCTCCCCAAGATATGTATGCTCGTTGCTTCTTGAAGGGTTTCTTCTCCTTTTTAAGATTTGGGCAGTTTGTTTTGATATGCCCTGTTTCACCACATTCATAACATTTAACTTGCTCACCTTGCTTTTTCCCTTTGCGGTCATATTCTTTTCGCATGAATTTTTGGAACTTTTTGATGATGAGTCCAAATTCGCTATCTCCATCCTCTTCAATTGGTGATTGACTTGTGCTCGCCTTTAGAGCAATCTTTTGCCTTCTTTGTTCGTCAACAACAGGGTTAAGAATAGTGGATTCATAAGTCTTAAGATTACCTCTAAGAGCGTCTATGGTGACGTTCGTGATTCCAATTGACTCTTGAATCGCATCGGCCTTTGATCGCCATGCCGGTGTTAGGCTCCTAAGGATTTTTCGAACTAGTTCTTTGTCTGTGAACGTCTTCTTGAGTGCGTGGAGATCATTCACTATTGATGAGAACCGCTCAAACATCTCGTCTACCTTTTCGCCTTCCTTCATATGGAACAATTCGTAAGCATGAGTTAAAAAATCAATTTTAGCTTCTCTTACCTGGTCAGTCCCTTCGTAAGTGACCTCAAGCTTGTCCCACATTTCTTTCGCTGTTTTGCAGCAGGAGATTTTCCTGTAATCATTAGCATTAACAGCACAGAGTAATAAATTAATAGCTTTAAAATTATTTTGGACCATTCGATTATCCTCGGCGTTGAATTCCTCTTCTGTTTTTGGCACCCATATTCCTTCCACCTGTTTGACAGGAACCTCATTTCCTTTGGTGTACACCTTCCACAAGTAAGGGCTGTTTGATCTGACGAATATCTGCATCCTTTCTTTCCAATATGAATAATTAGTCCCGTTGAACAAAGGAGGTCTTGTGGGGCACTGTCCTTCATCAATACCTGCAAAAGAGTCTAGAGTAGAAGCCATGGAAAGATTCTCTCAAACGGTTAAGTCTTTCAGAGAGTATGGCTCTGATACCAATTGTTGGAAATAACGCTTTACGCTAGAGGGGGGGGGGTGAATAGCGTTTTAAAAATATTAAGCGTTTTAGTGCGGAATTTAAAAACTTTGCAGAAATTAAAACAAGTGCAGTAAAATAAACTTACACAATGATGTATCCTGGTTGGCCACAAACGTGGTTAGTCCAGTCCCCGAGAGACTCTCTCGGGATTTCCACTAAACTTGTCAAGCTTACGGGTGCTTAACAAACCGTTACAGCTGAGGACACAAGCCTCACCTAGGTGCTCGGGGATCACAATCCCAAAGACTTCAATTGCTCGGGGATACCAATCCCAAAGACTTCAATTGCTCGGGGATAACAATCCCAAAGACTTCAATTGCTCGGGGATAACAATCCCAAAGACTTCAACTGCTCAGGGATAACAATCCCAAAGACTTCAACTGCTCGGGGATAACAATCCCAAAGACTTCAACTGAGGAATCACAAGTTCCTCAACAAACGAGAATCGCAATTCTCTTACAAACACAAAACAAACTCACTTTACAAAGTACTCCTCAATGAGTAGATATGAGTAGAAATAGTACGCTCAAGATCACAACAACTTAGCTCAATAGAATGGCTCTTCAAAAAGCTTTATGGATGAATGAAAATGATGATCAATGTAAGAAAGCTTTTAGCAATGAAAATACTTAAATTGTATATGTTGTTGTTGTGAAAACACTGAGTTAAGCCTGTATTTATAGGTGAAAAACTCAGTCTTACCGTTGTCTAATTGCCAATTAAGGATTGCTGAAATTACTCAGTGACAATCGATTGTCAAGACTAAACAATCGATTGTTTGCCTATCAGATCAAAAATTCAATCCCAGATTTTACGTCAACAATCGATTACTTCAAATCAATAATCGATTATTTATAACGTTAAAAAATCCTTTCCAATTTTTGGCATAAAACATCGATTATCAGGAAATCAACAATCGATTATTTTAACAACGTTCAGAAAATCTTTTCCAGATTTTACGCAAAACATCGATTGTTAAATATCAACAATCGATTACCTGAAGGTAATTTGAAAATGTATGACAACAGTTAGTTCCAACAATCGATTATCAAATAGAACAATCGATTATAAATTAATTCCAAAACTTACTGTCTCATATATAATCGATTATCAAAAGCCATAATCGATTATTAATTAATTTCAAAACTTTCTGTCTCATATATAATCGATTATCAAAAGCCATAATCGATTATTAATTAATTTCAAAACTTTCTGTCTCATATATAATCGATTATCAAAAGCCACAATCGATTATTAATTTATTTAAAAACACTGGGAGATATTTTTCTCATTCTGATCGATTACCATTAGTTCATAATCGATTTTTCTGAGTTTTGAAAACTTTGCCTCAGTTAACAATCGATTATCAAAAGTACACAATCGATTGTTATGCAGTTTGCAAAAACCTGATGTTAACTGACTTACTCACAATCGATTATCATTAATTCACAATCGATTGTCATGCAGTCTTGGCTTAGAGATACTCGATTATCATAAGTACATAATCGATTATCTTAGCCCAGATTTTTGAGGCATGTTTGAAAAACATTTTAACAAATATAAATATGCATAGTTTAAAATCATTTGACACTTAAGTTAGATATGCATGATTTTGGAAAAATAATTTTAGTAGAGAAGCCATGTTATGAGCCAAGATTGAGGAATCAAGATCACAATTAATATTGACTCAATTATAACATTTCTAAACTTTGTCTTGAGCTTCTTGTAATGCATCCATTTTGTGCTTGTCCTTGAGCACTGCTATATATCGCTTATTGCTTTGTTTGACATTCATCAAAACCTACAAAAGAACACACGTTTAGTATATTGCATTTGAAACGTGTTTCCAACAATTTCCCCCTTTTTCTTTTTCTTTTTTTTTTTGGTTGGGTTTTAGTGTTTTGTGGATTTATAAAGCCCACTAGATGAAGTTTGGACTTTGGATTAAGCTGTCCCTCTGTTTCTCTCTTTTTTTCTCCTTCGAACAAACAAGAGGGAAAAAACACTTTAGGAGTATCATATACAAAGTACCTTTAGAATTTGGAATTTTTACATATATATATATATATATATATATATATATATATATATATATATATATATATATATATATATATATATATATATATATATATATATATATATATATATATATATATATATATATATATATATATATATATATATATATATATATATATATATATATATATATATATATATACCATATAGCAAACCTTATTACCTCCCATGTTTAAGGTTTGTGTTTATTACATTTAAGCATACCAAATTTCAATTTATGTACCATAATTCAAATTAAATGTATAATTATTGCTTCATTTATTCTAGGCATGATTTTAGGAGCATATATTCCTTTTTCCTTTTTTTCCTCTTCTCTTTCCTAACGTACGTGTTTTTATATCAAGAGAGTGACATACGTTTTATACATCGATTAGTTTTGACTTTTGATATGTGCAGCAATAAGTCTCCAACATTTTCATAACTTGAAGATATGAACGTTGATTATATATCTCAGTGCGGATTTGTCCACATTTTTCAGTCCCCACTTATTTAAAAGGAGGCACTACGGTGTTCCCATTGTACCCTTTCTGGCTATAATATCTATTACATTAATTCTAACACGGCATCCACCCATATGTTTCATCCTTGACATCAGCGCCAGTTAGCTCAACCAACTACACCTAATAACTTTTCACATATTCCAACGACTTGAATAAGCCAAATGACTGAAAACACATTTAACTACAATTTACATTTATCTACAAATTAACTACAATTTATAATTTATCTACAAATTATCTACATTTTATCTACAATTCTACAATTTAACTACAATTTATGGAAAAATATGTCTTCTTGTTCTTCGACGAGTTTCAATCTGAAATTCAGTCAAAACCAAGTCTAATCTTCACCAAAACCCCTCAAAATTGAGATATAAACTCCTAAACATATTTCGAATTATTTACAACAATACCCAATCCAAGGGATTTTCAATTGTAGCATAATTGGCATTTTCTACATAATTGTAGAATACTTATTTTGTCTTCCCAATCTACAATTTATCTACAACTTATCTACAATTTATCTACAACTTATCAACAATTTATCTACAATTTATCTACAATTCTACAATTTAACTACAATTTAACTACAATTTCTGAAAAAATATGTCTTCTTCTTATTCGACGAGTTTCAATCTGAAAATCGGTCAAAACCAAGTCTAATCTTCACCAAAACCCCTCAAAATTGAGATATAAACTCCTAAACATATTTCAAATTATTTACAACAACTCCCAATCCAAACAAATAATGATTTTTAAAAATCCAAATTTGAATTCAAAGCTTTCAAGCTTTTTAATGGTGGAAAATATATGGAGAATGAAAGAATTACGTTGCAATAGATTTTCTTCCGTTTTAATTTTCGAAATTAATGGTGATAGAATCACCATTAAATGTGATTCCTACAAATTTGGAGCCTATTTGTTACACAGAGATACGATGACCAAGATAAAGTACCCACAATTCTTTTCTTCTGATTGGTAAAAGAAAGTATGATAATATATAATTCGCAAAATCCCTTCCAATTGTGAAGAAGGGAGAAGCACAGTTAGTGAGCAGCAAAACAGATTCCATATAACTTCGAGCAAAGAAAATATATCCAATAAAAGTACACGACATTGTGATTCACGAACAGAACAAACAAAAGAAGTATTAATGGTGATAGAATCACCATTAAATGTGATTCCTACAAATTTGGAGCCTTTTAAATGTAGAATCTATCTATTTATGGTTTGGTACAATTTTTGTAAACAAAACATGGTATAGGCGGATAAATACCAAACCATACACAATTTTGGTAATAAGGTTTGCTATATGGTATATATATGTAAAAATTCCTTAGAATTTTATGATTTTGAATGTGTTGTCGCATTTCTATTTCCGAAAAATGTATAATTAGTAATAAATAAAAATATATTAAGAATAGAATTCTATTTAGAGTGAATGTCTATCTTGTAGAGAGTTTTACTTTGAGGCTAAGTCATTTTTCCTCTTATAAATAGAGGGGTCTTACCCCATTGTAAATCACCCCAACATTCAATAAGAATTCTCGCTCTTTCTTTCCAATACTGCTCTTGTTCTTTTATTGTTTCATAATACGTTATCAGCACGAAGCTCTACTATCTCAAGAATCTCTTTGAGAAAATTAAGCCCTATCATCTCAGAGCATTGAGAACCTACGAGATGCTCCATCAAAGGAAATCGAAGGGCAACATCAGCAAGATATCCTTGATTTCTGGGGTATGATTGAAAATTATTTTTTCCTCCAACTTTGTGTTTAATTAATGGCTTTTTATTTCCCCCTATTTTAATTACAAAAACAAAGAAAAACGTAAAGGGTATAGAGAAGTAAACAGTAGAGATGCAGATGGACAAAACCCTTAACTGGAGACCTCTTCAATCATCCATATTCTTGATTTTGTTCTCACTTTTTCTTCAATTAATTCCAGGTTTGTATCCTTCTTTTGCTAAAAAATTTTTTGATGCCCATTTGGATTTTGTGTTGAATTCCATACTTAATCTATGCTTGGAATTTGTTGAGGGACGATATAGAAAAGTTTGTGCTTTTTTCTGCTAAATCTTGAGATGCCCAGTTGGACTTTGTGTTGAAATTCTCGAATTCATACTAATTTACCCGTTTTTTCCTTAAAAAAAAAGAATATGTACTTGAGATTTTTAAACAGATGCTATAGAAAGGTTTATACCTTTTATGCAAAGTCTTGAGATGCCCACTTGGATTTGTTGCTTAAATTCCTAAAAAGTCTTTTCTTTTGCTATGTGAATTCTATACAAAGGAAAGTTTGAATCTTTTGTTCGGATTGAGTTGATAGATTGGTCCAATTTTGGTGACTTTATTTGCTATGTTGGAAGGAGAGATTGAGTTCTCTATTCTGACTTGATATGTTAATTGCGATTTCAGTGAGATCAATTAAAAATCATATTTAGGGTTATTTCTAGAAGTCTATCTTAAAGTTGTTTATTTCTTTTGTATGTCAAACCATGGGAAGCAAATATGGATATCTCACAAAGCAAACTTGGATCAACGTCCAATTGTAAAAATATTTGTTTAATTGATTCATGTACCACACATACGATATTCAAAGAGAAGAAATATTTCTCTCATTTAAGTATGTGTAAGGCAGATGTTACTACAATTTCTGGTAGTAGTAAATTGATTGAAGGCTCCGGAAGAGCAACTATAACTCTGTCTAAAGGAACAATATTTTTCATAGAGAATGCAATGTTCTCTTCCAAGTCCAAGAGGAACTTGTTGAGTTTTAAGGATATCCGTCAAAATGGATATCATATTGAGAAAATAGATGAGAATCATCTTGAATACCTCATCATTACAAAGAATGTCTCTGGCCAAAAGAGGGTTATTGAGAAGTTCCCATCTTTATCTTGTGGCATGTATTGGACAAAAATTAGTGTAATTGAGGCACATTCCACAGTAAACCAAAAGGTTACTGATTCCAATACTTTTGTACTTTGGCATGATCGATTGGGACATCCTGGA
Organism: Nicotiana benthamiana; assembly: GCA_034376525.1. NCBI lineage: Eukaryota > Viridiplantae > Streptophyta > Magnoliopsida > Solanales > Solanaceae > Nicotiana > Nicotiana benthamiana. The sequence goes on from CM067332.1 coordinate 66,815,207, forward strand.
TCAATTATGATGAGACAGATTATAGAAAACTCATATGGGCATCCATTAAAGAATTTAAAGATTCTTTTAAATAATTGCACTTCTTGTTATCAAGGCAAGTTAATTATTATACCATCACCAACAAAGGTTAGAACTGAGTCACCTACGTTTTTGGAACGTATACAAGGGGATATTTGTGGACCTATTTACCCACCTAGTGGGTCCTTTAGATATTTTATGGTCTTAATAGACGCATCCTCTAGATGGTCTCATGTGTGCCTATTGTCATCACGCAACCTTGCGTTTGCAAAATTAATGGCACAAATAATTCGATTACGAGCACAATTTCCTAATAATCCAATTAAGTCTATTAGACTAGATAATGCTGCTGAGTTTTCATCCCAAGCATTTAATGATTATTGCTTATCAATCGGGATAAAAGTGGAATATCCTGTAGCTCATGTTCACACTCAAAATGGTCTTGCAGAATCTTTAATCAAACGTCTGCAGTTGATTGCAAGACCATTACTCATGAAAACGAGGCTGCCCACTTCGGTTTGGGTCACGCCATTTGCATGCAGTAATGCTAGTTCGTCTCAGACCGACGAATTATCACAAATATTCCCCGTTGCAATTAGTTTTGGATCATGAACCTAATATATCCCATTTAAAAATTTTTGGATGAGCAGTATATGTGCCTGTAGCACCGCCATACCGCACCAAAATGGGTCCGCAAAGAAGGTTAGGAATATATGTTGGGTTTGAATCGCCCTCCATTATTCGCTACCTCGAAACATTGACAGGGGATTTGTTCACTGCACGATTTGCAGACTGTCGATTCGATGAGACACTTTTCCCAAAATTAGGGAGAGAAGTTGGTGAAACCAAACGGGAAATTTTGTGGAAAAATCCATCATTATCTCATCTTGATCCACATACCTCTATTTGTGAAAAAAAGGTGCAAAATATTATCCATTTGCAAAGAATAGCAAATCAAATGCCTGACGCATTCACGGACTTGAAAAGGATAACAAAATCTCTCATCCCGGCAGAGAATGTTCCAATCCGTATTGATGTCCCTATTGGACAATCTTCTAGTGTCATATCTAATGAGTCGAAAGCACGCCTAAAACGTGGCAGGCCACTAGGTTCCAAAGATCGAAATCCTAGAAAAAGGAAAGCAAATGATCAAAATGACACTACGAAAGAATCTCATGAGGAAATTCACGATTTAATAAATTCTGAGATTCATGAAGAATCCATTGAGCCCGAGACTCAGGAAAATAAGGAACTATCAATAAATCCAATCGATATTGAGACAAATTTTAATCGAGTGGATATAGTGGTAGATTATGTCTTTGCATATAATTTTGCATCTAGCATTATGCAAGAAAGTGAGGATCTTGAACCTCAATCTGTTGGAGAATGTCGACAAAGACTTGATTGGCCAAAATGGCAAGAAGCAATCCAATCAGAATTGAATTCACTTGCAAAACATGAAGTTTTTGGGCCTATAGTTGAAACACCTAATGGTGTTAAGCATGTTGGCTATAGATGGGTCTTTGTACGCAAGAGAAATGAGGAAAACAAGGTACAAAGATATAAGGCACGCCTTGTTGCACAAGGATTTTCTCAAAGGCCTGCTGTCGATTATGAAGAGACATATTCACCCGTAATGGATGCTATAACTTTCCGTTATCTCATTAGTTTTGATGTCCTTGAAAAGCTTGATATGCATTTAATGGATGTGGTTACTGCCTATCTTTATGGCTCACTTGATAATGAGATATACATGAAAATTCCCGATGGATTCAAAATGCCAAGCACTCATAATTCAAAGTCCCGGGAAATGTTTTCAATCAAATTGCAAAGATTTTTGTATGGTCTAAAGCAATCAGAACGAATGTGGTATAATCGTCTTAGTGAGTATTTATTAAAGGAAGGCTATATAAATGATGCCATTTGCCCATGTGTTTTTATAAAGAAAACAACATCGGAATTTGTTGTACTTGCCGTATATGTCGATGACATAAACCTTATTGGAACTCCCATAGAACTCCAAAAGGCAATTGATTATTTAAAGAAGGAATTCGAGATGAAAGATCTCGGAAAGAAAAAATTATGTCTTGGTTTGCAAATTGAATATTTGGCAAACGGAATTTTTGTTCATCAATCTGCCTATATAGAAAAGGTATTGAAACGGTTTTACATGAATGGAGCATATCCTTAAAGTACTCCGATGGTTGTTCGATCACTTGATGTGAATAAGGATCCATTCCGACCGCAATAAAAGAATGAAGAGCTACTTGGTCCTGAAGTACCATATCTTAGTGCAATTGGCGCAGTAATGTATCTTGCAAATACTACAAGACCTGACATAACTTTTTCAGTTAATGTCTTAGCAAGATATAGCTCTGCTCCCACAAGGAGACATTGGAATGGAATCAAACATATATTGCGGTATCTAAAAGGGACTACCGATATGGGCTTATTTTATAGAAATAATTGCAGTCCTGATTTTGTTGGTTATGCTGATGCTGGATATTTATCTGACCCACACAAGGCTCGATCTCAAACAGGTTATGTGTTTATCTGTGGAGGCACTGCCATATCTTGGCGATCGACTAAGCAATCAATTGGGGCTACTTCATCTAATCATGCTGAGATAATCACTATTCATGAAGCAAGTCGAGAGTGTGTGTGGTTGAGGTCTATAATACATCATATTCAAGACAAATGTGGTTTGAAATGTGACAAACTACCCACGATTTTGTATGAAGACAATGCAGCATGCATAGCCCAATTGAAGGGAGGATTCATAAAAGGAGACAGAACAAAGCATATTTCACCAAAGTTATTTTTCACACATGATCTTCAAAAGAATGGTGATATCAATGTGCAACAGATTCGTTCAAGTGATAATATGGCTGATTTGTTCACAAAATCTCTACCAACGTCAACCTTCAAGAAGCTGGTACACAAGATTGGAATGCGAAGGCTCAAGGATGTGAATTGATGCTCTTTTCAGGGGGAGTTAATGCGCGTTGCACTCTTTTTCCCTTACAAGGTTTTGTCCCACTGGGTTTTCCTTGCAAGGTTTTTAACGAGGCAACCAATAGGCGCATTACTAAATATGTGTACTCTTTTTCCTTTTCTAGAATTTTTTTTCCCATTGAGTTTTATTTTAGTTAAGGTTTTAATGAGGCACATTATTTATTGAGTAGACATTCAAGGGGGAGTGTTAAGAATAGAATTCTATTTAGAGTGAATGTCTATCTTGTAGAGAGTTTTACTTTGAGGCTAAGTCATTTTTCCTCCTATAAATAGAGGGGTCTTACCCCATTGTAAATCACCCCAACATTCAATAAGAATTCTCTCTCTTTCTCCCCAATACTGCTCTTGTTCTTTTATTGCTTCATAACAAAATATTAATATTAAAGACTTTTATTTATAGAAACTGTCATTTGGGATAGACTTGAAAAAAGAAGCATAGTATAAAATGAGATAAATGAAGTATTTATTTGCTATTTTGCCTCGTCAATGGGATTTTGTTGTCACGTCATTTATACTCACGTCTCTTGAAGATTTTATGTTATCTTCTCTATTAGTAGTTTATGTTAGTAAACAGTAGTTGTAAATTAAAATAACTCTAAAAAAAATAAAATAACATCAATAAAAATATATAAACTAAATAAAAGTGAATCCGAGCCTATTAAATTCATAGTGTTTTTTAAGGAATTTAATCACCTCCTAATACACAAGGTTATAGATTATTTCCTCTCAGGATAAAATGAATTACACACTTATAGTGGTACTTCAAACACCGGTGTTTCAGCGAACACAAAGTCTGATAGCAAATCACGCTTAATATTGCTTTTTTGAAGTTAAAAAAATGCAGAAGAAGGGGGAGAAACTCATAAAATCGTATGGAAAATTTAAGAGAATGTACTTCAATTTATAGCTAATGTTGGGCTGAAATATAAAGAGGTACAACACTTCAGCATGTATGTTTATGCAAAACGTCCATACATAAATGTCATATATAGGTATTTACTCAACAATAACGAGGAAAAATTGAAGAGGGCTATTAATTCCCTGCTACAAAACAGAAAACGGGAAAATAGAAATGGTTGGATGTTAATATTAATATTTTTGGATTTAATATTAATATTTTGTTACTAAAACGGATATTTAATAATATTTCTGTTAATATTTACTATTAACAAACAAATTTGGTCCAAAAAATTAATCAATCAATCGATCATTTGACCAAATCCAAATCCAAGTCTGAAGTCGAAGCCGAATCCGAGCGAGCGATAACGACGACGGCGCGAGGCTTGCCTTCTTCTCAACTCTTTAAGAGTTAGAAGAAGAGCAATTGCTTATATACCCCTTTGTGGTGTGTGCCGGGGGGGGGGAGACTTACTTCACTTAAAATTTTTATTTATCTCCATTTTCCGGTTACCCTCTTTTAAGAATTTAATATGCTCCTCCACATGAATGGGGAATGGCTACATCATGGAAATATGCATGAAAAACTATGTGATTCACAAGCAAGGATAAATTATATTTGGATAAATAGGTTTTCCTTTGAACTTTTCGTAGTGAACTTATGTCTCATATACTCGGTAAATCCGTAGATTTGATATCTTTGAACCGTCAAGCTTTGGTGTATACCTAGACAACATAAGTCACACAACCAACCCTTAATTGTCTTTGATTCTCATTCTTATGTTTATTTCAGTCATGAACACAGCATGGTTTCATAAGTGCAGAGAACTGGCCTTACAAATTTCCCTTGAAGCGGCAAACACTTCACACTTATATAGGTGATTCCTAAACGTGTCGTCCCGTAGATACACTATTTGATATATCCCGTATCAAATTTAGAAATTATTAAAAAGCCTTAATATTTTATCCTTGGTACTGGATATTGTCTCATCACGAGAATTGACTAAAATTTTAGTTGACAGTGTTGAACCGTCATTAATGACTTTGTTCGATCTCCTTGAACCTATATCTTGGGATCTCCAGGCTTCTAGGTAGAGTTGCCGCCACAATGACTTGTTCTCGGCCATAGTCTCATTCTCCTTGATGATTTCTCAACTACCTCTCTAGTTAGGCCTTTTATAAGTTGTTGCGATATATTATCACTTGACTTTACATAGTCAATCGTGATAATTCCTCTAGAGAGTAATTGCCTAACGTTTTTATGTCTTTGTCGTATATGGCGAGATTTACCGTTATACATAACGCTCTCAACCCTTCCAATTGCCACTTGACTATTACAATGTATGCATATTGGTGCCAATGGTTTGGGCCAAAATGGAATGTCTTCCAAGAAATTCCGGAGCCATTCAATTTCTTCACTGGCTTTATCTGAGGCTACAAACTCAGCCTTTATTATAGAGCGGGTGATACAAGTTTGTTTGGACGACTTTCAGAATACCGCTCCTCCATTAATATTGAATACATATCCACTTGTGGACTTAGAATTAGTTGAATCAGTGATCCAATTTGCACCATATTATCCCTCAATCACAACAGGATATTTACCGTAGTGCAAAGTAAAGCTCTGGGTATGTTCTAAATATCCCAAAACTTGTTTCATTTCCATCCAATGAGATGAACTGGATTGCTCGTGTATCGACTCAATTTACCTATAACACAAACTATATCTGATTGTGTGCGAGCATAATTCAATTGTGATATGTTTGCCTTTGTTCTTTGCTAATGTAAGATTCATTTCAATTGGAGTCTTTGCAACTTTAAACCTTAAGTGCTTGAATATTTCAAGTACTGTCTTAATATAATGAGATTGTGATAATGCTAGACTTCGAGGAGTCTTATGAATCTTAATCCCCAGAATTAAATCAGCAACTCTCAAGTCTTTCATATCAAACTTGCTAGTTAGCACGCTTGGTTGCATTTATGTTGGCAATATCATTACTCATTATTAGCATATCATCCATATATAGGCAAACAATGACTATGGGATTTGGAACATTTTTAGAGTACACACGTTTATCACATTCATTTATATTAAAACTATTTGACAATATTATTTGGTCAAATTTCACATGCCATTATTTGGGTGCTCGTTTTAGTCCGTAAAAGGACTTAATAAGTCTATATGCCTTCTTTTCTTTACCTGGAACCACAAACCCTTTGGGTTGTTCCATTTAGATTTCTTCCTCCAAATCTCCATTCAAGAATGTTGTCTTAATATCCATTTGATAAATTTGAAGACCATAAACTGCAGCTAACGCCACTAACGTTCATATGGACGTAATTCCTGTAACTGGAGAATATGTATCAAAGTAGTCAAGACCTTCTCGTTGTCTATACCTTTTGACTACAAGTCTTGCATTAAATTTATCAATAGTGTCATCATCTTTCATTTTCCTCTTAAAGATCCATTTAGAACCCAGCGATTTATTTTCATGAGGAAGATCAACCAATTTCCATGTATAGTTGTTCAATATGGATTCTATTTCACTATTGACTACCTCTTTCCAAAATAATAATTCCGAATAAAACGTTTCTTCTGTAAATGTTAGAGGATCATTTTAAAATAAGAAAGTCACAAATCTAATCCAAATGAAGTAGACGTTCATTGACGTTTACTACATCTTGGATCCTCCTGATTAAATGTGCTTTCTTTTGTTTCTTCTCCGGATCGTTTAGATCATTCACAAATTGACTTATATTACTTTTTATATGGATATATATTTTCAAAGAACTCAACATTATCTGATTCTATAACCTTATTACTATGAATGTCGGTATTTTCTGATTTATGAACAAGAAATCAATATGTTTTACTATTGGTCGCATATTTTATGAAAACACAATCAATGATTTTCGATCATATTTTTACCTTTTAAGTTTAGGAACTTGCACTTTTACCAACACATCCCCACACTTTAAAATAATTCAAGTTGGGCTTTTTTTTTAATATGGAATGGATTGTATTTTGCTATGGGGTACTCGATTTAGTATTCGATTAGTCGTAAGAACGGCTCTCCTCCCCCCCCCCCCCACAAGTTCTGTGGCAAACAAGAACTTATCAACAAGCGTTCATCATCTCATTTAATGAACGATTCTTTATTTCCGCAATCCCATAGGATTAGGGTGTGTAGGGGCTGTTGTTTGATGAATAATTCCACATTCTAAACATATTTGTTCAAAAGGAGATTCATATTCACCACCCCTGTCACTTTTTATTATTTTGATTTTCTTGTTAAGTTGTGTTTCAGCTTTATTTTTGTATTGCTTGAATGCATCTATTGCTTCATCTTTACTATTGAGTAAGTAACCATAGCAATATCGAAGATTATCGTCAATATAAGTTATGAAATACTTCTTTCCACCGTGAGATGATGTTGACTTCATATCGCAATTATCTATGTGAATTAAGTCAAAAGGATCTGAATTCCTTTCAACTGACTTATAAGGAAGGATGTTTAATATACTTATATTCCACACATATTTGACATTTTGATTTGTCGCATTCAAACTTAGACAATACTTCCAAGTTAAGCACTTTCCGAAAGGTTTTATAATTAACATGACCCAAACGTATATGTCATAATTCATTTGACTCAAGTAAGTAAGACGAAGCTGAAATTTTATTATAATTCTCAACAACCATTACATTCAGCTCGAAAAGGCCCTCAGTGAGATATCATTTTCCTACAAATATCTCGTTCTTACCTATTACAACCTTATCGGATAGAAAAATACATTTAAAATCCTTCTTAACAGGAAATCTAGCAGAGAATAAGATTTTTTATAATTTTGGGAACATGAAGGACGTTATTCAAGGTCACCACTTTGTCGGAGATCATTTTCAAAAATATCTTCCCACATCCTTCAATCTTGGCGGTTGCAACATTTCCCATAGAAAGAGTCTCTTTGGGTCCAACATGAGTACATGTTGCAAAGGATTCCTTAATAGCACAAACATGACAACTGTCTCCAGAATCAATCCACCGCTCCTTAGTATTTCTCACCGGGTTGCATTCAGAAAGCATAGCACACAAGTCGTCAACATATTAATACTTTTCAATCATGTTTGGTTGACCATTCATCTTGTATTTCTTCGGAGTATGGCACTCTGTAGATATGTGTCTAGCTTTTTCATAGTTGTAGCAATTTTCGTTGAACCGCTTCTTGCTTGGGTTGCTTTTCGGTACAGAATCCTGCTTCCTCTTTCTCTTATTTTGAGAAGCATCCTCAACAATGTTTGCTCCCATTATTGTTGAGTTTCCACGACCTCTTTTTCCAGTAGCTTTGTTGTCCTCTTCGATTCTCAATCGAACAAAGATATCTTTAAAGGACATCTCCTTGCGTTTGTGTTTCAAGTAGTTTTTGAAGCCCTTACACAAAGGAGGCAACTTCTCAATCATCACTGCTGCTACTTGGAACGCTTCATGGATGACAAGTCCTTCGATTAAAATTCTGTTAGTAAAATTACTAAAATTACTACTTTCAATATCAGTATTAATTCGATTTATATCTTCAGCAGGGAGATCACGAATAATCACTTGCAATTCCTGGTCTTGAGTAATAACAGACTTACTATCTACCATTTTGTAGTCCAAAAATTTAGCGGCAACAAATTTTTTCAACCCGATAGCTTCAGTTTTGTATTTCTTTTCAAGCATACAATATAAGTCTGCTAAGAAAATAATTCTTGCACAGAAAATCAGAATGCTTCTACGCTTTAATCATGAAAAAACGTTCATTCTCTGGAGTTCTTCAGGTAGAATAGGAACATCTTCTTTAATGAACTTCTGTAGACTTGAAGTAGTAAAGTAGAGGAACATCTTCTGCTACCACCGCTTGAAATCTAACCCGAATTTTTTTTGGGTTTCTCCGTCGGTGCTAATGCCGGTGTTTGGCTTGTTCATGCACTGACAATCACCATTGGAACAACCTAGTTCTCGTTATCATTAGTCATTTCTGTAAAGAAATGTTAAAATCACGTAGATTTTAATCTCCAACGGAGTAGAAAGCCACAAAGGTTTTAAATCTCCAAAACTATGAATATAACACAAATACAGAATACAAATAATTCCTTAAGCTTCTTAGTAAACTGTAGTTGTAAAATAATTCTTGAGAAAATAAAATAACAGAAACAGAATTATATAAACAAAACAAAAGTTAATCTGAGCCTACTGAAGTCATAGTGTTTCCTTAAGGCATTTAATCCCCTCTTAATACCCAAGGTTATGGATTATTTTTCCCAGGATAGAACAAATTGCACTCTGGTGTAGTGATACTTCAAACCTCAGTGTTTTAACGAACACAAAATTCGGTAGCAAATCACACTTATTGTTGCTTTCTTTGAAGTTAAACAATGCAGAAGAAGGATGAGAAACTCAAAAAATCGTATGGAAAATCTGAGAGAATGAACTTGTATTTATAGCCAATATTGGCTGAAATATTAAGAGGTGCAACTCTTCAGAATGGTTGTTTATGCAAAATGACTGTAACATAAATGTCATAACATAAATGGCTATTTATTCAACAATAAAAAAGGAAAATTGAACATGGTAGTTAATTTTCTGTTACAAAACAGAAAATAAAAAAATGGAAATGTTTAGATTTTAATATTAATATTTCGTTATTGAAACAGGTATTTAATAATATTTCTGTTAATATTTATTATTAACAAATAAATTTGGTCAAAAAATTAATTAATCAATTGACCGAAGCCGAGCAACGACTTTTGATACTCAATTTTTCCTGTATATTTTTACATGCAAAATAGTAGCATATGTATGCATATATGAGTATGTTCAAATGTTTTGTTATTTTTTTCTAATTTTTAAAAGATTTTTAAATCAATTTATTGCCCTCTTTTATCAATAAAAACCCAATAGTTGTTTCTCAAATTATCATTTTTGGCAATTCCTTAATTTTATTCTCCTTTTTACACTAAAATAAATGAGATAATTTTTGTGCATTTTTACGAATTTATTTAGCATTTTAAAGTTAAATTGCATATAATTGCAATTTTAGCCTATTGTAAGATTTCTTGCGTTTATAACTACAAAAATTGGTTACAGTATTTTTAATTTATTATTTGTATATTATTAGTCAATTTACTAGTCTTAATTTGTCGTCAGAAGTCATTTTACTATTTTTATAAAAGTAAAAAGGTAAAAATAGCCATTTAAAAGCTAGCCATATTTTGTTTCAATTATAGCCCCCAATTAACCCCAATTTCAATTTCAAATGAACCGGCCCAATTCCTAAACTACCCGCCCTTAATGTAATTTAATCCAGCCCACCTCAAAATGATCAACGATCACGATCGCTCATTTCCTTTTTTAATTTACCAAACCCCCAAACCTAATTTATTCTCACCTAGACGCCGCCTTTGAATCCCTCCACTCCCTAAAACTCTCTCGAACCTTCTCCGAACCCTACGCCTCCTACCATCTCCGCCTTGAAATCCACCGGAATTTATGGCTTCTAAGGGTAGTAAGAGCCTTATACCACTTCTTATGGCTCCTATGCACATGGTCTCTGAATATTTAAGGTCTGATCTTGAAGGTTCATGCACAAACCTATGTCGACTCGAAGTTCCACGGCCATCTACGACTTTGCTCCGACGTACCATGTTTGTTTGAGCCTGGTTCTGACCTCCTCAGCTCCGATCGATGACCTTTAAAAGTCTTTCTCATTTCTATGGTTCTTCTGAAACCCTAACATTCAAGGTTTTTCTCTAATTTCTTTAGATCATTTGTGTACTATGCTTCTCTGAATTTTCAAACGATTTCCCTAACTTTTTAAAAAATTACTTTCAAAAACCTTTCTTTTCCTATCTAAGGTTTTCTAAAAAGTGTTTAAGTGTTTTTATGATTTTTCTTTGCCATTAATGTGTTTTTGTCTTTACTATGTTCTTGCATCATGGTCTTATATATTTTTCTTACTATGTTTTCCTACATTATGGTCTCGTATGCTTTTCTACTGTGTTCTTGTGTTTTTTTCTACCGCGTATGTTTTTCTATTATGTTTTCTATACCCCGTTCATGTACGTTCTTTTATTGTGTTTTCTATACTATGTTCTCATACGTTTTTCTACTATGTTCTGGTATTTCCTTCTACCATGTTTTGTTATATTTTGCCCGCTATATTTTTTCTACTGCGTTCCTAAGTGTTTTTCTATTTTTTCCTTCTACCAATCTTGTTTAAGTTTCTTCTAAAAGATCTTCTTAACCATGTTTTTCTACTATTTCTATCAGTATTTTTCCTTTATTTTTCTTTGAAATTGTGTTCTGCCTGTTATTTTGATAGCATGCTTTCTTATGGGTTTCTGTTGCTGATAGAAGCATGCAAGAGGTTTCAGTTCTTCTCTGAAACCTCTGAGCCTGTTTCTACTATTTGTCTTCTCATCTATGTACTTGACTTAAAGTGGAAACCCTAGAATGTGGGTATTCTGCCAAGTTTGATCATGTGATGCGATTGAACCAGGGTTTTTATTTTTAGAATTCCTAACTCTTTCAGACCAACTTCTGGTCTCTGAATTGGGTTTGGACTTCCTTGTTTTCATATGATTCTGACCCTTTTACTAAACTCTTCTACACTGGATTTTTCTACTAATGTTACGGTGACATGACAAGTTTTCTTTCATACTTAACATGCTCACATGCTCTTAATTTATGATGAGTTTCCCTCTAGATGGTTTTCAAATTTGCAATTATCTCAAGCTTCCTTCTGAATATAGCTTGATTGATTTCTTTCCATTGTTTACTGATTTTCTCTGTGACTCGACCTAAGTAAAACCCTTCTTCATCTTTTCTTACTTGGTTCATTCATACATAATCTCAGACCATTTGATTTATTGGTTGTTAATTGATATTCTTACCTTATTTTTACAAAACCGTGTGTTTCAAAACCATGTCCTTAAATAACTTTTATGTACTCACCCCTAATTGCCTACTTTGCACAAAGTGTTTGATTAATTTCTTTCCTTAATTAGTTAATACCCGTTCGGATCTGAATCCCTTAATTAAAGGGAGTCTTGTGTAATTGATTGACAATCAATTCTTCAACTATTTTCTTACCTTATTTCCTCATGATTTTTACACTATAAATACACGACTCTTTAACACATAGCTCAAATGATTTAACAATCCTTCACTACACAGTTTACAATTTCTAAATTCTCACTCTCACATAATAGAATTCTTCTTTCTTGTCTGCATTCTGACTTTCACATGACTACTGCTTTTCCTATTTGTTTCTTTGAAATTGGTATGTCGTAATTTAATTTCAGCATCGCCACAATGTGTTTACTTACAAATTTCTGCATCTATGTCTACTTTACTACTTCTATAGAGTTAAGTACTTAAACTAGCACGTCGATTTCCTTTTGCTTGTTTCTACTATGAATCCCTATTCCCTATCTCCCTTTTGTGTTTGAGTTACAGTTCAAAACACGAAAATGTGTAATTATTTATGGATTGAATTTTATCCCTTAAAGGATCCTAATCTCTAAAAAGTGTGCTCGAAACAGACTTATAAGTATGCCAACATCCCTTATTGTTGGATATACCCACTAGTCTGCTATTTGCTTCTTGCAACTCCCCATTCCATTTCTCCCTATGTGTATATGGACTGCTCCCCTTCCCCTTTCCCCTTTTGAGAATTCTGCACTTGCACTCTCTCTTAGTTCTTAAGTTCTGCCCCCTCTCTTATGAGCCTTGCCTTGGGACCTTGAGTTTCATCTGAACTTAGCCACTTGAGACCTAGCCCTTTCACACTACACTATGTCTTAATCTGATAATCCATTTGGATGTAAGCACTGCTCGGAGTTCATATGAGACTCTTACGGAGCTTTGACACACTCCAAATGGGAGAAAGGCTTTGAAATCTGATCTCTCGGAGTTGGTTTATGTAATGCTTTAGACAGGAAGTCTGAATCAAGATTTCCTTGGTTGTACTTTTAGATTCTGATGTATTTTTCTGTACTTCACTTTCGTTCCTGGGTTGTAAACTATGTAATAAAACTCTCGGGGATGTTTAGTAAAAACAAAATGCAATTATGTATGTTAAAGAGGGTAGATACCATGTCCATAGAAATTCCTGCATACTCATATATAGCTATCATGTTTAAAGGAATTCTGTATTCACATGTTTTATCATGTTTATAGGAATTTATGATTTCCGCACTTTCATATATAGATACCATGTCTATAGAATTTCTGTATTTTCACATGTAGAAAATATGCCCATAGGATTTCTAATTTCAGTAATTTTATATATAGATACCATGTCTATAGGATGCACATGCATACAGAAAATATGCCCATAGGTCATTTCTGATTCTTACATATCCACTTTTCACTAGGCAAATATGTTTATAGGTCTTAATAACCAAAATACAATCAGATGTTATGTTCATATAAACCCAACATATAAATGTCACGCCTATATGATTTTATGATTTTTACTATGTTTATGAATGTGTTCTGAAGTCGACAAACGCATAGAAAGCATGCCTATATGAGTTAATCAAATTTTGAATCACCTCACCCGCTCATAAGTCTAAAACTAGCAGTAATAATGTATCACCAATGGCAAAACTTTTGCTCTCCTAAAACTTGCTTTTAACTGGCAACTTTTCTTAAAGCAGTCTGTAATCATTTTACTTCTGAAATCAGTAGATATCATACTTATTGATTTTTATCCTACACTTAGGCAAGCCACATCTTATAAATGGAAATCAGATTTTTATATGTTACAACTAGCAGGCAGGCTGGATTGAGGTTTCTTATATGAACTATGTAATAAATCAGTCTGCCTCAAATCTTTAAGTTATAATTAGACATTAAACAGTACGTGCAAGACATGCTAACCTATGTGTTTTCTTGGTTTAAAGGAGGTCTGTCTGAGCCTTTTATTTGTTCATATGCTCCCCGCAAACCTGCTATATGTGTTTTGTTTGTCGCCTTAGCATTTTTACCTTTTGAAACCATAAATAAGCCCAAAACTTCCTCCCTTCGGGACTAGTAGTCCCAAGTACATCTGGGGCTGATAGAATTTGGGCGAGTAATGGCATGCAATAAATAAAAGAGACCATTCCGCACTTTCATACTTTTAACGGGGTGAGAAAAGGTAGATATGGATATGATGACCAGTGCGTTAATACCACGTGTAGCCCCTCTATGAGGAGTGATTACTGGGTATTGCATTGACATGATCCATATTTCTTTTTTGTTTAACATTAGTTTCTATTGATATCAACAAATGTACAAGAAGGTGTTCTTAGTGGTAGTGTAGACTAACTACTACTCACTACATAGACTATACTGCTATTACAATTCAAACTAATAGCTAAGGATAGTAATTAAGTTGTCTCAGCCCCTTTAACCATTTCTTGCATTTTCTGCCTCGTGCATGAATAAGAAGTGCAATCTCTCGGCAAACAAGGTTAGCATCAAAAGGTTTCTTCTCAAATCTGATAGCATTCCTGCATCTCCAAATCAATGATACTGTGGTAACAAAGGCAGTGGCTATCACAGCCTTTCTAAACTGTTTACTTCTGGCATTGTAACATATCCATGTCAACTCATCCTTCCAGCATCCTATCCTTCTATTGCAACCCAACCAGCAGCAAATTCTGAACCAAATTTTACTTGTAACTGGACAATTAAAATACAAGCGATCAAACTCTTCAATGTTCTGATTGCAAAATACACAGGTTTCTTCAATACTGATGCCAAATTTTATTAATCTGTCAACTGTTGGCAATCTATCATGAGCAGCCATCCACGCAGTAAACTTATGTCTAGGCAAGACATTAGTTGTAGCCATCAAATTCTTCCACTCCACTCTAGGACAAACTGGAAGCAAAGAATGGTATAAGGAATGAATTTTAAATTTTCCAGTTTTACACAAACCTGAGAGTCTGAACAAAAGACCTCCTTGCAAACTGTTGACATCCATAACATGAGCTCTGCACTCTATTATCTTTCTGATTACCCAAGAAGCATTTTTTGGATTAGCCATTGTTTCAATGTCATCACTCTTTATGTAATAGAAATGAATCCATTTGATCCAAAGGCAATCCTTTTTCCTTGCTAAATCCCACAGTAACTTAGATACAACAGCTTTGTTCCAAGTCTGAATATCAATGAGATTTAATCCTTCAGCATTAACAGGCCTACATATTTTATCCCAAGCTATCAATGATCTTTTGGATACTGTTCCATTACCAGTCCAGAGGAATGATCTGCAAATAGCTTCAATTGCTTTCACCACCTTCTTAGGCAATATGAAAATCTGGGACCAATAGGTTTGAACTCCAAATAATACTGATTTGATAAGTTGACATCTGCCTGCATAAGATAAGAATTTGGCAGACCAGCATGTAATTCTATCAGTGATTTTCTCAATCAGAGGCAAATAATGATGTATATTTAACTTCTTTGAGTGTAAAGGAATGCCCAAGTACTTGAAAGGGAGATGCCCTTCACTGAACCCCAAGTCCTCTAGGATAACCTCTTTTTCAATCTGAGAAATGCCAGCAAAATATACAGCACTCTTAGACTTATTGGCAGAAAGTCCAGATGCTGCAGAGAATGATAAGAATGCATCATGCAGTAATTGAATAGATGTTAGATCAGCTCTACAGAATAACAACAAGTCATCTGCAAAGCAAATATGAGAACAGTTGAGCTTCCTGCATCTAGGATGAAAGTTAAAGTCACCATTCTTATGTAGCTGATTAAGGTTTCTGTTAAGATACTCCATTGCAATAACAAATAGGTAAGGAGACATAGGATCTCCTTGCCTAATACCTCTTCTGTCTTGAAATGGTTTAGTGAGACCCCCATTAATCACTAAAGAATAAGTAACAGTTGAAACACAGACCATAATCCAATCCACAAACTTTGCAGGAAATCCAAGATCAACCAACATCTGCTTAAGGAATCTCCATTCAATAGTATCATAAGCCTTCCTTAAATCAACCTTTAGTACACACCTAGGTGATATACCCTTCCTGCCATATCCCTTGAACAGCTCATGACTGAGCAAAACATTATCTAAAATACTCCTCCCTTCTATGAATGCTGACTGACCTTTCCTAATAATGTCGTCAATGACAGCTTTCAATCTTCTGGTAATGACTTTAGAAATAATCTTGTAAAGAGTGGTGCAGCAAGCAATGGGCCTAAAATCCTTTACTGTTTTAGGAGTTTTAAACTTAGGAACAAGAGCAATAGCAGTAGTATTAAGCATGTGTGGCATATGACAAGTATAAAAGAACTCCTCAGTGGCAGCAAATACATCATTCTTGACTGTCTCCCAGTTCTTAGTGAAAAATTCCACAGGAAATCCATCAACACCTGGAGCTTTATCATTTGGCATATCTCTAACAGCATCAGTAATCTCTTCCATAGTAACCTCTCTAATAAGAGCCCTTTGTTGATCAAGTGTAAGACAGATTCCTTCTTTAACAACAGCAAAGTTTAGACAAGGTAATTCAACAGGTCTATCACCCATCAGAGATTTAAAAACTTCAATAAATTCATGTTCAATAGCCACAGGATCATTTAGCTTAACACCTGTTTCAGTATAGATAGAAGTAATATTGCTTTGGCTGGACCTTATTTTCCACTGTGCATGAAAATATTTGGTGTTAGCATCACCACAATCAATCCAATTAGCCTTTGATTTCTGTCTCAAGACTTGCTCCTCTACATTACTCCACTTCTCTATGTTAAGAAGGGCTTCTTTCTCTGCACTGAATAGTTGTGTTGAACAAGGATCCATCAACATCTGGCTTTGAATATTATCCAATTGCTCCCTTGCATGAATCAATTTCTGTTGATAAGAAGCCATATGCCTATTGAGTCCTTTTAGCTGCTGCTTCATCTCCTTAAGCTTGTGCCAAATCTGTTGCAATGATGACCCTTCCCCTACTTGGTTCCACACCTACTGTAAAATAGTATCAAATTGAGGATCCTCCATAACAGTGTAGTAAAGTCTGAAAGGTTTAGGATGTAGAAGCCTTTGCCTTCCAAACTTAATAAAGATAGGGGTATGATCAGAGACTGAGTGATTCAAGAAATCTGCTTCCACATGACTGTACTGCTGTAGCCATTGAAAGTTTCCAATTGCCCAATCTATCTTACTATATACCTGTTTATTAGTCCAAGAATACTTCCAACCTTTTGAACTGATAGGAGTGAGTTGAAGATCATATATCAATTCCTTGAAGTCCTTTACCTCTGCATCTGTTACAGGAGAACCAATTCTGTCTTCAGAGGATAAGACAACATTGAAATCTCCACTTAACAACCATGCATCCTGGCTTGGAATGGAAAGACCTCTCAGATCACTCCAAAGCTGCTTCCTAAGTGAGATTGTATTGTAAGCATATATGACACTCAGCTTGAATTTAATTGCTGAAGCTGTATCTTCAACACTACAATGAATAAACTGATCAGTGGTACATATGATATGAACTTGTATATGTGACCTCCAAACTAACCATATCCTGCCATTAGTTGCTTCGAGATAGTTGTGATGAAACTTCCATCCTTTAGCAATTTTATTAAAAATACTATGGGCTTTTGGTTCCTTTACTCTAGTTTCAATGCAACCAAGAATATCAACCTTATTCTTAAGCAAAAAGTTTTTTAATTCTTTCTACTTATGGGCTTTGTTAAGCCCTCTAATATTCCATGTAACAACAATCATGAAATACTAGACAGTATTCTTAAAGAAGGGCCAGGATCCTGCAGTTGGCCTTTCCTACCTTCATCTAGTATTCCATCATTAACCATCTCTCCCAATTGCTCCTGCATTGTTCCATCACTGTCCACAGTCTCTAATCTCCCATGATCATCCACAGCTCCAATACTAGCAGCCATATCAGTACCAATGGGGATCCTTTGTAAAGCATCCACATGCTGGTCAACACTTACTGTATTCCTATTAGCATTTCCTTCACTGACCAATGATACTGGATTAGGCTCAATATGCATTGGCAGATTAGGAATTACTGTTGTATTTACATCATCCTTAGCCAGAGTGTTTTTGGTTCCAATGTTTCCTTTTGGGATCCATTCCTGCCTAGGCTTTTTGCTTCTCACCTTATTTCTAGTCACTTTATTATGATCTGCCTGCTCTTGTTCTTTTTCACTGTGACTGTTATACCAACAGTCCATTGAATTGTGCCCAAACTTCAAGCAGTGATTACAAAATTCTGGTTTCCAATCATACTCAATGTCTTGGATTTTCAAACCAAATGGAGTCTCAATTTCAATTTCCTCAGGTAAAGGAAATGCTGCATCAACTTCAACCAGTACCCTTGCAAAGGAAATCTTCTCAAAATGAGCTGTAACTTTATCAGTATACAGAGGCTTGCCAACAGTACTAGCTAACTTACTGAGTATTTCAGGTGACCAGTATCCCAAAGGCAGTCCTGGAAATCTTACCCAAATAGAAATAGTGCTGAGAATACCATTTTGCATAGAAAAATCTATATCCCAAGGCTTCAATATCATAGGCTTGTTCCTATATGAATAAGGACCAAATTGAAGCACTTGGTTCATATCCTCAGCAGAATTAAATCTAAACACACAGTAGCCATCTCTATGCATTAGAATTTGTGGCTTAGCCACAAAATTCCACACATGCAAAACAAAATTCTCCATGGCCTTCTCATTAGGGTTGTCACCAATGATATAGCCAATGAGAGAATTACTCCAATACTCAGCTTGTGGTTTCAGCTCATCAATGTTGATTTTAACAATCTTCTTCCCATCCTTATCAATAGGAGGAACAAATGTTAAAACCTTCCCCATATTATGTTTACCTCTAACAATCTCATCCATAGTAGGAGGAGGTTGTTCAGCAACTGCAATGTCTGAGAATTGGAGCTTCCTCACAGCTTGACTATCACGATCTGCATCAATCACCTTCAATTGAGGCTCAGTATTCATAATTTCCTCTGCATGCAAAGGTAATTTGGACTGAAATTTCTCGGGCAAAAAGTTGCCAAAAGTCAGTGGTTCGAGTTCCTTTGTTACCCCTGAAGCAGGTGTAACGATCTGTGGTGTAGAGGGAGGAGGTTGTCGCCAGCGTCGCGCCAATATCAACGGAAAAAGCTTCTTGCTAGTTTCAATGTACACATTTTTTGTTTCTTCTCTTTAATGCAATGACTATTAATTTCAACTGTGTATTTTTTATAACTTTTTAGATGGTTTAACTATTTATTTTAATTATATAAATTTTTATTTTCAAGTCATATTCAAAAAAAGATTAACTAAAACTTTATTTTTTTTGACCAAATAAAAATATTTAACCTAAATAATGTAGTTATATCCAAGTTTTATTATAAATTTTATTCGAAAAAATTTGTCTAAAAAGTAATATTCTTAAAAAGGTAAAAAAAAATTTATTTTTCAAAAAATGACACATAGACAGAAAAATCCACGTGACAGGCGAGTAAACTCATACTTTTTTTCACATTAGCGTTTAGGGGATAATGACCCTCAAAACGCCAAGTTGTGGTGGTAATTAAGATCGAGCATAGTTTGGGAAGAATACTAACAATCTGAGCCAAGTTTAGGGGTGATTTAATGTATTTTGCAAATATATTATGCTTGAACTTTTCGTGTGTTGGAGTTCCAACATAATTTACTGCAAGTTAATACACATATGCACCAATCTCCATTATATTATATTATAACTTTCTGTATTGCCGTATAATAATTGATATTTTTAATGACTTTGCAAACGTTGGCTATTTTCCAAATATCAGTTGGAAAACTGACTAGCCCGTGCTATTTTCATGCAATAATATAGTATTATTTTCGTTTTAATCGAAAAATATATATTTTTATATTAAAAATAAAATATCTTTTAACCTTAATACCAACATGGTTTATAATTGTATAAATGTTATCATATTCTATTTGAAGTAATACTTTTTTTTCTTCTTTTTTTACGTTTTTGTTAACTTAGGCGTCCAATCGAATAACAGGACATAAAATGGAACAGGGAGAGTGTAATAGTTTAGTTACTTTATAGTAATTGCAATAAGTTACAGATTAGGACCTAAGCTTATTTAAAGTTCCTCTTAATCCACCAAAGCAAACATATTAATGTGTCTAATCAAAGTGAACTCGATAATTTCAGCCAATGAGAATCAAGTATAGAGGCCTCTCAATCCTGCACGAATTTCAAGTAAATCTTAACCGTCCAATCATTTTTGGAAAACACAACCAATGCATTTAATAACCGTAGATAATGGATTAGAAAAGCACAGGGATAATCATTCTGAACCGTCAGATATACAATTTTGATAACACGATACCCCCCACAACACGTTATATATATAGTCCTTACCCTCCGTTCTTTGAGAACCTTTTCATTTACAGAACAAAAGAAGAGAAGAAGCAGAAAAAGAAAAGATTTAATACGAGGTTAGCCAGCTTTTTTCCTGCTTATACGTTTGAATTTCTCGTATATGTGATATATGAAGAAGTTGATCGGTTATATTTTCGTTATTTTTCTGTGGAAATTTTAGGATTAGGGTTTTTGACTATATATGATAGGAGTCACTTAGAATTGTAGCTGTAGCTGCATAAAGTTAGGGTTTTTACGGTATGTTTGATTTCTATAATATTATAGGGATTTAACTCTTCTACTTTGGTTCCTATAATAGTTTCGGAGTTTGCTGTTCTATTTTAATGATTTTAAAAAAGAAAAGAGATTGCTCCCTTTTCGTCAGAAAGAGAATGCTTGGATAGGAATCAACCCTGCTTATCTTGTAGAAAATTTGAATGTGTTTTCCTTTGGTTTTCTCTTTTTGAATTTTCTAAAATATTAGGACTAGTCAGCTGCTTTTGACAATCATGTTATTTGGAACATATTTGGAAAAATCATTGGAGAAAAAGATGTTTTGCTCCAAGTAGCTATTATGATGTCATTCTTTTGGGTACATAGGGAGTATATAGTATGAGGCAATGTAATGTTCTTCGGGTTTGTACGATTTCAATTGCTATGGATTTCTCCCCTTCTTGTTTAGTGCAGGTTTGGAGTACTTCATCTTTATTTTGTGAGATTCTTGGTATGCTTTTCATGTACTAATGCAAAATTGAGTATCTCTCAAGTCTTTGTGCTCATAAGAGAATGCTATTGTGAGATGACACATTATTTTGGTGATAAATTAAACATGGAATTCTGTTACTCTGAACACATTTGACAAAAACATTCTAAAATTATATATCTCCCTCCAAATAGCTATTGCATTGTCATTCTTTTTTGGTCATAGTGAGTATATTACATGAAGCAGTCTTATGTTCTTCAGATGTGCACAATCTGCAGGGTGACTTCATTTAATTGTCAACTTGTGCAAGTTAAAAGCTGAAATCTTTCATTTGCCTGTATATTTAGTGCCAAGTTGAAATCTTTCATTTGTCTTCCTTCTTAATCATGTGATATTCTGGCTGTGTTTCTTTTATAATTGCTAAACTTAAGTCTTTCTCATGTCCTGATTTTAAAAAAAAAAATAAAGTAAAAAAATTCTTGGATTGGTTTTCAGATGGCTCGTACCAAGCAAACTGCTCGTAAGTCTACAGGAGGAAAGGCTCCAAGGAAGCAACTTGCTACTAAGGTCTTTTTCCGTGTGGTTTTTTCTTGGTCTTCACTAAAATATATTTTTTTTATAGGTATTAGTCTTTGATTTTGTATCTTATGTGTATTAGGCTGCCCGTAAGTCCGCTCCTACCACTGGCGGTGTGAAGAAGCCTCATAGATACCGCCCTGGTACTGTTGCTCTTCGGTAAGTACAATTTTGTTGATTACTTGTGGTTGTCTTAATTGTTTATCAGTGTAAATTACATGCTTAATTAGCATTATATGCATGCAGTGAAATCCGTAAGTACCAGAAGAGTACTGAGCTCTTGATCAGGAAGCTTCCATTTCAGAGGCTTGTTCGTGAAATTGCCCAGGACTTTAAGGTAGATTTTGTGGATTAATTGTTTGGTTTGTTGGTTCTGAATTTGATGATGTTATGGTAAGGAGGATGTTGTCTGTGTTGTTTTCTTGTGATTGATCATTCTTTGTGCATTTCTTTGCTTTTCAGACTGATCTGCGTTTCCAGAGTCATGCGGTGCTGGCTCTGCAGGAGGCTGCTGAGGCCTACTTGGTGGGTCTCTTTGAGGACACTAACCTTTGTGCCATTCATGCCAAGCGTGTGACAATTATGCCTAAGGACATTCAGCTTGCCAGGCGAATCAGGGGCGAGCGTGCTTAATTTGATCAACTCTAGCTAGTAGTGTTGTCTGTCCTTTCTGGCTTTTCTTTGTAAGGCGTAAAGACAGTAACTAAATTTAGTAGGAGGGCATGTTGCTTTGATTTTTTTTGTTGGTGGCTGGTGGTTGTTGGTGTTTCCTTTTGGAGAAGGGGAAAAACATGATATCTTGTTTGGATCTCTAATGTTTTGTTGTCACACCACTGGTGTCGAACATTGGTCAGCGTTTTCTTCTAATTGTTAGTTCACGTGGTTGTGGATAATATATTATACTACTGTGCTCTTAGTAAACTTAGGATGTTATCATCCTAGTTAAATGGGATGGCTTTGGATGTGGCCATTGAAAAGTATGGAATAGATTTTCTGATGCATCTGTTGTAGTAGTCACTAACTCACTATTTTGAGATATTTGAATCTAATGTTACATCTTATTGAATTAAATCTGTACTCTGGTTAGGAAGTCATTCAAGGTTCTTTATTCATATATGATTTTTTTAAAAAGTCTATCTAATTTATTTTTAATGGATAAGGAGTGATTAATTATTTTCTTTTAACCATTTTGCCATCTGTAATAAGTAGTTATGGGGGATTGTTTAATCCTGGTCTGATATTAATCCAACCAGTGAAAGCATTTATTAAATGAAAGATTTTCAGAATGTTTGTCGGCTCTTTGATGGCTTAACTCTTTCAAAATTTTAGCCCCTAATGGGAAGATGCGATTCAATTGTCGTCTTAACTGAAGGGGCTGTTTCGATGGGGTAATTACATCACATTAATTCACCATCATAAACTAACAAGTATTACAAGAGGTAAAGAATGGTTATAGACGAGTGTAATTAATCAAAAAAATTACTCTTATGCACAATGCTATGAAGCATTATGCTCTCCTTATTACTTTTATTTGTATCCATTCTATCAGGGAAAAAACAAGGGTGATTATGGACATTTTGCTCATCATATCCCACACCCCTCTCTCTCTATATGTTTTTCTAATAAACCCCGCCAACTTCGGACTTTGACATGGCCAGAATGTTTCAAACAACGTTCCTTTCGTGGAAGAAATTTAAAAATAGCTAGACTTTGTTCATTCAAAAATAGCTATAATTTAAAAAGTAATTGAAATTTAGTCACTTTTATATATAAATAAATTTGAACGAAAATACTGTTCAAAATTCGGAAAATATTCCAATATACTTATGTGAAACTCCAATATAATATACCGGTTTAGCATAATATGCTGTAAGTTTATACATAGTGCACCGATATCTAGTATATTATGCTGGAACTTTCCGTGTTGCAGCAAATTAGTGGCTAATTTTCAATGGCTTTGAAAATGCTGGCTATTTTTGAATGACCAGTTCGAAAACTGGCTAGCCCGTGCTATTTTTATTCCTTTCACCCCCCCTCCCCACACACCCCCAAGCCACATCTTGTTTCTCTCAAACATAACACTAAAATAGGGGTGTCAATGGTTTGATTTGGCTGATTATTTTATAAATTTTGTACCATATCAATTTTTCGGTTATTTTATTATGTATAACCAAAATTAGATTTATCGAAACCGTCTCAATCATGTCGGTTTCTCTTCAGTATCGGTATGGTTCGGTTAATTTAAATATCAAGCAATAACATATATAATTTATATGATTTAGCAAAACACTCTAGATATTTTTACAGTTTAAAAGATAATGAATTAAGAAAATACGAAACATGGCTAGAGTATAGATTCATCAAATATTCTACGGCAGCATAAACGAAACTATGCAAATACAAAGAAAATATAAATCACACGAGTGGAAAGATGTTAACCAAGTTGAGATTCAATAATAAAGTCTATAGAAGATTAAACATTTCAAAAAGATAAATCTTGTTCATACAAAAGGAAATATATTCAAATTATAGGTTGCTACTCCTAATCGCTACAATACCTTGTGTCTTGCTAGCGAATATGGTGGAAATAATTTAGTTTCAATAGAAGTAGCATAATAGGTTTGAGTATTAGGATTTTGAGTTTAATTACTTGTTGGCTTGTAACTATTTCGTAATTTCAAGGCTCAAGAAAAAATTTAATGCTTTATTATTTTTAACTTAACATATAAATATATTTTTCACATTGTAAATTTATTCGGTACGGTTCGGTATTTATTCAGTTTATTTTCATAAAATAAAAAACTTACCCTAATTATCGGTACGGTTATAAATTTATATAAAAACTATAATTTTACTAAAAAAACTTAAGAATTGGTTTGGGTCCGATACAATTCAGTCGTTTAATCGATTTTTAAATATCCATAGAGAATCCTAACTAAAAATTCGGTTAGTGTACAAAAGAAAGAATCCTTCTAGAGTTGCACCTTTTGGGCGTGCGACTGCTTTTTCTCTGACTCATTTTTAGTGGCTATCGATATTTCTCCGTGTGTTGTATGTACTGTCGATTATCGTTGAAGTACAGAGGTTTTCTCGGATATATTTGTTTCCTTTCATGCGTTATCCTTAAGTTTCATGGATAATTATATTGTCTTGTCTTTTTTTGAGTATTGAGTTTGCATGAGAATAAAGATTGATTTTTTAGCAACTTTGAGGGATTTTCACACCTCGTCTATGTTTATTTTGGACACAAAAAAGATATCTCTAGAACCATAATTTGATTCAAGCACCCTTCTTTTTCTTGAAATAAATCTCTCCAAGGTTGACCATTTATTTAAGGTATAAGAACTTTTTACTTTCAACCTGCATGTTCTTTATATTCAATTTTTATCTAGGGAATTATACAAATTGATTCTTGATTCTTCTCTTCATGATAATGATTTTTGGTGTAATTTTGTATTATGGTTTTTGTCAGAATTTTTATTATTATTTGTTTTTGCTTGTAGAATATTGGATCAATATAGTTTTAATCATGCAAGAGCAAATGAGAAAAGATGAGGAGGTTGAGACATTGAAGAAATTGTATATTGATACTGCTCAAGAAACATTGAAGATTAAACAAAAGAATGCCAAGTTTTGTGAGTTGGAGATAAAGAGAGCAGAACAGTCTCATCTTAGGAAATTGAAAGAGGAATTGAGTAATGCAAAAGAGAATAAGGCTCAGAAAATGGATGTATTATCCAATTTTAAGAAAAGGGTTCATGAACTAGAAGCTGAAGTAGCGAATAGAAGATTATCCGAGTCTAAGATATTCGATTCATTGGCATTGAAGACAAAGGTATTTGAGCAAACTAAGATTGAACTTGAAAAATCTAAGGTTGAGATATCTTCCCTACATGAGAAGATTGAATCATTAGAGGCTTCGTTCGAGCAGAATAGCAGGCACGTGAATTGTTCTTGCGATGGGAAGGTTGTTGATGGATTGGCGAAGGAAGTGGGATGTCTTAGGTTTGAACTTGGATTGGCGAAGGCGAATTTGGATAAGATTCAAGAAAGAGAGAAGTTTGCTTCTTTAAAGGCTAAGGCTTTGAGTGATGAGATGATGTTGGTTAGAAAGGAACTTAAATTGGCAACTGATGCAGAAGAAAAGAGCCAAAAAGCGTTGGATGATTTAGCATTCGCGTTGAAGGAAGTTGCAGGCGAAGCTACTGTGGCCAAGGAGAAACTTAATGCTACTCAATTAGAATTAGAACAGGTAAAGGATGAGACGACACAATTGAAACAAATGATCAGAAAGTCTGAAGAAGAAAAAGCTCTTGCTCAGCAAGAGACTGCTAGACTCGCGGAGTCTCTTAAAGATGCTGAGAATATGACTAGACGAGCAAAGAAAGAAATTTACAAATCGAGGGATATAGTGAAACAGGTTATAAATGAAGCGAACGCTGCAAAAGCTGATGCTGATATAGCTAGAGATGAAAATTCTCAACTCAAAGATACCCTCTCTGAAAAGGAGGAATCACTTTGTTTTCTTACGCGAGAGAATGAACGCCTTAGGATTAATGAAGTTGCAGCTCATGAAAATGTCAAGGAATTAAAACGGCTGCTTTCTTCGTCATCATTGAAAACTGAAGACAAGGATCAAGAAGCGGAGAAGTCACTGGTTCCATGTTATGACCTCAAACTTAGTGAACAAAAAAAGGAAGATTTAGAAGCGAAAATTCAAGACGAGGATCCTGAAAAAGCCAAGGCACTTAAGGGGTCAATATTTGATACAACAAAACAGGCATCTCATCATCGGAGAGCGTCTTCATCTGCATCCTCAGATGATTTTGGAACACCAAGAACAGAAGATTTTGATCATCCAGATAGTGGTAGAAGTCCTAGTAGTAGTAGGAGGAAAAAAGCGCTGTTTCGACGAGTTGGTGACCTCATAAGGAGGAAGAGTTTCCATAAGAGGGAACCATCCACTTAGTATGCCCTTGTTCTGTATAACAACCTGAAATTGTACAGTTAATTTAAGTGTTTGAAGTTTTATCAGGAGGATAGTTCAGTACAGTAAGCTTCTGCTATGCGCGGGTCTAGTGAAGGGCCGGCTGTTTTCACGCTCGAACCTGTGACCTCCTGATTACATGACAACAACTTTACAAGTTGCACAAAGGCTTCCCTTCAAAATGCTCCATTTATCAGAAGTAAAGTAACTGCAGCCTGCCAATTTTTTATATCATCAAGTTGTTGTTTTAATCTTCAATATTAGCTTCATTAGATCGAAGTATGAATGTCGTTCGATGTTATAACACCATATACATGCATGAATATTATTTCATTTAGATAGTATATTGTAAACACTTCTGCATATTCTGGTTACCGAAAGAAACAACTCATGGCGTCTATATCTTGATTCCTCCCTATATTTTCATGGCTTAGGACATTAAAGATATATAACTTAATATGTAGCAAGGAACCATAGTCGTCCAATGTACTCTTGAGATGTTGAATTGGAGTTTGTAATTAGGTGAAGAATAATAAGATTTGTGCCGTAGAAATTGCAGACTCAGGCATAAAGCTGAAATAGTTTTTTTTTATTTTTATACGGTGGTGTTCGACCAACTTATGCGCACTTCAACTAATTCATAGGTATATCAAGGCTTAAACTAATAGGAAGATATCAGCTAGTGGATTTTCACACCTCTAGATCTAACAAAATTTGAACTATAGTCTTCCCCGTCATTTCCACTTTATTAACCGCTAGGCTATGCCATCTAGTACCTTAAAGGTTGTGGGAGACGTGTTTAATAAGCGCAATTTTGCTTGGGTTGAGGTTTTCAATAGCCAACAGGTCGTAGCATTAGTTAAGGTCTAAATGAAAATTTTGACAAGTTTGAGGGGTTAACGATATATTCAGCCTTCTAAATACACTAAAAGTTACAAGAAAAATTGCGCATTCTTAACAAGATATTTATCGTATATTTAATAGATTGATATAAACATCTGATAAGTTTTTATCAATTAAGACACTTATATCAGATACGTACGTATAGTAGAGGCATGTAATGACAGTCATTCTATGTCCTCTTAAAGCATCAAACTGACATAAAATCAATCAAGTTCTAACAATTCAATAATTAATCCCCAATGCTTAATTTTTGGATTTTGATCACTCAATTCTTAATAATTTAGACTTTAGAAATTGTTCGGTGGTGAGGCAATAATAGGAGATTTTTGACTCCTACTTTGTACGCCTTAGATTGTATGTCCTCGTAATACAAAAACGTAATATTTAAAAAGCGAAGTCAAAGTTAAGACATAATAGTAAAATCGAAAACGGAATTAAGGTTTTATATATTTACGTTCAAAATCATAGGACTACGTGTAAATTTAGAGTAGAAAACCAAAATTGCTTATAATTTTGGTATTTGTTAGCTTAATTTAATTCATGTCTAATAAGATTTATAGTGAAAATAATATTAAAAAGAGTAGGTTTTACACTATTATAAATAAGAGTGCTAGTATCTTGTTTCTGAGTATTGAGTTTGCATGAGTAGGGGTGTACAAAGAAAACCGATAAACTGTACCAACCTGATAATCCGAGTCAAGCCGAGAAAAAAAACCCGACTATGGTTTGGTTTGACTTGGTTTGGTGTTGGAAGAAAAAACCCGACCATAATTTTTTGGTTTGATTTTAACAAAAGAAAGTCAAACCGAAACCAAACCAACCCGACATTACATATATAGCAATTTTAGATATATTTAATATATAAATATACTTATTGTAATGTAATTTATAAATATTTCTTAAAAAATTTCATAATTTTATCTTTTAAGTATTATTTCAAGGTTTGATTTAGAACTTTTGAATGCTCCAATAAGTTTTATAGCCATTAATATTAGTAAATTAAATAATGCTAGTAATCAATACTAATGCTAACAAAAGACATTCAATTTCAATATTACGAACGGGAGTGTATTAAATGTCTATTTTTTATTTTGCAATAATTTAGATAAAAATACATAACCTATTTTTATTTTTCCTTTTAGGCATATAATTAATACTCCCTCATTAGTCTATCTAGTTTAGCATGAATTAGTGCTTTTAGATTATGTTTATTTTTATTATGAGTTTTTAATTAGCAATATTTATAGTACATAATTTTATTATTTCTTATTGTTGAATATTTTAGGATAATGTCATGAGTCATGACATATCTCATATTTTTTATTATTTTCTTACTTTATATAGTTGTATCTTACTAGGATTAAAGAAATATTTTGAGCATACGTTATATATTTTGTTCTACGAAGATTTTGCCGGAAATAAATTCGAAAAAACCCGAATAACCCGGAAAAAACCGAGAAAAACCGATATTGAAAAACCCAAATTTATTGGTTTGGTTTGGTCTTTAGATTTAATAACTCGACACAATTGATTTGGTTTGGTAATTGTAAAATCCGAACCAACCCGGTCTATATAATATAATATTTGTGCCATAGACATTCTAGTCATCCAATGCATTCTTGAGATATTGAAATGGAGTTGGAAATAAGGTGAAGAAGAATAAGATTTGTGCCATAGACATTGCACACTCAAACATCAAGGCTCCCACTCCTAGTGCATTGTTTCGAAGAGATTGTTAACTTGTTTGTTGTGAATTTTACCTGGTTTGACCTATATTTAAAGTGGTTTTCGATCATTGTTGGCGTTTGATGAGCTCAAATATTTGTTTACCAAGAATTAGATGCATTAAAGCCTTGCACCTGAATGTTGTCTGTTTTTGTTCAACGAACAAACAAGGACCTTAGTTTGGATCCATAAGAACTATAAAGACAGATATAGGATAAATAAGGCTAGTGGTCGACTTTTTGTCATGATACTTGCGCCAGTAAAATTTAATACTCCCTCCATTCCATTTATGTGACACTCTTTCTTTCCTAAAAAGAATGATACATTTCTATATTTAGCAACAATTCGATATTAAATTTCCCCTTTTACGTAAAAACCAGCAAGCTACAGCTTCATAGCTTACCTTATCTCATTAAGATTACCCTTAACGAGATGAATTCTAGCCACACAAATTTATATGGATTATTTTAGACCACAAAGTGTTAAAAGTCTTTATTTCTTAAATTCCATGCCCAGTCCAATACCTTCATATAAATTGAGATAGAGGGAGTGGAACATATCCATCAGCTCGAGTCATCAAGAGAGTGTGGAAAGGAAAATCTGTTTGGTTACTACGCAGAGGGGCTTGTGGGATGGAGTTACCATATCCAACTTACATCACAAACTAAAGCCAAAACACTATGTAAACATGGTGAACAAGACAATGAAATTGGTAAATTTAACTGGAGAACAAATGCTCAATTGATCATTCCAATCAGGAAAAGGAGCATCCAAATACAAGAGAGTTGCAGGGATAAACAATGATCTTGAACTCATGACACAAAGCAAACAAGTTGAAATCCTATATCAGAACTGAACACAAGTGTCTCCCATTCTTCGTACCAAAAACCTTAAAACTCTCTGTAAAAAATGGGTAGCAGTCAAGCAGTACTATCATTTCTGAGAAACGTAGCAGGAGCCGCCTTCGGAATCGGCGTCGGCGCAACGGCTCTCAGCTCCTCCCTGTACACCGTTGACGGCGGCCAACGCGCCGTACTCTTCGACCGATTCCGAGGAGTCATCGACGAAACAGTGGGCGAAGGAACTCATTTTTTGATCCCATGGCTTCAAAAACCTTTCATCTTCGATATTCGCACGAAGCCTCATACATTCTCCTCCTTCTCCGGTACAAAAGATCTCCAGATGGTCCATCTTACCCTCCGTGTTCTCTCTCGCCCTCAAGTCTCTCGTCTTCCTGACATTTTCAAAACTCTAGGTCTCGAGGTGTGCGTATTTTACATATTTTTTTATATATAAGCATTTGATACGTATAATTGTATGCAGGATTTAAGTTATGTACACTGACAATCTAAAGATTTTTCGACACTCTGTGTGAATTTTTAGCTTTTGATATCAAAAATTAGTCACGTACATTTTAAGTAATCTGATTGTGTAATAATTTTTGTACTGTCTGTTCATTAAACTTAGGCTCATGTAGGTTTATGTTACCTAATCTGACAGTATAAGGTTTCCGGTGAATTGTTAACTTGTCATAGTATAATAGTTACTGTTATTATTAGATGACTAATTAGTGCTTTTCAAAAGATTTTCCTGTAATTACTTATTAGGTGATCTGAATATGTATTTACATATTTTGTATATAAGTATTTCTGCATATAATTGTACTATGTGCTAGGATTTAAATTATGTATACTGACATTGTGAAGATTTTTCCATGCTATCTGTGAATTTTTAACCTGTGATAATAAATTAGTAAATTAGTTACCAATTCTATCCGATTATCCATTAAAGATATTCGATGTATTTCCCTGAAATTATCTATTAAATGATCTGACTGTGTTGTTTTTACACGTATAGAGATTTTTTGACACTATTAGTGAATTTTTAACATGTTATAGCAAATTAGTTCTACATTTGGTCGGACTACCAATGAATGATTTTCAAGAGATTTGCCTATAACTGCCTATTAAGCGATATGATATTGTAATATCTTTGATATTGTTATTGTAGTAAAACTTGAACTCATGTATGTAAGTATAATGTATATAATTGTATATAAGGATATTTTGATGAGGTAATTGTATATAAAGATTTTGTATATATAAATGTATGTAAAATATATAATTTATATTTTGTATATTATTGTATATCAAGGTTTTGTCTAAAAAATTTAGTTGTATTTCATATATAAGTGTTTATAAGAGCTTGTATGGAATATGAGATTTATATTTTCCGCATTTGTATGTTTGACTTTTTCTATAGTTACTAGTATATAATTGTATATACGGATTTTGTGTATAGTACGTAAGATTTTTTTATTTTCATTTTATTGTTGCAGTATGATGAGAAGGTCCTTCCTTCCATCGGCAATGAAGTTCTCAAAGCTGTTGTCGCACAATTCAACGCGGATCAACTTCTCACAGAGCGTCCACAGGTGTCTGCATTGGTTCGTGAGAGTTTGATTCGTCGTGCAAAGGATTTCAACATTGAGCTTGATGATGTGGCGATAACCCATTTATCATATGGTGCTGAATTTTCTAAAGCTGTGGAGCAGAAGCAGGTTGCCCAGCAGGAGGCGGAGCGGTCCAAGTTTGTTGTGATGAAGGCTGAACAAGAACGGAGGGCAGCTATTATTAGGGCTGAAGGAGAGAGTGAGTCTGCTAAGTTGATTTCTGATGCAACTGCAGCTGCTGGAATGGGTTTGATTGAGCTGAGGAGGATTGAGGCTTCGAGGGAGGTTGCTTCGACCTTAGCTAAGACTCCCAATGTGGCTTACTTGCCCAAACAGAACATGCTACTGGGACTGAATGCAGCACGTTGATTAGGTATTTAGGTTTACTATCTGTTTTTCGAGTTTTGACATACATGGTTCTCTGAGGTTGAATATTGTGAAGTTGATATGATACAATTTATTTGCTTCAGTTGTTATCGCACAAATCTGTGCTGAAGAGAGGCAGGAATCAAGAGCCAAAAAAAGTTTTAACTGGCAAATATCTGCCTTTTGTTTTCACCACTTCAGAAGGACTCTCGATAAACGCTTTTGATTTCAAAGTATGCGTGTTAAATCTTTGAACCAATCCCTCAATAATGTGGTTGTTGCACGGTTTAGTAACTTGGTGCTTTTATCTTCTGATGTACAACGTCTGTTGTAGTTACATCTGTAAATGCTGTCCGATGAAGCTGACTTTAGGAAGAAGTATAACTGCTATTCATATAAATTCTTTAGGTTAAATAGCCAGATAGAATAAGCACAAAGGATGGAGATTAGTTCATATTTTAATTATTGTAGCCAGAGCAATAACAAAGGATGATAGTGGAATAGAATAAAACAGTGGCAGACACTGTTATATAGTCTTCTTGTTTTGTCTTATTAGTTTAGCTTTTCAGAGTTTTTTAAAAGGTGACTGCCTCATCAATCCATTAAAACCTAGTCGATCTGGTGCCAGTTGCCCATAGTTTTTTTGGTTTTACTTACTATGACCTACAAAATGGCTAAGTGGGAGAATAGCTCTTAGTTGTAGCTTTTAGATAGGTATCTGAGGGGAAAGAAAGAATTGATAGTTAATGGAAACAGAATCTTTTGTATGCCAGCAAATTCCTGTAAGCTAAAAAAATGTTCATTCCATAATATCTGGTGGATTTGCACTTCGGGAGGATACTTGGTGAGTTTTACTTTCCGTCTTGCTTCACGAGCAACCTTAAGATTGTAACAGCTTGATCGTATTTTCAATTTTCTCAGAAGAGATTGTGTCTTCACTTTGCTTCTATCTCTTATGTATTCATCCAGATAAAACTCTTTTTGCAGTCCTTCTAAGTGCACTGATGCATTTTGTGGAACTCAAAGGCATTAAATATTAAGACTTTTTGTAGGAAATCAATATAAATTTTTCTGCAGTCTGATAGATGTATGTATGAGGGGTCTCAATTGAGCGTATGCCATTTTAGGAACCATTATTTTACTTGATTTTGTTTTAAGAATGAGGAACTAGAGAATGACCTTTATGGTGATCTGTTCTGTTGAATGATTCTCTGTAAGTGTTATGATCTTTTCTATGTAATTAATCTTTGTGTAACATTTCTGTTCAGGGTTGGTATCACATTGGTGCTCTTTCGGATTGTATTTCTTCAATTTAAGATACGTTGTGAAAGAGATACATGCTCTCTGCTGCTGGAGAGAATTTACTTGCTTTAGGACATGACGATACCTTCATGGAAGAGAGTCTATTTGGATCACTCTATTAGGATTAAGCTTGTAAATTACACGCCACAGACTTCTCCCAAACCCTCTGTCAGTTGAACGTGGTTTGCTTAATGAAACATATTATCACTACTCATGCGTGGCTTTCAAGTAATGTTGCAAATCTATTATAGTATACAATTTGCGCTTCTATTTTGTTGATAAGGCGAGTAAAGTTTGCATTTCAATGCTTAAGATTTTAGAATTTTATGGCCCTTGACAGAAGAACACAACCAGTGTATTGGTAGGGAACCAAGAAGGCAAGAACTTAAAAGGTTATATACGTGGATAAAAAGTCTCGGTGTGACCAGGTCTTAACAATTGTGACATTATTTATAATTTCGTATGCATACAATAAAGTTCAGCTCGATGATCTTGACCAGTACAATTTTGGTGTATAGAACCCAATCCTCTTCTAGCTTGTACCTCCTAGATAAGCAAAGCTTCCTTTTCTAGCTGTAGCAACTAGATTGAAATACTTATGTATCATTGACTATGTCAGCATGTTCTCCCTTTGATTCATTTAGCTTCAAATTTCAACTTATTTAAAACCTTCATAAAGCTGTAATCCGTTTTGTCACCATTACTGTTTCCGACTTTTTCTATCTTAGGAGTCCTACTGAATTACCCACGCTACCAATAAATTTTATGAATTTTTATATTCTTATGCAACGTAGAAAATTATATTATCCTTAATGTTTAATGTTTGATATAATTATAGTTATTATACTTAATTATCAATTATATACCATAGTGGTTTTTAAAGGTATTTTACACTCCTAATTTAGTGGTACCGTACATTTCATCTAATACCACTCCCCCGACATTTCTCTCTTCATTTCTCACACCTTCACCTACATTTGCTTTGTATTACTGTAATTTGGGATTGAGAGATAGAGAGATATGTAAAGAGAATTCTGGAAACAAAGTGTATCTCAAAAACATAGTATGAAAAATCTTGTTCTGCATTATGGAAGACAAGAGTGAAGACGACGATAATTACAGAATATGTGTGATCTGCGTTTGTGAAAGATCTTGAAGGAATTAACCCCAATTTTAGCGCGTCTAAATAAGGAATCCTACAGTTACAATGATTCCTTATTTAATGTATTGTCTATATTTTGTAGGAATACTATTAGCATGAAAGGTAATATGTGAATTATGAACATATTTGGTAATATAATTTCCTATATGGTATAGGAACAAAAATTTCCCTAAATTCTATTGTAGCTAATAGCCCGTTTGGCCAAGCTGCAAAAATCAGCTTATTTTGAGAAGCGCGTTTTTTCAAAAGTGTTTTTCTTAAAAGTATTTTCGACGAGAAGCAGTTTGTGTTTGGCTAATTAGTTTGAAAAACACTTATGAGCAGCAATTAGTGTTTGACTAAGCTTTAAAAAACTACTTTTAAGTGTATTTTTCTCAAAAGTGCTTCTCAAAAAAGTGCTTTTGGAAAGAAGCTAGTTTTTTCTGCTTCTCCAAAACTGCTTCTGCTTCTTCTCAAAAGCTCTTTTTTTTCCTTTCAAAAGCTTAGCCAAACACCTCAATTAAGTATTTTTAGCCAAAAAAAAACTTGACCAAACAGACAATAATTCCGTAATTGAAAAAAAAGACTATCTAATTCAAGCTGCTGATCAGCGTACCTGAACATATATAAACAAACCTAACAAATAAAGTCATATAGTATCTGTCAAAGATAAAAACAATTCAGACGATGAATGCTCAAGAATAACTCACCCATGTCTTCTCCATATTGTGAGGGCAATGATCAAAATCCGCAAAAAGGTTTAGGCCTCATTCAATTTTTTTAAAATTAAGATGTTTGAATCTAAATACACAACTGAATATTAAGGTAAATATGAAGATTAAGACTTTTGAATCTGAGATGTGTATTAAGATCTGAATACTAAATAATTAAGACTGTTTGATTTTTAACATCTGAATATATAAAATTTATTTTTATTTGAAAATTTAAAAACTTAAATAATCTAATATTCTATCAATAAAATATATAGTTTTTGAAAATATGATAGTTGTTGGTGGTGATGACTAACGGGATGCTGACCAGAGGCGGTGGTTGGTGGTAGTTTTGGTAGATGATGGTGGTTCATGCTAGTAGCTAGTAGTGATTGGTAGTGGTGGAGATTATGATTGAGGATGATGGTGGCCGGTGACGATAGTTAATAATAGCGGGTGGTGGTAGTAGTTGTGACAAAACAAGGCGGTGGGTGGGTGGTGGTAGGTTATAATGATGGGCAGTGCCGACTGTGGTTGTTGATCATGATGGGGAGGTCAGTAGTGGTAATTGAGGTGGATGAGTGTTGATTGCGGCTGAGAAAGATGATAGTCAGAGTGGTGGGCTAATGGGTGGTAATGATCAATAATGGT
This sequence comes from Nicotiana benthamiana, assembly GCA_034376525.1. Classification (NCBI taxonomy): domain Eukaryota; kingdom Viridiplantae; phylum Streptophyta; class Magnoliopsida; order Solanales; family Solanaceae; genus Nicotiana; species Nicotiana benthamiana. The sequence continues at coordinate 66,851,081 of CM067332.1, forward strand.
GGTGGTTATGATTGAGGATGATGGTGGCGTGGTGGCGGTGGAGGTGGTGGTGGTTGAGTATGGTGGTGATGGTGGCGGGGTGGTAGTTGATAATGGTCGGTAGCACTGGCAACTTAGAATGAATATGTGATAGTATCTTAATAAAATTAAGTCTATGTTATAGATCATAATCATACAGACCTATTCAAACTATTACGTAGTTGTGAAGTAAAAAATAAACACATTTAATGATTAAGATCTGTAATTAAGCTTCAGACTTTAAAACACTTAATGTATAAGATATAAATGATCAAGATTCATACCTTCATTAAGTGCAAACAAATGAGACCTTAATGTGTCTCGAGTTGAAAATGCAAGGAAGTGTGTTTATCTTTACAGGTTAGTTTAGTTCACATGTAGTTATACAACAATTAAATACAAGAATTGCTTGAGCAACAAAATATAATTTGAGGATTGTTAGTGGGGAATAGTGATGGTTAAAATGTTTATTCATATTTTATTCTGCATCAAATAATACATAAGTTTTGTGGTTAAAATATTAATTAACTATACTGTTTGACTCAAAAGATGCTAAAACCTTTTTGAACAAATCAATCAAAAATGAAGGAGTAAATTTTAGCTGAGGATAATAATCTCTAAAAAGATTGATTGAAAAAGAGAAGGTAGATCACATGATTTATTCCTATTAGCCAATAGTAATGTTTCCAAGGTCTCCCCTTCTTACAAGGTTATTGTCCCCTATTTATACTTGTAGAGAAACTCTTCTAAACTATACAAGACAAAATGATGTCCCCTAATGGCTATATACTACTACAAGGGTCGTCCATTCTCTGGTCTGTTTTAGGGTCGCCTTTTTTAGGGCGTCACTTTAAGGAGGCCTCGTCAATGTCGTACTCGTCGTAGGTAGTGGTCGGTCAAATTTGAACCCATACAGTTAGTCCCCCCGCTTGTTGGGGTCACTATCTGGGTGCATCCTCGATGAGCGGACATCATGCGTTCTTATGGAGAAATTTGAGTCGTTGTGACGTTACAAAATGACCAATGGAGAGAGGTCAGCATACTGAGCAAGATACCTTTAATATACTTTACCGGGAAATGATGTCATCTTTACATGCGTTATCGTCATGCATGTTTTCGAGGTAGGAGTTAATGGCCTCTCTTTGGTTCTACCGCTGCTTTGTGACTTTTCGCTTCGATTCTAGCTCCACCCGACCTTATAAATAGATGAAAGGTTTGTTTTTTCAAAATTTTTTGGCCATTCCTCTCTTGATATCCTCCTTCCTTTTTTCGAGTTTTCTTTCACATCTTCCTCTTTCTTCTTACATTCTTCATTCGAAGTTTTTTCCTCCTCCTTTATGTGTTGATATCTCTTTGAACGATATTATGCTAAAGTCTCGTCGTTCTCGTGAAGAGATTACTGAGGCCAACTCATTGTCCATGGCACCCCCTTCTGGCGTTGAAGATACGTGATAGAGGAGGGAGACAAACTTCTTACGGTGGATGATCTATTGCCGAGGCATCCCTTCTCTGAGACGGAGAAAGCTCATATCGATGCTCTTTGTGTGAAGTGCGATATTCATGCTTGTAGAGATGGTTCTGGCAGGGAGAGACTATGTAGAGGTCCATAGACCCGGGTGTGCTTTCTATGAGTACCCTTTAATGATTGGTTACATTTTTCCTCTTTTCCTTGTAGCGAAAGAATTCTGTAGATTTTACCAAGTTTGTCCAGCATAATTTTTGTCGTATATGCTCAAGGTACTTCTGCTGCTGTTCAAGTTTGCAGAATTGGCAGAGTGTAACGTTTCCATCCACCATCTTTTGCACCTATTCACGCTCGGCTTTCAAGAGGTACAATGGTGCACTTGAGGCTCATTTGATTCGAAGGGGCTGGTGGTCGGGACTGATGACTGGAAAAGTCGTAAGTTTTGGCAAAAATACATCTTTGTCAAAACCGAACATGTTGTTTCTAACACCACCAGGTTCCCGAAGCAATGGAATGAGGCTCGTAAATGTCTCTACTTGTTATACTCTCCATTCCTCTATATTCATTATTTAGTTTGTTCGCTTCCTGTTTGTAACTATGAGACATCTGCCTTGCTCTATTGTGGATATCAGGGATTGGGCGGCACATGTGTTGCCTCATGCAGTAGAGACTCGAGATTGGCCTGCCTTCATGAAACGTTACAACCCTAAATTCCCCTATGGTAAATTTCTTCCTTATATTTCGTTGGCCGTGCGACCTTATTTAATGATACGACCTTTTCATGATGACAAGTTGAGGAACTTCCAGGCGAAGGGCGCCAATCCCTGCATCTCGACAAGCCGCTTCCATCGCAGACATGCAGTTTGTTTTGAGTGAGTCTGTTCAAGAGGTTCGTCCTTAACCTATTCAATTAGAAGGTCCGTCTCGAGTCATGGTCGTGAGAGAGGAGGCTTTTTCGGTACCCGCCTCACACCCTTTAGATGAATCCTCTAACGGGGATGCGCCATTGTCGAGAAAAAGGAGTAGGCTGGAGCTTGGGAAGGGCGTGGCCATGGACGCTTATAGAAGCAGGGTGTGGCAGACAGCCAATGTGCCCATATTTATGGATGACACCATTTTATCGGGGATATCTCCCCAAGTGGAAGGAGTTTACCCAGGAACTGGCTCAGTGCGCTCTGCCGAGGGTGATACATCGCCCAACATCAGAGGACGTCGTGTTGTGGGTGACGACTCAGGTTCGGATGTAAATCTAGAGGCTATCTATGAGTTCGTGGGTTTCCATACCCATGTAGAGGTTAGAGCAGATGGATCTGATCGTCATATAGTCATTTTGGGGGACTACAACCTGTTGTTGAACAACGAGCAAGTGGCGTCTGCCCTAGATCCTCTATGTTATGCTCCTGAAAATAAGATGCTTAAGGCGATGAGCTTCGTGGATTTGTCTCAAAAGGTCGCGGGTATGTCCCTACAGGTAGGTGCATTTTCTTTCATTTTTGTCGTTGGTTTTGTGTGTTGATCGCCGCTCTACATTTTGTTTCTAACTTCTCCCTTTTTTTGCCAGACCCTCATCATGGAGATTGAGCGAGAGAGTTGGGAGAAGAGAAGGTAGGTCCTTTATGAGAAGATGTCGTCTAAATATCAACAGTATCGTGCTAAGCATCGCGCGATGTCCGACATTTATTATCAGGACCCTGATTTTCAATTGTTTCATGAGGGGCTCAAATAGCGGGAGGACTAATTAGAGCGTAAGATCGAAGAGTTGAGGGAGCGGGATGAGGAGCTCATAAAAACTGTCGTTCGCAATAACATACTCAAGGCTTCCCACAAGGTGAAGGACGACGAGCTTGAGTTGAGTAGGGGTGATGGCCAAAAATGCCGACTTGGAGGCAAAGGTGGCCAATTTGACCATTGAGTTGAATGCGAAGGCAATAAAGGGATAGAGGCTTAAGGGCGAGCTGAGCGTTTGTACTAATAAGTTGGTAGCAGCTATTTATGGTATCACATCTTTGGAGAATGCCCTCCGTGTTTGCAAGTCAGAGTTGGCTGAAGAGAAGGAGGCCTCTAGTTGCAAGGTTGCGGGGCTTGAGGGACGTGCCAAAGAAATGGAGGCGGAGCTAGCAGCATTAAATGGAAGAGCAGCGTCGCTTAGGGCGGACGATGCAAATCAATGTTCTCAGCCTTCTACATCTCGTGCCTCAGCCGATCCGGTTGTGCCTCATCATTTATATGAGCTGCAGGTCCATGTTTAGGCTCAACTTGATGTTTACAAGGCTTATCACGCCGAGGGAAAGGCAATTGAGGCGTAGCTTTAGGTCGTGCACACAAAATCTCGTACGACTCATGACGCTTGCAGGTATGACCTCTTTACACCTGACAGGGACGACATCAATTCTAATAATGTGAACCATCTTGCTTCGTACTCGTGGTACAAAGATGCTTACTCCACCGAGGATGATGTGTAGTCTTTTCTTGTACTTGCTTTTGTATTGGGATTTTTGCAGAGGGTGTACTTGAGCCTATTGTAATGATTTTAAATAACATTTTGATGCCATATAAAATATATTTTGTTGATTTTCTCTTCTTTGCAATGTTTATGATATTTAGGGTACCTGTCAATGGCCATGGCCATTGGGATGTTGCTTCGAACTGTCGTTGAAGTAGTATCCCGTCATAGTTCGAACAAGGTTGAACTTATGTTTTTGTCGATGGCGTTGGCCATTGGGATGTTGCTTCGAACTATCATCGAAGTAGGATCCCATCATAGTTCAAACGAGGTCAAACTCATATATTTGTCAATGGCCTTGTCCATTGAGATGTTGCTTCAAACTATTGTCAAAGTAGGATCCCGCCGTAGTTCGAACGAGGTCGAACTCATGTTTTTGTCGATGGCCTTGTCCATTGGGATGTTGCTTCAAATTGTCGTCGAAGTAGGATCCCATCATAGTTCAAACAAGGTCGAACTCATGTTTTTGTCGACGGCCTTGGCCATTGGGATGTTGCTTTCAAATTGTCATCAAAGTAGGATCCCACCGTGTTCGAACAAGATCGATCTCTTCTTTTTGTCAATGGGCTTGGCCATTGAGATGTTGCTTCGAACTGTCGCCGAAGTAGGATCCTGACATAGTTCAAACAAGGTCGGACTGATGTTGTGTCGATAGCCTTGGCCATTGGGATGTTGCTTCGAACTATCATTGAAGTAGGATCCCATCGTAGTTCGAACGAGGTCGAACTCTTGATTTTGTCGATGGCCTTAGCCATTGGGATGTTGCTTCGAACTGCCGCCAAAGTAGGATCACGTTGTAGTTCGAACGAGATCAAACTGAGGTTAGACTCATGTTGTGTCAATGACTTTGGCCATTGGGATGTTGCTTCGAACGGTCGACGAAGTAGTACCCCGATTCCCCTTGCAGTTCGAACGAGGTCAAACTCATATTTTTGTTGATGGACTTGGCCATTGCTTGGAGATTTGATCGTGTTCCCGTAGGATGACGTGTTGATTTTGTTCATGCAATAGATGTTTAATGGTATACTTGTAAGGGTCACATGTTGAATAATGGAGATTTGATTCTGCACATACAATGGAGACTTGATTCTGGACATACAATGGAGATTTGATTCTGTGCATACAATAGAGATTTGATTCTGTACATACAACGGAGATTTGATTCTATACATACAACAGGGATTTGATTCTGTACATACAATGGAGATTTGATTCTGTGCATGTGATGGAGACGACTATCTATATCCAGTCCCTTCATTATCTTGCCCTAGAGATCATGTCGATGGGCCGGGGTAATGAACAATACTTCGATCCTCGAGGTGCCTTCCTTGCCGCCTTATTAAAAACCTCCCCGAGAAAACCCGATTGGGACAAAACTCGGGTGAGGGGAAAAGAGTACTACTTAGGTGACACCTTCTTTTAGAAGTGAAGTACTTGAGGTGAGCGACATTCAAGATATTTTGGAGTAGTTTTCCTTACACTGTTTCTAATTGGAATGCTCCTAAGTTTGTTGTGGCTGTGATTTTGTACGGTCCATCCCAATTTGTCCCTATTTTTCCCTCATTAGCGTCTTTCACTGCTTGTGTTTTATCCTTGAGGACGTAATCTCCGACTTTGAGCGGTCGCATCTTGGCCCATTTGTTGTAGTACCGTTCCACTTGCTGCTTCAGGGCTACCATTATTATGTGGGCCATGTCTCCCCGTTCTTAGACTTTGTCTAGATCTGGTAGCCTATTTTCATTGTTGCTTGGTCTGCTCTCGTTTGAGTATCTCAAACTGGGTTCTACGACTTTGACGGGTATAACTGAGTCAGTCCCATAGACCAGTGAATATGGCATCTCAGGTGTGCTGGTTTTTGGCATAGTGCGGTATACCCATAATACTTTCGGTAGTAGTTCAGGTCATAGCCGTTTAACATCTTCAAGCTTCTTCTTCAATATATTCAGCATTACTTTATTGGAGGATTCGGTTTGGCCATTGGCGGCAGGTGATATGCCATGGAGAGTATTCGTATGATGTGCCATTTCTCGAAGAATTCAGTCGTTCTCGTTCCGACGAACTAAGGCCCGTTGTAGCTGATTTCGTGGGGATGCCAAAATGGCATATTATGTTCTTCCATATGAACGTGATGACCTCTTGGTCACGTATCTGAGTGTATGCACCTGCTTCCACCCATTTAGAAAAATAATCAGTTAAAACCAAAAGGAAATGCACCTTACCTCGTCCTGCTGGGAGGGGGCCGACTATGTCCATTCCCCACTTTATGAATGGCTATGGCGAAGTGACAAAATGAAGGAGTTCCCCCACTTGATGTATCAGAGGGGCATACTTTTGACACTGTTCACATCTCCTGAAATAGTCCGCGACTTCGTTTTTCATGGTGGGCCATTAGTACCCCGCACGGATAATGCATAAGACGAGGGCGTGGTTCCCCGTATGGGCGCCATAGTGTCCTTCGTGTGATTTTTTCGGCACTTGACTTGTTTGATTTAGCCCAAGACATTTGGCTAGGGGGCCTTCTAAATGTTCTTTTTTAGAGATTACCATTTACGAGGCTGTATCGGGCTGCTTGTACCTAGAGTTTTTTAGCTTCTTTTTTATATTGCTTGAGCATTCCATCCTGCAAATATGTTGCGAGGCAGTTACGCCAGTCCCAAGTTAAGTTTATAGAATGTACCTCGACGTGGTCAATTGCGGAATGGAGGAGGGTGACCACGTTTTCTTTATTGATATTTTTGGTGGCCGCAGCTAGTTTGGAGATGCCATCTGCTTCGATAGTCTACGCCCTCGGTACCTTGTTTCGGCAAATAATAAGGTTTTGATGATATAGTAAATCGGAGACTTCGTACCTTTATTTTCACGGACCAAGATTGTGCTTACTGCAACTTTAGAAACTGCTAGATACACAAGTAGACATTCACCACCGAGTCCGCTTTGACGAGTAGTGGTGGCGAGGACATATACATTTTCGGTTTTCTCAAGGCGTCGGCGCATTCTTCATTCCAATGCAGCATGTGGTCCTTCCTTAGCACATAGAAGAATTTGTGGCATCTATCCAAGGATCATGAAATGAACTTTGATAAGGCGGTTATTTGCCCCGTTAATTTCTGCACCTGCTTTTTGCTGGTCAGTATCTTCGGTATTGCATCGATAGCCTTGATTTGATCCGGGTTGACCTAAATTCCCCATTGTGATACTAGGAAATCGAGGAACTTTTCTAAAGTTATGCCGAAGGCGCATTTTTAGGGATTCAATTTCATCCCCTACTCCCTTAATATCTCGAAGGCTTCCTTCAGATGACTATGTGATCATCTTTCTTTGTCGACTTCAGTAGCATGTCGTCGATGTAAACATGGTCTTACCGAGTTATTTTTTAAACATTTTGGTGACTAACCTTTGATACGTGGCCCCTACATTCTTGAGCCCGATCAGCATCACCTTATAGCAATAAGTTCCTTGATGAGTGATGAAAGTGGTGTTTTCGTAATCTTCTTCAGCGACTAGAATTTAGTTATAGCCGAAGTAGGTCTCCAAGAAGCTCAACAGTTTGTGCCATGTTATTGCATCGATAAGTTGGTCGATGTGAGTTAATGGAAAAGAGTCCTTCGGGCATGCTTTGTTTAGATCGATGAAGTCAACACACATTGGCCATTTCCCGTTCTTTTTTTTTACCATGACCATATTGGTGACCCATTGGGGGTATTTCGATTCTCTGAAGGAATCGTTGGCGAGTAATTTATAAATATCCTCACTAACCATCTCATTGATTGAGACATTGAATTTTCTCCTAATTTGTCGTACCGGCAGAGAAAGTGGATCGACATTCAGCCTGTGTATGGCGATATCCCTTGGGATTCCTTGCATATCTGAGTGAGAAAAAGCAAACAAATCGGCATTGTTAGTTAAAAACTCACGATACTTTCCTGGTTCCGAGAGGTTGTGTCTAATATAAGCCTCTTTGGTGCTATCGAGTTATCCAATTAGACGGGATCGAGATCTTCTATGGTTTCCTTGCAAGCTTCTACGATGTCCGGGTCTTCGCTGGCCTATACTTGTACGTCAGGTTTGGTTCTCGACATGGCTGATTGTTATGCTTTCGCACTTTCTCCTTTTAATTGTTTAGTGTGTGTGCAATCTTGGGAGATCCGGTAGCATTCTTGGGTGGTACGTGGCTCGTCTCAAATGGTTAATATCCCCCATGGGGTAGTGGGATATTTGATTACTTGATAGAAGCTTGAAAGGATGGCTTGCATGGTGTGTATCCAAGGTCGTTCTATGATGGCATTGTAGGTCGTTTCCTAGTTCATGACGTGGAATGTCTTTTCCAAGGTAACCCCTCCTTCCACGACATATAGCATTATTTCTCCAAATGTCCGTTCTACTGCATTATTAAAACCCATTAGTGTTATGCAATGCGATATTATTTTATCCTCGAGTCTCATATGCATGAGAACTCGCAGGTGAATAATACACGTGCCACTTCTGTCATCCATCATTATTCTTTTTACATCGGTATTCGCAATGCGTAAAGTTATAACAAACACATCATAGTGAGGGAAAGACAAACCGTCGATATGCGACTTATCAAAAATGATACTGTCTTTGACGTTGTCATACCGTTCGTGTGCAACTGTCCATTTGACTTTATGTGTGGTGGTGAATTTCACATGGTTAATCAGTGTATCATAGCAGCTACAAATGATCATCTTTATGGCACGAGCTAGTGATGGTGGCTTTGGAGGTCCATGAGGTTTGTCGTGCCCTCAAGAGAAGTTGGCCCGTCCTTTATCGCTTAGTATTTCTTTCAGGTACCCTTGGTTTAACATCCTTACTACTTCTTGTAGTAGACCTATGCAATCTTCGGTCTTGTGTCCTCTCTCCTGGTGGAATTCACACATGACGTTCAACCTCCTGGTACTTGGATCTGTTTTCATATTTTGCGGCAACTGCACCTTCGTGCCCAGTTTTTCCAGTGCGTACTCCATCTTTGAAGAGGAAACACAAAAGTTATGAGCAGATAGTAGTGGAGGCACACCTCTTTCGTTGCGAAGGGGTGAAGTGAGTCGGGGTGTGACATCCGCATGTCGCTGATGGGAGGATTGGATGTTCGGAAATAGGGTTGATTCCTTTCTTAATTGAAATATGGTAATTGATCCCTTCGCCCGTCGTTACGTTGATATCTCCTTGTCTCAGTCTGGACTGACGTTAATCGCTGATGCGGGCCGTGCAAGTCATCCTCTTCTGCCCTCACTTTGTGCAATAGGCGTTGTTATCTCTTCCCACATGGTAGGAGGGTACTTCATGAGTCTACTAAGTAGTTTTTTGGTTGCTTTTGATTTGTTCCTATTCAACCCATTTTGAAAGGCTGCTACTGCCATCCCTTCTAACACGTTTAGGTTCATCCTTACTCTGGTGAATTGGGCTAGGAAATCCCGAAGTCCCTCGCCCGTTAATTGCCTGACGGCAAAGACATCATTAACCCTAGCCTTGGCCATGCGGGAGGTAATTTATCCGCCATCTCCTCGAATGTCGATATCAATCGTGCAGGTAGTTGGGAATACCATGTCTATGCTCCCCCCCATCAGAGTTTCGCCGAACTTTTTCAGCAGCACAAATGCTACCTGTTCTTTTGATAGATCATTACCCTTTACTGCGGTAACGTAATGGATTAAGTGATCCTCTGTTTCCGTAGTTCCATCGTATATTTTCAAGTATGGTGGCATTTTGAAGGTTTTTGGAATAGAATGGGGAGCTTCTCCTTCACTGTATGGTTGTTCGACGAATCATTCCACATCATGTTTGGGTAATAACTTCGGAGTGCCTGGTATTTTATCAACCCTATCCTGATGTTCTTTCATCTGGTCGCAGAGTGTTTTGTTTTCACTTTCCATCTCTTCCAGTTTATTTAAGATGACTATGAGTGTATCGTTGCCTGTATTAGCAATAGTATAGGTGTTACCTATTCGTGTAACATCTAGCTCATCAGCAATAGCTGTGGTTTATGTGGGTAGCGTGTCTTCTATACCTCCCTGAATAGGTTTCTCTAGCATGTTCCCATCTCGCGCAAGATCATTAGATCTCCATACGAAGGAGGTGAAATCTTTTCCACCGATGTAACACTTGGTGTTGGATTCTCATTGTCTTCTCCATTGGCTTCATTGAGGGAATTTAGGAGGTTGTTTGTGACATCCACTACTGCCTTTAGCCTCGCTTCTCCCTTTCCCGCCATTGCTGGTTTTTATGAAGCTGAAGAAAATGGAGTATTACTTTCAAGAATCTAGACGAAAACTACGATTTCAGCTATAGAAATCCCCACAGACGATGCCAAATTGTTTGATTCAAAAGATACTATAACCTTTTTGAACAAATCAATCAAAGATGAAGGGGTAAATCTTAGCTGAGGATAATAGTCTCTAGAAAGATTGATAGAAAAAGAGAAGGTAGATCGCATGATTTATTTCTATTCGCCAATAGTAATGTTTCCAAAATCCCCCTTCTTACAAGGTTATTGTCATCTATTTATACTCATTGAGAAACTCTTCTAAGCTGTACAAGACAAAATGCAAGGAATATTCGAAGGAATATTCCTGATGTCCCCTAATGGCTATACACTGCTACCAGGGTCGTCCAGTCTCTAGTCTATTTTAGGGTCGTCTTCTTTAGAGCGTCAGTTTAAGGAGGCCTCTTCAATTGTCGAACTTGTCGACGTTCGTGGTCGGTTAAATTTGGACCTATACACATACGTTCTTTCATCTTTTCGAATCAAGATCAACCAGGCTCAGATGGGTCTAACAACTAGCAAGGAGCACCTCAATTCACCTAACCAAAATTTATCTCATATAGTTATTGTGGATTCGTAAAAGGAAATTGAGTAGATCAAACTATTTATATTTGGTAGCTAAAATAGTATATAAAATTTTTATATATAACGTATATACAAATATATATATATATATATATATATATATATATATAGTAGCTATATTTTAAAAAAGGCTATACAGTATCATTTTTCCGAGAATTTTTCTGAGTCAACAATCATGGACCAAACCTAGAGGGTAGAGTTTCCATTAGAGAAACTTTCAGAAATCACTATGTTTTAGTGGTTATTAGCTAGTTGTAGCTACCATTTACTATATTACTTCTTATAGCTATATTTTTAGATTTTTTAGGGTGTATTCGATGTATTTAAGCTATTGAATTCATGAATACAATAGCATTTTATGGTGTGAAACATGAGATTACAACTAGGTAGATTTTTGTATTCGAGTGTATACGATTGTATTCGTGGCGTGAAATATGGGATTACGGCTGGACATATTATTGTATTCGACTGTATTCACGGCGTGAAACATGGGATTACACTATTTTTAAACGGGATGTGAATCAATTAACATAATAGACTCCTAATATAACTCAATAAACTCAATTATATTACACAAATTTTGTATTTTCAGTTATAAAAAAGATTCTCAACTGAAAAATACACCAAAAACATAGCAATCTTGAGAGAAATTATACAGTACATCTTAATACATAAATTATATTAATTAAAAAATATATATGAACACATTCATCGAATATAGCGAGACAGTGAATTTAATGAAATACATAGAATATAACAAGATATATTGAAATAAAATAAAAAAAGAAAATGAATATAATGAAATACATATAATACAGCAAGATACATTGAAATAAAATTAAAAAATAATAAATATAAAGAAATAAATGAAAACAACGAGATACATTGAAATATATTAACAGAAAATTCAAGTTGTTCAACCCTCAACTCCGTCATCTTTATCCGCTCCGGCGAATCTGTGACGGCGTAAGAGGAGAATTAGTTTGAAAGATTTGTAACGAAGGATTTCAGGCTAGACTAACTCAATCGAATGCCGTTGAATTCACCGCCCCGTTTGAGATACCCTTAAGTCATGCAACAAAATCGGGTCCATATGAAAAGTATCATCTAAGTTTGCTTTATAGCATGTACCAAAACGTACTTTTATTTTTCATGTGTGAAACAAAACGTACTTTGATTTTTAATATGTGAAACGCAACAGAGACGTATGAACCAATTATGCCGATGCCAGAAATTGATTAAGCCGGTTGAATTGTATCGAATCCAAGCCTCGTATTCTCCAAAACTCTATCAATCTCCATAAATCTAAGAAAATCCAAAACCCTAGCCACAATTTTTTCATAAATTCGAGAATATTGAGCCCTTTTCTCCATTGAATGTTTACATATATAGATAGAGCTCAGCAAGGGCTACCCTTTGGTATTGGTCTTAACCCGAAATTTCGGCGACCAGAATTTCGGACCCCTACTGCCTCGCCGCCACTGCTTCTCCTTTTCTTTTTCTTTCTTTATTTTTTCGACCTAAAGGCATTTGTTTTCTTTTCGAAAGACACCATAATCTATTGGTTTAGCGTCTACCAAAAAGAAACATGCGCCTCGGGTCGCAAAGCCACCAATTGGCATTCCCGACAACTTCCCGTGGCTTGAACATAGTCAAATACCCTCAATTTTTATAAACCTTACTTCCTTTTTATCTTATCTGATTTTTTGCTTTTGCAATTAGTATTAGTTTTAAAAGTATGATTTATATTAATGTAGCTGTTATTTATGTGCAATTGAGTATTAGTTTTGAATTACATGTTACTTTATAAATGTGAATTTCAGTTCTACGACCTAGCCAGTCGAGTAGTTCGTTATTCTCTATTAGTTCTGATTTTCGGTTCTTCAACCTAGCCGGTCGACTATTTTGTGTGAATTTGTTGAGTTGAATTTTCAGAACCTAGCCGGTCGATAGTTAAGTATTTTAGACTAGTTTCATGAAAAAAAATAGCTGAATCTTTATTTAGTTAGTCGTTTGTTAAGTTATTATTAGTCATGTGATAATTTGATGTCCTCATTTAACTTCTGTTTTGCACTTCTATTTGTTATCTCAGTCGCTTCATGTTAGTTTGTACGAATCGAATTGGTTTCAATTTATTTAGTTTGAAGACTTAGTTCGGTTATCTTTTAAATCTTGTTTCTATTGTTTTAAGGGATTTTTACATATACATCCCATATAACAAACCTTATAACCACTCATGTTTAAGGTTAGTATTTATAACATTTAAGTATACCATGTTTTAATATATATACCAAAATTGACTTTTAAGGTTTAATTACCAATGATTTATTAGGGGCTTTATTTGTGGAACAAAATATTTCCATATTTTCTTTCCCCACTTTTTTCTCTTTCTTCCGCCAGATTTTTAACCTTATTAATTAACCCCACGTTTTTTTTCGTTAATTTTTATCTTTCTTCCATAAACCGATAACCTTTCCCAATAAAAACTACACCCCACCCCACCCCCCCCCCCCCATGTATTTTCATTTACCTTTACCTCTTTCTCTGGTCTCACTGCTTCTCTCCATTGTCATCTTCTTCAGTTTCAGCATTCAATCGCCAAAAAATCTTCAAAGTTCTGTAAAGAAAACACATTTTCAGTGAAAAAAAACTTATCCATAGTCAAAATGGTGAAAAACATATTACTCCCCAACGTCAAAAAATAGGCGAAATTCCATCATTTGATTTGGGTATTTTAATACCTAAATCTCCAGTAAAAAGACAACAATCTGTCCATGCAAGTGGAAAAGAAAGTGTTCCTGCATCGCCGAGACAAATACGAGCTGAAACTCGAACAAAGCACTTGCAGGAGGTTGATACAACCGGTGTAGAAATTGAAGCCGACAAACAACGCAAGCGAAAGGGGAAAATCTTGAGGGTGGATGATGATGATTTTGTGGACGATTCACCCAAAGTTCAAAAAACAAAAATACAGAAGGTGTCTCATTCACCCTCAAAGCAAAAAAAGTTGAAACCCTCTAAAAAAACCACAAAATTGGTTCCACAACAAGTTTCGGTTAAGGTAAACAACTTTTTTTTTCTTGACAATGTTTTGTAGTTTAATATTTTTTGCCAAAAAATTAGAATTCAATTTTTTTTGGCGTCTAAGTGTTTTTTGTAAAAATTTAATGTATTATTGCATATTAGGGTTGCTTATACAAATTGTAGTTAATTGTTATTATTCGGAGTTAATGTGTTTTTGTTTGGCAGAATATAGTGTTGAAACAAATTTGTAGTCAATTGTAGGTTTTTGTAGTTTAATGTAGTGTTATGTAATGTTTTATTTGACAATGTCACGGCTGAATCAAAATTGTATATTTTTGTCGTTTTTGTAGTTTAATGCAATGATTATTTGGAACTGTTTTAGTTGACCTAAATTTCATTGACAAATTATACTGCGGAATCAAATATGTAGCTGTTAACTGTAGTTTTTTGTAGTTTCATGTGTATCTTGTAGCTGTTATACACAGGCAAACTGTTATACACAGACTTCCTGTTTTCTTTCATCTTGTATGCTCTGTTAATTGTTGATATTGAACAACTGGTATCCAAAATCTTATTCTATCTAAACATCTTTAAGTATGTCTTATTATATCCAAATGTAGTTCTTATTGACTACAATTGATTACAAATTGCAGTAACTATAATTGTATTAACTACAAATTGCATTAACAAAATTTAAAAACAAGTGACTACATTTAACTACAATTGAATAAAATCTGTATGTATGTGAACACTACAGATTGCATTTAAACTACACATTGCATTAGTGTACAGAAACCTATAACTACATTACATATAACTACATTTGGATATATGTAAATTGAAATATACAGAATTGAAATACATATTGTGTAGCTGTTATTTGTATTTTGTAGCTGGCTCACTGTTTCAATATACAGAAAAATGTAGGAAAAATGTAGTTTGTATGTAAAAAATGTAGTTTGTATGTTAAAAATGTAGTTATATGATATGTTACATTATATATTGTAATGCTGAAATCTAGCTTCATTCTAACGACAATTAATATACTTTTTTTGCAGAATGGACCTTACTATGCTCAACATAATGTTGATTATGGTGTGATACGGTTCCATAGCTTGTGCGATGCAACGATACCATCCCAGATAAAGTCTTTATTATCCCCAACCCAATTAAGTGCTTTCAAGAACACTTGTTTTGGTTATTTACTAGATATGCCCCCTATCTGCATGCAGAACCAATCAATTCATCTTCTAATGAAGTATGAATTATCAAAGTCTACTGGCGACTATTTTTCTGTTCTTTTAAATGGACAAAAATTGATTTTTTCTTTGAGGGATTTTGTTTGAGAACTGGGTTTACCTGTGTTGATAGTTTATCAGACTATGGTTACAATTCTAGTTATGTTAGCCATTTAATGACTAAATACTTCCCTAACAAATCTCGGGTAGAGAAATCGCTTTTGAGAAATGCAGTGACATCCAAATCCTGGACAAATGATTTGGATGCTGTACAGTTGTGTGTCTTGTATATGTTGGAATTCTTTGTTTGTCCTTCTGATAAGGACAATGTTAGTTTGATAGACAAATTTACGTTTTTTCTTATAGAGAGTGGTCATTTTGATTCGTACCCATGGGGTACAAAATCTTTCAAGCAAGTTGTTGAGTCTGTCAGACATCGTCTCAGTCCCAACGTCCATTCTTATCTTATACGGGGATGCTCGTTAGCCTTACAAGTGTGGCTGTACGAGTGCTGTTCTTCTGTCAGCACCGAGCTTGCTACACGGTGCTCTGACTCCATTCCTCGTATTTTAAGATGGTCGGCTACAAAAGGACAGATTTGGTTAAATGTTCTTGAAGAAAAAATCATCAAGCCTGAGTGGCTCAAGGTATTCTTGTTAACCTTTGTGTAATTCTTCAATAACTACTATAGTAACTACATGACATCTACAATTTCTTTCAAATTTACTTAACTGTCTTCATCCATCTTTCAGTTCTCAAACTTGGTTGCATCTGGGGAAGAGATTGGAGCGCTCAACCTCCCAGGAAAGCTTAATTATAAAGATAAAGAGGTTACTCAACCATCAATAGTCCCATCTGCTGCTTCTCCGACAGTTCAACATGAAGAGGCTAATTCCCCAAATGATATGGAATCTGTAAGAAGCCAGATCAGGAAGTTAGAACAGAAGCTTGAGCAGGTACTGTTAGAATTTACAGTTGTGTAGTCATTGTTTAGTACCAATTGAAATCATTCCTTCGACATTGTAGTTTCTTTTTATTTTAGTGTAACAAATCGAATATTCTTACCAACTCACATACATATTTAATTTTTAGGTTGATGGAAAGTTAGATCAGTTGAAGAATGATGTTTTTGATGAACTCTCAAAACTTCGAGAGTTCATAGATGAATCTTTGAAAAGCTTAGTGAATGCTGTCAACAAGAGAAATGAATTGGATGAGTCCAAGGTAAGAATTTACATATAATTATTCTAACACTATATAATAGTTATGATAATTTATTCTAACACTAAAACATTCTCACAATGTAGTTTGCTGCTACATATTTTGTAGTTATTGAACACTACATTTCACTACAATTAACATTAAAACTACTGTTTGCATTAATGTACAGTTTTGAACTACATATTTTGTAGCTGTTATTTGTAGTTTTGTAGATGTTATTTGTATTTTGTAGCTGGCTCACTGTTTTAATATACAAACTTGAACTATATATGACTTACCTGGCTCACTGTTATTTGTAACTAACATTATATGTAGTTCAAGTCTGTGTATTTCGATTTTGTTATAACCAAATCTAGTTATATGTATTCTATTTATAAGTCGGTACATCAAGGCAATCTGTATTTTAAATGTAGTCATTTGTAGTTAAATGTAGTGTTCAATAACTGGCTATTGAACAGGGGTAAATGTAGTCATTTGTAGGCATTTGAATTTTGATTTCTTCCTGTTTTCTTTCCTCTTCTATGCTCTCTTAAATGTTGATATTGAACAAGTGGTATCCAAAAGCTTCTATTATCTAAACATCTTTAAGTATGTCTTATTATATCCAAATGTAGTCCTTACTGACTACAATTGACTACAGGTTGCATTAACTACAATTGCAGTAACTACAGATTGCATTAACAAAATTTAAAAACAAGTGACTACATTTAACTACAATTGAATAAAATCTGTATGTATGTGAACACTACAGATTGCATTTAAAATACACATTGCAATAGTGTACAGAAACCTATGACTACATTACATATAACTACATTTGGATATAGGTAAATTGAAATATATAGACTTGAAATACATATTGTGTAGCTGTTATTTGTATTTTTTAGCTGGCTCACTGTTTCAATATACAGACTTGAACTTCATATGACTTAGCTGGCTCACTGTTATTTGTAACTAACTCTATATAATATTTATGATAATTTATTCTAATACTAAAACATTCCTCTCACAATGTAGTTTGCTGCTAGTTCAAAAAAATATAACGAACATAATCAAGCAGAGAAAAACAAAGTATTTCAGTTCAATTTTGGTCCTCAACTCCGTGCAGGCCCCAGTACAACAGGTATCTAGATAATTCCTACATACATATATACTTCCATCTTGAATTGCTAAATAATAATAATTCACATGTTCAGCTCCTTCTTCTCCTCAACAACTTGAACAACAAGTTGATTTGTATGATGACTACAACAAGCAGCTGATGTATCAAAAGAAGGTTTTGTTTATTAATGTAATTTTTAATATAAAATAGTTTATTATACACTGTTATAATGCTTTAAAGCATATGCATTATTTTTGTAGCATATGTTGAAGACAATGTTCCACAGTCACCAATTCATGGTGTAACTGTGGCTGAAATTGTCGAAGAATGCATTGAAAAAGAAGAGGAGATTGGAGTGATGTGTGGAGGAACTGAAAAGAAAGGTGTGACACTGGACGATTTTGAAATTCCAGAAAACCTATCACAAATGGTCATGTATGGTGACCCAATTCAAGTTGATTCAACCCCTCTTCATCAAGGAAGAACAAGGTTACCTGGAAAACATGCACGATTACCATTCACTCCACTCTACAGTACTGAAGGCAGCACGTCTTTTGGGCCAAAAATTTTTTACATAAAGCACCCATTCACAAGTCCCATTGGTGAAGATGTTGATCCTGAACTAATAGATAGTTTTACTACCTGGTTATACCATCAAAGTGACAAATCATCTAGGAGGTATGGTGCTTAAATGTCTTATGTTGTATGTACTTGTTTTATTTTTTTTTCTCTCTTAGACTTTAAAGTTGTCAATGTTTTTGTTTTTTTGTAGTTGTTTGTTTAATTATATTATTATTACAGGAGGAAGTACTTCTATTCGAAGAAGGATAACCATCTGAATCCTTTGTTGGATTTGGGTTGCGAAAAAATTGATAAGAAGGACTGGTTCTACGCCCTTGCTCACCCCCGACAATTAATCAATTGTACAGTAAGTATATGGATTATCATTGCAGTTTTGTCTTTATCTGGTAGCTGGCTCACTGTTATGTAGTTATTGAACACTACAGTTAACTACAAACGACTACATTTAAAATACTGATTGCCTTGATGTGTACAGACTTATAACTAGATTACACATAACTATAATTGGTTATAAGTAAATTGAAATACACAGACTTGAACTACATATTTTGTAGCTGTTATTTGTATCTTGTAGCTGTTATTTTCACTTTTGTAGCTGTCAAACTGTTATACACAGCCATTATTTGTTTTCTTTCCTCTTGTATGCTCTGTTAATTGTTGATATTGAACAACTGGTATCCAATAGCTTATTCTATCTAAACATCTTTAAGTATGTCTTGTTATATGCAAATGTAGTTCTTATTGACTACAATTGATTGCATTTGCATTAACTACAGATTGCATTAACTACATTTAAAAACAATTGACTACATTTAACTACAATTCACTACAATATGTAGTTTATTGAACACTGCAGCATGCATTTAAAGTACAGATTGCCTTAATGTACAGACTTGAACTACATATTATAAATTGAACTTTTACTTTTTTCAGCACATTGATGTTATAATATACTATTTGAGAAAAAAGGGGAAATATGGCCCCAACAACAACTGTAGATTTACAACAACCGATTGATTGTTCAAGACAAAAATTGAAAGTATCTATGAGAAGTTCTCTGCTGCTCCAATGAATCAAAGGAATTCTGTTGTAAAAGCCGATGACGATATTGGAGAATACATTATGGGCTATCGAATTCTTGCTAATGTAGCATGGGATCTTGTGGATTATGTGGTAATGCGTGTTAACCTTGTAGAGAACTTTCATTGGTTGTTGTTAGTGTTCGACATAAAGGACCGGCAACTGTATGTTTATGATTCATTGGTGAGGGCAAAGCGTAACAAAACTGTTCAAACTTTGGCTGAAAAATTTTCAACCATTATTCCTCTTTATTTGTCATGCACTGGTTTCTACGGTAAACGCAAGGACATTGACTTCAAGACTAGAAAATCATACGTAGAGAAGCCAGTTACGGACCCTCTAGACATACAATGGATGGTTGCCGAGATTCCACAACAAAAGGAAGGCTCACTGTAAAAAACTAAACTCCCTTTCTATATGTTTAATTAAAAAAATTTTTGTTTTTGGTATTTAATGAAAATTACTCATATTCTGCAGGGATTGCGGTGTATTTGTGGCTGCCTTTGCGGAATATATTAGCAATGGTGATTTGTCTATACCAAAGGAAGATCTTACTGATATTGACAAACACCGTAGACGCTATGGAGCTCTGTTGTGGGACTACGCCACAAAGAAGCTAAATGATGGTTCAATCAGTGAGAGCGAGGTTACAGGCAGGCTTGCAAGGAGGAAGGGTCCACCGCCAAAGAATGAGAGAACTAAAGTGGAACGAAAGAGGAAATAGTGTGTACTGTGGTAATGAACTTTTATTGTAACCCACAATGTTTCATGAATACTGAACAATTATGTAGTTAGTGGAGAATTATGTCAGTTTGGTTGTACTGAACAATAGCTTCATGAATACATTAGACATTATCATGCCAGTGCTTGCATTATCCAACTTCATGGATTGGAATCCAAGGTGTTCTTTCAGGTCTGAACTCAAAACTATCAAATAAAATTTGAAGCCAGTTCAATCAATTCGACGTTATAGAATTGCTTCAATACAGAATTTAACTCTATTGATAATGATAACATTATTAAAGGTAACTACAATTACCTACAATTCCATATCATGCTCCCTCTTCTCCTCAAGGCAATCTGTATTTTAAATGTAGTCATTTGGTTGTACTGAACAATAGCTTCATGAATACATTAGACATTATTAATGTAGTGACTACAATTACATACAATTTCATATAACTACACATCTATACTGCATATAACTACAATTACATAACTACAAATTGTTGGAAGTCCAATGCTACATGTACTGTTGCAGTACATTTGCGCTATATGTTTTCGGATAAAACTTCTTGTCTTGAACAATGAAGAATAAAGAATTGACGTTGCATAGCAATGCCATTTGCAGTTTTCAGCAACTCATACCATCCAGTAGATACAAAAAAATACGTTATTCAGACATATTTTTCAACTGTATATGATTAACTACAAATAACTACAATTAAATACAAAGTTCATATAACTACAAATATTGTAATTAATTGCTTATCTATTATAACTACAATGTTTTTTCTTTATCTACAACATTCTGTCTTTATTTATTATGTCGATAACACATTTAGAAATCACTTACAGTACATTATAACTACAATCTGCAAACAGTTTACATTACTCAAGTATATTAGTAAACTTCTTTATTATCGTCAAAACGTATTACAGTTACATATTAAATTCCGATAATCTGGGATAACTAACATTTATTTTGAATAACTATTGTAGCTACATTATATTCATGCCTTTTTCGGCGCATTCTTGCAACTTCTTTTGTTATGCCCTTCACCTCCACAATTGCCACATGACACCTTGTACTTCTTTGAGTTTATTTCATCAAATTTTTTATATCTTTCCTTGTGAGGTCTTCCTGGATGCCTTTTATCTCCAGCCGGTGGCTTTATTACATCATCCAAAATATGTTGTGGAACATCCCATTTCGCTTCATCAGGAAGAGGATTAACTGGCAATTCATATGTAAGTAGTAGGCTCTTAGTTGTGTAATATGGTGAGCAATAGTTGCCCGGCCTTTCATTCCTATGCCTTAATGATGCCAAAGCATGTGCACATGGAAGTTCATCAAGTTGGAATTGTCCACAGCTACATTTCTTATTTTCTAAACATACAATGTACCGCTTCACGCCATCTAACACAGTGTGTATATGATCTGTTGAAGCTATCACCTACAATTCAAGATCAAAAAGAAAATAATAAGGTGTCAATAAGTTAACTATGTTAGCAACAATCAGTTAACTACAAATCAGGTACAAACAAACGGCATATAAACGTTAACTACATTTAACTACATTTGACTACATTTTTAAAACTCTCTGGAAATACTTCATATAACATTAACTACAATTATCTACATTTTTAAAACTCTTTGGAAATACTTCATAAAACATTAACTACATTTAACTACAATCATCTACATTTTTAAAACTCTCTGGAAACACTTCATATAACATTAACTACATTTGACTACATTTTTAAAGCTCTCTGGAAATACTTCATA
The DNA here is from genome assembly GCA_034376525.1 of Nicotiana benthamiana. Lineage (NCBI taxonomy): Eukaryota > Viridiplantae > Streptophyta > Magnoliopsida > Solanales > Solanaceae > Nicotiana > Nicotiana benthamiana. Next base: position 66,872,688 of record CM067332.1, read on the forward strand.
TAACATTAACTACAATTATCTACATTTTTAAAACTCTCTGGAAATACTTCATAAAACATTAACTACATTTAACTACAATTGTCTACATTTTTAAAACTCTCTGGAAACAACTTCAACAGCTACTACTTTTTTTGTTTATTTTTTCCTGCACCAAACAAGAATATATTACCTTTAGTTTCTGGGATAATGTATTGTTATCTTCCAATTCTTTGTTGAATTTGTGCCCAAGTAATGTGAAAGTGCCCTTTGCCTTCAATAATTTATCTTTTGTCCAACGTTCTATAATAGTCCTCATATACTCCAATAGATCAAATATTGGCAGCTCTCTTGCCTCTTTTGTAACAGCGTTCAATGACTCTGCAATGTTTGATGTCATAGTAAAAGTTCTATTTGCCGTTGCATGTACTCTTGACCATCTATGATAGCCAATATCATATAGGTAAGACGAAACACATGGGTCTACCTCCTGAATCTTCATCATTCTTTCATTGAAATCATCCAGAGTATATGACCGTGCTGTAGCAAAGTACAATTCATGTAATTGTAGATGTGCCTTATTGAATTTTGACCTTATATTTGTTCATATATGCCACATGCAAAAATAGTGTGCCATTCCAGGATAGACAACTGATGTTGCCTTCGATATACTCTCATGCCTATCTGAGACAACACACATAGAAGGTCTTTCACCATATGCCTCCTTGAATTGTTCAAAGAACCACCTCTAAGATACGTCGTTTTCAGAATCAACAACAGCATATGCCAAGGGCAAAATAGAACCTACAATTTGTAGAAATAACTTGAGACTAACTATTAAATACAAATATATATGGATAATTTAGGCAATTTAAAATACATTGATTTATATAAATACAAAGTAACTACATTGTAACTACAATATTATTACATCTGTTACCTGCTGCATCTATGGTGCTTGCTGTCAGCATAATACCCCTATATGCTGATTTTAAGAATGTCCCATCAACCACTACTACCGGCCTACAATGTTGCCAACCATTTATTGATGTACAAAGAGAACCAAATGCATACAAGAAGCAATCATTTGCTGCCTTCTTCAATTTAACAACAGAACCGGGATAATTCTTCTCAAGAATATAAAAATATTTTGGTAATCTGTTGTACGAGTCACACGGATTCCCTCGCAGAAACCGTAATGCTTTTTCCTTTGCTCTCCATGCTTGCATGTAACTTAGGTTGACTCCATGTTCGGATAACATGTCGGTTTGTATGTCCTTTGGCATGTAAACAGTCTTAGGATCACAAAACTTTGGAACGACAATGCTACCAACTACTGTTGCAGTACACTTGCGCTTTATGAATGTTTCGTCCATTCGGCAACATGTGTGTTGTCGGCTAAACTTCTTATCTTGAACAATGATGAATCATGAATAGATGTTGCCTTGAAGTGCCATTTGCAGTTCTCCGCAACACATACAAGCCAGTAGCTACAAAAAATCCAATTTTCAGACATATTTATTAAATACTACAATTAAGTACAATGTGTTTCCAATGAACTACAATTGACTACATTTAACTACAACTAACTACAAATACCGACAAACTGGTTTTCCGTAACTACATTTGACAACAAACAACTACAATTGACTACAATGAACTACAATTGAATACATTTAACTACAACTAACTACAATTAACTACAACTGACTACATTTAACTACAATTAACTACAACTGCCTAAATAAAAATAATACTGTAATTTTGAAAATGAATAACTAACTACAAACCTTCTACAACTTGATCTTTTAAAACTGAACTGGAACTTCTGCATAACTGCATAATTCTTCATTGCAGCAACAATCGTCTTCTTGTCCTGGTACACTTGACCTTCTTCAATACATGTTTGAGAACATTCAATTATTATTTCACTTTGATATTCCTCAATAGCTGGTGAAGATGGAATTTCTATTAACCTTAATGATCCTGAAGAACCTGCAGACAATACATTGACATTGTATATTCATTATAGATAATTGGCGTCAAATTGTAGTTGATTAGAGAACACAAAAATCTCAGAATTCGGTTTCGACGCAAACTTACCTATACTGATGGGGCATTCATTGGTGATTGCCAATTCCATATTGAAATCTCTTATGCTAATACATAACGGATACGAACCTAAGTTTTTATTCTCTTTTTTCGTTTCCATATATACACGAACGCCCATATCGTTTCTAATCTGCAACGGAGGACAATTATCATTCACAATGTATTTTATTTCTACAAATTTATCAGATGTATCAATCGATAATTGTTCTGGAATTGTAGACTGGAGAATTCCGTAGCTTGCAGTCTCATCAACCAAAATGGCGTCAACTTCAAAATCTCTGAAACTGCCATAGTTATCCCAATAACCATTACATTTAAGCATTATCGGAATTTTTGACATTGTAGAATCTCCTTACTGGCAATCACGGAAGAACTACAAAATATGAGAAAATCAGAGAGAATCTGGAGGAATTGGAGTACGATCACGGAAGAACTACGAAACTGGCTATCACTGAATAACAAGAAAATCTGATTTTCAATGGAGGAATGAGAGTAGTCAATTTCGGTTCAGTTTAGAGGAGATAATCGGTTCAGTTTAGAGGCGAGATTAGGAGCATTTAATATGTTACCTTAACTGATTTAGCATTTATTTGATAGAAAATCAAAGATTAATTAGAAGCCATAAAGATAGGCGTTATTTTAGGATACACTTTATTAAGAATCGTTTTTAGCCTTAATTATCTAGCGTTAATTTAGGATGGAAAATCAGCAAATATTCCGTTTGGTATATATTATGTAACAAAAACATGGGATATGAGGGTAATAACCAAATAAGGCACAATAATGGTAATAAGGTTTGTTATATTGGATGTATAGGTAAAAATCCCTTGTTTTAATTTATAGTTTGGTTAGTTTGAAGGTTTGAGTTTTTAATTCAGCTATTTGTTAATAAAGTTACTTGAGTATAAGGCTCATGTTTGGTTCCTTTTTACTGTTTTAATAGCTATTTTGAGCGCATTATTCTAAACACTATACACCGTTGGTAAAAATCTGTCTAAATTTCACCAAAAATCTGTCCATTAAACTGTTGGGACAGATTTTTGGTAGAAAATCTATTCCTTGGATAAGTTTGCAATAATAATTGATGGTCACCCTCTCCTATAGACAGAGGTCTTTTTTTCAATTAAAGGAGTTCTTTTTAACACTCTAGCATACTTAGAGCACACATCTTTTTACACTCTAGAAAACACATAACATCAGAAAGAGAGTAGCTAGAACCCGCAAGAAGCAATCCTGGCAGCCTCTCTTTATTTAAGAATTTAGTACTAAAAGTAATAGCGAAAGTTTTCATGTTTTGGTTCAAAACATAAATTTCGGCAGTAGTTGCTTAACAGTATTTTCTTGAAGTCTTTTCCATGTTAGCTAGTCAATATGCCGGTTTGATGATTTCAAATAAACCAACAGTAAGTTAAAACTTGTTTAGTAGAGTGCGAGGTGCCTATCGAGTTCGGGCTTTGAATATATAAAAGTTTCAAAGAAAAACCTCGTTTTGCGATTTCAAGCTTCTTATAGCAAGATCCCAAAAATTGCTAGCCATTAAAAACACCCATCTACGGCCTTGAAAATCTGCTCGAAATATGTCCATTTTTTCACTCAAAATAGCAGTGGCAAAAGTTGAGATCGAAGGCGCCGTTCGAAAACTCTTATCGTCGGTGAATGTTTCATTTAAGAAATTGTCCAGTTGTTGTAGTTCGAACTCAAATCCATCAATACAAAGGTCATTTGTCTGTTAGTTAATATTGTGCTTTGATTGGTCTTATACAAAAACAACAACCCAGTATAATCTCACTTAGCGGGGTTTGGGGAGGGTAGTGTGTACGCAGACCTTACCCCTACCTTGGGGTAGAGAGGTTGTTTCTAAATAGACCTCCGGCATCATTTCCTCCAAGAACTTTCCACCTTGCTCTTGGGGAGACTCGAACTCACAACTTCTCGGTTGGAAGTGGGGGTTGCTTACCATCAGAGGAACCCCTCTAGTCTTTTGATTGGTCTTATAAAACTTTAAATTGTTTCGTTTGTTTAAACATCACCTGAGTTGTATTTACAGACAACCTAATTCTCTTTATTTTGAATTTCTCTCTCGCTTCAACTTAACTCTCTGTCTCTCCAACAGTAGCTTCAACCAGCCCCTCCCCAGCCTCTCCCCTCCCCCTTCTCCCCTCTCCACCTATCCCCTCCGGCGACCCTTCTCCGGCGACCCCCCAAGTAAGCTTTCTCTTGTGTCTCTCTCCTCTATCTTCACTACCCAGCCTCTACCCCCACCCTCTACCCCCTGCCAGCCCTAACTCCGGTGACTCCCTTCTCCGGCGACTCCCTTCTCCGGTGACCCCCCCAATAAGGCAAACCCCTCCCCCTTTCCCGAGCTAGGCAGCCCCCCTCGTTTTTTTTTTGTGTGTGATTTGCAGGTACAAGCCGCGACGGACAACGAGAGCTTACGGCATTTGGACGCAAATAGCAAAGCAACACCGGACGAAGTGTGCAAGAGCTAGCAATAGTTGATATCGGCATCAAAGCATACTTCCAAGTTTTTCCATCGGGAGTTGGTACCTCCCGACCTCCTTTTTTACTTTGTACACCCTTTTACGTTTTCTATCTAAGCACCCTGTGTGTGATTTACTTTGTCGATTCCTAGCTTGCATCCTTTTGCGTATTCCGTTGTAGTTCGTGGGTGCATCACTATTTTCCGTAATTGGTTGGGGATAGTGGCCGCGACAGGAGATGGTAGAGTAAGGCCATGTCCTCGGGGGACAGGGGTGGGGGCAGGGGCGAGCAGGGGGGCTGGGAGAGGTTCTGCGGGTAGGGCCGGAGGCAGGGGTGGGAAGAGGGTAGCGGACGCTCATAAATTAAGGATCGGGTCGTGGAACGTAGGCACTCTGACGGGTAAGTCCATTGAGTTGGCGAAGGTTCTTCAGAAGAGGAGGGTTAACATAGCCTGTGTCCAGGAGACTAGGTGGAAAGGGTCGAAGGCGAGGAATGCAGACTGGTTTAAGTTGTGGTATTCTGGGGTCATGAGAGGTAAGAATGGAGTGGGCATCTTGGTTGATAGGGATCTAAGGGAGTCCGTGGTCGAGGTTAGGCGAGTGAATGATAGGTTAATGTCTATTAAGTTGGTTATTGGGGGTTGCGTCCTCAACATCATCAGCGCTTACGCGCCGCAATCGGGCTTAGACGAGGAGGTTAAAAGGCGCTTTTGGGAGGACTTGGATGATATGGTGAGTAGTATTCCCCAATATGAGAAGTTAGTTATTGGAGGGGACTTTAATGGTCATATTGGGGCTGACGCTGGTGGTTATGGTGAGGTGCAACGTGGCTTCGGCTTTGGGAATGGGAACAGAGGAGGCACATCATTGCTTGATTTCGCCAGGGCTTCCGAGCTTTTGATTGCGAACTCGACATTTCAGAAGAGGGAGGAGCATTTGGTCACCTTCAAGAGTTCGGCGGCGAGGACTCAGATTGATTACCTCCTCCTCAGAAGGAGCGATAGGGATATGTGCAAGGCCTGCAAGGTTATTCCGGGAGAGTCCCTTTCGACTCTTCATAGACTCCTAGTGATGGATGTCGGTCTTTGGGTGAAGAGGAAGATGAGGGGTGCTCGGGGACAACCGCGGATTAGATGGGGTGTTTTGAATAAGGAGAAAGCACAGGAGTTGGAGAGGAGGTTAGCTGAGGGCGGAGCTTGGAGAAGTTCTGGAGAAGCGGATGCTATGTGGTCAGAGACGGCGAACATGGTTAGGGAGGTAGCACGGGATATGCTCGGGGTGGCAAAGGGCTATTCAGGCAAACATCAGGGTGACTGGTGGTGGAACGATGTAGTCCAAGGAAAAGTGGGGTGAAGAAGGCGGCGTTTGCTAAGATGGCAGGGAGCACAAGCGAGGAAGAACGGAGAACGAACCGGGAAATCTACAAGGCGGCGAGGAAAGAAGCAAAGATGGCGGTTACGGAAGCCAAAAACGCGGCGTTTGGTCACATGTACGAGGAATTATGGGAGAAAGGCGGGGACAGGGAAGTTATTCCGGTTAGCTAAAGAAAGGGAAAGGAAAGCGCGTGATCTTGACCAAATTAGGTGCATCAAGGGCGAGGATGGTAGAGTTCTGATGGGGGAGTCTCAAGTCAAGCAGAGGTGGCAGGCATACTTAGACTTACTTAACGATGAGGGGGATCGTAACATAGAGCTAGGGGAGTTGGGGCATTCAGAGCAACATAGAGACCTTGGGTACTGCAGGCGCATTAGGGCGGATGAGGTCATGGGGGCTTTCCGTAGGATGATAAGGGTCGAGCGACCGGGCCTGACGAGTTCCCGGTAGAGTTCTGGAAATACATGGGTAGGTCAGGAGTGGAGTGGCTCTCCAGGTTGTTCAATGCGATCTTCAGGACCAAAAAGATGCCGGAGGAGTGGAGGTGGAGTACAGTGGTGCCCTTGTACAAGAACAAAGGTGACATCCAATGCTGCAACAACTATAGGGGTATCAAATTAATAAGTTATACCATGAAGGTCTGGGAGCGGGTGATTGAGGTGCGGGTGAGGGAGATGACATCTATATCTGTGAACCAGTTCGGTTTCATGCCGGGTCGCTCCACTACAGAAGCTATCCACCTTGTCAGGAGGCTGGTGGAGCAGTTCAGGGATAAGAAGAAGGACATGCACATGGTGTGTATCGACTTGGAGAAGGCGTATGACAAGGTCCCAAGGGAGGTGCTATGGAGGTGCTTGGAGGCGAAAAGCGTGCCAGAAGCCTACATCAGAGTAGTTAAGGACATGTACGATGGAGCTAAGACTAGGGTTAGGACGGTGGGTGGCGACTCAGACCATTTTCCAGTGGTTATGGGGCTCCTTCAAGGATCGGCGCTTAGCCCTCTCTTGTTTGCCTTGGTGATGGATGCTCTTACCCGACATATTCCAGGGAATGTGCCTTGGTGTATGCTATTTGCAGATGACATAGTCTTGATAGACGAGACGAGGGTCGGTGTTAATGAGAGGTTAAAGTTATGAAGATATGCTCTCGAGTCTAATGGTTTCAGAATAAGCAGATCTAAGACAGAATACCTGGAGTGCAAGTTTAGCGCCAAGCCGAGCGAAGTAGGCAGGGACATGATGATTGGATCTCTGGTCATCGCCAAGAGGGACAGTGTCAGATATCTTGGGTCGGTGATTTAGAGGGACGGAGAGATTGACGGGGACGTCACTCATCGTATAGGAGCGGGGTGGTCAAAGTGGAGGCTGGCATCAGGAGTCCTTTGTGACAAGAAAGTTCCACATAAACTCAAGGGGAAATTTTATAGAGCTGTGGTTAGACCGGCCATGTTGTATGGGGCGGAGTGCTGGCCAGTGAAGAACTCTCATGTTCAGAGGATGAAGGTTGCAGAGATGAGGATGCTCAGGTGGATGTGCGGGCTCACCAGGTTAGATAAGATTAAGAATGAAGTTATTCGAGAGAAGGTGGGGGTGGCCCCGGTGGATGAGAAGATGCGAGAAGCGAGGCTGAGGTGGTTCGGGCATGTACGAAGGAGAAGTCCTAATGCCCTGGTGAGGAGTTGTGAGCGGCTGGTGATGGTCGGCGCACGGCGAAACAGAGGGAGGCCTAAGAGGTATTGGGGAGAGGTGATTAGGCATGACATGTCTAGAATGTGGGTTTCTGAGAACATGGCCCTTGATAGGAAAGTCTGGAGGTCTAGTATCAGGGTTGTAGGATAGGGGCCCCTAGAGTTTTTCGTACTCCTTACCCGGGGTTGGGTGAGGCTTGGCAGGGCTATCCATAGATGATTTGTGTATTGGATTGTGTCTCCCTTATGGTAGTTATTTAGGGTAGTTGCTGTGTGATATTATTGCATGCTATTTTATTTATGGTTCTTATGTTTAGATAATTATTTACGCTATTTCTGTTGAAGCTACTAATGTTGTTTTGTTGTTGTTTTATTTTTGTTGTTCATTTCCTTCACTGAGCCGAGGGTCGATTGGAAACAGCCTCTCTGCCCTTTCGGGTAGGGGTATGGCCCGTCTATATATTACCCTCCCGAGACTCCACTTTGTGAGATTATACTGGATAGTAATTGTTGTTGTTGTTGTTTAAATCTCTCGAAGTTAACGTTCATTGTATGTTTGTCTTACTAATTTTAAAACGAAAAAAAATGAAATCCCAGCTAATTCATGATTAATACATAAGTTTAGTTTTTGTTTGTACATGTGAGAATTTTAAATAATTTTTGTGTGTGATGAACATAAATAGCTAGTTTTAATTCCTTTTAACAGGCTCATAGTTATTATAATGAACGGTTAAGGGTCAAAATTGTCCTCAACTTATCGACTCCGGAACAATATTGCCCTCCGTTTACCTTTGGCGAAGAAAATGCCCCCACCGTTAACTTTGTGGCCTATTTCTACCCCTAAAATCTAACAGAATCTTGAATTTCATTTTTATTTTTTTTAATGTCACGTGTCACGTTTTGATTTGGACATATAAAGAACGGAAAATTGGGACATATAAAGAACGGAAAAAGGGTCAAAACTGCCCTCAACGTATTGACTCCGGAACAAAATTGCCCTCCGTTAACCTTTTTTGGGTCGGGTCGGTCGGGTTGAAGTTTAATGTGGTTTCCCGCTTTCCAACAAATGTAAAGAGCTTGATATATCACATATATTCATCTTCAGTTAAAGTGGATTGGCCATTCCTATCCAATGGGGGGCTGGTTTTTCATGGCTTGGTTATGGGGGACGGGTTGGACGCCTGGATCGTGATGGAGGGGGGCTGTTTGGTTGTGAAGTTTTCCGGCGATGTGAAGGTGAAGGGCTGGACGGGGAAGATGAAGCAACGGGGTAGCCATGAGACGTCGTTTGGTGGTTTAGGGTTAGAGAGGGTGTGTTGTGAGAAAGATGAAGAGAGGGTTTGGTGTTTTTTGGGTCGGGTCGGTCGGGATGCTTGTATTTAATTTTTATTTTTTTTTAATTCCACGTGTCACGTTTTGATTGGCCATTAAATAAACTTGACCCAAAATCAATTTTCACCCAAATTCTGACACAACCCGACCCGACCCGACCCGACCCAAAAAGGTTAACGGAGGGCAATTTTGTTCCGGAGTCAATACGTTGAGGGCAGTTTTGACCCTTTTTCCGTTCTTTATATGTCCCAATTTTCCGTTCTTTATATGTCCCAATCAAAACGTGACACGTGGCATTAAAAAAAATTAAAAATGAAATTCAAGATTCTGTTAGATTTTAGGGGTAGAAATAGGCCACAAAGTTAACGGTGGGGGCATTTTCTTCGCCAAAGGTAAACGGAAGGCAATTTTATTCCGGAGTCGATAGGTTGAGGATAGTTTTGACCCTCAACCGTAACAGTGTTAAACAAAACAGTTGTTTGCATTGATGATTTTAGAATTAAAAAAATATATCCTTAGATTTTTAGTTGCTTTTTTTAAAAAAAAGTTAATAATTTATGAGATGTAGTTATTAAAGAATGAAGGATTCTTATATTATAATATGTTTGATGAAAATATCAAGTGAATACGATTTTGAATCATTTGGTTAGAACTGATGCAATACTTTGAGTGATATTGTTTAATGAGAATCTTTTTTATTATTATTTTTAATTGAATGAAAAGTTGTTATAAATTCCTTTGATATTGGATATGGGATTTCTGACTTTTGCAAATAAATTTTCGTATTAATATATTACTGTCTCGTACTCCTTTAATAATAAAGCTAGTTTACTTTTCCATAATCAATCCACTTCATGCTTTTCTACAACTATACTATAATATTATTCCTCGCAATAATCTCAAAATTAGTTTAGAAATAATTCTTAATAATTCCTAGTATGTTTTAGGAGCGTATTAATAAATAAATTATCATAATTATGTACACGTTTGTGTGACATATTTTTGATTTCTAAAATTAAAATCGAAGTATGTATGAGCGCAATTTTTGTGTAAATTAATCTTAACCATAATAAAATGCTATTAATTGTAAGACAAAATATATAAGTAGCCACCCAAATTATACATCAAATCATTGTTACACTCTTTTTGAGAATCAATATCACCTTATACATGCAATCTTGAGCGCGTAAAGGTAAATAATTAATCCAAATTTTATTTTTTCTTATTTTTCTTTTAAATAAAAGAAGTATTTTTTCTAATATGAAGTGATTAATCACAAAAGTGCTGTGTTTTAGACACACTTTCGAAAGGTTCAATATATAAGTTGATTTTCCTCTGCAAAAAAGTATGTAAAGGAAATTTGAGTCATTGTTCGAATGGTAATTTATGTATTTTGCCTAATTGTAACACATAACATGATTTTTGCACAATTAACAAAACGGATTCACACACATGGTTTGTTTCAAAGACAAAATTTATATTTTCATGATAAAAGCGGGCATCGATAAAACATGAGAACAAAATAAAGTACAATTTATCCAAATTAATCTAAGCCAAATTTTAAGTCAATAAAGTGATCGTGCTAGAACTACGGGGCATAGGAAATACCTTGTACCTTCTTTTCGATCAACAGAATTTTTTACCCGAACTTTGCTTTCGCGGACCGATAAAAATAGAGTCAAACTTTCCTTTGACTAGAGATTCAAATAAAAATGACTTGGAACATCGAAAAATCAATTTCAAGTGGCAACTCTATAAATAAAATAATCTCTACTTAAATTTGTCACTTTAATTAAAAAACTCTTTAATCCACAAATCCACACATATACATATATTCTTTTGAGGACAGAGAGGAGAACCTGCAATTAGATTAGAGAAATATTTAGTGGTTATTAGAATTTAATGGAAGAGAGAGAAATAATATAAAACTTATTTTATGACTTAAAGGTAGGAGATTATTATAAATAAATATTTAACTATAAAAAGTCAAATAATATTTATAGAATATGATTTTTAAAATATATTTATTTAAATAAATAAGATCTCAATATTTAATAGTATAATAGTATAAAGAGCTAACTAATCCTTCCTGTAGAGAGCCCTGACCCACAAGTCTGAAAGCCTCAATTAGCGCGCACAAAAATCAAACTTGAAATGAGAAGAATCCCCAAACCGCTCTTTCATTTCACATTCTCAGTTCTCTCTCTCTCACTCTCTCCAAACATCGATGGCGTCGTCGCGCGATGAGTTCGTGTACATGGCGAAGCTTGCGGAGCAAGCTGAGCGGTACGAGGAGATGGTAGAGTTTATGGAGAAGGTCGTAACCGCCGCGGACAGCGGCGAGGAACTCACCATCGAAGAACGTAACCTTCTCTCCGTAGCTTACAAAAACGTGATCGGAGCACGACGAGCCTCGTGGCGAATAATTTCCTCAATCGAGCAAAAAGAAGAGAGCCGAGGCAACGAATATCACGTGATCTCTATTAAAACTTACAGATCTAAGATCGAGTCGGAGTTGACCTCGATCTGTAACGGTATCCTCAAGCTGCTCGATTCGAATCTCATCGGCGCTGCTTCTACCGGAGATTCTAAGGTGTTTTATTTGAAAATGAAGGGAGATTATCATCGGTATTTGGCTGAGTTTAAGACCGGAGCTGAGAGAAAGGAAGCCGCTGCAGGACCAAGTAGCTCTTCATTCCTTTCTTGCGGTCGGAATGGATCTTTATTCACATCAAGTGATCGAACAACCATCGGTGTACTTAAAGGATGTGCTCCATCCATGTAAAACCGTTTCAGTACCTTTTCTATATTGGTAGATTGATGAACAAAAATTCCGTTTGCTAAATATTCAATTTGCAAACCAAGACATAATTTTGTCTTTCCGAGATCTTTCATCTCGAATTCATCCTTTTGATAATCAATTGCCTTTTGGAGTTCTATGGGGGTTCCAATAAGGTTTATGTCATCGACATATATGGCAAGTACAACAAATTCCGATATTGTTTTCTTTATAAAAACACACGGGCAAATGGCGTCATTTATATATCCTTCTTTTAACAAATACTCACTAAGACGATTATACCACATTCGTCCTGATTGCTTTAGACCATACAAGAATCTTTGCAATTTAATTGAAAACATTTCCCAAGACTTTGAATTATGAGCGTTTGGCACTTTGAGTCCATCGGGAATTTTCATGTATATCTCATTATCAAGTGAGCCATAAAGATAGGCAGTAACCACATCCATTAAATGCATGTCAAGCTTTTCAAGGACAGCAAAACTGATGAGATAACGAAAGGTTATAGCATCCATTACAGGCGAATATGTCTCTTCATAATCGACACCAGGCCTTTGAGAAAAACCTTGTGCAACAAGGCGTGCCTTATATCTTTGTACCTCGTTTTTCTCATTTCTCTTGCGTACAAAAACCCATTTATAGCCAACGGGCTTAACACCATTAGGTGTTTCAACTATAGGGCCAAAAACTTCACGTTTTGCCAGCGAATTCAATTCTGATTGAATTGCTTCTTGCCATTTTGGCCAATCATGTCTTTTTCGACATTCTTCAACAGATTGAGGTTCGAGATCCTCACATTCTTGCATAATGCTAGATGCGACATTATAAGCAAAGACATTATCCACCACTATATCCACTCGATCAAAATTTGCCTCAATATTGATTGGATTTATGGATAGTTCCGTATTTTCCAGAGTCTCGGGCTCAATGGATTCTTCATGAATCTCAGAATTTGTTAAATCATGAATTTCCTCATGAGATTCTTTCGTAGTGTCATTTTTATCATTTGCTTTCCTCTTTCTAGGATTTCGATCTTTAGAACCTAATGGCCTGCCACGCTTCAGGCGTGCATTCGACTCATTGGTTATAACACACTAGATGATTGTCTAATAGGGACATCAATACGGATTGGAACATTTTCCGTGGGGATGTGGGATTTCGTTATCCTTTTCAAGTCCGTGAATGCGTCAGGCATTTGATTTGCTATTCTTTGCAAATGGATAATCTTTTGTACCTCTCTTTCACAAATAGAGGTATGTGGATCAAGATGAGATAATGATGCATTTTTCCACAAAATTTCCCGTTTGGTTTCACCAACTTCTCCCCCTAATTTTGGGAAAAGTGTCTCATCAAATCGACAGTCTGCAAATCGTGCAGTAAACAAGTCCCCTGTCAATGTTTCGAGGTAGTGAATGATGGAGGGCGATTCAAACCCAACATATATTCCTAACCTTCTTTGCGGACCCATTTTGGTGCGGGATGGCGGTGCTATATGCACATATACTGCGCATCCAAAGATTCTTATATGGGATATATTGGGTTCATGACCCAAAACCAATTGCAACGGGGAATATTTGTGATAATTCGTCGGTCTGAGACGAATTAGCATTGCTGCATGCAAAATGGCGTGACCCCATACCGAAGTGGGCAGCCTCGTTTTCATGAGTAATGGCCTTGCAATCAACTGCAGGCGTTTAATTAACGATTCTGCAAGACCGTTTTGAGTGTGAACATGAGCTACAGAATATTCCACTTTTATCCCAATTGATAAGCAATAATCATTAAATGCTTGGGATGAAAACTCAGCAGCATTATCTAGTCTAATAGAATTGATTGGATTATCAGGAAATTGTGCTCGTAGTCGAATTATTTGTGCCATTAATTTTGCAAACGCAAGGTTGCGTGATGACAACAGGCAAACATGAGACCATCTACAGGATGCGTCTATCAAAACCATAAAATACCTAAAGGACCCACTGGGTGGGTGAATAGGTCCACAAATGTCCCCTTGTATACGTTCCAAAAACGTGGGTGACTCAGTCCCAACCTTTGTTGGTGATGGTCTGATAATCAACTTGCCTTGATAACAAGAAGTGCAAGGATATTCATTATTTGAAAGAATTTTGAAATTCTTTAACGGATGCCCATATGAGCTTTCTATAATCCGTCTCATCATGATCGATCCCGGGTGTCCCAATCGATCATGCCAAAGTACGAAAGTATTGGAATCAGTAACCTTTTGGTTTACTGTTGAATGTGCCTCAATTGCACTAATTCTTGTCCAATACAGGCCACAAGATAAAGATGGGAATTTCTCAATAACCCTCTTTTAGCCGGAGACATTCTTTGTAATGATGAGATATTCAAGATTATCTTCATCTATTGTCTCAATATGATAGCCATTCCGGCGTATATCTTTAAAACTCAACAAGTTTCTCTTAGACTTGGAGGAGAACATTGCATTCTCTATGATAAACATCGTGCCTTTGGGCAGAGTTACAGTTGCTCTTCCAGAGCCTTCAATCAATTTACTACTACCAGAGAATGTAGTAACATTTGCCTTACACATATTTAGTTGAGAGAAATATTTCTTTTCTTTGAGTATCGTATGTGTAGTACATGAATCAACTAAACAAATATTTGATCCAAGATTGCTTTGTGAGATATCCATATTTGCTTTCCCATGGTTTGACATACAAAAGAAATACACGAACATGAGAATAAACAAATTCAATCCGTTTGTTTCACATTTAAACAATATTTTCAAAATCTGCTGAGGTTATTCGACTATCTTAGTTGATAGTCGACTATCTTGGGAAGCAGTCATTAGGTTACTCGAATAACTAAACCTGATATTCGACTAACTAGCCTTGCGGAAAAATCCAGTTTTAATACGAAATATTGGTTAGTCGAATAACTAATTAGTTATTCGACTAACTTAGTAAACAGTCATCAGGTTAGTCGACTATCTAAATCAGATAGTCGACTATCTTAGCTTGTGGAAAAATCCAGTTTTAATGCGAAATATTAGATAATCGACTAACTGTTAGGTTAGTCGATTAACTCTATTGGAAAATAAAAATATCTTTGAAATTTAAGCATGTTGAAACATTCTAAAGAACTAATACTAACATTATATCATAAACTAACTAATACGAGCTGATACTAATGACTATTAGTTTATTCACTAACTAATACAAATAAGTAAAATAAAATCAAACAATTCCATCATCCTTCATCACAGATCCATCACCGATTAAGTGGTCTATTTTCCCCTCGGGTTGCTCAAAGAAGTCTGCCACATCCAGGTGGGTGATGTCAAAATTGTCGTCAGAGACAAAATTTGTTTCAGGGCCTTTATTCTTTAGAGATGCTTGATAAAGATCAACCAAATGTCTTGGTACATGGAAAGCTTTTGACCAGTGCCCTTTTCCACCGCAATGATAGCATATAGTTTCTGAACTATTTGCCTTTGGATTCTCATAATCCCGTTTCTGCTTTTGGTGGTTATTTCTCTTTGGGGGGTGACGGACATCAGGGAAATTTCTTCCTTGTCTACGTCCACGGCTATGACCCCGATTACGACCACGACCATGACTAGATCCATGGCCTTTTCCATGCTTGGCATAATGAGAATACACCTTATCTGCTTCAGGCAATGGTGTAGACCCAGTGGGTCGATTTTCGTGATTTCTCATGAGCAGGTCATTGTTTCGCTCAGCCACAAGGAGAAGAGAAATAAGTTCAGAGTACTTTTTGAAACCTTTCTCTCTGTACTGTTGTTGCAGTACAATATTGGAGGCATGAAACGTTGTAAACGTTTTTTCAAGCATATCATAATCAGAGATATTATCTCCACAGAGTTTCAATTTAGAAGTAATTCTGAACATTGCAGAATTATATTCAGAAACAGACTTAAAGTCTTGGAGCCTCAGATGAGCCCAATCATATTGTGCTTGTGGCAGAGTGACCAACTTCAGGTTGTCATATCTCTCCTTTAAGCCATTCCACAAGATGAGTGGATCTTTGACTGTGAGATATTCAATTTTCAAACCTTCATCAAGGTGATGGCGCAAGAAAATCAAGGCCTTAGCACAGTCTTGGGTGGATGCTTTATCTCTGTCTTTAATGGCGTCTCCAAGACCCATAGCATCTAAGTGGATTTCAGCATCCAACACCCATGTCATATAGTTCTTGCCCGAAATTTCAAGGGCAATGAACTTTCTTTTCGTAATGTCAGACATAATCGAAAATCAAATTAGGAAGAGAGAAATACCTTAGTTTTTCTCGAGAATCGATTCTTGAGACGGTAGAGTCTCGTGCTGATAACGTGTTATGAAATAATATAAGAACAAGAACAATAATACAAGAACAAGAATAATAGAGAGAAAAGTAGAGAGAGGAGTATTCTTATTGATACTTAGGGATGATATACAATGGGGTAAGACCCCTTTATTTATAGGCATAGAAAAGACTTAGCCTCAAAGTAAAACTCTTTTATAAGATAGACATTCACTCTAATTAGAGTTCTATTTATAACATTATATTTTCATGATTATTAGTGAAAATATAATTGATTTGGTCCACCATTAAAGTTTTTTTTTTGAGTGGTCACACCACTATTAAAGCTTAAAGATGCCCTTTATTAAAGAAAACCATATTTTCTTTAATATTATTAATACATGGCCCACATATAATATATTTATATATTATATGAATTCAGATTTTTTAATTGTACATTAATTATATGTTAATTAATATTCAGTTTTAATATTAATTGTTTTAGTCCATCATGCTTAAGACTTTGGTATTGTCCAATTAAGGTTAAAACAATTAATATTCAGTTTGTTACATGTCAAGACATGTAGCATATTTATATGAGATTCATAATATGGCTTAAGTAACTAAAGTTTATAGCATCTAATATTTTAAATTAGTCAATTGAAGCATTATGTTGCCAAAGTAACCTCTATTGTGTAGATTGATTGATCTTGAAATATAAGGTGACTGTGGATGTTAGTCTTCCATGCGTTTAACACCGGCCCAAAGGAAGGTGTTATTTGGCAGGAATTCGAACATCCTTGTGGTGATAAATATGAGACGATTATTTGGTTTTCCATGTGAATATTAAGTCGGCCCAAAGGAAGGCTTGATATTTGACAGGAGTTTATTGTCTATATTTGATCACTACACCAAGAGTACCACTTACAAGTTGATTTTCTGTCCAAAGACTAAAGTCAATGTTGTGCTAGGTATCTTGTAATGGGATATGCCTATTTTGAATCAATAAAGTTAAAGTTCAAGTAATGTTGTAAGCATGTATTAAGTAATCCTTTGTTCTATTTCAGTGAATTCTTCAGCTGCTTCGATATCTGCAAACATTAATAGCATCCCTGTGCTTAACGGCACAAACTTTAAGGAATGGAAAGAGAACATTATGATTGTTCTCGGTTGCATGGATTTGGACCTTGCTCTTTGGATTGAGCAACCTGCTTCTCTTATGGATACATCTTCTTCTGATGATAAGAAGGAGATGGAGAAGTGGGAACGCTCAAATCGCATGAGTCTAATGATTATGAAACGTGCAATTCCAGAATCATTCAGGGGCACTATGAATGATGAAGCTAATGCCAAAGTTTTTCTTGAAAACCTTGAAAAGCGTTTTATGCAAAACGAAAAGGCGGAAACAAGTACACTATTGAGTAAACTTGTTTCCATGAGGTATAAGGGCAAGGGAAACATTAGGGAGTACATTTTGGAAATGTCTCATCTTGCTTCGAAACTTAAGTCACTCAAGCTAGTATTACCTGAGGAACTGCTTGTGTACTTAGTTTTGATATCTCTTCCTGCACACTTTAATTAGTTTAAGGTCAGTTGCAACTGCCTGAAGGAGAAATGGACTCTTAATGAGCTCATTTCACATTGTGTGCAAGAGGAGGAAAGGATAAAGCTAGATAAGACTGAAAGTGCTCATTTGGCATCCTCTTCTAAGGAAACTAAGAAGAGGAAAGGTAAGGAAGTTGCGGTTGCAAAGCCCAAGATTAAGCAACATAAGGAACCTAAGGTTGAAATTACTGAATTAGGTTGCTTTTTCTGTAAGGGGACTAATCATGTGAAGAAAGATTGCACCAAGTACCGTGCCTGGCGTGCGAGAAAAGGTACATTTCTTTCTCTTGTTTGTTCTGAAGTTAATTTAATTTCAGTACCTAAGGATACTTGGTGGGTAGATTCTGCTGCTACTACTCACATAAGTATATCAATGCAGGGTTGCCTGAATTGCCGAAAACCAATTGATGGTGAAAGATACATCTATGTGGGTGATGGCAAGAAGGTGCCAGTTGAAGCTATTGGCAAATTTAGGCTGTTGTTTAAGACCGGTTTTCATATAGATTTGGATGAGACTTTTATTGTACCGTCTTTTAGACGAAATTTAATTTCGGTTCCCCAATTGGAAATATCCGGTTACAAATGTACATTTGGGGATAATGAAGTTAGTCTCTTTCGGAATTCAAATCTTATTGGTACCGGTGTTTTATCAACGTTTGATAGCTTATATTTGGTTGATACAATAACTTCAAATAAAGAAACTTTGCATACAAGTTTAAGTGATACTAAAAGAAAATTAACTAATGAGAATTCTATATCACTCTGGCATAAACGTTTGGGTCACATATCCATTCAAAGAATTCAGAAACTCGTGTTAGATGGAATTCTTGATTCTCTTGATACCTCAAATTCGGAAATTTGTATTGAGTGTATCAAGGAAAAACAAACAAACAAGACGAGATTAGGTGCTAAGAGAGCTTCGGACGTCTTAGAATTGATACATACGGATATTTGTGGACCATTTCCTACTCCTTGTCGGAATGGTCAACAATACTTTATCACATTCATAGACGATTACTCTCGTTATGGGTACCTATATCTTATTCATGAAAAGTCCCAATCCATAGACGTGTTCAAATCTTTTAAGGCTGAAGTTGAAAATCAACTAAGCAAAAGAATTAAATCCGTTAGATCTGACCGTGGTGGTGAATACTATGGCAGATATGATGGTTCCGGTGAACAACGTCCAGGGCCATTTGCTAAATTCCTAGATGAGTGTGGGATCGTCCCTCAGTATACTATGCCAGGAAGTCCTACGATGAATGGTGTAGCTGAGAGACGAAATAGGACCCTTAAGGATATGGTAAGAAGTATGATTTGTCGTACTACTTTACCAGACTCACTCTGGGGTGAAGCATTAAAAACCGCAACTTACATTCTTAATAGAGTTCCAACTAAAGCTACAATCAAAACCCCATATGAACTTTGGGCTGGGCATAAACCCAGTATTCAGCATTTACACATTTGGGGTTGTCCAGTTGAGGCAAGGCCTTATAGGCCGAATGAAAAGAAACTGGATGCTAAGATGGTTAGTAGCTATTTTGTTGGATACTCTGAAAAATCCAGGGGTTTTAAGTTTAATGATCCCACATCACGAACTATTTTTGAAACGGGTAATGCTAGGTTCTTTGAGGATATTGAGTTTGGGGGGTGGGGAGATAAAGTTGTTAGAGATTTTATTTTTGAGGAAGAACATGTGTCTTTCACACAAGTTGTTGATCTTGGTCAGAGTGTTCACATTCCTGACACGGATCAAACGACTCCAGTTCAAGACAATCTCGAAAATCTCCCCAATCAGGATCCTGAAATTACTAATGAAAATCAAACTCAACAACCTCAAGAAACTGAAATGCCATTAACGAGATCCACTAGAGAGAGGAGAAGTGCAATTCCGGATGATTATTTTGTATTTCTCCAAGAACAAGAAAGTGATATTGGACTTGAGGAAGATGATCCAATCAACTTCCGTCAAGTCATTAGGGGTTCTAACTCTCAAAAGTGGATTGATGCCATGAATGATGAGATGAAGTCTATGAGCGATAATGACGTTTGGGAGCTTGTTACATTGCCCGAAGGTATAAACCTATTGGTTGTAAATGGATTTTTAAAACCAAAAGGGATTCAAGGGGCAATGTTATTAAGTATAAAGCTCGTCTTGTTGCGAAAGGCTACACTCAGAAGGAAGGCATTGATTATAAAGAGACTTTCTCTCCAGTTTCATCGAAAGACTCTTTCAGGACTATAATGGCATTAGTAGCACATTCTGATCTTGAGCTTCATCAGATGGATGTTAAGACAACATTTCTCAATGGTGACATTGAGGAATCAATTTATATGGTGCAACCTGAAAACTTTGTTTCGGATGAATCAGAGAAAAAGGTTTGCAAATTAAAGAAATCCATCTATGGGCTCAAGCAGGCTTCCCGTCAATGGTATTATAAGTTTCACGCAGTCATTACATCTTTTGGTTTTGAACCGAATATTGCCGATGACTGTATATACCATAAGTTCAGTGGGAGTAAGTATATTTTTCTGGCTTTATATGTCGATGACATACTGCTTGCCTGTAACGATATAGCATTATTACTTGAAACTAAGAAATTTTTTTCAAAGAAATTTGAAATGAAAGATCTTGGTGAAGCTTCTTTTGTATTAGGAATTCAGATAATACGAGATCGCTCAAAAGGAGTTCTCGGTCTGTCACAAAAGGGCTATATCGATAAGGTTCTGAAAAGATTTGGCATGCAGGATTGTAAACCAGGCAGCACCCCTTTTGCTAAGGGAGACAAATTTAGTCTCAAACAGTGCCCAAATAATAATTATGAAATTTCGGAAATGCAGAAGACGCCTTATGCTTCGGCTGTAGGTAGTCTGATGTATGCTCAGGTATGTACACGACCTGATATAGCATACATTGTTGGGATGTTAGGCAGATATCTTAGCAATCCGGGTATGGACCATTGGAAGGCAGCCAAAAGGGTCATGAGGTACTTACAGAGAACAAAGGATAACATGCTTACATATCAGAGATCGGACCAACTTGAGATCATTGGGTATACCGCCTCTGATTTTGCCAGATGTCAGGATAGTTTGAAGTCTACTTCAGGCTATATTTTCATGCTTGCAGGCGGTGCTATCTCTTGGAGAAGCATCAAGCAAACTCTTACAGCCACTTCCACCATGGAAGCTGAGTTTATGGCATGTTATGAAGCATCCAATGAGGCATTATGGCTGCGGAATTTTGTTGGTGGACTGCGTATTGTTGACAGCATTCAAAAGCCACTTAGGCTATTATGTGACAACAAATCAGCAGTCCTTTATGCTAATAACAACAGTAGTTTGATGAAAGCAAAACATATGGACGTCAAATTTCTGGTTGTTAAAGAAAGAGTACAAAATGGACAATTGTGCATTGAGTACATAAGTACAAACTCCATGCTTGCGGATCCGCTCACTAAGGGATTGACACCAAAAGTATTTCTTGAGCATATTGCTTGTATGGGTGTTAAATCAGATAAGGATTATGTATTTTAGTGGGAGTTTGTATTGCACATTTATGTATTGTCCATTATTTTCAGAAATTCAGTAATTCAGTTATATCTGCGCAGATATTCAGTTTTAAAGTTTTTATTTTGTACTCTTACAGTTTATGATTGATCTCAATAAAGAGAACCAGTTGGAAATAGACATGTTATTGACCACACTTTATGTTATTTCCATGCTACACACCTACACTTGATCCATGTCGTTGGTTATATTGATATATGTGATCTATGATTGGTTCGAGTTACGAATGAGTAACGAAGAGCTCTTAGGTCCTATGTTGGTATGATTGATGGACCGGATTGTTCATGACAATTTTATTATGATAGCAAAATTTTTGAGCTCCTAAGGTTTGTAACATATAATGATAAGGTTTGTACATATGTATGTGTATCTCGTCCAAGTGGGAGATTGTAAGATATATGGACTTATATCTACATACATATGAACAATATATGGATAAATTATATGTTATGTGCTATCTTTTGGTTTGGCCCAATTTTGTGGTCTTATGGACATTAAGTTAAGGGGGCCAATGTGTTGTCATATAAAGTGTAGGACTAATATGTAGATACCCAAAAGGGTAACCTTAGTTAATGATGGGCTAACTAAGGTTACATACATGTAACCATGGTTACATACATGTAACCATGGTTACATGCTTATGACTTTTCATAAGTTATAGAGGGGGGTTATGGTTCCCATTTGAACCAATCTTCCAATTCTCTTCTTTCTCCCATTAAAACAAGAGAGTAATTTTAGTTTACTATCAAGTGAAAAACCATTCCTCAATTTTGGTCTTCAAGATAAATTCTTGTGAAAGCTAATACTTAAAGGAAGGATTAAGGAGCTTTCAAGCAATCTCATTAAGGAGGACTTCGGATTTCCACATATGGATTCAGGTATGCTTCCGCTCATGTAGTTGTAAATTATTCGATATGAAGGATATTGTGTTTTAGTAGGAATCATAATCCTAACATTTAATTCAATAAAAAATTTATTTGATATTATTTACATTATATAATATTTTAAAATTTAGATTTTGTTAAATAGATAAATTATACATTAAATATATAATACGTACACTGAATATGTCCAGAATTATATATCAAATATATACTATATATGAGGTATATGTTATTTATTATTCAATATACATTAATTGTATAAATAGTAACACATTTTATATTTATATGCTTGTGTATACCATTGTTATTCCTTGTGTATAAATATACGGTAAATAAAATATGAGATTTATGATGTATTACGTAATATACGATTGTTATTCCTTATATATAAATATAGGGTATATAAATAAAAAGATATGCATGTATTATGTATTTTTGTTTGAGAAAATTAAGGAAATGTGATTTTAAGAGCAGCTATTTGTTTGAAGAAAAAATTTCATCGACAAATTGTAAGTTTAGAAAGTACAAATTAATGATGAGAGATAATTGCGGATAGATTAATATGGCTCAAAACTACTCCCTCAAATTGTGGGTTAGTGTTTAAATGTTTATGTTTAAGAAAATAATGGGGGGCCATTAAATAAGGTAAGGAATCTTTAAAAATGCTATAACTGTAAATTCAATGTGTTATGAAATAATATAAGAACAAGTAAAATAATGCAAGAATAAGAACAATATAGAGAAAAGTAGAGAGAGAAGTATTCTTATTGATAATTAGGGATTGTTAGGGATGATTTACAATGGTAGAAGACCCCTTTATTATAGGGAGGTAGTGACTTAGCTACCAAGAATAAAACTCTAGAATCTCTCTAATTATAGACATTCACCTTAAATAGAAGTCTATTTATAACACTCCCCCTTGAATGTCTATTCAACAATGTGTCTCGTTAAAACCTTAAAACCAAAACCCAATGGGAAAAATTGAAGAGAAGGAAAAAGAGTACACATGTTTGAATATGCGCCTATTGGTTGCCTCGTTAAAAACCTCGCAAGGAAAACCCATTTGGGACAAAACCTTGTAAGAGAAAAAGAGTGCAACGCGCATTAACTCCCCCTAATAAGAACATCAATTTATATCCTTGAATATTTGCATTCCAATCTTGTGCATCATCTTCAAAACGATCTTTGGTAGATGCTTGATAAATAAATCAACTATATTAACTTGAATAAATATTCCGCACCTTGAAATCATCATTCTTGATAGATATGAATATCTTCATATAATGTCGTGGAATGACTCTTCAATATCTTCATATATGTATTCTCAATGCCATCATGCTTATAGTCATAGCAAGATACATATATACACAAATTGTACTTAGGATGTGGTACTTCAGGACCAAGAATTGCATATGCTTCAAGAAACTTAAATCTTTCAAGTTAAGTCATGTAAGTCACATAATAGACATTAGATGCATATCAAGTTTTCACGTCATGCTAAACAAATAAGATATTGAAAACTGATTATACATACCTTTGACTTTTATACTCTCAAGTATTTGAACTACATGTCCAAATCTACATGTCTTTCACATGGAATCAAGTATTTGTCTACACGCTTTAAGCGTATCAAAGACTTTGTCCTTCTGGGACATAATATGAGCATTTGTAGTGAGAATATAGTTACTTTCTTTGGGTCAGCAAATGCGTATAGCATGCTTTGCAATATGTTGCAATTGAATTATCCCTTTTATGAACTTCAGGTTCATATCATGATATTTGGGGATTTACATATACAAATGATAATTCTTCCCATGTAACCTTTTCTCAATTGTTTATCATGTCTCCCCCTCATGTTAGAAAAGCTAACTTGTTTCCTCAACTTTGGGAAATCATCTTTGTGCATTATCATGTCAATATACACAGCACATTAATAATAAGATGAAATTATTTGGTTCCTGACCCTGAACCACTTGTGAGGGGAGAATATAATATACTCTCGTATACAACGTATATCAAACTGATATATATAACTTTGTTCTCATAAGAAACAGTTTAGCTATTAAGTGGAAGCACTCAATAATTATCTTGCTAAACCAACTTTGATATAAACCAACTTATCAAGATGAGCTATCTTGAGTAGAGAATCTGGAAATTATGCTCGAAGTTAGATTACTGAGCAATTTACCTCGCAAGCACCGGCCAGGCTGCGGGTTAATAACAATTGCGCATGTAACCATTTCATAGATGCATCATATGTGGTATACATGGCAGGTGAATGGGCCCATATTCACCTTTGATATTTCCAGAATTTATGGGCTTCAACCCGAACTCTTTAGTTGGTCAGTTCATTAATGAGAACAAGTGATACAAGAGAATTCGTAAAGAACTTTCTAGTTCTTTAATATTCACCTATGTGAATTTGCACATCATACTTAAAATGAGATGGCTAACACGAATGCCAACTGAATAAATTATCAATATTCGTAAACTTCAAATTTACACCATGACATGTGCACTTATCAATAAACTTCAGGTTTATTATGACATGGGTTTTATACCAATAGATATCCACTTTATTGTGGCATTCTTTCGTTTGTGTAGTACAAACTGGAGAACAAAGCGGGTAGCTTTTCATATACAAATTACCCCGCTACAAGTTGTAATAATAGGAGATATCAAATCCTTCCTTTATTTATAGTCTCAATATAATCAATCGCTTTCGCGTGTACTTTGAAAACTGAATAAGTTTCTTTGAGACTTACTACAGCACAATACTCAATTGTGTTTCTCCAACATAGTAATATTTGGCTCTTCTAGAGCTCTCAATTAATTTTGTACTACCACAGATTCATCAACATCCATGTGGTGAATATCTTTCTTAAAGAGAAAGTTATACCATTATGGACATGTCAAACTTATATGCAAGATATGTTTCTTGCATTATCGTTGTCCTTTAATAGTCATATTTCCAAAATACTTTGACGTACAATAGGTACGTGACCAACGATCATTCATGCCATATATATATAGCCAACAGGCTTGACACCATTAGGTGTTTCAACTATAGGGCCAAAAACTTCACGTTTTGCCAGCGAATTCAATTCTGATTGAATTGCTTCTTGCCACTTTGGCCAATCATGTCTTTTTCGACATTCTTCAACATATTGAGGTTCGAGATCCTCACATTCTTGCATAATGCTAGATGCAATATTATAAGCAAAGACATTATCTACCACTATATCCACTCGATTAATATTTGCCTCAATATTAATTGGATTTATGGATAGTTCCGTATTTTCCAGAGCCTCGGGCTCAATGGGTTCTTCATGAATCTCAGAATTTGTTAAATCATGAATTTCCTCATGAGATTCTTTCGTAGTGTCATTTTGATCATTTGCTTTCCTCTTTCTAGGATTTCGATCTTCGGAACCTAATGGTCTGCCACGCTTCAGGCGTGCATTTGACTCATTGGATATGACACTAGATGATTGTCCAACAGGGACATCAATACGAATTGGAACATTTTCCGCGGGAATGTGGGATTTCGTTATCCTTTTCAAGTCCGTAAATGCGTCAGGCATTTGATTTGCTATTCTTTGCAAATGGATAATCTTTTGTGCCTCTTTCACAAATAGAGGTATGTGGATCAAGATGAGATAATGATGGATTTTTCCACAAAATTTTCCCGTTTGGTTTCACCAACTTCTCCCCCTAATTTTGGGAAAAGTGTCTCATCAAATTGACTCTGCAAATCGTGCAAATCTCCTGTCAATGTTTCGAGGTAGCGAATAATGGAGGGCGATTCAAACTCAACATATATTCCTAACCTTCTTTGCGGACCCATTTTGGTGCGGGATGACGGTGCTATAGGCACATATACTGCGCATCCAAAGATTCTTAAATGGGATATATTGGGTTCATGACCCAAAACCAATTGTAACGGGGAATATTTGTGTCAATTCGTCAGTCAGAGACGAACTATCATTGCTGTATGCAAAATGGCGTGACCCTAAGCTGAAGTGGGCAGCCGGCGAACTAGCATTATTGCATGCAAAATGGCGTGACCCCAAATCGAAGTGGGCAGCCTCGTTTTCATGAGTAAATGAGGTGTTCAAGATTACACTCATGTATTGTCTCAATTTGATATCCATTTTGAATGATATCTTTAAAAACTCAACAAGTTCCTCTTAGACTTGGAGGAGAACATTGCACTCTCTAAGATAAACGTCGTGCCTTTGGGCAGAGTTACAGTTGCTCTTCCGGAGCCTTCAATCAATTTACTTCCCATGGTTTGGCATACAAACGGAATACACAAACATAAGAATAAACGAGTTCAATTCGTTTGTGTCACATAATATTTTCAAAATCTGCTGAGGTCAGTTGACTAACTAAATCAGATAGTTGTTTTCCATAATCGATTACTATGCAGTTTGAAAATTTCAGTTTAAGCATTTTCATAAAACAATCGATTGTTAAACATAGACAATCGATTGTTGGCCATTTTTGAAAAATTCCAGATCACTGTTTTAAGACAATCGATTGTTAAACATAGACAGTCGATTGTTGGCCATTTTTGAAAAATTCCAGATCACTGTTTTAAGACAATCGATTGTTAAACATAGACAATCGATTGTTGACTATTTTTGAAAAATTCCAGATCACACTGTTTTAAGACAATCGATTGTTAAACATAGACAATCGATTGTTGACTGTTTTTGAAAAATTCCAGATCACTGTTATAAAGACAATCGATTATTGATCATTGACAATCGATTGTTTTGCAGTTTTTATGCGAAATATGAGATAACCGACTAGTTTTTCAGGTTAGTCGATTACCTCTACTGGAAAGTAAAAATATTATTGATATTTGAGCATATTGATACATTCTAAAGAACTAATACTAACATTATATCATGAACTAACTAATACGAGCTAATACTAATGGCTATTAGTTTATTCATTAACTAATACAAACAAGTAAAATAAAATCAAACAGCTCCATCTTCTTTCATCACGGATCCATCACCGATTAGGTGGTCTAGCTTCCCCTCGGGTTGCTCAAAGAAGTCTGCCACATCCAAGTGGGTGATGTCAAAGTTGTCGTCAGAGACAAAATTCGTTTCAGGGCGTTTACTCTTTCGAGATGCTTGATAAAGGTCAACCAAATGTCATGGTATACGGCAAGCCTTTGACCAGTGCCCGTTTCCACCGCAACGATAATGTATAGTTTATAAACTATTTGCTTTTGGATTCTTATCGTATCGTGCTTGTGGCAGAGTGACCAACTTCAGGTTGTCATATCTCTTCTTTAAGCCATCTCACAAGATAGGTGGATCTTTGACTGTGATATATTCAATTTTCAAACCTTCATCAAGGTGATGGCGCAAGTAAATCAAGGCCTTAGCACAGTTTCAAACCTTCATCAAGGTGATGGCGCAAGAAAATCAAGGCCTTAGCATAGTTTTGGGTGGATGCATTATTTCTGTCTTTAATGGCGTCTCCAAGACCCATAGCATCTAAGTAAATTTCAGCATCCAACACCCATGTCATATAGTTCTTGCCCGAAATTTCAAGGGCAACGGACTTTCTTTTCATAATGTCAGACATAAAACAAAATTACATCAAGAGCGTGTTCATACTTACGGGCTCTATTACAATTATCACATTCACTTCAGGGAATGGATCATAATCATGTGCTTTACACAATCTCATGTCAAATATTACTTTCATAAAGTGAAAGATTATTTTGAGAATCTTTATTATTCTCATTATCACAATAATGACGATTATAATTTCGTCTATTGCCACGTCCACATCCATTGATACCTTCATGGTAATAATTTTGTCTTCTTTCAGACTTATCATATTCTGCTTCCACATTCTCTAAAGGGAATGGAGCAAATTCAATGGGACGGATTTTTAATTCTTTACCCTCAATCATACATGAATTTAATCATGGCAGGACATAGTGATTTTACCACTTCACGTGGTTATAATTTCTTACAAACTCCATTAGAGTTATAATCAAACTTTGTTGTCTTTGTTTGTATATAAAATCAAATCGTAGAATTTCAAGAATTTGAAAGGGAAAAGTAAATTACTTACCTTTAAGGTATACCAATTATATTTTCAATGTTTTCTCTCCTTGTTTTCTGTATAGAAATTCTTACACAGAATGGCCTTGTTGATTTCTCATATCTACAGTCACTTTAATTGGCTTCTAGTTGTGAGAAGCTAACAGCTTCGATGATTGCTCTTCGTCCGCCGCTTCTTTTTTTTCGTTTCTTTCTTTGAAGCAAAACCCTACACAAACAGAAGTTAAGACAATCGAAAATTTCAATTGGTTAGAGACTCGTGCTGATAACGTGTTATGAAATAATATAAGAACAAGTAAAATAATGCAAGAACAAGAACAATATAGAGAAAAGTAAAGAGAGAAGTATTCTTATTGATACTTAGGGATTGTTAGGGATGATTTACAATGGTAGAAGACCCCTTTATTTATAGGGAGGTAGTGACTTAGCTACCAAGAATAAAACTCTAGAATCTCTCTAATTATAGACATTCACCTTAAATAGAAGTCTATTTATAATACAATGTGCTTTTTTTTTTTGGAATAAAGCAATACTACTATTATTTGTACAAATTCTTTTTTATATATGTCCTACCATGTAAAAATCTCTTGTGTCACTGGCTAACTGTGCACTTTTCCCTTGACCAACTATATGATATTTTGCCCTTATAACGATAGGAATATATTTGGGCATTTTTCCCTTGACCAACTATACGATCCTTCGCCCTTATGGAATATATTTGTGCATTTTTGTTTGTTGATTTGACTTCTTAATCTTACGTTGGCAGGTGATTAATTCGTTTTCAGTTGTAGGTTTCTTAAAGAAGAGTAATATTATCTTTCAAATATGCACAAGTGACATTACAAAAAGTTCGCATGTAATATTTTCTAGTTCTCAGTCAAATATAATCTAAGGAATAGAGTAACTTATCTCTTTTACTGAGAGATATTGTTGCACAATAAAGAAATTTAGGGGTACACAGATTAGAGTGTAAAAAAAGAGTTACATTATTATTATTAATATCGAAGTGTAAAAATATAACCCGTTAAATTATCCTCGTAATATAAAAATTACAACGTATTTAAGTCGTGAATGGATATAAATGAATTCCCTGGAATTTATAGGTGCTTGCACAAAAGATACCAGCGTAATAGTATGCCTAATTAAGATAGTTGGTACTTTTCTAATGTTTGTTATATCATGTTTGGCCAAATTTTTTTTTTATCAAGAGCTCTTTTTTGCCACAATTATTTTTTTCAAAGGTTAAGGTGTTTGGTCGAGTTTGTAAAATTTTTTGTTTTAGTAAAAACAGAAACAATTATTAAAAAGAAAAAAAATAGTTTCTCCCAAAGTACTTTTAAAAAAAATATTTTTGAATAATATACACTTAAAAGCGCTTTATAAAAGCAAAGCCAAACATTAATTATTATTTAAAAGTACTTTTTATATTAATTGGTCAAGCAAAAACTACAACAACAACTACCTAGTAAAATCTCATATAGTGGGTTCTGGGGAGGATAATGTGTACGCAGACCTTACCCCTGCCCAAGAGAGGCTATTTCCAATAGACCCTCGGTTCAAAAAGACAGAAGTAAAGAGGAGGGAAATCATTAGTAACTCCAGTGGAAATCGTAATAATAATAACAAAAACATAAAAACTGAAAGATGAACAACATGCAATAACAGTAACCATAATCAAAGGTCTGTGACTAAGACAAACCACAAGAATAGTGTGGGTCCAACATTGACTGCAAACCATCTAAAACCAACATTAATCCAACCCCGCCTCGCCTCCTGAATGAAGTAAGGACAGCGTTACTACCCCTATCCTACCACCCTAATGCTTGTCCTCCAGGCCTTCCTATCAATGGTCGTGTCCTCGAAAATGTGCAGTCGTATTATGTCCTGCATGATCACCTCTTCCTAATACTTCTTACGCCTCCCTCTACCTCTTCTCGTACCCACCACGGCCAACCGCTCATACCTCCTCACCGGTGCGTCGGTGCTTCTCCTCTGCATGTGCCCGAACCACCTGAGCCTCGCTTCCCGCGTCTTGTCATCTACAGGGGTGACGTCTATATTCTTTCGAATATCTTCATTCCTAATCTTGTGTGCCCGCACATCCACCTCAACATCTGCATCTCTGCTACTTTTATCCTCTAGATGTTGGAGTCCTTAACTGGCCAACACTCTGTCCCGTACAACATGTTCGGTCTAACTACAGCTCTATAAAACTTACCTTGAGTACCAGTGACACTTTCTTGTCACACAAGACTCCAGATAGTCAAGCAAAAACTATCTTTCAAAATTAATTAGCACTTTTGAAAAAATAATTTTCAATATAAGCTGATTTTAGAAGCGTAGAAATGACACCGGGTAACCACTTTATAGGGTTGTATTTAGGAATTAACCAGCGCGTCCAGAATTTTAGTTTTTCAATTCATATTTTCAGGTCAATAATGTTCTAAATTGTCCCGAAGTTGAAATTTTTAGTTTAAAATTTCATGACAAAATAAGCACTGGCTAATCTCTAGATAACATGCATGAGAATGGCTATCTGTGCACTTGAAGCTTGGCCAAACATGCAATTAGTTATATTTCAATAAGAATTAGCTAGAATAATAAACTTTTACTCCCGTCGTTTACTTTTATTTGGCACATTTTAACTTTTCACGCACATAAGAAATAATAAATGAAATGCATAATTTATCATGATACGCATATTAATTGATGCATATTTTATTAAATTTGAGAAAATAATTTGACATTAGTAATAAATACTGTGAGTATAACCGGAAAAAATTATCTCTATATGCGTAATGTGACAAATAAAATAATCTAGTTTTAGTATCCTGATATAAAAGGAACGGAAGGAGTGCACTTTCAAAGTAAAATGAGTCTAAGAGCCAGCTTGGCCAAGCTGCCTACTTTTTTTCAAAAGTACTTTTGAAAAAAACTGTTCGTGTTTGGCCAATATAATTAAGAAGTATTTTTGCGATATTTGATAAATAAATTATATTTGGCTAATTTTTCTAAAAGTATTTTTGGCTGTCAAATTACCAAAAAAAATAGTACCAACGTCTTATAATTCTTTTAAAGAGAACAATGAACTCAAATATTTATCATAAGATACTTTTATCATTTTTTATTTTATTTAATTAAATTATAAAGCATAAAGGAAAAAACATATTAAAAATTTAAATTATTTTACATATATAGTTATACAAGAACATATATTATTACCTAGTATAGATACTTATTGTTACATGAGGATTCGAATAATCAACATACATTATTCAATATGAATTAAAAGTCTATTCCACAAATTACTATATTTTGATAATCTAACATGAAATAATAAGTAAAGTCACACACATATAGTAATATTTCTCAACAACTTTATCTCTATGTGTATCACACAATGCCTTCATATTAGTAGAAGACTTACCTTGCATTTCTAAAGTAATATCAGAAGGCCCAACTCCTTCCTCAATCTATGCAATAATGTCTTCCATTAGCATAATAATTGAATTTCATATCGGTAGAAGAATAACAACAACAATAACAACAACTACCCAGTATAGTCCCACAATGTGGGGTCTGGGAAGGGTAATATGTAGACGAGCATTACCCCTAGACATGATAATTGAAACTAGATGATTCTGAGTGTCAAATTTGAAAGATGACATTGAGTGTAAAATAAAAATAATTTCATATGTATAAACATAAAGTTTTTTGTAAAAAAAAAAATATTTAAGTATATTTAAATTCAAATAAAAAAGAGTAATTAATTATTAACAACATATAATGTATAATTTTTTTTAAATTTAAATTAAAAAAGAAACTAATGAGTATTAACTAATCTTACTAACTTTGTCTTGAATTGTCAAGTGGCCTATTGTTAGACTACCACTTGGCTTAATGTGTGATGTTTCTTATTCTTTTTTTAATAATATATAAATAGATTATATGATGCAATTGTGAATTTATTACCTATATGGTAATTTTCACAAACTGGATTTAATAATTATTCTAAAAATTCGGGAACTAATAACAATAATAAAAGAAATTATAAATAATTATTTGTAGGAAGATAATCGATAATCTAAAGAAGGATGAGATAATTTACTTTAATGTGAAAAAAGAAGAAGATAATTTGACAAGTTACAAGGCATTACATCCAAAAAAATTAAAAATAAGAAAAGTCAATAAAGAATTTAGAAAGTTACAACATGTTTGTATTTGATATCTTTAATTTGAAAAGAATGATAAAAATAGAAATAAAAATGAAAAGAAAAAGCTTAAATTAGTAAGAGATAATTTTGAAAATATAAATTATGGTGAAAATAATTTTATTTTGAATAAATTAATTTTTCACTTCTGCTTCTACTTCTTGGAATAAGTTAGAATTTTTGCCACATTCTAAAAGCAGAAAAACTAGTTTTGCTATTGGCAAAAAGTACTTTTATGTATCTGCCAAACAACTTACATTTTTTTAAAAATACTTTTTTGGAGGAAAAAGTTACTTTTGGCCAATTTCAACTTACTTGTTACAAAACTTAGCTCAAAGTAATAAACAAAAAGATAGACAACAAAGTAGAGAGAAATAGAGAAGAGAATATATTTCTTGTATCCAAGTGTATTACAAAATGATTTCTCATTCTCTATTTATAGTACTACATAGAGATATACTAAAAGAATTCCATAAATATGTCATTAAGCTTTTGAGATCATGGAGGAAGATCATGGGGGAGATCATGGAGGTGTGGGAGTTACAACCATAAGTATTGAAGTAGTGAGTGTTATAGGAGTTATGGACATCCACCATAATCTAATATTTCATAACACTCCCCCTTGGATGTCCAAAGATAATGTGCCTCGTTAAAACCTTAACTAAAATAAAACCCAATGGGAAAAAAATTTTAGAAAAGGAAAAAGAGTACACATATCTAACAAAATGCCTTTTGTTGCCTCGTTAAAAACCTTGCAAGGAAAATCCAGTGGGACAAAACCTTGTAAGGGAAAAAGAGTGCAATGCGCATTAACTCCCCCTGAAAAGAGCATCAATTCACATCCTTGAGCCTTCGCATTCCAATCTTGTGTACCAGCTTCTTGAAGGTTGACGTTGGTAGAGATTTTGTGAACAAATCAGCCATATTATCACTTGAACGAATCTGTTGCACATTGATATCACCATTCTTTTGAAGATCATGTGTGAAAAATAACTTTGGTGAAATATGCTTTGTTCTATCTCCTTTTATGAATCCTCCCTTCAATTGGGCTATGCATGCTGCATTGTCTTCATACAAAATCGTGGGTAGTTTGTCACATTTCAAACCACATTTGTCTCGAATATGATGTATTATAGACCTCAACCACACACACTCTCGACTTGCTTCATGAATAGCGATTATCTCAGCATGATTAGATGAAGTAGCCACAATTGATTGCTTAGTCGATCGCCAAGATATTGCAGTGCCTCCACAGATAAACACATAACCTGTTAGAGATTGAGCCTTGTGTGGGTCAGATAAATATCCAGCATCAGCATAACCAACAAGATCAGGACTGCAATTATTGCTATAAAATAAGCCCATATCGGTAGTCCCTTTTAGATACCGCAATATATGTTTGATTCCATTCCAATGTCTCCTCGTGGGAGCAGAGCTATGTTAGATAATACGCTTAACGCTAGAGGGGGGTGAATAGTGTTATAATAAAAATTAGCGTAAACTTGCGGAATTTAAAATTTGCAGGAAATAAATAAGTGCGATAAATAAGAAAGGACACACCGAAGTATTCTGGTTCACCACAACCCGTGGCTAGTCCAGTCCCCGAGAGACTCTCTCGAGATTTCCACTAACTTGTCAAGCTTCCGGGTGCTTAACAAACCTTTACAACTTGAGGACACAAGCCTCAACACCTTTGCTCAGAGATACAACACTCCAAGACTTCAACCAAAGGAAACACAAGTTCCTTCACAACTTGAGGACACAAGCCTCAACTACCTTTGCTCGGAGATACAACACTCCAAGACTTCAACCAAGGAAACACAAGTTCCTTCCTCTTCAAGTGTACAAAACACTAAGCACTCAAACAAGACACTCCTTAATGAGTAGATATGAGTAAAAGAATACGCTCAAGATCGCAACAACTTTCGACAAGAGTTTGGCTCTCAAAAACTTATGTAATGAATATAAAATGATAAGCAATAGAGCATGCAAGCTTATAGCAATTATATGATCAGTTGTTGTGTGTTATTGTGTACTCAAAAGACTGAATTTAGCTGTATTTATAGTTGAAAAACTTTGGCATTACTGTTGCCTAATTGCCAATTAAGAACTGTTGATTTTACTCTGTGACAATCGATTGTCAAGAATCCACAATCGATTGTTTGCAAATCGTTCCAAAAATCAATCCCAGATTTTACGCTTAACAATCGATTATCGAAGGTTAACAATCGATTATTGGCAACGTTCAAAAAATCATTTCCAGATTTTACGTAAAACAATCGATTATACAAAATCAATAATCGATTATTCAGCAACGTTCAAAAAATCGTTTCCAGATTTTAATTTCAACAATCGATTATACAATATCAATAATCGATTACCTGACGGTATTTGAAAACTTTACGACAACGGTCAGCTTCACAATAGATTGTGCAATGTTAACAATCGATTATTTATCAGTCTTGAAAAATCAATTTAGACACTGCCTCGTGACAATCGATTGTTATATACTCACAATTGATTATTTAATAACTTTGAAAAAGTCTGGAAGACACTGCCTCAACAAAATCGATTGTCATATGTTCACAATCGATTATTTTGTGACTTTGAAAAATCTGATGGACACTGTCTCTTCACAATCGATTGTCATTAACTTCACAATCGATTATTTTCAGTGTTGAAAAACATTGATGGACACTGCCTCATCACAATCGATTGTCATTAACTTCACAATCGATTATTTTGAGCGTTGAAAAACTTTGATGGACACTGCCTCATCACAATCGATTGTCATAAGGTTCACAATCGATTGTCATGCAGATTTGAAAAATCTGATGCTCACTGCCTTAACATAATCGATTGTCATTAGTTCACAATCGATTGTCATGCAGTCTTGGCTTAACATAATCGATTATCATAAGTACATAATCGATTATCTTAGTCCAGATTTTAGAGGCATGTTTAAAAATCATTTTGACTAAAGTAAATATGCCTGATTTAAAATCATTTAGCATTAAATTAAATATGCATGATTTTGTAAAAATAATTTTACGAGAGAAGCCATGTCATGAGTCAAGTTGTCGGATCAAGATCACAATTAAGAACGACTCATGTAAAACTATAAAACTTGGTCTTGTGCTTGAATCTCGTTATATATCAATTGTGCGCTTGTACTTGAACTTCGTCATATATCAATTTGCGCATCGTTTGTCATTCATCAAAACCTACACATATGAACACACGTTTTAGTATAATGCTTTGAGAACGTGTTTCCAACAATTTCCCCCTTTTTGATAATGGCAAACTTTAAGCGGGATATGCAAATTAAACAATTCATAATGATGATTCAAGACAAGTAAAGATATGCAACAAGTATATGGATGTGCAATTTGTTCCCCCTCAATATATGAATTCCCCCTCAATTTATGCTGATAAGTATTGAGAGTGCATACCCGTTATCTTCCCCCTTTTGCCATTAGCAAAAAAATGTAATAAGATGGCAAGGATTAAAAAAACTTGTTTATTTATTGAAAATAAAGCGTGATTTCTTAAAGAAAGGACAATAACTCAAATAATAGAAGTACAATCGATTATTGATACGAGATAATTGATTATTAGACGACAGAAACCGATTTTTCTGATGAAGACTCGATTATTGCGCGTCATGCTTTATAATTTCCCCTACCTTTAGGGCGATACCTGCAAAAATTCGTTAGACGTCTCCGACGATCAAGTTAGAAATCATGTAAAAAAAATGCAATGCATGACTTAGATCAACGTGGAGTCAAGAATCCCGAGTTCACTACGAATTCGGAAGAAGGACTCTTTCTCTAAGGGCTTTGTAAAGATGTCGGCCAATTGTTCTTTGGTTTCAACAAATTCGATTTCGACATCGCCCTTGAGAACGTGATCTATTATAAAATGATGTCTAATTTCAATGTGTTTTGTTCGCAAATGAAGAACGGGGTTCTTCGTCAAGCATATGGCACTAGTATTATCACATCTAAGAGGAATATGATCAAGACTTAGGCCATAGTCCAAAAGTTGTTGTTTCATCCAAAGGATTTGAGCGCAACAACTCCCCGCGGCTACATATTCAGCCTTGGTTGTGGACAACGCAACACTTACTTGTTTCTTGCTAAACCAAGAAACGAGAGAGCTACCGAGCAAGTGACAAGTGCCACTAGTGCTCTTGCGGTCCAATTTACATCCAGTAAAATCGGAGTCGGAGTAGCCAACGAGTTGGCATGAAGAGCCTTTGGGGTACCATAGACCCACATTTGTAGTACCAACAAGGTACTTCAAAATCCGTTTTACCGCAGTAAGGTGAAACTCCTTCGGACACGATTGATAACGGGCGTATAAGCACACGCTAAACATGATGTCCGGACGACTAGCAGTAAGATAAAGAAGAGAGCCAATCATACCTCGATACTTCTTAGTGTTGACTTCCTTACCTTTCTCATCTTTGTCTAGATGATCGGATGTGCTCATGGGAGTCGCCATTGCTTTTGCATTGTTCATTTCAAATCGTTTCAGCAATTCTTTGCAATATTTGGCTTGGCAAATGAACGTACCTTCTTTCATTTGCTTTACTTGTAATCCCAAAAAGAATGTTAACTCACCCATCATCTCAAATTCGCTTGTCATTAAATCGGAAAATTCCTTGCACAAGACATTGTTAGTAGCACCAAATATAATATCATCCACATAGATTTGAACTAATAAAATATCATTGTTTTTATGCTTAACAAAAAGAGTGGTGTCAACTTTCCCTCTAATGAAATCATTTTCCAATAGAAATTTACTCAATCTTTCATACCAAGCTCGAGGAGCTTGTTTTAAACCATAAAGAGCCTTTTTGAGTTTGAAAACATGATCGGGAGATTTAAAATCTTCAAAACCGGGGGGTTGTTCAACATAAACTTCTTCTTGAATAACACCATTTAGAAAAGCACTTTTCACATCCATTTGATATAAATTGAAATTCATAGAAGAGGCAAATGCGAGCAATAGACGAATAGCTTCTAATCTAGCTACGGGAGCATATGTTTCTTCATAGTCAATACCCTCTTCTTGGTTATAGCCTTTTGCTACGAGCCTAGCTTTGTTTCTAGTGATTACACCATTTTCATCTAGTTTGTTTCGAAAAACCCATTTTGTACCAATTATGGTATGATTTTCGGGTCTTGGCACCAAATCCCAAACGTCATTCCGTTTGAATTGGTTAAGCTCCTCTTGCATTGCCAAGGTCCAAAATTCATCCCCAATTGCTTCGGAGATGGTTGTTGGTTCAATTTGAGAAACAAAAGCAGTATGACCTAAGGCGTTTTTAAGGGAGTTTCGAGTACTTACCTTTTCTCTGACGTCGCCAATTACCTGTTCGAGAGGGTGATCTTTGATTGTCCTCCACTCGTTAGGCGTTTTCGTTTCATTCTCCAATTGTGGCGCTTCCTCCGTTGGTTGTTTCAACATTTCGTCTTTATTTTCCTTAGGCGTTTCCTCTTGTATTTTGTCTTTCAAGCTATTTAAAATACCTGCAAGATCAAAACCGGAATCCTTTCTCGCCAAGCGAGCATTATTTTTGTAAAATACAACATGAGGGGATTCCTCCACAGTTTCGGTTCTTTTATTAAAAACCCTATATGCTTTGCTACGTGAAGAATAACCAATGAAAATTCCCTCATCGGACTTAGCATCAAATTTTCCCAATTGATCTTTTCCATTGTTATGAATAAAAACTTTACAACCGAATACTCTAAGATGGGAGATATTTGGTTTCCTTCCCTTGTAGAGTTCATAAGGGGTCTTCATGAGTATTGGCCTTATGACTACTCTATTTAAGATGTAGCATGCGGTACTCACGGCATCCGCCCAAAAATGTTTGGGAATCTTAGCCTCTTCGAGCATGGTTCTAGCCATCTCTTCGAGACACCTATTTTTCCTTTCCACCACCCCATTTTGTTGTGGTGTTCGTTGAGCGGAAAAGGTATGCTCGATACCGAGTTCGTCACAAAAGTCCGCAAAGAGATTGTGATCAAACTCTCCCCCATGATCACTTCTAATTGAAGTGACGGTTGTTTCCTTTTCGTTTTGAACACGTTTAAGGAAATATTTAAAATTCTGAAAAGCATCACTTTTATGGGCAAGAAGTAAAGTCCAAGTGAATCTAGAATAATCATCAACAATCACAAAAGCATAACGATTTCTTCCTAGACTTTCAATGCGAGATGGTCCAAATAAATCCATGTGAAGCAATTGCAATGGTCTAGTAGTTGAAACAATATTTTTCGATTTGAAAGATGCTTTTGTTTGCTTCCCTTTCTGACAAGAATCACAAATAGAGTCATTTTCAAATTTCAAATTGGGAAGACCGATAACTAAGTTTTGTGAAATCAATTTGTTCAAAAGATGCATGTTTATATGTGCTACTCTACGATGCCATAGCCAAGTATCATCCTCTTTGCTCATAAGGCAATCCACATATTCGGGTGAGGAATTAGCAAGATCAACCATATAAATATTATCCACTCTAAAACCACGAAGGATAATTTTGAAATCACTATGTCTAAATACTAAGCATTCATCCGAATCAAATAAGGCAAGATTTTCCTTGTCACATAATTGACTTATGCTCAAGAGATTATGCTTTAATCCTTTAACAAGTAATATATGCTTAATAGAAGAATTTTCATCCTTACCGACCGATCCGATGCCGATAATCTTTCCTTTATTGTTGTCACCAAAAATAACACTTCCTCCTTCTTTGTGTTCTAGTTGAAGGAATTTGGATTAGTCTTCCGTCATGTGCTTGGAGCATCCACTATCAAGGTACCATAGTACACTTGATCCTTTCAAACACACCTACAAAACAAATTAATGCGTTTTAGGTACCCATGCCATTTTGGGTCCTTGAGGGTTAGGCATATCATAATGATGCGATTGAGTGATATGTCTATGTCGTGTAAAACATGCAGGAGCAATATGACCAATTCGTCTACAATAATGACAAGTCACGTTGGGATTATGCATCCTTCTAGGTTCATAGTAATTAGACAGACGAAAATTGTTCACTCTATTTTCGACACTATGGCTATTGCACATTTCATGAAAGTCATTCCTACTATTATGAGCAGCATTTCTAGAATAATTGTTTCTAGGTTGAGGGCCATTTCTAGGTGTTCTAAAAGGTTCATACTTCCTTCTAGTGTGTGGCCTAGAATATGCATCATTTCTAGAGTAGTTATTTCTAGGTGGTAAGTCATTTCTAGGTCTTCTAAGGTGTTCAACATTTGGTCTAGCATGCATATTGGTTCTAGGGTTGTTATTTCTAGGATGAGCATTTGTTTTATTAATCCTAGGTTGAGCCTTAGGTGGTTGGGGTTTGGCTTCAACCTTTTCTTTAGGCTCATTCTTAAAACCTATGCCATACTTGGTTGACTTCAAATTAACAAGAACCTCATTCAAATTTTTGTGAGAAGAATTAAACTTATCTAAGGTGCCCTTAAGTCTATCTACCTCATTTTTGAGATGCATGCAAGAAGTACAATTTTTAATAGAACTTTCGGGCTTGTCGGCGCTTCTTTTTCCGAAATACTTGTTTTCCTCTTTCAACTTCTCATTTTCTAAAACCAGTTTTTCCAAATCCTTTTCTTTCAATGAGAGTTGTTTTTGAAAATCTTTTTCTTTTGAAGAAGCATTTTCCTTTATGCATTTAACAGTTTTTGAAGCTTTAATAAATTCACTATATAACTCATCAAAAGCATTTTCCATTTCTTCAAGGGAAAAGAAATTTTTAGAAGAGATTTGACATACCTCATCTTGCTTGTCTTCTTGTGCCATAAGACAAAGGTTTGCGCTTTCCTCTTCTTCTCCTTCACTTGACTCATCTCCGGAGTCTCCTCCCCAAGATATATATGCACGTTGCTTTTTGAAAGGTTTCTTTTCCTTTTTGATGTTTGGGCAATTTGATTTGATGTGCCCGGTTTCTCTGCATTCATAGCACTTTATTTGTTCTCCTTGCTTTTTGCCCTTTCGTTCATACTCTTTTCGCATGAACTTTTGAAATCTTTTGATAATGAGTCCAAACTCGTTGTCTCCGTCCTCATCAACTTGCGGTTGGCTTGTGCTTGCCTTTAGAGCGATTCTTTGCCTCCTTTGATCATCAACAAGAGGGTTAAGTATAGTAGATTCATAAGTCTTAGGATTACCTCTTAATGCGTCGATGGTAACATTTGAGACGAAATGGACTCTTGAATCGCGTCGGCCTTTGATCGCCATGCCGGAGTGAGACTTCTAAGGATTTTTCGGACAAGTTCCCTATCCGTGAAAGTCTTCTTGAGAGCATGTAGGTCATTTACGATTATTGAAAATCGTTCAAACATTTCATCTACCTTTTCACCTTCCTTCATGTGAAATAATTCATAAGCATGGGTTAGGAAATCAATTTTGGCTTCCCTTACCTGGTCCGTACCTTCGTACGTAATTTCCAGCTTGTCCCACATTTCCTTCGCCGTTGTGCAACACGATATTTTCCTGTAATCGTCAGCATTTACAGCACAATATAATAAATTAATTGCTTTAGCATTATTTTGCACCTTTCTGACATCATCCGCGTCATATTCTTCTTCGGACTTGGGAACCCATTCGTTTTCAACCTTTTTGGTTGGAATTTGATTTCCCTTTGTTATCACCTTCCAAAGATGAAAATTGTTTGCTTGAACGAAGATTTTCATCCTCTCCTTCCAGTACGTATAGTTTGTACCGTTGAATGGTGGTGGTCGGGTGGAGCACTGTCCTTCCTCTATTCCTGCAAAAGAGTCACGAGTAGAAGCCATGGAAGTTTCTCTCAAACTGTTAAGTCTTCAAAGAGTTGGGCTCTGATACCAATTGTTAGATAATACGCTTAACGCTAGAGGGGGGGGGGGGTGAATAGCATTATAATAAAAATTAGCGTAAACTTGCGGAATTTAAAACTTGCAGGAAATAAATAAGTGCGATAAATAAGAAAGAACACACCGAAGTATTCTGGTTCACCACAACCCGTGGCTAGTCCAGTCCCCGAGAGAATCTCTCGAGATTTCCACTAACTTGTCAAGCTTCCGGGTGCTTAACAAATCTTTACAACTTGAGGACACAAGCCTCAACACCTTTGCTCGGAGATACAACACTCCAAGACTTCAACCAAAGGAAACACAAGTTCCTTCACAACTTGAGGACACAAGCCTCAACTACCTTTGCTCGGAGATACAACACTCCAAGACTTCAACCAAGGAAACACAAGTTCCTTCTTACAACAAGAGAATAACAATTCTCTTCAAGTGTACAAAACACTAAGCACTCAAACAAGACACTCCTTAATGAGTAGATATGAGTAAAAGAATACGCTCAAGATCGCAACAACTTTCGACAAGAGTTTGGCTCTCAAAAACTTATGTAATGAATATAAAATGATAAGCAATAGAGCATGCAAGCTTATAGCAATTATATGATCAGTTGTTGTGTGTTATTGTGTACTCAAAAGACTGAATTTAAGCTGTATTTATAGTTGAAAAACTTTGGCATTACTGTTGCCTAATTGCCAATTAAGAACTGTTGATTTTACTCTGTGACAATCGATTGTTTGCCAATAGTTCCAAAAATCAATCCCAGATTTTACGCTTAACAATCGATTATCTAAGGTCAACAATCGATTATTGGCAACGTTCAAAAAATCATTTCCAAATTTTACGTAAAAAAATCGATTATACAAAATCAATAATCGATTATTCAGCAACGTTCAAAAAATCCTTTCCAGATTATAATTTCAACAATCGATTATACAAAATCAATAATCGATTACCTGACAGTATTTGAAAATTTTATGACAACGGTCAGCTTCACAATCGATTCTGCAATGTTAACAATCGATTATTTATCTGTCTTGAAAAATCAATTTAGACACTGCCTCGTGACAATCGATTGTTATATACTCACAATCGATTATTTAATAACTTTGAAAAAGTCTGGAAGACACTGCCTCAACACAATCGATTGTCATATGTTCACAATCGATTATTTTGTGACTTTGAAAAATCTGATGGACACTGTCTCTTCACAATCGATTGTCATTAACTTCACAATCGATTATTTTGAGCGTTGAAAACTTTGATGGACACTGCCTCATCACAATCGATTGTCATTAACTTCACAATCGATTATTTTGAGCGTTGAAAAACTTTGATTGACACTGCCTCATCACAATCCATTGTCATAAGGTTCACAATCGATTGTCATGCAGATTTGAAAAATCTGATGCTCACTGCCTTAACACAATCGATTGTCATTAGTTCACAATTGATTGTCATGCAGTCTTGGCTTAACATAATCGATTATCATAAGTACATAATCGATTATCTTTGTCCAGATTTTTGAGGCATGTTTAAAAATCATTTTGACTAAAGTAAATATGCCTGATTTAAAATCATTTAGCATTAAATTAAATATGCATGATTTTGTAAAAATAATTTTACGAGAGAAGCCATGTCATGAGTCAAGTTGTCGGATCAAGATCACAATTAAGAACGACTCATGTAAAACTATAAAACTTGGTCTTGTGCTTGAATCTCGTTATATATCAATTGTGCGCTTGTACTTGAACTTCGTCATATATCAATTTGCGCATCGTTTGTCATTCATCAAAACCTACACATATGAACACACGTTTTAGTATAATGCTTTGAGAACGTGTTTCCAAC
The DNA here is from genome assembly GCA_034376525.1 of Nicotiana benthamiana. Taxonomy (NCBI): domain Eukaryota; kingdom Viridiplantae; phylum Streptophyta; class Magnoliopsida; order Solanales; family Solanaceae; genus Nicotiana; species Nicotiana benthamiana. The sequence continues at coordinate 66,915,831 of CM067332.1, forward strand.
AAGCTATATCTTGCTAAGACATTAACTGAAAAAGTTATGTCAGGCCTTGTAGTATTTGCAAGATACATTAGTGCGCCAATTGCACTAAGATATGGTACTTCAGGACCAAGTAGCTCTTCATTCTTTTCTTGCGGTCGGAATGGATCCTTATTCACATCAAGTGATCGAACAACCATCGGAGTACTTAAAGGATATGCTCCATTCATGTAAAACCGTTTCAATACCTTTTCTATATATGCAGATTGATGAACAAAAATTCCGTTTGCCAAATATTCAATTTGCAAACCAAGACATAATTTTGTCTTTCCGATATCTTTCATCTCGAATTCCTTCTTTAAATAATCAATTGCCTTTTGGAGTTCTATGGGAGTTCCAATAAGGTTTATGTCATCGACATATACGGCAAGTACAACAAATTCCGGTGTTGTTTTCTTTATAAAAACACATGGGCAAATGGCATCATTTATATAGCCTTCCTTTAATAAATACTCACTAAGACGATTATACCGCATTCGTCCTGATTGCTTTAGACCATACAAAGATCATTGCAATTTGATTGAAAACATTTCCTGGGACTTTGAATTATGAGTGTTTGGCATTTTGAATCCATCGGGAATTTTCATGTATATCTCATTATCAAGTGAACCATAAAGATAGGCAGTAACCACATCCATTAAATGCATGTCAAGCTTTTCAAGGACAGCAAAACTAATGAGATAACGGAAAGTTATAGCATCCATTACGGGTGAATATGTCTCTTCATAATCGACACCAGGCCTTTGAGAAAATCCTTGTGCAACAAGGCGTGCCTTATATCTTTGTACCTTGTTTTTCTCATTTCTCTTGCGTACACAGACCCATCTATAGCCAACAGGCTTAACACCATTAGGTGTTTCAACTATAGGCCCAAAAACTTCACGTTTTGCAAGTGAATTCAATTCTGATTGGATTGCTTCTTGCCATTTTGGCCAATCAAGTCTTTGTCGACATTCTCCAACAGATTGAGGTTCAAGATCCTCACTTTCTTGCATAATGCTAGATTCAACATTATATGCAAAGACATAATCCACCACTATATCCACTCGATTAAAATTTGTCTCAATATCGATTGGATTTATTGATAGTTCCTTATTTTCCTGAGTCTCGGGATCAATGGATTCTTCATGAATCTCAAAATTTATTAAATCGTGAATTTCCTCATGAGATTCTTTCGTAGTGTCATTTTGATCATTTGCTTTCCTTTTTCTAGGATTTCGATCTTTGGAACCTAATGGCCTGCCACGTTTTAGGCGTGCTTTCGACTCATTAGATATGACACTAGAAGATTATCCAATAGGGACATCAACACGGATTGGAACATTCTCTGCGGGGATGTGAGATTTTGTTATCCTTTTCAAGTCCGTGAATGCGTCAGGCATTTGATTTGCTATTCTTTGCAAATGGATAATATTTTGCACATCTTTTTCACAAATGGAGGTATGTGGATCAAGATGAGATAATGATGGATTTTTCCACAAAATTGCCCGTTTGGTTTCACCAACTTCTCCCCCTAATTTTGGGAAAAGTGTCTCATCGAATCGACAGTCTGCAAATCATGCAGTGAACAAATCCCCTGTCAATGTTTCGAGGTAGCGAATAATGGAGGGCGATTCAAACCCAACATATATTCCTAACCTTCTTTGCAGACCCATTTTGGTGCGGTATGGCGGTGCTACAGGCACATATACTGCGCATCCAAAAATTCTTAAATGGGATATATTAGGTTCATGACCAAAAACTAATTGCAACGGGGAATATTTGTGATAATTCGTCGGTCTGAGACGAACTAGCATTGCTGCATGCAAAATGGCGTGACCCCAAACCGATGTGGGCAGCCTCGTTTTCATGAGTAATGGTCTTGCAATCAACTGCAGACATTTAATTAAAGATTCTGCAAGACCATTTTGAGTGTAAACATGAGCTACAGGATGTTCCACTTTTATCCCAATTGATAAGCAATAATCATTAATTGCTTGGGATGAAAACTCAGCAGCATTATCTAGTCTAATAGACTTAATTGGATTATCAGGAAATTGTGCTCGTAATCGAATTATTTGTGCCATTAATTTTGAAAACGCAAGGTTGCGTGATGACAATAGGCACACATGAGACCATTTAGAGGATGCGTCTATTAAGACCATAAAATATCTAAAGGACCCACTAGGTGGGTAAATAGGTCCACAAATATCCCCTTGTATACATTCCAAAAACGTAGGTGACTCAGTTCCAACCTTTGTTGGTGATGGTCAAATAATTAACTTGCCTTGATAACAAGAAATGCAAGAAAATTCATTATTTAAAAGAATCTTTAAATTCTTTAATGGATGCCCATATGAGTTTTCTATAATCCGTCTCATCATAATTGATCCAGGATGTCCCAATCGATCATGCCAAAGTACAAAAGTATTGGAATCAGTAACCTTTTGGTTTACTGTGAAATGTCCCTCAATTGCACTAATTTTTGTCCAATACAGGCCACAAGATAAAGATGAGAACTTCTCAATAACCTTCTTTGGCCAGAGACATTCTTTGTAATGATGAGGTATTCAAGATTATTCTCATCTATTGTCTCAATATGATATCCATTTTGACGGATATCTTTAAAACTCAACAAGTTCCTCTTGGACTTGGAAGAGAATATTGCATTCTCTATGATAAATATTGTTCCTTTAGGCAGAGTTATAGTTGCTCTTCCGGAGCCTTCAATTAATTTACTACTACCAGAAATTGTAGTAACATCTGCCTTACACATACTTAAATGAGTGAAATATTTCTTCTCTTTGAATATCGTATGTGTGGTACATGAATCAATTAAACAAATATTTTTACAATTGGACGTTGATCCAAGTTTGCTTTGTGAGATATCCATATTTGCTTCCCATGGTTTGACATACAAAGGAAATATACGAAAAATATTAGTATTTTTTTTATAGATATGAGAATAAACAAATTTAAGACTATGATTCAACATAATAGTTTCAGTGCGATCATTATGAAAAAAAAAATCTTTTATCATAGTTATTCTCCTTTTAATACTCTTGTATCCGTTGCTTAATAATTAAACAATATTTTCAAAATCTGCTGAGGTTAGTCGATTAACTAAATCGGATAGTCGACTAACATGCCTTGCGGAAAAGGTCCAGTTTAATAGAATATATTGGTTAATCGATTATCTGTTATGTTAAATCGATTAACTTACTGAAAAATCATTACAAATAAAGCATAAGATGAATGTGTAATCTAAAGTTATATATTTTAAAACCATAATACAGATTATTTGTCAAGTTGATAAAACTCTTAAGGTACATATCGATATTTGATCATTGATTGAATTGTTTTGAACTGAATGTAAGCAGAAAATATAAAATTTGAACCATATCACAATAATAGATAACTTATGTAAACTATGATAATTGTTTATTCATTAACTACTACGAATAAGTAAAAATAAAAATATCAAACTGCTCAATCTTCTTTAACCATGGATCTATCACCGATCAAGTGATCTATTTTCCCCTCAGGGTGCTCAAGAAGTCTGCCACATCCAAGTGGGTGATGTCAAAATTATTGTCAGAGACAAAATTGGTTTCAGGGCCTTTACTCTTTAGAGATGCTTGATAAAGCTCAACCAAATGGCTTGGTACACGGTAAATTTTTTTTTGCCCAGTGCCCTTTTCCACCGCAACGATAACATATAGTTTCTGAACTATTTGCTTTGGATTCTCATAATTCCATTTCCGCTTTTGGTGGTTATATCAAGCATATCATAATCTGTTATAGTATCTCCACAGAGTTTCAATTTGGAAGTAATTCTAAATATTGCAGAATTATATTCAGAAACAGACTTAAAGTCTTGGAGCCTCAGATGAGCCCAATCATATCGTGCTTGTGGCAGAGTGACCAACTTTAAGTTGTCATATCTCTCCATTAAGCCATTCCACAAGATAAGTGGATCTTTGACTGTGAGATATTCAATTTTCAAACCTTCATCAAGGTGATGGCGCAAGAAAATCAAGGCCTTAGCACAGTCTTGGGTGGATGCATTATTTCTGTCTTTAATGGCGTCTCCAAGACCCATTGCATCCAAATGGATTTCAGCATCCAACACCCATGTCATGTAGTTGCCCGAAATTTCAAGGGCAACAAACTTTCTTTTCATAATGTCAGACATAATTAAAACAAAATTAGGAGGAGAAAAAATACCTTAATTTTCTCAAAGGGATTCTTGAGATAGTAGAGCTTCGTGCTGATAACGTGTTACAAAACTTAGCTCAAAGTAATAAACAAAAAGATAGACAACAAAGTAGAGAGAAATAGAGAAGATAATATATTTCTTCTATGTATCCAAGTGTATTACAAAATGATTTCTCATCCTCTATTTATAGTACTACATAGAGGTATACTAAAAGAATTTCATAAATATGTCATTAAGCTTTTGAGATCATGGAGTAAGATCATGGGGGAGATCATGGAGGTGTGAGAGTTACAACCATAAATATTGAAGTAGTGAGTGTTATAGGAGTTATGGACATCCACCACAATCTAATATTTCATAACATTACTTTAATTGAGGGGTAATTATTACAGTAGTAATGTTTTTAGATATACTTATTCAAGACCAAAATTGAACCTTATATGCAGTTTGAGTACACATTATGAACACAAGTAAAATTCTTGTATTTCTTATTCAAGCCTTTCATATTCACAGTCTGAATATCAATGTCAGCAAAGAACAAAATCCTTTCTATAGTAAACCAACTGAAAATATGTACAACGTCAGAGCAGCTGGAATCCCTCTACACTTTGATACTAAAAAATGGTGCTGCAAACAAAGACTGTTTCTTAATGAACCAATTCATTGCCGCATGTTCTACGCTTAATAACACAGATTTTGCATCCCTTGCATTTTCTCAAATGGAAAATCCCAATGTATTCGTTTACAACGCATTAATAAGAGCTTTTGTTCATTGTCACAGCCCACTTAATGCATTAAAGTTGTATAAAGACATGTTAAAAACTCAAAATAGTCCAAATAGCTACACATTCTCGTCAGTAATTAAGGGTTGTACTTTGATGTGTGCTTTAAGACTAGGTGAATGTGTACATGGGCAAACTTTGAAATATGGATTTAGATCCCATGTTTTTGTTCAAACTGGTTTAGTTGATTTTTACTCTAATTTAGGTAGAGTTGATTTATCAAGATTAGTGTTTGATGAAATGCCTGAAAGAGATAATTTTGCTTGGGCTGCAATGGTTTCAGCCCATGCTAAGGCTGGTGAGTTGGGTACTGCTAGAAGTTTGTTTGATGAAATGCCTGAAAAAATTACCCCTGCTTGGAATGCTATGGTTAATGGGTATGCAAGAACCGGGGATGTCGAGTCAGCTGAGTTGTTGTTCAAGGAAATGACGAGGAAGGATTTGATATCGTGGACTACGATGATAAATTGTTACTCTCAGAATGGGATATATGGACGAGCTATAGAGGTTTTCTGTGACATGAAGAGTAACTCGATCACTCCTGATGAAGTAACAATGACTAGTGTTATTTCTGCTTGTGCACATCTTGGTGTACTGGATCAAGGAAAAGAGATGCATCTTAATGTTATGCAAAAAGGTTTTGATCTTGGTGTACATATTGGGTCTGCATTAATTGACATGTATGCAAAATGCGGGAGCTTGGAGAGATCACTCTTGGTATTCTATAAGTTGAGAGAGAAAAACCTTTTCTGTTGGAATTCTGTTATCGATGGACTGGCTGTTCATGGTTATGCAGAAGAGGCATTAGCTATGTTTAGCAGGATGGAGAAAGAGAAGGTAATGCCGAATGGTGTTACCTTCGTCAGTGTTCTTACAGCTTGTACACATGCAGGACTAGTTGAGGAGGGTCGGAAGAGGTTTCTAACTATGACCGGGTACTATGGTATCATTCCTGAAATGGAGCACTATGGTTGCATGGTTGACCTACTATGTAAAGCTGGTTTGCCAGAGGAAGCACTTGAGATTATTAGAAGCATGAGAATGGAGCCAAATGCTGTTGTTTGGAGTGCTTTACTTGGTGGGTGCAAGCTTCAGAAGAACTTGGAAATTGCTCAATTTGCTGTTGGAAAGTTGAGTATTTTGGAGCCAAAGAACAGTGGCTATTACGCCCTCCTAGTGAACATGTATGCTGATGCAAATAGATGGGGTGAAGTAGCCAGGATCAGGGCAATCTTGAGAGGATTAGGAGTAGAAAAAGAATGTCCAGGTTCCAGCTGGATCGAAATAGAGAAAAAGATCCATCAGTTTGCTGCTTGTGATAATTATCACCACTCTTCACAGGAGATTTATTCCTTACTAGATGGATTAGATGGGCAACTTAAGCTGGCTGGATGTGTTCAAGAACTTGGATTTGTATTCTAATGACATGCAAAGCCATTGTTGACAGCACAGGCTTCAAATTCAAAATGGCTAAATATTTTGTATTCTGTTGCGGTGGATTTAGATCTGGAACCGTACATTCAAAGAGGCAAAGGTAATGCAAATTCATTCGAGTCACTAATCTTGTGCTGTGTAAAATCATCGCAGCAACCATTACATGGACATTTCGTACGGCTAAAGTTTCATAACTACAGCATTCAATTAAGTACAACTTCATTAAGAAGTTCACACTTGGTAATATTTTTTTTGTATGTTCGTTCTGTCTTTCTCGTTATTGTTTGATGCTTTAGTAAGATGATAATGCCAAAGTAAAAACTGGGTGATCAGGCTTTGAGAAGAAAATGAAAAAGTTTGGAAATTTCAGAAATCATCTAGGGCGACAGGATATTTGAGATTAAGTTGCACTGTTTTGCCTTAGGTGGTTGGCCCTTAACCTCTTTTCTTCATTCTAATTTATAGTACTTCTGGAGCTGCACTTAATGCCAAGGCGGGAAGTTACTGTTTGAAGTAAAATCCGAGCTACCACAGAATATGGATTGTATCTAGACAACTTTGAGTTCAAAGTTTTTCTGTTGAATCAGTGGCTCGGGCGATGAAAGTTCTCTCCTCTGCTTTTTATGACTCTAACCGGTGGCTATTAGGCACTTCGCAGTTCCTGCTTTCTATCTCGCGCAGCCAGATTGGTCACCCATCTTTATCATCCCTTCAACAAAGGCCTCAGAATTTATCTTGGTTAGCACTAAACCATTTTACATACTCTCTTGTTAGATGGTATTTAAAAAGTGTTTTATCTGACTTCAGAAATCTTCATCCATTGACTAAGTCTCTGAAGTACTGGTTATCAAATACTTCAGGCGTTGCATCCAGGGTCACATTCCCATCTCCACCAAGTGGAGAAAGCCTATCTAGCTTTTCCCTAAATCTTTGTTCAGTAGCAGGGTGAAGCCGACCTGAGCCAGATTGGTTATATAGGCGAAAATGATGTCAAAGCACCTTCCTTTGCCAATGGAACGAGAACCAGAAAGGGCTACAAGAATTAAATCTGCTGAAGAGATCAATGAGGTAGCTTGCATTTGATCTTGGACTTCGCATAATCTTGTCCTGAGTCTTCTTGATTTGCTGTTAGGCTATTTAGCCTTCCCAATTTGGACCTCCATTCTGAGTAAAATAACAAAGCAACTCCTCTCAAGAAACTGTAGCTAAATACATGTTAAATTTTTCTATGACCAAACCAGAAAAGATGAGAATAACAAGGAGTGTTTTTTTTAATTATTATTATTATTATTATCTTCTTGCTAGATCCGTTGCTTCATTTTCTTATACAGCTTCTTAGTTTTACGTTCGATTTACTCCTCAAATTGTGATTTACTTCACTAAAAGGACGAATTAACCGTGACTCTCTTTGACTCCTCGACCTTGATCCTCGCTGAAGAATTTACCGTGACTCTCATCAACTCCTCGTCCATGGTTAATATAGCTTCTTGGACCATCCTAAATGAGGGTTTGAGGATCCTCCTCGTAATGTCATTTTGACATGAATATTCAAAAGGCAGATTTTGACCCATACAGTAGGAATCTAAATGCAAACTCTACTTGCACTTCGTTTATTCTTATATCACTAGTAAACCACATATCATGTATTATGTTTAGGAATATGGCCTGAATCAGAGAGTTTCAATGACACGGGTATGGATCCAGTCCCATCCCGATGGAAAGGAACTTGCACCAAAGGTTATGCTTTCAGTTCTTCCAGCTGCAGTAGGTAAGGGTCTTTGTTGAGTTATATTTATCCAATAAGGGGTATATAAAATTTCTGAAAGTGGATTACAGAGGTCTTGGGCAACTCTCTTAAGGTTTTGGACGTGGTGCTCATATTTTCTCACTCTGTCTTCAAACATTTGCCTATTCAGCTTACTAAGTACCTTGCTAGGTGTTTCAGTTTGATTAGAAGTTTTACTGTCTACATTCATGGACATGTATCAAGAAACTGATAGGCGCAAGGTTTTACGATGACCCTGGCGACTCTCCAACGCCTGTGACAGGGACATCTAGGGACCACGATGGGCATGGTACTCATGTTGCAGCGACGGCAGCAGGGAGTCCAGTGGCAGGTGCATCTTATTATGGGTTAGCAGCAGGAACAGCCAAGGGTGGGTCTCCAGGGTCCAGGATTGCAGTGTACCGTATATGCATGCCTTATAGATGTAGTGGATCGGCTATTATGAAAGCATTTGATGATGCCCTTCCGGATGGGGTTGATATCATAAACTTATCAATTGGTCAATCAGCTGGAGCAGAGTTCGAGTTTTCAAGAATCCTATGGCCATTGGAGCCTTCCATGCTGTAGAGAAGGGCATTCTTGTTGTTGCCTCTGCTGGAAATGATGGCCCTTTACGAGAAACTGTTGTCAATGTTGTTCCTTGGATTTTCACAGTTGCTGCTACAACTATTGACAGAAACATTGAGACACATATTCCCTTGGGCAGGAACAAGCTGAGTAAGGTATTTAAAAAGAAAAACACTGTTATTCTAACCACTAGCTATCTTTCAAGAATATCTTTCAATACCCTTGTTGATTCTTGGGGTGGAGGTATTAGCTTTGGTTATCTCAGTAAATCTCCAGTTTATCCGTTGCTGGCCAGTGAATCTGCTAACTTAACTATTTATGACGAGGGTGGCAAGGTAATTGGAAGATTGAAATATATTAGTTCCCATTTCTAGTCTCCCTTGGAAATAAAATTGTACATACCTGCAACTAACTTTTGGGAAATTTCAGAAAATGTGAACCAGATTCACTCGACGAACACAAAGTCAAGGGTAAAATTGTTGTTTGTGAATACCACGTTGATGAGTATTCAATCGAAGATAGGCTAAACGAAGTGAAGAACAAGGGTAGCATTGGATTTTTATTTGTAATTCCTGATGATGAACTCATAGTGGCACCCAAACTAGGAGTTCCAGTTGCAGTAATCACTCAAGGGGATGGCATAAAGATTCATTCGTACATCAACTCAACAAGGTACTCACTTTACTTCTCAATAAGAACTTGGTATTACATACTAACTGCACTTTCATATTTTCTCAAGGAACCCTATGGCAACAATTCTACAAACTGTTAGTGTAGATAATTTCAAACCAGCTCCTGTTGTTGCTTTCTTCTCATCAAGAGGCCCTGCTTATAATACTCCAAATCTCTTAAACATAAGCTATCCATATTTTTTTCCCACCAATTTGGACCACTGCTCGATTTGTGCCCCTCGTGCAGGACCATGCTAGTCTTCTCTCTGATTTTCAATTTTATTGAATATCTCCAAAGGGATATAATAAGCACTCGTGATTGCTACATACTTGTGTTATAAAGCAGAAGTTATGATCTGTGCCAGATTGCCAGTAGATCACATACTGAATGGTTTCTGACATGTACCTGCAGCCGGACATTGCAGCACCAGGGACTGCAATACTTGCAGCTTGGCCAGCAAATAACACAGAAGTGGCTCGGTCCGGCCAAGAACCACCACTATTCAACATCCTCTCAGGGACTTCCTTGTCTTATCCTCATGTTTCTGCAATTGCTGCAACACTGAAGAATCAAAATCCCATCTGGAGTCCTTTCAGCCATCAGATCAGCTATAATGATCACAGGTAGGAACCTGTAATAGTTGAAGTATGTCAATGCCACTACTGACGGCTCTTGCGAAAGCAGTCTCATTCTCTCCTTCTTTCCCTCTTTTCTTTTTAATAGCTTTTAAGGAAAGCAACTTGAAGAGTCCAATGTTAATCAATAGTGCATAGGGAGAGTACCTTGCCACCACGCCATATGGCTTTGGTGCAGGAGCAGCAGCTATGCCTGGACCACTGAAACCAGGTTTGGTTTATGAGACCGAGATCACAGACTACCTGCAATTCTTCTGCTCTACAGGCTATAACATATCAACAATAAAACTCATCTCAAAAACACTTCCAAACAATTTTTCATGCCCCACCAATTCAACTGCTGAATCAGTCTCCAATATGAACTACCCATCGATAGCCGTTTCTATATCCACAGAAGAAGAAACCAAACAAGTTACCAGAACTCTTAACTAACATTGGTGAAGAAGAAGAAGCAGTATATACAGCTACAATAACAGCACCAGATGCATTGAGAGTCCGAGTGACTCCAGAAACGTAGAAATTTACAAGTCGAGTGAAGAAACCGAGCTATCAAGTGACTTTTAAAGCTACATCTTCAGAGAGAGAGAGAACTGTTAGGATCAATTACATGGACCAATGGTAGGTACAAGGTTGGAAGTCCATTTGTTGTAACGTAGCCTTTTAATACCAAATTGCTTGTAAATTTTTATGCCAATGGATCCATTAAAAAGCAACAACTCGTCAAAAAGCCACGATAGACAATTCAGCTATCTAAAGGACATCCAGTGCCATTAAGCTCTCACTATGCGCGTGGTTTGGAGAAGGGCCGGACCACAAGGGTCTATTGTACGCAACCTTACCTTGCATTTCTGCCAAAATGTTTTTTTCACGGCTCGAACCTGTGACGCCCGGTCACAAGGCCACAATTCAGCTATCTATTGATGCTATTTTTTATTTTTTTATTTTGATAAATATGGGAAGACCTTTTAAGAGCTGCAATAACCAAAAAGCGAGTAAATTATATGTCGATTATAAAGATGAAAAACATTTTCAAAACAGCTGAAAAGCCAGTAAAACAGTCACAATGCAGTCGAAATAATACCTTCTTCGTCCAAAAAAAGAATGACATGGTGTCAAATAGGAGAATCAAGGCATTCTAATTACCCTTATAAAATAGGATACAATATATTGTAAGTCATCTTTTTTATGATTACAGGTATTTAAAAAAATACTTGTATCTGTAGATAAAAAAAACACTTGACTCTTTATATAATAACGATGTCATATTAAATCAGGAATGGAAGTAATAATCATTAAATGCTTGGGATGTAAACTCAGCAGCATTATCCAGTCTAATGGACTTGATTGGATTATCTGGAAATTGTGCTCGTAGTCGAATTATTTGTGCCATTAATTTCGCAAACGCAAGGTTGCGTGATGCAATAGGCACACATGAGACCATCTACAGGATGCGTCTATCAAGACCATGAAATACCTAAACGACCCACTAGGTGGGTGAATAGGTCCACAAATGTCCCCTTGTATACGTTCCAGAAACGTGGGTGACTCAGTCCCAACCTTTGTTGGTGATGGCCTGATAATCAACTTGCCTTGATAACACGAAGTGCAAGGATATTCATTATTCGAAAGAATTTTGAAATTCTTTAACGGATGCCCATATGAGCTTTCTATAATCCGTCTCATCATGACCGATCCTGGGTGTCCCAATCGATCATGCCAAAGTACAAAGGTATTGGAATCAGTAACCCTTTGGTTTACTGTTGAATGTGCCTCAATTGCACTAATTCTTGTCCAATACAGGCCACAAGATAAAGACGGAAATTTCTCAATAACCCTCTTTTGGCCGGAGACATTCTTTGTGATGACGAGATATTCAAGATTATCTTCATCCATTGTCTCAATATGATAGCCATTCCGGCGTACATCTTTAAAACTCAACAAGTTTCTCATAGACTTGGAGGAGAACATTCCATTCTCTATGATTAACGTCGTGCCTTTGGGCAGAGTTACAATTGCTCTTCCGGAGCCTTCAATCAATTTACTACTTCCAGAGATTGTAGTAACGTTTGCCTTACACATATTCAGTTGAGAGAAATACTTCCTTTCTTTGAGTATTGTATGTGTAGTACATGAATCAACTAGGCAAATACTTTTACAGTTGGACGTTGATCCAAGTTCGCTTTGTGAGATATCCATATTTGCTATCCCATATTTTGACATACAAAAGAGATACAGGAACATAAGAATAAACAAGTTCAATTCGTTTGTGTCACATAATATTTTCAAAATCTGCTGCTAACAGTTGACTAACAAAATCAGATATGTTATCCATAATTGATTACTTTGCAGTTTGAAAATTTCAGTTTAAACATTTTCTTCAAACAATCGATTGTTAAACACAAACAATCGATTGTTGAACATTGACAATCGATTGTTAAACACACACAATCGATTATTTGCTATTTTGAAAAACTTCAGATCACACTGTCTTAAGACAATCGATTGTTATGCATAGACAATCGATTGTTGGCTATTTTGAAAAATTCCAGAGCACACTGTTTTAAGACAATCGATTGTTAAGTATAGACAATCGATTGTTGGCTATTTTGAAAAATTCCAGATTACACTGTCTAACGACAATCGATTGTTAGACAAAGACAATCGATTGTGGATGATTTTTGAAAAATTCCAGATTACACTGTCTTAACGACAATCGATTGTTAGACATAGACAATCGATTGTGGATGATTTTTGAAAAATTCCAGATTACACTGTCTTAACGACAATCGATTGTTAGACAAAGACAATCGATTGTGGATGATTTTTGAAAAATTCCAGATTACACTGTCTTAACGACAATCGATTGTTAGACATAGACAATCGATTGTTGATCAATTGTTTTTCAGCTTTAATGCGAAAATATTAGATAATCGACTAGTTTTTCAGGCTAGTCGATTACCCCTACTGGAAAATAAAAATATTATTGATATTTGAGCATATTGAAGACATTCTAAAGAACTACTGCTAACATTGCATCATGAACTAACTAATACTAGCTAATACTAATGACTATTAGTTTATTCACTAACTAATACAAATAAGTAGAACAAAATCAAATAACTCCATCTTATTTCATCATGGACCCATCACCGATTAGGTGGTCTATTTTCCCCTCGGGTTGCTCAAAGAAGTCTGCCACATCCAGGTGGGTGATGTCCAAGTTGTCGTCATAGACAAAATTTGTTTCAGGGCCTTTTCTCTTTCGAGATGCTTGATAAAGATCAACCAAGTGTCTTGGTATACGGCAAGTCTTTGACCAGTGCCCTTTCCCACCGCAACGATAACATATAGTTTCTGAACCATTTGCCTTAGGATCTTCATGACCCCGTTTCTGCTTTTGGCGGTTATCTCTCCTTGGGGGTTGACGGACTTCATTGGAATTTCTTCCTTGTCTACGTCCCTGGCTATGACCCCGTTTACGACCATGACCATGGCCCTTTTCATGTTTGGCATAATGAGAGTGCACCTTATCTGCTTCAGGCAGTGGTGTAGACCCAGTGGGTCGATTTTCGTGATTTCTCATGAGCAGGTCATTATTTCGCTCAGCCACTAGTAGAAGAGAAATCAGTTCAGAGTACTTTGTAAAGCCTTTCTCTCTGTACTGTTGTTGCAGTACCATATTGGAGGCATGAAACGTTGTAAACGTTTTCTCAAGCATATCATAATCGGAGATTTTATCTCCGCATAGCTTCAATTTAGAAGTAATTCTGAACATTGCAGAATTATATTCAGAAACGGACTTAAAGTCCTGGAGCCTCAGATGAGCCCAATCATATCGTGCTTGTGGCAGAGTGACCAACTTCAGGTTGTCATATCTCTCCTTTAAGCCGTTCCACAAGATGAGTGGATCCTTGACGGTGAGATATTCAATCTTCAAACCTTCATCAAGGTGATGGCGCAAGAAAATCAAGGCCTTCGCACAGTCTTGGGTGGATGCTTTTTCTCTATCTTTGATGGTGTCTCCGAGACCCATAGTATCTAAGTGGATTTCAGCATCCAACACCCATGTCATATAGTTCTTGCCCGAAATTTCAAGGGCAACGAACTTTCTTTTCGTAATGTCAGACATAATCGAAAATTAAATTAGGAAGAGGGAAATACCTTAGATTTTTCGAGAATGGTTCTTGAGACGGTAGAGTCTCGTGCTGATAACGTGTTATGAAATAATATAAAGACAAGAACAATAATGCAAGAATAGAGAGAATAGAGAGAGAGAAGTATTCTTATTGATACTTAGAGATTGTTAGGGATGTATTACAATGGTAGAAGACCCCTTTATTTATAGGGAATGGGATGATTTAGCTACCAATAATAGGACTCTAAAATCTCTCTAATTAAAGACATTCACCTTAAATAGAAGTCTATTTATAACAATTACAAGAAAAGTGTTTCTTGTTCTTCTAATTTGAGTTGAGATTTTTGAGAAAAATTTCAACACAATATTCTTCGTTCAATTTGTTCACGGGTTTCATTGATCAAAGAGTTGATAGTAAGGATCGGTCTCGGTGTGGATACGCATAGAGTCTTCGCACTATCGAAGAATTTTGAAACGAGACTCTCTTCACCAGGTACGTCTTTGATCCGATCTTTGACACGTAAATAAATTTTAAACATGAGAAAATCTACCTAGGGTTGTTATTATCTTCCGCTGCGTGTTATGAACACCTATACGCAATCCTTCAGTGGTATCAGAGCCTTGGTTTATTGGGTCTAAAATCTATTTACGAAATATTTTAATATTATATTTGAAGAGTTCAAACCATAATAGATGTGCCTTGTGCAATAGTTAAATCGTTTGAATGTTGATATTATTTTATTGTGGATAAAATATACATTCATATAACTATTGAGATCGTTCATAACTTTAATTTAAAATTTTGTATTAGATACAATGGGAATCTATAATAGGTTACATGATTCTATTGTTAATTTAATTATTATTAGTTCATGAGATGTTAATTAATAATAATATTCTAGCATGAATTCTTTTTATGTGATATATAAGATAAATATGTTAGAGTATGTTGAATTTTGTTTTATGCCATGTGCTTGTCCATTACATAATTTAGAATTATTTATTACATATGATGTAAATTAATTTAGGACTAAGCATGTCGACAACTTGAACTAAATTCGCATGCTATAAAAGATTTGATCTTGGTGTTATTAAAAAATAAAAATTATTTTTGTAACAATTCCCTCTTACTAAAATTTGAGTTCTTAAATAATAAAATATAAGATATTTTATTATAGAGCTATCCATCAAGGTAATTAATTTTACTTACTTCTTGTTTATAAGGAGCGGCCTGACTAACAGGAGACTTATAGTTCGAGAATATGTTAAAAGTATTTATTGCATTAGATGTATGGATTGAAAGAATTATTCAATTTTACACTAAACGCCTGGACTACCCGGGGGAGTATAAATTTGCATAAGTTCTTTGTTATCATGATGGTTGAACTCAACTATGCCAATAGGATCGACCTGACTACCAGGGGACTATTTGACATAGAGCCATTTATGGAAATTGTATGGGGATACAATTGATAAGAGTACCTACCTTTAAAATATAAGTGAGAAACGATTTGATTACCAAGGGGCTCATACATATTGTTAAAGGATTCCTTTACTCCACTAAAAGAAATAAAGATTTTGTAAACTATAATGAGAGTAAATAGTTTAAAATAATTAGTGGAAATATCATTTAGATAAAAGTCCATGTCTTTATGATATATGCAAATATGTTCTTATATTACTGCTTTTTCTTTTCTATATTTTAGATTTCTCAATATGTCTGCTATATCACCGTGTGAAATACTTGAGACCAACAAATTGCTAGGACCAAACTTTGATGACTGGTATACAAATTTGAGAATTGTTGTCATACATGAAAAGCTTATGGATGTGATCGATAAGCCTGCAAAGATAATCCCTCCAGAGAATGATGTTCAAGGCAACAAGGTTTATCATAAATAATTGGAAGAAAAAATGCAAGGAGTATCTTGCATCTCTAAAGGACAAGAAACAAGGTGAGAGATTAATGAAAAATATTTTCAAGATTTCTTCAGCTACCACTAATTCTTCACTGTGGGTTTAGATACTGGCAGTGGTTATAACATCTGCACTATGTTGCAGGGTTCCAGATAAGTTGAAAGTTGAAGAAAGGAGAAATTAATCTACAAGTTGGAAATGGTGCAAAAGTTGCGACCGTAGCTGTAGGATCAATTTTTTTAATAATGCCTACGGGCAAAGTACTTATGTAGGATGATTGTTATTACGTTCCTAAATTTGTTTCGAACATAATTTCGCTTCTATGTTAGACAAACGTGATTTTCGCATTAATATAGGCAATGGTATTTGCTCTATTTATTATAGTGATAATTTATATGTGAATGGCTATCTCCGACATGATGTTTATGTCTTACCTAGTGTGAATGCTATTCGATTATGCATGTTTCAAGTCTTAAGAGGAAAAGAGATGATCATGTAAATCAAACATACCTTTGGCATTGTAGGCTTGGTCTTATTGGAGAGAAAAGAATTAACAAGTTGTACAAGGAAGGGTACCTTGACAAGTATGATTTTGAATCATATCCAACTTGTGAATCTTGTCTCAATGGAAAAATGACCAAATCTCCATTTACTGGAAGTGGAGAAAGAGCTTCTGAATTATTGGGACGAATTCATACAAATGTTTGTGGGCCCATGAAAATTCAGGCTAGAGGTGGATATTCTTACTTCATCACCTTCACTGATGATATGTCAAGATATGGATTTGTATATCTTATGAAACACAAGTCTGAATCTTTTGAAATGTTCAAAAGATTCCGTAGTGAAGTTGAGAAGCAGACTGGTAAAAGTATCAAAGTACTAAGGCCTGATAGAGGTGGAGAATATCTTAGTGAAGATTTTATTAAATATCTCAAAGAGAATGGGATTCTCTCACAGTGGACACCTCCAGGAACACCACAACACAATGGTGTGTCTAAAAGGAGAAATAGAACCTTATTAGATATGATGAGATCTATGATAGGGTTCACTGATCTTTCAATAAATTTATAGGGATATGCTTTGGAAGCAGCAACATACTTACTTAATAAAGTTCCCACTAAGTCAGTCTCTACAACACCACATGAGATATGGAAAGGATGTAAGCCTGACCTTAAACATATTAGGGTTTGGGGTTTTCCAGCTTATATTAAGAGACTACAGTCTGATAAACTTGACTCAAGATCTGATAAGTGTAGATTCATTGGGTATCCTAAGGAAAACAAGGGGATATTATTTCTATCACCCTTCTGACCATAAAGTGTTTGTGGCTAGAGGAGCAACCTTTTTGGAAAGGGAATTCTTTTTGGAAGGAAATTATAATGGGGAGATAGAACTTGATGAAGATCAAGAAACTAATGAGTCAACACAATATGAAGATCATGAGACCCAAGTTGAAGAACCTTTATTGGATGTTTTGAAGTTGCCAAGGAAATTGCCATCTTCAATGGTTAAAGTTCAAGAACTAAATGAAGTTCAAGAACAGGTTAATGAACCAGTTCCAAACCAAATTGAGCAACAACGAAATCCAACACAAGGTGAACAGGTTGTACAAGTACCTCTTCGAAGGTCTACACGAGAACGTCATGTACCAACTAGATTAAATTTATTGGTACAAGATGATTTATCAAATGCGGTTGATCATAATGATGATGACCCTAAGACCTATGAAGAGGCAATACAAAGTTCTGATTATGAGAAGTGGCTAAAGGCCATGGAATCCGGAATGGAATCCATGAAGGAAAATAAAGTATGGACTTTAGTTGAACCTTCAAAGGATATAAAACCTATAGGTTGTAAATGGATTTTTAAGAAAAAGATTGGAGCAGACGGAAAGGTGGAGACCTACAAAGCACGTCTTGTTGCTAAGGAATATCGTCAGAAAGAAGGAGTCGACTATGACGAGACTTTCTCTCCCGTGGCAATGCTCAAATCTATTCGGATTTTGCTTGCTATAGCAGCATACTATGATTATGAAATATGGCAAATGGATGTGAAAACAACTTTCCTTAATGGTGAGCTAGAAGAGGATGTGTACATGACACAACCTGAATGTTTCACATCTTCGTCGGATCATAATAAAATTTGTAAGCTACAAAGATCTATTTATGGATTAAAGCAAGCTTCTCGAAGTTGGAACATTCGATTTAACAAAACAATTGAGAAGTTCAATTTTGTTAAATGCGAAGAAGAACCTTGTGTGTACAAAAAGGTTAGTGGGAGCACAATTATATTTTTAGTGTTGTATGTTGATGATATATTGCTCATAGGGAATGACGTACCGGCATTGCAAAATACCAAGATTTGGCTATCTGAACAATTTTCATGAAAGACATGGGAGAAGCAACTTACATATTAGGAATAAAGATCTATAAAGATAGATCTAGGAAGCTGCTTGGACTTTCCCAGTCTTTGTACATTGATACTATCTTAAAGAGGTATAACATGGTTAATTCCAAAAGAGGCTATCTACCGATAGGCACTTGAATTTCTCTCAGTAGGGAGGATTGTCCTAAAACACCTGAAGAGAGAGAACGCATGAGTAGGATCCCATACGCTAGTGCAGTGGGAGCTATCATGTATACCATGACATGTACACGTTCTGATGTGGCTTATGCACTTGGAGTGACTAGCCGATATCAGGCAAATTCTGGTGAGGAACATTGGAAGGTGGTGAAGACCATTCTTAAGTACTTAAGAAGGACTAAAGACCAATTCCTCATCTATGGGGATTGTGAGTTGAAACTTGAAGGTTATACTGATGCAAGTTTCTCTTCAGATAGGGATGATAGCAAATCTATTTCTGGTTATGTATTTACCTTAAATAGTGGTGCAGTGAGTTGGAAAAGTTCCAAACAAGCTATAGTAGCTGATTCAGTTACTGAAGCAGAATATATAGCAGCTAGTGAAGTTGCTAAGGAAGCTGTATGGATGAAAAAGTTCTTAACTGAACTTGGTGTGGTTCCTTCAATGGAAGGTGCGGTTCCATTGTTGTGTGACAATACTGGAGCCATTGCTCAAGCAAAAGAACCAAGATCACACCAAAAATTAAAACACATTCTGCGAAGGTATCACTTGATAAGAGAGATCATTGAACATGGAGACGTAGAGATTCAAAAGGTTGATGGAAAGGAAAATGATGCAGACCCATTCACTAAAGCGCTTGGCACAAAGGAGTTTGACAAGCACAAGTGGAAATTGGGATGAAGTACAAGAGCGATTGGCTCTAGTGCAAGTGGGAGATTGTTAGGGATATAGTAGATATGCCCTAGATCCAATATCATATTTGATAACTTGAACATATTTTGTGAATGTCATTTGATATAAAATATATGGCATTTGATATTCTTTTATCATTATTATCAATTGTTGATTATTTTGATAAGGCCCTTGATTAAATTTTGAGATTTGTCATCGTGATAGAGATCATGATAATGAGAGCAAAGTCTTTTACAATTTAATCTAAATTTGTTCTTGATCGTAGGATTATTAATTTGGACATTAGTAATCCGGTTAGATCAATATTTATATGATCGTATTTATGGGATAAAGATTAGTTAATCTTATTAACTAAATCACATAGATAGATGATGCATATAGAGATATGATCATTGAACCGACTCATTTCCTAATGGTTAGAATTACCATAAACTGACAATAGGATATTTTCTTGATGAATGTGATGTAACTGTTTCCTTTGACTTGAGATCGTCATAATAATTGACAAGTTATTTATTGTGCTTTGATACTAGACACCTATGGCCCTAGGGCGATAGTTGAAAGGATATTGGGTACGATTAAATACTTGTAGAATTAGTGATTGATCAAGACGGAATCTGTCAACTCTTGGTAATGAGTTTAAGCTCCATGTTGTCATGAATTATAAACGACTAAACTAAGACCTTGGCCAGGGCAATTGAATGAAAGAAGAAATGAGTTTCTTAGGTCATTCAATGGTCAATTATATTTGACATGAACACATAGTTGATCGCCTATTAGGACTTGACAGTTGAACCATATCCTAGGGTGATCCAGAGCTATAAGGACAGAAGGAATTACTATATTATTCTTCTACTGGTTCTTGAGAGTAAATTGTATACTTCATGCTATCCGGTCGTTAAGGAGTGTTGCTAGACGCCACCCTTGATTAGTATATTGATATGATCAATTTACTACCGGTTTAGTATTGAACCTATGGGGTCGCACACTAACGAGTGTTCTGATCTTTGCTAAAGGATTAATTAACTTATTATTTGATAAATTAAATTAAAGAATTTAATTAGTCAAATAAATTTAGTTATTTGTCCACATGAAATATTATTATATTCTCTGCTAGCACAAAGATTATAATTAATATTGTAAATAAATTGAAGTTTTTATTTGGAATAGAAATTAAATAATTTCTCTTGGTTGAAATATATGTGATATATATAATTAATATTATTTTATATAATAGATG
This sequence comes from Nicotiana benthamiana, assembly GCA_034376525.1. NCBI lineage: Eukaryota > Viridiplantae > Streptophyta > Magnoliopsida > Solanales > Solanaceae > Nicotiana > Nicotiana benthamiana. The sequence goes on from CM067332.1 coordinate 66,936,509, forward strand.
TATATAAAATATAATATTATTTAAGACTTATTAATAAATCTAATTTTGGATTGGATTATTAATTGAAGTTTTATCCTATTTGGAATGTGATTAATATTTTCAATAGAACATATTATATTAATATAAAAGTTTACATTAATATAATCCAATTTAGAATTGGACATAAAGAAGTCTATAAATTTTCGGTACTTAACAATTAAAGGAAAAAAATGTACAAAGTTTATTTTTAGAAAATAAAACTTTTACTCAAAAAAAAGAAGGAAAAAAAAGAAGAAGGAAAAATCAATACCCTAACCATTACTTAAATAGGAAAATGTTCCTATTAAGTGGGTTAAGGCTGCTGCATGAAAGTGAGTTAAGGATTATTTCCTGGGAAAAGAAAATTGGATTTTCCATACAAATTTTCCATAAGTTTATTTTTGGAATAAATTTTTAACCAAGTAAATTATTACCTCAACCAAGTAGGAAAATGGTTTGTAGGTGATGCTATATAAAGGGTGATTTGCAAAGTTTTTAGTTTTTCAATTTTTCTTGAGAAGAAACCTTACTTTGTAAAAGTGAGAGTGCAATACAAATCCAAGAGAGAAAAATACAATTACAAGAAAAGTGTTTCTTGTTCTTCTAATTTGAGTTGAGATTTTTGAGAAAAATTTCAACACAATATTCTTCGTTCAATTTGTTCACGGGTTTCATCGATCAAAGAGTTGATAGCAAGGATCGGTCTCGGTGTGGATACGCATAGAGTCTTCGCACTATCGAAGAATTTTGAAACGAGACTCTCTTCACCAGGTACGTCTTTGATCCGATCTTTGACACGTAAATAAATTTTAAACATGAGAAAATCTACCTAGGATTGTTATTATCTTTCGCTGCGTGTTATGAACGCGTATACGCAATCCTTCAGGCACGAGTGCCCCAGCAAGCCACCCCAACCCTACCTCCAAAGCTTGACTTTACTAAACAAGCAAGAAAGGCTCTTTCTATCTTATTTATAATAATATGAAGATATTCATTCTTTCTTTCAATTTATCGTCTATGTCAACCACTTTGTCTAATATATTTGAAACTCAAAAAGTTCCTTTTTGAGACTTACTACCACAAATGCCATGAATAATTTTATTTATTTGGGTAGTAACAAATTTGTTTTTTTGGAGCTCTTAATAATTTTGCACTATAAGATCTTTTATAACACCATCCAAGTGGTGAATTTTTCCTCTACGAAAAAAATTATCTTATCATTGTCACAATCAAGAATATTATAGACAAAACTCATTTCTTGCTTTACTTTTGCCTTTAATAACTGTTTATAAGACATGGCAAAATATTTTTGGCGTACTACGTATACGCGACCAATGACATATTCATGTAACTATATTGTAATTCATTATCTTTATTTCTCTAGAACCTCCCTTAGAGGTGAGTTGTGGTATTTATCCAAGCATGCATACGCACATTCTTATGCATAATTTTTATCACGTATATATTTCAACATTTACTTTCAGGAATGAGCCTACATTTACAATGCTTATCACAAGTCACATTTTCAATGAATGGACTATAATCATATGAATGTGTCTCGTATGAACATACCGCATTGATACATATTCCTTCACCTTTGAAGGATCATTTTGAGAACCCTTATCATTCTCCTATTTACAATTATCATAATGATGACGATTATTATTTGATCTTTGACACGCCTACATTCATTGGTCAACTACTTATTTTTAGTTAGACTTATTATGCATTGTTATCACATTCACGTCAAGAATGAAGCAAATCAAGTGGGACAAACTTTATGCTTTTTCATGAAAAATATATTATTTTTTTTAGTCATGTTAGGCCATATTGAGTTAGGACTCAAATCTAACTCTTATCATCATAGAGTATCAGGACTCAAACCCGATGTATTACACATGACCAATTGTATAATAGGCCAAAGTGCATAGGGGCTCAGCCTCGAGCCTTTAAATTTGGCAAATAAGCGGCTATGTAACAAATGATGGAAAATTTATTGATAAAATAATAATAATAATAATAGTAAAAATATTATACATAGTGATTGAAAACAATGCACACATTAAACAATTTAAATAAATATACACATAATATAAGTAGCATTGATGTACTATGTTAATGTAACAAATTAATGTATAGAAACATGCATGTACAGACTGTACTTTGATGATACTAAAAACCGATCAAGTTGGCGTAGAATACATCATATAGTCTACGTATATATTAATTTTAGAATTCTGTTATTATTTTAAGCATAGTAGTCCTATTTGATCAATTGAACTTTTGATAATAAATTGTGATATTAAAGAATGATCTCTAGCTTGGAAGTGAAGAATGTTTAACAAAGAGTTACCTATTGACCAAAAGGGTATGAGTAAGCCAAAAGCATGCTCTTTATTAAAAATGTGCTACTCGTACTGATGTAAGTTATATCATACAAGGGCAGATGTAGAGTTTACTAGTACCTTTAACGCAAACCATATATGTGTTAAAGATTTAGTTTGTGCCAAAGAAAAATGTGTTTGGATATTTAGTTAAGAGTTATAATAAAGTTATATGATTCGATTTCAGTTATCTTAAGATGCGTTTAAATCGTAAGAGAAAGTGGATTAATGATTAAGGTGTGAAGCTCCATTAAATTGTCTCAATTGATAATCGGAGGAGTTGATGTTATAAATCTATTTAGTATGTTCTTCTCTGCACTGATGGTATTATGTAGAGCTGTTAATATGATGGGCTTTAGCAATTGACGCGTTGGATTAGATTAGCCTATCATTTTGATGGGCCTTATAATGGTCAGCCTGCCCTAACCCTATGTAGCTTGCGTGCCCCCACGGACCGGCACATTATTTTTTAAATATAATTTACATTTTTTCTTTAAGTTTAACCTAAAAAGATAAATATTTAAAACTTAAAAATGTCTTATTGGAAAAATTCACAAAAAATTTAATAATATTTTATATTGTTCCAATATATGATAATGCTAAAAATTAGTAAAAAGATAAGACTAATATTTCGTTCATTAAAAGTCAAATCACAAAACAAACTAGTCAAGAGAACATCCATTATGCTAACGGGATAGCCAACATATCATCTTGATCAAACATATTTGAATCCACTTGTGAGAAGGTTGTCTTAATATCTTCACTTTCATCAACACCTACAATTCGTATGCAATATTAATTAGTTAAATATTAAGAATAATACGATAACGTGAAGACACTACAGAGGTTGACCGGGCACACCGTGGCCATGAGTCAGATTTGTGTCAAGATCCGCCATCAAAAGCTATCGATTTTTCTCCCTATTGAAAAAGAAGAATAGTTTTGCTTGGACACCGGAATATCAACAGGCCTTGGAGGATTTGAAACATTATTTATCGAGCCCGCCGCTGCTTCACATTCCGAAAAAAAGATGAACAACTTTATCTCTATTTGGCAGTATCAGAAGTAGTAGAGCCTTGTGAGCTCGACGGTGAAGTTTTATAAACCCACCTCGATACAGTCGATGGCAATATAATCGGATCAAATGGTCGAGAATCAAAGGGAGCCCGACAACTTCGACTACGAAGTGGCGTAAAAGGTCATTATTTTTCAAAATGAAGGGTGAATTTGGCCGAGGGAAACTTCATATTATTTGCAAAAAGAGATTACAATTGGATCGATCGGGCCCAACATGAATGGATAAGTATATATACTCAAATACCCCTCCTTGTATTTTATAGGGGAATCTACACAAAATATCCATAAAACCTAAACTAATTATCTATCCTCAAACTAATTACAAGGACTACCCATGCGGTTAAAAATAATTACTCTCCCCTTCACTTTTCTTCTGCCAAAGTGTTGCATTCAAAATCACGATGTCATTGTTGTTACAACCATCTTCCCCCATCATTCACTTATGTGCTTAACTTATTATTTAGTACAATATTTATAGGGAATATGGAGAAATCACTATTTTTCTGACATATATAATGAAATTTTTTTCTTTTTATGGATTCTCAGAGGGAATGGTTTGAGCTTAAGCATTTATATTTGTAGCTCGCCATTGTTGATCTTGAAGCTTTTGAATTGAAATTTCAACATTAATATTTGTTATTTGATTCAAAGTAGATATTTTAAAAAGTTGTTTATAGTATCTTTAAAAAGTTCGTATCAGAGATTTTGAAGATTTATTATTAAAAAAAATCAAATGCACAATTGAAAGACTTTGAATCTGAAAACTCATGTCGTGGGCTTGTTAAGTTTGCAGTTGTTTGATCTAATTCTACTTGGGTTTTGTTTGAAATGTTAATTAAAAGTAAAGCTTGAGCGAATTTGGTGGAGATTTTGCAGCATAGTTGTGAAATTTGGATTTAAATTAAGTTGAACTAGCGAAGAATGATGGATTTATACTGTATAACAAAATGGTATACATGTATATCAATTTAATATATAAATTTTAATTTGTACAATTTATTCTGACAATATACTCTTATAATCTATAGAATAGCATAATAGTATTCCTTTATAATTTGGTGCTTTTTAAATTTATTGAATTTTTTTAATGGAATGTTTTTAAATCTTTATGGAGTTTTCACACCTTTTTAAAATTTTTATTAAGGGGTAAAAAGTTTGTAGAATCATACCATTTGTGTGGCTATAAAAGCTTCTCATTAAGGGCACAAAGGATAAAATGAAGAGCTTAAAGTTGAATTATTTCCAAATTTAGAAATGTGTTATTTTGAACAGACAAAAAAGGAATAGCTCATTTAATATGAACCGGAGGGAGTATTAAATTTTGAATCCACTTAACACAACCAAAAAATATAGTTTAATGGTCAAGGGGGTTTAAAACCTTCATAAGATCAAAGGTTCAATTCCGACTAGCTACAAAAAAATTTTTTTGAACCTCCTTCGTGGAGATCCTGCCTCCGCCACTGTCCACAATACGCTAAGTGACCATTTTACCTTTTGCGCACCCATTAAAATACAAAGTCCTAGGACAAAAATATGTTTACTAAATTAACCTTAATTATATTGTTACCTTGACGTACATGCACCGGGTTGGTTCGGATTTTATCAAAACCAAACCAAACCAACTATATCGATTTGGATTGGTTCGGTTTTGTCGGGTTTTTCGGGTTTTCGGATTTTTTTGTTTCATGAATATTATTTCAATTTTTCTTTGTTAAAATTATTGATAAAGCTTTGATAAGTGAATATATGTTTAGTAAATATGAAAAAATTAACAAATATTTGATCTATTAAAATATTTTTAAGGAAATTTTTTTTAGTAATACATGATAGTTATTTTCTTAGTCGTCTACGGAATAATTTTTCGTTAATTTACGTTTTCAAGGTTAATACATGAGAGAATTTCAAATATTTCAACCTTTTTTAAAGAAAATTCACTATAAGTCTTAAAAATATAAATAAAATTTATATATTTATATGTCAGTTTGGTTCGAATTTTTTTACTCAATACCAAACCAAGTCAAACCAAACCTAGCGGAATTTTTAACCGATTTAGTTTGATTTTTTGGTTTGGTGCGATTTTTCGGTTCGGTTTGAACACCCCTACCTTGACATATTTGGAATATGTAAATAAAGGCAACTTTTGGAAAAATAAAATTAATTTCTTTTTAATTATGTAAATAAATATTTATTTTGGATCAAAATAAAAAGGTAAAATAATTATTTATTGTGAACCGAAAGGGTTTAATAGATTTTTTCCTTTCAAGTTTAATTTGAAGTTCGCATTGAATAGGCCATTAAAGGATTAAGCACACTCTACTTAGAGGGCTATATTACGTAGCATATATTACTCTTCTTGATATTTTACTCTTCTTGATATTTTAGCAGGTATTACTCTAGCATATACTTCAGTCAAACTTCTTTATAGGAAAAAAATAATTGTTCCTATTCGAAAAAATCAACACAACAATAAATAAAAGTATTTAAAATACCTAATAACCTCAAATTTATAGAGAAAGTTATATAGAGTTAACTGTTACATAGTAAAAATTGATCTATATACCAACTTTTATACCTTTTGAAAAACTAATTTTTCGTTCAAAAATTATATCTACGTTTAAAAATTTTAACTAATGTGTAGAACTAAACCCAATTTTAATTTTAACATTATTTTATATTTTTACTGCTTCTAGAATAGTATTAATATAGTCTTTTTAGAACCTGTGAATTGCATATAATTTTATTACAGTCATAGACACTAGGTTGTTTACTAATTTGTTGAAGACAATTACTATATCTTTTCTTATTAACTAAAGTATATAACACAATTGTATTCGCGAGAAAAAATGCATATTTTGTTAGTTAGTTAAATTATTTGTGTTTTTTTTTATAATGAACGTAAGATATATAAATATTTCAATAAATTTTACGTAATAACTTAAATGTTTAAGAATTAATGTATTTTTACTAAAACTAAAAATGAAAAATTATAACTTGTGAAATTAATGTAATAATATTATAAAATTTATAATAATTTTTAAGTTGAATATACTGAATGACATGATTGAGGGCCTATATGGAGTATATATTTTTTGCTTGTTGTATTATCTAGATAGGTTCAGCAACTACTATTGTCGAGAACTTATATTTTTCCTACAATATTTATTTTATCACTTAAATAATTTTTAATAGAAGATTTATGTAACATTTTAATAGTTCATACTCATCTATATTGTTTTCACCGCGCAATGGTTCATATTTTTACCCTCTAATAGTAGCTTTCATGTTGCACAAAATAATAATGTAAGTTATTTTTCTAAATTGAGAAATCATTATTTTATTATTTTTCTAATATTTATGAATAATCGCTTAATTATTTTCCTAACTCTTAGGACTTTGATCTAAAAATTATGTTATGTGATTGGAGTCCTTCATATAATCTCTATTTAGATTTAATATATTGAATTCCAAGCATTTCACGAGTATTCTTTTAAATTGGGTTTACGAGTATTTTTTTTTGTTATAAAAATTTAGATTTAGTAGACCTTATTTTTTAGTGTATGTGTCCTTATTTTCCTCTCTTTTTTCTCAGTTTTAAGAGTACTTTTTCAAGATTGACGAGTATTTCTTTTAAATAATAAAATGCTCATTGAATTATTTTTCTCATATTTACCATTTTAATATATATCAACTAAACTTTTCGTTATTGTACTTGGGAGTAAGAATAAATATTTAGCAATCACAAACGTAGTAATCTCAATCAATCCCCATATTTCCAAAATTGAAGTACCAAGCTTAAATAAGAAAATATTTTAATTTTAAGAAAATAAAAGAAAAAGTGTTGGTAATATTCAAACACCAATGGTTGTACTAACATAAAAGTCCAAAAGTGATGTCGTAGCAATTTTTTTATTACACTAAATATAAAATTCTTAGTGGATAAAAATTATAATTACAGTTAAATATTTAAACTTTGAATGAGCTAATATAAATATTTTAATCAACAACAAGAAAAATTCTCTTTAAGTTCAGTCCTAATTTAATAAAAAAAAAAGTCTTTGCTTTAACTTTTTTCCGAAAAAATCCAAAGTGTTTCTTTTTAAAATTTATAATAAAATCGATTATAATATAGAAGTAAGAGTCAAACCGTTAAAAATGCAAATGTTAAAATAATAAGGATAAACATTATAAGCAAAATACATTCGAAGTGAGTTGCCATTAGTTAATTTTCTTTCCTTTGGTATTCATTTGAATAATGGCAACTTCTTATACTTTTTCAGGTACAAAGTTACTTATTTTAAAATACTAACTTAATATTGATATTTTAAAACTTAGCATTTGATAAATTAATTTAAATGTTCTCCGTATACTCGTAATTCATTAATTAACGTTAAATACATGTACATTATACGTACACTAAAGCTAGCAGTATAAAACTTGCTTAGGAACTACTCCACTTATTAACTATTATGATGTTTAAGGTCCACAGAATTTGACTTAAAACACCACCAACTGAAAAGTCTTCCACTAATCCCCTGTGGTCTCTGGCCGGCAAAGAGCAGGAAAAATAAACTGAAAATGTTTTAATTCACTTTAAACTCATTAATAATTTAATATTATTTGTATTCGAACACCAGACAAACTGGAGAAATCCTCATTAATTAAGCTCTTGCTTTTGGCACTTCGGTAAGGACAAAAAATATCACAAGCTATTTCTTTACGTGTTTAATTTCTATACACTTTCCATATAAAAGAACTTTTACAGTATTGGGAATTTATCCAAAATACAATTACATGTAACTCTTCGCAATAAGTGGAAACATCTTCAAATTAAGATATAACTTATTCAGAGGCGGATATAGAATATTTAGTATATGAATACACTATTAAAAAAAAGGAAAAAATATATTAAGTGGGCATTGATATGTATTCCTTTTCGTAAATAACTCAAGTACCTTTAACTAAAAGTACTATTCAATCTTTTTGAAATATGATTGCCAAATAATTAGCTAGCATTTGGTCATAAATTCTTAAATTTGTTTTGAAAAATTTGATTTGAGTGAAGTTGGTTTGAAGATGAAATGCGTTTGGACATTTTTTTTCAAAACATATTTCCCAAATTTATTTTGGAAAAATATTTATATTATTAGACCCCATTTGGCCATACATTTTGGCAACGTTTTTTCAAATCTTTTTTGAAAACATTATTTGTTCATAGATTAATGATAAAAAATTTCTGAAATTATTTTTCAAGTTCCTAAAATTTAGTTTAGGGTAGATTTTCGGTGAAACTTGTTCTCCACTCACAAAACTTCATTTTTTTTTTCAAATAAAATTCATATCCAAACATAATTTCAATTTTCAAAATTTATTTTTCACAACTGCTTCAAAAATTATTTTTCAAGTTTCAACTAAATCTGTATCCAAACGCTAGCTTAGTGTTTGTAAATATTTTGTTTGGGATGAAATCTATGGCCAAGTAGTGAAGCTTTTGAGCTTTTCCACAATCTTTGCCTTCTCTCCTCTGGTAGAACTGTCTACTTTGGCTCCATTTCTGCTGCAAATGAGGTACTATAACATTACTCACACGACCTTAACTTCAATGCACCGACATTATAAAAGCTTTTCTCTAAAATACTAACGTTCATAATAAGTGAAATTAATCACCTGAAAATAAAACAGGCAACCTATTATAAACTACACTAATAGATTAGCCGATATAAGTTAAACTATAACAATGATGTTAATCAATATACCGTCAGATCTCTCTCTAATAGCATTCCTATATAACAACACTTCACTATTAAAGTTAAGTTTTTTCTGAACCAAATCTCAAGTTATGTTACAATATATGTTCTTTATATATAACAAGACTTCGTTATAATATACAAAAATATACGGAACAAATGAGGCTGTTATGGAGAGATTTGACTGTAATTAAAAGTCTACAATTAGTTGATGATGAATCTTTAATACCAATTTTTTTTCAGTTTTTTGCGTTGAATGGCTTCCCTTGTCCAACTATGAGGAATCCTTCTGATCACTACCTAAGGACAATCAACAAGGACTTTGATGCTGTAAGTATATATCCATCTTCTACCTTTAAAATCTATTTATTTTGCGGAGAAGTAATTCTAATACTGTACTTATTCTCTATTTGATAACATTAGGATATCGAAAAAGGAGTTGGAGTGAAAGCCACGGCGACAGAAGCAATCAATATTCTGGTTAAGTCATACAAGACCTCACAGGGTTGTCAACAAGTTCAACGTCGAGTTCTGGAGATTTGCCAACAGGTTTTTATACTAGTGCACGCGATTAACAAAATCGCTATTTTGATCTTATATGTTGTGCAAATCCAAGAAAACTACTCAAATTGGTCTAATTATGAATATTTGGGTATAGAATGGTGGACAAGAGGCAAAGAAAGGAAACCAAGCAAGTTTCATTACTCAGTGCATGGTCTAACCAGGAGATCTTTTGTGAACATATATCGTGATCTTGGTTATTACTGGCTTCGTTTTGCAATATATATAGCTCTGTGCTTGTGTGTTGGTACTATATTTCATGACATCGGCCACGACTATGGCTCCATTCAGGTGAAACATTTCGCTTATTTTTTAAAAACACAAATTGATTTATATATTAGATCTACAGTAGTATCAGTAGTTATCTTTTAAGTGACCTGTTAGAGTATAATATTTTCGCCTTTCTTCGCTCTCTTGATAAATTTGCAGGCTAGAGGTTCAGTGCTTATGTTTGTTGCTGCCTTCTTAACTTTTATGGTCATTGGTGGATTCCCTTCTTTTGTTGAGAATATGAAAGTACGCACATTTAACTATCACCCTCATTTATTTTACACATAATCTTTCACAATAATAACAATTAATGATGCTTATTATTTGTCATTTGCTCCTAATTGTTGCTAGATTTTTACTCGAGAAAGATTAAATGGGCAATACGGTGTGGCTGCATACGTCGTGGGAAATACATTCTCTTCCATTCCATACCTAGTAATGATCTCCGTAATACCTGGCGCTATGGCTTATTACCTTGTTGGATTACAAAAGGAATTTGATCACTTTGCTTATTTTGCCCTAATTTTATTCACAACAATGATGTTAGTCGAAAGCCTAATGATGATCGTCGCAAGTATAGTACCGGATTTTCTCATGGGAATTATAACAGGAGCTGGAATTCAAGGTGTTATGATGCTTAATGGAGGTTTCTTTCGATTGCCTAATGATCTTCCTAATCCATTTTGGAAATATCCAATGTATTATATTGCATTTCACAAATATGCAAATCAAGGTTTTTACAAAAATGAGTTCTTGGGATTAACTTTTCCTAATGAACAAATTGGAGGGCCATCTACAATTACTGGTGATGAAATTTTGAGAAGTGCAAATGGGATATTCAAAATGGGTTGATGTTGCAATAGTTTTTGGAATGGTGATTCTATATAGGTTCATGTTTTTGGGAATAATTAAGACTGTGGAGAAGGTTAAGCCTATGATTAGAGCATTTATGGCTCGTACATTAAAAAATCCAACTCATGCTGAAGATCCATATTCTTCTCCTACAGATGCTTGAAAAATAATTATTGTAGTGTTTATGATATATGTTCTTATGTTGTATTCAAGACCAATGCCTTGTTGGTCTTGTTCTACCTATACTTTTTTCTTTTTTTTGTTTTTGTTTTTATTTTTCGTTAACAAGGAACCTACGGTTGCTATCCTTGGGGTGCAAATAGGGTAAATCGCTCTTTCTGTGTAGTAGTTCGTACATCAGAGAAGAATAAACTGTACAAGGCAAGCCTTTTACCTATTTTTGTGATTTTTAAATGTTAGAATAATTTGTTTTCCCTACTTGTTTGATGGATTGTTATAATATAAGAATATATTCGGAAAAAGGCCAAATATAGCTCTTTTCTTTTAAATATTATTTATATACACTCTTTGTTATATTATTGGACTATTCATATCTCTACCGCCATACTTTGAAACAAAAATACCCTATTTTGGATGGAGTGCCACGTGGCAACACCCATATTTTCACTTTTCAGTTTTTTAAGGAATTATCTTTTTGTAAAACTTAAAATAAATTGCAAAAATCGTTTTTTAACAAAATATCTTTTTTTCTGTAAAAACATAGTTGTAAAAACTAAAAAAATTGTAAAAGTAGAAAAGTTATTTTTAGTTTTAACAAAATATCTTAGTTTTTTAAAAACTGTAAAAAATATTTCCAACAAAATATTTTCGCTTTTGAAAAATGTTTTTTTCCTTCATTTTTTGAGTTTTGAAAGATTTTCTTTTTTGTAAAAATGGAAAAACAAACTTGTAAAAACTCATTTTTTTGTTGTTGTAAAAATAGAAAAAAAAATCGTTTTGTAACAAAATATTTTCGTATTTTAAAAACTGAAAAATTATTTTCAACAAAATATTTTTGATTTTTAAAAAATGAAAAAAATTATTTTCAAAAAATATTTTTTTTCATTTTTTAAAAGAATTTTGTTGTGTAAAAACTGGATTTTTTGGGTTGTGGGTTTTTTTATTTTTAAAACCGGATCGGGTCAAAAAAAGAAATTGGTCGTTTTAATATGGTGTTGCCATGTGGCACTCTATTAAAAAATAGGGGTATTTTTGTTTCAAAGTATGACAATAGGAATATACATAACCAATAGGATGACGATAGAGGTATAGATAACCCAATAGTATAACGAATGATACAGATAAATAATATTTAAAAGTAGAAGAGCGTATTTAGCCCTTTTTCGGAGCTTATTTGCAGTTTTAATTTATTTGTTACTGTCGTCTTTGTAGGTATATATGCTATGTTGGAAACCCACATTTTCAGTTTCAAACGTAATTTAAATGTGCTTGAAAAGGTTGAATTTATTTTTAAAAATTAAAATTTATTAATATTAGTGAAAATGCAAAAGGAAAAAAAGAAAGTTGTGCTTAGATATTCAAGAAAGAAGATAACGATATATTTTTTAATTTGTTGTTATGTAATACTTTTGAAGCTTATCTTACATAGGCGTACGAGGAATTCCCAAATAATTGAGTATATATTTAAATATTGAAAGGTCCACAACCATATTTCATATTTTGAAAATGTAATTACCAAGTCAAAACGTTGTTGTTTTAGTTTTGTTATGTTATCACTTTATTTGTTATCACACTTTGACCAAGAATTTCATGTCATACACAAATAAAATCCCGTGTTTGTATTTGTAATATATGGCCTAAATTTTCATGGTTAATTTTGGAATCAAAATTTTTTAGCTTGGAACTAAAAATAAAAGTATTTTTTATTCTTTTATTTATTTATTTGGGGACCAAAAACTTTGCCCTATAAATATAGGCCATCTTATTTCATTTGAATCATTTCATATTTTGATTAGAAACTGATTTTGAGTATTATTATGATAGAAAATTTTATTATATTCCATAGAGTTAGTGTTGAGAAACACTTTGAGTGAAATTCTTTTTTGTGTGTAAAAATAACGAGGTTATTCTCTTGGAATATATTTTGGAATAATTAGAGTTTCATCTCTAATTTTGTACTTTCTTTTGTGTCCCGCTGTTGTAATGCAGTTGCTCCTCTTCATTTGTGGACGTAGGTCACCTCGACCTAATTACGTAAAATTGTGCCTTCTTTATCTGCTTTAATTATTATTATTATTAATTTGCATTATCGTTGTTATTGTCATTATAATATTATTTGGCTGAATCCGCACTATTCGAATTCCTAATTCTAACAACATTGTTATAGCATTATTCGTTTAAATTTCTTTTTTAGGGAAGTCCTAAAATAGTATAGTATTTTCTTTTCTTGCCATGTAAAGAGTAGGTGGAAATTGAATAATACTAAACTTTTTACTTGACGTTAGACTATGAACAATTTATCATGTTGGAATGTTAAAAAAAGAACGTTAGTACAATTTGACCGTCTTTGCTTTGATGAGAGAAATTCTAGCACTACAATAGACTTAATAAGAAAATTTTATTTTGTGTCTTACACAACTGATATTAGTTTTATTAAGTAATTTTTTATTTTATAGTTTTGTGAATTTAAATTTTTATGGACCCGAAAATATAAAACTAAAATTAATAATTTTGTAAAATAAAAAAAAATTACGTACAATAAATATCAGTTGCACGAGACACAAAATAAAATTTCACTTAATGCAATATTATATCGTAAAGAATGCCGAAAAGTTTGACTAAATTTTGATAAAATGGTGGTTTCTACTTTATTTGGATCACCGCGCAAGTCACCATTACCAACATCTTGAAAATGCAAAAGTATAAGCTAATTGACTAAATTGCGAGAGGGGAGTAGAATGCAGAGTATAGAGCTATTCAAACATTATTTTATTAGTACAATGAAGGAAGCAGTAAAATAAATATTTATCCGCCCTCAAATATTAATATGATATACGCTCAAAATCGGATTTGTCTAATTTTGTATAACTAACTAAAATCAGAATGACAGATCAAGGTTCGACCTCGGTTATTTTGGATCATGGCGCGAGATGGAATGGTAAGCTCGCGTATGGCCGATTATAAACACGTGAATTTGCCCTATATAAATTACTTCCATAAAATATCATAAAATAATTTTTTTCAATTTTTACAATTTTATAGGATTTTTTGTAGAATTTTATTAATTATTTGTATTTTGTGCATATTTAATTTTCATTAAAAATTAAAAGAATACCAAAAATACAATGCATTGTATTTAGATTTTTATTCACATTTTAGGATTAACGTCACGACCCCAACCCCGGTCGTGATGGCGCCCAATACACTCCTAAACTTAACCATTTTATACCATTCAGGAGTTAATTAAACATCGATAATTTACTAAATCATAATACTGAAAGTCTAAAATAAAACTAAAACATGCGGAATCCCAAGTAATAAAAACAACTACACAACCCGAAGAATTCGGTGTCACAAGTTTGAACCTCTAATATATGAGTTTCAATCTACTACATATTGTTCTAAAGAAATGCGGAAATAAAGCAAATAAGGTAGAAGGAAGATCAGGATTGCGGACGTCATGCAGCTACATTGATGCTCTCGAATAAACTGCTCAGTAGAGAAATCTTCGCTCAGCCTCAGATGTTCCTGGATCTGCACGCAAGGTGCAGGTAGTAATGTGAGTACTCCGACCTAGTGAGTAATAAACATAAATAAAGGTTGAGAATAAGAAATTCTGAATAGGCACAAAGTAATTTCTATAAATACAGCACCCTGAACCAGATAGTATTCAATCATTAAATCAATAACAACAATTATGAAAATGCTACAACAGATAAGTAAGTAAATAACATGCAAATATGAAATGCAACACATAGTCTGGTACTCTCTAGTACCCGCTACGGCGTGCAGCCTGCTCCCTTTATTTATCATTGATGGCGCTCACTGCGGGTGTGCAGACTACAGGAGGAGCCCCTTACGGTCCAAGCGCAATATAAGCGATCTCGTGGCTTCAGCTAGGCCCTCGGCCTCATTTCAATATCAATACAATATCGCCGCGGCGTGCATCTCGGTCTCATGCTCAGTCCAAAAATCACATAACCCCCTCGGGCATACTAATATATAAACATTCAGCCCAAACTTCATTAAAAATATATTATTTAAGTTTCAAGTCTGAGAAAAGATGGCTGAGTTTAAAAAATAATATTAATTACTAGGACTGAGTTCAATAATACATAAAAATGGTAAGAAACCAGTAATAGCAATCCTTGAAGGATTTAATCAATTGGCTCGAAGCCCAATTATAGCAATTAGCTCAAATTATAATAATAACAAGAAAATTCAGTTAAATACGCAGTATATTCTTTACCGGGACGGACCAAGTCATAATCCCCAACGGTGCTTTACCCCACACTTGCTATCCGGTGTGCAAGTCACCTCAATATAGCACTACAATGTGCAAATACGGGGTTTCAAATCCTCATGACATCCTTTATCTATTACTTACCTCACGCCGGCAAAAATCCTAGCTCACTATGCCCTTACATTTTAAATCGACCTCCTCGCGCGTTGAATCTGACCAAAACCATAACAAATACGTTACAATAGAATAAAGGAACAATACTCAATCGAAAATAACCGAAAAATATCAAAAATCCCGAAATTGGCAAAAACCCGAGCCCTGGACCCACTTCTCGAAAATCAATAAGTTTAACATCAACAGATTCCTCATCTCGCCACAAGTCTATGCATATAAAGATTATCAAAATCGGAGTCCAAATGACCCCTCAAATTCAAATTTGAAATATCAAAACTCAAGCCTTAATTCTTCCCCCTTTTGCAAAGTTTACATGGATTTTAAGGTTTATTTCACAATAAAGTCGAGTTTTTAGTTCATAGGACTTACCTCATTTCACTCCCAGTCGAAATCCTTTTCAATTCCCATTTAAAAGCTCTCAGAAATGATCAAAAATAGAGGAAAATAACTTAGGCTCGCGGATGAAATATTATCAAAACCCTTATGTCAAGCTGACAGTTAACTCTATGCGATCGCAGCCCCAGGCTTGCCATCAAAATGCACAAAATCCTTAAACTATGCGATCGCACACCTGCACATGCGATCACATTGAACACTTTTCTATTCAAGCCCAGGTCCACTTAACACTAGGCGATCGCAGCCTTTGCTATGTGATCGCATTGAACAACCAAACAACCCCTCACAATCCTCCTATGCGATCACAACGCTCCCTCTGTAATCGCATAGAGCAAAATGCTCTACAACAGCTGATGCCTTTTTCTTCAACATCCTAAGTCCCATAAACCTTCCCTTAGCCATCCGAAATTACCCCGAGGCCCCCAGGACCTCAACCAAGAGCACCAACGCATCCTAAAACATCATTCAAACTTGCTTCAATCAACAAAACACCTCAAACAACACCAGAACCATCAAATTACATCGGATTCAAGCCTAAATTCTTCTAAAACTTCTGAAACACGCATTTGATCAAAAACACGACCAGAACACCTCCGAATGGCCTGAATTTTGCACACACATTCCAAATCCCCTGACAAAGCTACAACAACTCTCAGAATTCCATTCTGACCCTCGGATCAAAATCTCACCTACCAACCGAAATTCTCCAAAATACTACATAATTTTACTCCAGACCTCCAATACTTCCGATCACACTCCTAGGTCACAAATCATCCCCCGAAGCTAACCAATCATCTGAATTCACATCTCAGCCTCCTAACACATAAATCAATATCCGATCGACTTTTCCAAAACAAGCCTTTCTTAAAGAGACTAAGTGTCTCATTTCCTTCTAAAATCATTCTAAATCAACTCGTTCACACAAGACATTTATAATGACGCATAAAGAAGCAGAAAATGGGGGAAGCAGGGCAGTACTTCACTTGACGACGGGTCGGATCGTCACAATTAATTAATTAGATTGTTGCTTTATTAAAAATAAAAATCACAAAAATAGCTCATTTTTACATTCTTAGCTTTAAATTTTGTGTTATTAAGTTTTCTCTTTTAATATAGGATTGTTTAATTTTTATAAATATTATGGTTTGATAATTAGCTTAATTTTACAATTTAAATTAATTTAGGAATTTAGATTAGATTTTTAATTAATTAAAGAAAGAAAAAAGAACTACAAAATAAAAAGGAAATTGGAAAGGGCTGGTTGTTTAAAATCAATTGGGCCAAACACTTTAAAAGCTCAAAATTTTTCTCCTTACCCAGCCCAAACTACCCTACCCAGCACCCAAACCCTTGCTCCCAGTCGTTTCCCTCACACCGAAAAACACCTCCCACCGGATCCCCATCTCCTCCACACCCTCAATAGCAACAGAATCCTAGAACAAAAGTACCGTAAGTTTCTTCTTCTTCATATACAAGAATCAGCCTTGGAAATTTTAGGAGCTTGAAGCTAACATGACTTGACCATGAATAGCCGCACACTAGACGACCACAGTCCATCTCCTCTAGACCCGTAAAGCCTCAGAACACTGATCATTCGACCCCCAGCCGCTCCTTCATCATAGAACTCGTCGAAAAACCAGCAAACACGATCAGATTGAGCACATACACAGTCACGTACATGAACATAGTGAAAGAACGTGCGTAAGGCAGGTTTGAGATTTCCGAAAGTCGTTAAACAGTACAAAAAAATGTTTCGTCTTCCTCGTCCTTGATTTTATTCTTAGTTTCCGAAACATGGATGTTTAACTGAAGTCTGGAGTCGTTTGTGAGTCGTGTGGAGGTTGTCGTACGTTTGTTCCGGTCTATGGTTATCGTTGTCCATTTTTTCCGTCGAGTTCGAGCTGCTGAAACTCGACGTTGCTGTAAACGTGAGTATTCTTGTTATATTTTCGTTGGGTCAGTTCTGTTTTGTAGCTTTAACTTCTTGCGTTTGTAAATTTTAGTTGTAGTAATATATTTGTTATCTTTTTAATTTTATATTGCTATCTCTTATTTGTTTATCACTAGATTATTAGTTGTTTTTGTCATTTTGGAATAAGCAATTTTGCAACAGATAGTCAGGGCTGCAGTAAGCAACTTACTCTCTTTTAGTCTCGTTTCCAGTTATGGTTTTTACTATCTGAATTCTTTTGGTATGAATTATAATGCTTTGACTAGTTTGGATATTATTGACTGGAACGGTAATGTTATTTCTAGTCATGGTGTTAATTAGGAAGAGCTCTTGTCGTCTAATTTGGATTCTTGGCATGGTTCTATGGTAAAAATGGGTTGAGGTGTGCCATTTAGCCAAATGTATAATTTACGCATCTCATGAGCTAATTTAGAAACCTTTTGGTTAGAATAAATTGGGAAGCGTCGTGCCAAACAAAATCTTAAATGCACGGCCCTCATTTAATTATTTCTTTTTCTGATTCTTAGAAATCGAATCATGCCACATAGTTGAATTTCCATGTCCCTAGCAAAGTTGCAAACACATAGTTGCTTAGGAGCGTTATTTGAATAATTTACCTTCTTAAACTCAGGTACACATTTATGTGACCCAAATTCAAATCCCAATATTATATAAAATGTGTTGCGGGTGCATTTGGACATATTTTAAATAACATTACAATTTCTCTAAAAATGGTTAAAAGCGGTTGTAAAGTTAAAGTTATACATAGGTTTTAAAATGTTTTAAATCAGATAATAAGCCAATAAATAACAGTTGAGTGACTCTGCTAGAACCACAGAACTTGGGAATGCCTAATACCTTCTCCCGGGTTAACAGAATTCCTTACCTGAATTTCTATGTTCGTGGACTGTAATGCAGAGTCAATTTTTTTCTCAATTCGAGATTTGACCCGATGACTTGGGAAACCTAAAATTATCCCAAAGGCGAATCTGAATCTTTAAATAAATAAATTCCATTTCGATTGTCCTTTAATTAGAAAAACACCTTATATACCCCCTTCCGGGGGTGTAGGAAAAAAGGAGGTGGAACAGCTTTGCGACTCTGCTGGGGATCGAACCCAGAATCTCTGGTTCAGGGTCAAGAATTCGATCTTAAAATAATTGTTGTATTTGACTTTGTTTATTATTTGATTTTATTACATGTTTGGGCCTAGTATGCTAAATGTTTCTTTTTACCGTTTTAATATTATCTGAACTGTATATATAAACTGCTACGAAACTACTCTCATCTCTCTCATAAGGAGTGCATGTTGGCGTGACTTCTTTCTATTAGTGTCATATCCCAAATAGAACGAGGTTCGAATAAGTTCCAAAGCCAGATGATTTTTTGGTTAACGGTACGTAGCCCCCCCTCCGCTCGAGTTGTCTACTCGGGTAAGCCAGGTCTAGAACTAATAAACCCAAGTTTTTATACCTAGAATAACTCAGCCTCATACCGGATCCCTAGTAGTAACGTTTGTTTGCATCATTTGCTTTGACTTAGGGGACTCAACAGGGGTTTGGCCCGTATAGGAGAGGTGTACCTAAAATAACAGATCATCTTGATACATTCTATGTGCTACAAGTTACATTTATCCAAGGGTAAAAAGGGTCATTTGGAGGATCAATAAAAGTTGAGGGCAAAATGAGAAAAATGAAAAAAAAAGAAAAAAAGAAAAAAGAGAGGGTGAAGTGTGAAGATAAAGCAAGTGGGACCCAATTATGTTTTCTGTCACATTTTTGTTAAGAAAAACAAAAAGAGCTTGAAAATTAAAAAAAAAGATTTTGCACTTCTTCATCATTTTCCGAAAATCAGGAAATAAAAAAAAAAAAGAAAAAAAATCTAAAAGATTTTGCACGTTTCATCATTTTCAAGGAAAAGACAAAAAATGTGTTTTCTATAAATTAGTCTTTTTATTTATTTATTCTTGACCGTATACAATCTGTCCGAACTACGCATACCTGATTCTCGTCTTTCGGGACGTGATACGTAGGCAACCCACATAGGGTCTGATTCTCCTAGTGAGTTTCTTTGCTTCGCGGGGTCTTAGCCAAATCTTGCATTTTTAATCACATAGGTTAATTAGAAAAAAAGTCATAACCATGTCGTGCATGTGTCTAGTAGGGAATGTTATTGTCTCACATAGTGTTGGTTGAAGTTTTCTCATACATGTGTGGATCTACTTATCAGAGTTGAGCATGACAGATACCCCCAAGACCACTGTATTCGCGAGCTGCCTGAGGAGCTATTTTTTTATTTATTTATTTTATGTTTTTGAGTCTATTGTTTATGTTTTACTTTCTAGTCTTGTATTTTAGTTAAGTTTTGATTCTGTCATAGTCTAGTTAAGTTTGTCAGTCTTTTATTATTATTTTCTATTTTGTATTTGAAAAATGTATTATAAATCAAAAATCCAAAAAAGAAAGATAGTTTGCATTTTTATATTTCCGTGAGAACTTTCTTTAGAAATACTCCTCCTAGAAATTGAAAAAAAATCATTTGAGGTACTTTTTACTATAGAAAATTAATATCTAGAACTCAAAATAAAAATTTCTTTTATATTTTCTTTTAGTACATGAAGACCAAAAATTCAAAATCAAAAAAAGATTTTTTTTAGTACCCCTTAAATTTTTTCTTTAAGATATTAATTCAGAAAATCCAAAAAAAGAATTCTATGGAGGTTTTTCTTTGGGAAATCAATGAAAATGAAAAAAAAATTCTTTTTAATACAACTTTAGGACATTGTACATAGAGAAAAAAATATTTTATCTTTGTTTATCATTAGAATTTCTTCTTTAGGCAATCAAAATTGAAATCCAAAAATATTTTGTTTCATCGAAATCTTGCAGCAGGATATCAAATGAAAATTCAAAATTTTTTTCTGTGGTTTGTTCTTTAGATTTTCTTCCTAAAAGCAAAAAAAAAAGAACCAAAAAAATATTTTTCTCTTCTAGGATTTTGCCTTAATAATTTTCGTAGAGTGTTTGTTTCAAAAAGAAAAAGAAACAAAAAAATATATATGCTCGTTAAGCTTGAGTTTGGAATAGGTTATAGAATATTAAATCTAGAAAATTGAAAGAAACAAAAGATTTTCTTCTTTTATTTCTCTTTTCTAATCAAAGTAGTCATAAAGGTAAAAAAAAGAAAGAAAAAACGTCAGCTTATTTTCTTTATTCCCGATCTTCTAGAACTATGCAAAGATCTAATTCATGCGGTGTCAAGATACGTAGGCAACCTACATATGGTTTGATTGAATCAATTTTTTCATTATTAAAAGAAAAAGGGTGAAATTATGGGACGTGAGAAATGAGAGGGAAGAAAAGAGCGATAATCAGAAAGAAAAAAAGGAAAATGAGCAAGCTAAGAAGTGCGAGAAATGAAAAGAAAAGAGAAGATTCAAATGGACAAATTGTGATGATGGCAAGTGACCTTGTGACCCTCAAAGTAATTCTTGAACTGTTAATTGTTGCTAGGTGTATTGTACGAAATATGATATTTTTAGCTGTTAAATGGCCTAACGCTAACATGATGACTTTATTTTGTTCCTCCTTATTCTCCTCATTATAGCAGAATGTTGGCTGGTTTATGGTTCTTAAGGTAACTCGTCCGTACAACACAAGGTCAAAGGGCAAGGTAGCCATGGCTTGCTAAAACTTGGGCACAAGAATTGTTGACCTATCAAGGGAGTTTGTGGAGTCGGAGTCTGAACTGAAAGAGGAGGTCCAAAGGGTGAAACAGCAGATGACAGAAATGTATCAGTCTTGGATCAGGGGGATCCTCCACCTTCATTCCCTGCTAACAACACTGAAAACCCTACAACTATCTCACCACTATCCCAAATCCAGATTCCCACTGCTGCTGATATCACCCCAGAACCTTTTCACACTCTACCCGCCAAAGGTACCTCGTATCGCGCTCCTTTGGCCACTCATGCTCTTATAACTCCTCCTCCAGCTACTTTTCCTCAATCCTATAACGAGGTTGTGTTCAAACTCCCCGATGCCCAACAGTATGCTCCAAAACCAACTTTCAAAGTTTCGAATCCATACTCTCACGCTCCTCATTTTGAGTCTCCTGGTGAAATTGAAAAGCCTACTAAGATAGCGAGGCAAGATGAGATATCCAGAAAAGTGAAAATCTTAGAGCACTTTTTAAGAAAGATGCAAGGGATATGGAGCCAGATGAGCGTCTCTTACAAAGACTTGTGTTTGTTTCCTGAAGTCCAACTGCCTGCTGGGTTTAAGATGCCAAAGTTTGATTTGTATGAGGGGCACGGAGATCTCGTGGCCCATTTAGGAGGTTATTGCAATAAGATGAGAGTCGTCAGTGGGAAAGACAAATTATTGATGGCATATTTTAGTTAGAGTTTGGGTGGGGCAGCTCTTGAGTGGTTCACCCACCAAGACGTTAGCATGTAGTACACATGGGATGATATGGTTCAGGATTTTGCCCACCACTTTTAGTACAACATAGAAATTGTCTCGGATCGCATGTCCCTTACCAAGATGGAAAATAAGCCTAATGAATTCTTTAGGGAAGACGGGCTCAGAAGGAGAGAGCAAGCTGTTATTGTTAATCCCCCGATGGGAGAAAAAGAGATGGTCGAGTACTTTCTTCAAGCTCAAGAGCCAACTTACTTTGGGCATTTGATCACGACAGTGGGTAAGCCTTTTAATGATGAGGTAAAAATGGGAGAAATTGTAGAAGATGGACTGAAGTCGAGCAAGATCATGAGCTATTCTACTTTAAAAGCCACAACACAAGCAATTCAGAACGACACAGGAAGCTTGCTGGATCAGAAGGAACACGATGATGTTGCCATGAATGTTTCGAAGTCACGACATGGACCAAATGGTCCACCTCACCGATATACCCAGCCTCAAATCCAACCCCAAACCTATCCCCAAGCTCCACATAATCCACCTTAGTATTATATGCCAAACCATGTCCGACCATCTGTCCAACCACCAGGTCACTCTATATGGCAAGCACCAGCACCGCAATGATTTTTTACCTTCACAACATTTTTGAGCACCCAACAACCCTGGAAAACATGGGCAGGGAAGAGAACAAAGGCAGAGAAATAGTTTCACGCCTATTGGGGAGTCCCATACAAGCTTGTTTGAAAATTTAAAGGATTCTAGCCTGATTGATCTGCTCCTCGGCTATACACCAGACCCATATGCAAATGACTTTGATCCTAGTGTCTGATGCATGTACCACTCTAATGTCCAAGGGCATTGCATTGAATATTGTCATTCTTTGAAAAGGGAAATAAAAAGAATGATTCAAGAAGGGGTAATTGTGATCGATGACAGTGACAGGGAGCACACGAATCCTCTAGGGAACTTGTTGACTAAGGTTGATGTATAGAAATTGGTAATGGTCTTGGCAATATTGATTGGGAACTCAGTGGCTAAGATGACGTGCTTGGTAATTGGAAAGATGCTCCATTTCTTGGTCAGCCGAAGAGGAGTTTTGATGGTTTATTTTGTTTTCATTTCTGTTGTCCTGGTTATTTTTCAGGGTTGTAATCTGGATATTGTCTTATAACTCAAACCCTTCTATCATTTTATTTTTCCTAGTTTGTTTAGTCGTACTAGCTCATTTAGTGTTGTCTAGGTTTGTTCCAAGGTTGTTACCCCAGTTTAAGTTGCTTGTTTTGTTGTTCAAACCCTTTCACCATATGTCCAATGCAATTTTCCATTTTATGTCATTTCTAGTCATTTTTGATTAGTTCTCTTTTCCTTTTATATTTCTTTTTGTGTTGACTCTAGTGACATGACACGCATGCGTAATTCTCGGCCTGGTCTTAATAGTTTGTTTAGTGATGAAGCATTGAAATTATTTTAAAGATGATAGGGACCTTTGAGGGAAAGAAGTAAAGGCATTTTGAGATCACTTCAACCCTGAATTTGGAAACTGGGGCAGATAGAATATAAAGAAATACTATTAAAACTCATCCTGCCGCATCAGGTTGAAGTTAAAGGCAAGTTTGCCCCTAATTGGTGTGGGCCATTCGTGGTAGTGGGAGTGTTGTCCAATGATGCTTTGTATTTAACAGAGGTAGAAGGCAAATGTGTGGATATGGCTATCAATTCTGATGCAGTCAAAAGATATTATGTGTGATTTCTTTAGTTTGTTTAATTGTGTTTGTTTGCACTTGGCCTGTTTTGAAGGTTGGAATGACGAAGGCATTTTTTGGCTATCTAAATACTTTATCCTTTGTTACCCTTTGATCCTTATTTATTTCCTTTCGTATCCCTCTTTTGGAATCAAGAAAAAAGATCAGAAATGCAAGTGCGAAAGATAAGTGAAGGAAAAGAAAAAAAGAGGAAAAAGTAAGTAAAGGAAAAAGAGAACAACAAAACAACAAAAGGAGAAAAAGGAAGGAGAAGAAAAAAAAAAGGAGGAAAAAAAAGAAGAAGAGAAAAAAAAACAAAGGAAGAAGAAAAGAAGAGAAAGAAAAGAAAGAGAAAAGAGAAAATCACCACAAAACAAAGCAATTCTTACGTCATGAACTACGTTCAACCTGATTCTTTTTAGGGATACATAGGCAGCCTCGTAGTTCAGTCCCATCAAAATAAAAATTCAAAAGCCCCCAGGCAAAGAAACTGGGGCTGAAGTTGTGGTTATGTAAAAGATCTGATTCCAAAAGTTGTAAGTTGAACCCATTCAGGTTGTTTTGAGCCTTCATGATACCCTTTCTTTCTAACCCCATCAAAAAGCCCATATTACGGTCCAAAGAAAGACATTTCGACTAGTCTTTGAGAGACGCCAAGTCGAGCAAGTATAGGTGATTCATATAAGTGGCAACACTCTGTTCTGAACATGGAAAATAAAAATGAGAGAATCTTATCGGTGAAAACCTTCACATACACTATAAGGCGGCGGTAAGTTGAGAGAAAGAATAAAATAAGAGAGACTTGATGGTGAAAACCCTTCGGGCACTACAAGTCGAATAAGGTCGTGAATCAGATTGGAAAATCAGAGCATTGAAGCCCACTTGCACGATTTAGGAGTATAACAAGAGTTGAACATCAAAATTTCTTGGCAGAATAGGCAATATATGCATGTCATGGTCATTAGAGTTGGTATCCACATCTGATAGGTTTCTACTTTGTAGTTTTCTTGTTGGGAATCATCTGTTTCCGTTGTTCTTTACTCTGTTCCTTTTGTCTTGTTTACTACCTCTTCCCGAGTCTGTTTGGTCAGAACAAGTGAGAAATAACTTCAAAATTTTCCACCAGCTTTCCAATTGCAGAAATCGGGATCTAGCTGGCACATCAAAGTGGCATAAGTCAAGAAAGAACAACATGCACACTGAGTTGGAAACAATCAACATGCTTTGGGATTCATGTGAAATACAACGGTTTAGTATATATCAATTCATGAACAATGCAATAGATAGAGGATGTTGGGTGAACAGATCAAAGGTATTCTCTAAGATGAGGTTGACAAAGAAAGTGGTAAGCCAAATGACAAGCAAGGTCTTCCAAGCGGAAATAAAAATTATCATGGCAAGCCAAGGCCAGTGGTTTAAGTCAAGAAAGAACAACATACGCACTGAGTGGGTGGCAATTGACGTGCTTTGGGATTCATGTGAAACACAATGGTTTGGTATTCATGAGCAATGCAACAGATAGAGGGTATTGGGTTTGAAGGGAGAAGAGGTATTTTCTGTGATAAGGGTGATAGAGAAAGTGTTATTCAATAAGCAAGAAATTTTTTTCAAGGTGAAATCAATGTTATCATGGCAAGTGATGGAGCAATCGCCCTCAAAGTCAAGGCCACAAACCAACCACCATGTTTAAACTCACAAGTTTTCTTTGTCTGAAACATGGATGAAGGCTATGTTCATATCAAAGTTTAGAAGCTTGAATTTTTTCGATGTAATGCCCCAATGCTACTTACGCAAAGCCTATTGGGAGGATCATACATCACCCATAGGAAAAACACTGCCTAGTCTGGGTTTTCAAGTTATATTTTGTTGTAGGAGACGTACTTCCTAAACTGAGATTTTACCCTTTAAGAGACGCACTTCCTAGTTTGGATCATGTGTTGAATCACTGATGGTTTCTCCCCTAGGAGACACACTTCTTAGTCTGGGTTTTTCAGTATACACCAATAGGACACGCACTTCCTAAATTGTGATTTCATTCATAGGAGATGCACTTGTTAGCTTGAGTTGTTGAAGTTTCACAATTAGGAGATACACTTCCTAAGTTGATTTTCACTCATAGGAGACACATTTCCTAAATTGAGAGTTCATTCATAAGAGACACACTTCCTAGTTTGAGTCATTGAAGTTTCACCCCTTGGAGATGCACTTCCTAAGTCGATTTTCACATGTAAGAGACGCACTTCCTAAATTGAGAGTTCATTCATAGGAGGCGTACTTTCAGTTTGAGTCATTGATGTTTCACCCATAGGAGACGCGCTTCATAGATTGAGAATTCATTCATAGGAGACACACTTCTTAGTCTGGTACATTGAAGTTTTACCAATAGGAGACGCACTTCCTAATTTGAGAGTTCAGCCATAGGAGACGCACTTCCTAGTATGAATCATTGAAGTTTCAACTCTAGGAGATGCACTTCTTAGTCTGGGTCTTTCAGGATACACCTGTAGGAGACGCACTTCCTAAATTGAGAGTTCATTCATAAGAGACACACTTCCTAGTTTGAGTCGTTGAAGTTTCACCCCCAGGAGACACACTTCTTAGTCTGGGTCTTTCAAGATACACCTGTAGGAGACACACTTCCTAAATTGAAAGTTCATCTGTAGGAGACGCACTTCCTACTATGAGTCATTGAAGTTTCACTCCTAGGAGACGCACTTCCTAAGTTTATTTTCACCCCTAGGAGAAGCACTTCCTAGTCTGGCTTTTTCCGATTATATTTTATTTTAGGAGACGCACTTCCTGGATTGAGATTTCACCCCTAGGAGACACACTTCTTAGTGTGGGTCTTTCAGGGTACACCTGTAGGAGATGCACTTCCGAAATTGAGATTTCACCCCTAAGAGACGCACTTCCTAGTTTGAGTCATTTAAGTTCGGCCTTAGGAGACTCACTTCCTAGTCTGGTTCATTGAGGTTTTACCTATAGGAGACACACTTCCTAATCAAGGTCTTTCAAGTTATTCTTTTAGGAGATGGACTTCCTAAATTGAGCGTTCATTCATAGGAGACGCACTTCATAGTTTGGTTCATTCAAGTTTTACCCCTAGGAGACGCACTTCCCAGTTTGGTTCATTCAGGTTTTATTCTTAGCAGATGCATTTGCTAGTCAAAGTTTTTTTCATTTTACTCATAGCAGACGCACATCCTAGTCTAGTCTTTAGTTTACTCTCATCATTGCATCAATAGTATAAGTGGTATACAATTTTGCTAACAACTCAGAAATCTTCCTAGTGCAAACTGGGGCAGAATTGCAGGCACCCACCTGGAGAACAAGAGAAGATAGGTCAAGTTTCAAGGGAAAACAATTCAAGTTTCATAGGAAAAAAATACAATTCAAATGTTGGTAATCAGGTGCCCACCTGGAGAACAAAGGGAAGGCAGCAATGTTCAAAGGAAGACGGCTCAAGTTCAGTAAGTAAAGGTGATCAGCAAAAGTTAGTCGCGATCCAAAAAAAAGAGAAAGGCAAGAAGTGAATCCAAATGCAGAAGTTGATGAAAGATGTGAACTTCTCAAGACATGGTTGAGCTCACAAGCACTACTTGTCCGGTCTTAATTCGAAAAGCTGAAGAAGAACGAGTTAGCACCTGCAACTAAAAAGCGTCAAGATTAAAATCTAAAGTCTGCATGAAGAACCACTCAAGACTTAAGATCAAGCTTTAGAAGACTTATAGATAGGAATCTTGTAACTCGTAGTTGACAGACTTAGCTAGTTTTTTTCATTTCTTTTGATTTTTATGTAATAAGACTGCGGACCGGAACCTTGGCAGAACGGCACCTCGGCCGGATCTTCACCTCGCATACTCCATCATCTCATTTCTGAACTACACTGACCTGATTCATTTACAACCAAGGATATGTAGGCAAACTCGAAAGTAAGGTTTAGTCAAATCTTTCAAAAATGCTTCCCACAGAGTATTCAAACGGGCAAAAATCGCTCGTATCCGCTCACTTTTTCTTTGCACCAAAACTCTTTGTGTTTCCGAGCAAAGAGGGGAAGCTGTGAGCACATGACTTTTGCGCTATATGAATTACTCCCATAAAATATCAGAAAATAATTTTTCCCAATTTTTGCAATTTTATAGGATTTTTCTAGAATTTTATTAATTATTTGCATTTTTGTGCATATTTAATTTTCATTAAAAATAAAAAGAATACCAAAAATACCATGCATTGCATTTAGATTTTCATTTACATTTTAGGACTAGTTAATTATTTAGTTGCTTTAATTAAAAATGAAAATCACAAAAATGATTCATTTTTACATTCTTAGCTTTAAATTTTGGGTTATTATGTTTTCTCTTTTAATATAGGATCATTTCATTTTTATAAATATTATGGTTAGATAATTAGCTTAATTTTATAATTTGTATTAACTTGAGAATTTAGTTTAGATTTTAATTAATTAAAAAAAGAAAAAATAATCACAAAATAAAAAGGAAATAGGAAAGGGCTAGTTGTTTAAAATCGATTGGCCAAACACTTTATAAGCCCAAACTCTTTTTCCTTACCCAGCCGGAATTTAAGAAAGGCTTCAACCGCAAGAACAAAAGAATCAGACCCCCTCTCTCTCACGTCTTCTTCTTCGAGACTCCCAACTAGCCTAGTCATCTCCCTCACGCCGGAAAACACCTCCCACTGGATCCACATCTCCTCCACATACATTCACGCATATCAAAGCAGTATACCACATTTTATCTCTCGCAAGCTCTGTCGTTTAGTTCATACTTCTAATAGCTTATTCAGTTGGATCGAGGGCAATCAACTCGAAGGCCATAATTGTTCATCATATTGGTTTACTTTATTTTACTTGAATCCCTAGAATTAGTTCTTGTATTGTCAATTTGTACCAGGTGAAATCACACATCCTTAAAACTACTTACAAGTTTAATTGTTATCCGATTTTAAGGGTAAACAGTTTGGCGTCCATCATGGGGCTAAGGATAATAGTGATTTCCTAGTACAATTCCGTAACACATATAAATTTATACTTGTCCTTTGAAGTGTATTTGATTCCAGGGTCAACATGTCAAACTCTCAAGTAGCACCCACACAGACAGACGATGACCTTGGTCTCCATGGCAAGAATGACAACATAGCCACCCCAGGAAATAGAGTACCTCCATTCAATCCCGATAGAGCTCTATTCGTAGATCCAATCGATGCCAACTCCCATATTGCCATTAATGAGAATTTGGGCATCGATCCTGAAAAAAGCATCTGTAGAGATGCTTGAACAACTGATCATAATGCACAGGGAGGTGGAGAAGGCGAGATTTGCCTTTGAATGATATTTGAAATGTTGCAGACTCAACAAGCTGCAATAGCACAACTCTAAAATCAGAATCGTGCACCAAGCAGGATCGAGCTCATGCCATCGCGAGAAATTGTTCATAGAGCCGAAGAGATCGAATGGAGTAGAACCAGAGACCAATCCTGCTATTGTAAAGATGCTCGAGGAATTGATGAAGCGAATCGAGACAAGATAACAGAGGATCGAGGAAAACAATAAGAAAGTGGAAAGGAATTGATTCCAAAAAGTTTGTCCAAAAACCTTTTCCCCCAAGTGCGGTTCCGTATCCAATCTCAAGAAGTTATGTATGGCCGAGATCCTGAAATACAATGAGACAACAGATCCAAAAAAACACGTTACCTCATACACGTGCTCTACTAAGGGAAATGATTAGGAAGATGACGAGATTGAGTCCATTTTTTGTGATGACCCAAAATGTCATCACTTGTTTTTAAAATGAATTATGTGTTTTAAGGCCTTAGAAACCTCCTTTAGCATCACCTTAATTTGCATACGCAGTCCGTGCGCGTAGCCAGAAAGCATATATGTGGAAATCTATGAAAAATGATAAATTTTGACGATAAAATGAATTAATTTGACTTCGGTCAACGTTTTGGGTAAATAGACCCGGACCCATGATTCGACGGTGTCGGAGGATCCGTAGGAATATATGGTGCTTGGGTGTATGCATGGAATCAAATTACAAGGTCCCAAGCCCGTGAAATGAATTTCTGAAAGAAATTCTTTTTTGAAAAATATAAAGGGTTTTAAAGTGAAATGTTATGTGAAACCTGTGGTATCGGGATTGTATTATGGTTCCGGAGCCCGGTACAGGTTCAATATGATTTATATGTGTTGTCGGTAAAGTTTGGTAAGAAATGGAATCCATTTGACATGATTCGGACCTTAAATGCAAAATTTGATGTTTAAAGAAGGTTTGAGAAATTTCATAGATCTTGAGATTTAATTCGATGTTGATGATGTTATTTTGATGATTTGATTACACGAATAAGTCCGTAGAATATTTTTGAAGTTGTATGTATATTTAATTTGAAGCCTCGAGGGCTCGAGTGAGTTTAGGATAAGCCACAAACTGTATTTTGGACTTAGAGAATTGCAGATATTTTAGTTGCGTGTAGCAGGCATGTAGGCTTCGCATTTGTGAAGCTTGGCTCGCAAATGCGATATCGCAAATGCGGGCGGCTTATCATAATTTCTAAGAAAGCTCAGGCCAGCTCCACCTCACAAATGTGAGGAAAACCCATCACAAATGTGATGCCCCTTTTCCCAACCTGTAGTCGTAAATGTGACGCCCCTTTCGCAATTCCCCACTCGCAAATGCCAGAGTCCTTTTGCAATTCCCAAGCTAGCAGAGTTTATGGTTCGCAATTGCGAACCCTTGTTCGCATTTCCCACATCTGCAACCTGCAACTTATATACTTAGACGAATTTTAACCCATTTTCACATCTTTTCAAAACACAAGCTCCCTAGGGCCATTTTTCAAGAACAAATCTTCTCCCAAATCGATTGTACATTACTTTTAACTCGTTTTCTTCAATCATTAATACATTTTAACATGATTTCAACACGAAATTAATGATTTTCATAGGGAAAATTGGGTGTTTTGTGTAGAACCTAGGTTATTTTAAAAATTGGGGATTTGGACCTCAATTTGGGGTCCGATTTCAAAACAAATTAAATATTTGGGTTCGTGAGAGAATGGGTGATCGGGTTTTGGTTCGAACTTTGGATTTTGACAATGTGGGCCCGAGGGAGATTTTTGAATTTTTGGGTAAAAATTTTGGGAAATCCATTTTCATGCATTCAAATTGATTTATTTAGCATTTATTGATTTAATTAAGTAACTTGTGACCAGATACGAGCGATTTGACAACGGAATCAAGGGCTAAAGCGACAATTGAGATGTGAATTGCGTTCGTGGCATCGAGGTAAATATTTGGTCTAACCTTAGCTTGAGGTATTAGGAGTCGATTCCTATTTAATATGTGGTAATTTTGAGTTTGACGTATAGGCATGGTGACGAGTATCTATACGTTAGTATCAAGCATTCTCGTGGTTCTTATATTGTGATTATTATGACTTCGTTGTATCTTTCATGCCTTGGTGATGGTTTCTATATGTTGTGTAAAGTTTTTGGAAGGAATTGACCTATGAACATTGAGGAGCGTTGCCACAAGTTGTGTAATGAATTGAGAAAGTATAAGTGATAATTGAACCTCTAGAGCATTGGCTCGAGTTATGAAGTGAATTGTGAAGTAAAAATGAGGAAGAGAAGAGGTTATCATGCTGTCACCCTGGCTATTGTTGCTTTATTTGTTATCTCCCTTGCTGGGATGTTGAACATTATTAAAGTTGTTCCCTTGCCGGGACTAAATTGTTAAATTGTTGTTACCTTGCCGGAATTCTTATTATAATTTCATTTATTCCCTTGTCCTATTGTTTTTGATTATTGTTTGGGTGAGGAAGAGTGTTAAAGCACGAAGGATGATGCAATGTATGATTGTGAGGAAAGTGTGTAAAGTAAGAAGGGGGATGTCGTGCCACACGATATACCATTCCATGTCGACTATATTGATTATGTGGTGAGGAAAGAGACTAAAAGAACAAAGGGTGATGATGTGCACATTTTCATTATATGATTGATTTTGTGAGGACGAGAGTAAAAACACGACGGGTGATGCTGTGCATTTATTGATTTCTGATTCCTTATTGATATCCGGGATATATATTGCTTTTTTCATTTAACAGATGTCTTTATATCCGAAAAGTGGTATCTCCCTGTAGTATGCTCCCCCTCCCATACTTGATCATTTAAATTATGTATGTTTTTTCCGCTGGATATGTTGAATGGCACAAGTTATTTGGTAGTCTTGTCCTAGCCTCGTCACTACTTCACCACGGTTAGGTTAGGCACTTACCAGCACATGGATTCAATTATGCTAATACTACACTTTGTACTATGTGGAGATCCCGGAGAAGCTCTTGGACCATAGATTGGAGGCTACCTTCAGTTCACGCAGAGATCCAAGGTAGACCTGCAGGCGTCTGTAGGCCCTGGCATCTCCTTCTGTCCCTATTCCCTGTTTCATTTTCCTTACATTTAGAAATAATGTACTGTTATTTTCTTCAGACTTGTATGTAGAAAATCTTAGATTGTCTGTGACACCGTGAAACCAGATCTTGGGTGATTAAGGCTTGAGTAGTTGTAGTATATACAGATTTCAGATATTTTGTTGTTTTCTTTCGCATAAATTAAATTTTCATTGTTTATACATTATCTCTTTACGTTTATCAGAAAAGAATGAATGGATAATGAAGCAATGTAGTTTAAAGGATTGGCTTGCCTAGCTCATATTAGCAGGCGCCATCATGACTCCCGAGGGTGAGATATCCGGGCCATGACAAGTTGGTATCAAATCTCTAGGTTACATGGGTCTCACAGTTCATAGACAAGCTTAGTAGAGTCTAAGGGATCGGTACAGAGAGCTTGTATTTATCCCCCAGAGGCTGCAGAGTTAGGAAAAATTTCACATCTTTTCTTTCGTGTCATGTGGTTTTGTTTCTCAATGCTCATTAAATTTCTATTCTGTTCTCTCGCAGATGCCGAGAACACGTGCTTTCTCATCCACTGAACAGCAGCCCGAGCCCCCATCAACAGCTCCCACGAGGGAGATAGGGTGAGGCTGAGGTCGTGCTAGAGGCCAAGGTAGGGGCTGAGCTCAGCCCAGGGCAGCAACACCAACAACGGAGCCTCAGGTTGACTTTGATGATAAGGTTTCGGCACCAGTAGTTCCAGTGGGCCCAGCTCAGGTCCCGAAGGGGTTTATTGCTACCCAAGTACTCCAGGATGCTCTGATCCGTCTAGTGGGCCTTATAGAGAGTGTCACCCGGGATGTCTTTCTTCCTGTAGCACCAACTATCTCTTAGGCTGGAGGAGGTGCCCAGACTCCCGCTACTCGCACTTCGTTGCAGGTAGCTCCCCAATTTCAAACTCTAGCAGTTCAGTCAGTTGGAGCAGTTCAGCTGGGTATGGTAGCCCAGGCCGGGGATGGAGCAGCTATGTCTACCAATGTTTTGTGGAGATTGGATTGGTTCACCAAGCTCTTCACTACTACATTCAGTGGTGCACCTTCTAAGGATCCCTATGATTATTTAGACAGCTGTCATGAGGTTCTCAAGAACATGGGGATAATTGAGACCAATGGGGTCGATTTTGCT
This sequence comes from Nicotiana benthamiana, assembly GCA_034376525.1. Classification (NCBI taxonomy): domain Eukaryota; kingdom Viridiplantae; phylum Streptophyta; class Magnoliopsida; order Solanales; family Solanaceae; genus Nicotiana; species Nicotiana benthamiana. The sequence continues at coordinate 66,970,112 of CM067332.1, forward strand.
ACTTTTTTCTTGTCTGGATTCGTCAAGACTTGGTGAAGAGATTATTGGTTGGATAGAACAACCGGATCACCATCTTTAACTTTGGAATAGCTTACCTAGCTATTCCTGAAGAAGTTTTTCTCTATCACTCAAAGAGAGGCCGATCGGAGGCAGTTTGAGCGTCTCCAGCAAATTTCTATGAATGTTATCCAGTATGAGGCCAGATTTATTGACTTGGCTCATCATTCTCTTATCATTATTCCCATCGAGAGATAGAGGGCGAGGAGGTTCATTGATGGACTTACTCAGCTGATTCGTCTTCAGATGGCTAGGGAGACCAGGAGTAAAATATCTTTCTAAGAGGTGGCCAATCTAGTTTGAGAGTTAACATGGTTCTATGACATGTAGGTGGTCATGGGTCGGACAAGAGGCCCCATCATTCAGGAAGATTCAACGATACCTCGTCTGGGGATAGGGATTCGTATGGTAGAGCCATACTCCTAGGCTTTTTCAATCAGCACTCCAGGTTTCTCATGGTGTTTTAGGTAGCCATGGCCCTCAGATACAGTATTTTGATCAACAGTCCTACAGTGCACCACCAGCTCCTATTAGTGCACCGTCGCTTCAGTGTGTTTGTGGTGGTCATTCAGGCCGACAGGGCAAGCAATCTCAGCAGCCGAGGGCTTGTTACACTTTTGGTGATATGGGTCACATTGCTAGGTTTTGCCCTCGAGCACCGAGTAGCTCTCAGTATTAGGGTTCCCATGCCATAGTTTAGGCACCAAGTGTTCCACAGCCCGCCCAGCTAGCTAGAGGTGGGGGTAGAGGTATTAGAGGTGAAGCTCAGGCCGCTAGAGGTGGCAGAAAGCTAACGGCAGGCCATCCCAGGGATATGTTCAAGGTGGTGGAGCCCAACCCCGATGTTATGCTCTTCCATCCAGGCCCGAGGTTGAGGCTTCCGATGTAGTTCTCATAGGTACGGTTCTGGTTTGTGATAGAGATGCTTTCGTATTATTTGATCCAGGGTCTACATACTTGTATGTGTCGTTTTATTTTGCATCGTATTTGGTCATGCATAGTGATTCCTTTAGTTCTCATGTTTATGTGTCCACGCCGGTGGGTTATTCTATTGTGGTAGATCGAGTCTGTCATTCGTGTGTAGTTACTATTGGAGGTCTTGAGACGCGTGCAGATTTGCTTCTTCTGGACATGATTGAATTTGATGTCATATTTGGGATGGAATGGTTATCACCTTATCATGCCAAGACTGTGACCTTAGCCTTGTTGGATTTACCTTGTTTAGAGAGGAGAAGGACTCTTGGTTTTTCTGCCCGTAGTGTTATCTTTTATATGAAGGCTCGGCGTATGGTCGAGAAGGGGTGTTTGGCCTATTTGGCCTATGTTCGTGATTCTAGTGTTGAGGCCCCTTCTATTGATTCTGTGATGGTTGTTCATAAGTTTCCAGAGGTATTCCCTTTAGACCTGCCGGGTATGCCACCCGACAGAGATATCAACTTTTATATTGATTTGGCTTTGGGAACTCGCTATTTTTATCTTGCCGTATCGTATGGCCCAGCCTGAGTTGAAAGAGTTGAAGGAGCAGTTGCGAGATTTTCTTGAGAAGGGTTTTATTACGATGAGTGTTTCCTCTTGGGGTGCACTGGTGTTGTTTTTTAAGAAGAAGGATGGATCGATGCGAATGTGTATAGATTACTAGCAATTCAACAAGGTTATAATCAAGAATAAGTATCTACTGCAAAGTATTGATGATTTGTTCGATCATCTTCAGGATGCCAAGGTATTTTCAAACATTGACTTGAGATATGGCTACCATCAGTTGAGGATTAGGGCATCTGATGTCCCTAAGACAGCTTTCTGCACTCGGTACGAGCATTATGAGTTCTTGGTGATGTCATTTGGGTTGACAAATTGCCCAACTAATTTTATGGATTTGATGAACTGACTGTTCAGGCCTTTCTTGGATTCATTCGTGATAGTCTTCATTGATGATATTTTGATATATTCCTGCATCCGGGAGGAGCACGAGCAACATCTTAAAGTGGTTCTTTAGACTTTGAGGGATAGTCAGTTGTATGCTAAATTTTTGAAGTGTGAGTTTTGGTTGAGTTCGGTTGCATTCCTAGGTCATGTTGTGTCAGCAGAGGGTATTCAGGTTTATCCGAAGAAGCTTGAGGCAGTCAAGAACTAGCCTAGACCAGCATTAGCTACAGAGATACAGAGTTTCTTGGGATTGGCAGGTTACTATTGTCGGTTTGTAGATGGGGTTTCATCTATGTAGTCCCGATAACCAGGTTGACCTAGAAGGGTATCCAGTTCAGGTGGTTTGATGAGTATGAGGCGAGCTTTCAGAAGCTCAAGGCAGCTTTGACTATGGCACCAATGTTGGTTTTGCCCACAGGTTAAGGGCTATATACAGTTTATTGTGATGCATCTCGGATTGGTCTTGGTACGGTGTGATGAAGGATGGCAAGGTCATTGCCTATGCTTCGTGGTAGTTGAAGATTCACGAGAGGAACTATCCGGTTCATAATTTGGAGTTTGCAACCTTTGTTCACGCATTGAATATCTGGAGGAATTATCTATATGGGGTGGCGTGAGAGGTGTTCACAGACCACAAGAGTTTGCAGTATTTGTTCAAGCATAAAGAATTGAATTGGAGGAAGAGAAGATGGTTGGAGCTGTTGAAAGACTATGATATCACCATCTTATAGCATCTGAGAAAGACCGGGAAAGACCAGTATGGATGTTCAAGCTTTGTCCAGTCAGTTCATGAGGTTGGATGTTTCTGAGCCTAGCAATGTGTTAGCTTGCACCGTCACTCATTCTTCATTACTAAAGCATATCCGAGATTGGCAGTATTATGATCCTCATTTTGGTCCTTAGAGACACGGTGCAACACGGATGTACCAAGCAAGTTACTTTAGGTGATGATGGTGTTTTGAGATTGCACGGCTGAATTTGTGTGCCTATTGTGGATGTGCTTCGAGAGTTGATTTTAGAAGAGGCCCATAGTTCCCCGTACTCTATTTACACTGAGCAGATGTACCAGGATTTGCGGCAACATTATTTGTGACGGAGAAGGAAGAAGGATATCGTTGCACATGTGGCTCGATGTCTGAATTGTCAGCAGGTTAAGTACGAGCATCAGAAGTCTGGTGGTACATTTTAAAAGAATGAGATTCCTGAGTGGAAGTGGGAGCATATCACTATGGACTTTGTTGTTAGACTCCCACGACTTAGAGGAATTTCGATGCAGTGTGGGTTATTGTTGATAGGCTTACCAAGTCAGCGCATTTCATTCCCATGGCAGTTTCCTATTCTTTCGAGAGGTTAGCTAAGATCTATATCCGGGAGATTGTTCGTCTTTATGGTTTGCCCATGTTTATCATTTTGGATCGAGGTATGCATTTTACCTCGCATTTTTGGAGAGCAGCTTAGCGAGTGTTGGGCACACGTTTTGAGTTGGGCACAGTATTTCATCCTCAGACGGGCAGTCCCAGCGGACCATTCAGATTTTGGAGGATATGCTCCAAGCTTGTGTCATTGAATTGGGAGGCTCGTGGGAACAATTTTTGCCTTTAGCAAAGTTTCCCTACAACAACAACTGCTAGTCGAGTATCCGTTAGCTCTTTCTGAGGACTTTTATGGGCGGTGTTGGTCGCCAGTTAGATGGTTTGAGCCGGGAGAGGCTCGGTTGCTGGGTACGGATCTGGTTCAGGATGCCTTGGGCAAGGTCAGTATTATTCAAGATAGGCTTCGTACAGCTCATCCAAGTAAAAGAGCTATGCCAACCGCAAGGTTTATGATTTGGCAATCATGGTCGGTGAGTGGGTATTGCTTTGAGTATCGCCTATGAAGGGCGTGATGAGATTTGGGAAGAAGGGAAGCTTAGCCCTAGGTTCATTGGCCCGTTTGAGATTCTTGATCAAGTGGGAGAGGTGGCTTATAGACTTGTATTGCCGCTGAAATTATTAGCAGTGCATCCAATATTTCATGTGTCAATGCTTCGAAAAAATCAAGACAATCCATCCCACGTGTTAGATTTCAGTACTGTCTAGTTGGACAAGGACTTGTCTTATGAGGAGGAGGCAGTATCTATTCTAGACTGGCAGGTTCATCAGTTGAGATCAAAGATTTTTCCTTCTGTTCGTACTCACTAGAGAGGTCAGCCTGTCGAGGCATCGACCTGAGAGATCGAGAATGATATGCAGAGTCGTTATCTCCATCTTTTCCCTGAATTAGGTACTTCTTATGTCCGTTCGAGCACAAACAATTGTTTTAGAGGTGGAGAATGTGATGATGAAAATGGTCATCACATGTTTTTAAAATGAATTCTGCATTTCAAGGCCTTAGAAACCTCTTTTAGCATTACTTCGATTTGCGTGCATAGTCCGGGCACGTAGCCGGAGAGCCTATATGTGAAAATCTGTGAAAAATGATAAATTTTCACTATAAAATGAATTAATTTGCCTTTGGTCAATGTTTTGGATAAACAAACCCGGACCCGAACTCATGATTTAATAGTACCGGAGGGTCCACAGGAAAATATGGGACTTGGGCGTATGCCCGGAATTGAATTTCGAGGTCCCGAGCCCGAAATGAATTTTTGAAAGAAATTATTTTCTTAAAATATAAAGGTTTTTGAAAGTTAAATGTTATGTGAAACATGTGGTGTCTGGATCGTATTATGGTTTCGTAGCCCTGTACAGGTTCAATATGATTTATACGTGTTGTTAGTAAAGTTTGGTAAGAAATGGAATGCATTTGACACGATTCAGACCTTAAATCCAAAATTTGATGTTTAAAGAGGTCGGGATTCGCAATTGCAAACCCTTGTTCGTATTTCCCACATCTGCAACCTGCAACTTTTATACTTAGACAAATTTTAACCCATTTTCACATCTTTTCAAAACACAAACTCCGTAAGGCGATTTTTCAAGAACAAATCTTCTACCAAATCGATTGTAAGTTAATTTTAACTCATTTCCTTCAATCATTAACATCTTTTACCATGATTTCAACAAAAAATCAATGATTTTCATGGGGAAAGGGGGTGTTTTGGATAGAACCTAGGTTATTTCAGAAATTGGGGATTTGGTCGATTTGAGGTCCGATTTCAAAATAAATTATATATTTGGGTTAGTGGGGGAATGGTAATCGGATTTTGGTTCGAACCTCGAGTTTTGACCATGTGAGCTCAGGGGCGATTTTTGAATTTCTAGGTAGAACTATGGAAAATCCATTTTCATGCGTTCAAATTGATTCATTTAGCGTTAATTAATGTAATTAAGTAACTTGTGACTAGATATGAGCAAATTGGTGGTGGAATCAAGGGGTAAGGTGATAATTGAGACGTGAATTGCGTTCGTGACATTGATGTAAGTGTTTGATCTAATCTTAGATTGAGGGATTAGGGGTCGAATCCTATTTGCTATATGGTAATTGTTGAGTACGACATATAGGCATGATGACGAGTATCTACACGTTGGTGTCTACCATGCCCGTGGGTCTTATATTGTGGTTATAATGACTTCGTTGTATCTTTCATGCCTTGGTGATGGTTTCTTTATATTGTGTAAAGTTTGTTGAAGGAATTGTGACCTAAGAACATTGAGGAGCGTTGGCTCAAGTTGTGTAATAAATTTAGAAAGTGTACGTGATCTAGAGCATTGGCTCGAGTTATAAAGTGAATTGTGAAGTAAAAGTGAGGAAGATAAGAGGTTATTATTTTTTCACCCTTGCCGGGATATTATTGCTTTATTTGTTATCTCCTTTGCCATGATGTTGAGGATTATTGATGTTGTTCCCTTGCCGGGACTAAATTGTTAAATTATTGTTCCCTTGCCGGAATTCTTATTATAATTTCATTTATTCCCTTATCCTATTGTTTGTGATTGTCTTTTGGCTGAGGAAGAGTGTTAAAGCACAAAGGGTGATGCCGTGTATTGTTTTGTGAGGAAAAAGTTTAAAGCATGAAGGGTGATGCCATGTATGATTGTGAGGAAAGTCTACATGAAGGGTGATGACGTGCTGCACGATGTACTATTCCGTACCGATTATATTGATTATATGGTAAGGAAGAGAGTAAAAGAACGAAGGGTGATGCCGTGCACATTTTCATTATATGATTGCTTTGGTGAGGACGAGAGTAAAAGCACAAAGGATGATGCCATGCATTTATTGATTTCTTATTCTTTGTTGATATCCGAGATATATATTGCTTCATTCATTTACCTGTTGTCTTTCTATCTGAAAAGTGATATGTCCCTGTAGCATGCGCCCCCTCCCACACTTGACCGTTTAAATTCCGTATTTCTTTTCTGTTGTATATATTGAATTGCACATGTTATTTGCTAGTCTAGTCCTAGCCTCGTCACTACTTCGCCGAGGTTAGGCTAGGCACTTATCAACATATAGGATTGGTTGTGCTAATACTACATTCTGCATTATGTGTAGATTCCGGAGCAGCTATTGGACCATAGTTTGGAGGCTACTTTCTGTCCACGTAGAGATCCAAGGTAGACCTGCAGGCGTCCGCAGGCCCTGGTGTCTCCTTCTATCCCTATTCCCTGTTTCATTTTCCTTACATTCAGAAATAGTGTATTGTTATTTTCTTCATACTTTGTATGTAGTGAATTTTAGACCGTCTGTGACATTATGACACCAGGTTTTGGATGATCAAGGCTTGAGTAGTTGTAATAGATACATATTTCAAGTATTTTATTATTTTTTCCGCTCAAATTGAATTTCCGTTGTTTATACGTTCACTTTATGTTTCTTTGAAAGGAACGAATGGATAATGAAGAAATTTAGTTTAAAGGATTGGCTTGCCTAGCTCATATTAATATGCACCATCACGACTCCCGATGGTGGGAAATTTAGGTCGTGGTTGTATTGCTGAAGAAGTTTGGGGAAACTTTATTGAAGAGAGCTATGATATGGTACCATTACTTATTCTATTGACTCATTTGCTATGCTTGCAGATTCTTTTGTAAAGGTACATGCTGGAGATAATTAGGCGGGCACGAGAAAGTCAGACCTTTTCAAGGTAAGACAAAAAGACAATGAGATACACAGGGAATTCGTGTCTCGATTACAAATAGAATGGATGGATTTGCCACAGTCATCGACAACTGTATCGATCAAGCCTTTACTAAAGGTCTCAATGCTTGAAATTCATTAGCCTTACAATAGCTGAAACAAAATTTGATCGAGAATCGATTTTGCACATAAATCTGACCCTGTATTCTCATTACCCTATCATCACTAATGGTCACATCTCTGGTATTGTTTTGCTGAACTCTGTCCTTAAGGACAAGAAAATAAGGATCATCATACGGGTGCTCTCGGATAAAATAAAATAAGGAAGACCGAGAAATCACACAAGCCAATACCCGACTGGGCTCCGAAATATCCAATCTCACGAACCGATTGGCCATGGCTTGAACATCAACTGCAAGAGGCCTCTCCCTAAAAGGAATATACGTCAAACTCCCCATACTCACTGCCTTCCTACTCAAGGCATCGGCCACCACATTGTCCTTCCCCGGATTGCACAAAATAGTGATATCATAATCCTTTAGTAGCTCTTAACATCTCCGCTACCTCAAATTGAGATCCTTCTATTAACGTGTAACGACCTAACCGATCGTTTTGAGATTAACACTTTGCTCACCATTTTCACGCGTTCCTAGCTCTGCGTGATGTATCAACACTTATGTAAATCGTTGGTTTTGGTTTTTAGGGCAATTGGAATGAATTTGGAAGAAACGTTATCAGTTTGAAGCTTGAATTTGAAAGGTTAACCAAGTTTGACAAGTGGTATATGATATCGGATCGAAATTTTTATGATGTGGTTAGCTCTGATAGGTGATTTGGGACTTAGGATCATGAGCAGAATGCATTTTGGAAGCCCGTGGAAGGTTTAGGCTTGAATTGGCAAAATTAAGATTTTCATGTTTTCTGGTTGATAGGTGAAATTTTGATATAGGGGTCAGAATGGAATTCCGAAAATGGAAGTAGCTCCGTTGTGTTATTTGTGATGTGTGTGCACATTATTAGGTCATTCGGACGTGGTTTGGTTGGGTTTTTTTATCAAAAGAGAAATTCAGAAGATTTTGGAAACTTAAGCTTGAATCCGATGTGTTCTGGTCGATTTGATGTTGATTGAGGTTTTTTGAAGATTGGTACAAGTTTGGATAAGGTTTTAGGATATGTTAGTGCCTTTGGTTGAAGTCCCTAGGGCTCACGTGAGTTTCCGATGGTCAACCAGACCATTTCATGCCTTGGAAAAGTTGCAGAATTGCAGGTTTAGCTGTAGCAGAGTTTCCTTCTCTGCGATCGCGTAGGGGTTCCTGCGATTGCATAGAAGCTTTTTAGGGGGCAGTCTATTTGTTCTTCGAATTCGGAAAGGTTGAGTTGTTATCGCATAGAGTGGTGAAGTAGTTGATCGCGAACGCGTGGTAAAGGTCGTGTTTGCGTAGAATTAAGCTGACCTGGGGTCTTAGCTTGGATTTGTTCATTGCGAAAGTGGTAGGCAGTCCACGATCGCATAGAGTTAGTTGCCGAGGCAACACGTTCACATGTTGTTTTATACGTTCGCATAGAGTAATTTTTGGGAGCTGAGGAATTGTGCTTCGCGATCGCGAAGGTTGTCCCGCAATCGCGATGAAGGAAATTTAATAGTTTTGCAGAATGTTTTAAATGCTCATTTATGTGAATTTAAGGCTAAGTTCCTCCATTGTTGGTCGATTTTAAATCTTTTTGAAGAGGATTGAAGAGGGATTCAAGGGAATCACTTGTAGGTAAGATTATTAGTCTTAAAACTCGATTCTAATGTAAATTCCACCTAGTAAATCATGGAAATTAAGTCAACAAATTGAAGAACTAGGGCTTGGAAATTTAGACCTTTGATTGAGGATTTGATGGACCATTTGAGGTCCGATTTTGATGTTCTTCATATGGGTAGCCTCATGAGGGAATGAGGATTCCATTGATGTTTATTTTTTGAGATTCCGAGACGTGGGCCCGGCGGCCGGGTTGGAGTAATTTCGGGATTTGTGATGGTTTTCGAATATTTTTGAGTGGGCTTCATTTCCTTAGCAAATATTATTAATTATGTACTGATTGTTGCTAGATTTAGAGCATCCGGAGGTCGATTTGTGCGGGCAAAGGTATGCGGGTTAGAGTTTTGACCGGAGCAAGGTGAGTAATGTTTGTAAATGATGTTCTAGGGGTATAAAACCCCGGATTGCACATCGTTATGCTATATTAAGGTGATGCTCACGCTAGATGACGAGTGTGGGGTCGTGCTTTGTTGGGGATTGGGACGTAGTCCATTCCGAATGATTGTTTTACTGTGTATTTTCTTGGAAACTATTTGCTATCATCATGTTTGGGGTTGAATGCCATACTTGGCCCTCGTGCCCACTATGTTAACCCTTCGGGTATTTTTATTGATATTTACTTATTATTTTAACTTTAACTTGTACTCAGGCATGCTATATTCGACGGTTTTAAAACTCTACTCCGTTTTAACACTTGAAATGATATTATAAATGATATTTTAGGCATAACATCATGTTTTACTATTGCTCGAGTGGCTTATGTGATTTTTGACTGAATAAGGTCGAGGACATGTATTGTGAGGATACTTTTGGGTCGGGCTGCACGCCGCAGCAGTGATATTTTGATTATGATAATGAGGTCGAGGGCTTGAGATTGTGCACCATGAGGTGGCTTGATATTGATATGAGGTCGAGAGCCTGATTATGATGCCATGTGACGACTTGATATTGCGCTTGGGCCACAAGGGCCCCTCCAGGAGTCTGTACACCCCCAGTGAGCGCGAGTACCTATTGTGATGTGAGATTTGAGCCCGAGGGGTTGGTATTGCTCTATGTAATTGCCTGAGGGGCTGGTATTATTCTGAGATATTGCTCGGGGGCGGATTTATTGACATTGTGCTCGAGAGAGGAACCTTATGTGTTTATCTTTCTTACTTGACTGTCATTTACCTGTTTAATTGTGTATTTGTGACCGAGGGCCAAATGTATTGTGCCTATCTGCACTAATTGTTTGCATTCATTTGCGTAATTTTTGAAAAAGTCATTTTTAAAGAATTTTAAACTGAGCTAAGATGATTTAAGAGATTTCACAGCTTTATTGCTTCCTTAATGGTTCATACCACTTTTATACAACATGTTGATGCACTTTTCATGATTTCTTATCGCTCAGTCTTTAGTTATGACTATTACTCATTGATTTGGAGTACTGACTCTATTCCCTAAACCTTGAGTGCAGATTGAGGTATTTCTGCACCCGGTAGAGGGTATTGGATGAGCAGAGGCAGGGTCATTGGAGTTTAGCAAGGTAGCTGTCCGACGTCCACAGTGCTGCTTTACTCCCTCTTGATGTCATTAGACTATATTAGGTATATTTCTAAAATATTGTATTCTATACCTTAGTAGATGCTCGTGAATTATGACACCCCGATGTTGGGCTATATTCATTTTTGCACTTGGTCTATTTCGCTAAATCTGTATTTGCTAGGGACTTATCCTTATAAATGACTTAAATTGACTTGTTAAACTGTTAAAACTGAATTTGGGAATTGTGTCGGCTAGCCTTGACTTTACGAGAGGTTCCATTACGACCGAGTCCAATTTGGGGCCGTGACAAGTTAGTATTAGAGCCTAGGTTACATATGTCTCACGAGTCATGATCAAGTTTAGTAGAGTCTCGCGGATCGGTATGGAGACATATGTATTTATCCCCGAGAGTCTGCAAAACCTTTAGGAAAAACTTTTGATTCTTGAATTCTTATCGTGCATCCTTGATTCAGCCTGAAAAGTAACTTTTGAAATTCCTTCCATGTATTCGTATGCGCGCATAAGCGCTCAGTATTAGATGTGCATCGACAGCTTGTGGTTCCTTGATCGAGGGGTGAGATGTGATCTTTGTGCATTGATGTAGGTCTAGTCTTGAGGACTCGAGGCAAAATTTTTGCATATTGCTTAAGCACCGAGGTGCTAATTTTGTGAGCACGTATTTTTGAATTTACATGTTCTGTTGTGTCCCTAATGAGGGAAGTAATGACTGGATAGCTACGTGATGAGAATGTGATGACCGAGAGATATGTTCATATGAACTGAATGAGGCAAGAAGGGTCTGCTTTGGCCAGCAAGAACTATTTGGTGTTTTATTTCCATCGTGATTGGATGAATAGCCCCAAGTTATGGGTGTGTGGAGAATATTGTCATGTTTCCTACTTGGGAATGAACTAAAATTTCATGTTGCGGTATGAGTTCAGACTCAGGAGATTTAAGTGACGGTGTAATGCTTATGGCGCTAGAAGGTATACAAAATGCTAGTTTGAGGCGAAGTAGGTGGGTTATCTCTTGTAGAGTGTTCTGAAGTTGTGTGATCCTTATGTTATTTGTTAGAAGATCTCATTCACAAGTGAAAATATGTGTTGAAATTTAAATTTGGGGTCGCTTAAGAGAGTGGATTTGATTGTTGCAACAATAAATGCGAGATTTGCAGAAGATTTAAAGTACTGGATGGTCTGGGTTTCATGAGCTTACAAATATTGAGTTTAATCTCACTATGGTATTATGGTAGCAATGGAGTATATGCGTTATGAGTTGTTGCGTGTTTTGGTCTATGGTTTCGAGCTAAGTGGGGGAGTCTGCTATTGATTAGTTGATTGTACGGTTATGTGCTATGTTGGTTCCAGTTTGAGGCATATGGTAGAATCAGTTACGGCTTACGGATATTGAGACCAAAGATGGCTCGAGTAAAGGAAAATTCTTAATAGAGGATATAATATAATTCATGGGTGTGTGAGAATTATAGAATGTCGTGAGTTGTTGCTGGTAACTAATGCTCGGTGCGTAGAAAAGGAAGTGGCTTGGTTGTATTAAGGTAAGGTTACCTGCTGCAATGTCAAAAGTACTAATAAGGCATTGGTTGTTCGGTTATTTTGATCAGGTAAATTGCAGTTTGAGTAGGGTGTATGACTCTAGAGAATGGTTCTAACACGTTCAAGGTTTTACATGTAATAATTGGAGATTTCAAGTATATAATTTAGCTAGAAACAAAGGTTTGCATTGGAGGGTGCCGAGACTGTGTCATTCTATATCAATTATGGGATTCTATATATCAGTATTAGAAAGTTAATTGTTCTAGATTCGCAGGAAGTCTCTTTGGAGTAGGAATATTGAACGTGGAGCTTTTAGAACATTTAAGAGAGTACTCGGCGGCTTATGAGCCTTAGAAAGCGTGGCTTTATGCTTAGGTTTCATGTGGTAAATCTAGGTTGAGGAATAATGGTGTTATAGCAAGAAGGAGTATCAAGTTGAAGGTAAGCCAGAAGGAAACCTGGATAGATGGGATAGCTTGGTAGTAGACCGAATCGGTTGGTAAGAATATGAGTAATTCCTTGGGTGTGAACGGAGTAATGAGTTTCTGTAGGTGGTTCGCGGTAATTCTCTTGCTGCGTAGGTTGGTTGAGTTAGAAGGAGTCAGTCCTGACGGTTTAGTTTTTTTGCGAATGGAATTCAGAAAGTTCCAGATGATTATTACCACTGTTAGAGTGTTTATTTTCCACGGGCATGAGGAGCAGGGAATGTATAGTGATCTTCTCGCAGATGAGGTCCAATGAAAAAGTTCTTGGCTAGTTGCGTACGTAGTTGCGTGTGGCTCGAAATTGATATGACGTTCTCATGTTATCCTAGGACAATATGGTATATGCAGTATGTTGTGGAGGATGGAGATTTGTAGGTGTAAGGTCACATATCAGTTCTGAAAGGAAAGTCACAATTCTTAGGTAGCATGGACAATTTTAAACAATTAGAGAAATAAGTTTCAGATGATTAAGGAAATGGTATTGCTGATTGGGGTGATTTCACGATGGTATATGTTTCAGGAAAAGGCAATGCGATTAAGTTTATGGTACTACAGTAGTATTGCAACACTCTTTATAGATCGACTGCGGATATTTGAGTTTGCTCGATGGCATTAGAGAATTTTAGAGTATCTCTTGTGGAATGATTAAGTAGTAGATGTATGGTATGTATTCAGACGGCGGAACCAGGATCAAGTATGGTGATTCGTGTTCTATATGGAGTTGGAGACTGGAAGTTCTCATATTCAGGCTATAGTGTGGTTGTAGGTCGCGTGCATCAGCACTATGTAGTGACTATCAGGGTTTGGAGACCCGAGTGGATGTTTGGCTGCTTGGTATATTAGATTTCGATGTAATATTGGGTATAGAGTGGTTATCTTTATGTCGTGTTATTCTGGATTATTGTGCTAAGGAGACGATGTGGGCTATGCTTGGAATGCTATGGATTGAATGGCGAGGTTTGGTCGATTTTGTTCTTAGTAGAATGGTTTTATATTTCAAAGGCCTAGCGGATAGCTGTGAAGGATTGTCTTGCCTATTTGGCCTTTGTGATGGATGTTAGTGTAGAGACTCCTACAATTGATTATGTTCAGGTGGTGAGGGATGTTTCCAGATGTGCTCTTATGGCCGAGCATGTTGCCAGGCGGGGTTGTTGATTCGGTATGGATTTGGTGTAGGGCACCATAGCGTATGGCACTGGCAGGGTTAAAGGTTGAAGGATCAGCTTCAAGAACTCCTTCATAAGGGTTCATCTATTGATTCGGTGCAGGGCGTCATAGCATATGGCACCGGCAAGGTTAAAGGAGTTGAAGGATCGACTTCAGGAACTCCTTGATAAGGGTTCATTGGTTGGCCCATATGGATGTATGTTTTACATCGAAACGGCTTCGTTGACTTTGAGTTTCCATTGGTGAGGGATGTGTTGATTAAATTGTTATTGAGCTATTAGTGTTCTAAGTTTATATATAAGTTCCTTTTACATATTGCGAGGCGTTGGAATTTGTTTGTTATTGGCACATGTGTTGTGGTTCTATTGGGGTTTCGTAGTGGAATTCGAGCAAGAAGAGCATTGGGTATTGCTTGGCGGATGGCATATCAGATATGTCCTTTCGGGTTGTGTAATGTTATTTCAAATGCTTTGTGGTGGTTATGATGGTTTCTTTGGTTTTAGAAATCATATCGCGCATGGTTGTCGATTTTGAGCATAGTGACTTGAGGTGTTTCATGAGGACTAGTGTTTGGATGAGGTCGCGCATTTGAGCGAAGTTATGTAGAGGTATGATTCTGTGGATTGGATTAGTGTGTTTTATTTCTATGATGCGTGAACGGTGCTCATCATTTGTGTTGAGTTGGTACCTGTGAGCTTGCAGTATGGCTCTTTAATTTCTGTCATTTTTATGATTTGAGTATGTTTGAATTGTTGCTTATTGGTGCGCGGATTGTGCAAGTTGTGGCTTTATTTTGTATTGAGGCATCATGTCACCATAGTAGTTGTATTGGATTAGATGAGATCGTTGGATCGTTAATGAATACAAATGGATTTGGTTTCAGCATGGAAGAATGATAATATCTAGGTTCGGCTCAGAAAATTGCTATGGTCCTTAACAAAGGAGAAGTGGCTTCATGAATGGTTGATCTAAAAAATGGTTATGGTTTACTACGTGTTTCATTTATCATTGACAGCATATGAAAGTGTTGGAATGAGACTTTAGTTGATAAGAGATTTTCTATCGATATTCGGTTGTCGTGTGTAGCTACGGTGATTAGAAGTTTTCATTACGAGTGTTTGAGTTATGTGGTATATCATGTAATTGCACATGAAGTTACAGATATGGTCTGTTATAGCTTATTCGGACTTATTCATAGTATAAATGTGAGATTTTGATCGTATTGATGATTTCAGAAGTGGAAATGTGATTTTATGGTTTATGTGATAGATTGGATTGTGAAGTTTCAGTTAAATGTGTTATCAGGCATATATAAAATAGGGTTACATGGGATCACCCACGGGTATATGCATGGTAAGTTTATTCAACGATTGATTGGGTTTTGGAACAACTATGGGCACATTCGATGATGAACCTATGTTTAAGTGGGGGAGGATGTAATGACCCGAGCGATCGTTTTGAGATTATGCACTTTGCTCGCTGTTCTTGGGCATGTCTAGCCCTCTGTGATGTATTGAGACTTATGTAAATTGTTGATCCTGGTTTTCAGGTTAATCAGAATGAATTTAGCAGAAACGTTATCAATTTGAAGCTTGATATTTGAAAGGTTGACCAAGATTTGACTTGTGGTATATGATACCGGATCGGAATTGTTATGATGTGGTTAGCTCCGTCAGCTGATTTGGGACTTAGGAGCGTGAGCAGAATGCATTTTGGAAGTCCACTTGAATTTGCGAAATTAAGATTTTGGCATTTTTCGGTTGATAGGTGAGATTTTGATATAGGGGTCGTAATGGAATTCCAAAAGTGGAACTAGCTCTGTTGTGTCATTTGTGATGTGTGTGTAATATTTTAGGTCATTCGGACGTGGTTTAATTGTGTTTTTGATCAAAAATGGAATTCAGAGATTTTGGAAACTTAAGTTTGAATCCGATGTATTTTGGTTGATTTGATGTTGTTTGAGGTATTTCGAAGATTGGTACAAGTTCGAATACGGTTTTAGGATATGTCGATGCCTTTGGTTGAGGTTCCAGGGGCCTCGGGTGAGTTTCAGATGGTCAACCGGTCCATTTCATGCCTTGGAGAAGTTGCAGAATTCCAGGTTCAACTGCCGTAGGGATTCCTTCTCTGCGATCGCGTAAGGGTTCCTACTATCACATAGTATCTTTTCAGGGGACAGTCCATTTGTTCTTCGCGTTCGTGAAGGTTGAGTTGCGATTGCACAGAATGGTGAAGATATTGATCGCGAACGCGTGGTGAAATTCGCGTTCACGTAGAGTTAAGTGGACTTGGGGTCTTAGCTTGGATTTGTTCACTGCGAATGTAGTAGGCAGTCCGCGATCGCGTAGAGTTAGTTGCCTAGGAATCGCGTTCACAGGGTGTTTTATGAGTTCGCATAGAGTAATTTGTGGGAGCTGATGAATTGTGCTTCGCAATCGCAAAAGTTGTCCCGCGATCGCGATAAAGGAAATTTAAATGCTGGGCAAAATGTTTTAAGAGCTCAGTTTCGCAAATTTGAGGCTAAGTTCCTCCATGGTTGGTCAATTTTGAATCTTTTTAAAGAGGATTGAAGAGGGATTCAAAGAGAATCACTTGGAGATAAGATTCTCGGACATAAAACTCGATTCTATGTGAATTCCACCTAGTAAATCATCGAAATTAAGTAAAAAAATTGAAGAACTAGGGCTTGGAAATTTAGACCTTTGATTAAGGATTTGATGGACCATTTGAGGTCCGATTTTGATGTTCTTGTTGTGGGTAGACTCGTGAGAGGATGATGATTCCATTGATGTCAATTTTGCTAGATTCCGAGATGTGGGTCTGGGGGCCAGGTTTGGGTATTTCGGGATTTGTTATGTCTTTCGAATATTTTTGAGTGGGCTTTGTTCCCTTAGCATTTATTAATGATTATGTACTGATTGTGGCTAGATTTGGAGCATCTGGAGGTCGATTTGTATTGGCAAAGGCATCATAGGCTAGAGTTTGGACCGGATCAAGGTGAGTAATGATTGCAAATGATATTCTGAGGGTATGAAACCCCGGTGCTATATTGAGGTGTCACACACGATAGGAGCTTGGGGTCGTGCACTGTTTGGGATTATGACGTAGTCCATCGTGAATGATTGTTTTACCGCATATTTTATTAGAA
This sequence comes from Nicotiana benthamiana, assembly GCA_034376525.1. Classification (NCBI taxonomy): domain Eukaryota; kingdom Viridiplantae; phylum Streptophyta; class Magnoliopsida; order Solanales; family Solanaceae; genus Nicotiana; species Nicotiana benthamiana. The sequence goes on from CM067332.1 coordinate 66,986,835, forward strand.
ACTATTTGCTATCATTATATTTGGGGCTGAATGCCATATTTGGGACTCATGCCAACTATGTGAACCCTTTGTGGATTTTTATTGATATTTCCTCACTGTTTTAACTTTAAACTTGTACTCATGTATGTTATATTCTACTATTTTCAAAACTCAACCACGTTTACTCTGTTCTAACACTTGAAATGATATTCTAAATGATATTTTGGGCTAAGCATCATGTTTTACTAATGCCTGAGTGGCATATGTGATTTTTGAATGAGTAAGGCCGAGGGCCTGTATTGTGAGGATACTTTTGGGTCAGGCTGCAGGCAGCAATAGTGGTATACTGATTATGATAATGAGGCCAAGGTCCTGAGATTATGCGCCACGAGGTGGCATGATATTGATATGAGGCCGAGAGCCTATTTATGATGCCACGAGATAACTTGATATTGCGCTTGGGCCGCAAAGAGCCCCTCCCAGAGTCTGCACACCCCTAGTGATTACGGGTACCCATTGTGATGTGAGATTTGAGCTTGAGAGTCTGGTATTGTTCTATGTGATTGCTCGAAGGGCTGGTATAGCTATGAGATGTTGCCCAAAGGGAGAATTTGTTGACATTGTGCTCGAGGGGCGAACTTTCTTGCTTGCCTGTTATTTACCTGTTTAATTATATATTTGTGCCCAAGGGGCATATTTTCTGTGCCTATCTGCACTAATTGCTTGCACTCATTTGCGTAATTGTTGAAAAAGTCATTTTTAAAGAAATTTAAACTGATCTAAGATGCTTTAAGATATTTCACAGCTTCATTGCTTCCTTACTGGTTCGTACCACTTCTATACAGCATGTTGATGCACTTTTCATGATTACTTATCGCTAAGTCTTTAGTTATGATTATTACACACTGAGTTGGAGTACTCACTTTACTCTCTACAGCTTTTGTGCAAATTCAGGTATTTCTACACCCGGTAGCGGGTATTGGCTGAGGAGAGGCACAATCATTGGAGTTTAGTGAGGTAGATGTCCGACGTCCGCAACCCTTCTTTACTACCTCTTGATGTCATTATACTATATTTAGTATATTTAAAATTTTGTTGTATTCTAGACCTCAGTAGATTCTCGTGACTTGTGAAACCTAGATGTCGGGCTTTATTCATTTCTACACTTGTTCTATTTACCTAATGCTGTATTTGTTAGGGATTTATCCTTATAAATGACTTAAACTGACTTATTAAACTATTAAAACTGAATTTGGGAATTGTGTCAGCTAGCCTTGTCTTAATGAGAGGTGCCATCGCGACTGGGTCCAGTTTAGGGTCGTGACAAAACAAGTGCTCGAGGCTACGATGATCAGTAAACACCTCACAAGACATATCATAAAGATAATGCCTCTAAATCTTCAATGCTTGAACAATGGAAGCCAACTCCAAATCCTGAACATGGTAGTTCTTCTCATAGAGCTTCAACTGACAAGAAGCATATGCAATAACTCTACCCTCCTACATCAAAACACACCCAATACCAACTCCAAAGCATCACAATACAGTGTATATGAACTTGAGCTGATGGCAAAGCTAACACTGGAGTTGTGGTCAAGGCAGTCTTGAGCTTCTGAAAGCTCCCTTTACACTCATCCGGCCACATGAAAGGAGCACCCTTTTAATAAAACTTGGTCAAGGGTGATTCAATAGATGAAAATCCTTGAACAAACCGACGGTAATAACTTGCCAAACCAAAGAAGATGCAAATCCCTGTGGTTGAGGACGTTCTGCGCCAACTCTGAATTGCCTTTATCTTCTTCGGATTAACCTGAATACCCTCACTGGACACCACGTGCCCCAAGGAAGCCACTGAACCGAGCCAAAACTCACACTTGGAGAACTTTGCATAAAGCTTATCCTCCCTCAATCTCTGCACCACAATTTTCGAATACTCTACGTGCTCCCCCTGACTATGCAAATACACCAGAATATCATCAATGAAAACCATGACAAACGAGTCGAGATATGGCAGGAACATGTTGTTCATTAAATGCATGAACGTTGCTGGGGCATTGGTCAAAGCAAAAGTCATTACAAAGAACTTATAGTGACCATATCTGGTCCTGACAGCTGTCTTAAGAATATCCGAGTCCCTGATCTTTAGCTGGTGATACCCTGAACGAAGATCAATCTTGGAGAACACCTTCGCTCCATGAAGCTGGTCAAATAAATCATCAATGTGAGGCAAATGATACTTGTCAACTACCTGGAATCGATACACATCCTCATAGTGCAAACCTTTCTCTTCACCAATAAGACTCGCGCACCTCACAACGACACACTAGTCCGAATGAACCTCTTAGCAAGAAGTTCATCCTTCAACTTATTCAACTCCGCTGGATCCATACGATATGGTGGAATAGAGATGGGCTGAGTTCCCGGCACCAGGTCAATACCAAAATTGATATCCCTGTCTAGTGGCATGACCGACAGCTCTGCATGAAATACACCAGGAAAATCCCTCATTATGGGAACAGAATCAATAATGGGAGTCTCTGCATCGACATCCCTCACAAAGGCCAAGAAAGAAAGACAACCCTTCCCAACCATATGTTGGGCCTTCAAGAATGAAATTGCCCTACTGGGAACATAATATGTCGAACCTCACCACTCAATATATGGCACACCCGACATAGCCAATGTCACTGTTTTAGCATGACACTCTAATATAACATGATGATAACTAGAAATTTTATTTTATTTTATACTCCTTTTTACTTGAGTTTTGGATTGAAAATGTATACGAATAGTCCCAGAAGCATACATGTTGTACTTGTTTGCAGGGTTTGGTCAAAAAAGTGACAAGAAGTCAAAACTAGCTCAAAAAGGAGTGAGACCTGCACAAGTACCAAGAATAAGTCAAAGCACTCCAGAAGCATAAAATCCATTGCAGCAACAATATATCCACCACGGTCGCGGTCCATGTAGTGCGGTCTGCGGTGGGTAAGATTAGAGAGGTGCATTCTTGGGGTTCTAAGAAGTACTATCCGCAAAAGATTTTTCGCGCCCGCGATAGCCTCATCGCGATTGCAGTCCATTTGTTGCTGTCTGCAGAGAGGGGATTCAGAGAGCACAAGATTTCGGAAGTTTCAAGACACCGCAGCCGTAGTCCATTTGTTGCGGTCCACGGTGAAGAAACTGCGGCCGCGGTGCATTTTATGCGGTCCGCATTGGCCAAATTATAATAATGAGAAGTGAAGCCAAAAAAGCCTCACCGCGGTTGTGGTACCTCTGTCAGGGGTATTTTGGTCTAGAAATTTTGGCATTGTATAAGGCCGTTTTGGATATATTTTGAGTAATTTTGTAGCTAGTACAACATTGAATCTTCAATTCTTAGTTTTTAATCATATTATACGGGTTATTCTTATGGGTCTTTTTTTTTACAGCTTAGATGTTTATAGGTGGTTGATATTTGGACTGATTTGTACTTTCCATGTTGACTTAGTGGTTGCAAATACTAATTGTGCCTTTTTGACTTAGGTTCTTCTTGAGAAAGAGAGTTTGAGACTAGGAAAATTAGTCCAACAAGTAATTGGATTGTATTCAAGAAATTGATAGCCCTAATTAAAATATTAAACCTAAAGATAGTAGTTGATATCCAATTTCTCTCTCTCTCTCTCTCTCTCTCTCTTTATATATATATATATATATATATATATATATATATATATATATAAGTATATCCAAGTCTTCCATTATTTTTCCTTAATATTAATAATTTTAAATCAATTTATTCCCCTATTTTTACCCATAAAAAATCCAATAATTATTTCTAAGATTATCATTTTCGCTGACTCACTTGCTGAACTTTTATGTTTATGCTAAAATATGTCCAAGGTAAGTTTAATATATTTTTACAATTTAATTTAGTATTTCTAAAGCTAATTGCACATAATTGCAATATTAGCCTTTTTAGGTTTAAACTTGTCTCGTGCTTATAAAATGGGATCCTATATTTTTAAACTGTTATTATATGTTACAAATCATTTTCTAAAAATTAATTTATTATTTTCTATAAATTAAATAGGAAAAATTGGCTATTTAAATAATGGCCCAATTTCATTTCAATTGTAATCCAATTTTGACCCCAATTGAACCTCGACCAGATTGCAAATTAGTTCGATCTAAACCCAGTTTCATAACTCGTCCATTTGCCCATTTTAATCCAGGTCGTTGAATTCAGATCAACGGCCAAAAATCATCCTAGCCTTCATTAATTCCAAATGACCCCCAAAACCTGATCATTTCTCACAATCCGCTGCCTTAGAACCCCTTCCGTCTCAAACACTCTCTGCAACATCCCCCAACCCTAGTCGCCGCCACCCTAATCAACCCTAATCCATGGCCTTCCGAGGTCATCTGATACCAATACCAGCATTCTAAGGCTTCTATGTGTTCGGTTCTATGGTCTCATGATCACACTTTGAAGGGATTTGGTCTAGTCCTTGCTCGATGACCTTTCTCCAGTCATCCCAAACTTTCTTTCTCCGGTCAACCATGGCCATTCGAGTCAGACCTTTGACTCTCCTAGTTAGATAAGTAACTTTTAAGGCCTTTCTCATTGCTTTTGGGTTCTTCGAAACCCCTAATCTCTAAGAACTTTTCGACTTCTTTCATATCTACCTTAGATCCATGCTTGCCATGAGTTTTTAAACATCTTCTCAAAGCTTCTTTAACTTTGCTTCCAAAATGATTCTTCATTTTTTCCCGATTAGGGATTTTCTTTTTAAATTATTTGAACCTCTTCTCTGATTTTAAGGTGTTTCTGATTTTGTTATGTTCTCTTCACGTTTTTCTTCTATACGATTGTTTGTTGAAAATCCTAATTTCTTTTGGTTCGTTTGATTTTCTTAAAATATTTGCTAGTATTTGTTTGATTTATTTATCATCATTAAACTCGATTGTCATTAAAACCCTAATTTCTTTTGGGTCTCATTCGAGTTCTAAAGCTGTTTGTTAGTCGAGTGCTTGTTTGGTTAAGTATTTGTTCGATTTATTTGTTTATCATCTTTTAAGCTTGACTATTGTTGAAAAATCCTATATTTTTGGGTTTGAATATGTTCGTTGAATACCTGACTCGAAATGAAAGTTCCCTGTTTCTGAATCTCTTTCTTTATGTGAGTCCTCTAAGTGTGTGTTTTTACTATCATTAAAACTCGATAATTCAAGAAACCCTAACTTTTTTGAAGGGTTTTCTTATTTGTTACTGTGGACCATTTGTATGCTTCTGATACTCTATTTCTCATTACTATTGATTCAATATGAGTTGACCTACTTGATTATTATGCTTCAAGTGTTTGTTATCTACTGAACTTTGTGCTACTATTGCATGTTGTTTCTTTTGTCAATAGGTTTGGCCTCGCATGTCTATTGTTTGTTCACTCTATTTATATGCCGAGGTTCATTCTTTGATTGATCTTCAATCTTGGGACTGCTTTCAAAAACTTTCTTTTGTGAACTCTAATTTGTTAGAATATACGCTTAACGCTAGAGGGGGGGGGGTGAATAGCGTTATAATAAAAAACAGCGTAAACTTGCGGAATTTAAAAATTGCAGGAATGAAATAAGTGCGATAAGTAAATAATAAAGAACGAACGCACCGATGTTATCCTGGTTCACCACAACCCGTGGCTAGTCCAGTCCCCGAGAGAGTCTCTCGAGATTTCCACTAACTTCGTTAAGCTTACGGGTGCTTAACAAACCGTTACAAACTGAGAACTCGAGTCACACAAGCCTCAACAACCTTTGCTCGAAGATACCACACTTCAAGACTTCAACCAAAGGAATCACAACGTTCCTTCTTACAATACAAGGGATTAACACTTCCCTTCAAGTGTATAAAAACACTTTGCACTCAAAACAAGACTCTCCTTAAGAGTAGATATGAGTAAAATAAATACGCTCAAGAACGCAACAACTTTCGTCAAGAATTTGGCTCTCAAAAACTTATGTAATGAATAGAAAATGATGAATAAGAGAGTATGCAAGCTTTAGCAATAATATGATCAGTTGTTGTGTTTAGAAGACTGATTTGAAGATGTATTTATAGTGTCAAAAACATGCATAACCGTTGCCTAATTGCCAATTAAGAATTGCTGATTTTGTGCTACGACAATCGATTGTCTAATTGGCACAATCGATTGTTTTCCAAGCGTTCCAAAAATCATTCCCAGATTTTACGCAGCATAATCGATTATCTAAGACGTATAATTGATTACTGGCAACGTCCAAAAAATTATTTCCAGATTTTTCTTAAAACAATCGATTATCAGAAATATACAATCGATTACTTGGCAACGTTCAAAAAATCTTTTCCAGATTTTACTTAAAACAATCGATTATTAAAATCCTATAATCGATTATCTGACGGAGTTTGAAAATATTTTGGCAATGGTCATTTACATAATCGATTATGCTATATGGACAATCGATTATTTTTCAGTCTTGAAAAATCTAATAGACACTGCCTCAACACAATCGATTGTCATAAGGTTCACAATCGATTATTTTGTATCTTTGAAAAATCTGATAGACACTGCCTCAACACAATCGATTGTCATAAGGTTCACAATCGATTATTTTGTAGCTTTGAAAAATCTGATGGACATTGTCTCAACACAGTCGATTGTCATAAGGTACACAGTCGATTGTCATGCAGATTTCAAATATCTGATGGACACTGCCTCAACATAATCGATTGTCATAAGGTACACAATCGATTGTCTTGCAGCTACCTTAACATAATCGATTATCATAAGTACATAATCGATTATCTTTGTCCCGATTTTAGAGGCATGTTTAATAATCATTTTGTTAAAATAAATATGCATGATTTAAAATCATTTTGCTCTAAATTAAATATGCATGATTTGATAAAAATGTTTTTACGAGAGAAGCCAAGTCTTGAGTTAAATTGTCGGATCAAGATCACAATTAAAGAGCGACTCATATATAACTTTGTTTAATCTTGATCTTTGTTTGTCTTGTGCTTGAACTTCGTTACGTGACATTTGCGCGCTTGTGCTTGGACCTCGTCATATGTCAATTGCGCATCGTTTGTCATTTATCAAAACCTACAAATATGAACACACGTTTAATCTTGATCCTTTAGAACGTGTTTCAACAATTTCCCCCTTTTTGATAATGGCAAACCTTAATCGGGATATGCATATTAGATAATTCATAATGACGATCCAAGACAAGTAAAGGCAAGTATATGCAATTAGTTCCCCCTCAACATATGAATTCCCCCTCAATTTGTGCGAATAAATATTAAGTGCATAGCCCTTATTCTTCCCCCTTTTGACATTAGCAAAAAAAATTGGTAAATAACTTGTTTATTGATTAATCAAAAATTTCAACTTCATAAAAGGAATAATAAAGCAAATAATGTCAACATAATCGATTATTGATACTTGATAATCGATTATATACTAAAGAGAAATCGATTATTCTAAAGAGGAATCGATTATTCTGCACCAGCCTTTATAATTCCCCCTGCTTTTAGGGCGATACCTGCAAAAATACGTTAGACGCCTCCGACGCCAAGTTAGTAATCATGTGAAAGGGAAAATGCAATGCATGACTTAGATCAATGTGGAGTCAAGAATCCCGAGTTCACTACGAATTCGGAAGAAGGGCTCTTTCTCTAAAGGTTTTGTGTAGATGTCGGCCAATTGATCTTTGGTTTCAACAAATTCAATTTCGACATCACCTTTGAGAACGTGATCTCTTATAAAATGATGCCTAATTTCAATGTGTTTTGTTCTTGAATGAAGAACGGGGTTCTTCGTCAAGCATATGGCGCTAGTATTATCACATCTAAGAGGGATATGATCGATACTTAGGCCATAGTCCAAGAGTTGCTGTTTCATCCAAAAGATTTGAGCGCAACAACTCCCCGCGGCTACATATTAAGCCTCGGTTGTGGACAACGCAACACTTACTTGTTTCTTGCTAAACCAAGAAACTAGAGAGCTACCGAGCAAATGGCAAGTGCCACTAGTGCTCTTGCGGTCCAATTTGCATCCAGCGAAATCGGAATCGGAATAGCCAACAAGTTGGTATGAAGAACCTTTGGGGTACCATAGACCCACATTTACAGTACCAACAAGATACTTCAATATCCGTTTCACCGCAGTTAGGTGAGACTCCTTAGGACATGATTGATAACGAGCGCATAAGCACACGCTAAACATGATGTCCGGTCTACTAGCATTAAGATAAAGGAGATATCCAATCATACCTCGATACTTCTTGGTGTCGACTTCCTTACCTTTCTCATCTTTGTCTAGATGGTCGGATGTGCTCATGGGAGTGGCCATTGCTTTTGCGTTGCTCATTTCAAATCGTTTTAGCAATTCTTTGCAATATTTAGCTTGACAAATGAAGGTTCCTTCTTTCATTTGCTTTACTTGCAGCCCCAAAAAGAAGGTTAGCTCACCCATCATAGACATTTCAAATTCGCTTGTCATTAAATCAGAAAATTCCTTGCACAAAGCATTGTTAGTAGCACCAAAAATAATATCATCCACATAGATTTGAACTAATAAAATATCATTGTTTCTATGCTTAACAAATAGAGTGGTGTCAACTTTCCCCCTAATGAATTTATTTTCCAAAAGAAATTTGCTTACTCGTTCATACCAAGCTCGGGGAGCTTGTTTGAGACCATAAAGCGCCTTTTTAAGTTTGAAAACATGATTGGGAGATTTAAAATCTTCAAAGCCCGGGGGTTGTTCTACATAAACTTCTTCTTGAATAACACCATTTAGAAAAGCACTTTTTACATCCATTTGATATAAAGTGAAATTCATAGAAGAGGCAAAAGCAAGCAATAAATGAATAGCTTCTAACCTTGCTACGGGTGCATATGTTTCTTCATAGTCAATTCCCTCTTCTTGATTATAGCCTTTTGCTACAAGCCTAGCTTTGTTTCTAGTGATTACGCCATTTTCATCTAGTTTGTTTCGAAAAACCCATTTCGTACCAATTATGGTATGATTTTCGGGTCTTGGCACCAAATCCCAAACGTCATTTCGTTTGAATTGGTTAAGCTCCTCTTGCATTGCCAAGGTCCAAAATTCATCCCCAATTGCTTCGGAGATGGTTGAAGGTTCAATTTGAGAAACGAAAGCAGTATATCCTAAGGTGTTCTTAAGAGTGTTTCGAGTACTTACCTGTTGTTCCATGTCGCCAATTACATGTTCGAGAGGATGGTCTTTGATTATCTTCCACGTGTTAGGCAGTTTCGTTTCTTTTTCCAGTTGTGGCGCTTCCTCCGATAATTGTTCCAAGATTTCATCTTGAATTTCCTTAGGAGTTTCCTCTTGTACTTTGTCTTGAGGACTCATTGAGTTTAAACTACCTACAAGTTCAAAACCAGAATCCTTTCTCGCCAAGCGAGCATTATTTTCGGAAAACACAATATGAGGGGATTCCTCCACAGTTTCGGTTCTATTATTGAATACTCTATATGCTTTGCTACGTGAAGAGTAACCAATAAAAATTCCTTCATCGGATTTGGCATCAAACTTTCCCAAATTATCTTTACCATTGTTACGAATAAAACATTTACAACCGAATACTCTAAGATGGGAGATATTTGGTTTCCTTCCCTTGTAGAGTTCATAGGGAGTTTTCATGAGTATTGCCCTTATGACTACTCTGTTTAAAACGTAGCATGCGGTACTCACGGCATCAGCCCAAAAATGTTTGGGAATCTTAGCCTCATCGAGCATAGTTCTAGCCATCTCTTCGAGACTTCCTTTCCACCACTCCATTTTGTTGTGGTGTGTGTGGAGCAGAGAAGGTGTGCTCGATACCGAGTTCGTCACAAAAATCCGCGAAGAGATTGTGATCGAACTCTCCCCCATGATCACTTCTTATTGAAGTGACGGTTGTGTCCTTTTCATTTTGAACACGTTTAAGAAAACATTTAAAATTATGAAAAGCTTCACTTTTATGAGCAAGAAATAGTGTCCATGTAAATCTAGAATAATCATCAACAATAACAAAAGCATAACGATTTCTACCAAGACTTTCAATGCGAGATGGTCCAAAAAGGTCCATGTGAAGAAGTTGCAATGGTCTAGTAGTTGAAACAATATTTTTTGATTTAAAAGATGCTTTTGTTTGCTTCCCTTTTTGACAATAATCGCAAATGAAGTCTTTTTCAAATTTCAAATTTGGAAGACCAATAACTAAATTTTGTGAAACCAATTTGTTTAAAAGATGCATGTTGATGTGAGCTACTCTACGATGCCATAACCACATATCATCTTCTTTGCTCATAAGACAATTCACATACTCAGATGAAGAATTTTCGAGATCAACCATATAGATGTTATCCATTCTAAAACCACGAAGGATAATTTTAAAATCGCTACGGCGAAAAACTAAGCATTCATCCGAATCAAATAAAACAAGATTTCCCTTGTCACATATGACTTATGCTCAAGAGATTATGTTTTAGACCTTTAACTAGCAATATATGCTTAATGGAAGAAGGTTCATCCTTACCGACCGATCCAATGCCGATAATTTTTCCCTTGTTGTTATCTCCAAAAATAACGCTTCCTCCTTCCTTGTGTTCTAGTTGAAGGAACTTGGATTCGTCTCCGGTCATGTGTTTGGAGCATCCACTATCAAGGTACCAAAGTACACTTGATCCCTTCAAACATACCTACAAGACAAATTAATGAGTCTTTGGTACCCAAGCTGTTTTGGGTCCTTGAGAGTTAGGTGTAACATGCTGTTGTGCTTGACATGCAGTTAAGTGTCTATGTCTAGTGAAGCAAGAAGGAGCAATATGTCCAATTCGGTTGCAATAATGACAAATGACATTAGGATTATGCATTCGTCTAGGTTGATAGTAGTTGGACGGACGAGAATTGTTTACTCTATTTTCGACAATATGTCTATTGAGCATTTCATGAAAATCATTTCTCCTACTATTTGTTCTAGGATATGCAGCATTTCTAGAATAGTTATTTTTAGGTTGAAAGCCATTTCTAGGTGTCCTAAAATGTTCAAAGTTTCTTCTAGTGTTTGGTCTAGGATATGCATCATTTCTAGAATAGTTATTTCTAGGTTGAAGGCCATTTCTAGGTGTCCTAAAATGTTCAAAGTTTCTTCTAGTGTTTGGTCTAGCATGCATGTTGATTCTAGGATTGTTATTTCTAGGATGAACATTTGTTTTATTTATTCTAGGTTGAGCCTTAGGTGGTTGGGGTTTGGCTTCAACTTTTTCTTTAGGCTCGTTTTTAAAACCTATCCCATGTTTGGTCGATTTCAAATTAACAAGAACCTCATTCAAATTTTTATGAGAAGAATTAAACTTATCTAAGGTGCCCTTAAGTCTTTCTACCTCATCTTTTAGATGCATGCAAGAAGTACAATTTTTACTAGAACTCTCGGGTTTGTCGGCGCTTCTTTTGCCAAAAAAATTATTTTCTTCTTTCAACTTCTCATTTTCCAAAATCAGTTTTTCCAAATCCTTTTCTTTCAAAGAGAGTTGTTTTTCAAAATCTTTTTCTTTCAAAGAAGCATTTTCCTTAATGTTTTTAACAGTTTTGGAAGCTTTAATGAATTCACTATACAACTCATCAAAGACATTTTGCATTTCCTCAAGAGAATAGAAGTTTTTGGAAGAAATTTGACATACCTCTTCTTGATTGTCTTCATGTGCCATAAGACAAAGATTTGCGGTTTCGTCTTCTTCTTCCTCACTTGACTCGTCTCCGGAGTCGCCTCCCCAAGATATGTATGCTCGTTGTTTCTTGAAGGGTTTCTTCTCCTTTTTGACATTTGGGCAATTTGATTTAATGTGCCCGATTTCTCCGCACCCATAGCACTTTACTTGATCTCCTTGTTGTTTGCCTTTTCTTTCATACTCTTTTTGCATGAGCTTTGAAATCTCTTAATAACGAGTCCGAACTCGTTATCTCCGTCCTCATCATTTTGAGGTTGACTTGTGCTTGCCTTGAGGGCGATTCTTTGTTTCCTTTGATCATTAACAAGAGGGTTAAGTATAGTAGATTCATAAGTTTTAAGATTACCTCTTAATCCGTCGATGGTGACATTTGAAATGCCAATAGACTCTTGAATCGCGTCGGCCTTGGAGCGCCATTCCGGAGTGAGACTTCGGAGAATTTTTCGGACAAGTTCCTTATCCGTGAAGGTCTTCTTAAGAGCATGTAAGTCATTAACGATTTTTGAAAATCGTTCGAACATGTCAACGACCCTTTCACCTTCCTTCATGTGAAACAGTTCATATGCATGGGTTAGAAAATCAACTTTAGCCTCTCTTACCTGGTCCGTACCTTCGTACGTGATTTCCAGCTTATCCCACATTTGCTTCGCCGTTGTGCAACATGATATTTTTCTGTAATCATCAGCGTTTACAGCACAATATAATAAGTTGATGGCTTTAGCATTGTTCTGCACTTTTCGGATATCATCCGCATCGTATTCATCTTCGGATTTTGGAACCCATTCATTTTCAACATTTTTGGTTGGAATTTGTTCTCCCTTCATTATAACCTTCCACAGATGAAAACTATTCGATTGAATGAATATTCTCATCCTCTCCTTCCAGTATATATAGTTTGTGCCATCGAATAGTGGTGGTCGGGTGGAGCATTGTCCTTCACCTATTCCTGCAAAAGAATCACGAGTAGAAGCCATGGATTGTTTCTCTCAAACGGTTAAGTTTTTCAGAGAGTTGGGCTCTGATACCAATTGTTAGAATATACGCGTAACGCTAGAGGGGGGGTGAATAGCGTTATAATAAAAAACAGCGTAAACTTGCGGAATTTAAAAATTGCAGGAATGAAATAAGTGCGATAAGTAAATAATAAAGAACGAACGCACCGATGTTATCCTGGTTCACCACAACCCGTGGCTAGTCCAGTCCCCGAGAGACTCTCTCGAGATTTGCACTAACTTTGTTAAGCTTACGGGTGCTTAACAAACCGTTACAAACTGAGAACGTGAGTCACACAAGCCTCAACAACCTTTGCTCGAAGATACCACACTTCAAGACTTCAACCAAAGGAATCACAATGTTCCTTCTTACAATACAAGGGATTAACACTTCCCTTCAAGTGTATAAAAACACTTTGCACTCAAAACAAGACTCTCCTTAAGAGTAGATATGAGTAAAATAAATACGCTCAAGAACGCAACAACTTTCGTCAAGAATTTGGCTCTCAAAAACTTATGTAATGAATAGAAAATGATGAATAAGAGAGTATGCAAGCTTTAGCAATACTATGATAAGTTATTGTGTTTAGAAGACTGATTTGAAGATGTATTTATAGTGTCAAAAACATGCATAACCGTTGCCTAATTGCCAATTAAGAATTGCTGATTTTGTGCTACGACATCGATTGTCTAATTGGCACAATCTATTGTTTTCCAATCGTTCCAAAAATCATTCCCAGATTTTACGCAGCATAATCGATATCTAAGACGTATAATCGATTACTGGCAACGTTCAAAAAATCATTTCCAGATTTTTCTTAAGACAATCGATTATCAGAAATATATAATCGATTACTTGGCAACGTTCAAAAAATCTTTTCCAGATTTTACTTAAAACAATCGATTATTAAAATCCTATAATCGATTATCTGACGGAGTTTGAAAATATTTTGGCAACGGTCATTTACATAATCGATTATGCTAAATGGACAATCGATTATTTTTCAGTCTTGAAAAATCTAATAGACACTGCCTCAACACAATCGATTGTCATAAGGTTCACAATCGATTATTTTGTATCTTTGAAAAATCTGATAGACATTGCCTCAACACAATCGATTGTCATAAGGTTCACAATCGATTATTTTGTAGCTTTAAAAAATCTGATGGACACTGTCTCAACACAATCAATTGTCATAAGGTACACAATCGATTGTCATGCAGATTTCAAAAATCTGATGGACACTGCCTCAACACAATCTATTGTCATATGGTACACAATCGATTGTCTTGCAGCTGCCTTAACATAATCGATTATCATAAGTACATAATCGATTATCTTTGTCCAGATTTTAGAGGCATGTTTAAAAATCATTTTGTTAAAATAAGTATGCATGATTTAAAATCATTTTGCTCTAAATTAAATATGCATGATTTGATAAAAATATTTTTACGAGAGAGGCCAAGTCTTGAGTTAAATTGTCGGATCAAGATCACAATTAAAGAGCGACTCATGTATAACTTTGTTTAATCTTGATCTTTGTTTGTCTTGTGCTTGAACTTCGTTACGTGACATTTGCGCGCTTGTGCTTGGACCTCGTCATATGTCAATTGCTCATCGTTTGTCATTTATCAAAACCTACAAATATGAACACACGTTTAATCTTGATCCTTGAGAACGTGTTTCAACATAATTTTACTCGCCTGTTAAAGTTAATTGATTCATGTCCTTATTTTGCCTTGCTGAATCTTTTTCCAAAAATAAGTATATTTTTGTACGTGGACTCGATTGCTTACTTATTATTTTTACTACTTCTTTTATTGCAATTGAGTCAGCCTACAAGCTGATTTTCGTTCCTTATTTTGAATCTGTTACCCCCGTTAAACAAGTGATTTCTCAATTAAAGGGGAATCACTTGGTTTATTGATTCTGACTATTGATTGTTTCCATATTTGTATTGAAACTTTACTTATTAGCTTATTTCTCACATGTTTTCATAAGGCTATAAAAAATCCTACACCCCTCTTCTTTCAAACACACGAACACTAGGAATAAAATACTTGAGTTCAAAACACATCCACTAAAAACACTCTCTTTCTCTCTCTTCTCTGTTGCTACTTGTGTTGCTACTTTACCTAGCTGGCTGAAAGCCAAGGCTGGGCTGTGGGAAGCTTGCTTACTTTTTCTTTCTGCATTTGCATCTTTACTGGTATATTCTAGCTAATTTTCAGCAGTAACAACATCATGTTTCTTTATTATTTCCTTCACCCTTGCTTGTTTCCTGATTGGTTTTAATCAAGTTCCATTATTAAGCATGCTGTAATCTGGCCTTTCTATTCTCAATTAATTCTTTCTTATGTATGAATTCTATCATTCACTTATTATGACTTATGAGTCCTAAACCCTCATATCCCTATGTGTTTGGTATTTTTGGTTGGTTTGGGGCATGACAACATTGGGTATTGTTGTGCATGACCCAAACCTGATGCCCCTGGGGTTATAACCTCCATATCTCCTCTATATGTCATGTGTTGGGATTTGTTTATGCGCATGCCAACATCATCTATTATTACTCATTCCCAAACCTGATTGTTGCCTAATGATATATGTTATTTGCAATGTGTTCACGAAATCCTTGACCCCTTTGTATGGAAATGTTGATTCTGTGATTTACTACTACTACTTTTCCATCACCCTACCCCTCTCTATTATCCACTCAGTTTTAAATCCCTATTCCCGCACTTCCACCATATTCTTAGACTTAGGTTCTGCCCCTCTTGTGTGAGCTTTGCCTTGGGACACATGAGCTCCCTCTGGACTTGGACACATAAGTGTTGGCCCTTCTACACTACACTCTTCTCTATCATGGTTCTACAAACTTGGGCGTAAGCACTGCTCGAGGTCCTTTGAGACCCTTAGGGAACTTTGACACACCCAGGTCTGAGAAAGGCTTTGCAACAAAATACATTTGAGGTGGTTTATTCCCTAACTCAGTGAGGAACTCAAGAATCGAGCTTCCTCTTATTGTAACATCTTTTGTTTTATATTTTAATGTAATTCATTATTTTTGGTTTGTTTAATTTATAATAAACACACGGGGCTGGCTACTGAAAAAAGGATGGGTAATTATGCACGACGGGTAGAAAACATGCTTATAGGATTGGTTTTAAATTTTGTATGTTCAATTCTGCATTTAGACACCATGTCTATATGATTTACTTATAAATTTTGCATGTTTAACTTTACATTTAGACACCATGCCTATAGGATCTATCCTCTAATAAATTCTGCATGTTTGAATCTATATTTAGATAACCTGCCTATAAGACTTATTTAAAATTTTGCATGTTTGTTACCACTTAGACATCATACTTTAGGATCTAAACGGCTATAAGTAGATATCATGTTCATACGGTATTGAAATCATGCCTATAGGAATTCTAAGTAAAATCATGCTTGTTTCCATTCTATGTTCAATTAGATATCATGTTTATAGGGATTAAATTAACAAATAGATATCATGTCTATAGGAATTAAAATCAGCAATGCTAGATATCATCGTTTATAAAATCTGAAACCAGTTTAGCTTAAAATTAGCCAAATTCATACTATTCTGAATTAGTTTTTTTTTAAAACAACTTACTAAAATGGTTTAGCAAGCATTCCAAACCACTCGTTTTAAATTTGTTACTACTTTTCCACATTCTGAACCAGTAATAGGTACCATGTTTATAAGATCTCACTCAAAAACTTAGGCAAGCCTTAGGTAATGACAACAAATAAAACTGAGCCCGCATCTATTGACTAACAATAGATACAACCAGCACGCAGGCCTGATTAAGACTTCTTATCTGAGTTACGTAATAAATTGGTCTGCATCAACAACTTAAACGTCCCTTGCTTTAGTATTTTTTAGTTTAGAACTTGATTGTTTTTTAGTCATGCTATTTGGTTGCTTTGCTTGCGGAGGTATACATGAGCCTTTAGTGTCTAATGTGCTTCCCCCTTTTAATGTGCAGTCCTATGTGTTATGTGTTTCGCCTTAGTTTTTTTTACCTTTGAAACTTCAAAGTCAGCCTAATATCCCTCACATTTTAGGAATAGTTGCCTAAGTGTCTCGGGGACTGATCAGAATGGGATGCGTAATAGCATGCTATAGTGGTCGAGAATAACCTATGATTTAGTACCTTAAGGGGGTGGGGAAGGAAAATATGGATATGATGACTGGTGCACTAATACCACATGTAGCCCCTCTTTTGAGGAGTGATTACCAGTTATTGCATTGATATGATCCATATTAAAAATAAACCTAGTACCTCCCACTCCTATTTCTTTTTCTTTAAATGTTTACAGAATTATAAATTCTTTTCAAAATTAGCCTTTTAATGTTTGCTTTTTCAAAATCTGTTTTAATTTCAAACATTCACGTATTAAAATACCCTCTTATTTGAGCATTATCTGTTGACATGTTAATTGCACCAAATTCACAAAGAACTATCTGGCGGGGAACCACACTAGAGGATCCCGAGGGGTACCTAACACCTTCCCCATAGGATAATTTCAAGCCCTTACCCTATCTCTAGTTATCAAGCAAATTTAGAAATGAACCTTGTAGGTGTCCTAATATACCATAAATCATTTGGTAGGAATCTTCAAAATGTAAAACTCAGTTTCCAAAAGGAACGAGTTGTCATATACCCTAAAAATGTCATAAACCCGATCTCCTGATGCAAAGAGGCAAAATGGGGGCGCGACAGCATGGCGACTTTGCTAGGGATAAGGCTTTTTACCATTTCAGATTGTTCTTGCGAATTTGTGCCTTCCCTTTATATGCAATTACTTTATTAAATTCCTTTAAGCATTTAATTTCTTTTACAAAGTAATCTTCTTCGTTTCTTCTATTTATTACTGCTTCAAATTATAAACTGTAGTATTTATTGCTTTTCTTAATGTGCAAATACATGGAAGCATGCTTTTTAGTTATTGCATAATCATGCTCAACATCATACTCCACTCGTGCCAAACAAATACCATAGCAACTCTTATAATGAGTGGTTGTGCTCTTCCTATATTATTATCCCCATATTCAGAAAGACATATTTAAGGTAAAACTAGTTGATCAATAGTGTCGTCGACTGTTCTGTGCCTTCCCCCTTAAGCTGTCCACTCAAGGGTACCAGTCTAAAACCCCATAGGAACCTTACTCTATTCAAACTGTGCATGCATCATGGTCAAACCCAGCTAGGTCAGTTATGTTGTCCACATAATGATCCTTTAAGATAGCCTTGTCCAACGTTCATTGGGTTTCCCTAAAACCTAAACAGACATCATCACGTTCAGTACATTTATTTGGAGAACTAAAATGCATCATACCAATTATTGGTATTAAATAGTCAAGTCTGGTGGGGTCAGGGCCTAACCTTATTTGTCTTGCAGAAATATGAGACACGAAGTCCCTAATTCGGCATGGTCACCAACATATATCCAAAACTGCTAAGCTAGTGGAAAGATCTTCACTCTAGTGATGAAACTCTCATCCGAAAATATCTGGGAAACCTACTATCCATTCTTGAGATCCAGCCTAACAACAAGATCATAGAAGTTACTACACTGTTATGAGATTGTGAAAGGGATGTATTCTGCTTTGGGGACATTGAAATGATAGCCCTACTAAAGGAGATAAAAGGATTAGCTGGTCTAGCCTGGGAAACTCTGGGTCTGCTAATACCCGAGAACCATAAAGGCAGGGTTTACCTCAAAATGGTGGATTTAAAGATGAATCCAGAGTTGACATGCCCGAAAGAATCCTACATCCCTTTTAGCTATCTGTATGAAAGGTACAGTCACAACAAATCCTATCATACCTACCCTGAAGAGCTTGCCATTACATCCTCGGAGCATATTCATCGAATAGTCTTCATATTTATGTTTTATTTCCTGGGGCTGATCGTGTTTTCCTACGAAGAAAGCAAGGATTCACACCAGGATAGACATGGTTTATGGAAGGGATTGGTGGGCAACCATTCAGCAACGTGCCATGATCATTGCGGACATATACTAAGCCTTGGAGAAGTGTCAACAGGGAGCAAAACACTTCGAAGGCTGCAATTTATTGCTTCAATTATAGCTTATGGAGCACCTCTAAAGGGCTGAATACTGACAAGAGATCCAATGAAGGCACTGGGAAGATCACATCGCTTTCCGTCATCGAAAGCGAATGAATTACATTCCCAATATGTTCGCTCAGCCAGAAGATGCCAAAGGATAGGTAGAGCAATTTGATAACCTAACCAAAGAACATGTCTAATGGATGTTCGAGTAGTTTCCAACTGAGGAATTTATCACCCGATCCAGATATGCACCTTTTCTAATATTGATCAGTCTTAGGGGAACATATCCTTACGTCCCTCTCCGAGTTATGAGACAAACTGGTAGAAAGCAAGTTATACCCATGGTCGACAAGATGAGTCATTTCCAAGCTGACTTCCAGGATGATGATAGTCCTTACAAATTCCAAGTTCAGCATATGTGGCACTGCAAGATTATAATGGGGAGAGATACCATCAAGCCAGACAGGTATCATGTTGGTTGCGCTCCTTTCTACTCAGGTTGGTTGGAAGACAATCATGATGGTCTGGGCCAACCAGGGTTTTCCCGAGGTCACAGAATCATAGATGAAAGGGCCGAGGTAAAGATCAAATATAACCAACTACACAAAAGGATTCGGAGTACGAAAGCGAGCACTGCGAAATACAAGAGTCCAACCAGATGCTAATTGAGGAATGGAAGGACATGGCTGTTAGTACCAACAAGCGACTGGGATACTTGGAATGAGGCATAGTGAAATTGGAGAGAAATTTTCTCAAGAGGGTCAAAGATTTCCAAAATGCTGAAAGAACCGAAGGCGGACATCTAGCAAGGGCCTACATATTGGTGGGACTCCGTGAGTTGGGAAAGCTGTTCGACGGAACCAAGGATGTCGAATTTGGGGAAGGTCCTTCTGGGACCAAGTAGATAGGAATTTTTCTTTGCACTTTATAAAATGTAATAAGGCTAATGGCCAGTAGTGATTTCCATTTCCTGTTTATTTAGTGTCAATTTGGGATTCGTTTGTTTTTTTTCAATAAAATGAGGTGTTTAGCATTCTAATTTCTCCAAATCAATTAGTCGCTAGGCCTACCTTAGTCACAACGAGGCTCCCAAATTAGGACACGCTTTACATCCCTGCACCATGCATTTAAATACTGCAACATTTTTTTATGATCCTCACTAACTTGGTTACCTCTTTATTTTATTTTTGTTTTGTTATTTTCCTCCCCAAAGGTTAGTTCGTGCTCTCTTGCGACATCATCTTATTCACAAGATCCAAGGGCAATCCGACCACTCCTCCTCTAAATCCTGTTAAGAACAAGAATAAGGGCAAAATGGGAGATTTGAACATCGTAAATGAGAACACAATAGCAGAGGCTTATTATGGCCATGGTATTCAGGTTCCCAATGAAAATGTGTCACAACTCGAGCAAAAATTGTTGAAGTTTCAAGAGGTGCTTGATTAGGTTCGGAATCTGGCCAATGTGTCCTTCTCCCTCAGCACCCCAGATACCATCTTTCTCAACGGTCAAAATTACACCTCCACAAAAGCAACCAAAGAATCCTACTAAGAACTAATGTAACACTTTCCAAACTTCACCCAATAATCTGTTACTCATCCCTAAACCACGAAACTTCGTAAATGACCATTTCCACACCGACATACCCGGCTATCACAACAATCCCATCTACGTGGAGACCGTACCACTCTCCACCCAACCTATATCTTGCACCCTTGAGTCCGATGAAAAGGATCTACTTACTAGAAACCTAGCTGAAGAGCATAAGAAACTAACCAGCCGAATCCAATGTGTCGAAGGAAATAAAGGGATCGAGGGGTTGAACTATAAAGATCTCTGCATACAACCAGATATCAAACTACCAGAGGGGTACAAATCTCCCAAGTTTGAGATGTTTGATTGTACAGGTAATCCAAGGGCCCATCTGAGAACATACTGTGACAAGCTAGTCGGGGTAGGAAAGGACGAAAGGATCCGCATGTAACTATTTATGAGGAGTCTGAAAGGAGATCCACTATCCTGGTATATCAGCCAAGATCCTAAGAAATGGTTGAGTTGGGTAGGTATGGCCTCTAATTTCATTGACAGGTTCAGGTTGAATACAGGTTGAATACAGAAAATACGCCAAATGTATTCTACATTCAGAATCTGAAGAAGAAGCCTACAGAGGCGTTTCGCGAGTATGTTACTCACTAGAGTTCAGAGGCTGCTAAGTTCGGACCTGCCTTACTGGATTAATAGATGAACAAATTCTTTATCCAGGCTCAGGACCAGTAGTATTATGAACGACTAATGATGATTGAAAATCATAATTTTTTCGACATCATCAAGATGGGGGAATGAATTGAAGAAGGTATCAAAAGCGGTATGGTTACAAACTTTGAGGCCTTACAAGCTACAGTCTGGTGATGTGTCTAAAAAGAGGGACGTAGGAGGCATAATTGTTGCACAAAGGACAAAGTCTCCCCTTAAATACCAAACCTACCGTATACCTCCACTTACATATCAATCAGCTCCAAACTACCTAGCACCCTCCTACCAATACCCAAAACTAACTTATCAGCCACCTCCACCTCCCACATATTAGCCTACCTTGACCAGTTATTCCCAACCCCCACATGTATACTAAACTTACAATGCCTAACTATCTCACTACCGATCTCCCCCCCCCCTGCACGCTAAAATTTTCCTAGGCCCTGACCTAATTTTGATCGGAGGCCATCAAAATAATACGCAGCCATTGCTGAACCCATTTATCAGCTATATGTGGGACTCAAGCCGTCGGTTATGTCACTTTCATCCCCGCTACAACCCCTGTGAACCCTTTCCAATGGGTTAACCTATTCAAATCTTGTGCATACCATTCCGGCATGAAGGGACACACCATCGACTAATGTCGCTCTTTAAAAGACAAGATACAGTCCCTGTTTGATAACATGGTCATGGTATTCTCAACAACCCCCTATCAGACCACAAAGATCATGCTATTCACATGATTGAAGTAGTGGATGATTGGGATCCCGAGGGATCCGTTGGATTGACCACAGAAGGCGATGATCCAAAGAAGCCACCTGTTACTCTCAGCCCCATCATAGTCCAAATTCAATCATCCGAGGTCACTGAGGTAGATGTGTCTATCCCTCTTGAGTTTGAGGCAGTGCCATCAACAAAAACACTAACACTATTTGAGGTTACAGTTTTACCACCCAAGGAATATGTCCCATTTGAAGTAAAGGTGGTTGCACCGATTCCCGTGCCAATGACCACCATGCCTTTATTCCATAAAAAAGCTATACCCTGGGATTATACAGCCGAGGCTAGGAGGAAATGCAAAGTAAGTTCGAAAATACTATTGCAACATAAGGCATGACAAGGACTGGAAGAGTCTATACCCCGAAACACTTAGCTGAGTCGAGCAAGCAGGATTCCAATCGGCCGCTCATTATTGAAACCGACCCAGATGACCTTTGGAGGAAGATACAGGTCAAGGAGTATTCAGTTATCGACCAACACCAGCGCAGATATTTATCCGGTCATTGTTGCAAAATTCCAAAACACACAAAAATGCTATGTTGAAGGTGCTGAGTGAAGCATACGTGCCAAGTAACATCACAAGCAGAGAAATGGCCAATATTGTGGGACAAGTATTAAAAAGACATAAAATTACCTTCTATAAGGACAAGCTGACGCCTGACCGGTTGGGTCACAACACATCTGTGTAAATTACCGTGCAATACTAAGCCTACTTCATCACTAGGATCCTGATTGATGGGGGTTCCAACCTTATTATATGTCCATTAATAACACTCAAGAATCTAAGTAAAGTACTGTACGAGATAAAACAAGGAGCAATCAATGTGAAAGCTTTTGACAAGTCTCAGAGGTCCACCGTTGGTGAGATTAGGTTGTGTCTGCAGATGGGACCAACCTAGTTCGAGGTCAACTTTAGTGTGATAGATGTGTCAGCATCCTACAACCTGCTGCTAGGGGGACCCTAGATTCATGCTACAGGGGCTATAGCTTCAACATTGCATTAGGTCAAAAAAGTTGAATGGAATCACCAGGAAGTGATCATTCACAATGACAGGAGTAATCCCATATATAGTCGTCAGACTATTCTGGCGATAGAGGGAAGAAGAAAGATCGGCGGAGAGACCTACCACCATATCGAGCAAGTCAATGTTGTAGACAAAAATAAATGGTGAGACAACAAGATCGAGGGTATATTGAATTGGAGTGGGTATGACCATGGAAAGGGGCTAGGCAAGAACCTCCAAGGGACTGCTAAACCCATACAACTCAAAAAGCACGACACTACTTTCGGTTTGGGATACGAGTACACTTAGGAAGAATTTAACAACTGGTCGCCACCATGGCATGGTCCTTACTATCCAGTGGAACAGCCAATACCTCCTTTAGAGTAGACTTTCTTACAAGCTGAAATTGTTTATGGGACAGACGAAGAAGAAGCACTTGCTGCGGTAAAAAACTTGTTCCTAGAAGACAATGACATGGAGTGTTGTGTTGTTCTCGAGGAGGAGGGAGGGGAAGGTCCTTCCATATAAGCTGTGAGTAGAGGAGCATACCTCAACAACTGGACCATTAGGACTACCAGAGCCCACCGAGCCTCGGGTGTAGCAAGGCTAAAATAAGCATCGTGCACTATTTTTATTTTTACTATATTATTTTTCTTTTTTGCATTTTTATTTCCCGCAATAAGATCTCCAATGTTCGAACTAGTTATGAAATTGATCAAAGCATTTCGGTTTTTCTTATGAATCAACACTCATTATTATTTTTCTCTCATCACTTACTTATACAATATTATTATCATTACTGTGACATGTAATGAGACAATGTAACAAACAAACATTGATTCAGAGGAAGATGACATACTGGAGGAGATCGTCAAAGAAGTTGAGAACTTTGAGAACAGACCTAAGTCCGACCTGGACGAGACAGAAATTATTAACCTGGGAGATGTAGAAAATGTCAAGGAAACACGAATAAATATTCACTTGTCGCCGTTAAAAAAGAATGAATACACATAATTTCTAAAGGAGTATTAGGACATATTCACTTGGTCATATGATGACATAACTGGTCTAAGTACATATATTATGGCCCATAAACTGTCAACTGATCCGACATGTCCACTGGTAAAGCAGAATCTTAGGAAGTTCAAGCCTAATATGAGTTTGAAAATCAAGGAAGAAGTCACTAAGCAAGTCAAAGCTAAGGTTCTCAAGGTAGTTGAATACCCAACATGGTTAGCCAACATTGTGCCAGTGCCAAAGAAAGACGGGAAGGTCAAAATTTGTGTCGACTACCGAATCTCAACCGGGCTAGTTCGAAAGACAACTTCCCTTTGCCAAACATACACATCCTGATCGACAATTGCGCCACGCATGAGCTGCAGTCATTTGTAGATTGCTTTGCTGGTTATCACTAGATCTGGATGGATAAAGAAGATGCTAAGAAAAAAGCTTTCATTATGCCATGGGGAATGTATTGTTACAAGATGATGCCGTTTGGCCTAAAGAATGCATGAGCCACCTACATGAGAGTCATGACTACTATTTTTCACGATATGATACATAAGGAAATTGAGGTATATATTGATGATGTTATCATCAAGTCCAAGAATTCCACTGATCACATGGAAGATTTTAGGAAGTTCTTCAATAGATTACGAAGGTACAATATGAAATTGAATCCTTCGAAGCACGCGTTTGGGGTACCTACTTGAAAATTGCTTGGGTATATTGTGAGCCACCAAGGAATAGAACTAGATCTATCAGAGGTCAAAGAAATTCAAGAACTCCCACCGCCAAAGAACAAGAAGGACGTGATGAGTTTCTTGGGAAGATTAAACTAATCAGCCATTCATAGCACAGTCCACCATTATCTGTGAGCCAATCTTTAAAATCTTGAAGATGGATTCCGCTGCCAAATGAACCGATGACTGCCGAAAGGCCTTCAACAGAATCAAAGAATACCTGTCAACACCACCAGTCTTGGTCCCACCCGAGCTAGATAGACCCTATTACTCTACATCGCCGTTTTAGATAGAGCCTTCCATTGTGTTTTGGGGTAGCATGATAAAACGGGGAGAAATGAACAAGCCCTTTACTATCTCAACAAGAAGTTCACACCGTACGAAGCTCGATATTCTCTTTTGGAGCACACTTGCTGTGCTTTGACTTGGGTAGCTCAGAAGCTAAGACATTACTTCCGTGCCTATACCACGTATCTTATATCAAGGATGGATCCTTTAAAGTACATCTTCCAGAAGTGCATGCCTTCTGGCAAGCTAGCCACGTGGAAAATCCTTTTGAGTGAATTCATTATTATTTACGTAACTCAGAA
The DNA here is from genome assembly GCA_034376525.1 of Nicotiana benthamiana. NCBI lineage: Eukaryota > Viridiplantae > Streptophyta > Magnoliopsida > Solanales > Solanaceae > Nicotiana > Nicotiana benthamiana. The sequence goes on from CM067332.1 coordinate 67,012,041, forward strand.
AGCGGTCAAAGTACAAGCATTGGCAGAATACCTTGCTGAAAACAATGTGGATGGAGAATATGAACCTTTGAAAACATATTTTCCCGATGAAGAGGTATCATTCATAGGAGAAGACATAGCAGAATCCTATAACAGTTGGAGAATGTTCTTCCATAGAGAAAAAAACTTCAAAGGAGTTGGCAAAGTAGCGGTCTTGGTATCAGAAACCGATCAGCATTATCCGGTGTTTGCCAAACTTAGGTTCCCCTGCACCTGTAATATGGCAATATGAAGCCTACATCGTATGGCTTAAGATGTCCATTGACATGAATGTGCAAGAGCTGCTAGTGATTGGATATTCAGATTTACTCATATATTAGGTATGAGAAGAGCGGGTAACCAAGAGCTCCAAGATACTCTCATATCTACATCACATACAGGAATTGTGAAAGAGGTTCATGAAGACGAAATTCCTGCATGTTCTCAAAGTCAAGAATGAATTCGCCGATGCATTGGCCACCCTGTCATTTATGATACAACATCCAGACAAGAATTTTATTGATTCCATTCCCGAAAGATCCATGATCAGCCAATTTATTGTGCACACATTGAAGAAAAGGCAGATAGAAAGCCTTGGTTTCATAATATCAAGGAATATTTGGCGAAGGGAGAATACCTAGAGTTTGCCGATCATACTCAGAAACGCATGCAGCGGAGATTGTCCAACAACTTCTTCCACAACGGAGGAATCTTGTATAGGAGGACTCCTGATTTGGGACTACAAAGGTGTGTCGACGCAAAGGAAGCATCCAAGCTGCTAGAGGAAATTCCTGCCGGGACCTATGGTCGACATATGAACGACTTCGTCTTAACAAAGAAAATACTCCGGGTTGGTTGCTTCTGGATGAATATGGAAACAAACTATATCCAGTATGTTCGAAAATGCCACTATTGTCAAATACATGCAGATATGATAAGGGTACCTCCAAGAGAGCTCAACACAACAAGCTCACCTTAGCCGTTCACCGCCTGGTGAATGGATGTTATTAGACCAATCGAGCCTGCTACTTCCAACAAACACAGGTTCATCCTAGTGGAAATCGACTACTTACCAAGTCAGTAAAAAGCAGCATCTTACAGAGCAGTGACTAAGAAGTTCGTGGCAGATTTTGTCCGCGATCGCATTGTTTGCCGATTTGGGATTCTAGAGTCAATTATTACTAAAATCGGCTCCAACCTCAACAACGACATATTAAAAGCTATGTGTGAAACATTGAAGATCATCCACAAGAATTCTACAGCCTATAGGCCTCAAATGAATGGAGTTGTGGAAGCCACCAATAAGAATATCAAGAAAATATTAAGGAAATAATAGAGAAGCATAAACAGTAGCGGGATAAGTTATCATTTGCTTTGTTACGGTATCGCACCACCGTTCGCACATCAACTGGGGCAACCCCCTATATGTTTAATGGTACAGAAGCCGTCATACCCGTCGAAGTAGTAATTCATTCCTCAAGGATCATACAGGAAGTTGAGCTCAACGATGCTGAACAGGTGAAGAGACGTTACGAGTAGATAGCTCTTAAAGATGGATAAAGAATGAATTCAGTTTATCATGGTCAACTCTAGAACAATAGAATGTCCAGAGCCTTCAACAAGAGAGTCAAGCACAGACAGTTCATACTACGATAGCTAAAATTAAAGAAACTTTTTCCGCATCAAGGCGAGGCCAAAGGGAAGTTCTCTCCCAACTATATACGCTTTGTTCTAATTATTTGTAGGTAAACTGGCAAGCAACAACCGTCTCGGCAGGAGCATTCCCGCTCTAGTGCCCGCAATCATATAATACCTAACTATTCCCGTAAGCCTTTCACTCACCCTGACCGAAACATTGCGTCCATTTTTGGAAACTGTCCGTCGGCATACTTCGTCAACGGATCCTAAACTATATATGGTCTAATTCTTGTAAAATCAGGGATAAGTAGGAAGCTCAAAAGCCAGGGCACGACCTATCTTCTTTAAATTGTTTCGCTTGGTCAAAATTTGGCCATCATATCTTTATTCGACAACTCTTTCATCATTCACGGGTAAAGAGGGCAGCTGTTGATACCCAATTTTCTCATGTATATATTTTATATGCAGAGTACCTTCAAAATAGTATATGTATGCATATGTAAGTATACCTAAGTGTTCCATTATTTTTCCTTAATTTTAAAGAATTTTAAATCAATTTATTCCCCTATTTTTTCCATAAAACATCCAAAAATTATTTCTAAAATTATCATTTTTGGTGACTTACTTGTTGAAATTTTATGTTTATTCTAAATATGTCCAAGGTAATTTTTACATATTTTTATAATTTCATTTAGTATTTTTAAAGCTAATTGCACACAATTGCAATATTAGCCATTTTAGGCTTAAATTTTTCTCATGTTTATAAAATGGGATCCTATATTTTTAAATTGTTAATCATATGTTATAAACTATTTTTGTACCTTTAATCTATTCTAGAAATTAATTTATTATTTTTTATAAATTAAGTAGAAAAAATTAGCTATTAAATAATGGCCCTATTTCATTTCTATTATAACCAAATTCTGACCCTAATTAAACCTCGACCCAGTTGCAAGTTAGATCAACCCAAACCCAGTTTCATAACCATCCCACTTGCCCGTTTTAATCTAGGCCATTGATCATTCATATCAAAAGCCAATAATCACCCCTGCCTTGATTAATTCCAAACGACCCTCAAAAACCTATCATTTCTCACAATTAGCCAACTTAGAACCCCTTCTTTCTCAAACACTCTCTGCAACACCCCCAAACCCTAGCCGCTGCCACCTTAATCCACCATAATCCATAGACTTTCGAGGTCATCTAAGACCCATATCAGCCTTCCAGAGCTTCTATATGTTTGGTTCTATAGTCTAATGACCAGACTTTGACGTAATCTGGTCCAGTCCTTGCTGGATGACCTTTCTTCTATCATCCCGGAACTTTCTCTTGCCAGTCATGGCCATTCGAGTCAGACCTTTGACTCTTCTGGTTAGATCAGTAACTTTCAAGGCCTTTCTCGTTGCTTTTGGGTTGTTCTGAAACCCTAATCTGTAAGACCTTTTTGACTTCTTTTAGATCTACATTAGATCCATGCTTTCCATGAGTTTATAAGAATCTTCTCTAAGCTTTATTAACTTTGCTTTCAATGTGACTCTTCATTTTTCCGATTAGGCTTCTTCTTTTAAATTATTTGAAACCTCTTCTCTGAATTTAATGTGTTTCTAATTTTGCTATGTGCTGCTCATGTTGTTCTTCTATACGATTGTGGTTGAAAACCCTAATTTCTTTTGGGTTCATTCAAGTTTCTAAAACTATTTGCTAGTATTTCTTTGATTTATGTATTTATCTTCTTTAATCTCGATTGTTGTTAAAACCCTAATTTCTTATGGGTATAATTCGAGTTCTACAGCTATTTGTTAGACGAGTGCTTGCTTTGTTAAGTATTTGTTTGATTTATTTGTTTATTGTCTTTTAAGCTTGAGTATTGTTGAAAAAACCTATAGCTTTGGGTTTGAAACTGTTCATTGAATACCTGACTCGATTTCAAAGTTCCTTGTTTCAGATCCTCTTTTCTTTATGTGAGTCCTCTGATTCTGGGTTTTTACTATCTTTAAAACTTGACTATACTTGCAATCATAACTATTAGAAGGGTTTTCTCATCTGTTTATGTGAGACCCTTCGCATGCTTCCGCTACTCTATTTTTCTTACCTATTGATTCACTGTAACTTGACCTACTTGATTATTATGCTTTGAATGTTTGCTATCTACTGAACTTTGTGCTACTATTACATGTTGTTTCTTTTGCCAATAGGTTTAGCCTTGAATGTCTAATGTTTGTTCACTCTATTTACATGCTAAGGTTCCTTCATTGATTGATCTTCCATCTTGGGACTGATTTCAAAACTTTTCTTTTGTGAACTCTAAATTTACTCGCCTTAAAGTTAATTGATTCCTATCCTTATTTTGCCTTGCTGAATCTTTTTCCAAAAATAAGTATATTTTTGTACTTGGACTCCATCGCTTACTTAATGTTTTTACTATTGCTTTTATAGCAATAATCAGCCTGGCTCCAAACTGATTTTCTTTCCTTATTTTGAATATGTTACCCCGTTAGAGAAGTGATTTCTCATTTAAAGGATAACCACTTGGTTAACTGATTTTGACTGTTGATTGTTTCCGTATTTTCATTGAAATTTTACTTATTATCTTATTTCTCTTATGTTTTCAAAAGGCTATAAAAAACCTTGCACCCCTCTTCTTTCAAACATACGAACACAAGGAATAAAATACTTGAGTTCAGAACACACACTCCACTAAACAACTCTCTCTTTTCTCTGTTGCTACTTGTGTTGCGGCCTTACCTAGCCGGCTGAAAGCCAAGGATGGGCTGTGGAAAGCTTGTTACTTTTTCTTTCTGTATTTGCATCTTTACTGATTGTTCTAACTAATTTTCAACATCAATAAAAATATGTTTCTATACTATTTCCTTCACCCTTGCTTGTTTCCTGATTGTGTTTAATCAAGTTCCATTATTAAGCATGTTGTAATGTGCCCTTTCTATTCTGAATCAATGCTTTCTTATGTATGAATTATGTCAGTCACTTATTATGACTTATGAGTCCTAAACCCCTATATCCCCTATGTGTTTGGTATCTTTTGTTGGTTTGGGGCATGACATCATTGGACATTGCTGTGCAGGACCCAAACTTGATTCCCCAAGGGTCGTAACCTCCATATTCCCTCTATATGTTGTGTGTTCTTATTGGTTTATGGGTATGCCAGCACCATCTATTATTATGCATGCCCAAAACTGATTTCTACCCAAGGATATATGCTCTTTGCAATAAGTTCCCAAAAACCCCTGACCCCTTTGTATGGAAATATTGATTCTGTACTACTACTATTTTCCCTTCACCCTACCCCTCACTATTCCCACTCAATTTTAAATCCATATTCTTGCACTTCTACTATATTATTAGACTTTGGTTCTGCCCTTCTTATGTGAGCCTTGCCTTGGGACGTATGAGCTCCCTCTGGACTTGGATACATAAGAGCTGGCCCTTCCATACTACACTCATCTCTATCATGGTTTTGCAAACATGGGTGTAAGCACTGCCCGGGGTCCTTTGAGACCCTTAGGGAACTCTGACAAACCCAGGTATGGGAAAGGCTTTGAAAAAAATGGCATTTGAGGTGGTTTATTTCCTAACTCAGAGGGGAAGTTAAGAATGAGGCTTCCTCTTGTTGTAACTTCTTTTGTTTTATATTTTGATGTAATTCATTATTTTTGGCTGTAATAATTTATAATAAATACACGGCGCTGGCTAGTGAAAAAGGCTTGGTAATTATTACAATAAATAACTATACTAAATTATAATAAGGCTAATATTTATATTTTGATTTTAAAAATCTCGAGGCTAGAAAAAAAGATATATATGTATATATAAAAAATGTTTTGGATAAAAATATATAAAATATATTTAGTAAATTATTAAGAATTAGAAAGCATAGAGAAATTGCTTATGAAAAGGGAGGGCTAAAATTGTTTGTCAATAGTTGCCCCTCTTTGACCGTGAGCGATGAAAAAGTCTTCGGGCAAAGAAATTGACTAAGTGACCAATTTTGTCCCGATTTGTAAGTATGGATCAAAATGTTGGAATGATTATAACATAAAACTTGGAAGTCTTATGAAATGAGAAGAAATTTATGGAGTTATGGCCGAACTATGATTTCAGAATCGCCCACACACCTTGGGTTCTACGAGGATCAAGTAATATATATTTTTAGACCGATGGTGCTATGGAGTAGGACTTAATGATTGATCTGGATCCTAAAATGCTGCCTTAGTGTAATTATAGAGACACAAGGAGTGAGATAATGGGAATCATGATTGAAAGAAAATGTGTCGAAATAAGGATTTTGGCTAAGATTTTGGTAGTCAAGCCGAATGGAATCCGAAAGTAGACCTTTGACTTTTGCTGGCGAGTCTAGTTTCCTCCCCAACAAACTACCCCAATTCGCTGCTTAGATAGAGTTCCATGTTGTGCTAAATTTCCTGCTAAACTCAACAGGCTAAGTAAAATTGTTAGTAAACGAGATATAAAAATACAATAAGTCATAACAATAATTTCATTAAAATGACACCTCTAAGCTGTTAATTTATCATAAAATAAGCCAGATATGGTTAAAATAATTCTTTTATCATGACTAATGAAATGAGGCTTCAAGCCAATGATTCATGTAAATGGTGCCTTTCAACGATGACTTATATATGATTGATAAAAATGAGGCATTAAGCAAATGATAGATGAAAATGAGGCATTAAAGCCAATGATTGATGAAAATGAAGCATTTAAGCCTAATATGAAGTAATTGAGACATTAAGCCAAATGACTAATGAGGCTTTCCATGCCAAATGATTTAAGGTAATGAAAATATTTGTGGTGTATTTACAAGGCAATTACATGGTACATCTAAATGTAATAATGTCGTGTAGTTGAAAGCATTTGCAATGTGCATTTGCAAGCAATGACATAGTACTTTTTAAAGCATTTATGCGGTGCATTGGCAGTGCCTTTGAAAAAAAAAGTGCAGTGAATTTGAAAGCATTTATATTATGTATTTTGCAAGCAAGACACCATGTCTAAAGGACTTACTTATAAATTCTGCATGTTCAACTTTACATTTAGACACCATGCCTATAGAATCTGTTGTCTAATAAACTCTGCATGTTTGACTCTACATTTAGATAACATGTATATAGGACTTGTTCAAAATTTTGCACGTTTGTTACCACTTAGACACCATGCTTTAGGATCTAAACGGTTATACGGAGATATCATGTTCATAAAGTATAGAAATCATGCCTATATGAATTCTCAAGTAAAATCCTGCATGTTTCCATTCAACGTTCAATTAGATATCATGTCTATAGGGATTAAATCAACAACTAGATACATGTCTATAGGAACTAAAATTAGAAATACTATACATCATCGTTTGTAGAATCTAAAACCAGCTTAGCTTAAAATCAGCCAAATTCATATTGTTCTGAATTATTTTTTTAAAACAACTTACTAACACGGTTTGGCAAGCACGCCTATAGGATATCAAACCGCTCGTTTTAAATTTGTTACTGCTTTGCCACATTCTGAACCAGTAATAGATACCATGCTTATAAATCTCACACAAACATTTATAAGATCTCACCCAAACACTTAGGAAAGCCTTAGGTAATGACAAAAAATAAAACTGAGCTCGCTTCTATTAACTAGCCATAACCAGCAGGCATGCCTAATTCAGCATTCTTATCTGAGTTGCATAATAAATTGGTCTGCTTCAACAACTTAAACTCCCTGTGCCTTCATATTTTTAGATTCAGTCCTTGATTTTTGTTTGAGTCATGTTATTTGGCTGCTTTGCTTGAGGAGGTATACATGAGCTTTCAGTGTTTTATGTGCTTCCTCCTTTTAATGTGTAGTCCTATGTGTTTTGTATGTCTCCTTAGCGTTTTTCACCTTTAAAATGCCAAAGTCAGCCTAATATCTCTCCCCTTTAGGAATAGTAGTCCTAAGTGCCTCCGGGACTGATAGGAATGGGACGGGTAGTAGCATGCAATAATGGTCGAGACCAATATGCGCTTTAGTACCTTAACGGGGTGGGAAGGGTAGATATGGATATTATGACCAGTGATATCACGTGTAGCTACTCTTTTGAGAAGTGAATACCGGATATTGCATTGATGTGATCCAAATTACAAATAAAGCTAGGACCTCCCACTCCTCTTTCGTTTCCTTTAAATGTTTGAAAAATGGTAAATTCTTTTCAAAATAAGCCTTTTAATTTTTGCTTTTTCAAACTCTGTTTTACTTTCAAACATTTGCGTATTAGAATCCCTTCTTATTTGAGCCTTATCTGTTGACATGTTAATTGCACCAAATTCACAAAGAACTATCTGGTTGGGAACCACATTAATGGATCTTGAGGGGTGCCTAACACTTTTCCCTTAGGATAATTCAAGCCCTTACCCTATCTTTAGACATAAAGCAAACTTAGAAGTGAACTTTGTAAGTGTCCTAATGCACCATAAATCATTAGATGGCGACTCTTCAAAATTCAAAACTAGTTTCCAAAAGAAATGAGTTGTCCTATACCCAAAAAATGTCATAAACCCGATCTCCCAATTCAAAGAGTGAAAAAAGGGGTGCGATAATAGTAATACCCGACATGAGCCTAAATTTCTTGCATAATCTTGACACCCAATTGGTCTTGAGAAAGTCAGTTAGGGCAAATTCACTCAAGCTACTGAGAGGTATAGTGTGAGTAGTTTAGTGCATTGGCTATATCACAATCCCCAACATAACAACTTTTCCTTAGGTAGAACCCGTCAAGTATTCACCTAGGAGAAACTCACTTCTCTGATGCCTCGTTAACCATTTAGAAAAACTTGCAAGCATTCATACGTAGCTTAATTTCACACATCATTAGTATAAAGTTAGAAGTAATAAACAAACAATTATGATTGGAAGCGTAATCAAGAGCACTACACACTACTAGTTTAGAGAGGGATCCAAATACCAATTGTTCTAGCTCCTTGTGGATTCAATCCCGACCTTCTCGGGTAAAAGATCCATCGACTACTCTTGCCACTTTGTAGTGGTATACGGTTGGACCCGATCACTTTTTGGTGCTGTAGCCGGGGAGTTAATGATTTTGTCTATCTATCTAAATAGTTTTGTGTATTATTTTTCTTTCCTTCTGTGTTACTAATTTATGAGTTTCGCAAATTCAGGTACAAAAAACATCAAACACCGCATCTCTTGGAGATCTTTTGTCGGGGGAGAAGGTAGATGATAATATTGATGATGAGGTTCCTATAGTGCCTCAAGCTCAAAGGAGAGGCTGCTAGGCCAATGATAATGTTCTAGATACTCCCTCACCATCTCCAAGAGCGGCTCCTCGGGTGCTTCCTAACCAAGGATATGCTAGTGCAATTGTTCCACCCTGCATATAGGCGAGCAATTTCCAAATTACAAATGTGATGTTGACTTTGTTGGAGCAGCGAGGGTATTTCACGGATGCTTCTCATCAGAATGCTTACAAACATCATAGGGGCTTCGTGGATACCTATTGGGGGAGCAAGCAAATAAATATGTCAGAGGATGCACTTTGGTTGAGATTATTCCCTTTTTCATTAGAGGGAAAGCTTTGGACTGGCTTGAACGGCTTCCCAGCCATTTCGTCACTATATGGGATGAGTTGGCAGATAAATTCATTGCAAAGTTTTTCTTACCGGGTCACATGGAAACTTTGAGGGAGGAAATCTTATCTTTCAAATAGGAGCTCAACGAAACACTGCATGAGATATGAGAGAGATATTGGACCATGATAAAGGAGTGTCCCAATAAAGATATGACTGAGGCAATGATACAACAGACATTCTATCGAGGTATTAACACAACAAATCAGTGCATAGTGAACCAACTCGCCAGGGGCAATTTCATGAACACACCATATGGCGAGGCTAATGCAATATTGATGGCTAACACGTCCTATGCTTGGCAAAGTAGAGCAAATGCGCCACATGGTGACCCCACGGTCATTCATTTGCACAAAGAGCTTCATGATAATGGGCAGGCAATTGCATAACTGACAACCACAGTGAATTAGGTAGAAAAGGCATAATTATAGCAGGTTCAAACTCCACGACAAGTAACTATTATGGAGGGTGTCAACATTCTAGTGAACAAAAAAAGATAAAAAGATAAACAGAAACAAGGGAGCTCATATCTCTTCAAGCTTGATTTACATGTTTTTTGATCTACATTCCACAGGTCACTCAGGAACCAGAGAAATACCTGGATATCGAAGAAAAATAAAAGAATAGCGGATCAACTAAGTAGCATTAGTATGACAAAGTCAGCCTTAGCAAAATTAAATAGATCCATTCCAAACAATGTTCAGCAACCAAAAGACAACCAAAACTGGACCAAAAATCCTTGAAAACCAACCAAAATCAAATCATTTTAACCCTTAATTATCTAGAAATGATTTCAGAAGATGAGCCTAAAAAATCACTAATTTCCTCAATGGAACTATGTTTTACTAACTATTTTCAGCCGCTTTGTGTTTCTTCTGATTTTTTGGCTTGTATAAAATGTCCCTTGAGCCTCAAGTAAGTATGCCTTTATAGGCACATCACTAGGGCATCAAGTATCAGCCAGGTTTTGCACTTTAGACCCCTTTTAGTTTTCATTTTTAGTTTAAAAGTCCGTCATTTATTGACTTGTTACCCAAGCTAAAACTACTATACGTCTGAAATTTAATAAAAACTCCCACTAGAAGTTTTCCATTTCTGTAAATGAAAGATTCCTTAGGTGAATTACCACAATTACCCGTTTGTGGCCATGTTTTTACTTTAACACACCTCATGGGTCAAGTTGACCCAGGGTCCAGCCTCATATTAGACTGAATTTCTTTTACTTTGGGTTGCTGCGTTGGCAGATGTTATGACCCTTGGGCTTCTGAATCTTTAAAGCCCAGATAGCGATCCAAGGAAGAAAAAAAAACATAGACCACGAGTAGGTGAACCTATCAATTCGAGCATTTTCGTATCGAAGGAATGTAAACGGAGCATGCAAGAACTCTAAACCAAAGCTAGAGCAAAAATGTTGATTTCCCTAATATGCTGATAATCACTATTATGGCTTAAATTTTAAACACACAACATATATATATTCGAACTAATTAAAAAATGAAAGAAGAAGAAAGAAGTAACAGACAAATATGCAACTTAGAATGCATACCAAAATGGACAAATGAAAAAAAATTGGAGAAGAAGGGAGGGAGACAACAGAGGATGGACAAATAAGATCGAAAATGACGAGAGATCAAGAGATACATAAAATAGGGAAACAAGATTGTAGGCTCCAGTACTCTTCGATTTGAATAGAAATTGGCATTAAGCGAATGTTCTTGTTGAGAACAAATGATTAAAATAAATTTTAGGCCAAATCACTCTTGGACAGTTAAAAAAGTAGAGACTTTTCTTCTTTTTTTAGATCTAAAACTTGCCTCGTTTGGTGATGATTTCAGGGGATATGGGGGTGAATTAGGGTCAAGGAAAGGGTAATGGTTGCAAGGATGGAAGCTGGGTCTGATCAGAGGCGGCGGTGCAACCGAAGAAATTATGGTGACACTAGGGTGTTGATTTTTAATTGAAGATTCGAGAGATTCTGGGGAATTTTGAAAGAAGTGGAATGGAGGTCTAGAAAAGGGAGGGTGAGGCGGTGATTTGGTGTAATTTTGGCGGTGATTGGCTGCCGGCCGCCACCGTGGCGATTCTCGTCGGGCAGTCGACAGTGGTTCGTGGCGGTGGTGGGTCTGGGGTTGAAGACGAAAGGGGAGGCATAGATACGAGGTTATTTGGACAGTTATATCAAAATACATGGGGGGTCCTTGGCCGTTGGATTGACAGAAATCGACGGCCCAGATCTATCACTCCCCATATGACGTCGTTTTGGGGTGGAATTGGACCGGGTTGGGGCATGGGTATTTGGACGAGTCTTGTTTGGTTTGGGGAAATCCGTTTGGGTTGGCAATTTTACTATCTTTTTCCCAAAAACTGAAAATTCTCCTTTCTTTCGTTTTTCTTTCTTTTTTGCTCTTATTTTTCCAAAACTCTTTTCTTCTTCTCTTTTTTTTTCCAAAATTAAAATAAAATCTGAATTAAATCCTAGACCCTAATTAAACCTAAAACACTAATTAAACTTGAAATAATAATTATCACAATAATAATAATAATAAAAGAAATTAAAAGAAAACTACCCACAAATCTAAGTTAAAATTAAAAACTGCAAATTAAACTACTTTTGTAATTTTCTATTTTATAAAAATAACTTAATTACTAATGAATTGTTAAAATGAAACGTTAAATCCTAAATGCAGATGCAACACATTATTTGTATTTTTCCTTAATTAAAATACACAGACAAAATGCAAACAATTGATAGAAAATGTCACGAAATCCATAAAATTGCAAATAATGAAAGGAATTTGTTTTGTTTTGAAATATATAGGAGTAATTCATATAGGGAAAAATTGTGTGCTCACAGCTGCCCCTCTTTGCTCGGAAATACGAAGAGTTTTCATGCAAATATAAAGTGAGCGGATATGAGCTATTTTTGCCCGTTTCGATACTCCATGGGAAGTATTTTGAAAAGTTTGACTACACCCTGCTTCGGAGGTTGCCTACATATCCTTGGCTAAAAGGAATTAGGTCAGTGTAGTTCGAGAATATTTGGTAGCTGGGACTGCCATGAAGCTGTGATTTCACTGCTGATATTGCTGCTACTACTGCTTACTATATCCCCTTATTACACCATGTCAAAATAAAAAGAAACTAGTCTGAGCTACGATCTATGGATTATAAAAGAACCTATCTAGGTCTTCAAACTTGCTTATGATCCTTGCTGCCTTGTTGACTTGTATTCTTCCCGTGAAACTCCTTTTGCTTACTTGAATTGTAATATGTTATGTTTTCTTTTCTCCAGGTGGATGCCTGATTACTGAATTCGATTTGAGTTCCATATTCTTCAGGTGGATTCCTGATTGCCGAAACTTTGAGTGGTGTTCCCTTTATTCTCCATGTGGGGTCCTGACAGCCAAAACTTGAACTATATTCCCTTGTTCTTCAGGTGGCCGCTTGATTGCCGAAACTTGCATTGAATTCCCTTGTTCTCAAGGCAGGAACCTAATTACCGACACTTGAATTGTATTCCCTTGTTCTCCAGGTGGGCTCCTAACTAGCAAAACTTGAATTGTATTTCCTTGTTCTCCAGGTGAGCTCCTGGCCACCAAAACTTAGAATTGTACTCCCTTGTTCTCCAGACGCGCTATTGATTGCTGAAACTTGAGCTGTATTCCCATGTTTTCCAGGTGGGCGCATGATTCCCGAAACATTAAATTGTATTAACTTGTTCTCTTTGTAGGCTCCTGATTATCGAAACTTTGAATTATATTCCTTCATTCTTCAAGCAGGCTCCTGACTACCGAAACTTGAATTGCACTCCCTTGTTCTTGAGGCGGGCACCTGATTATCGACACTTGAATTGTATTTCCTTGTTCTCCAGATGGGCTCCTCACTACCAAAACTTGAATTGTATTCCCTTGTTCTCCGGGTGGACTCTTGATTACCAAAACTCAAATTATATTCCCTCGTTCTACAGGTGAGCGCCTGATTGCCAAAAACTTGAACTATATTCCCTCGTAATTTAGGTGGGCTCCTGATTGCCAAAACTTGAATTGTATTCCATTGTTCTCTAGGTGGGCTCCTAATTGCCAAAACTTGAATTGTATTCCCTTGCTTTCCAGGTGAGCGCCTGATTATCGACACTTGGATTGTATTCCCTTGTTATCGAGGTGAGCTCCTGACTGCCGAAACTTGAATTGTATTCCCTTGTTCTCCAGGCGGGCTTCTAATTACCAAATCTCGAATTATATTCCTTCGTTCTTCAGGTGGGCGCCTGATTGCCAAAAACTTGAACTATATTCCCTCGTTCTTCTGTTGGGTTTCAGATTGCCACAACTTGAATTGTATTCCCTTGTTCTCCAAGTGGGCGCCTGATTGCCAAAAATGAAATTGTATTCCCTTGTTCTCTAGGTGGGTGCCTGATTTTAACGAAAATAGACAAAACAAAGAAATTTCCTACTCCAATTTAATAGCTGGGTACATATGTGAGTGTTAAACTGAATTATGTTACCAAATATTCTAAGAATTTGAACACTAGATCCTATTATCTAGGAGGGTCCTCACAACTCTTAGTTAAATAACACTTTTAAAACCTGAATTATATTTTCTAAAAGTGTGACTTCCACTAAATCTGGTTATCTAAGAAAGTATTAAAGTTGCATCCCATTATCCAAGAAGTTCCTGACAACTCTTAACTAACGACAATTTTAAACTAAGCTATATATTCTGAAGGTATAACTTTCACTAACCTTGTTATATAAGAAAGCCTTAAAATACATCCCATTATCCAGGAGGGTCCTGCCAACTCTTAACTAAAGACAATTTTAAAACTAAGCCCCATCTTCTAAAGGTATTACTCCAATTAACCTAAGAAAGACTTAAAACTACATCCCATTATCCAGGAGGGTCCTGCCAACTCTTAACTAAAGATAATTTTAAAACTAAGCTATATCTCCTAAAGGTATTACTTCCGCTATGTCTAGTTGTCTCAGAAAATATTGAGGCTACGTCCCATTATACAGGAGGGTCCTGACAACTCTTAGCTAACGACAATTTTGACTCTAAGCTACATCTTCTAAATGTACAGCTTTCACTATGTCTTGTTATCTAAACCAACCTTAAAACTATGTCCCATTATCCAGGACGGTCTTGACAACTCCTAGTTGAATCATATGTCAAGCAAACTTTGGAACCAACTTATCTTCCTGTGGGGTTCATTTATGCTAGATTAGGCTATTCATGATTGTCTCAACAGCGCCATATTGCAATAGAGTAACAAAAAAGTATATAGTACTAACGAAAATGGTCAAATCATAACTCATGAAGCAGGACTAAGCACAAGCATGACACAAAAATATTAAATATCATTTTTACAAAGTGAAATATTCTGAAAATTCAGATAAGCAATTCCATGACACCATTCATTGAATAACAAATGAAAAGTTGAAATAGGTTCAAAGTTAATAGGATGGAGCAATAGACACAACACTAATCAGGAGCAAACATCATATCTCATTTATGAACATCAACATGAATGATCCTAGATGAAGAACTACATACCTATAGAAGCAAAAACCAAAGGGAAACAAAATGAAACTCTGGCTGAAGCTAGAAAAGAAACAGTAGCAAGAACAAACAACATAACAAGAAATCAAACAAAAACCAAAGAAACAACATGTGACTTGAACTCTTCCAGAATTAGAATAAACAATACCGGGTGAACCAGTAGGGAAACTTTAACAAAAGCTGATTTTGAGAGAAAGAAAATGAAAGGAGCTTTTTTCTTTTTCTCTTATGTGTATTTAGAGAAGTTTTTAGGTGAATATGCTAATGAATCCGTGAGTGAGTGGTGGTATATCATTATATAGGATGCACAAAGATAAGCATAAAAAGGGAATATTCTATCATAAAATTCAGAGATGTCAAATAGTACAATATTTTTTAACAGATTTGGTACAGTTGTCTGTCCTTTTACCCAAATTCAACATTTTCACACTAAAAGTAGGGACAACTGTCCAATACTAGAATCTTATGATATTTTTCCCATTCTAATTTCCCAATTAACCCATTTAAGTTCTTGTTATTATCCTTTTACCCCAATCTAACCTAATTTCAGTAGTTTGATTACAAATTAATCCCTTCTAAAACCTCCTAGAACCTTCTAGGCAATTCAAGACTGGGACTCCCTAATTTGATTTTTAATTAAATCCCTTAAATCTTTGTTATTACCTTTTCAACTCTTTAAACCGTTCAAAACTTAAAATCAACTGACTGAAACTCAGTCAATGCAACCTAGCTAAAACAAATATCCTGATTTAAGCTTCAGCTAATGACTAAAACAAGGTACTTAGTTAATTTACCCTATAAAACAAAACAAATCTGAATTCCAAAAACAACAAAAAGAAAAAATAGTAACAAAAAGATAAACATGGATAGTGATACAATAGAACCTAATAGATAAAATAATTGATCTAAACTTGATTAAATTAAACAAATCATGCAATTAAATCAACCAACAAGTAATTAAACTAATTTACCTCAACAAATGGTTTAGCATGCTTTCAGAATATTTAAGATTATTCTAATCATTAAGTTCTAAACAAACACTAATTAATCAACAAATGACTTCAATTAAGGGCCAAACACATGCATAATCAGAAAAGAGAAAAAAGAAGAAGAAGGATCAGGAGAAAGAAAAGAGGGAGAAAGAACAGAAGATATACCTAGCTGGCTTGAATGAACTCCGACAAATGCGAAAAACTTCAAAATAGATAAAAATTAACGCTAATCAATCGTTCTCGTTGAGAATGACCAACTAGAGTAGGTTTCGATCCAAATCGAGTCTTGCAAACTCGAAGAAAAACAAAAAAAATTGAAAAAGAAGGTAAACTAGGGTTTCTGTTCTTTTAGATCTGGAATTCGAACAATTTGGTGAGGAATTTGGGGGAACTAACAGTGGATTAGTGAAGAGGGGAGGCTGAGATTATCTAGTTAAATTTTGGAGTAGTTTGGTGGTGGTCCACCACCGTGAGGCGATTTTTGTGCGACGAAAAACGGCGGAGCTGGTGAGGGGTTTAAAGGCGGCTAGGGTTTGGTCCCTAAACGAAAGAAGAGAGATGAGGGAGTGTTTTAGGGTTGGGGGAGGGGTTCAGACACTTATATAGTGAGGGGTGAATCAGTTGCGAGTCGTTGAATCAAAATGATCTAATGGTTGAAATTAGGAAGGGGCGACACATCGTCATTTCAGTTAAATGGGAGACCGGGTCAATCTCTAAGGTTTTGGGGTTAAAATTTGGCGGATTTGGGCACTTTTTTGTGCCATTTAAAACTTTGGCCCAATTTCACACACTTCTTTAATTCCCTTTGTATTTTTATATTTTCTTCTTCTTCTTTTTCTTCTTTTATTTTAAATACTAAATTAATTAATTAAAAGCCTATATTAGGTTCTAAATCAAATCTAAATTATGAAATAAACCTAATTAACTATTTCTAATATTTGAAAATTAATAAATGTTAAAACAAATGAAATGAAATTACTAATTTAAAGCTAATGCTAAAATGTAACATGACCAATTTTTTTGTTGTGATTTTCTATTTAGTAAAGTAATTAATTAATAATTAATCCTAAAAATACAATCATAAAATCTAAAATGCAAGGCATAAAATTTTGGTATTTTTGTGGTATTCTTTTTATGATTTTAAAGATATTAAATGTGCACAAAATGCAAAAAATTAATTAAGAAAATCCTACAAAAATTCAATAAAACTAAAAATAATTTATAAAACCTATTTTTTTAATAAATATTTTTGTAGGAATATTTCTAGTCGGGTAAAAATCACATGCTCACAATAACGACGCAACCACACCATATCGGTTGTTACATAAAGAGGTAAATTTCATCGTTACGTAATGACGAATTTAACGATACTCTACAATAAAATTTAAATAATAACCAAAACAAACATCATATTTAAAGTATGAATTTTTACCTCCTATAGTAAAGGTTAACACCTTATTTGTTTTAAATAAATACTATTTAAAAAAATTATATTCTACAGATACCTTTTAATGTTTATCGCAAAATATCTAATTTTGGTTGCCTCCTACCCTTAAGCTACTAAATACGCTATTCAGTTATAATATTTTCTTTCTCTCTCTACTTTGATACATGTCATTCTCTTCACCATTCCCTAAAAAATATGATGCTCTATCTCAAAATTCCTCTCAGCCACATCACCTACCACATGATTTTTTTTCATTTTGTTTGCTCCGGTGATTTGGGGTTTTTTAGATGGATGATGATGAAGGGAGAGATTTGTTGTCTAGAGTTGAAGATATGATTGACTTCTGAGTTACTTCAGGACTAACCAAATTTATAACTGTTGCATTCTTTTTGACTCCTTATTTTATTAACTGTATTGGTGTTCTTAGTAATTTATTGGGCTTTGATCTCTTTATGTTATAAAATCGAACCTAAAGGATAATGTATATGTAGCTACATCCACGATTGACATGTACTGTAAATGTAGAAGATTAAGGATGGCAAGGAATGCATTCAATCAGATGAAGGAAAAGAATATGAAATCATGGTCTACCTTGATTGTAGGTTATGGTATGCACGGTAGAGCCAGGGAAGCCCTTCAAGAGGGATATAAGGCTTGTAGTTTTGATGTAGAATTTGTAATTTTGATGTGTGGGAACAATGATATTCAGGGTTTTGCTCGACGGCAGATTCGTTGAAAATTAGCGTTGTTCTTGAACAAAGACAACGGAGTTTGGGGCTGAGCAACTTTATTTTATGTTAATATATTTTAATGTATTTTCAATGTAACATGCTATATTTTCATGCATTTCATTGTATTCATTGTATTTTTTTCATTATAATTCAATATATCTCGCTATATTCCACGTATTTCATTGTGTTCACTGTCTTTTTTTTAATTGTATTTCTATATATCCTGTTGTATTATATGTATTTCATTGTATTCACTGTCTCGCTATATGCCATAAATGTATTCGTATATTTTTTTAATTAAATGAATTTATGTATTCAGATGTATTATATAATTTCTCTGAATATTGCTATGTTTTTTGGTATTTTCGGTTGAGAATTTTTTTTATAACTGGAAATACAAAATTATGTGTTATAATTGATTTTGTTGAGTTATATTAGGAGTCTATTATGTTTATTTGACTTCCAGTTTAAAAATAGCGTAATCCCCTGTTTCACGCTGTGGATGCAGTCGAATACAATAATTTGTCAGTTGTAATCCTACGTTTGACGCTATGAATATAGTCGAATACACTCGAATACAACAACTTATTAGTTGGATTTCCCTGATTCGCACCTATTTTTGCTATTATATTCATGAATACAGTAGCTTAAATACATTTAAACATTTTATAACAACAGAAAACGTATCAACAATTCGTAATATAACAAATGATGTCTATAGATACCTAATTACCACTAAAAGATAATGCTTTATGAAAATTTCCCTTTAAAATAACACTATGACATAATACAATAGGTACCATCCAAACAATCTTTTAGGTGTAAGGATGAAAATGGTAACTATATTAAAACAGCGAAGAGCTTCATATCAACAAAAGTATATAAAACTCAAGCTATATAGTTTTGGTTTTTACATTCTACAAAATATTATGTATTAAAATACAAATACACGTTCAAAAAACACTATAATTAGACAGAAATTATCTCAATATTTACAATTATTATAATCATTAACTCAACATCGAGTTCTTTGAAACTTTCAAAATGACACTTAGCAGTTTCACGTCAATCATACGTATAATATTTATATAATTTTTAAAAATTTATATTATTGATACATGATACATGCGCAAAACATGCACCCTAATAAGACTAATAAATATAACTACGAGTAACTGTCACAATAAATAAAAAAGTAGCCGTCACATTAACCTAGCGTTTGAACGTATATATATATTTGAAATTTGGAAAAAATAATTTTAAAAATTATGTTGAAAAATTATTTTTAGAAGTTAGAAATTATATTTGATATGTATTTTATTTAAGAAGAGTTGAAATTTTGTGAGTGTAAGAAAAAAATCTATTAGAACCTAAAAATTTTTGCTCAAAAAAAATATTATATTCCATAAATAAATAATGTACATATATATATTTTAAAGTAAAGGAACTCTATGTCCAAACGGATCGAATCAGAATTCATAGATTCGGTTCAGTACTTGGGCAGACAAGTATAAAAACGACAGCGTTCTATACAATACTTGTTCGGGTATAGTAGCAGCACACTCCTATTAGGGAAGGAAAAGACAGAAAAAGGAGTGGCGGCGAGAGAGATGGAGGAAGAAGAGCACGAAGTGTACGGAGGAGAAATCCCGATGGAAGCTGAAATGGAAGCTGACATGGAGCATCACGGCGGTGCCGCCGACGATGATGCCGTTAAGGTTGGTACCACTTATCTTTTTCTTTATCTTGTTGTGTTTTGTTTATAAAAAAAACCTAATTAGCATTGGATCTGAATTCTTTTGAAATTTGAAGGAATTGGATGAGATGAAGAAACGATTAAAGGAGATGGAAGATGAAGCTGCTGCTCTCCGTGAGATGCAAGCCAAAGTTGAAAAAGAAATGGGTTCTGTTCAAGGTATCTCTTTTTTCCTTGTTTTATGTTTGATCTTTTCCTTTTAGTGGATGTATGTTTAGATGTTCCGACAATTTCCGTAATAATTTTTAATCTTTGGACCAATCAGAAGAAAATTTTGATGTTTGGATTATTGGATCTAAATAAGGATGCTTTTTCTGTGTTAAACCCCCGAAAAGAATTCCTGCTGCTTGCCTTATTTGAGACTACTAAAAGGGCACTTCTTTTCACATAGAGTTTGCTATAGTAACTGATTAAAATATCACCGGAGACATTGATGAATTTCAGCATATGGTTGGAAATAAAAGCTCCAATTTTTACTATAGCGAGAGAATTTTTTTTTTAATATCTCCTTTCTGCAGTAGCGTAGTGGAACCACACGAGGTCCAAATTGAGTGAAATTGGTATAGAGGATTCATATACCCAAAAGCCAATCCTAGTAGTTTGGGGTGGAAGCCTAATTTTTGTTATACTCTGTTTGGAGTAATGAACAAAGATTATTATTGATTATGAAAGAACAAAAGCATAATGATTGAAGAAAGCATGAATCCTGTTAAGTGTGACTTTTAATAGGACCAAAACAGTAATACCTGTAACGGGTTGCTTCTCATTTGAGTTTTTCCCGTAAATTCCTCCTTTTGCTTCTTATCTGTTATCTCTAATTCTTGATTGTGCATTAACTATCTTTTCCAACGCAGCTGATCAAATATCCACTAATTTAACCTATTTTCAATTTAAAAAAGAGTAAAGTATCAAAGTGGCATTCTCTTAGCCTAGAATGAGTAATGACGTAGTTTAACGAATGAAAATCAATTGCAGGAAATGTCAGTGGGACCAAAAAACATTTCTATGAATTGCAATGTAATTAGTCGGCTATCACAAAGATTAAACTTGAAATTTTCAGTAACTTAGAAATTGGAATTCAATTTTCTCTTTGTTTCATGATTGTTGTTGCGTTGTTTGTTTATTTTCTCAATTTCTTGTTTACATGGACTAATCATTTGTCGAACCTTATGCAGATCCTGCTAGTGCAGCTGCTTCTCAGGCAAGCCGTGAGGAAGTGGATTCAAGATCAATATTTGTTGGAAATGTAAGAACCTGACATCTGTAATTTCTAGTTGCTGATTGCATTCTTGGAGAAGCTTTACTTGATCCAAGGATGTTTTCAGATAAAAACTTGTTGTGTGTGTGGTTAAGCCATTTGTTTGATTCTCCAGTGGAGCTAATTTTGTTGCTTATATTTGATAATCTTAAACTTAGTATATGTGAGCTTGCCCATATTACCTATTCCAAGCCCCATAACGGATGGTTGTGGACTTGTGGTAGGCTGGTAGCCAGATTGCAACGAGTTAATTTGTGAATCCTCACAATATTGGACAAGTTGTGACATACTTATTTTTGGACATGTGTTTAACCAGTTGAATGATGGAAAAAAGCATGCCCAAATCAAGAGAAACTTATAGAGATTCATGTAGCAGACACCACCTGTTTGTATTGAGACACAGTAATGTTGTTGTACATTTGATAGTGCCGCTGTTCAATAAGTATGTATATGCATGCAAAATGAGTTTGTTGATGCAGTTCACGTTTCAGTTTGGTCAGCAAGTGCATATTTGTATTGCATACACCTGTGTTATGACTCTAGTGTCTCTTTGGCTTACGTGTATCAGCATTTTGTTGGTTCTGGTCTAATTGCTTCTGGATACTTTTACTTTTTCCGAAAAGAAGTACTAGCGTATACCAAAGAAGATGATTGTCATTTGGAGTGCAACATAAAGTCTTGACAAATATCACAAATCTCCTTCTCCAATTTAAAATAAAAACAACACTTTTTTATCATCCTATGACATATGTCAATTAGCTGCTCTCTTTTGTTTGAAACTATCAATCAGACACATCTCCATGTGACTTTAGTTCAATGATCTAGTCATGAATTTTCTCTTAGTTTTGGATCTAGACTAACCGAGTGTCTATTATGGGTTGGAGGAAGTACTATAGAGTTGTATATTTGTTTCAGATGAACATTTGTCGGGGGCACCGGCTTTATGATGAACAATTGAGTATTGTAATGTATAAGCTCAAATAATATGAGGCAAAGATGAGATTTGAATTCTTGAGGTGAAATTTCCTTTGTGAGATAACCTTCTTGGTATCATCATATTTTTTTGACCCCATGAGTGCTTTTCAGTTACTATTTGGAAGAATAAATGATGATTTTGATTCATTTTACAATCTGTCACGAAGGGTTTTGTGGACTTGTATTTAGTCTGTTTTGGTTTGGGAATTCTGAACTGGTATCAGGTGGTAAAATTATATACTTGAAATCCTGATTAAGGGGCTAGCTTTTGTACAAAGTATGTTCTAGTTCCGTTGTAGCCAAGGACAATTTCTGTTCCTTTCTAAAGCTGTTAGTACTTCTTGAGGCACCGCAGTAATGTATATTTTTTCCTGTAAGCACTGGAAGCATTTTTTGTTCCTAAATCAAGTGTTCGGCTCTAAAGAATTGCAGAATCTTGGCCTCTCATTATTAGGGGTGGCAAAATGGTTCAATCAAAACAGTTAAGCACCCATATTATCCACTAAATATGGGTTGGATAATGAACTTTTTAAAAAAAGGATCAAATATGGATAAAAACCATATATCTAAATGGATAACCAATGGGTCTAACTTTTATATTTGTAAAACCACAAATTGGGGGTACCCTCAAGTTAGGGAGACTAAGCATTCTCCCAAAAGTGATCATATACAAGAAGTCATGGATAATATGGGCAACACATATTATCTGCCGGTTAATATATATTTTTTATCCGTATTAAATATGGGTCAAGTCGGATAATTGATCTGTTTTTTTAATTACCTTTTTCGACACAAACCATATCCGACCTAACCCGCCAGCTTCCCACTCCTACTCATTATCGATATGTGGTGTTAGAACATGAACAGCTAAATGTTTCTGCAGTGTGATCTTGTTTGCGGTGTTAGTTATAATGGTTCAACATCTTCGCTTCTTTTTGTTAGATATGGTGTTTAGCAAAAATGTTTGAAATGATAGAACTTGATCTTAACCTGAATTTTGCATCATTTTCTTTTTTTCCTCCCTTGCAATGTCCTAGCTTCTCGGTCATTGTCTCTTTACTTCTTATAGTTATTAGGAATGTTTCTTCTTCTTGATGATCTCTTCATTTTGGTTTGACTTGGATGCATCTTGAGAGTCATGCTTTGACTTTCTGTCACTATAATCGCAGGTGCGTTTTCTGCATAGCGCTGGCACCATATTTTTTGATGGTGGAAGAGAGTTCTGATTTTAAATATGTCTTTTAAGAGTATGTTGACTTGTAAAATGTTTGGAAAATGAAAGGAAGCAAAAAAAAAAGAGAGAAAAAAAGAGAAAAATAAAGCGTAAAAGAAGATAAAAAAATATTGTGAAGCCCCACTGGAAAAAGAGATGAAAAGTGAAATACAATTTTGGAGGTGAGAGGCAAAGAAAAAGTATGAGAAAATGGAAAAGAATATTTTGGGGCGTGAGATCGACACCGCAAAAGTCATTTCTTTGTTAAACTATTTTCACTTTAGGTTCAAGTTTCTACCTTCTTGCAAGAAGAAACATACACCTGCCTATATAAAGCGGACAGCCATTATTACTGTCGTGCAAATTCTCGTTGCCGAGTCTGGTTGCTGCAGGCAGCTGGTGGACATGGGTATTCAGATATGACTAGCTATTTAAGCCTGATGCGGTGAGGTGTCATTACTCTTTGCCTTTGACCTTATCTCATATTTCTTCTATGGCGACCCAAATTATTATACTGAACCATATGATCTGCTCTATCCTGTGCTTGTATGGTGATGTGGAAGTCAGTTGCCATTGTACCTACAATATGTCTCGTTGGGATGAAAGAATGAGGGATGAGATGTATGTCTTGTTTTGTTAAGATTAAAAGAAGATGGTCAAACATTTTAACCCCTTCCAAAGTTGCGCGGAAGAGAAATTAATATCTGTGGACTTGTAATTGATTGATGAAAGTGTTTCTTGAAACCACCAAGCTAGTTAAATCCTTTTAGGGTATTGAAGTCATTTATAGTGGGGACATTTGATTTTACAGCAACATAAGTTGAAATTTTCTCTTTTTGTATCAAGCATAAGTAAAGCCAGCAAAAATAAGGGTACTGTGCTGGGATGATCTTTCGATTGGCATTGGGAGGTGTTGGGTGCAAAATAGTTTCTCTTCGTTTATATGCTGTGATACCAGGATGTGTTATATTATAATATTTGAAAGTTTATCAAATTGTGTCTGGACATGTATTTCACTTGGAAAAAGTTTGTTTTGTAAGAACCATTATTTTAATCTTGGAAAAAAAGGAAAAACCATTATCTTAATTGAAATACTCAACCAGTTTTTCAACTTCAAATTCTCCATTCAAGTTGTAGTTGCAATAATCGATAAAAGTATAAAATAAATTTTTCATTATTTGCAAATAACATGTAAGTCCAAATGCTTAGAAGTGCAAATAAGAAATTTAACTCTCTGTGAAGTGTCAAATTCCCTATTTCATTGTCACTTTCAGTTACCTGATCGTGTTTAATGAATTTCATGTGACAGGTTGATTATGCATGTACCCCGGAGGAAGTTCAGCAGCATTTCCAGGCATGTGGCACTGTGAATCGAGTTACTATTCTAACTGATAAGTTTGGTCAACCTAAAGGTTTTGCATATGTTGAATTCGTTGAACAAGAAGCTATTCAGGTGGCACTTCAGCTGAATGAGTCCGAACTGCATGGACGCCAGTTGAAGGTAAAAATCTTTTTCCTATCTTTTATTTGAATAAAATTGTTGCTCTCCATCAACCAGCCACATTTCTGGTAGGAGAAAAGATATAGCAACAGGAAAGGCTCACTGCAAAATAGGATGTGGGATATATTGAATGGCCTGTGACAATTCAGAAGTTTCAAGCTTATTATGGTGTTGCATTTTTTATATAACAACAACCAAAAAACCCGGTGTAATCCCACAAGTGGAGTTTGGGGAGGGTAGTGTGACTGACCTTTTGAAGGTAGATTGGTTGTTTCCGATAGACCCTCGGCTCGAAAAAAAGCATGGAAAGGAAAGAAGCAGCACAACTGGAAGATAGTGCGATAGCTGAAGCAAAAGAAACAATAGATAGTACTATATATCCAAGAATAAGAGAATGCAAAAATACTACTACTACTACTACTACTACTACTATTGTTATGGAAAGGAAGGACATACGACTACCTCATATAGATAGAAAATCTATCATCTTATTGTTCTGCCTTGATGATCTTTTCACTTTTCAGACTTAAAACATATGAAATGATATATGGTTCACCGAGCAGCATGTATGGGGATTGTAGTGTTGCATACATGGATTGAGAATATGATTGTGGAAGGGATAGCTTAAATGGTTGTTCAATCAGACAACCAAACACCTGAGTCCCTTTTATAATAAAATTTAGTTCTTTTTTTGCAACCATATTATAACTTTTACGGAGGTGAACATGCCTTTCTTATTTTACAACCAAAAGTCAGATAATCAATCAGCTCGTACAGTTTAATATTTAAAAATCCAACACTTAACATCGGCTTGTGATTCTCCCTGTATTGCAGGTTATGCCCAAGAGAACTAATGTTCCAGGGATGAAGCAGTTTCGTGGTAGGCGCTTCAATCCTTATATGGCTTACGGATTCAGAAGGCCTTACACGCCTCCTTATTTCTACTCCCCTTATGGATTCGGGTGAGTGTTTGATTCAGTTGATTATCTCAGGCTTTGACAGTTCCAAGTGGATAAATCACATGTATGTTGTTCTGTATGCTGCAGGAAAGTTCCAAGGTTCAGGAGGCCTACGCGGTTCATGCCTTACTATTAAAAGTCGTGAATCATAAAATATCATTATGCTGTCAATTGGGACGTGTCTTTTTCCGTTTCTCCATGTGTCAGCTGGGTTTTTATGTTGAGACATTATAGTAGTTGACTAGCATAAGTTTATGTAGCCTTCCTGCATTTGATCTTTAGGAAAATCTCTTTTGTATTGGTATTTCTTGAAGTATTTGCCTATTTGGAACACAGTATACTTGAACCATTTCGTGGAGTATTGGGAGTTGGCAACTATCTTGATAGAATGAAGTTCAGCTTTCTCGCTTCTCGGAATTTCTTTGGAGTATTGTGTGCAAGATTAAGGCTAGTTTTGGTGCTTATTTTAGGATAAAAAAATACTTGTTCTTGGAAATGCAATGAAAAGAATAACATCCAGAGAGTGCAATGGATAAGTAACGCGACCCCTGTGCATCTGAGGGGATCGTTTGAAAGGGTAGTTTTGTCTTTATACACATTTATTCATGTATTAAAAATTATGGTATTGCTACGTATAAGAATATTATTAGTTATATATAGGTTGAAAAATAAGACTAACAAGGGTTAGTAATACCGAAGCTAATTCATTGTATTATTTTTCTTAATGCATCTTACCAAATATCACCTTGAAAAGAACTAAGGAAATCAAATATTCTATTCACGTGTAAATTTTCATTTTTAGACCAAAAGGCTAAGCTAAATTGTATGCTTTAAGATATGATTTTTATTTTATTTTTGCCTTGAAAGGAATCTTTGATTTCTTCCCCTCTACACAGTCAAAGATGATGAACTCTGCTGGAACACTTTGCAGATGTTTCTTAATAAAAACAACCTATTCGTTATTCAGTATAGGGGTGTTCATCGGGCGGATTAGGCGGTTTTTACTCTTAACGGTTTGGCTTAACGGTTATCGGCTTTTAAATGTATTAATCCGTTAGCCACCCGATAAGATATCGGGCGGATTGGTATCGGGTTAGCTCTTATAGGGCGGTTATTGGGCGGCTTATCGGCCTAACATACATGTTTACTAGAATTTGATAGATCTCTTCAGGCAATTATAGATCAAACACCTATTCCAGTGTACCTTCATATGAGCTAGCTTGTTAATGTCTTTTCAGGGCATTCATTTTATCCCTGAGGTAGTATAGCTTTGCCCTCCTCACCTTTTTCTTATCCAGCACCTTCATCTCCTTTATGTTAGGCGAGTACCTGCAAATCATCTAGATCCCGAGATTAAAAATGCTTAGAAGTAGAAATAAACTTTTGTTAATCATTTTCAAGGGTTTTAATTTTTTTATATTTAATATATATAAGTATAAATAAATTTTATATATATATATATATATATATATATATATATATATATATATATATATATATATATATATATATATATATATATATATATATATATATATATATATATATATATTTATATTTATATTCTTAACGGGTTAACGGATTAGCCGTTAAGAAAATTGAATAATCCATCCCCAAACCGATAAACCGTTAATAAAAAAAATTCAATCCGTTCCCCGTCCGTTAAGCCGTTAAGCCGTTACCAGTAAATCGTTAAGCTTCGATTTGAATCAGTTTTCAGTTTCGGATCGGTTTTGAACACCCCTAATTCAGTATCCACTCAAAGACAACCAAGCCACTTCTGTTAATGAGAACCTAAAGGGGTATGGAAAAGAGTTGCACCTGAAAAAGTGTTTAATTGGTTCCTCTTCCAAACAAATTTTCCGTAATATGGAAATAATTAGGAAAATCATATCTTTACAACCTGTTTGGATAGTTGTTATTTGTTGTCTTGTATCATATTGTTATTTTAAATACAATATTTATTTTGATTGTTACTTACATTTTATTGTATCGTTAGTATCGTATTATAAAATATTTAAATCCGTCATCACGTACAACAAAAAATGTCATTTCATGAAACGATCGATTTAGTGTGGTTGCATCGTTACCTTACTTTTTTTTTCATCTTGACCTTTCGTATTATTAAATAATCATATTTTATCCTTTACCTTACTTTTTTATATAACAATTCTACCTTATATTTTATTTTTTATTTATAATATTGCAATTTATTTATGACTAACCGTTGTTCTCTTTCATTGTTCACCACCTTACTGTCTTCTTTTTTTATTTTGCTTTTATATGGCTTTTTTGTATTGTCCCTTGTCTATATTTTCATTAATATGATGCTTATGCTTTCCTAAGCCGAGGGTCTATTGAAATCAACCTCTCTATCCTCACAAGGTAGGGATAAGGTCTGCGTACACTACCATCCCCAGACCCCACAGTGTGGGATAATACTGGGTATATTGTTGTTGTAGTATTGTTGGTGCATGACATAATGAAGCGACGGAAAACAATACAAGCTATCCAACATAGTAATAGTATATATCAGAACGAAACGATACAATACAATGCAATACTATCCGATACATAGCAACCATCCAAACAAGCTGTTAGAGACAATACTCAAGCAAAACAATCCTCGCATCAAATGGACACATAATCTTAACCAAAAGAATACTTACTATAAGTTGGATACACCATAACTGTTGTATCAACAGTAAAATCTGAAATCGTTACCTAAGCTGGAACACACTATTTCTCTCTTACTTATGGCTACTTGTGACTTCAAAACAACAAATCATATCACCTAACACATAAGTAATAGACCTATTGAACACAACATACGTGTTGGATGAACAATTACAAAGTACATTCCTTAATAGACAAAATATTTTGATCCCCTCAAGAATACAAATGGCTCATTAAAAGGGATTAAGAAAGTAAAGGAAATGATCATGAGACTTTGCAAGGTACTCCAATCATCTTTAAAACCTTTGTTGAACTAACAGCACTGTGATAGGAAGAGGAAGAACAGCAAAAAATTAACTCATGCCTCTAGATATTAATATAGGTTTAGGGGATCAGGAAGTGTTTTAACTAGTCAAACAAGCAGGGTCAACAATACTTCCAAACACCTTTCCTAAGGTGTCTCTTTGAGGATCCAAGAAAATCACGTAGACCTTGTTAGATTCTAGCTTTCACTTCACTCTTCTAATTGTTCTTCTTGGCTTCTCAACCTCTTTCGTCATAGTTAGTGAAACTAGACGAAAACCCAACTCCTATTGCAATCTCCCTTCATTACCTTAGCTACATTTAGGTTTAGTGTTTTTTTCTTAACTGTGCGGGGGTGTTGGAGGGATGCTTCCGATTTCCTTAATACCCTTCTTTGTTTAGATAATTGCCAAAGCAATGAGTATTTGGAATAGCAAAGTACAGCTGATACTTCCACAAAATAGAATAGAAACCACATCCCCTTTATCTTTTTTTTTTCTATAGTTGTGGCCGTAAGTGATAAACATGTCGCTATAAATAGGCGACAACTCAACATTTGATGTAAAATTATACTACGGCTTGAGGTTATGGCAAACTGGCAAGGGACAAACAAGTAAGTTATCAAAAATATCTATCTTGGCAACCCAAAAAAGAACTGCAGAGACTGAATTGATTAAACTGATAGCATAGAAATCTTTGTTATATGAATAGGAAATTACATACAGCCGGGAATGTGATAAAACAAGAAAAAGAAAAAAACAAGAAAGAGAAGTACACAGACCACGGAAATTCACATATACATTGTAGAAAGCAGGCAAACTTTCATACGTAGAGTAATACAAGCAGAGGTATTTAGCGGAGAAGACAGAAGTATTTGTAGAACTTCTGGAAATGGAATAAGTAGAATTTGATCAGCAAACCTCAAGGAGATTGCGGCCAATCGTATCCAGAGTCCGCAGCATTTAAGTCATCATAAAACCACATTTCAACGTCCTCAATATTTTGGTCATCTTCCTCCCAATACACATCGGACATGTCATCAAAGTCGTCATTGTCCATGTCACCAGCCACAAAATCCCATGGTACGTAGCCAGAAGAACTTGAATAATCAGAGCAGTTGTCCCAGCCGTTCCTATCATAGCAATCGATGACAAGCGGACCGACCACCTTTAGCTGATGGAATTTCTTCACGAAATTTTCGTCAAGGTTCACATTCCAACAACCTCTTACATCCAGTAGCTCAAGATGTCCACAGTTTTTAAGGACCTTGGTTATGCTTGTTGTACCAACCAGCATATAAGCAATCTCGAGCTGCTTGAGCTTCGGCATTGTACCGGCTATTGCAAGCGCTTCATCGTCTTGCGAAAGCTTGTCAATAACCTCAAGGGGATGCATTGTGCGCCGCAAACCAGTGAGACATCTACAGTGCTTCCCTATAGCTTCAAGCGCTCTGGCTCCTATTTTAATGCAGTAGCTTACATCCAAAAATGTAATGTTCGACAACATTCCGGCGACCTGTTCGACGATGGAGTCGCCTATATCACTTTTTGGCAACCGCAACATCTGCAAAGATTTGGCGCTAGCAAGAAAAACAAGAAAACATTCACATCCAATCAAAGTAACTCAATTTGACTTGAGTATAGCATCTCAAAATATGTGATGTATAGACTATTGCAGTAGCAGAGAGATGTAAACAGCGTCAAGAGGTGAAAAAGCACTAACTTGTTTGCAATGAATGTGAAGTTTGATTCCCTGGATAGACCAGAAACACAAAGCTTACGGAGAGAACCACAGCTTCTTGTAATAAGAAACTGAAGCATCCGATCAAGGTTATCAGGGCAACAATTTTTGCTCCATTCCTCGATGTCGATCTCTTGCCAACAATAAGGACCTCTTGCAGCTTTTCCCCATGACTTGCAAACCCTTGGAACTATAGTTAATACCTCTTGAAGTGAAAGGTTCCTAAATATTAGCCCAAGTGCATCAGGAATTAATTCATCCCACCGCCGAAACTCCTGACTCTCCATCTTAACTCTTGTTTTTCTGCTAAAGTAATGAGATATGTTTCGGTTAAGAATGTGTAATCACATTTCACCTATTTATTTCGAACCGTCACAAGAGGTGCAAAACTAAGAATTTTGTTGCAATCAACAGCTATAACTTGGATTCCCTTTTGCCATCACAAATTTTCCACACATAATAAACAAGATGCAAAAGAAGTGAAAAAATCAGCAATGGATTAGTGAATAAGTGAAATCACAAACATAAATCAACTTAATCGACGCAAACAACAACAACTACTACGCCTCAATTACAACAACTAATCCTCAATGACCATGTTATTCTATTCAAATCATCTCATTCTAGTATTACGCAAATACAGAAAGGAAATCTAAAACTGAAAGGGAGAAAAGACTATCTAAGAGAAAGACAAGATTTACCAAAAGACATCAATCTGGTGATGACAAACAGCAGAAAGACACAATGTTTACACAGCCATGTTTGTTAACAAGGAACAATAATTAATAGAAAGGAAATCTAAAAACTGAAAAGGAGAGAAAACTAATTGAAGAGAAAAACAAGATTTCTCAAATGAAATCAAATTGGCAATGTTAAACAGCAGAAAGACACAATCTTTATACAAACATATTTATTCTACCAATAAAATGCTAAGAAAAGGGAAAATGAAGATAAGGAACCAACCTTTATCTATCCATATTGCCACAGCAAAATACTAAAACAATGAGATTCAATTCAATTGGCTACAGAGATTACCATTTCCAAGTTGAGTTAAATGCTGAAATCAATCAATACCCTGTTGACAAAAATGCTTAAATCAAGAAACAGTCATCTTAAAAACTCAAGAAAAGCAATTCAATTCTTGAAATTTCTGTCTCAGAATTTTGGAAAATTTACACCATTAAATATGAAGATACTCATTTTATGCAAGTGAATAGAGGTATTTCTACAACCCCAAAAGCAAGAAACCACAATAAATGTATTGCTCAGAGCTGATGAACAGAGGCTAAAGTCAGATGAACATGACTTTGTAGTTTAATGTAAAACTCAAAGAATGTAAAATGAAGAAAAGGGTGTTAGAAGAGAAAAAATGCTAAAAAGAGCATAAAATTACCAAGTTTTAGTACACCTGGATCTGTGAAACACCGGTGTTTATCCGCCTAAAATGAAGGGTAAGAAGAATTTGAATTTCAGTTAAAAAGGGTGTTGTGTTGGTAGAAGAGAAACAAGAAGAGAGACAAAAGTAACAAGATTTGATAACCGGGAAAAAAAAATACTAACATGTGAAAGTGAAAAGTTCAAGAAATATCTCAGAAAGCAATGTGTAATTGTAAAAAGTAAAATGTATTGGGAATTTGGAACTGTATGTTTCTGAAATAACGGGTTAGTACTTAGTAATACTGCTGCTGCTGATGTGTTACTCCTATTTTAGATTCACTTCAATACATATACAATATGTAAAAAGGTTATTGCAAATATTTTTTTCGGAAAAGACCTAAAAATGTTGTTCAACTTTCATCATATCATCCGTTAAAAATTTGATATTTCCATGCCACTGCCCTGAAAGAAATGGCTCATCCATACCATTATTGACTAACATCTCAATTTTTATTTGGCACGTCCATGCCATTGCCGTTAGTCAATAATAGCATGGATGGACCATTTTTTTAACGCCAGTGGCATAAAATGAGCATTTTTTAACGGATGGCATTGATAGACCATTCCTAAAAGTTGAGTGGTATGTTTGACCTTTTCCGTATTTTTTTATCATTCAGTATGCGGTACCGATATTGAAGCCCGACTATATCTTAATTTGAACCACGTAGAACCTCATTCGAGGGGAAGGACTCCCTGCCAATGATTGTTTAATACTCAAGGCTCGAACTGTTATGATCCATTGCAAGGTATTGGACTTGAGTCCCACATCGGTATTGTAATGTGCTGAAGTAGGGTTTATATATCCTTAGACTCTCCCACCTTAATAGCTACTTCCTATTTTCAATTTATATGAGCCTATTTGACTAGGCACAAAGTTTAATCATAAACAAGTAAAAAATGGGTCCATAATATTTGTGTGGTTATAAAAGCTTCTCATTAAGGGTAGAATTTTAAGTTTAAGCTAAATTATTATCAATTTTAGAAAGGGATCGTTCTTTTTGAAACGAACCAAAAAGGAAATAAGTTCACATAAAGCTGAAATAGAGGGAGTAGTTTTTAAGGTGTGGTTCACCTTAGGTTGTATTTCTGGTATTGAAACCCCTCACCGACCTTCATGCCCAACGTGCCATGAATGATGACACATGTATTGCAGTGTTTTGCCCGGAGCTAGAAAAAGTGCACAACCATAAGGATGACGAATGCGGAGCGTGGTAATTTGTTATGATCTATTGTAAGGTATGAGACTTAAATCTCACATCAGTATTAACTAGCTTTTCGGAAATGGTTTTGCTCGAGTTGTATCACGAATTTGAGACTGTGGTTATCGAAAGAGTAATCTCATATGGTATACCACATCCTTCAATGGTACGTTATTTCAAATGTAATTTTATATATATATATATATATATATATATATATATATATATATATATATATATAAGTTTTCACTATCTTTGAAAAGGTTAATCACAATTCTTGAATTTGAGCTTGACAATGGAAAAAGTGCTTGATAGAAAGCCTTACTTCCTTTAACGAGCCTTATGTGGTATAAATCTAAATTAAATCCCTCAATATGAATAATAGACACCAAATAAATAAATAAAAAAGATTGATATCCTCAAAAAATGGGAGAGATCATACTGAAAATGTATTAATAACGTAAAAGAATCGGCAGAATATATTGTCAGCCCCTTATACTTCAACCACTTAAGATATGCTAGTTTCTCGAATTCCATATTAATTTTATAGAAAATCTTTTATAAAGAATTATATGTTTACAAAATATGTTTCGAGTTTAATTATATATATATCACATATAAGTCTTTGTTATTAAAAAAAACAAAAATAAGATTAGTGAATTTTATGGTATTAAATTATTAATGTATATAAAGTATATTTTTAAATTGTTTTTGGAAGTAAGCTTTGTAACTGTATGTGTGTGGAGTACATGGCTCTCCCTTGAAGTCTCTGTAAATAAAGCTGCAGTTATTTATGATTCTTTTTACCTTTGTCATTGTCTTGCCTATCCCTACCAACATTATTAATGCTCCACCTGTATGCACATTTATTCATTTATGAATCGAACCAAAATTTATTGCTACCTACTGTAATATGTTTAATGCGCCTTGTTACTTTTCTTGAATCATATTTTATGATATACTGTATTTTGTTTTATACGATATTATTTTTTAGTTTATTTAAAAAATATATATATTTAAAAATAATTTGACTATAATTTGTCATTTTTATCTTAATAATATAATTTTATATCCTCACAAATTTATGGCCTATTTGAGATCATAAATTTTTTAAAATTTTTTTTCTTGAATTTAATGCTCAATCAAAATTTTTTGTAAAACATGAAACTGAAGGAGTATCTTTTGAATTT
The DNA here is from genome assembly GCA_034376525.1 of Nicotiana benthamiana. Taxonomy (NCBI): domain Eukaryota; kingdom Viridiplantae; phylum Streptophyta; class Magnoliopsida; order Solanales; family Solanaceae; genus Nicotiana; species Nicotiana benthamiana. Next base: position 67,046,273 of record CM067332.1, read on the forward strand.
GAGTTTTATACCATGACGATATAAAAGATAATCATATACTTAGTCATTTATAAGGTAATTCTAGAAAATTTCGAATGGTAAATTTTTTTTTAATCTAACAAAGATAGCAATTGAACTACTATCACACCAAAGGATGTGGTACAGTGGATATGGTTATTTTTCCTTTAACAAGGTGTCTTGGGTATGGAAAAATCCTTGATAAGAAGCGCTCCCCTCCTAATGGTACCATACGTGGCGCGTGTTCGAATATAATCGAGCTTCAGTATAGGTACCAGACACCAGTTGAGAAAACAAAAAAAAAAAGAACTACTATCACATATTAAATTTCATTGATCGTGTAACATATACAACCTAAATTCTTATATTATTTTGCATATCAGAACTTAAATTTATGTGCATATTAGAATTTAGAGGAAAATAGAATGCGTTTCACAATGCAACTTTTTAGAAAGTGGAAATATTACATCCACAACTCATTTTTTAATGAAAAGCAATTAAATCCTACATTAGTTACTATAAGGCCTCATTTATTTGTATTTGATGATGATTTGATAAAGATTTGAATGTTAATCATTTAAACTTAATTATCAAGAGTTTGAATCTTAAATCATAAAGTGCATTTGTTTTTCTTATTTTATAAATGCTTAATGGATCTGAATAATTACTAATAAAAAAGTCTTACTGTCAATAAAATACTATTATTTACTTTCACTGTTAACTATTGACCCTATTATTATCAACTATCATCACCTGTTATTCATCACCAACAATCACCATTCTCAATCAATCACTTATAATTATTACCATTTATACTTATCATTACCAATTGCCATTATCATACAACTATAATATCACTACCAACTATCACCACAATCAGTCGTCACTAACCACAACCATTAGCTTCACTATAATCCAATCATAATTATTAGCTACCGTATCAACTATCACCATCAACCATTACGGCAACTACTTTTGCTAGCCACCATCACGAACTAGTTGCTAATTACAACCAACCACTACCATCAACTATCATCACTATCAATCGACACCTACAACCATCATCATTAGCCATCACTATCATCAATTACTATATTATTTTTTAAAAATATTTTAGTTATAAGATTAATTAGTATTTTATTTAAATTTAATATTTATAAAATTTTAAATTAAAATAAATTTTGTACATGCAAATGTTAAAAAGATAATTTTAATTAGACTTTAATATACATTTTAATATTTATATGTATATTCAAATTTAGACTTCTTAATTTTAATAGAGACAAATAAGGCCTAAGAAGTACACAACAAAAACCACAATATTCCTAAATTTAGATTCGGTTTTTTATTTTAAATTTAATAGAGTAAATATTAAGAAATACATAAAATTACAATCTTTTTTCTTCTGGAAGTTCTGGACAAAAATTAATATCAATCATATAGATGATTGATGCTGCACAAATAGAGAGTAAGTGGAAGTTTTATTTGTTTTTCCTTTTTCTGGAACAGTTTAAGTATTAGCCAATATATACTATTTGTTCCTGCCATGTTTTTTAGTTTCATCTTTGCTTTACTCTTTGTATGAATTTGAGAAGTTTTATTAGGTGTGAGACTCTTTTTGTCTCGTAAATTTATGAATTTTAATTTTATATTTTTAAATTTATGAGACATAAAATAAAAATTTTCTCATAATTTGGACAAATCTGCAGCTTTTGTCAGATTCCTAATCTCTTATGATTCCCTGCAACAATAAAAACCTGTTCCAAATATCTTTCCATCCAATTAAAGTACTAAATTAATAAAAAAATAATGTACTAATATTTACACAATTAAAAGTCAATTACGTTGACATTGGTATTTATGCTCTCTAGCACTCTTTTAGCTCTATCACGGATTAAAAATATAGAGAATTTTTAATACTTTGTGTTTTTGTAAAACAATAACCTGAAATGAATTTAAATAATAAAACCTGGTCAATGAGAATTAAGACATAGTTGTTGTTAGGTCAATTAAAAAGTAATTATAAGTAAACACTATAATAACATAAGGCGTTACCAGGTAAAAATAGCAACTAATTAATCTGCTTTCACACTTTACAACTTACTGATACAGTCTGATAGTACAAAAATAACTGCATTTATGTACATGGCTCAATCTTGTATTTGTTAATAATAATCCGATGCATAAAATATTTTGTATTTATGTAATTAATGATGTATCTCAAGAGATGTAATGGAGACAACTCACTCTAATACAAATATTAGTGGTTACTTTCACAATACGAAAATTTATAGTATGTGTTAATCCTAAAAAAAATATTTAGTGCTAAGCCCATATTCATACAAATTTGTTGTAATCTTGTGTATTCCATTAAGCTTACTGTGTGTGTGTGTTTTACACGTATCACTCTGTGTCCCGGAGAAGATAGAATCAATGTGGCTATGATCTGCAAAAATTGTGGCTGGCTGAAGATAGGTAGAGAATCACAATCAGAGCAACAAATCTGGAAAAAATTCAATGCCAAAAGTCTCAAATCTCACGTCATAGCTTTGTGCATTGCTGCTCATACTATGCGTTTTGTTGTATATACCTTAGCGGGTCATCCGATTCGTAACAAGTTATTCTGGAATTATAATACGAGAGTTAAATAATAATAAAATTATTTAGTGAATATACATTATAGATAGATATTTAATTTATTGGACAGCAAATAAAATATACTGCGTATAGTATTGTGTGATTAAATTTCTTACCATAATTATGGTATAAATTACGGCTGTCCGACGAGACGGGAGGGGACGAAATAATATTTAAGTGGGACAGTGGCGGAACAGGACAAAACGTTTGTCCCATCTCGTCCCGCTAACAAACGAGATGGGATGGGATGGGACGAGACAGAATATGATCGGACGGGACGGGTTCGTGGGCCTTAAGTATAATTTTTTTATATAAAAAGAACGTCTAGTTTTTTGAAATTACTATATTTTTAAAGTTTGCAACGGTTAGATTTTTGACTTATTTAATAAACTTAAATGTTACTATGTTAAAATAAAAACTAGAAAACTAAGTAAAGAATTATAAAATATTAAAACAAAAGACTTGTAACTGGTGTTGCCGCTAGGTCTGGATCCCTGATTAACAAGTCTAGAGGTATCTGGTCCACCAATAGCTTGTCCACATCTGCTCTCAGCTCCTTCATAGACACCTTGCACGCCTGTGATTTCCTCATCTTCTTATGCTCTCGGGCAAGCTCCGTCAAAGCCTTGACCTATGAATCCACTGCCTTAGACAAGGCATCCTGTGTCTTCATCATCTTCTCCTGGTTCTCCAGGAGCTTCTTCAGTGTGTCCTCAATAGAATGAGGGATCTGAGCAACCTGAGGTGCTGAATGGGCCTCAATAGTGGAGGACAGTGTAGACAACATGGACGATGTAGCTGCTATCCAGTTGTTCAAGCTATACAAGCTCTGACTCATCTGGTAGCCAGTGATGGGATGGGCCCGGGAAGATGGAATCCTTAGGCCAGCTGAAGTAGGGGGACCTGCAATAGAGGAATGTCACGGAGGCAAGTCAGTAGTAGGTGCAACAGGCTCAGTAGAAAGGCCAAGTGCAACTGGCTCCTCGGACTGGCCAGTAGGGGCAGAAGCAAGTGGCTTGTACCTCTTGTCCTTGGGGTTGTCTGGCCCCTACAAGGTGTGCCATGAGAATGGGGCCACTAGTCTTACCTTGACATCAAAGGACTTCTTCTCCACTTTTAAGTCCCCGAAGTACATGGTGAGGGTGTTAGGAAAAGGGTAGTGTTGGCCCAAGTTCAGTTGAAGTTTTGAAGAATGACAAATGAACTCAGTGATAGACCTGGTCCATCTTATGAGACATAGTGGTTATCAACCTATGCATATGAGATGCACGTGAAGAAGATAAGTCTTAGGGATCAAGCAACAATATCTTCTGAACTGATAAAAAAGGCTGCATATGGGATAAGGAGATGAAGTCTCCTTATGAGAAGAGAATACAATCCGGATCAAGGATAAGGATTGGAGTTTGTATTGGTCTAGGACTTGAATTCAATGGAGGATCAGCAACTGAGTCTCAATCACAATCTGATTACTAACTTAATAAATAGCTAAGTTTGTTCTCTTTTACAGGTATACACATTTCCGGTAAAAGGAACTGAAGATGAACCAGGTCCATCACTCAGGTGCGTAAAAACGGGCAGATTCGAGCATGCGGGTTGATGGAGATAAGCTTCACTTGGTGTATTTAATATCTCCTGATCGAAAAGGTTGCATAATTGATAAAGAGAAAGAGTCCTTAATCAAAGAGAACACTATCCAAGATAATGAAGGAGTTAGAAGTTGAAATCAACTAGAACTCTTCCACCAAGGAAGAGTTGCATCAGAACTATAGTTATTTCTTCATCTACTAACTCTATAAAGTGCAGGATCTTCTCACATAAAACGTGTTGCACAAAAACACAGAAGTTAAACGTGAATTGAGAGCAAAATAGCAAGGCTTTTTGCAAGCAGTTCGTGTATGATTCAAGTGTGCAAACCTGAAGCTACATGAACCAGATTGAAGAACCAACTCCATAAAGAGTTTTATGTATCTTTCTTTATTTCTTATTCAATTGTAGTAGGTGTTTTTATTTGACCTTTCAGCTTACATAGAAGCAATTGTAATAAGTTCGTTGAGTATTCAAGTTAGAGTTAACTTAATGTTGTCGCAACAATTAGAGGCTGGTTGCTACAACATGATTAGAGTTAATCCTTAGGTTTACAAAGAGGTTTTGTAAATGCTGTTTGGCTCAGTGATTTTAGTGGAAGTTTGGGAAAAACCTACTAAGTAGTAGGTCGTGATTTTTTACCTTTTGAGCTAGGTGTTTTCCACGTAACATCTTTGTGTTCTTTATTTTCTGTATTTATTATTCCACAACAGCAATAGTTGGAACACATAGAAGAACTGGGTTCTTCATAAGCAGTTCAAGCAAAAAATTGGGTACCATACAAATCACCCCCCTCTTGTGTGGTATTGACATATAAAACAGCAATTGATATTAGAGCAGGTTATCCTTGAAGAGGCTAACACCTTAGGAGAAGATCAACAATGAGAGCACCACCTGGGAACCGGGAAGGTCAATCCAATACTAGGCCTCCACTTTTCAATGGCCAATACTACTCTTGGTGGAAGAACAGAATAAGAGATCACATTATAGGGGAAGATTATGAACTTTGGGACATAGTCACTGATTGAAATGCCAAAAAAAGGGATGACTGCACTGCTGAAGACTTGAAAAAGTGGGAGAAAAATGCTAAGTCCAAGAATTGGCTTGTATGTGGTCTAGGCCCAGACGAGTACAGTAGAATTCAAAGTTGTACCACTACCAAGGAAATATGGGACACTTTACAAGTGGCTCATGAAGGAACTCCTCAAGTAAAGAGATCAAGAGGAACATTGCTATATTCTCAATATGAGAATTTCACCATGGAGGAAGGGGAAACCATCCAAGAGATGTATACAAGGTTCACCACAATGACAAATGAACTTAAGTCTCTTGGAAGGGTTATTCTTGAAGAGGACAAAGTTGAGAAATTTTGACAAGTGTTCTGCCAGTCACTTGGGAAAGAAAAATCACTGCCATTCAGGAATCAAAGAACATTGCCACTCTTAAGTTGGACGAGCTAATTGGAAATCTCACAGCCTATGAATTTAGAAGGCAAACCATGAAGATGGATGCACCCAAGAAGGAAAATAGCATGGCATTCAGAATCAGTGAAGGTACTGATCTAGAGGAGGATGAAATAACCATGATCAAAAAGGAATTCAAGAAGTACTTAATGGGAGGAAACGGTCCTTCAAGAAGTGGAAGCTCCAGCAAACCAAGGGTTCCTGAAAACCAACCCAATGAGGGGTGTTACAAGTGTGGGAAGACTGATCACCACATCAGAAATTGCCCTCAATGGGAAATTGAATGGAAGAAGGAAAGAGCTGAACGAAGGAACAAGAAGAAGGAACAGGTTCAACTCAAGAAGAACAAAGGATCAACAAACGCTATGGTTGCTGCCTGGGGAGAAACTTCAGATGAAGACTCAGATTATGAAGCTGAGAAGGAGCAAGCACTAATGGCCGTCGGAAAATAAGATGATGAACAAGAGATAAGTATTCTTCATCTCAAAGATAAGATTAAATTCTTGTCTAAAGAGAAGCTGGCGGAGCTATTAATGGACTTTATTGACGAGTCTGAGATAATTAACAATGAGAAGGAAGTTCTGTCTAGGGAATGTGTGATTCTAAAAGCAAAATGTAAAAGTCTAGAGTCTAGGGCAAGTGATAGTGATAACAAAAATGCTGAGTTGAAGAACCGGGTTCATGAACTTAACCCCATTTTCCTAGAGCTTAGATCTGAAAATTTAAAATTGAAATTAGGAAATGGTAAAAAGGAAGCTGATCACACACAACTCACTTTAGAAGAATATGTAGGAAAAATAAAAGATGAGTTGTACAAAAGAGATGAGCAGATAAGAGTCCTTAAGGAGGATCTAAACAAGGTTAAGCACGAGCTAGACAGAACCTGTAAATGGAATAGGTCATCTGATGCACTTTGATGGCTACATGAACACCATAGTAGCAAAAAGAGAGGACTTGGCTACGGGAGCCCTGCACCTAAGTGGGATCCCAAAAGCAAGTACCTCACACTTTCTAAGAACATAATTTGCACACACTGTGGTAAAACTGGTGACTATAAATCTGAATGTATTTCAAAAGAAAATGCTAGTCAAAAGAATAAAGAATTTTTTCAAGGGAAAAATAGGCTGCCAGGTTGGGATAAAAAGAATCTGATTCACCCTTTTCCTTTAAAAAGGGAACCAAATTAGTTTGGGTTCCTAAAACTAACCTCTAATTTCCTTTTGCGAGTCCAGGTGAAGGGGAGCAGCCAAATATGGTACATGGATAGTGGCTGCTCAAAGCATATGACAGGAAGTACGAACTAGCTCCTTTCACTTGAGGACCTCAAAGGAGGTGATGTCTCCTTTGGAAATTGGAAGAAATGTGAGATCATTGGGGTTTGAAAGGTAGGTAAGGCTGATTCTCATTCTATTGAGAATGTCTACTTGATAGATGACCTAAAATACTGTCTAATAAGACAATCACAATGGTGTGATAGAGGTAACTTGGTAGCATTCACCTCTACAAAATATTTTGTGATTAATCTTACCACTAGCAAGATTGTTTTGCAGGGAAAAAGAGTAAACAATATATACATTGTAGATTTGTCCACACTTTCAGAAAATGCACTCATTTTCTTAAGTGTGTTGGACAATGATCCCCTCCTTTGGCCGAAGAGACTTGGACATGCCAGTCTAAGTCAACTCAATAAACTAGTCTCCAAGAATTTGGTGATAGGACTGCCTAACATTAAGTTCAAGGAAGATAAAATTTGTGAGGCTTGTGCAAGGGGGAAGCGGGTAAGATCCTCTGTCAAAAGCAAGAAAATGGTAAGCACCACCAGAACGATGGAACTGGTCCATGTGGATCTCTGTGCTCCAATAAGAACATTACGCAGATGTCGTAAAGATATGTGATGGTGCTTGTTGATGATTACTCTAGGTTTACTTGGACATTATTTTTAACATCTAAAATTGAAGCATTTGACATGTTTTCTTCTTGTGTTAAAAAATAAAAAAATAAAAATAAAATCAGAAACAACCAGGTAATCAACTTGCATCAATTAGGTTTGATCATGGAACTGAATTTGAAAATGCTAAGTTTGCTGAATTCTTGCATGCTACATCATATTTGCATGACTAGACCTCTTGTTAAGAAGATTCCATATGACTCACTTAAAGGGAGAAACTAAATACATCCCATCTTAGGGCATTTAGATGCAAGTACTTTGTGCACAATAATGGCAAAGACTCCCTATGTAAAGTTTGATTCCAGAAGTTATGAGGGAGTATTCTTAGGATATTCTTCACATAGAAAAGAATATGAAGTGTACAACAAAAGAACTATGTGTGTAGAAGAAAGTATATATGTAGTTTTAATGAAACTAACATTCTATCTAAGAGACAGGAACATGAAAATGAAGCTATTGGGCTGGAAAAAACGTTTAAATAAAGTCAACACCCAAGATGAAGCTGCACCAGAAGAAGGAACATGTGATGGAATAGGTTCTTCCACCCAGGGCAACATGACAGAGGGAACTGACTAGAGAATAACTGATCCTCAAACCTCAAGGGAACCTCTCCATAAACCTATTCCTCAGTTACAAAACCAAGAAAGAATATCCAAATAAATTGACACTCCTATTGCAACATCCACGAAATTGGATATTGATGAACTTAGTTCATCTGTTGATCAAAAGTTATATAAGGGAATGATTGGTTCTCTTTTGTATCTCACTACTAGCTGACCTGACATTATGTGTAGTGTAGGTCTTTGTGCTCGATTTCAGGAAAATCCAAAGAAGTCCCACTGGGCTAATGTAGAGAGAATATTGAGATACTTGAAAGGCACCACCGACCTTTGCCTTTGGTATCCAAAAGTTAGTAACTTTAACCTAATGGGATATGCTGAAGCTAATTATGCAGGTTTCCTAGTGGATAGAAAAAGCACCTCAGGTATGAAACACTTCTTTGGTTCATGTCTTGTGTCATGGGATATTAAAAAGCAAAATTCAGTAGCCTTATCTATTGTTGAAGCTGAGTAAGTAGTTGGTGCTTCATGAATGTGCTCAACTGTTATGGATCAGGCAACAGTTGATCGATTTTGGTGTTGAAGTCGATTGTATCCCTATATTTCTGATAACACTAGTGCTATTAGTATTACTAAGAATCCAGCTCATCATATGAGATCTAAGCATATAGATGTTAGATAACATTTTTTGAGGGACAATTATGAGAAAGGCTTGATCACTGTGGAGTTTTCTACTACTGACAAGCAAATTGCTGACATCTTCACAAAAGGCTTAAGTAGAGATCACTTTTAGAGGAACAGGTTGGAATTAGGGATGATTAAGATCACCTAAAAGGACCAGTTGAAGGTTAAACAAAAAAAAATAATATTTTTGGTTAGAAAGTCTGTAAATTGTGTATAGTTAGATTAAATCTTGCTCAGTCTCATAGTTTCTATAGTATACTCTTGTGCCATGTGTAAAAATGACTCATTAATCTCTAATGATATTTTATCTATATTGGCAAATTTAGACTTACACAAGAGAATTATCAGTGAGAACCAGGTTCATCAAGATAACATGGTATGTTTTCTACATTTTGCATAATTTGAAATAACTGTATTTGGATCATGAGCAAAGTCTTACCAAATACCAAACTCTTTTTGGACTTATCCGTTACAAGTGAACTAGTCCTATTCAAAAGAGTCCCAATTGAATGGATGCACTTAGATTCTAGGGATACACTCCAACGCTGAATTTCAGTTTGATTAAACTTCTAAGTGTCTGAAAAGCTGTAGTTATGCGATCACGTATTCTTATGTATATTGGTCAGCTTTGTTGTATTCCTTACCTTATCTCTCTCAAGCCCTCAGAAACTCTCAAATTCTTCTTTCATCTTCCAAACATAATTCAATTTTCTTCTCTTCCATACCCTAGCCCAGATACGGTAAAAACTTTTGAAACTCCTTCATCACCACCACAGGAAACCACTTCCACACCTTCTACAATACAAATCTCTAAGAAAGTTAGAGTAAAGATGATGGCTCGTAAGATTGTCGTTGAAGGAGAGCAGACCAAGAAAATAAACAAGCAATTGAAAGCAAGTAGGGAAGAAGAATACCAGAAATCTGAAGATTCATGTAAGTCTGCTACTAAGGGGGATGAAAGTAGAAATTCCGAAACTAAACACTTATCTTCTAATTCTAAAGTTACTCCTGAGAAAATTTCTAAAGTTGCTGCAAATTAAGAGAATGAATTTGTACCGGTAGGATCTATAGTAGGTGTTGAGACTACAAACTCTAGAAAAGTAGGTGGTAAAAATAAAAAGGAAAAGAAAAAGAGAGCAACGATGCTAGGAGTACTGTGAGGGGAAAGGGTACAAGAGCGGCTGATTCTTCACCCACTCATGTTGGTCTAACAAAAGAAATTGAGGCAATGATTGTTTGGGGAGAGGAATTTAGTTAAATAGAATAGAGTGTGAGTATAATAGGGGGAAGTGAGTCTGGTTCAACTTGAAAAATATAGATGAACCCGTTCCATTTGAACAGGAAACCCTCGCGGACCTACTGATAGGGTTATCAATAGCACCAAAGCTCATGCCATTCCCTATGGTTTCGTTCTCATAACTATTCTTGTACATTTAAGGTACCTATGAAGAAGTGGGAGGTTAGTAAAAGAAAGGATCATTTTGGGGTTAATACTCTGCTTGCTTGCGATTATGAAGTCAATGTCATGCTTAATGAACCAGGTTCATCTAAGAAGACACCTATCAATAACAAAGTTAGAGTCTTGGTACATGAGAGTAAGGAAAAGGATATTGAGATACGAAGGTTGAATACACGATTGGTTGTGGTAGAATCTAAGATAGATGTTCTCAGAATTGAACTTGCAAGGGAAAATAAGAAGAATGATGGAATTTTTCAAGACATGCTAAAACTTCTCCAAGCAAATAACTCAACACTACCTCTTCCAAGCCTTAAGACTCCTAACACGGTGTATATCAACCAGTGACCCAATTTAGGACGTTTTGTTTCTTTTGCTCTTGTTTTAAGTATTTTTATTTTTTCTTATGCTTTGTTGTAGAATCTTATCAATCATCAATCAAATTCAGTGTTTTTCCTCTAACTGTTTGTTCATATTTGTTTGATGGTTAAAATTCTTAGCTTGATCTATGCTGATTAATCCATGATTGCATTTGAAGTAACCCCACTGTCCATGAGTAAGCTTTAAAATTTGGTTATCTCACATTTATTATGCATCTTTTCGATGATGCCAAAAGGGGGAAAAAGGTTGTGCTTTAAACAAGTGATGTTTACACTTTGAACAGTGATATTTATAACCTAATATACCTGGTCCTTGATAATAAGTGATCAAAAGGAAAAATGTTTCTAACATTATGTTGATGTTGAGCTGAGTTGAAACAAGTTCTCTGATCAGTAAAAGCACATAGTTTGTCATCATCAAAAAGGGGAATTTTGTTGGCCCATGTTCAGTTGAAGTTTAGAAGAATGACAAATGACTCGTGATGGACTAGGTCCATCTTATGAGACACAATGGTTATCAACCTATGCATATGAGATGCACGTGAGGGAGGTAAGTCTTAGGGATCAAGCAACAATATCTTCTGAATATCTTCTGAACTGATCGAAAAGATTGCATATGGGATAAGGAGATGAAGTCTCCTTATGAGAAGAGAACACAATCCTGATCAAGGATAAGGATTGGAGTTTGTATTGGTCTAGGACTCGAATTCGATGGAGGATCAGCAATTGAGTCTCAATAAAACTTTGATTACTAACTTAATCAATAGCTAAGTTTGTTCTCTTTTACAGATATGCACATTTCCTATGAAAGGAACTCAGGATGAACCAGGTCCAACACTCAGGTGCACAAAAACGGGTAGATTCGAGCATGTGGGTTTCACGTGAAGGAGATAAGCTTAACTTGGTGTATGTAATGTCTCCCGATCAAAAAGGTTGCATAATTGATAAGAGAAGGGGTCCTTTATCAAAGAGAACACTATCCAAGATAGGGAATGAGTTAGAAGTTAAAATAAACTAGAACTCTTCCACCAAGGAAGAGTTGCATTAGAACTCTAGTTATTTCTTCATCTACTAACTCTATAAATCACATGATGTTATCACATTAAATATGTTGCAAAAAAATGCAGAAGTTAAACGTGAATTGAGAGAAAAATAGCAAGGCTTTTTGCAAGTAGTTCATGTTTGATTCAAGTGTGCATACCTAAAGCTACATGAACCAGATTGAAGAACCAGCTCCATAAAGAGTATATGTCTTTCTTTATTTCTAGTTCAATTGTATTATGTATTTTTATTTGTACCTTTCATCTTTCATAAAAACAATTATAATAGGTACTTTGAGAATTCATGTTAGAGTTAACTTGAAGTTTTCGCAACAGTAAGAGGCTGGTTTCTACATCGGGACTAGAGTTAATCCTTAGGTTTACAAAGATGTTTTTTAAATTCTGTTTTGGCTCAGTGATTTTAGTGGAAGTTTGGGAAAATCCTACTGAGTAGTTGGTCATGATTTTTCACCTTTTGAGCCAGGTGTTTTTCATATAAAATCTCCGAGTTCTTTATTTTCTGTATTAATTATTCCGTAATAGTAGTAGTTGGAACACATAAAAGAACTATGTCCTTCATAAGTAGTTTAAGCAAAAAATTAGGTACCACACAAATCACCCCCCTTTTGTGTGGTATTGATATATAAAACATCAATTAGTTCCAGTCATTCTCAGCCCCCACCGTAGTAATCACCTGGTACATCACATTCCCCATATTGATAGGGAAACCTATCGTGATTGAGGCAATCAGAACATCACGGGGAAGTGGGATAGTTTGATCATGGGAAGTGGGGTCAAGTCGGTTGCATACAAAGGTCAATCACCCTCTAGCCTCGAAATTTAAAGTTCTCCAAACTATCTTCACTCACGCTTGCAACTAGTTTGGAACAGTACTGAGTGTGACAGGTATCCAGCTAACCACGGGCGAACCTCTTCGCCCATTGCCAATTTTTTATTGTACTGGGTCTCATATTCGTCATCAAACCCTAAATAATCTTTGAAAGCTTTCTCGGAGAACACCACATTTTTGTGTCGCACTTTGGTCACTATTGAGCCCTTTTTAACGTGGGCCACATTGCAGTAGAACTCCATGACCATGTGTTCATTGGCTTTTACACACTCATCCCAAAAATGCTCCCAGCCCACTCTATTATGAAACTGTCTATGTACATTTGGATGAAGGGGCAGCAGGTCACTTGTGATAAAACTCCTCTCTGGAATCAACTTTCATATCGTCCACCATTCCCAAACTTATGGAAAGCCACTTGGCTGACAAATCGATATTCCCAAGATGTGGAATTTCTTATTCGTTCCACCCCTCCAACCTGAGGTACACCACTGTCGGGCACCTCCTCATCACTATTGTTTTCACCCTCAGCACCCCCACTTGCACTCTCCCAAGATAATGAAGCTATTGGGGAGGTGGAGTACTCACCGCTGCCGGCTACTTAGCCATCAGACGACTCAGAAGAGATACGTTGTGGAGCTTGGGCAGTGGGTGAAGCTGGAACTGAGGGAGCTAGCACTGAGTCGGAGGAGACGTCTTGAGAAGGCATGTACTCACTCTCCGATTGGTCATCACCTGTATCAACTTGTTTCCTTGTTTTCAGTCTAGGTTGGGGAGTGAGTTTAACTTGCTTTCCTTTTCCACCCCGAGAGGAATCACCTCGCCCGGGTTGTTTAGCACCTCTACCTCATTGTTTGACCATTATCTGCAAAGATACATGTCTAACATGGTCAGTATAAGCACACATAGTAAAGCAGGTGAATGAAATGAATTGCAGACCACAGATGAAGTAGTGCAGACACAGTTGCAGATCATGACACTGTTGCCCCCACTGACAAACGTGTGGCTGCACAAGGGTACCGTAGACCGCATAAAGGTGAGCATGATACGCATTGGGAAAAGGCCCAAAACTGACCTCTCTGAATCATCCCACCGCGGTCCACACAAAATGGGGTCGCGGCCGCGGTGGGCCAGCCCGGGCTGCGTAAAAATGCAATGCGGCCGAGTTGGAACAAGTCAACTTACAATTATATGAACGCCGTGGTCCGCATATAAAGGTACCATGCACCGTGTTAGGGCACCATGGGCCGAGTATACTAGGGTTCACCGGTACTAAGTCAGGGTTCCATTTTTGCCATTTTTGTTCAAAGTTTTACACCTACTTTGTCCCTACTCAATTGCCCACTCATTAGGAATGCCCAACACACAAACTCAGCATGTAAATTACCCTAAGTCAACAAGTGAATGAAAAATAAGAAGCTAGGAGAAGAAAGAAGAAGCTGAAAACTACTGGACAAGAAAATAAAATGAAAATATAAAATTAATCAATAAAAAATGCACGAAATGTTACAAGGTTTGTGGGGATTGTATGTAATTAATCAAAACAAGCAAGAATTATGATCAATGAGAGTATGAACAGTTGTTTTAGGGCTCTGAGGATTTAAAGTTCGAAAAGTGTAAACTGAGGCCCTTGGGCTCTATTTATAAAAAATGGTGTGGGCCCCATAATCACCTACCAGCGCGGCCGCACAAAATGGTCCGTGGGCCGTGTTGGATTTCATCACTTGAAGTTTCAGCAAGCAACCTCCGCGGACCGCATAATAACAGACTGTGGCTGCAGAGGACCACCGCAGATTGCATACAACGGAATGGGCCGCAGTGAGTAACTTTAGAGAGCACTCATTTAGCCCATGCCAGTACAGACCGCACAGTGTGTACCGCGACCGCAATGGTGAACTGCAGAGACTGTGCAACTTTTACAACTTGTTTTGCACTGCATCAACACAATCCCTGCAACATCTTACAACCAATTAGCTCAAAAATCCTAAACTACAAAGAAAATCAAAGAGAAAGAAAAAGACACGAGTTTCCTCTCAAGAAGCTTCTGATTTAACGTCACGACATGACACATGTTACCACCATATCACTTCAAATGAATGAGTGCCACCACGTGGCTGTCATCAAACTTTCCCAAATAACGCTTGATACGATGTCCATTGACTCAGAATACTTCACCATTCTTGTTCCTTAGATCAAGAGCACCAAATGGGGTCACGAACACAACTTCAAATGGCCCACTCCACTTTGATTTGATCTTTTCTGAAAACAGACGTAACCGGGGGTCGAAAAGAAGAACCATATCACCAACTTTGAATTCCTTTCCCCGAGCATATTTGTCGTGAAGATACTTCATCTTGTCCTTATACAAGGACAAGCTAGAGTAGGCATGAAAACTAAACTCATCAAGCTCATTAAGTTGTTCAACATGGAGATTCGCAGCAAGGTCCTATTCCAAGTTCAACTTTCTCAAGGCCCACATAGCTTTGTGCTCCAGTTCGACTAGAAGATGGCAAGCTTTCCCGACTACCAAAATGTACGGGGACATACCAATTTGGGTCTTGTAAGGCGTCCGGTATGCCAATAGAGCGTCATCCAACTTTTTCGACCAATCGGTCCTATTAGCATTGACTGTCTTGGACAAGATACTCTTTATTTCTTGGTTGGAGACTTCCACTTGACCACTAGCTTGGGGATGATAGCGGGTGGTCACTTTGTGATTTACTTCATACTTGGCAAGCAATGAATCAAAAGCCTTGTTGCAAAAGTGATACCCCTATCAATAATGATAGCACGAGGAGTGTCAATCCTTGTGAAAATACTCTTTTTCAAAAATGCCACAACACTCCGGGCTTCATTGTTAGGTAAAGCCACGGCTTCAACCCACTTTGAGACACAGTCCACCGCCACGAGAATGTAAGTGCTTCCACTAGAGCTCAGGAATGGACCCATGAAATCGATGCCCCAAACATAAAAAATATCCACCTCGAGAATTGTATTGAGAGGCATCTCATACCTTTTAGAAATACCACCGGCTCTTTGGCAGTCATCACATCTCTTGACCATATCAACAACATCTTTAAATAAGGTAGGCCTATTAAATCCGCAACTAAGCACCTTAGAGGCCGTCCTGTCCCCGCCATGATGGCCACCATAGGGAGAGGAGTGGCAAGCCTCCAAAATACCTAATTGTTCCTCCTCTGGGACACAATGTCGAATCACACCATCGGTGAAATCTTAAAATAATATGGCTCGTCCCATTAAAAGTCCAAGCTATCCCGCTTGAGTTTCTTACTTTTGCTAGAAGAGAGCTCAAACAGGACTATTCCGATTACGAGATAATTAGCAATATTAGAAAACCATGGCATATCATTCATTGACACCGCAAAGAGTTGTTCGTCGGGAAATGAGTCATTGTTTTCTAGCCCATCACAAGACCTCCCCTCTTTCTCCAAACTGGACAAGTGGTCCGCAACTTGATTCTTGCTACCTTTTCGGTCCACAATTTCTAGATCAAATTCTTGGAGAAGTAACACCCATCTCATCAATCTTGGCTTGGAATCTTTCATGGTCATCAAATATCTAAGGACAACATGGTCGGCGTGCACTATGACTTTGTTCCCCATAAGGTAAGGTCGGAACTTTTCCATAGCAAATATAATAGTCCATAACTCTTTCTCAGTGACTGTGTAGTTTCTTTAAGCCTCATTCATGGTTTTTCTTGTGTAGTACACTAGATGGAACATTTTGTTGATCCTTTGGCCCAAAACTGCCCCAACCTCAATGTCTCTAGCATCCAAATGAGCTCAAAGGGCAAACTCCAATTGGGTGCGGTAATGATCGGGGTGGTGGTCAACTTGTGCTTTAAAAGTTCAAAGGCCTCTATGCATTTTTCATCAAAAACAAACTTAGCATCTTTCTCTAGCAACATGCAAAGGGGATTCACAACCTTCGAGAAATCTTTGATAAATCGCTGGTAGAACCCGTCATGCCAAGGAGACCTCTTACCCCTTTTTACATAAGTAGGGGGAGAAAGCATCGAAATCACCTCGATTTTAGCCTTGTCTACTTCAATCCCATGCTTAGAAATCTTATGACCCAATGCTATACCTTCTTCAAACATAAAATGGTATTTTTCCCAATTGAGAACAAGATTAGTTTCTTCACATCGGGCCAAGACTCTATCCAAGATTGCAAGGCACTCTTCAAAGGAATCACCAATAACACTAGAATTATCCATAAAGACCTCCAATATATCTTCCACCATGTCGGTGAAAATTTTGCCATCATGCAACTTTGGAAGGTCGCCGGAGCATAGCACAACCCGAATGGCATTCGGGAAAAGGAAAATGTACCATATGTGCATGTGAAAGTGGTCTTCTCTTGGTCCTCTAGGGAAATTAAGATTTTGATTATAGCCTGAATACCCATCCTAAAAGCAATAGAAAGCTCGTCCTGCAAGGCGATTAAGCATTTGGTCAAGGAACAACAACGGAACATGGTCCTTCCAAGTCACCTTGTTGAGTTTCTGGTAGTCCATACAAACTCTCCACCTGGTAATGGTTCGAGTGGGAATAAGTTCATTATTGTCATTTGTCACCACCGTCATCCCTCCTTTTGTTTTTGCACATATTAGACCGGAGAAGTCCATAAACTATCGGAGATTGGATAAACCACACCCGCATCTAGCCATTTGATTACTTATTTCTTCACCACTTCTTGCATCACCTCATTAGTCTTCCTAGATGTTCCAAGGAAGGCTTTGTATTCTCCTCCAAGGTGACTTTGTGCATGCAAAATGCGGGGATTATTCCCCGATTGTCAGCTAGTGTCCATCCAATTTCCGTTTTTTTTGCTTTTGAAGAACCGCCAGTGTGGCCTCAACCTACATGTTAGTAAGGCAAGAAGAAAGAATAAATGGTAAAGTAGAATTTGAACCAAAAAATTCATACCTGAGGGGTGGAGGAAGTGGCTTCAACTCCAACACCAGTGGATCCTCAATCGTTGGCTTTGTTGGTTGAGTTTTTTTATTTTCAAGATCCAAAGATAACTTCCTAGGCTCATATGAATATGAACCCATGCCATGCAATCCATTCACGCACTCCACTCTACGAGCATCATCATTTACATACATATTATGAAGTACGACCTCAAGGGGATCTTCGACATTGATCATGGAACTTGTGCCATCCAGTATCACAGCTGTGACAATGTCCACAAATGAACACACCTCGGTGCTATTGGGTTGATTCATGGATTTGAAAACATGAAAGATGACCTTCTCATCACCCACTCGGAAAGTGAGCTCACCTACTTCAACATCAAACAATGCCTTCCTCGTAGCAAGGAAAGGTCTACCCAATATAATCGACACCTCATAATCTACCTCACAATCTAAGATGACAAAGTCAGTCGGCAACATAAATTTATCCACCTGGAAAAGTACATCATCAATTATGCCCAAAGGTCGTTTCATCGATCAGTCTGCCATTTTAAGTCTCATTGAAGTTGGTCTAGGTTACACAATACCCAAAGTCTTGAAAACCGAGTACGACATCAAATTGATACTATTCCCCAGGTCACATAAAGCTCTAGCAAAGTCCGCACTTCCAATACTACAAGGGATAGTAAAAGCACTAGGGTCCTCTAACTACGGGGCCATTGAATGCACTATATCACTCACTTGGTGAGTCATCTTTATAGTATCACAATCCATGGGCCACTTCTTTGTAATCAAGTTCTTCATGAATTTAGCATAGCCGGAATTCGTTCAAGTGCCTCCACCAAAGGCACATTTATGGACAAAATCTTTATCATATATCAATGAATTTCTTAATTTGATTATCATTTCTTTGCTTTGCGAGCCTTTGAGGATACGGTGGAGGTGGACTAGTCAATGGTGCCTTGTCTTTAGGCACTACCGGCACGGGCATATCAATCACGTGTTCCCTAGACGGGTTCACGACATCTTGTGTTTCCACCTCGGCTTCATCAATATATATCCTCACTTCATTGTTCACATTGGTCTCAACCATATCTTCAACAATCAAAGGTACATCGTCATCACACAACTCAACATCATCTTCCACAACTTGCTTTTCTCTTGAGTCATGCACATCACCTCCTATTCGCCTTCTAGTTGTAACCGCCATCACATAGTTGTTGGTCCCACCCTTCGGGTTCACTACCGTATCACTTGGTAGAGCACCCTTGGTGTGGGTATCCAAAGCTTCAGAAATTTGACCTAGTTGCACTTCCAAGTTCTGGATAGATGTATTATGCGAAGCCAATTGTGCATCAGAATCTTGGTTCCTTTTCATCGTTTGCTCGAACATACTTTTGATTCTCCCCATATCACTCCCGTAAGAACTCGGACCTTGAGAAGGAAAAAGGGGGTGGATTTTTCGGTTGTTGGTACATGGGGGGACTTTGAAAGCCTTGCTCCCCGTTGCTTTGGTTCCCAAGATTATGCCACACTCCTTGATTGTTGTTGTTTCTCCAATTATTGTAGTTCTCATTCCAATTACCTTGATTGTTACCTTGATTACCCCAATTGTCGTTTTGATTATTGTTGTTCCAATTCCTCCGCCTTGTTGTTGATTACCCTAATTACCTTGGGGATGCCATTGTTGATTCGAAGAGTTGCCTCTATTCCCTTGGTAATTGATGACATATTGGACCTCTTTGCTTTGATCATTATAACACTCTTTCGAAAAACCACCACTATCATTGTTGTCATATTGTTCACAATTTCCTTGAGGTTGTTGCCCTCTTTGTTAGAATATACGCTTAACGCTAGAGGGGGAGTGAATAGCATTTTAATAAAAATCAATGTAAATTTGCGGAATTAAAATTGCAGGAATAACGTAAGTGCAGTAATTAAAATAGTAAGGAGAGAACACACCGAGTTTATCCTGGTTCACCACAACGTCTGGTTAGTCCAGTCTCCGAGAGACTCTCTCGAGTTTTACACTAACTTCGTTAAGCTTACGGGTGCCTAACAAACCGTTACACTTGCTCGTAGATATACACTCTACAAGACTTCAACCTGCTCGAGGATACCGCACCTCAATACTTCAAACCAAGGAACTACCTTTCCTTCTTACAACAAGGGATTAGAATATCCCTTCAAGTGTGTACAAACACTTAGCACTCAAGACAAGACTCTCTTTATGGAGTAGATATGAGTAAAAATAATACGCTCAAGAACACAACAATTTATTGAAGAATTTGGCTCTCAAAAATTGTGAAATAGATATGAAATGATGAGAGAAGAGTATGTAAGCTTTATGCAAGAATTATAATCAGTTGTTGTGTTTAAAAACGTGAATTAGAGGTGTATTTATAGTGCTCAAAGTCACCAAGACCGTTGCTTAATTGCCAATCACTAATTACTGATTTTGTGCTTGCATAATCGATTATATGATCTGCATAATCGATTATCTGCAGATCGTTCAAAAATCATATGCGGATTTCAAGCAGAATAATCAATTATTCAAGTTGCATAATCGATTATCTGTTAACGTTCGAAAATCGGATGCAGATTCTGTGCAAGCATAATCGATTATTGCCTTGTGTATAATCGATTATATTTCAGCGTTTTAAAAATACTTTGGCAACGGTCAGTGAATAATCGATTATGCTATCTCGTATAATCGATTATTTTGTTGTTTTGAAAATCCGGTTTTACACTGTCTTAATATAATCGATTACAAGTGAGACATAATCGATTATATTGCTGTCTTGTAAAATTTCGGTTAACACTGTCTTAACATAATCGATTATAAGTAAGACATAATTGATTATATTGCTGTCTTGAAAATTTCGGTTAACACTCTCTTAACATAATCGATTATAAGAAATACATAATCGATTATTTATGTTCAGATTTGAAAAACATGTTTGAAAACCATTTTGGCTAAAATGAAAATGTTTGAAAATTATTTTGGTTTAACTCAACGATGCATGAAAATGATTTTACGAGAGAAGCCAAGACTTGAATAAGTTGTCGGATCAAGATCACACTATAAAGTGACTCATTTATAACTTTGTTGTTATTCTTGATCTTGCTCTTTGTTTCTCATGTTCTTGGACTTTGGCATATGTCAATGTTCCATGCGCGTCGGTTTGTCATTTATCAAAACCTATAGAGATGAACACACGTTTAGTTTTAGCTACTTGAGAACGTGTTTCAACAATTTCCCCCTTTTTGATAATGGCAGACCAATATCGGGATATGCATATGATAAGTATAAGTTCCCCCATAAGTATAAGTTCCCCCTCAATTTATGCCAATATGTATTAGTGTGCATAGCCCTTATTCTTCCCCCTTTTGACATTAGCAAAAATAATGAACTTTCATTAAAAATATTAAATATACATGAGAAGGCAAGAAAAATAGACAGAATATAGTTCAAACGATACATAAAAAAATTTATTATTCATTGTCATCATCAACATCCGACTCGGCATCCGGCACTCCATCCGGAAGAACAATTTGGGCATATGGATAGTTGACATGATCAAAGTACCCATGAAGCTCATAAGTCAAACGTGTGACGTTTTGATCAATACGAGTCACTGAGGTTGATAAAGAAGCAAGTTGGTCCGAAATGGTTTGAAGAGTAGGAGCTTGAGGACGACGTATTTGAGTAGGATGAAGAGGAGGATGTCCACCAATATTGGGAAATGAAGATTCTTGAATTTCCCAATGCTTTGTTGCCTTTTTGTGAGGACCGACGGAGGTTTCGATAGCGGAGGCTTCAAAAATAGCCATTATGACAAAAGCATATGGGAGTGGCTTATCGTCCCCAATTGCATCATACATGTGAGTCATGACGAACTGGCACCAATTGATGCGAGCCCCGGTGATAATTGCATGCAAGAGTTTTGAATCCTCATGAGAGAGAGTGGTATGATTGAATTTGCGGGGTTTGAGAACTCGGGTGATGAAATAAAATATTAGACGATATTCTGGGAGCATGTGCGTAATGGTTGGGCGACGATTCTCCGGACAGTCGCCAATACCAATTTGGTGGAAAAGAAGTTGTTCATTAAATAAAGCGCCTTCTTCTCTAGTGTAGAGGGAGATGTCTTCACCATGTCGTGGAAGGTTAGTGAGGAGTTGCAAGTTTTCCTCATTTACAAAAATTGGAACTCCATTGATGCTAGAGACAAGGTCACCATCTTCGTCCTTCTGTAGATTTGAATAGAAGGCACGGATTAGAGCAGGGTGAATGTAAGGAGTTTGAAGATATAGAAAGTCAATGAGTTGGCTTTATATAAGAATATTTTCTGTTGATGGGGGTGCGCTATTTCGAAGATATCGAGTAGTTGAGAAACGAGGCGGAAGGATTTCTCGATTCTCAAATTTTTCAATGAATCGAAGAAGTTTGGATTGAGTATCAAAACGCAAATAAGAGCCGCCTTTATAGTGGAAAACGGGTGGAGGAGCGGCGGAAGAGGAGGCAATATGTTTGCCGGAATGAGAGCGTTTAGAGTGCTTGCTTGCCATTAGTATGAAGAAGTAGGAGCTGTTTCAATAGTTTGAAGGCTTTGGAAGATTGTTTGGAGCTAAGAGTGAGATTGAAGTGAAAAAATTTGAAGGATGGATACCCTTATTTATAGACTTGAATTTGAGGGCATTTATTGAGTAAAAGCTGCAGATTTGCCAAGCCAAACGTTCAAAAAGCGGTAACAAAATTTTAAACACGGACCGTTGCTAATCGATTATGGAGGCTGAATAATCGATTATTGCCAATATTTTGAATTGTAGTCAGAGAAGAAATCGATTATGCGATTGGAGATAATCGATTATTTGAAGGCAGAAGTATTATGAGGGTCCGGACTCGGGGAATAATCGATTTTGGTTAATATGATAATCGATTATTTCAGTCCAGTGATATGACGAAAAGCCGCGACGATAAAAGGTAATCGATTATGCAGTACTAAATAATCGATTATTATAAAACCTGTAACACTGAATCTCAACTTAATCGATTAGTAATATATGATAATCAATTATTGCCAAATTCCTGCAAACTGAGATGTTAGAAATAATCGATTGTTCTTAGTCAATAATCGATTATTTGGTACCAGTGCCCGAAAATTCCCCCTGTCTTTGGGGCGATACCTGCAAAAAAGAATTAGGCGCCTCCGACGCTCAAGTCAGTAATTATTTAAAGAAAAATGAAATGCATGAATTAGATCATCGTGGTGTCAAGAATTCCGATTTCACTACGAATGCGGAAAAAGGACTCTTCTCTAAAGGCTTTGTGAAGATGTCGGCCAATTGATATTTGGTTTCAACAAACTCAATTTCGACATCACCTTTGAGAACGTGATCTCTTATGAAGTGGTGCCTAATTTCTATGTGTTCCGTTCTTGAATGAAGAATAGGATTCTTCGTCAGGCTTATGGCGCTAGTATTGTCACATCGAAGAGGAACATGATCAATACTAAGACCATAATCCGAGAGTTGTTGCTTCATCCAAATGATTTGTGCACAACAACTCCCCGCGGCTATATATTCAGCCTCGGTTGTGGATAACGCAACACTAACTTGTTTCTTGCTAAACCAAGAAACTAAGGAGCTACCGAGCAAATGGCAAGTGCCACTAGTGCTCTTGCGGTCCAATTTGCAACCCGCAAATCGGAATCGGAATAGCCAACAAGTTGGCATGAAGAACCTTTGGGATACCATAGTCCCACATTTATTGTTCCAACAAGATACTTCATAATCCGTTTTACCGCAGTTAAGTGTGACTCCTTCGGACATGATTGATATCGAGCGCATAAACACACGCTAAACATGATGTCCGGTCTACTAGCAGTAAGATAGAGAAGGGATCCGATCATACCTCGATACTTCTTGGTGTCTACTTCCTTACCTTTCTCATCCTTGTCAAGATGGTCGGATGTGCTCATTGGAGTGGCCATTGCTTTGGCATTGCTCATTTCAAAGCAATTTAGCAACTCCTTGCAATATTTAGATTGACAAATGAAAGTTTCACTTGCAACCACAAGAAGAAGTTTAGCTCACCCATCATTGACATTTCGAATTCGCTAGTCATTAACTTAGAGAATTCCTCGCATAAAAAATCATTAGTAGCACCAAAAATAATATCATCGACATAAATTTGAACTAATAGAATGTCATTTTTTTATTTTTGATAAACCGTGTAGTGTCAACTTTTCCCCTTTCGAACTCATTGTCCAAAAGAAATTTGCTTAAGCGCTCGTACCAAGCTCGAGGAGCTTGTTTAAGTCCATATAGCGCTTTCTTAAGCTTGAAGACATGATCGGGAGATTTAAAGTCTTCAAAGCCCGGGGGTTGTTCAACGTACACTTCCTCTTGAATAAACCCATTGAGGAAGGCACTTTTGACATCCATTTGAAATAATTTGAAATTCATAGATGATGAAAAAGCAAGTAATAAACGAATGGCTTCTAGCCGTGCTATGGGTGCATAGGTTTCTTCATAATCAATTCCTTCTTCTTGATTATAGCCCTTAGCAACAAGCCTAGCTTTGTTTCTAGTGATTATACCATTTTCATCTAATTTATTTCGAAAAACCCATTTCGTACCAATTATGGTGTGATTATCGGGTCTTGGCACCAATTCCCAAACATCATTACGTTTGAATTGGTTAAGCTCCTCTTGCATTGCCAAGGTCCAATGCTCATCCCCAATTGCTTCGGAAATGGTTTTAAGTTCTATTTGAGAAACAAAAGCCATATGCCCTACGGTGTCTTTAAGAAGATTTCGTGTACTTACCCCTTTCTCGATGTTGCCAATTACCTTGTCAAGAGGATGGTCTTTAGACGTCCTCCAAGCCTTAGGCATCATCGATTCTTCTTCTTGTGGTGGTACTTCTTCCGAAGGTTGTTCCATGACTTCATCTTGAACTTCCTTTGGATCCTCCTTTTGTACCTCGTCTTGAAGATTGATTTTCTTTAAGGCATCTGCAAGATCAACACAAGAATCCTTTCTCGCCAAGCGAGCATCATTTTCACAAAATACTACATGAGGAGATTCCTCAACAGTTTTGGTTCGATTATTGAAAACTCTATATGCTTTGCTACGCGATGAGTAACCAAGAAAAATTCCTTCATCAGATTTCGCGTCAATTTTCCCAAGTTATCTTTTCCATTGTTGTGAATAAAACATTTACAACCGAAGACTCTAAGATGGGAAAGATTTGGTTTCCTTCCCTTATAGAGTTCATAGGGAGTTTTTATGAGTATCGGTCTTATGACAGCTCTGTTTAAAACATAGCTTGCGGTACTCACGGCATCCGCCCAAAACTTTTTGGAAATCTTAGCCTCATCGAGCATGGTTCTAGCCATCTCTTCGAGACATCGATTTTTACGTTCCACCACTTCATTTTGTTGTGGTGTACGTGGAGCCGAAAAGGTATGTTCAATACCGAGTTCATCACAAAAATCCGCGAAGAGATTGTGATCGAACTCTCCCCCATGATCACTTCTTATGGAAGTGATGGTTGTGTTCTTTTCATTTTGAACACGTTTAAGAAAACTTTTAAAAGCTTGAAAGGCATCACTTTTATGAGCAATAAATAACGTCCATGTGAATCTAGAGTAGTCATCAACAATTACAAAAGCATAAATATTTCCACCAAGACTTTCAACGCGAGATGGTCCAAATAGGTCCATGTGAAGAAGTTGTAAAGGTCTAGTGGTTGAAACAACATTTTTGGATTTAAAAGAGGCTTTTGTTTGTTTCCTTTTTTGACATGAATCACAAATAGAATCTTTTTCAAATTTCATGTTTGAAAGACCAATTACTAAATCTTGTGAAACTAGTTTGTTTAAAAGATTCATATTTACATGAGCTACTCTACGATGCCATAACCACATGTCGTCTTCTTTACTCAAAAGACAATTCACAAAACTTGATGAAGAATTTTCAAGATCAACCATATAGATATTATCCATTCTAATACCACGAAGAATAATTTTAAAATCACTACGACGGATAACTAAGCATTCTTCGGAGTCAAACAATACAAGATTTCCCTTGTCACATAATTGACTTATGCTCAAGAGATTATGTTTAAGACCTTTAACTAGCAAAATATGCTTAATGGAGGAGGATTCGTCCTTACCGACCGATCCAATGCCGATAATCTTTCCTTTGTTATTGTCTCCAAAAATAACATTTCCTCCTTCCGTGGGTTTTAGTTGAAGGAATTTTGATGCATCTCCCGTCATATGTTTGGAGCATCCACTATCAAGGTACCAAAGTACACTTGATCCCTTCAAACACACCTACAAAACAAATTAATGAGATTTTGGTACCCAAGCCATTTTGGGTCCTTGTGTGTTAGGTGCAAAATGGTGGTGTGATTGAACTGCAGTGAAATGTCTATGTCTAGTGAAGCATGCGGGAGCAATATGTCCAATTTTATTGCAATAATGACAAATGACATTCGGATTGTGCATTCTTCTAGGATGATAATAATTTGGGGGTCTAAATTTATTCACTCTATTTTTAGGAGTATAGTTTGATGTGGTTTTCGAAAATCTTGTCTAGGTGATCTATACATGCCAATATTTACTCTATTTTTAGGAATATAGTTTTGATGTAGTTTTCAAAAATCTTGTCTAGGTGGTCTATACATGCCAATATTTCTTCTAGCATTTGTTCTACGATGAGTTGCAATTCTAGGATTAAAATTTCTAGGTTGAGTGTTGACATTTATTTTATTTTGCCTAAGTTGAGTCTTAGGTGGTTTAGGAATGGACTCAACTTTTTCTTTTAGCTCGTGTTTAAAGCCTATACCGTGCTTAGTGGATTTTAAATTTACAAGCACTTCATTGAGATTTTTGTGTGAAGAATTGAATTATTGCAAAGTGCTTCTAAGACTTTCTACTTCTTCGTTTAGAGATTTGCAAGAAGTACAATCCTTATTTGAGCTTTCGGGTTTATCGGCGCTTCTTTTGCCATAAAACTTGTTTTCCTCATTTAATTTCTCATTTTCAAGAGTTAGTTTTTCAAAACCCTTTTCTTTTGAAGAAAT
Organism: Nicotiana benthamiana; assembly: GCA_034376525.1. Lineage (NCBI taxonomy): Eukaryota > Viridiplantae > Streptophyta > Magnoliopsida > Solanales > Solanaceae > Nicotiana > Nicotiana benthamiana. Next base: position 67,072,908 of record CM067332.1, read on the forward strand.
TTGTTTTCTTAAATCCTTTATAGATTTAGAAGCGCTAATAAACTCTTTATACAACTCATCAAATGCATCTTGCATTTCTTCTAAAGTGAAATAGTTCTTAGAAGTGGTACATACCTCATTTTGAGTTTCTTCGTGTGCCATAAGACCCAAGTTTGCGGTCTCGTTTCCTTCTCCATCACTTGATTCGTCTCCGAGTCGCCTCCCCAAGAGTTGTATGCTCTTTGTTTCTTGACGGGTTTCTTCTCCTTTTTGGTATTTGGACAATTTGATTTGATATGCCCGATTTCTCCGCATCCATAGCACTTTAATTGGTCTCCTTGTTGCTAACCTTTTCGTTCATACTTCTTTTGCATGAACTTGTGAAATTTATTAATAACGAGTCCGAACTCGTTATCTTCGTCGCTTGAATCCTCATCATTTTGAGGTTGAGCCGTGCTTTTTTTAAGGGCGATTCTTCGTTTCCTTTGATCATCCAAAGGAGGGTTAAGAATAGTAGATTCATAGGTTTTGGGATTACCTCTAAGCCCGTCGATTGTGACATTTGTAATGCCGATTGACTCTTGAATAGCGTCGGCTTTGGATCGCCATTCCGGAGTGAGACTTCGAAGAATTTTACGGACAAGTTCCCTATCCGTGAAAGTCTTCTTAAGAGCATGAAGATCATTAACGATTTTTGAAAATCGTTCGAACATATCATCTATCTTCTCGTTTTCCTTCATATGAAAAAGTTCATATTCATGGGTTAGAAAATCTATTTTAGCTTCTCTTACCTGGTCCGTACCTTCGTAGGTAATTTCCAATTTATCCCACATTTGCTTAGCCGTGGTGCAACATGAGATTTTCCGATAATCATCAGGATTTACAGCACAGTACATCATGTTGATGGCTTTTGCGTTGTTCTCCACCTTTCTAATATCGTCTGCGTCATAATCATCTTCCGATTTTGGCACCATTTCATTTTCAACCTTTTTGGTTGGAATTTGCTCTCCATTCTTGATAATTCTCCACAGTAGAAAATTATTTGATTGGATAAATATTCTCATCCTTTCCTTCCAATAAGTATAGTTTGTGCCATCGAATAGTGGTGGCCTTGTGAAGCATTGTCCTTCACCTAGTCCTGCATAAATGTTACGAGTAGAAGCCATGGATTGTTTCTCACAAACTGTTAAGTCTTTCAGAGAATTAGTCTCTGATACCAATTGTTACAATATACGCTTAACGCTAGAGGGGGGGGGGAGTGAATAGCGTTTTAATAAAAATCAATGTAAATTTGCGGAATTAAAATTGCAGGAATAACGTAAGTGCAGTAATTAAAATAGTAAGGAGAGAACACACCGAGTTTATCCTGGTTCACCACAACGTGTGGTTAGTCCAGTCCCCAAGAGACTCTCTCGAGTTTTACACTAACTTCGTTAAGCTTACGGGTGCCTAACAAACCGTTACACTTGCTCGTAGATATACACTCTACATGACTTCAACCTGCTCGAGGATACCGCACCTCAAGACTTCAAACCAAGGAACTACCTTTCCTTCTTACAACAAGGGATTAGAATATCCCTTCAAGTGTGTACAAACACTTAGCACTCAAGACAAGACTCTCTTTATAGAGTAGATATGAGTAAAAATAATTCGCTCAAGAACACAACAATTTATTCAAGAATTTGGCTCTCAAAAATTATGAAATAGACATGAAATGATGAGAGAAGAGTATGTAAGCTTTATGCAAGAATTATAATTAGTTGTTGTGTTTAAAAACGTGAATTAGAGGTGTATTTATAGTGCTCAAAGTCACCAAGACTGTTGCTTAATTGCCAATCACTAATTGCTGATTTTGTGCTTGCATAATCGATTATATGATCTGCATAATCGATTATCTGCAGATCGTCCAAAAATCATATGCGGATTTCAAGCAGAATAATCAATTATTCAAGTTGCATAATCGATTATCTGTTAACATTCAAAAATCGGATGCAGATTCTGTGCAAGCATAATCGATTATTGCCTTGTGTATAATCGATTATATTTCAGCGTTTTAAAAATACTTTGGCAACGGTCAGTGAATAATTGATTATGCTATCTCGTATAATCGATTATTTTGTTGTTTTGAAAATCCGGTTTTACACTGTCTTAACATTATCGATTACAAGTGAGACATAATCGATTATATTGCTGTCTTGAAAAATTTCGGTTAACACTGTCTTAACATAAACGATTATAAGTAAGACATAATCGATTATATTGCTGTCTTGAAAATTTCGGTTAACACTGTCTTAACATAATCGATTATAAGAAATACATAATCGATTATTTATGTCCAGATTTGAAAAACATGTTTGAAAATCATTTTGGCTAAAATGAAAATGTTTGAAAATCATTTTGGTTTAACTCAACGATGCATGAAAATGATTTTACAAGAGAAGCCAAGACTTGAATAAGTTGTCGGATCAAGATCACACTATAAAGTGACTCATTTATAACTTTGTTGTTATTCTTGATCTTGCTCTTTGTTTCTCATGTTCTTGGACTTTGGCATATGTCAATGTTCCATGCGCGTCGGTTTGTCATTTATCAAAACCTACAGAAATGAACACACGTTTAGTTTTAGCGACTTGAGAACGTGTTTCAACACTCTTTGCCTCCTTTGTAGCATAGAAACACCTTCCATGGCATTGACTTGGCGAGGATTTTGGACTTGTTGAAATTGCGCCTTTGCCAATTAGTTCATAGTGGTCGTCAACTCTGCTATAGCTTGCCCATGTTCATGTAACTCCTTATGTGAATGAATAACCGTAGGGTCACCTTGAGGAATGTCTGCTCTACTTTGCCACGTGGAGGATGTTTCCGCCATCTAATCAAGAATGGCACAAGCCTCATCATAAGTCAACTTCACAAAATTACCCCCAACCAATTGATTCAGTATGCATTAATTTGTAGTATTGATGCCCCGGTAGAAAGTTTGTTGTAACATATTCTCCGTCATGTCATTATTGGGGCATTCCTTCACCATCGTTCTATATCTCTACCAAATTTCATGTAAAGGTTCCGTTGGCTCTTGGTTGAAGGTGAATGACTGGGGAGACTTTCTAACCAATCCAATGCTTTATCCTGAAGAGAGAACGGGAAAATCCTTAATCTCAACGCATCCTCGGACACGTTTGTCTGCTTGCTACCCCATTATGTATCTACAAACCGCTTCAAGTGCTTGTAGGCATTTTAATTGGAGGCGCCCATAAAGTATCATCTTTGCTTGAGCAAGGTCAACATAACATTTGTGATTTGAAAGTTTCCCACCCACATTCGGGGAGTAACAATGGCACTCGCATACCTTTGATTTGGGAGAACTCTTAGGGCCACTCTTGGCAATGGTAGAGGTGGGTCTGGGATAAGATTGTTCTCATTTGCATTGACCTGGCAGCCTCTACGTGGAGCTTGAGGTAAATTAGGAACCTCTTCTTAATCAAGATCATCTACCTCCTCCCCCGCCATGACATTTCCAAGAGGGTCATTTCCATTAAGATCCATATGTACCTGAGTGATCGAGACAAACAAAACTAGTAAACAAGAAGGAAAGAGAAGCAAAACACAAAACTAACTAAATAGACAGTAAACACTGCAAACTTCCCGGAAACGGCGACAAAAAGTGATCATTGCCAACTTGACGCTGCACTATGGTAGGAAAATGAAGTCGCAATAGCTTTTACCCGAATAGAGGTCGGGATCGATTTCCTCAGGGAGCTAGTAGTGGAGTTGGATTTTCTGTCTAGTCTAGAGATGTGTTTGTACTCCTAATGTAACTTCAAATATTTTTGGGTTTTTGAATTATAACTACATCATATAAAACTAATGATTATCACTAAATTAAGCTACCAGAATATTGCTAAGTTATATCTAATAGGAAGAAGGGCATTAGGGTCGTGACATCACTTAGGTGCTAATTGACGGGTAGATGTTACTAGGATTTGATTTACATATTTGGGATTTATGCTATAACCATTGCAAAACTTTACCCACTCTAACACCTCTCGGTAGAGAGAGTGATTTTGCCTAATTGACTCTCTCGAGATCAAAGGGGTAGGCAAATTGGACCAAACAACTAAGGTTCAAGTAGGGTGATTACTCTCTCGAGATTTAACCCGTTAATTGGGACTATCATTTCTCATGAGTCTATTCCAATTCCTTGTTAGGTCAATTTTGGGGGTCATAAACTCTCTTTATCAAGAGGAGTTAAACCCACAAAGCTTGAATTAGTGTTTGCAACCACCAATTTTCAGTTAAACTTAAAATCAACCCAAATAGCAATTATCCATAGTCAATCTAACCCTAGATGGAAACACCCATCAATTACCCATACTAGGGTTGAGCCACAACCCTAGATAATGAGTTTAGCTACTCATGTTAGATACAAAAACTAAAGAAATACATGAAGAACTAACCATGTTAATTGATTACTAAGAAGCAACTACAACAATCTATCGTTAATGAAAAGCAAAGGTGCCAAAAATGGCTACTAAACCGAGTCTCACGAGCGCAGCTCAGACTGGAATACAAAAGATGACCTAAAAATGGTAAAATATTCTATTTATACAAAGCTAGAAAAACTTGATAAAAATACCCATGCGGGGTCAGTGCGGGCTGCACAAAATAGACCATGGCCGCACTGGCTCTTGGACTTTAACTTTTTACTTCTTTGAACTTGAGGTCCACGGACCGCGTGGAAATGTACTACGATTGCGGAAGGAGTTGGCGTAGTCTGAACAAGAGCGACCACGGACCTCATTGCTTGGAATTGGCCGTTTGTCACCCTTTCTGAACCTTATGTCCGCGGACCGCACAAAAGAGTAGTGTGGCCGCGGAGCCTGACCGTAGACCGCAAGAAACGTACTGCGGCCGCGTAGCCTTCAGCCTACATATACCAACTCTCTGAACCTGCATCCCTCCTTATGTAGGTGCGACTACACCAGGTGCCCAACTACTTCAGCTCTACCTCAACTCTCCAATTTCAATCCGTTAACCGGCCAAAATCTACTCGAGGCCCAGTCCAATCACACCAATCAGTCTTAGATATAATGCGGACCTGCTCGAGGCTTGAAATCACATCAAACAACGCTAAAACCATGAACTTGAATTCAAACCTTATGAACTTTCAAACTTCAAACTTCTTCATTCGACATCAAAACCAATCAAATCATGTCCGATTGACCTCAAATTTTGCCAACAAGTCACATTTGACATTACAGACCTATTTTAATTTTCGAAATCAGAATCCGACCCTAATGTCAAGAAGTCCACTTCCGGCCAAACTTCTCAAAACTTTCAAATTCCTAACTTTTGTCAAATGATCGCAAAATATCCTACGGACATCCAAATCCACTTTCGGACGCGCTGCCAATACCAAAATCACCACACAAAGCTATCCCCAGACCAGGAATCCCAAACTGACATTGATAACATAAGATACACCTCTACCTTGCATTCACGAAATTCTGCCAAAATGCTAACGTACACAATAGGTGCCGAAATGCTCCCGGATCATCCAAAACTCGGTCCTGTCATACACCCTAGTCCAAAATAATCAAACGAATCTGATGGAACTTTCAAATCCCGATTCCAAGGTAGTTTTCCCGAAAATCCAGCTTTAATCAATTCTTCCAACTTAAGGCTTCCGAAATAGAATTTTCTTTTCAAATCAACTCCGAACTTCTGAAATTCCAATTCCGGCCATACGTACAAGTCATAATTCCCCATGTAAAACTTCTCATCGCCTCAAAGCTCCGAACAACGCGCTAGAGCTCAAAACAACCGATCGAGTTATTACAAGTTCTTTCTAAGTTGCCTCCTTAAAAACCTATTACTAAATAAGGAGCTAGCTAAAAGTAGGAACTCCTATTTATTTATGTAAGGCCAGTAATAAACAAGCAAGGAAAATCAAATCTCCCTAGTATCGGTAACGATTTATATATTCTTTTTTTAAAGAGGAGGCTAGTAAAGGCCGATAGTCACGACCCCATCCCCGGTCGTGATGGAGCCCAACATACTGCTAGGTAAGCCCGACCAATTCCATAGTCTTAACAACTTTTATACCATTCCGGCATTAATTAACACAGATAATGTACTAAATCATAATACTGAAAGTCTGTAATAAAAGTAAAATATGCGGAATCCCAAGTAAAAAAAATAACTACACAGCCTGAAGAATACGGTGTCACAAGTATGAGCCTCTAATATCTGAGTATCAATCTACTACATATTGTTCTAAAGAAATGCGGAATAAAGAAAATAAGGTAGAAGAAAGATCAGGACTGCGGACGTTATGCAGCTACCTTGTTGCTCACAAATAACTGCTCGGTAGAGAAGTCCTCACTCAGCCTCAGATGTACCTGGATCTGCACGCAAGGTGCAGGGAGTAATGTGAGTACTCTGACCCAGTGAGTAATAAACTTAAATAAAGGCTGAGAATAAGAAATCCTGAATAGGCACAAAGTAATTCCATAAATACAGCAACCTGAACCAGATAGTATTAAATTAGTAGACCCATAGCAACAATTATGGAAATGCTACAATAGATAAGTAAGAAAGTGACATGCAAACATTAAATGCAACACATAGTCGAGTACTCTCTAGTACCCGTTGCAGCGTGAAACCCGCTCCCTTTATTTATCGTCGACGGCGCTCACTGGGGGTGTGCAGACTCCGGGAGGGGCCCCTTACGGCCCAAGCGCAATATAAGCCATCTCGTGGAATCAGCTAGGCCCTCGGCCTCATATCAATATCCACATAATAGTGCTGCGGCGTGCAGCACGACCCTATGCTCAATCCAGAATCACATAAGCCCCTCGGGCACAACAATATATAATTCTTCAGCCCAATCATCATTAGAAATATTATTTAAATTTCAAGTTTGAGAAAAGATAGTTGAGTTTGAAAAATAGTATTAAATGCCTGGACTGAGTTTAATAATACGTAAAATGGTAAGAAAACCAGTAATAGCAATTCCTAAAGGATTCAATCAATTAACACGATGCCCAGTCATGGCAATCAGCTCAATTATAATAATTATAATTAGATTTTAATTAAATAAGCAGTATATTTATCTAACAGGACGAACAAAGTCACAATCCCCAATAGTGCTTTACCCCACGCTCGCTATCTGGCGTGCAAGTCACCTCAATATAGTACTACGATGTACAATCCGGAGTTTCGAACCTTCATGACATTATTTACATCTATTACTCACCCTAAGCCGGCTAAAACCCTAGCTTGCTATGCACTTGCCTTTCAAATCGACCTCCTCATGCGTCGGATCTGACCAAACCACAACGGATACATCACAATATGCCAATGAAACAATACCAATCGCAAATAATAGAAAAATAGCTAAAATTTCAAAATTAGAAAAACCTGAGCCCCCGGCCCACTTCTCAAATTCCATAAAATTTTACATCAACGGATTTCTTATCTCACCACGAGTCTAACCATACGAAAATTATCCAATTCAGACACCATTTGGTCCTTCAAATCATCATTTCATATTTTTGAAAGATTCCACAATTTTCTTCCCAAATTCCATCCCAAATCATGAATTAAATGATGCATTCAATGCTAGATTTATGCACTCTAGCCAAATCTAAGTTAGAACCACTTACCCGATGAATTCCTTGAAACACCTTCGAAAAATCGCAAAAATCCGAGCTCTCTAGGTCAAAATATCAAATAAAACCCAAAACATCGTACTTATATAGTAACCCCTCATATTTCCATCTCTTTGGCTGCACAAAATCGACCGCGGCTGCGCAAAAACCAGCGCGGTCACCGCCAAAATGACCGCGGCTGCAGAGTGTTTCTCTAAAATGACAGGCTTTAGCATTTTGGCCATAACTTTTGCTACAGACGTCCAAATGACTTTTATAATATATTTCTGAAAACTAGATTCAAAGATCTACAACATTCATTTTTAATAATCTCAAAATTTCTTGTATATCTAAAGATATGTGCTTGTGAAGTAGGACTAGCAGGAAGGTTCTTCACCGCGTCTGCGCACACTTTTGTGCGGTCCACACGACACCTATCGCGGCCGCACACACTTTGGTGCGGTCCGCATAGCACTCACCGCGGGCGCACTTCTTTATGTGCGTACCGCGTGGGTGAGTTTCGAGGCCTGCAACCCATCTGGACCTGTTACAACTATTACGTTCGCACTAAAACATCCCGGAACCTACCTGGAACTTCCGGAACTTCAAACTAATTGTACCAACACATCCCATGACATCATTCGAACTTGTTCGAAACTTCGGAATGCTCATAACAACATCAAATCACCAATTTAACATAGGATTCAAGCCTAAGAACTCCACGAACTCTTAGATTATGCTTTCGATCAAAAGTCCAACAAAACAACGTCCGAAAAATCTAAAATTTTGCATGCACATCCCAAATCACCTAACGAAACTACAACAACTCTGGAAATTTCATTCCGAACTCTGGATCAAAATCTCACTTATCAACTAGAATTCACCAAAATACTAAATTTGCTAATTCAAGCCTAATTCTACACTGGACCTCCAAAATCACTTCCGATCACACTCCTAAACCACAAATCATCCCCTGAAGCTAACCGAATCGTCAGAATCCACATATGAGCTTCCTCGCACATAAGTCAACATCCGGTTGACTTTTCCAGAAAATAAGCCTGCCTTAAAGAGACTAAGTGTCACATTTCCTTCTCAATTCAATCCAAATCAACCCATATACACAAAACACTCGTAATGAAGCATAAAGAAGCAGAAAATGAGAAAAATGAGCGGTCACCCAGGTGATAACGGGTCGGGTCATCACACCGATAGTATTTCTGCCATACCATATCCAATTATTTAGAGCCTAGAAGCTTTGCTGGAAGCAAGAAAGATGAAGTCGATCCTTGGAAAGAGGATCAACCAAAAAAAGAGGGGTATAAAAGAATAAAGGAATATCTTCGATATGGCTCTTGTTCCCCATAAGTTTCCATATCTTAAGACATAAATAAAGATAAAATTTCTTCTATTAATTTTTCTTAAGGGCCATGTAAAAAAAAATATGACGAATAGTTTGAGATACAAGGAGTAATAGATTAAATTTGGTCTTTATTAAGTTATTCAATGCAAATAACTCTTCATATTCTTGAGATTTTTTATAGCAAGAAAGAGATTATTGGTTAAATTTTGAGGGTAATTTGGTCATTTAGTTTTAAAAGGAAAATTTCGTACAATAACTTTATCTAGCATATTATTTTTAAGATTACAAATTAGAGATTTGGGTTACTATACTCTTGATTAAATAAATGTCTCCGTCTATTCAATTCATATACTTTGGGACATCCAAAAATATTTAATAATGTGTTATTTTATATATTCCTCAAGAATCTAAATTCACTAATTAATTCACATTCTAACTATGATATGATAATTACCTCTATCTTTTCTTTTCTCCGAGAGGTCAGGCATCCCCCTTTCTCCTTCCCCCTTCCCCTCCCCCAACCAAAGTTATTACATAAACTAATCCACTAATTTATTCTTATGTTATTATAAAAATAAATGACGGCATAATATTTTTCATCTTTTTAGCTTTTTTCAATCATCAGTAAATATATATATATATATATATATATATATATATATATATATATATATATATATATATATATATATATATATATATATATATATATATATATATATATTTCATCCATTAAAAAGGAATGATAGTACCATTTGTTGTTAGTCTCTTTATAAATAAAGATATTTTAAATTTGAAAAGATTTTATTTGAACTCCGCATGTTACTTTTATGGAAAACATTTATAGCAATATAAATGAAAATTATTTATCGAGGACTATAAGTTTAAAAATATTATGGTATATTTAAAAATATAAGTTTTAGGGATCGTTTGGTCGTGCGATAAGGTTAGATTCTGTAAGATAACGTGTGATACAAAATTTATATAATCTTTGGTTGACAATATAAATTTATATCGTCAACCAAACATAGTATAAATTTAGTTCCAGACTTAATCATGTATATCATATCTTATTCCACCTTATCTCATCAAAGTTGCTATTATTTAATCCCACCTACTACATAGCATAAATTAGTCTATAAATTATAATCTCAAGACTATAATTCCAGAATAATGTAGTCAGTGTATCAGACGACCTTTATATCTTATAACTACACCATATAAGTTGATAGTATATGATGTTTATCCCAAAATTAGGTAAAGATTAAATTTGTATGAGGTTTAAATGATACATAGTTTAATTTAACACGAATAATAAAGGATAATAAATAAATAAATTAAAGATGAAATAAAATATCAAACCAATCGCGATGTTATGGCAAGCTCGATTTTAGATCGAACAATAACCTCAACTTCGATTGGATCCTCGATTCAGACCCAATTATGATTGAAGAACGATACAAGTGAGCAAAAATTATTAATTGTAGATTAGAGAACAAAAATAAACTTTTATTTCCTTGGAATGAGGGTTATATCTCCAGACTAAAGATAAATTTCTTATTTATATAGTAGGAGAGTTTCAGTCCTAGTATAAGTCTAAATAAGGTAAAAAATCCTCTTTACTTGGTAATCGTTGATCTATAATCCATATCGAGTGAGAGTTGCACCTTGATATCCAATAAAGGGCGAGTATTATGGCCCCCTATCAATCGTTCATAACTATTCACCACGTCTCCCGAGGTCTAGAAGTCATACCCGGTCCGAGGTGTGTTGTTTTACCATATCTGATGCCGAACATACCGTTTACTCTTTTGCGGTCCGGATGTGAAAGGCCTTTCACCTTGACTGCAACCTCCTAGTTCTATGCTTACCCATCATTCTCTCATCAGGGGATCAGGGTAGAATTTACCCCCATTTTACTTGTACACGGATAATGCCCTCCTTTTCTAGAGAGTAGATTTATTGAAATGACAAAAAACGATAAATGACCTTTATTTCCTTCCTTCGTATGTCATTACATAGTTGTTACGTCAACAAAATCGTGCCATTAATCGCATATTTCTGACTTTGGACATGTGTCAGCCGCTAGTTGACTGTTCTTGAACATGAAAGATCGCGCATTGACTGTTCGCCCCCTATAAAAACTCCTTCCCCTTTTTATTTTCCCACTATTCTATTCAAAACTCTTGAATTTACCTTCAAATTTCCTATTTGACTTTCACTTCTTCAAATTTTCATACATTGCTTCCTTGGATATTTATATTTTTATAGATTCTCATGAAATTCTCATAAAATCATTTTTTAATCTACAACCAAGACCTTCATATCTTCATCCCATCTTCAAACCTTCGTAAAATTTTCTTCAGATCTTCATATATTTTCCTAAAATCTTCATATTCCTAGAACTTCTTTGGAAAAAAATTTCCAAATTTATGCCTCAACAGCCTGCCGATTCGTCTTCTAACCTGGACACAAATACTGAGGTAGCCATTCTCGAGATAGCCTAGGAGCTTCCTTTGAAGAGGTTCGTCCCTAGGGGCTACTCTATCAAAATGACTTCTATGTCGAGAAAGCTTCTGTCCAGCAAAACCAAGGCTATAGAGCATAAAGGTACATATGCTCCGTCATTGAGAAGACACTACCCATAACTTGGGTAGATTGTAATTGGAAGGCAAAAATGTGGTCATCCTTGATCCGATCGAGGACATAACTATGCACGTGGAGGGGGTATTTAAGTGTTATAACTTACCCCTTCACACTCGCCCCCATTGTCACGACCCGTAATTACCACTGTCTAGACCGTAACCATTTCACACTTATTAGGCAAGAAAACCTTAGAAGATTCTTAATATCAACTTTAGCCAATTTCTATTATAAGAACAATTAAGCTAAACATAAACTAAAACTGCCTTGCGGAACAACATAAAACTATAACATCTTATACATTTAGGATCTGGAGCCACAACTCACAAGCTACTATGACTTACTGCAAATAGAGTCTGAAAGGAAATACATTGTCCTGAGAGGAAAGAAATGGTAAAATAACAAGACTAGGAAGAGACTCCATGGTATACAGATGCCAAGAGATCTTCCTTGGTCTCATAACGATCAAGTCCAGCTGCTAACCTCATAATTAGCTAGGGCCGGTACCAAAATCTGCACAATAAGTGCAGAGCGTAGTATCAGTACAATTGACCTCATGTACTGGTAAGTGTCAAGCCTAACCTCAACGGGGTAATGACAAGGCTATGACAAGACACCACATAACAAAACTGTGTAATTTAACAGTATATGTACAAAATAACAACAAATTGGAGCTAGACAAGTAATATCGGGAAGGGGACATGCTGAGGGGGATACAAGATAAGAAAATCACAACATAAATGATAATGAGAATAGTCAATATGTCTGGAACTAGTGAAAATGATTAAACACAATAGAGGAAAGTGCACGACATCACCTTTCGTGTTTTTACACTCAGCCTTACTATTTAAATCAACAGAAATGGCACGACATCACCCTTCGTGCATTAACTCTCATAACATGGCACGATATCACCCTTCGTGCATTAATACTTATAATATGGACCAGAAAAAACCTTCGTGCATTACCACTCATAACATGACATAACATCACCCTTCGTGCATTAACACTTACAATATGGCACGACATCACCCTTCGTGCATTAACACCCACAATATGGACCGACATCACCCTTCGTGCATTAACACTCTCTCTTACCACATAACAATGAACAAGTAAAAATATGGAGTTAGGATCAATATGTATAAGCCTTACTTCAACAACGGTTCCACTATGCCAATCTCAACTCGGAATCCATAATCAATTACCACCAAAGCTCATAAACATGATAAGAACGATCAAATTAACTATTAACTAGTGTAACCATGGAGATGTCATCCTATACTAAGTCCATGTGTGAGGAGGCCCAGGCGAGTAAGGAGAAATCAACGAGAGGAAGCAGGGCCCATATGATGTCCTCAACACGTTCTTCGATGGAATGGGCATGGCTGCTTTTGAGGACTTTTCTAGGATTGGCCATTTGGAGGTCTCCAAAAAAGATGTGCTATTGAGGGCGGGCGAGCCGAGCTTGAGTCCGAAACTAGTGAAATAGTTCCCTACCCCGAGTGTGGACCCAGACCAAAACTAGTGACGCTTGGGTCATGCCCGCTCTAGTGGCGTAACCAGCTATCTTTGTGGACTGGTGAGAGAGGAGGACTAGGAAAAGATAAACAAAATGGACACATCAAGCCTCTTCAATGAGGTGCAACATGCGCTAAACCGGGTAAAACGTCTATCATTTGTACCCCTTTGCGAGCCTTTCTTAGTTTTAGGTGTGTTCTAATGACTTTGTTTTTTTTCAAGATTTAATGCTTCATCATGAAAGCTTCCTACAATCTAGCTTGGAGATCAGCCAACTCGAGTTTGAGCTCAAAGAGCATATTTGGAAGAAGGACATGTATATGACTCTGAGTAAACAACAAGATGAGGCCCTCAAGGACCTCCCAATTCTGCGATCCAAGTAGAAAATACGCAGAAGAAGGCATTGACCTTGAAGTAGGAACATGCATACCTAGTAAAAAAGGTAAGGATCTTTGAGGCTAAACACGAGAAGCTACACGTGGTGGAAAAAAATCTAACTTTACAGATCCAAGAGAAGATAGACTTGATCGACCAGCTTTGGGATAAGATGGATAAGGTCAAGGCCACATATGAGACATGGAAGGGCAGGATGAATCTCTTGGCTTCGGAAAAAGAAGCTGGCATCAGCCAAGGACCAACTCTATGTTGCAAAGGACAAGACTTGTCGGCCGAGATCGAAGAAGCGAAGAGAGTTGATGCTAAGGAAAAGCAACTCTACGAGCTAGAGGGTCCAAAAGGCTCCATGGGTTCTGACGGTACTGGTGATGAGTCGACCCATGGCGAAGACCAAGCGTAAATCCCTTAGTTTTTTTTTTAATTTTCCATTGTATATTTTCTTTTTTGTTTATTTTGAGGTCTTTTTGTCGTGCCTTTGTAAAATATCTTTGAATTATATAAAATTTTCCCTTTTCAGAAATACCGTATCTTTACTTTCCAGCATCTACATGCATTTTTTATTACGTATTGCCTTAAACGTCTTACTATAAAATCACATGTTGTAGTACCCATTTTTCGGAGGTCTGAATGAGGCCCGATTTTGATGGAAACTCCGAGTTACTCGTGGTTCCAAGAATTTGATAAAATTGAAGGCTTTTCATATGCTTAGTTATCTCAAAGAATGTTTTTGCTGAGGGTAACCCCTTAACAGGTTTCAATTTTACATAAGGGCCTTACTTTCTAAGTAGGGACTTCGGACGTCTCCAAGCCGTATCTAAAGTGGCCGTAACCTTTCATATTCGAGTAGTGTATAATAGGATTGGTGCCTCCGAGATTCGGTATCCCATGTTGTCCAAATTTTTATCGGTCGACATTTCCCGAGTAGGGATAGCCCTATGGCCTCACCGTTCGACTCTTCAGTGGAATACTGGAACCTGAGGCTTGGTTCCCCACTTTGGCTGGTATTACGACTTTGGTTCTATAGACCAAAGAAAACAAGATGGCCCCGGTTCTCGATTTTAAAGTCGTACAATATGCCCGAAGGACTTTGGACTAGATTTCCTTCCTCTTTCCTTTCGAACTAGTTAACCTCTTTGTCAAGTTTTGGAGTATAATTCTATTTGTTGATTCCACCTCCCCATTCCCACTAGGGTGATAAGATGTTGATAGTATCTTCTTGATGTGATCTTCGAAAAACTTACATACCTTGATGATGAAAAATTGCTTCCCATTGTCGCAAACGATCTTGGCTGATATCCTAAATCGACATATTATGTGATCTCGGATAAAGTCAATGACTTTTTTCCCGAACCTTCTCGAACTCCTAAGCTTCGACCCATTTGAAAAAATAATCAGTCATGAACAGTGTAAATTGAACCTTACCGAGTGCCCATGGTAGAGAACCGATGATATCCATTCTCCACTTTATAAATGTCCGTGAAGATAAGATCGAGTAGAGCATCTCTCCCAGTTGGTGGATCATCAGGGAATGTCTTTGTCATTCGCTGCATTTACGTGCGAAAAATTTTGAGTCCTTTTCCATTTCTTTCCTGTAGTAGCCAGATTTGATTAGCATTGGAACAAAGGATTCTGCACCCGAATGGTTCCCACAAACGCGCTCGTGAAATTCCCTTATGTCATATTCAGTCTCCCCCAACCATAAGCATCTGGTGAGCGGACTGAAAAAGGATCTCATGAACAATTTCCCTTCAACCATGAGAAATCTGGCAGCCTTGGTGCATAGGGCTCTTGATTCCTTGGGATCCAAAGGCAATTTTATTGTCTTCGGGTAGTCTATGTATTTGTTTCTCCAATCACAAGTCAAAATTGTTGAGTTTACCCCGGCTTGACATTCTTCCACCATTGGTTCATCAATTGTACCACATACCCCGAGCTAATTTCATCGGATTTGACAAACAACCCCGAGTTGGCCAGTGCATCAGCCTTATTGTTTTAATCTCGGGTTACATGTTTCAGAGCCAATTCCTTGAATTGGTGGAGGTCACTTGCAATTTGTCCGAGTACTTCCGCATTTGTTCTTATTTTACTTTGAACGTCCCATTGACTTAATTTTTGAAAAGGAGGGAGTCTCACGCTTTGATCTCTTCCGCCCTAAGGCTCTTAGCTACTTCAAGACCTGCAATCATGGCCTCATATTTGGTTTCATTGTTATTCAATGTTAATGTTCTAATAGACTGCCTGATCATGCTTCCCATAGGTGGTTTGAAATGCTACTGAGCCCGGATCCTTAAGAGTTGGAGGCACCATTTGTGAATAAGGTCAAAATTCCCTAACTAGCCCTCGAGGCAAGCAGTAACTCTTTTTTGACTTTGAGTATCAAGGCCAGCACAAGTCAACCACGAAGTCTACCAAAATCTGAAATTTTATGGCAGTTCATAGTCGGTCCTCGATGCCATACTTGCTAATCTCTACATCCTATTTAGCTTACCAGCCCAAGAGCTCGGGCTTATGTAGGATACTCCTCAGCATGTAAGAGGTTACAACATCTATATGGTGGAATTGAAAGTACGACTTTAGCTTCCTGGAAGCACTTAGTAAAGAGAGTGCTAACTTTTCAAGGTAAGGATACCTCGATCCGACATCGCTATAGTTCTACTAACATTGTAAATAGAAAATTATGTACCTTCTTCCTCCTGAAGTAAGACACGACTTACCACCACCTCGGTAACCGCTAAGTAGTGGTACAATTGTTCGTCTACCTTCAAAGTGTGCAGTAGAGGGGTCCTCGATAGGTACCGTCTGAGTTCTTACAAAGTTTTCCGACATACCGGAGTCCAGGAAAAGTGATTATTCTTCTTTAACAGTGAGAATTATCGATGGCTCTTGTCCGAGGCCCTCGAGATAAACCCAATACGACTATATGCCCAGTCAGCCTTTGAACTGCTTTAATGTTATCTAGTACGGTGATGTTTTCTATGGCCCTTATTTTGTGGAGGTTGATCTCTATCCCTCGATAGGACACCATGAATCTGAGGAATTTTCCTAAACCGAATTCGAGTGCACATTTCTTCGGGTTTAGCTTCATGTTTATATCCTTAGTATGTTGAAGGTTTTCTGCAAATGTTTCAAATGGTCATCTACTCGCAGGGACTTGACCAACATATCATCAATATAAAATTCCATTGATTTCCCAATTTGTTGTTTGAACATCCGATTTACTAGACATTGCTAGGTGACACCGCCATTCTTAAATCCAAACGGCATTTCATTATAGAAGTAGGTGCCAAATTTGGTTATGAAATAAATCTTTTCTAGGTCTTCTGTATCCATCCAAATTTTGATATACCCGGAATAGGCATAGAGAAAGTTGAGTATCTCATGCACGATTGTTGCAGCGATTATTCGATTGATGTTAGGCAAAAAGAAAAAATCCTTATGGCATCCTTTGTTTAGGTCTTTATAATTCACTCACTTAGTTTATTTTCGTTTTTGGGTACTACACTACGATAGCTAACTAATCCGGGTATTTAACTTTCTGGATGGATCCTATACTTAGAAGTTTGGATACCTCATTCTTGATGAACACATGTTTGACCTTGGATTGCAGTCTCTTAACTGCTTAGCCGGATGGAACTTCGCGTCTAGACTCAGCTTGTGAGTGGTTAAACTCTGGTGGGGTTCCTGTCATGTCAAGATGGGTACTAGTAAAACAATCAGTGTTGGCTTTAAGAAATTTAATAAGTACTTTCTTAAGCTTGGGGGTTAATCTCGTGCCCAGTTTGATCTGGCAGATGCTCTCTTAATATGAATTTCTCCAACTCTTCAATCGTTGATTTGGTGGCACCGGTAGGAGCTCTCAATAATCTTAGAATTCCATAATCGTCCTCCTCGTCTGCTCCTTGTTCTTCCTATTTCTTTGGTTAGCCGAGGACGGTATCAACGATTGATATTTAATCTTTTCCTTTTTTGTCAGCTCCGTGCTCCTTGATGTCAAAATTATAGACACTGGGATTACCTCATCGACCGCAAAAATCTACCTTGAGGACGGTTGTTCTTCGTAGAGTATTCTAACTCCCTCAGTGTGGGAAACTTCAATGCTTGGTGCAAGTCGAGGGTACCACCCTCATATTGTGGACGTATGGCCTTCGAAATAGAGCATTGTACCTCATGTCCTCTTAGATAATGTTGAACTTTATATCTTGTATTGTCTCAGAGGTGTTTACTAGAAAGGTTATCTCTCCTTTCGTGGTCTCACATACCATGTTAAATCCGTTCAATACTTGGACTTTCAGTATGATTTGGTGCTATAACCCTAGTTGTTTTACGACCATTGATCTGATGATGTTGGTTGAGCTACATGGATAAATCAACACAAGTTTGACTCAAGATTTGTTGATAAGTTCGGATATTAACAGTGCCTCATTGTGAGGATGTATGATGCCCTCGGCATCTTCTTCATTGAACAAAATGGCTCCTTTTGAAATGTAATCTTAAGTGTGTTTTTCCCTTGAGATAGATACTTTTGTGTGTTTCACTATTGGTACATGGGGGATATCGACCCCTTTAGTGATCATATTGATCATGTGCTGATTCTCCTCTTATTCGACATGTTTTTTGAGGTACCTGTTCCTGAAGTGGTTTTTGGCTCGCTCACTCGTGAATTCTCGGAGGTGCCCATTGTTGAATAACCAGGCAACTTCTTCTCTCAATTGTCTGTAATCCTTGATCCTGTGACCATGAGTATTATGATATTTACTCATCAAATTGGGATCCCTCTGGGTAGGGTCGGACTGCAATGGTCGGGACACTTAGTCTCTTTGATGCTCCCTATGGCTGACACAATGTTGTCAATATTCACATAAAAGGTTTACTCTGATAACCTCGGTGCTTCCCTACTCCCAGACGACCTGTCGAACCTATTTTTGCTAATCAGTCCTCGGCCACTGGGTCCTCCATTGCTCCTTTTCCATTACTCGTGGGTTGACACTAGGATCTGTTTCCCCTTCGGTTCGCGTTGTATGGTTGATACCGATATCAGACTGGTCTTGGCTCTGGATCAATGGATCTATTGGATCTATCATTGGATCTGATGGGGGTAAATTGATCCAAAAGGGGCCCCAAGTTGTTCTTCCTCGACCACGATCTTCATTGGTACCTATTGTGGACGTCGACCTTGGTTACCACCCAGTACTTTACCAAATTTTATTTTAACTACAATACCTTGTGAAATCTATGTGTATGGCGTACAGGTAAGGTGAAAAGTACCTATGTGCCACCAATTTATCCATTTTTTATTGTTCCCTTCCCCTTCTTAATATATTGTTCCCTGCCTTAACTGCTACCTGTTTTATTGATATTTCCATGTTTAGTTGCTACTTGTCGGATATTGTTTTCGTTGTTAGATGTATTGGATAGTACGTGGTTTCACTGTTTCATATCATTGTTTAAGTTGGCTATCAGAATTTATTAGTATGGATTGGTTTCGTTGAGTAACATAATTCAGGTGAAGTTTCATAATTTTACCGTTTTCCATTTGTTTTAGTTGAGGTTAAATACCACGAGGAGCTTTGAGCCAAATTGTGAAATTTTTGTTCTGATTGTGTGATTGGTGTTGATATGGTGGGATCGGATTGCATGCCGCAACATGAAGAATACGGGTTGATATATTGAGGAGGAATAAGGGTGAAATACTATTATCTGGTGGGATCGGGTTGCACGCTGCAATGGGAGTAATATGGGTGGTATGTTGAGGAAAAATAAGAGTAAATTATTATTGCATGGTAGGATCAGGTTGCACCCCGCAACAAGAGGAATAAGGGTGGATTGATACGGAGTAATAATGGTGAATGTTCATATTGTTATTAATTATATGGTGAGATCGAGATGCGCACCGCATCGGTTTATTATTATTTGTGTATCCCTTCTTCTGCTGTGAATTTATTCTATAGTTTTATATCCTACCTAAGGATTTGTTATAGCTGGGTGGTGATAAGATCTTGGAGTTCTGTATTCATTTTTGTTGCAAGTTAATGTTTAATTTTGAGTCATACTCCTTTTTCGCTTTATTACATGCTGTATGCGGGTTATATATTAATTACCCAGCCGTAGCCTTGTCACTGCCTCATCGAGGTTAGGCTTGCCACTTACTAGTACATGAGATCGGTTGTACTGATACCGAATCTTCACTTTCTGTGTAGATATTTGAGTTGGTAGTGGTTGTTTGAGAGATTGGCTGCAGGTCCACAGTTGGAGACTCAAGCTAGTCCTATTGGCATCCGCAGGCCCTAGCGTCCCCTTCTACTTTTCTACATTTCTGTTTCGCCTTGTTTCAAATAGATGTGATTTTTTAAGACCAATATTTTTAGTAATTCATAGTATGTTCGTGGATTATAATACCAGACTCTGGGTAGTAGTAATAGATATGGTATTGTGAATAGACAAAAGGTTATTTACGTATTTCCGCACTTATTTTTACTTGATATAGTTTGTTAAACTTTGACCTAGGAAATGTAAAGGAAGAAAGTGAATGGAACTCTAACATTGGCTTGCCTAGAGAGGGTGATGTTAGGCGCCATCACGGTCTCGGTGGAAGAAAATCTGGGTCATGACACAATCACCCAGACCTTTCTAATACTGAAAATATGTATGCAAAATTTCTTCAGTTGCGTACTCGGCCTAAGCAAGCCTGACTGAACACCCAAAAGAAGTTTTTTGTCCATTGAATGGACAAAGAACGATAAGGAATTCTTCATAGAGAAGAGCCCTGAGAAATTTCATGTTTTATCTAGACATGTCAAGCATGAGAAACCTCTTTGGGATTGGCTTTGGTGCCACTCGAATGAAAAGGCTTCTAGATAAATTTCTTGGAATCCGACCCTGTCAATATCATGGATGCCCCCAAGATCTGATCGACCCTGGAATTGTATGTTTCCACCTTTTTTCATAAGCCTCAATCCTTTTGTCACCTGACTCCACCCGTTTCATCAATTATATGAGCATTTCGTAACCTCGGGACTCACATCGGGCTCGACTTCACCCATTCTCTCGATAAATTATTCGTGCCTTCAAGTACTTTCCAGGGATTGTTCGGGATCCATCCTATTTGGGGTGTAGCTTTAACTCTACATATGTGCTATTGCCGTTTGTTAAGCCTATAGCATCTTGAAAATCAGTCGTATGCTCACCCATCCCTTCACCTTCATGTACGTGTCGAGCTATCGATCGGGGTTCCCCGCAAACACTATTCTCGGGATCAGTTGGAAAGTTGACGTTGGTGGCCATTTGTGAGTTAGAATTGATCGAATTAGCAACCATGATACCGTTGGGTTTGGCAAGAAGCACATTATTCATTGGCACCAAATTATCATTTTCGCTGTGATGGCCAGACTCAGCGTCAACGTTCAAGTGAGCAGACTGAGAGTTAGAAATTCTTTGCCTGACCTGCAACTAAGATTTAGAAGAATAAGCGTAAAATAGGGCATGTTATAGGGATACATGTCAAATCACCACTATTATCCTTAGACCCGCAGTGGGCGCCAAGCTATTTACCCATAAATTTGGTAACAATTAAATTTGTATATGGTTAAAGGATACGTGGTTTAATTCAATACGAATAATTAAGAATAACACGTAGATGTATTAAAGACTAAATGATCAAACCAATCGCGATGTTATAAATTGAACAACAACCTCAACTTTAATTGGACCCTCGATTCGGACCCAATTATAAATGAAGAACGATATAACCGAACAAAAATTCTTAAAAAAAAATAGCGTAGAGAACAAAAATAAACTTTAATTGTCTTTGAATTCATGAATATCTCTAGACTAAAGATATATATTTCATTTATATAGTAGGAGCTTTTTAGTCCTAATACAAATCTAAATAAGGTAAAAAATCCACTTCTCCCGGTAATTGTAGATCAATAATCGACGAAGAAGGAAATTTGCATCGTGATATCTTGTCGTGGCGAGTATTATGGTCCCTATCAGTCGTGGATAACCATTTACCGCTTCTCTCGAGGTCTAAAAGTCATACTCAATCCTAAGTGTGTCACTTTACCAAGTTCGATGCCGGAAATATAGTTCACTCTTTTGGGGTCAAGTTACGAAAGGCCTTTTAACTCGACTACAACCTCCCGGTTTTGTGCTTCCCCTTTGTTCTATGATCGGGGTAGACTTTACCCCCGATACTACTCATACATATATGACAAAAAGGTCAATTAATATTTGAAGTACCGTGCTAAGATAAATAGTGACACGTGAAATGAAGTGGAAGGAGTAGGTATATAATAGGCCTTTCATATTTAAGTAAAGAATATATTGTTGACTCTATGCCTTATAAAAGGACAGTGTCATCGCTACAAATGAGGAAATACATATTAACCAGAAGGTACATACTACGTATAATTCACTCTTCGTACCCAACGATCTCTTTTTCTCCTTCTGATCTATTCAATCAAATCATAGTCAAACTCACTATCAATTTTACTCTTCTGATTCTATAAACCCAAAAATGAAAGTGTACATGGTGCGCATGTTACACTAGGGTTTGCTAACGTGCACCCAAAGGAAGATGAAAAGGAAGAAGAAGAAATCATCTTCGGTGTTTGTCGCGCCTAAAGTGCCGGTACCAGAAACTAGACAAATAACACCAGAGTCGGGGATTGCCCATGTCTTAGCACCGATTCAAATTGGACACTAGCGTCCAGGCATGGGGAGTTCTCCCATAGTGTTGCAAGTAGGTCTTCCACGGAGACTACAGAGGCCACGCCGAAAATTGATGCAGGAGCTACAAACTCAGCGAGGAAATTGACTTTCTCTGCAACAGCTAGTGAAACTAAGCCTACGTGGCTGAAGTTGTCAAAGGCAAAAAAGTGCAAAACATGGGGCATAAGATAGACTACTACTCACCGGTGATGAAGGATGGAGTCAAAGTTGTTAAGCTAAACCCCCAGGAAATAGCTGAACAAAACCATAAACGCAGTCGTGCCTTAATTAGGTATGTTATTGGTGGAAATCTTACCTTCAAAGAAATGCTCAAATTCGTTTATGGAGTTTGGAATTTTGTAAGCACACCTCATGTCTTCCTCCATAACAATAGGTACTTCATTTTTAAATTTAATAATGATGAAGGCAAGGAAACAATTCTTAAGCAAGGACCTTATATAGGCCATTCATCCTAACGCAGTGGGTTCCAGAGTTCCAAATGAGTAAGGAACCTACCCAACTTGTTACAATTTGGGTGATGTTCCCAAATCTACCAATTCAATTTTGGGCCCCTGGAAATTTGGGAAGAATAGCTAGTTGTATGAGAAAGCCTACATGCACAGACAAATTAACAGCCCAGGAGCAAAGGATTGCATATGCAAGAATATTGATTGAAACGGACATATCTCAGCCTCTACCTGAGTTGATCTCCCTTGAGTTACCAAATGGAGCACAGTACTCACGGAGTATTGAGTATGAATGGAAGCCAATGTTCTGTGAAGACTGCTTGAAAGTGGGGCACAATACAGGAGATTTCACAAAGCCAACAAAATAAAAGGAGTTCAAATAGGACATTAGAAAGAAACCAAAGAAGAAGGAGAGGATAGCCAAGACTGTCACCATGAATGAAGATCAGAACAAGGAGTAACAAGAACAATAGTGTGCTCACAGTGAGCAGATTGAGCAACTAACTAAAGAGGATGAACAACAAAAACAAAAACAAGTGGGCAGGGAAATAAAGTTATGCCAGCGACAACAGTCATATATTGATGAATTGGAGTTGATGCTCAGAAGGAATCTGTTCAGTGTATTGAGGATTAATACAAAGGTTACCACTAGCAACTTGGCAATGGGAACAAATCTAACTAAACATCCCCCATGATCTGTGGATCATGGAATATTAGAGGGCTGAACAAGCCTTATAAGCATAAGTAGTTCAAATCCTATCTACTTACTAATAAAGTAGCTCTATTGGGCTGCCTAGAAACAAAGACAAAGGCTGGGGAGCAGAGAAAATAAAGAAGAAAATAGGGGCAGATTGGCAGATTTATAGTGACTATACAAGCTGTCAAAATGGGAGAATTTGGGTATGCTGGAAACCACAACTGATGGAGGTGGATATACAAACTCTAGGTCCTCAAACTGTCCATTGTAAAGTGAAGGACAATGGATCTCTGTTTGAATGCCATGTCACAATTTTGTATGGTTACAACACTATTGAAGGGAGGAAGGAAATTTGGCGGCAGCTAAAAGCAATTAACCATATGATGCTAGACCCTTGGACCATCCTTGGGGATTTCAATACAATTCTATCTGTTGCGGATATAATCAATGGAGCACCAGTCCAACAGATTGAAACACAGGACTTTCAGGACTGTATAGATGAAGTGGGATGAGGGAAACTCAAAACAAAAGGGTGGCAGTACTTATGGTGCAATAAGAGGGATCCTGGTGACAAAATTTACATTCTAATTGATCGATCATTTGGCAATGCTAAATTGTTTAGCCTGTATAGCAGTATTGAAGCACATTACTTAAATCCTTGATGCTCAGACCTCTCCCCATACTGTTAACTACTGTTACT
This sequence comes from Nicotiana benthamiana, assembly GCA_034376525.1. Classification (NCBI taxonomy): domain Eukaryota; kingdom Viridiplantae; phylum Streptophyta; class Magnoliopsida; order Solanales; family Solanaceae; genus Nicotiana; species Nicotiana benthamiana. Next base: position 67,097,029 of record CM067332.1, read on the forward strand.
GGTAGACACAAGCTGCCAAAACCATTTTGATTACTAAATGTCTTGATGAAGCAACAATTAATCAAGGAAATGGTTGAAGATATGGAAGACCCAAGTGGATGGCTATGCTATGTATGGAGTATGCAGGAAATTGAAACAAGTGGAACAAGCTGCTAAAAAGATCAATCAAGAAATGAACAAGTTAGAATAGAAGCTGGAATAACTGTAGGCAAACCTGAAAGGAACACAAGATGCCTTGGCAACTGACCTATATAACACTCAATTGATCACTGAAGAGAAAGAGATCCTACCGGAGCTAGAGAGATGGGCTTCTATTCAGGAAAGAGCTCTTAGATAAAAATATAGAGCTGTATAGATCAAACATATAGATTCAAATTCCAAGTTTTTTAATGCCCAACTCAAAGCAAGACATGCTAGGAATAATATAGCTACTGTTTATAATGAACATGGAAAGTAGTTAGCAGACCCAAAGCAGGTGCAACAGGAATTCATAAGGATCTATCAAGGCCTGATGGGGAACAGAGCACATGAACTACCATGTGTAAATACTCACATAGCTAAAGATGGTCCTTGTTTGCAGAGAGACCAACAATTGCTACCGATTCATCCAGTCACAAAAGAGGATCTCCTAAAGGTATTAAAAGAGTTACCAAATGGCAAGGTTCCAGGGGTCGATAGGTTCATGCACAATTCTTCAAAGAATTTTGGTATGTTATAGGAGAGGAGGTGAGTAAGGATGTTATCTAGTTATTTGAAACTGGGAAAATGTTAAAGGAAGCAAACTGTACCATACTAACTCTAGTACCAAAGGTAGCTAATCCCACTTATGTGAAGGAGTACATACCCATAGCTTGTTGTACAACTCTGTACAAATTGATAGCAAGGATCTTGACTGATAGAATTAAACTAGTAGCAGATACAGGACATTCACAGTCAACATTTATAGCAGAAAAGAGTATCTTAGATAATGTAATCATTGCACATGAGCTAGTTGAAGGGTATATGCAGAAATGAGTCTTTACTAGGTGCATGGTAAAGGTGGACATCAGAAAAGCCTATGATTCAGTTGAATGGGACTTTCTTAAAACTATATTACTATAGTTTAGGTTCCCTAGGAAATTTGTAGGGTGGATTATGGAATGTGTAACTATTGTAAGCTATGCTATTTTGATAAATAAAGGAATTACTCCAAAATTTGAAGCATGGAAGGGATTGAGACAGGGCGACCCCATGTCCCTGTACCTGTTTGTGCAAATTATAGAGTACCTAAATAGATCCCTCAAACAGTTACAACATAATCCTGGCATCAATTATCACCCTAGATGCACCAAGATGAAGCTGGTACATATATGTTTTGCTTATGATTTACTCATGTGTTGCAGGGCTGATATAATTTCAATCCGACAAATGATCCAAGCTTTTAATCATTTTTATGATGTATCTGGGCTGAAAGCAAATCTAGATAAGAGTTCTCTGTACATTGCTGGAATTCCTCAGGAACTGAAGCATCAGATTTTAAACGAGATGCAGTTTGCACCAGGAGAATTGCCTTTCAAAATACCTGGGGGTTCCACTTTCTTCAAAGAAGATTACTATACAATAGTGTATGCCAATTGTGGAGAAGATGATATCAAAAATTAGATGCTGGACTACTAAATTTCTATCATATAGTGGAAGGGTGCAGCTGATCAAAAGTGTTCTCTTCAAGATGCGAACATGCTGGGCACATATTATTTGTATTACCCAAGAAGGTTGTTCAACTCATCCCAAGTATATGCAGAAACTTTCTATGGACGGGAAGCTGTGAAGCATCGAGAAAAGCTCTAGCTTCTTAGGAATCATTGTGTATGCCAAGATCTGCTGGGGCCTAAAATTGATAGAATACACTATATGGAACATGGCAGCCATATGCAAACTCATATGGGGAGTTTCTACAAGGAAGGAATCACTATGGGTGTAATGGATATATGGTTATTACATAAAGAACAAGGAGATAGAGTCCATGAAAACACCTACACAGGCTTGCTGGCTTGTGATGCAAGAAAATGGTATAGAAACAAGAACTATAAGGTGGAACTGGGAAAATAGAGCAAAGGTGATAAGTTCAGCATCAAGGAAGCCTATCTATCCTTTCAGCCACAGTATAAAAAAGTTCAATGGAAACATTTGACTATGGAGGCAAGGCAAATTCCTAGGCATCAATTCGTTCTATGGCTAGCTATAAAACAAAGGCTTGCAACTGTGGACAGACTAGAGAGATGGAGAATACATGTACAAAAAAAGTGGGTGTTTTGCTCTACAGGAACTACAGAATCACTAGCTCACTTATTCTTTGAATGTAAATATGCAAGAGATATCTGGTGTTCTCTATTGAAGTGGATGATTGAAAACAGAACTCCTAAAACATGGAGTGAGGAGGTATGCTGGATGGAAAAGAGGTGCAGGAAGTATAACTAAAAGCCAAGTTCTAGCATGGTTGTTTGCTGCAACAGTATACCATATATGGGGTGAAAGGAATGGTAGAAGATTTCAAAATAAAGAGAGAGAGAGTCATCAAAGACTTAAAGAAATTAGCCTCCAACTGCACATCAGAGGACATAGTTATAGCAAATGGAAGGAGATACTAGATAGCTTAAATAGTTTTCCTAGCGAAAGTCGATAGTTCATGAATGTAAATGCATAGTTAACACTCTTAGATAGAAGGATATAGAGATGACTAGTTCTTGAGTCCAAATGAAACTAGTGGCTGAATATACAATTTTAGTTGAATAAATTTACTTTAACCAAAAAAAAAAGAAGAAAGTGTATCTGTCTATTTTCTATATTAATCCAATTTTTTATAAAATTATAAAGTTAATTTCCTGATAATTTTTTAAAAAAAATTACACAATCAATGCAATAAAATTAATTTGTTATTCTTTTTAAAATTTTTCTGTCACGATAAAGTAATTTCGAGTAGGTAAGTAGTTTCATAAATAGCATTGAAAAAAAAACCATTTGCTTATGATTAAGGGGTAAAAGTCTATTTGCATGACATATATTTTGTTTTCACTAGCTTAGATAGATATAAATATTTGATATGGTGAGTTTACCGTACTCACATACACACATATAAAGATTTATGTTGGTATATTGTATGTTAACTTAAGTGGATCGCATTGGTGATGAATTTTAAGTAATTGTAACTAGTGTCATAAAAAAGCTATTAATGCGGTACGGTAAAAGTTAATTATAATTAAAATTTATATAGCATGATAAAGTAAAGTAAAAATATCTAAGTAGGTATTTTGATGGTTGCCCAGCGGCCTTAATATGAGTGATTTTATATTATGCTTCACACAACTTACAATAATTATATGAAACTTCTTTTTATCTCACATATTTATGAACTTATATTTTATATATTTGGGTTCACTAAATTCTTGGACTCACACAGTTATGAGATAAAAAAGAGGCCTCAGGCCATCTCCAACCCTAACAACTGCTGTGTGTAGACGCTAACATAAGGAGACCCCCGATGAGAAACGCAAAACAAAAACAAGTCATGCAAGCAGTTGTTACAAAGCCTAATCGATCGAGGAATAAGCGTGAATTTTAAAGCCATATTGAGAAATTTGTTCACAAATATGGAAAAAAGAGAGCAACAAATTGTCCTATTTGTTTTTCTTTACCATCTCATTAATATGTATCCTTGTAATATCATCACAGAGATTGTTATAAGCTCTGAGATGATCATGCTTGTCTTTGATTTTCTTTCGGCTTCGTTTTTTCATGCTTTTTTGATCTTGTCAATAGGATTAATAAGGTAAGGTGTTCACCGGTTATTGTTATATGGGTAATAATAATGGTGCCTCCCCCCCTTAGCTTTACTATTTATTGTAATTTACTTTTATTTTATTAATGAAAAATAGCCCTAGCCGTTTGCCTAGTGGATTGCCAAAAAAAAAAAAAACCTAACACCAAATTTCACGCCAAAGTGATGTAACACTAAATTTACTTCAGCCATTACACTATTTTTTTACACCAAATCTTCCCTCTCTTCTATATTATATTATATCTTCTATTTACTTTTCATTTTTTATTTCCATCAAACTAATACTATCTTTTTTTTTCCATATTCATTATATATAATTCCATTCACCATTTTTATATTTCTTTTATACAGTTAAAATAATAATAAATTTACTTATAATTTTATATAAATATAATATATTCAAAAATTAAAATATCAAAAAATAGGATATAAAACTAAAATTATAAAGATCTTAATATAAAAATTAATTATATACACAATATATGATAAATTTAAATTATAAAAAATAAAAGGATTAAAAAAATATTAATAAATCAAATATAGAGTGATGAATAGTGGTGCAACACTATTCATGTTCTATAATAGTGTTGCATTGGAGTAAAACAATATTATTTCTTGCACTAAATTTTGATTTTGTACAAGAAATAGTGCTTCCCTGGAGATGGTCTCACACAACTAGTGTAAATTGTGTGAGGTACAAAAAAAATTTCACATTAATAGCAAAAATATCACTTTTGGGCTTTTTTTATTTTAAAAAAAGCATTTTTTATTATTTACTAATTTAATCCTTTGAAAACTATAAATAAACCTCCGCATTCTTCTTTTATTTACTCACTCTTAATTCTCAAACCCAAATTCTCAATTGTTATTCTCTCATCCTTTAACCCACTTCTCGTTGCACTACGTGTACTTCAACATCTGCTACTATGGATGACGATGAAGGTATTGGTGGTTTAAATTTTTTGGTCTATATTTTTTCCACTTAAACCAGTAGCAGAAACATTGCTGAACTTCAATTCTACTTGCAAAAGCAAACAGAACCTCGCATAAATGAATTTTCACCATTGACTTGGTGGCATGTAAATGATAAGCAATTTTCTGTTCTTTCGGCAATGGCTCGGGACGTGTTAAATGTGCCAATTTAAATCGTTGCATCAGGGAAAAACATTTACTCAAGCAACACAACAGCTAGAAGACACTCATTACCCATTGGGAAGCTATGCTTTGAAAATTTTAGTATGTTTCAGATACTGAATTAGATCGGAGTGAAGAAATCAAGGGCGTGAAGATGTTGATAAACCAGAAGATAAGGAACTTGAAATATATTAACAAATGGTAACTCATCTGAATTCAACACTCTAGAAAATGGCTAAGAAATTCATATTGATTATGAAGAACTTATTAGGGCAATGCAAAACCTTGAAACTTGAAGATTATATTTGATAATTCAAATTTGAATTTATCCTTTTTATTCTTTAATTAAATTTTTGTAAAATGTAAACTTTAATTTTTAAGTGCAAATTAAAAAAAGAGCTTACAAATTATAAGTTATATTTTTTTTTCATGTTCATTATATTATCTTAAATTCGTAATGAAATATTTGAATATAAGACTTTTAAGGCATTGAAGTTTTTATTCAAATATAAGGCTTTTAAAAGCCCTTAAAATTTATTAAAACATTCTTTGTAGAAGTTGGTTTTTAATGTTTTATATTTTGATTTAATCTTAATATAAATTACCATCATTGTATAAAATACAATTAGAAAAACAATAACTAAGGCGGACCAAGCCCGACCCATTAGGCAAGAACCATTTTGTTTCTATTTAGCACCGGCTAAGCCCGAAACCGGTAAACCCGATAATTTGTAACCGGTAATCGGATCGGTATGGAGATAGGCCGGTCACCTTTTCCTCTAGCCCGGTCCCTTAACACCCATAATTTAAAAAGAATTTTTCATAAAGCGCTATCTTTTAGTAGTAATTAACATCTATAGATGTTGTTTGCTATATTATGGATTATAGATACCTTTTCTGTGGTTATAAGATGTATTTGATGTATTTAAGTTATTGTATTCATGAAAACAATAGCAAAAATAAGCGTGAATTAGGGGAGTCCAGCTAATCAGTTGTTGTATTCGAGTGTATTCGATTGTATTCATGGATTGAAACATGAGATTACAGCCGGATTGATTATTGTATTCGACTGTATCACGGCATGAAATAAGGGATTACATTGTTTTTAAAACGGAAAGTGAATCAATTAATATAATAGACTCCTAATATAACTCAACAAACTCAATTATAACACACAGATGTTATATTTTTCAGTTATAAAAAAAGATTCTCAACCGCAAAATACCCCAAAACATAGCAATGTTCAGAGAAATTATATAACACACATGCATACATAAATTATATTAATTAAAACAATATATGAATACATTCATGACATATAGCGAGACAATGGATACAATGAAATAGATAAAATACCGAGGAATACATTGAAATATAATGAGAAAAAAAGATACTGAATACTATGAAATACATGGAATACAACGAGATACATTGAATTACAATGAAGAAAAGATAGTGAATACAATGAAATACATAGAAAATATAACAAGATATATTGAAATGCTTTTACAAAAAAAGATAACAGAATCTTCAAATTGCTCAACCCAAAACTTCATATGACCTATTTTAGTTGACACTTTTCGACGACCCGTCAAATTGCAACCATGATTCCATAAGCAGCAATGAGAGAAAGAAAAAGAATACGAAAAAGATCGCTGAAGAAAAAATTCAGTAGTCAATTTCTGTTGTGAACCCTTGGAGTTTATCAAAATCGGAATTTTACGAAAACAACAAAATCGGTAAGGAAGAAGAAGAAGAAACATACTGGAGTTGGCGTATTATCATGTCCGCGAAACTTTGGGAGAATGAGATGTATCAAAGTAAAGAGAGAAAGAAAAAAAGTGCAACTGATTAGCGTATTTAGTAGCTTAGGGCTAGGAGTAAACTAGAATTATGAATTTTGCTATAAAACTTAAAAGGTATCTATAGAATATAGTTTTATTTAAAATAACTAAGGTGTTAACCTTTACTATAGGAAGTAAAATTTTCTATTTTAAACTTAGGACGAATGGAAAGTGTTATCTACGAGTTCAGACGAATCCAATAGTAATTTTTATTTAAACCTTAAATTTATACTAAAAATTTATTAAATATATATAAATACTTAATTACAAAACCAATAACTAACAAATTATGAATTAAGATGCGAATCCAAAACTCATAAACTTCAATTATAACTCCTTATATTTAAAAAACCACTAAGTAGAGAAGAAAAATAGGTGGTCTAAAAGCTTCATTCTTCCCTTCCACCAAATCTCCCGATTATTGTCTCTCCTTTTCCTTGTCATGTTCTTTTCGCTCTTCTGTTCTTTTCCTCTGTGCTAAAACAAAAATAAAACAAGTGATAGAGCCCTCATTCTGCAACTCTTCCACCTCTTAATTTGGTTTCTTTCTTTTTCTCTAAATCTGAGTAAAAAAACTATCAACATAATTCTTCATTTTTCTCTCCCTCCTCATTCTTTTTCCTCCATAGGCAAATTGAGTTTTCATATTTCTTCCTTATCTTTTTTTTGTTTTTTGTTGCTGCATGTGAAGTTATATATAAAGAAAAATGCTACCATTGCAGCTATGAGAATGACTTCACTTATTTCCTCATTAATTTTCACCATCAAATACATAGTTATTGCAGTTCTCCTCCTTCTCTCTCCTTCCTACTATTCTTTAAGTCCTAAACATGGAGCCCTAGACTCTACTCGGGTAAGACTCTTAATTAATTTCTTCTTGTTCTAACCCCTCAACCCCCCCCCCCCCCCTTCCCGCGCCATGCTTGTATTTCTATTTATTGTTGTAGTTTTAAATTTTTATTTTTTATGATACATGAATTGTAAGCAACTTCTACTTTCAATTAATATGTTGTGAGTTTGAGTCTCTCCAAAGGCAACGTGGGAAGCTCTATGAGGGAAGGATGCCGAAAGTCTATTTAGAAACAACCTTTTTATCTAGGGATATGGTCTGTGTACACACTACTCTCCCCAGAACTCACTAAGTGAGATTATATTGGGTGATTGTTGTTGTTGTTATGATACATGAATGGTTATGAAGTTCTATAGTAACAACTAGTTTAGGATGATTGTGAATTGTGATCAATTATATATTTATATTTTTAAATATTTATTACTCCCTTAGTTTCAGTTAATGTGGTAATGGAGTATTATCTTTTGGAGAGTTAAAAGAGATTCTTCTGGTACGCATTATTTAATATTTTCTAGATTTTTTGAATTATTAACATTATTATGATTTATATCACCTTTATATATGTATTGTCAAATCATGCAAATTTCTTTTAGGATGATTGTGATCAATTATATATTTATATTTTTAAATATTTATTACTTCCTTTGCTTCAATTAATGTGGGAATATTATTTTTTGTAGATTTAAAGAGATTCCTTTTTAACTCACATTTCTTTAATATTTTTTAGTTTTTTTGAATTATAAATATTACTATGGCATATATCGCTTTTATATGTCTACTGTCCAATTATGTATATTTTTCCGAAAATTTAAAAAATCTGCGTTTGAATTCAAACTAAAATCAAATATTTTAACCCCGTACTTCGAATTATATCACATAAAATAGAATAAAGGACATATATACTATAAGTGGTACAAGATGAAAATAGGATGTTTTGAATTATTAATATATATACTTTGAATTTTGGCTTTCTTTTTTATAGGATGTTTTGATTGAAGAGAAAACAAGATTGGGATCAATGCCACCAAGTTGTTACAACAAGTGTAACCAATGCCACCCATGCATGGCAGTTCAGGTTCCAACCCTACCGAACCACCACCGAGTTGAACCAAGTCATGGTCACGATCTGGTTCGAACCCAATACTACAATACTGCGTCGTCGCTTTCACCTTCTGGGACCAGCAGCAGGTACTCCAATTACAAGCCACTTGGATGGAAGTGCAGATGTGCTGGTCACTTTTATAATCCTTAGTTGTCCGGCCAATGCATATTTTGTGTTCACATAGAATTTGGAAGAGCTCTACCTAGAAATAAGAGGAAGGCAATTAACATGATTCAAATATCAATGACTGATTTCGCTGCTCGAATTTTGCTGCTCGAATTAATGAACTGTACATGGAAACAACTTGACTGTTAACTCCAAAACTCCCCTTATAATCCTGAATTGTATGATTAATATATTTTAGGACTAAGAGTTACAATTAACATGGGAAATATGTTTTAGAAGATTAATTTTTAGTTGTTTTACTAATATTTTCTACATTTTGGGGGTGGGGTGGGGGTGGGGGACAAGACACTAAATGAGACAGTTAGGAAGCATTTACTATGGTGTACATGTTTGATGATATTAAATACTGATTTTGTAAAGAAGGTGTTGTTATAAATGTAGTCTTGAGGTAGGTTTTGAATATTGTAGGAAAATCTTTTTCTTCTTTTCTTTGAATTTTTGTCCAGTACAAGGAATATATATACAGTATATATAATATTCCAACTGTGTATCAAGCCACAAGTTGGATTAATTCTGATATTTCTTTATCTTTTGGATGATTCTTTTTTCCTTTGTTGGACAGTCCTTTCTTATCCTCTTGGGATTTTCATGACTTTCTTTGTCAATCTTGCAGAAAAAGTCACTGGACTTGACCTCATATTTGAATTACAAAGATTTTTTTGTGGGCATGGAAAAGACAAGGCAAGGTCATAAAAGTCAATGTAACGTAACAAGCAAAAGATTTTAGGCATTGTAATAGAGAAAAAATAGCGTACTACTAAGAGATGTGATGGATGGATAATATTCCTTCATTTAATATTAAAGTTTAATAAATATGGCATTTTAAAAAAAAATATTTGGTGGTAAGGAAAAATTTTAAATTGGTGAATCTAGTCGACAAGATACTACTCTTTCCTCGACTCCCGGATCCAGACCTGTTACCCATCCTCCTCCACCTGTTATTCTTGATAGTGATAACTCTTGTTTTTAATTTTTTTTTTAATATAATGTCGCTTTTCATTGATCTCAAAGAATATGTAAATCATAGGCCTCTATAGTAGTATTTTGGACTAACTACTACACTGTTACAAGTAATCTCTCTACTATCTTAGCTATCTATACACAAGTATCATATCATTTAGCTTCTAATTACAATAGCTAAGGAAAGTAATTAAGTTGCCCCAGTCCAATCTGCCAATGTTTGCAATTCTTGCCTCGAAGATGTAACAGTAAGGCGATCTCTCTACATGTCAATTCCTCCACAAAAGCAGCACCTTCAAAACGAATGTGATTCCTTTCTCTCCAAATGAGTGCAGTAGTGGTGACAAATGCAGAAACTGTAATTGCATTATGCCACAGTCTACTTTTAGCTTTGCTGCATATCCAGTGAAGTTCAGTTTCCCAACATCCAATCGTTCTGGAATGCCCCAGCCAAGTACATATTCTGGACCATAATCTGTTAGTGATAGGGCAATCAAAAAATAGGTGATTGAAATCTTCAACATTCTGTTTGCAAAATACACAAGCTGCTGAAACTTGTATGCCCATAATCTGCAATCTATCGGCTGTAGGTAGTCTATGTTGAGCAGCTAACCAAGCAGTGAACTTATGCCTAGGAAGTACATTGGTGATCAGCAATAAATTCTTCCATGTAACCTTTGTGAAACTGGGAAGCATAGTGAGATACAGTTTCTGGATGTGAAATCTGTCCAGTCTACAGACACTATGCAATCTACCAGTAAGATCACCCTAAAGCTGAGGACTCTCCAGTATACTAGTTCTACTTTCCAGTACCTTTCTGACCACCCAAGATGCTGACTTTGGTATGGTGAATGTGGAAAGATTACCTTGCTTAATGTAATAGGAATGAACCCATCGAACCCATAAGCAATCTTTCTTCCTAGCCAAGTCCCATAGCAACTTAGTTATGGCTGCTTTGTTCCACACTGACAAGTCTAGGATGTTAAGCCCTCCAGCAGATATTGGTTTGCACACCTTGTCCCAAGCTACCAGTGCTCTTCTGGATATATTTGCTTTACCAGTCCAGACGAAAGTTCTGCATATTGCTTCAATGGCTTACGAAACTTTCTTGGGCATAATGAACACCTGTGCCCAATAAGTCTGAATGCAAAACACCACAGCTTTAATCAATTGGCTTCTACCTGCATATGATAGAAGCTTAGCTGACCAACAAGTGATTTTATCTGTGATCTTCTCAATTAGAGGAAAATAATGATGGATAGCCAGCTTCTTAGAATCAAGTGGGATCCCTAAATATCTGAATGGAAGTTGACCTTCAGTGAATCCCAAGGCTTCAATTATTTCTTCTCTGATATTTTGCTGCACACCAGCCAGATAGATAGCACTTTTGCTGATATTTGCCTGAAGGCCAGAAGCTGCTGAAAACTGAAGAAAGGCTTTATGCAATATCTGGATAGATATTATATCAGCTCTGCAAAACATAAGGAGATCATCAACAAAACATACATGAGAGACATTGAGTTTTCTGCACTTAGGATGGAAGTTGAAGTTTCCATCCTTGTGCAGCTGCTGCAGTATTCTGTTCAGGTACTCCATAGCCAACACAAATAGGTATGGTGACATAGGGTCACCCTGTCTAATACCTCTCTTAGCAGTGAATGGTTTAGTTAAGCTACCATTCATTACTAAGGAGTATGAGATAGATGTGACACATGCCATAATCCAATGAGTAAACTTTGCTGGAAAGCCCAAGTCTACAAGAATCTGCTTCAGAAAATTCCATTCCAATGTGTCATATGCCTTCCTCAAATCCACTTTGAGAACACACCTGGGAGAGACACCTTTCCTTGAGTAACCCTTAAAGATTTCATGGCTTAACAGGATGTTATCAACAATACTTCTTCCTTCAATAAAAGCAGATTGAGCAGGCCCCACTAACTCTCCAATGACACCCTTCATCCTTCTGGTAATAACTTTAGAGATGATTTTGTATGCTGTAGTGCAACAAGCAATAGGTCTATAGTCTTTAACAGTGGCAGGTGCTTTAACTTTAGGAACAAGTGCTATGGCAGTGGTGTTGATCATATGAGGCAATTTGCAAGTAGAAAAGAATTCCTTGATAGCAGATAGAATATCACCCTTTACCATCTCCCAGTTCTTAATGAAAAGCTCCATTGGAAAGCCATCTACACCTGGTGCTTTATCTTTAGGCATTTCTTTAACAGCTTCAGTGATCTTCTCCAAAGTTATCTCTCTAATGAGTATTCTTTGCTGATCTAGAGTTAGGCATTTCCCCTCCTTCATAATCTTAGAATTGGCACAGGGGAGTTCAGAGGCACACTCCCCCATTAAAGATTGAAATACCTTCAAGAATTCCTGTTCCATAGATAAAGGATCAGTTAGTTTCAAACCAGTGTCTGTATAAATGGAAGTGATGTTGTTTTGTACTGTTCTGATCTTCCATTGAGCATGGAAATACTTTGTATTAGCATCTCCACACTCAATCCAGCAAGCTTTAGACTTCTGCCTCATTATTTGTTCCTCCACACAACTCCATTTCTCAATTTCCTCAATTGCAGCTCTTTCCTCAGTAATTAGTGCATGTGTTAAGGGGTTGTTTTGCAACTGAACTTGAATAATGCCTAGTTTTTCCCTTGCCTGAATAATTTTCTGTTTGTAGGATGCCATATGGATATTTATCTCCTTTAACTGCTGTTTCATGGTCTTTAATTTCTGCCATATCTGCTGCATTGGTGTGCCTACACAATCCTGCCTCCAGACCTGCTGTAGAATGCTATGAAACTGAGGATGTTCCATAACAGCACTGTATAGTCTGAAAGGTTTAGGGTGCAAAGTCTTTTGATCTCCAAATTTAATTAGGATAGGGGAATGATCAGAGACTGAAGGGTACATGTAATCAGCTTCCAGATGCCCATACTGTTGCAGCCACAGATAATTGCCTAGTGCCCAATCAATTTTACTGTAAACTCTAGGGGATGCATCTTGCTTATTGGTCCAAGTGAAGTGCCAACCTTCGACTCTAAGGGCAGTGAGTTGCAAATCAGAAATAGTGTCTTTGAAATCTTTCACTTCAGCATCAGTAACTGGAGAACCAATTCTGTCATCAGAACATAAAACACAGTTGAAATCACCACTAATCAGCCAAGCATCTTGACTGGGAATATAGCATGATCTAAGGTCACTCCACAAATGGTTCCTGAGTAATGCAGTATTATGGGAATATATAACACTTAAATGGAATCTGGCCAGACTTCTTGTATCTTCTAAAAAATAGTGAATAAACTGGTCAGAAATAGATGATATTTGGATTTGGATGTGTGGTTTCCAAAGCAACCATATTCTCCCATTAGAAACCTTTGAGTAATTGCATTGAACCAGCCAATCCTTAGCAACCTTATCTAGTATCTTCTTGGCGTTATGCTCCTTTACTCTAGTTTCTAGTACTCCCATTACATCTACCTTATTTACAGTTAGGAAGTTTTTCAACTCCTTCTGCTTATGAGGCTGGTTAAGCCCCCTAATGTTCCATGTGACTATAATCATAGGGAATTAGGGGTTAATCTGTTTGAGGCCCAGGATCAATCTGCTGAACCCTATTTCCAGCCACAATCATAGTAGCCTTCCCTTTATTGCCATTATCAACCATTTGTTCATTGTTACCATTGGTTGCATTGACTGCAATTTCAGGTCTCACTTGACTCACAGGGTCAGTTTGTACAATCTGCTGAGGCCTACCTGATAGGCTCTCATTTACCTTGTTAGGGTCCTGCACTACCTGAACCTCCAACACTTCTGAAATAACAGCATTCTCATGGCTTGCCTGTACCTCTGCATTAGCTATAGACTACTTTACAAGCCATTCTTTAGTTTGTTTCCCCTGCTGTTTCACTCTCCCTTTCTGCCTCCTTGGTTTATCCTGGTCCTCATTTTCCTTCTCTGCATTGTTATCAGCATAATACCAGCACTCGAATGAATCATGCCCAAATTTTAGGCCATGATTACAGAAACAAGGCTTCCAGTCATACTCAATTGTCTGGATCTTAGGGCCATAAGGAGTTTCAACCTCCAATTGGTCAGGAAGAGAATAAGCAGCATCAACTTCAACTAGGACTCTGGCAAACGAAATTTTTTCATAATGCGCAGTAAATTTGTTAGTGTATAATGGCTTTCCAATTGCACTGGCCATCTTGCTCAGGACCTCAGTAGACCAATAGCCCACTGGAAGGCCAGGGAAACGAATCCATATAGGGACAGTGCTAAGAACATCACTCTGGAAATTGAAATCAACTTCCCAGGGTTTCAGCACCATTGGCCTATTCCTAAAGGAATAGGGCCATGATTGCATGACCAAATCCCTCGATTCTATTAAAGCGAAAAATACAGTATCCTTCAGCATGAATCAGTACTTGAGGTTTGGTGACGAAATTCCACACATGCATGACAAAATGATCCATAGACTTCTCACTAGGATTATCACCAATTATGAATCCAATCAACGCATTTTGCCAATAATCCAGTTGAGGTTTCAAATCGTCCTCACCGATCTTAACAAACGTTTTGCCATCTCGATCAGTGGGAGGAACAAATGATAGTTGCTTGACCATCTGAGTATTGCGGTTTCCTCGCACCACATCCGTTGCAGTCGGACTGGATTTCTCCGGACCAATGGTATCAGTGAACTGTAATCGTCTTGCAGCAATATCAGAAGGTTCATCAGTCATCAGCAATGGCAATTCACAAGGATCTCCCTCTGCATGCAACGCCTCTATTGATTGTAGCTTCTGAGGCAGAAAACTGCCGAATGTCAATGGTTCAAGTTCCTTAGTTGTGCCATTCTCGGGTGTAACTAGTTGCGCATTAGTAGGTGGAGGAACGAGCCATAATCCGGCGACAATGGCGATCTTGCTATTGTGCACCGGGATCGAGCTTAACGTACGCCGAGAGCGTTTTTCTTATTTTTGAATGCACTGTCTTTTTTTTAATTTTTCGATAGTCAATTTTGTCATGATGTTATACCAGGTCAACAATTAAATGAAGAAGTTATGAATGTTCTTTATCCTAATGAAACTATCTTTGAAAATGATGATTTAGATGAAACGCAACTGGATTTAGATGATACACCTACTAATCTTGTTAATAACCCAATCGATGCCCCGCCTGATCCTCCTGCAGTAACGCCTACTTTTAATAGACAACCTTCAAAACGGCCCGAAACATCTACTGTTTGACACTTTTTTACTCAACAAAGAGAACAAAATAAGGCTAAGTGTAAAACTTGTAGGGCTTTGTTGGTTCATAAATTACTGGAGACCGTAACGGTACGAGTAGTTTGACTAGACACATAAAGATTCATCCTAGAGATAAAGCTAAATTTCTTCAATGAAAGCTGCGTAAGAGGGGACAAGTGTAGATATTACGGTTAACCCTAGTATATGTTCAAATGTAGTTCAATCGGGAATTAACACTGTTACCTGTGGTATTTTATATTATGATCCAAATAATGATCGTGAAGAATTGGCAAAAATAGCTACTGTTATGTGCTTACTCTATAGTTTTCCTTCTAACCCTCATTTTGTGCATTATATTAGAAGAGTTTTTAATCCTAATTATAAAGGATGACCTCATGCAACTCTAAAGAGAAATATTTACAAATATAAAGATGAATATGAACAATATTTGCGCTATTTATTTACTCATATAGATTGTCACATTGCTATTACTACTGATATTGGTAGAAGTGGTAATGATTGTGATCATGTAACTGTTACAAGTTATTGGATAGATGAGAAGTGGATAATGCAAAAGCGCATTATTCCTTATAGTATAATTAATTCACGCCACACAGGTAACTTTATTGCTAACACAGTTGCAGATATTTGTAGATATTTTTGCATTAGAGATAAAATTATGTCGGTTTCAATGAATAATACTTCTAATAACACTAACTCTATAGACTTGCTTACAACTACACTAAATCTTGCATTCAGCAATATTTTTCATGTTAGATGTATTTGCCATATTTACCATTTAATCCGATGCTGGTATGAAAGTTTTAAATGTAGAAATTGAAAAGGTTAAAATGACTCTTAATTGACTTTTTTATTCAAACCGTAGAAGCAGGCTTAGATACTATTTTTAAAAATATGATGAATTTGGCCTTAGAGAAAGAAAGGTTCCTAAATCTTTACCAACTAGATGGAATTACATGTATGAAAGTGTAGTTGTTGCATATGAATATGGGAACCCAATAAGCGCAACGTATAATGCTCGTGTAGGTGATGATGATGATGATGAGCACCTTACAAATAAAAATTGAAGTAATGTTAAAATACTTGTAGACTTTTTAGAACAATTTCATATTGCTACAAATAAATTATCTGGTCAATATTATCCTACTATTTCTAACTGTTTAGTTTATATTGCAACACTTGTAGATATATTTACAGTATTTTTCAGAGGGTGGTGTAATTTATCAAGAATCTATTAATTCTATGAAAGATAAGTTTAAAAAATATTTTTTCCCTATCCCACCTATTTTTGGTGTTGCTGTAGTGTTAAATCCTACAATGAAATTAGGA
Source organism: Nicotiana benthamiana (assembly GCA_034376525.1). Taxonomy (NCBI): domain Eukaryota; kingdom Viridiplantae; phylum Streptophyta; class Magnoliopsida; order Solanales; family Solanaceae; genus Nicotiana; species Nicotiana benthamiana. The sequence continues at coordinate 67,113,518 of CM067332.1, forward strand.
AGTCCTCATTTGGTATTCAAAAATTTATAACGCATTAACACTTTCAGCTGAGGAATTTGCTACACTTGGAGATGCAAAAGCCTCAATTAAAATAAATGCTCAAACAATTTATAATGCTTATCAACTTGCTGTAGATCATGCTAGACCAAATGTTCCAACTTTTACTTCGTCTAGTTTGTAATCATCTAAAAGAATCGCGGGTCTAAAAGCCCATAGTTCTTGGACGGAGTTCACGGGTTCTCAAGGTGATAATTTGGTGATAGCTCACAACTAAATGAGCTTCAAGTTTATTTGTTGCAAGGCCTTGAAAAGGAGAATCCAGACGGCACCTTTGATCTTTTGGAATGGTGGAAGGACAAACAAAACTACTATCCAGTTCTTTCAAGGATGACTCGAGATATTTTAAGTGTTCAAGCTTCAACAATAGCATCGGAGAGTCCTTTCAGTCAAGCGATACTTCAAATTGGTGATCATAGAGCGTCTATGATGGATAGCTTGGAAAAATCAGTACTATTCAGAGATTGGATCCGTTCGAAAAAAAGAAATTTGGACTTGTAGAATCACAACCAGAGATAGACGAAGGTTATGAAGAAATGCTAGCGGAACTTGCGCAAGATGCTGCTTTTCCCAGGAGCGGTGATAAACAAGCTTCTTTTCACCACCATCAACAGAAATTCCTCCGAACGTTGAAGGATTTATGAGATTTGTTAGAGATAATACATAAACTAATATGTAACTTATATTTTGGCACATCTTTCCTAATTTTTGTTGCCTTTTAATGGTGGTATTAGTACCTTGTTGTGCTCATTCCATTGGGGGAGAGGAAGTCTAAGAACGATATTGTCATTCTTTGTTAATGTCGTAATAATAAAAATTATAAGACATTCCCTTGAATATTTCTTTACAATTTATTTTGTTTTAAATTTGATATGTATATTATTTATCTAATACATATAAACTCTCTCTCTCTTTCTCTCTCTCTCTCTATATATATATATATGTGTGTCTATATATATATATATATCTAAGTATATATATATACACACACACACACATATATATATATATATATATATATATATATGTATGTATGTACGTACATACATACATACATACATACATACATACATATATATGAGGCTATATATTTTATAAGGCAATATATAATTATATATAAGGCAACACATATAAGCTATATATTATATAGGGCACTATATATATATATATCTATATATATATATATATATATATATATATATATATATATATATATATATATATGTATGTATGTATGTATATGTACATACATATATATAAGGCTATTTATATAAGCTATATATTATATAAGGCAATATATAATTATATATACACACAATACACCCTTATACATATATACTATACATACTATATATATATATATATATATATATATATATATATATATATATATATATATATATATATATATATATATATATATATATATATATATATATATATATATATATATATATTTATATATATATATATATTTATATAGCTATATATAAGCAATTTATATTAGTATATACATATATAGTTTACAAGAAATTGCCTTAGATAAATAAAAAATAAAAATAGTCCGGAACGAAAAAAAACTCGTTAGGCCCGTGGGCCTGGTCAATTAAGCCCCGGACCATGTGGGCTTAGGACCACCGTGAGCCGGTTTCACCCTTGGGACCGTGAAGACCAGAATCGTTTGGCCCTGGACCACCAAATACTGAGTTCGCTAAAGTCCGGTACCGTTTAGACCTGACCTATTTGGCCCGTTTAGGCTCGATCCTGGCCCAAAATACAGCCCTAAAAGAGGAGGACAAGTGTCCATACTTGCTGTTACCAATTCTGGTGGGCATTTTGGTTATATCCTACTTGAAATATAAAGTCTGTTTTGGATACCAGTTATACTGTGAGTCTGACCAATTTACACAGTTTAATGGTGGATATCGGCCGTGTTAGGCGATTAAAAAAATTAATCTTCATTTTAATTTCTTTTTAGAAAAAAAAAAAGAGTTTTAATGAACTCCTTTTCAGAAGCTCAAATGCAAACTCAGTATTTGGAAAATCTAAAACAAATTCCAACCAGCTAGGCAAATCTACCTATATTTCAAATTTTCCATTTTCACTTGTTCAAACAAGTCAAAGTTTATTTGTTGGATAAAATAGAAATTATGCAGATTATACTTCAGCTTTCATTTGTGTATTTTAGTGTTTATTGTTTAAATTTTAGATCCGTTTTTGTTCATCGATTGTACTTCAAAAGCACAATATTTATATATAAAGGCATTTCGATGTACAAAGTATCATATGTTCACGTAAGATATATGAATAGATGAGTTAAACTAACCGACCTTTGCAGTTGGTAGAGCGGAGGACTGTAGTATTGGTACTGAAATCCTTAGGTCTCTGGTTTGAATCCGGCAGGTCGGATTGCATTTTCCATTTTCATTTTGGCACGTAACGTAGTCTTGCTTTTTTACTATTTTGGAGAGGGGAAAGGAGGTTATATTCTTTTATATCACTAAAGTGATTTTACTTGTTATGTTAAGCTATTCACCGGTTAATAATTCTACGATATCAACCATTACCTTAATATTTAAATATATTTTACAGTGTTTATTGCACAAATATTAACTCAATATAAATTTTAACCCTAAGATGGTTATAAAGGAGGTCCTTTTAAATTAAGAAATTTTTACCTCCTATAGCAAATGTTAACACCTTAGTTATTTTAAATAAATATTATATTAAAAAAATTATATTCTATAAATACCTTTTAAAATTTAAAGCAAAATATTTAAATAGGATTACCTCCTAGCCCTAAGCCACTAAATATGCTAATCAGTTATACTTTTTCTTTCTCTTTTTACTTTGATACATTTCATTCTCTTTCGTTATTCCATTAAAAATTTCAATCTCCTCCTCCTTCTATCGGGTTTGTGCAAAGCCCACATTAGAAATGCTAGTTTCGAATTATAAATCTAGGTTTTTGTTTATAGATTCAACACGTCAATATTTAATTATTTCAAGAAAGAAAAAAGAGAAAAGAATTAGTTAAAGCGACAAAATTTTGAAAGAAGAAAGCTTTTATACATTTGTATGCGTAAAGATTTGGATTTATGCGAGGGGTGCTGGGCTTTATGGAGAGAGATCTCTAGAAAGAGTGGGGAAGGAATATATGAAAGGATCTAAGAGAGAGGGGCAGGTAATGGCGGTGGGGAGGAGTTTACTTCTACTTAGTTTTCAAAAGTACAATAGCTATTGCAGATTCATTAGTACTGTGGCAGTACAAGGCGAAAGGAGATCACTCGTTATAGTTGTGGAGTTATTTTTGAGATCCCTCTAGAAGGTTTTGGAAAAAAGGACGACATTGCTCCACTAGGGTGTGCTTCTAATAATTTAAAGGAATTTTTATTGCCAAATAATTCAGAGTGAAATTTCTACGAAGGCAGCACCTTTTCACTATCGGCTTCTGGTGAACGATGAATTCGCCGGAAATTAGGGTTTGTTCTTGAACAAAGACAATGGAGCTTGAGGCTAAGCATCTTGATTTTTTGTTAATATATTTCAATGTATTTTCATGTATTTCATTGTATTCATGTCCTTTTTTTTCATTGTAATTCAATGTATCTTGTCGTATTTCATGTTTTTCATTATATTCACTATCTTTTTTTCTCAATGTATTTCAATGCATCACGCTGTATTTTATGTATTTCATTATATTCCCTGTCTCGCTATATGCCATGAATATATTCATAAGTTTTTTTAATTAATATAATTTATATATTCAGATATATTATATAATTTTTTAGAAGATTGCTATATTTTTTGGGGTATTTTTCAGTTGAGAAACTTTTTTATAACTGGAAAATATAAAATTTGTGTGTTATAATTGGGTCTGTTGAGTTATATTAGGAGTCTATTATGTTAATTGATTCACTATCCGCTTTAAAAATAGTGTAATCCCCTATTTCACGCTGTGAATACACTCGAATACAGTAATTTCATGTTTCATTCCATGAATACAGTCAAATACACTCGAATACAACAACTGATTAGTTGGACTTCCCTGATTCACACCTATTTTTGCTACTGTATTCATGAATACAATAACTTAAATACATCAAATATATCTTATAACCACATAAAATGTATCTATAATCCATAATATAGTTAATGATATTTATAAATGACTAATTATTATTAAAAGATAATATTTTATGAAAATTTCTGTTAATTAATACCATATATTTATTGTTTGAAAACTGAAAACGTGTGTCACATTAATAAAAAAAGAAACTGAAGATTAATTAAAAGAAAGTATTAATTTCTTTTTATAAGTATTAAAAGAATTTAATACTTATAGTTTAGTTTTACAAGTAACTGGTTCTTTGGAGAAAACACATGAAACAACTGCTATAAGCTCAAAGATGAAGAGAAACTAGCATTTGAAGTAAAGAGAATGTCCAATCTTTCACTACAAGAACCACCATCTACTATTACCAATATTCCATCAAAGTTATCGGATAAATCTAGCCACCAACTACAAAACTCTACTTCATATAAGGAAACCCTCCTAAGAGACGAATTCACTACCAAAGTAGTAAATCCTCCACCTCAAGAGTTAGAAAATTATATGGATATGAATATTGCCCAAATCCAAACTGATGATCCAAGCCAAAATGATTTAACTAGCTCATTAAGACAAATAAACCTCAGCCAAGATGACCTTCATCGAATGAACATGCCTTGGAAAAATTCGATCATCATCAAACTAATAGGGAAGAGACTTATGCACCACTACCTCAAAAAGAAATTACAATACCTATGGAAACTCAACGAGAATTTCCCTCTTATTGAATTGGGAGAAGACTACTATACAGTCAAACTAACTAGTGAGGAAAACATGACAAAAATCCTACATAATGGACCTTGGTTCGTTAATGGTTTTTTTTATGCACTCAAAAATGGGTTCCAATCTTTGTTGCAAACAAATCACAACACAACTTCACTGCCATTTGGATCCGACTACCACAATTACCCACTGAATTCTATGATGGAATAGTCCTTGCAAAAATAGGTAATTCAATTGGCAAACTTCTCAATGTGGATGCATGCACCTCAGCTACACTTAGGGGACGTTACGCTAGAGTATGTGTTGAACTTCCACTTGGCCAGTCTGTCCAACACCACATACTCATTGGACAACATAAACAATCAATCGTGTATGAGGGCAATGATATATTGTGCAAAGCTTGTGGCAGACTAGGACACACGACTCAATGTTGCACACAAGGAAAGCTGCCAACCACAGCAAGAGAAACCAATGCAAAGGAAATCCATGCAGAAAAGCAAGGTAACAACCAACAAAATTCAGAAGAAGAAGGAGAATGGATGACAGTCAAGTTCCCAAGAAAAGGTAAAGCCAAAAAGGCAAATGCCCGCACTGCCACAACTGAACCAAATCCCCTTCCAGGTATGAATGTCCGCTTGTTCGATGCAAGATCAGGTAAGTACCTCAAAACTCAACACTTATACTATATTAACAAGAAACTATTAACCAACCCTTCTAAAGCCCTATCAATAAATACAATTTCATCCGCTAACATTGATCAAAGTTTATTTAATAATTACACGTCTTTGGACCAAATGGAGGAAGACAAAAGTAGTTTAAAAAACCCACAAAACCAGCACATGATTTTGAATGATCTACAACAAAAAAATATTTCAAAAATTATTCTAATATTTTGCATGCAAGTCAAGTGACAAATGGCACAAGAATGCCCACCCATCCGGCTAACAAAGTGAATAACAAAAAAATGCATAATAACTTGGAAATAGACTCCACCCCAACCCATCCAATAAGATTGATAACAATACTATCATTACCCCTAATAATACTTACGTATCTCCTAATGATCATCTTACCCCCATGCATGCATGTCCGTTAACCACTACCAAATCAAATGTCAAATATTTGGATGATCTCCACGGCCAAGTGGCAAATGACATATCCATGGGAGATTTTGTTATAAGAAACACGCAAGTATGTGCCTCCCAATCACAAATAGAGCTAATCATTAGAACTACTACTACTTCGTCCACTACTCCACCCCATATAAACACTATCTCATCTTCAAAAAATTTCCAGAACCTCCCTACCCCTCAGGAGAAGATATCGACTCCTCCAAATATTCCGCTTATCACGCAACCAAAATATGAACAACCTTCCCAACTTCCCTCCGCATCCTCAACAAAATTAGGCAATCTATGCCCAACCACCAACACCACCAAATCATCTTTCCCAGTCGTGGATAGAATTGGGACTTCAAGGCCATGCAGTAACTTTCAATATGGAAATCAATGGCCAGGAATCGATCCTAGTAATACAAAACACTCACTTCCTTGCCCAACCCATATCGGGGGGTATGAACTTAGCAATGAACAATTATGTGAACCAAATGTGGTTAAACAATATACTCCAACCATTAGCTCCCAACATGAACCAAAACTTGGTGAACACCATGCAGCAAATGGAACATTCCACATCACCCAAACCAACAAGTCTTACAGAACCCTCCCCTCAATCTACCCTTCTTTGCACCAGAGGACATGATGCTCCTCAACCCAGTCTTCATCCAATGAAATGCTCCAGTCTTCCCCAACCATCCAGACCCACAACCAGATCCCATGGAAGAGCAAGTTCAACAAATGAACGTACCAAATCAAGTAGGGAACAAAGAGGGAGACGACGTAGTGGAAGACTTAGCACACTTAATGGAACAAGCTGTGAATCTTTCAAGTCTAAACGAGGTAAAAATATTGATATTCAGGGAGATGCTCGACAAGAAGTATATCTTCAGCTGCCCGATGACATTGTACAAGTGCTCGTTGTACATCTGTCCACCTTAGGATCCAACAGTGGGAAAAAATGTAGTGATTATGATTCCATCCCAAAGAGTGATGCAAACACCAATCCACCAAATAATATGCCCATGCACCAGCCCAATAACGTAGTCATTTGGAATGTTAGAGGTGAAAATAATGGAAATTTCACCAGAAACTTTAGGGAACTAATGGACTCACGTAGGCCGTATCTAGTCGCTCTTCTAGAAACAAGAATGGAAAGCCACCTCTCAATATTGGAAGCTTTTAGTTTTTCAGAGATGATAGAGGCGCCTTCCAATGGACAAAGTGGAGGTGTTGTGATCTTTTGGAACAACGAGGTGGTCACTGCCAAAAACTTCAATAGAAATGGACAAACTATTCATGCCATGATCGAGGTTAGATCTAAAAACTTAACTTGGCTAATTAGTGTTATCTATGCTAGTAATGATGTTAATTATAGATATATGCTTTGGGATAACCTAAGGAAAATGTATGATAGTTGCAAAGGGCCTTGGCTAATAGGCGGGGTTTTTAGTAAAATAACTAACGTATCAGATAAGTTTGGTGGTAGGGCTATTGATCAAAGGAGAGAAAAACCCCTCCGAAATTTCCTAGACTATTGTAACCTATTATATTTAGGCATTAAAGGTGCAAATACACTTGGCCAAATATTAGAAAAAATAATAATGGGTTGATCATGGAAAGACTTGATAGGGTCTATTCAAATGAAGGTTGGCTAGAAGCCTACCCCAATGCCACTGTCACCCACCTCCCTAAAGTCCATTCGGACCATAATTCCATTTTGATAAACTTGAACAACACCAATTATTCCATTAGGAATAAACCTTTCCGGCTAGAAAGTTTTTGGTGTAATCATCCAGAATTTAGCAACTTAATATCCGTCAATTGGGGTGACAAAGACTTACTAGAAGGCGCGAAAAGTTTCAAAGATATGGTGATAAGTTGGAAAAACTAAACCTTTGGAAACATCTTCATTAGGAAAAAGAAACTCCTAAATAGAATCAATGGCATCCAAAATTCCCCAAACTACCAAACAAGTAGATTCCGTAGGAATTTGGAAACCAAACTAGTTGAGGAATTTAATTCAATCCTGAGACTAGAGGAAGGTTATTGGGAAGTAAGATCAAGGGTGGATTGGTTACGCGAAGGAGATGCTAACACTAGATTCTTCCACATCAAGGCCACAAATAGAAGACGAAGAAATAACATAGTTTTATTTAAGGATGACTTAGGAAAATGGATAGAAAACCCTTTGCTAATAAGAATCATGTCACAAATTATTTAAAAGGTTATTCACCACTTTCCATAAGTGCTCTATCAAATGCAACGACACTGCTTATTACTCGCACAATTGTGACCTATCAATCCTTGATAGATCCCTCACAAACCACGAAATTAGAAAAGCTATCTTTTCATTTAAACCATTCAAAACACCAGGACCGGATGGCTTTCATCCTTTCTTCTTCCAGAAATTTTGGCATCTATTAGGAGGGAAAATAATCAAGCTTTGTCACAATATATTTGCTACCAACAAAATTCCTCCAGAGATGAACCATTTGTTTAATCCCCAAAATAAACAACGGTAACCTATTAAAAAACTTTCGTCCTATAAGTTTATGCAATGTTATTTACAAAATCATTACCAAGATAATTGCAAATAGAATAAAGCCCTTCCTAGACCATCTTATAAACATTGAGCAATCCAGTTTTGTAAAGGGAAGAAGAGGAAGTGACAATGCTATTATAATTCATGAAATCCTAAGATACTTCAACAAATGTAAGGGAAAAGGAAAAAATGGTCCTAAAGCTTGATCTACAGAAAGCCTTCGATAAGCTCGAATGGTCCTATATCTATCGAACACTCAGGTACTATAATTTCCCTAAAAACATTACAAATCTCATAATGAACACTGTCACAACTAGCTCATTCTCAATCCTCGTCATTGGAAATAAAACTGAAGAATTTACCCCTTCTCGAGGAATCAGGCAGGGTGACCCCCTATCCCCTTTCCTTTCTATTCTATGTATGAATATGTTATCTAACAATATTAAGCATGAGGTGGATATCATGAACTGGACTCCACTTAGACTTAATTCCTTGGCACCTAGTATTTCCCACCTTTTTTTCGTGGATGATATTACTCTTATGGGAGAAACAAACTATAAGACCATCACCAGCATTAATCAATGCCTTGAAAATTTTAGTAAGTTTTCAGGCCTAAGAGTTAACAAAACTAAATTAAAGTGTCCAATAGTTGTTGTAATGACACAAAGACTCTTTTAACGAATACACTGAAAATAACATCAAGTACTAGCTTTGGGAACTACTTAGGCTTTCTCATGCTAAATGCCATCCCAAGGCATACAGACTACATTCCTCTTCTTGATAAAATGAGAGCTAAACTCAACAACTGGAATGCTAAATAGATCAGTATGGCTGGTAGGTGTACTCTCATAAAGTCTACCCTTAACATTCTTCCCAATCACCTTATGCAAACATCCATTCTTCCTAAGAAAACTTTAAAAGAAATCGTCAAAAAAAATTACTTTCTTATGTGGTACTACCCAGGACCAAAAGAAACTACACCTAATTAACTGGGATATTGTCACTAAGGAAGTTTCCAAAAGGGGGTTAGGTATAAGAAAAGCCTACCAAAAAAATCAAGCCCTAATCACAGGCCTATCTTGGAGAATCCTCAACAATACTCACTCCCTATGGGCAAAGGTACTAATTAGTATTTGTGGGAGAAAAAAGAAAAAAATTGGCTCTTCAATCACTTGGAAAAGTCTTTTGGAAGGATGGAATTTCTGTAAAAAAGGCATTAGATGGCCAGTTCATAACAACTCATGTCACAACATTTGGGACACAAATTGGGATCCCTAATTATAAAAACCTTAGGAGCAGTATACAAGGGCCTCTTCCAAAAGGAGATGATAAACAACAAATCAAAAATATTAGGGATAATAACACTTGGTGCTTAGAAAAAATCTCCTTTGAACTACCAACCCATTTAAAGAATTGTATCAATTCCATTCCCTGTACTAATGAAAACTCAGTTGTCCTAAGTAATATATGTTGGAGTCTCACCTCAAATGAACTTTTTACAACCTCTTCATCCTACCAACTAATTGATAATAACAACAACAATAATTCCTTAAATAGCATATGGCTATGGAAGCTCCAATGTCCCAACAAAATAAAATTCCTCCTATGGAAAATATACAATGGACGCCTTCCCACCGGAAGCTTATTATAAAAAATTGGTATAAACATTGATCCTTTATGCCCAATTTGTAAAAATAACAAGAAAACTATTCGCCACATATTTTGGGAATGTCATATAGCCAAACACCTTTGGCACAACTTTGGTATCAACATTGTTGACAACCCTAGCAATAAACTTTGGATGGACTTCCTCTTGAACACACAACCAAAAATAAGCCCTAAATATGTACATTGGCACGAATTACTCCCCTTTATAATATGGGAAATTTGGAACAACAGGAATCAAAACAATATTAATAATAATACCAACCCTATCAACATTAAAAAAATATTTGCTTACACAAATGAATATTACTTCTACACCAATAAAAATGTGATAGTGGAGAGGACTATATTATTACAAGTTAAGTGGATGAATCCACCCTAAGGGTGGTACAAAGAAAATATTAATGGTGCCTTCGACATAAAAATCATGGAAGGTGGCATTGGAACTGCAATACGTGACTCGAAAGGATGCTGGTGTGTACGATCATCGATGAAAATTCTTGCAACCAAACAGAACTTATGGCTCTACGCCAGTCTTCAATTAATAATCAAGGAAGACATCTTCCCCGTGGAAGTGAAAACTGATGCAACTGATATATTAAACATAATATACAATAACACCCTTACTAATGACAAACTTTCCTTTGAATGCAGATCATTAGTGGAGGAGACAACAAAGCAGGGGAAGATATCATTAATGCATAGCTTCAAACAAGGAAATGGCTTGTAATCGATCTCTATGAAAGAGATATGGAGGACTATGTTTATGTAAGATCGTGTAGTACAAAACAATGCGAAACTCTAGCTGCTCTAGGAAATATTAGTGCCATAGATGGCCTAATGGTTGGCAAAAGTAATGCATGTATAAACAATATATATAGGGAGGAGACAACCCTCCCTACTTAGCCATATATATCTAATATATACTTTTTCTTTCAAAAAAAAAAAAGAAAAAAAGAAACAACTGCTATAAAAATATTCGGGAATTATTACTCTTCTATCCCTCTTCATTTATATTATTTTTAATGCATTTGAGACAAGAAGCAAAAATGACTACATCACGAATTATTGTCCTTTTGGCTTTTATGATCTTCGCTTGTGCATCACTATGTGGGTATATAATCTTTTTTTTAAAGTTCATTTATTCTGTAAACGATAAAATATTATTATTTTTTAAACAGATGCAGAGGAAGAACAGTGTGAAAACCAGCTTATAGAGAACCCCTGGGGAATTTGTGTGGAGGATGAAGAATGCCATGATCTTTGTGTTAAACTTCAAGTTGGTATAAATGTAGTTGCTAAAAGTTATTGTGACCATTCTATAACATCATGTAGGTGTATAGCCTGTCTCCCACCAATTACATTTACACCCGGTGGCGGTATATAGAAGAGATGGGGTGGTCCGCCACCTGATCGCTTGAATAGAATTAGATATATGCATTTAGTATTTTTCACGCATAAAAGTAGTCAAAATGTAACAGTAGGTGCAAGGCCCCTATTAACTTCATTAAGTGCAAGTCAATCTCATATTTATCATTTATCTAGATTATAAAGTTTGGATTTACTTATGTTTTCTTTTCTTTTAGATCTCAAATTATTAAGTTGAAAGTGAGTTTAGTTGTTTTTCATTATTATTCATCTAACTTTACATTTCCTTGATTTAAAAAAAACGTTCAAATTTTTTGTTTGGTTATTACATATTTATTTGTGCTCTAAATCTTGTAAAATGAACCTAATTAACTCAAAAAGAATAAAATCGAATCAAATTAATTCAAAACAGTACGAACCAATCAAATATAAAACCTAATTCAACTTTCTTGATTAGTGATAAATTTAAAATACGCTGCATAATGAAGAAGTTTTAAACTAATACCTATATTATTACAGTAATTATTAAATAATAGAATAAATAGTAATGAGATTATTTAGTGGATATACTGTTTAAAAAACATGAAATTAATTGTTTCATGTAATGGATATCATTTATTTGTTGAATGGTGATTGGTATGATGAGAATTGAGAACCATTTTGCTTACATTAGCAATCCTCTTTTGGGGCTGAGTATTTCAAGCTTAAATTGTCCAAATTGGAGAAAATATTTTTTGGTGTTATTTATGGATTATGCTTTTGTCTCAAATGTTTATACAAAGACTCAGATAATTTAGGAAGTAGTGTTTATTTTGTCTTACTTCCTTTTGCTTCTATGTTTTTAGTGTATTTACCCCAATAATAAGTAATAATTAAATTTATATACGGTTTAAAAGATAGTTTAATTCAATACGAATAATTAAGAATAACAGATAGATGAATTAAAGACAAAATAAAGGATCAAACCAATTGCAATGTAATGACCAAGCCCAATCTAAATTAAAAAGTGGAACTTGTCTTCGATTGAGCCATCAGTGCAAGCTCGGTCGCGAGTAAAAAAAAGTGAATAATAACTTGAACAGTAGTTAGAAGACAAAAGTAAAATTTTATTGCTTTGAATTGCGTGTTATAACGTGTCAGATCAAAGAAACACTTTCTCTTTATATAGTAGGAGAATTTCAATCCTAGTACAAGTCTAAAAAAGGTTAAAATAAAATCTTTTTCCGGTAATTGTTGATCTATAAATGATACTAAACATGATTCGCGGAGTAATATCTGGTTGAGGTCGAATATTTTGGCCCTTTATCCGTCATGTATAATTGTTCACCACGTTTCCCGAGGTCCAGAAGCTATACTTGGTCTGGGTACGTCGTTTTAACGTGTTCGATCTCAGATATATCGTTCATTCTTTCTGGGGCTCGATATTAAAGGTTCGTGATCTCGATTATAATTAGGTATATCTGTGCTTCCCCTTCGTTCTCTTATCGGAGAATCAGAGAATAATTTACCCCAAAGTTTACCTTACACCTAGTGCAATTTCAAAAACTGACCGCTTAATATTCTGTGGATGCTTTTGAATCTGGTTAAACAATAGTTTTGTCTATATAAGTATCTCTCTGTTATCACACTAAATTACTTGTATTACCAAATTCCCAAACCAAGCTTGGTTTAGCTTGACTCTATCTCCTCTTTTATTCTTGGCTTTGTATGTTTACTTCGACTTGTCACTACACAAAACTAATCCAGCCGGTGATGACACCTATCGTGGTACTAGGCAAGCCAACACATTATCAAAATCAATCAATACTTTTATTCTTACGATAAAGTCAAAGCTATTTAATAATAAACCTTCATACAGTGTTTAAATCAAAATAATAGTGTGGAAAGAAAGCCCGATTCGGGATGTCACTAGTCATGAGAATCTACCGAGGGCTGTCCGATAATACTAAGATATGAGTAGTCTGGAAAACAACTAATAACAATATATAGGAAGATAGAAGGGAGAAGAGCAAAGCTACGATCACCATGCAGCTACCTTGCTAACTCTAACAGATCCGCGATGGGTGAAATCAACAATCACTAATACGTCCAGCAACTTCTGGATCTGCATACAAGGTGTATGGAGTAATGTGAGTACGCCAAATCAATAAGTAATATAGATAGATAGAGACTGAGCAGTAGGAAATAAATAAAATTCACATCATAAAAAATTCAATAAGTACAACATGCGTTTAAATCAGTATATGAGTCAAATCATCTAATTTAAAATCCAGTTTTTAGTAAAAATCATTTGAAGATGCTTTTCAAAAGTTTCAATAGAGGTTCAACGCAATTTATAGTAGAAGTGATGAAAATCATAATAGACCCCTCGGGTAAAACATAATTCGTATACAACCCCTCGGGCAACATGAATCATAAATTGCCCCTCCGGCATAACATCACTCAGAATCACCCCTCGGGCAAATACGAATCACAAATGGCCCCTTGGCAAACCTCTTAGTTACTCATATATAGCCCCTCGGGCATACCTCACAATCACTCGTCAATTGCCCCTCGGGTACAACATGAATCAAGAATAGCCCCTCAGAAAAAACATAATCAGTCCCTCGGGAAAAACATAGTTCATATATAGCCCTTCGGACAACATGAATCATAAACTGCCCCTCAGGCATAACATCACTCAAAATCAATCCCTCGGACAAACATGAATTATAACTAGCCCCTCAGCAAACCTCTCAGTCACTCACATACAGCCCCTCGAGAATACCTCATAATCACTCGTAAATAGCCCTCGGACACAACATGAATCAAGAATAGCCCCTCGGGCAAAACATAAATCAAGTATAGCCCATTGGGAAAAATATCATATCACTCACTCAGGGTACTCGCACTCACTAGGGGTGTACAGACTTCGGAGGGGCTCCTACAACCCAAGCGCTATAACAAGTCACCTCATGGCGTAAATTAATCAGGATCTCGGCCTCATAACAACAAGCCAGCTCGTAGCATAAATCAATCAGGCTCTTGGTCTCATAATAACAACAAGCCACCTTGTGGAATAAATCAATCAGGCCCTCGGTCTCACAATGTCATGAATCAGTAATAACCTGCTGCGGCGTGCAGTTGTTGATACCCAATATATATAATGTGCAACGTACCTTCAAAATAATATATGTGTGCATATATAAGCATACCTAAGTGTTTTTTTATTTTTTCTTAATTTAATACTTTCTTAAATCAATGTATCCCCCATTTTATACATGAAAATTCCAATAATTATTTCTAAAATTATTTATTTAGTAATTCATTTGTTGAAATTTTACATTTATTCTATATTGTTTAGGGATTTTTTGCATATTTGTACAAAAATATTTAGTATTTTTAAGGCTAAAATTGTATAATTGCGATATTAGCCCATTTTTAGATTTATCATGAAAATGAGGTATGGTATTTTTTAATAGTTAATCATGTGCTATAAATCATCTTAGTACCTTTAATTTATTTATAGATATTATTTCATTATTTTTATAAATCAAATTGCGAAAATTGTCTATTTAAATATTAGCCTAATTACATTTCAATCGTAGCCTGAATTTGACAACAATTTGAAACCTAATTACTCTGGCCCAATTCCTATTAAACCGTGACCCAATTCTATTTAATCTGACCCAAACCTAGTCTTATTAAACCACCTATTTACTCGTTCAATCCAGGCTGATGATATTCAGATCAACGGTCAATAGCCACCCTTACCTAAATTTATTCTAAACTACCCCCTAAACCCTATTATTTCCCACCATACACAGCCTCTGAATTCCCATCATCTTTTAAATCCTCTCTACAACAACCCCAAACCCTAGCTACCACTAAACCTAATCTACCCTAATCCATGGATTTCCATGGCCGTCTAAGACCTGTATCAGCCTTCTATGGCTTCTACGTGTTTGGTTATATGGTCTTATGATAAGATTCTGAAGGTATTAATCCAGTATTTGCTCGGCGACCTTTCTCCGGTCATGGCCATTCGAGTTAGACCTGTGACTTTCCTGTTTAGATCGGTAGCTTTCAAGGCCTTTCTCATTGCTTTGGGTCTTCTAAAACTCTAATCTCTAATACCTTTTTGACTTCTTTCAGGTTTACCTTAGGTCCATTCTTGCTATTAGTTTTCTTGAAGCTTCTTTAATATTTGGTTTCAAGAAAGGCTCTTCATTTTTTTCGATTAGGGTTTTCTTTCAAGTTCTTTTCAAAGTCTCTTATGAGATTTAGCATGTTAGAAACCCTAATTTCTTTTGGGTTTCTGAGACTATTTGCTAGTATCTGTTTGATTTATCTGTTTATTATTTTTAGACTCGATTGGTGTTGAAAATACTAATTTCGTTTGGGTCCATTCGAGTTTCTGAAATTGTTTGCCAATATTTATTTGATTTACTTGTTTACTATCTTCAAACTCAATTGATGTTGAAAACCCTTAATTCTTTGGTTTCATCCGAGTTTCTGAAACTGTTTGCTAGTATTTGTTCGATTCATTTTTTTATAATCCTTTAAGATGGAATATTGTCAAAGAAAAACCCATGTCTTTGGGTTTGAAACTGCTCATTTGAGTACCTGACTTGATTTGAAGTTCTTTTATTTTAACATCTCATTTCTTTATGTGATTCCTCTAATTCGGGGTTCTTACTATCTTTGAAACTCGACTATGCCTGGAAACCCGAACTTTTCAGAAGGATTTTCTCATCAATCACTGTGAGACCCTTTGCTTGCTTATGATACTCTATTTTTTTCTTTACTACAGATTCAATGAGACTTGACCTACTTGACTATCATGTTTCGAATGTTTGCTATCTACTGACTTTGTGCTACTTGTGACGACCCGACCGATTGTCTTTGGAATTTATTTCCCGTTTCCCTATTTTCTGCTTCTCCTAAGTGCATTTATGCTATTTTGGTTTGCCAGGATGTTTGGTAATAGAATTCGAAGTGTTTTGGGATACTTAGTCCCTAAATGAACTTAATTGTTGGAAAATGGTCCATAATCAGAACAGTGTCAAGATGACCTCGGAATGGAAATCCGATGGTTTAGTTAGCTCCGTTAGGTGATTTCGAGTTTGGGAGCGTGTTCGGAATGTATTTGGATGTCCGTAGCTCTTTTAGGCTATAAATGCCGAAAGTTAGAATTTTGAAGTTTCCGGTTCGATAGTGAAATTTTAATTCGAGGGTCGGAATGGAATTCCGGAAGTTTCTATAGCACCATCATATCATTTGGGACGTGCGTGCAAAATTTCAGGTCAAACAGACGTGTTTTGGTTAGGTTTTGAATCGAAAGCGAATTTGGTTAAGTTTTGAAGTTTTTACGTCCAAATCATTGATTAATTTGAGTTTCAGGTGTTGTTTTAGGTGATTTAAGGATTGGTACAAGTTTGTATGATGTTATGGGATATGTTCGTGGGTTTGGTTGAGGTCCAGGGGTCCTCGGGTGTGTTTCAGATGCTTAACAGAGCAATTCCGGACTCAAAAAGATTGCAGAAGTTCAGTTGTTGGATAACAATTCCTTACTCTCTTATGATTATTTCCCACTAATCGAAACTCGAATTCAAGCTTTAATTTCGGATTTAGCATGAAAATTGGGGTTAATTTCTTAGACCAAACTTTGATGATTTTAAGGGGCATTTGACCTCCGATTTAAGAGATTTTTATATGGTTAGACTCGTGAGAGTACGAGGCTTCTGAACTTATAAATATTATTAGATTCCGAGGCATTGTTGTGAGGAGCATTTTGGTCATTTAACCAATTTTCACGTCGTAGCTTTAATTTTAGTAGTGTAATTAGTTACTTTCGATGTTATTTACGTTATGTAATTGGTTTGAATAGATTTGGGACACTCGAAGTCGGATACTCGTGGCAAGGGTATTGTTTCCCAGTGATTTTGTACCAATTCAAGGTAAGTGAATTGTCTAACCTTGTGTGGGGGACCTCTCCCCTTAGGATATATTAATTGTTGTTTAAAGGCCTTGTGCGCGAGGTGACGGGCGTGTACTTGTGCTAATTGTTGAAAATTCACCTTACTTGACTTATTTAGACTGTGATTCTTCGCGTATTTAACTGTTAAACATGTGATTTCACTTGCTTAGCTTAGGAAAAGCATGTTAGTAATTTATTTGCTCTTTCTGACTAAATTGCAAAGACCTGCCCTCTTTGTGAGCATGCTAGGCCTAGACCTATACATTGTTGCTATATTTGGTTTCTTTCTGTTAAATATTGACTTGTTATGAAGTGTTTACGTTTCGTACTACGGGTTCAATTCCCGAGAGATCCCGCTGTTATTGGTATGATGGACTACGGGTTCAATTCCCTAAAGATCCTCTGATATTGATATAAAGGTCTGTGGGTTCAATTCCCAGGAGATCCTCTATTTCTGGCATGACGGACTACGGGTTCAAATCCCACCTCTGTTATTGGTATAAAGGACTGCGGGTTCAATTCCCGAAAGATCCTCTGATATTGATATAAAGGACTTTGGGTTCAATTCCCGGAGATCCTTTGTTATTGGTATAAAGGAATGCGGGTTCAATTCTGGAAAGATCCTCTGATATTGATATAAAGGACTGTGGGTTCAATTCCCGGAAATCCTCTGTTATTGGTATAAAGGACTGCGGGTTCAATTCCCAGAGATCCTCTGATATTGGTATGAAGGACTACGGGTTCAATTCCCGGAGATCCTCGGATATTGGTAAGGTGGACTGCGGGTTCGATTCTCGGAGCTCCATGTAGAGATCCTGACTGTTGAGTGATTTGCTTTGTGTTTGTTGTTTTTACTTGTAGCCTCTTTGTTTTTAATTACTGTCTTGTTAGATATTCGGATTTATTTTATTATCCAATATTTAGTTATTCTTGCATTATTTCATATGTTCTTCTAAGTAGGGCCTCGACCTTCCTCGTCACTACTCCATTGAGGTTAGGCTTGGCACTTACTGAGTACCGATGTGGTGTACTCGTGCTACTCTTATGCATACTTTTGTTGTGCAGATCTGGGTACATATGGTCAAGCGCGCTATTAGGGATTTGGAGTTGTTTCAGAGGCTTGAGGTATGCATCTACCGCGTCCGCAGAGCCGATGAGCCTTCCTCTATTCTACCTGTAGTTTATAGTTTTCTTTCGCATTCTCATTTGATTTAGATACTTCGGGATGTTAGAGCACTGTAGTATGTTTACTCTTAGCCTGTGTTGCCTGTGGATTTTCGGGTCTTGGAGGTTTTTATGTTATATTGAGTTGACATGTATGTGCCAGGAGGCACTCCATACATTATCTTACGTAATTTATGTTTTAAATTATTGCTTCCGCAAAGACTGTCGAATTTCCGCAATGTGTCAGGCTTACCTAGTCGCGAAGACTGGGTGCCGTCATGACAGGTTCACGATTGTGAACTAGGGTCGTGACAAGTTGGTATCATAGCTCTAGGTTCATAGGAGTCACTGGACACAGGCCGTTATTTAGAGTCTCGCTGATCGGTGCAGAGACGTCTGTACTTATCTACGAGAGGCTATGTAACTGTTTTGCAAAAATCTTCACTTCATTTGAATTCTTGTCGTGCTATGTTCTTGACCTCGATTCTAAACGACTGTTTTCCTATTCTCTCACAGATGGTAAGGACACGCACGACCCGAGACGATCAGGCACCCGCACCCCCTCCTGCAGCCGCTAGAGGCAGGGGCCGGGGCAGAGGTCGTGGACGTGCACGGGGTGCAGCCAAAGCACCTGCACAAGCAACCGCCGAGGTGCCTCCAGCAGACTCAGACAGGACTCAGGCACCAGAGACGCCCACAACCACTACTACTTCTGCTGTTCAGGAGGCGTTGGCGCAGTTTATGAGTACGTATACCACTCTGTCGCAGGCCACACTACTTCCACTTCCTGCAGCTACCTCCCAGGACAAGGGAGGAGCCCACACTCCCGGAGCCTACACCCCAGTGCAGAGGGTGCAGTAATAGTTCAGCCCGAGGATGGGGCACCTGCTTCGGAGGATGAGTAGTGCACAATGGAGCGGTTCAAGAAGTATGACCCTCCTATTTTCAGCGGGCTGGCTACCGATGACGCCTTGGGTTTATGGAGGACTGCCACCGCATTTTTTGTACCATGGGTATTACTTCTTTGAGTGGGGTTTCCTTTGTAGCTTTTTAGCTTCGGGGAGCAGCCTATGACTGGTGGCACACTTTTGAGCTAGATAGTCCAGATGAGGCTGCCTCCCTGACTTGGGCTCAGTTCTCAGATATGTTTCAAAGGGAGTTTGTTCCCCAAAGCCTCCAAGATGCATGGCGCGCGGAGTTTGAGCACGTGCGCCAGGTCCCTATAACTGTGTTAGAGTATGTCATTCGTTATACGAGATTGGCTAGGCATGCGCATGCTTTGGTGGCTACAGTTCGTGAGAGGGTTCGCAGGTTTATCGAGGGTTTTATTCCTTCCATCAGATCTGGCATGGCACAAGAGTTGGAGATGGATATACCTTATCAGCAGGTGGTGAGTATATCTAGGAGGATAGAGGGCATGCATGCCAGGGAGCGAGAGGAGAGAGAGGCCAAGAGGTCTCGAGAGTCTGGTCATTTTTCTGGTACCCGTACTTCAGGAGCAGGACATCATGGTAGGGGCTCTACGGGTCGCCCAGTTCACTCATCTCTTCCTTCACCTAGCAGTACTCCAGCTCCTCCCAGATATCAGTAGCCTTATTATGCACCTCCCAGTTTCTAGTGTGCCTCCTGCGCATGGCACCTCCAGAGGTCAGTCCATCAGGGGTGGATCCAGTCAGTCACAACTGCCGCGCCCTCCTAGAGCTTGTTATGAGTGCGGGGATACCCGCCACTTGGTTAGAGAGTGGCCAAGACGTGGTAGGGGTGTGCCTTCTTAGACTCCACAGCCCCAGCATGCTCCACAGGGCTAGCAGGCCATTGTTCCAGCTACAGCAGCGACCCCACCTGCCTAGCCAGCCAGAGGCAGGGATCGAGGAGAGAGAAGTCGCCCTCGAGGTAGGGGCCGAGCCAGATTTAATGCCATTCCTGATTATGCTGAGGGGCTGTCGCCTCTGATTCTGTTATCACAAGTATTATTTTGGTTAGTAGCAGAGAGGCATCAGTTCTATTCGATCTAGACTCTACTTATTCTTATGTGTCATCTTATTTTGCTTCGCATTTAGGTATAGCCTGAGAGGCCTTGAGCTCTCCTGTTTATGTTTCCACTCATGTGGAGATTCTCTTATTGTGGACCGCGTGTATTGGTCGTGATTGGTTACTATTCGTGGTTTTGAGACCAGGGCAGATCTTTTATTACTTGATATGGTCGATTTTGATATTAACTTGGGCATGGACTGGTTGTCGCCCCATTTTGCTATTCTTGATAGTCACGCTAAGACCGTGACACTGGCTATGCCAGGTATTCCTTGTATTGAATGGAGTGGTACTTTTGATCACACTCCCAGTAGAGTTATATCTTTTCATAAGGCTCATCGTATGGTTGAGAAGGGGTGTGCTGCGTATTTGGCCTACGTGAGAGATGTCAGTGCTGATACCCCTTCTGTTGACTCTGTCCCAGTAGTACGGTATTTCCCGATGTGTTCCCAGCTGATCTTCAGGGCATGCCGCCCGATCGGGACATTGATTTTGGTATCGATTTGTTGCCGGGCATTCAGCCCATATCTACTCCTCCTTACCGTATGGATCTTCTTGAATTGAAGAAGTTGAAGGATCAGTTACAGGAATTGCTTTATAAGGGTTTCATTCGACCCAATGTTTCACCATGGAGTGCTCCTGTATTGTTTGTAAAGAAAAAGGATGGTTCTATGCGCATGTGTATCGATTATCGTCAGTTGAACAAAGTTACAATGAAGAACCGATATCTTTTGCCTTGTATTGAAGATCTATTTGACCAGCTTCAGGGCGCACATGTGATTTCTAAGATTGATTTGCGCTCAGGCTATCACCAGCTAATGATTCGGGAGCTAGATATCTTGAAGACTGCTTTCAGGATTCGGTATGGTCATTATGAGTTCCTTGTCATGTCATTTGGGCTGACCAACGCCCCAGCATCTTTTATGCATTGTATGCACAGAGTATTCAGGCCCTATCTCGACTCATTTGTCATTGTTTTCATAGATGATATTCTTGTATACTTCCGGAGCTGGGAAGATCATGAGCAGCACCTGAGGATAATGATTTTGCCTACTGGTTCGGGGTCCTATACAGTTTATTGTGATGCCTCGCGAGTTGGACTTGGAGCGATGTTGATGCAGTACGGAAGGGTGATTATCTACGCGTCCAGACAATTGAAGGTGCATGTATAGAATTATCCTATCCATGACCTTGAGTTAGCTGCTATTGTTCATGCCTTAAAGATCTAGCGTCATTATTTGTATGGTGTGCCATGTGAGATTTATTCTGATCATCGGAGTTTGCAGCACTTATTCAAGCAAAAGTATCTGAACTTGCGCTAGAAGAGATGGTTGGAGCTACTGAAAGATTATGATATTACTATTTTTTATCACCCGGGCAAGGCCAATGTGGTGGCCGATGCCTTGAGTCGCCGGGCGGAGTGTTTGGGGAGTTTGACATATCTACCAGCTTCAGAGAGACCTATGGCGATGGATGTTCATGCCTTAGCCATACACCTCGTGAGGTTGAACCTTTCGGAGCCCAGTCGGGTTCTAGCCTGTGTGGTTTCTTGGGCTTTATTGTTTGATCATATCAGGGAGCGACAGTATGATGATCCTCATTTACTTGTCCTCAGTGACACGGTTCAGCATAGCGATGCTAGGGATGTGACTATTGGAGATGACGGTGTATTGAGGATGCAGAGTCGTATTTGTGTGCCCAATGTTGATGGTATTCGGGAGTTGATATTGACCGAGGCCCATAGCTCGCGGTATTCCATCCATCTGGGTACCGCGAAGATGTATCAGGATCTGAGGCAGCATTACTGGTGGAGGTGGATGAAGAAGGACATTGTAGAGTTTTTGGCTAGATGCCTCAATTGTCAGCTGGTAAAGGATAAGCATCAGAGACCGGGAGGGTTACTCTAGCAGATGGAGATTCCGGAGTGGAAATGGGAGAATATCACCATGGATTTTGTGACTAGCCTCCCTCTGACGGCGAGGAAGTTTGATTCTATTTGGGTTGTTGTGGATCGGCTGACCAAGTCCGCTCATTTCATTTCAGTGTGCACTTCTTACGCCACGAAGCGGTTAGCGGGGATTTATATCAGGGAGATTGTCCGCCTGCATGGCATTCTAGTTTATATCATCTCAGACTGGGGTTCAGTGTTTACATCACGATTTTGGAGAGCCGTCCAGAATGAGTTGGGTACTCGGGTGACCATGAGCACATCCTTTCACCCTAAGACGGACTGACAGTCCGAGCGCACTATTCAGATTCTTGAGGATATGCTCCGTGCGTGCACGATTAAGTTTAGAGGGTCTTGGGATCAGTTCTTGCCATTGGCGGAGTTTGCATACAATAATAGTTATTAGTCCAGTATTCAGATGACGCCTTATGAGGCCTTATACGGTAGGAGATACAGATCCCCAGTAGGTTGGTTCGAGCCGGGCGAGGCCAGGTTATTGGGCACTGATTTGGTTCAGGATGCGATAGAGAAGGTTAAGGTGATTCAGGATAGACTCCGTGTGGCTCAGTCCAGGCAGAAGAGTTATGCGGACTACAAGGTTCGTAATGTTTCATTTATGGTTGGTGAGCGGGTTTTGCTTCGGGTCTTGCCTATGAAAGGTGTCATGAGATTTGGAAAGAAAGGAAAGTTGAGCCCGAGGTACATTGGTCCATTTGATATTTTAAAGCAGGTTGGGAAGGTTGATTATGAGGTTGCTTTACCTCACAGATTGACCGGGGTTCATCCAGTATTTCATGTTTTGATGCTTCAGAGGTATCATGGTGACCCGTCTCACGTGTTGGAGTTCACTTCAGTCCAGTTGGGCAATGACTTGTCCTACGTTGAAGAGCCAGTGGCAATATCGGATAGACAGGTTCGAAAGCTCAGGTCAAAGGATATAACTTCAGTAAAGGTGTAGTGGCGGGGTCAGCCGGCCAAGGAGGTGACTTGGGAGACCGAGCGGGATATGCGGCATTCGATACCCTCATCTTTTTGCTACCTGAAGTATTTTCTCTATGCGCGTTTGAGGACGAATGAATGTTTAAGTGTGGGAGGATGTGACGACTCGGCCGGTCATCTTTGGAATTTATGCCCCATTTCCCCATTTCTGCTTCCCCTAAATTCGTTTCTGCTATTTTGGTTTGCCGGGATGTTCGGTAATAGAATTCGGAGTGTTTTAGGACACTTAGTCTCTAAATGAGAACTTAAGTGTTGGGAAATGGTCCATAATCAGAATAGTGTCAAGACAACCTCGGAATGGAAAACCGATGGTTCCGCTAGTTCGGTTAGGTGATTTAGGGGTTTGGAGCGTGTTCGGAATGCATTTTGGATGTCCGTAGCTCTATTAGGCTATAAATGCCGAAAGTTAGAATTTTGAAGTTTCCGGTGCGGTAGTGAAATTATTATTCGAGGGTCAGATTGGACTTCCGGAAGTTTCTGTATCAACGCCATGTCATTTGGGACGTTCGTTCAAAATTTTAGGTCAAACAGACATGTTTTCATTAGGTTTTGAATCGAAAGCGAATTTGGTTAAGTTTTGAAGTTTTTAAGTCCAAATAATTGATTAATTCGAGTTTCCGGCATTCTTTTAGGTGGTTTAATGATTGGTACAAGTTTGAATGATGTTATGGGATATGTTCGTGGGCTTGGTTGAGGTCCAGGGGGCCTCGGGTGTGTTTCGGATGCTCAACAGAGCAATTCCGGACTAAAAAAGATTGCAGAAGTTCAGCTGTTGTGTTGCAGACCATTTCTTCTATGCGATCGCGTAGTGTTGTCCGTGGAGGTCATCTATTCCTTCTACGCGTTTGCATCTTCTTGTTCGTGGTCACATAAGTTGGCTTCTTTCTTTTATGCGATCGCAATTAGTTCAATACGATCGCACTGAGTAAAAGTAGTCCGGAGTCTCAGGGTTCCCTTCCTTCTATGCTATCGCAGGAAGCCTTATGCGATCGCATAGCTCTGTGTTGTTCTTCTCTGCGATCGCATGCAACAGGCCGCATTCGCATAGCACATTTCTCCAGCTTTCCAGATTCCTTCTACGAGATCACATTCTCATTCACGCGATTGCATAGAGTAAATCACTGGGCAGTTATAAATATTTCAAAACGAACCATTCTTCCATTTTTACAAAAACTCAAACTTGGGAGCTCAGTTTTGGGAGATTTTTCGAATGGTTTTTAAAGGCAACGATTGGGTAACGATTCCTTACTCTCTTATGATTATTTCCCACTAATCTAAAGTCGAATTCAAGCTTTAATTTCGGATTTAGCATGAAAATTGGGGTTAAGCTCTTAGACCTAATTTTGATGATTTGAAGGGGCATTTGACCTTCGATTTGGGAGATTTTTATATTGTTAAATTCGTGAGAGTACAAGGGTTCTGAAATTGTAAAAATTATTTGATTTCGAGGCGTTCGCCTGAGGGGAATTTTGGTCATTTCACCTATTTTAGCGCCGTAGCTTTAATTTTAACAGTGCAATTAGTTACTTTCGATGTTATTTACGTTATGTAATTGGTTTTAATAGATTTGGGCCACTCGGAGTCGGATACTCGTTGCAAGGGCATTGTTTCTTAGCAGTTTTGTACCAATTCTAGGTAAGTGGCTTGTCTAACCTTGTGTGGGGGACCTCTAACCTTAGGATATATTAATTGTTGTTTAAAGGCTTTGTGTGCGAGGTGACAGGCCTGTACTTGTGCTAATTGTTGGAAATTTGCTTTACTTGACTTATTTAGACTGTGTTTCTTCGCGTATTTAACTATTAAAAACGTGATTTCACTTGCTTAGCTTAGGAAAAGCATGTTAGCAATTTATTTGCTCTATCTGACTAAATTGCAAATACCTGCCCTCTTTGTGAGCATTCTAGGCCTAGAACTATACATTGTTGCTATATTTGGTTTCTTTCTGTTAAATATTAACTTGTTGTAAAGTGATTACGTTTGGGACTACATGTTCAACTCCCGGTAGATCCCCTTGTTATTGGTATGAAGGACTACAGGTTCAATTCCCGGAAGATCCTCTGATATTTATATAAAGGACTGTGGGTTCAATTCCCGGGAGATCCTCTGATTTTGGCATGAAAGACTACGAGTTCAATTCCTGGGAGATCCTCTTTTTCTGGCATGACGGACTGCGGTTTCAATTCCTGGGAGATCCTATGATATTGATATAAAGGACTCTGGGTTCAATTCTCGGAGATCCTCTGTTATTAGTATAACAGACTGCGGGTTCAATTCCCGGAATATTCTGTGATATTGATATAAAGGACTGTGGGTTCAATTCCCGGAGATCCTCTATTATTGGTATAAAGGACTACGGGTTCCATTCCCGGAAGATCCTCTGATATTGATATAAAGGACTGTGGGTTCAATTCCCGGAGATCTTCTGTTATTGGTATAAAGGAATGCGGGTTCAATTCCCGGAGATCCTCTGATATTGGTATGAAGGATCACTTGTTCAATTCCCGGAGATCCTCGGATATTGGTAGGGTGGACCGCGGGTTCGTTTCCCGGAGCTCCATGTAGAGATCCTGACAATTGAGTGATTTGCATTGTGTTTGTAGTTTGTGCTTGTAGCTGCTTTATTATTAATTACTGTCTTATTAGATATTCGGATTTATTTCATTATCTACTGTTTAGTTATTTTTTCATTATTTCTTATGTTCTTCTCAGTAGGTCCTCGACCTTCCTCGTCACTACTCCATCAAGGTTAGGCTTGGAACTTACTGAGTACCGCTGTGGTGTACTCATTCTACTCTTCTGTACATCTGGTCAGGCGCGCTATTAAGGATTTGGAGTTGTTTGAGAGGCTTGAGGTATGCATCTGCCGCGTCCACAGAGCCGACGAGCCTTCCTCTATTCTGCCTGTAGTTTATAGTTTTCTTTCGCATTCTCATTTGATTCAGATACTTCGGGATGTTAGAGCAGGGTAGGATGTTTACTCTTAGCCTGTGTTGCCCGTGGGTTTTCGGGTCTTGGAGGTTTTTATGTTATATTGATTTGACATGTATGTTCTAGGCGGCACTCTATACATTGTCTTACGTCTTTTATGTTTTAAAATATTGCTTCAGCAAAGACTGTCGAATTTCCGCAATGTGTCAGGCTTACCTAGTCGCGAAGACTGGGTGCCGTCATGACAGGTTCACGATTGGTGAACTAGGGTCGTGACACTACTATTGCATGTTGTTCTTTTACCAATAGTTTGATCCCGCATGTCTATTATTTGTGCACTCTATTTATATGTTGCGGTTCCTTCTTTGATTGATTCTCAATTTCGGGATTGATTTCAAAACTTCTCCTTTGTGAACTCTAAATTCAATCGCCTGTTAAAGTAATTGACCTTTTTCTCTATCATTTCCTTGCTTAATCTTTTTTCCAAAAGAAGTGTATCTATGTACTTGGACTCGATTGTGTAATTAATATTTTACTACTTCTTTTTATGGTAATAATCAGTCTGCCAACAAACTAATTTTCTTTCCCTCTTTTAAACTTGTTAGCCCCGATAAACAAGTGATTTCTCAATAAAAGGGGAATCACTTGGTTGATTGATTTTGACTACTGATTATTCCATATTTGCACTTAACTTTATTTGTTGCCTTATGTCTCACATGTTTTCAAAACTATAAATACCCACCTTCTCTTCTTTCAAACACACGGACACAAGGCATATAACACTTGAGTTCAAACACACACTCCATTAAAATCTCTCTCTTTTCTCTATTGCTACATGTATTGCTGCCTTACCTAGTCGGCTGAAAGGCAAGTCTAGGCTGTGGGAAGCTTGTTTATTTTTCTTTGTATTTGCATCTTTATTGGTATGTTCTAATTAATTTTCAGCCTTAATAACAACATGTTTCTTTACTATATCTTTCATCCTTATTTATCTCATGTTTATATTTAACCAAGTTCCATTATTAAGCATGTTGTAATCTGCCCTTCCTGTTCTGAGTTAATGCTTTCTTATGAATTCTGTCTGTTACTTAATATGGTCTATGAATCCTAAACCCCCATCCCCCAATGTGTTTTGCATTTGTGATTGGTTTGGGGCATGCCGACATTGAACATTGTTGTGCATGACCCAAACCTGATCCTCTAGGATCATGACCTCCATGTCTCCTCTAGATGTTGTATGTTCTGATTGGTTTATAGGCATGCCAACACCATCTATTACTGTGCATGCCCAAAGCTGATCCCTGCCTAAGTATATATGCTTTGCAATGTCTTCCCAAATCTCTTCCCCCTTTGTATGAAACTATTAATTCTGTGCTTTACAATTATTATTTTCCCAGTACCCTTTGCCCCTCTCCTGTATCCCCTCATTTTTAAAACTTCATTCTTGAACTTCCACCATATTCTTAGACTTAAGTTTTGCCCCTCTTGTGTGAGCCTTGCCTTGGGACCACGAGCTCTCTCTGAACTTGGACACATAAGGGCTGACCCTTCTATTGCACCTATCTCTATTTGGTTCTATGAACCTGGGTGTAAGCACTACCTGGGGTCCTTTAAGACCTTTAGGGAACTCTGACACACCCAAACCCGAGAAAGGCTTTGAAACACAACGTCTTAAGTAACTCTGGGAGGAACCAAGAATCAGGCTTCCTATGGTTGTGATTTTTTTTTATATTTTGATGTAATTCAGTACTTTTGGTTTGTAGTAATTTGTAATAAATACTCGGGGTTGGCTAGTGGAAAAGGGATGTGTAATTGTGCATGCTCAAGGGTAGAAAACATGCCTATATGAGTGCCTTTAATTCTGTATTTGCATTTAGAAACTATATCTATAGGATCTGGCATGTTCAACTATGTATTCAGAAACCATGTCTATAGAACTTATGTTCTGCATGTTCAACTTCACATATAGATAACCTGCCTGTAGGAATTTATCTAAATTCTGCAAGTTTTTCACCATTTAGATATCATGTTCTTAATATCCAATTGGTTTTCATTAGGTATCATGTTCGTAATGTTCATATCAGTACTCCCATAGAAATCATGCCTATAGGAATTCCCAAGTAAAATCTTGCCTGTTTCCATTTTTCAACTCGATACTACGGCTATAGGGGTTAAAATCAGCAACAACAGATACCATCGTCTACAGAAACTAAAACTAGTCTAATTTAAAATCAGTCTACTCTGAACCGGTCTTTAAGTGATTTAATCTCTTCTTTAACGCGGCTTAGCAAGCATGCCTATAGGATCTCAAACCATTCGTTTTAAGTCACTACTGCTTTGTCACATTCCGAATCAGTTGTAGACACCCTGTTCGCATGAGCTTACCTAACACTTAGGCAAATCCTAGGTAATAACAATAATAAAATTGAATTCGCCTCTATTAATTAGTAATTTCTACAACCAGCAGGCAAATCTGATTCGCGCTTCCTAAGTGAGTCATGTAATAGACCAGGTCTGCTTCAACAACAATAATCTTCTTTCCTTAAGTACGTCTTTTAGAGTCAGACCTTGGTCGTTGTTTGAGTCATGCTATTTGATTGCTTCGTTTGAGGAGGTATATATGCGCCTTCAATGTTTATATGCTTCCCCTTTAATGTGCAGTCCTATATGTTTTGTATGTCGCCTAGATTTTTCACCTTTGAAACTCCAAGTCAGCCTAATATCCCTCCCTTTTTGGATAAGTAGTCCTAAGTGCCTCTGGGACTGATAGGAACGGGACGGGTAATAGCATTCAATAGTGGTCGAGACCAATCCGCGCTTTGAGTAACTGAATGAGGTGGGAAGGGTAGATATGGATATAATGACCGATGCGCTAATACCATGTGTAGCCCCTCTTTTGAGGAGTGATTACTGGGTATTGCATTAATGTGATCTATATTATGAATAAACCTAGGACCTCCCTCCTTTTCTTTCCTTTTCTTTTTAAAGCATTATAAATTTTGTTCAAAATCAGCCTTTCATTCTCTTTCAAACGTTGTTTTACTTCCAAACAGTTGTGTATTTAAATACCCTCTTATTTGAACCTTATCTATTTACGTGTTAATTGTACCAAACTTACAAAGAACTATCTGGCACTGGAACCACACTAGTGGATCTGGAAGGGTGCCTAACACCTTTCCCTTAGGATACTTTAAGCCCTTGCCCTATCTTCGGTTATCAAGAAAACTCAGAAATAAACCTTGTATGTGTCCTAATGCACCATAAATCATTAGGTGGCGACTCTTCAAATGCAAAACCCAGTTCCCAAAAGGAATGAGTTGTCTTATACCCAAAATGTCATTAACCCAATTTTCTTGACAAGAGGAGGGAAAAACAAGGGCGCGACAACAACCCGTTCCCATAATATCCTCAAAAAATAGGCCCTCGGTCTCACTCAGTCAAAAACCTCTCAAGATACTTGGGTTATTAGTAAAACAAGCTGGTTAGCCCAAAATATCATTTTAGGCATAAAAACGGAGTAAAAAAACTTAGTTATGAAATCAGTAAAATATAGCATGACTGAGTACATCTTAAATCAAAACGGTGAGAAAATAATAAGAAAAGGTCCTTAAGGGTCCAAACAGCTTTGGCACGAGGCCCAAATATGGCATTCAACCCAAATCATAGAAATGCTTTCTAAAGCACATAAGTATGAAATAATTTTCAGTCAAATACGCTACTTATAGTTGTTACGCGATGGATCAAGTCATAATCCCCATGGTGAATGCCCTCACACTCGTCATCTAGCATGTGTGTCACCTCAAAATAGTGAAACAATGTGAAATTCGGGGCTTCATACCCTCAGGGCAAGATTTAAAATCAGTACTTACCTCACACTGGGCAAAACTTTAGCCCATATTGTTAGGTTTATGCCCGTCATTAGAGGGGGCGGGGGGTGAATAGTGCGGCACGAGAATATTGATAAATATTGCGGAATAAAAAATTGCAGGAATAAAATAAATTCGGTAATAAAATAGCAAGAAAAGAACACACCGAATTTATCCTGGTTCACCACAACTTGTGGTTAGTCCAGTCCCCGAGAGACTCTCTCGAGATTCCACTAACTCCGTTAAGCTTTCGGGTGCCTAACAAACCGTTACACTTGCTCGTAGATGTACACTCTACAAGACTTCAACTTGCTCGAGGATACCGCACCTCAAGACTTCAACCTTGCTCGTGGATACCGCACCACAAGACTTCACACACTAAGACTTAGGGTACTTAGCGAACCCGACAATCAATGAGAAGATATGTTCTTCTCAAACACCTTTCTCTTTTACAACAAGAACTCTCTCAAAAGAGTAGATAAAGGGATACAAATTTAGCTCTCTGAACAACTCAAAGTTGTCTCTCAAATGGCTCAAAAAAAGCTCTAAAATGATGCTCAAATAATGTCAATATGTATATCAATATTGGGAGGTGTTGTGTGTTTAAAATCAGCTCAAAAGACCTCTTTTTATAGGGGTTAAAGGGTGGATGTCCGTTGCTTAATTGGCAATCAATTATGCTGATTTTATGCTTACATAATCGATTATATTATCTGCATAATCGATTATCTTCTCAACGTTCATAAATCGGAACGTTGGGAAGGCTACTTACAGTAAATAATCGATTTTGTGAGTTAAATAATCGATTATTTACCCTTGCGAAATTTCCAGCAAAGCTGGAATATACCAGAGTATACCAGAATCAAAGCTGGAGTATACCAAAATATACCAGAGTATACTAGAATCGAAAACTTAATTCAAAAACCATTTTGGTTAAAATGAAAACGTTAAAATCATTTTGTTTGAAGTATATTAAAAATATTTATGATATATATGATTTAATAAAATGATTTTATGCATATTAATGATGACCTATGTAATATACCAGAATATACCAGAATTGAAAACTTACTTCAAAAACCATTTTGGTTAAAATGAAAACGTTAAAATCATTTTGTTTGAAGTATTTAAAATATGTTTATGATAAATATGATTTGATAAGATGATTTTATGCATATTAATGATGACCTATGTTGAGCCAAAATACGAGATAACTTTAAACGTTGCTCTTACATTTGTTCTACCTAACGACCTACGCCTTGGGTCTTTGGTCTTGAACTTTTGAACTCGTCTTTGGCTTGTCTATACAATTCCGTCATCAATATGCTTCTCGGCATTCAATCTTGATTGTTTGTTATATAATAACGTTGTTTGACACTTGACTTCATTGTTTGTCATTCATCAAAACCTATACCTGAAAATCATGCTAATACAACCAAAGCGCACATATCATAGATAGAATGATTTTCTACAATTTCCCCCTTTTTGATAATGACAAACAACAGGAGATATGCATATTTGATTCCCCCTAAATTCATGTTATATCTCAACATACAATTCATGAAACCAATTTAATATAATTCCCTCTTAATTGAATATTCCCCCTCAATTAAAGCATACTAGAATGTGAAGACATTCCCCCTTATTCGATGCATATCGCCTAAATTCTTCCCCCTTTTGGCATTAGCAAAAAGAGTATACCAATTGTTATTGAAACTATTGACGATACCAATTGTTAGATAAAAAAAATCATATCAACATTAAATAAAACCAAATGTTAGTTAAAACATACCAATCATAATAACGATCATTTTTCGCAAATATACCAACTGTTATTTAAACTAAAAATATTCATCAAAACATGAATCAATCATTTAACATAAAAATAATTGATACCAATTGTTATTCAAAATAAAACTTATGAAAACATGAATCAATAATTAATATCAATTGTTAGCACATATCAACTATTACGTTTTTATCAAAAATACGATAACTAACCGACGTTCCCCCTCGATGCAGTAAGGTTTCGTGCTTGGTGCATCTACTACAATATCATAGTCTTCAAGCACACCTGCAAAAGTACCTAAAAATAGGTTTTCGGTACCCAACTTCTTTTGGGTCCTTGGGGGTTAGGCAAATAATAATCATAATCAAAATATGAATCTCTATATTTAGCAAAACATACGGGTGCAATGTGTCCTACCCGGTTACAATAATGACATACAACGTTCGGGTTGTGCATATGTCTTGGTTGAGCCAAATGCGTTCTAGGTGATCTAAAGTTGTTATTCCTAGAAGCGTTGAAATTCCTAGAGTCATATCTAGGTGATCTAAAATTATTTATTTTAGACTCATTAATAAAATTCCTAGAATTGTGTCTAGGTGGTCTAAAATGATTAGTTTTAGGCTTATTAACAAAATTCCTAGAGTTGTTTCTAGGTGGTTTAACCTCATTTCTATCATCCTTTTTAATTACTTTACTTGTTTTAGAATCATTTACACTACATTTTTCTAGTGTATTTCTAAGTTCTACGTTCTCTATTTTCAAAGAACTACAAGAAGAACAATTTGAACTTTGAACAATTAAAGAGGCTTCATTCGTCTCCTTGATTTTATTTTTGAGATCGACATTGTCATTTTCCAAAAATCTATTTTCTTCTTCTAAAGTTTTGATTTTATTTTTAAGAACAGTATTGTCATTTTCTAAAAGATCATTTTCTTCTTTTAGTTTTTCATTGTCATAAGTCAACTTTTCAAAATCTTTTTCTTTTAAAGAAGGTTGTTTTTCAAAATCTTTTTCTTGCAAAGAAAGTGTTTTCTCAAAATCTTTTTCTTGCAAAGAGAGTGTTTTCTCAAAATCTTATTTTGCAAAGAAAGTATTTTCTTCAATTCTTTTATGGTTTTGGAAGCTTTAACAAATTCACCATATAATTCATCATAGGCATTTTGCATTTCTTCAAAAGAGCAAGAGTTAGAAGTGCTTACCTCTTCTTCTTCGTCGGCCATGAAGCATAGGGCAGTCGTTTTATCACACGAGCTGTCCGAGTCCCATGTCACATGCTTTTGGACTTGAGGCGTACCTTCATAAACGGCTTCAAGTTTATCCCACATTTCTTTGGCGGTTGTGCAATAGGAAATCCTCCGATAGTCATTAGAATTCACCGCACAATTTATAACATATTTATGGCCTTGGCATTATATTCATTCTCCTCCTTTGGAACCATGGCTTCTCCAACTTTCTTTGTCGGCATACCGTTCTTAATGATTTGCCACAAACGAAAGTTATTTGATTGGATGAAGATTCTCATCCGCTCTTTCCAATATGTGTAATTTGTTCCATCAAATAGTGGAGGCATAGTGGTGGAGTGACCTTCGCTCATCATTCCTGCGTTCAACATTCTCAAAAAAAATATATATCGCTCTCAACCGGTTAAGGCTTTCAGAGAGTTAGGCTCTGATACCAATAGTTAGGTTTTATGCCCGTCACTAGAGGGGGGGTTGAATAGTGCGGCACGAGAATATTGATAAATATTGCGGAATTAAAAATTGCAGGAATAAAATAAATTCGGTAATAAAATAGCAAGGAAAGAACACACCAAATTTATCCTGGTTCACCACAACTTGTGGTTAGTCCAGTCCCCGAGAGACTCTCTCGAGATTCCACTAACTCCGTTAAGCTTTCGGGTGCCTAACAAACCGTTACACTTGCTCGTAGATGTACACTCTACAAGACTTCAACTTGCTCGAGGATACCGCACCTCAAGACTTCAACCTTGCTCGTGGATACCGCACCACAAGACTTCACACACTAAGACTTAGGGTACTTAGCGAACCCGACAATCAATGAGAAGATATGTTCTTCACAAACACCTTTCTCTTTTACAACAAGAACCCTCTCAAAAGAGTAGATAAAGAGATACAAATTTAGCTCTATGAACAACTCAAAGTTGTCTCTCAAATGGCTCAACAAAAGCTCTAAAATGATGCTCAAATAATGTCAATATGTATATCAATATTGGGAGGTGTTGTGTGTTTAAAATCAGCTCAAAAGACCTCTTTTTTATAGGGGCTAAAGGGTGGATGTCCGTTGCTTAATTGGCAATCAATTATGCTGATTTTATGCTTACATAATCGATTATATGATCTGCATAATCGATTATCTTCTCAACGTTCATAAATCGGAACGTTGGGAAGGCTACTGACAGTAAATAATTGATTTTGTGAGTTAAATAATCGATTATTTACCCTTGCGAAATTTCCAGCAAAGCTGGAATATACCAGAGTATACCAGAATCAAAGCTGGAGTATACCAAAATATACCAGAGTATACCAGAATCGAAAACTTACTTCAAAAACCATTTTGGTTAAAATGAAAACGTTAAAATCATTTTGTTTGAAGTATATTAAAAATGTTTATGATATATATGATTTAATAAAATGATTTTATGCATATTGATGATGACCTATGTAATATACCAGAATATACAAGAATTGAAAACTTACTTCAAAAACCATGTTGGTTAAAATGAAAACGTCAAAATCATTTTGTTTGAAGTATTTAAAATATGTTTATGATAAATATGATTTGATAAGATGATTTTATGCATATTAATGATGACCTATGTTGAGCCAAAAGACGAGATAACTTTAAACGTTGCTCTTACATTTGTTCTACCTAACGACCTACGCCTTGGGTCTTTGGTCTTGAACTTTTGAACTCGTCTTTGGCTTGTCTATGCAATTCCGTCATCAATATGCTTCTCGGCATTCAATCTTGATTGTTTGTCATATAATAACGTTGTTTGACACTTGACTTCATTGTTTGTCATTCATCAAAACCTATACCTGAAAATCATGCTAACACAACCAAAGCGCACATATCATAGATAGAATAATTTTCTACACATATTATCTTGCCCCTAGATTCATCCTCCAAATACTGCGAATATATCAAAAATTAGTTTATTACCATCAATAAACGCTAAAGGAATGAATCCCATACGAAAATTATCAAAGTAAACCACAAATCCCAGAACAGGTCAAACCTGGACTTGAGCCCATATCTCGAAATCCGACAAAATTCACATATCTAGGAAACCCATTCAGTCACGTGCCCACTCATACTAGTTTTACTCAACTCCGACTCCAATTTGATGTTTAAATTCCAGAAATTCAATTTATGAAGTCTCTAAAATTTTTCCCAAATTTCCACCTCAAAATACTAATCAAATGATGAAATTATTGATATATTTATGAGCATTAACCAAATCCGAGTTAGAATCACTTACCCCGATGAATTTCTTGAAAACCCCTTAAACAATCGCCACAAACCGAGCTCCCTAGGTCCAAAATGTAAAATATTGCCCTCAACTCCATTTATATAGCGCACTCTCTAATCTCCACCACGTTGACTGCGGAAAGTCTGGCGCGGCCGCGAGAATTCAACCCCCACGGTCGCGAAAAATTGCATTGTTCGCACTTTTGGTAGCTGTAGTAACATCCTTTAGAATTGTAGCCATAAATTTCTCTATAGATGTCCCAATGATAATTTCTTTACCTTTATGGAAATTAGGCACAAAAGGCTAAAACTTCATGTTTGAATTATCTAAACATTCCTTGTATATCAAAAGCTATAAGCTTCTGAAGTTGGATCAACGAACCTGAATAT
Organism: Nicotiana benthamiana; assembly: GCA_034376525.1. Classification (NCBI taxonomy): domain Eukaryota; kingdom Viridiplantae; phylum Streptophyta; class Magnoliopsida; order Solanales; family Solanaceae; genus Nicotiana; species Nicotiana benthamiana. Next base: position 67,149,668 of record CM067332.1, read on the forward strand.
TCTTCAGGAGCGCGGCCGTGGACAAAACTGTGTTGTCCACGAAATTCTGCTGCGATCCGTGATTTTCAATGCACAACAACAATATCAGAGTTCCACGAATGCCAAGTCTCGCTCAAAACTCACCCAAAACATACCTGATTCCTCTAGAACCTCAACTAATGGTACCATCAAGTCCTAAAATACCATACAAACTCAATCGAGCTCTCGAATCACATCAAACAATAACAAAAAAATGAATCACACACCAATTCAAGCTTAATGAACTTGAAATCTCAAACTTACACAACCGATTCTTAAACCTATCAAACCTCGTCCGAGTAACCTCTAATTTGTCACACATATCACAAATGATATTACGAACATACTCCAACTCCTGGAATTCTATTCCGACTCCGATATCAATTTTTCCACTACCGACAGGAAATCTCTAAATTTCCATTTTCTCTCATTCAAGCCTAATTCTACCACATACCTTCAAAACACAATCCGGACACTCTCTAAGTCCAAAATCACCTAACAAAGCTAAGATAGTCATCAAAAATTCAAATTCGAGGTCAAAGACTAAAAGTCAAAACTTGATCAAACCTTTGAAATTTACAACTTCGAGCTTAGAATCTTTTTCCCATATCTGTTCTAATTAACCTGAAACCCAAAACCGAAAATTTACAGAAGTCATAATACATTATATGGGGCTAGTCATGCCCGATAACTGGCGAGCGAAATGCATAGGCTCAAACCGATCAAGTCTTTATATCCTCCCCCACTTAAAACATATGTTGGTCCTCGAATGTGTCCAGAGTTGTTCCAAAAGCCATCAAATCTCCATGTATCCTCACTATGCACATATATGGGGGTGATCCCACGTCACTCTATTCCATATAGGTCCGATATCACAACATAACTAAAATTTCACAAACCAAACTAGCCCATAAACCTTAGAACCAAACTTCCATTTTTGAAATTAACCATAGGATTAGAATCTCACATCTGCACACTGAATAAGTCTGAACATGATGTATCAAGCCATAATCTCAACTCAAAATGAAATCACATGATATTACCACGCAACTCAAACACTCATAGAGATAACTTCTAACACAACAACATCTCGTACAACCCAATGTCGGTAATAAACCTCTTATCTAATAAAGCCTCATTCTAACACTTTTGTAAACTACCAATGCTGAAAAACAACATACAGAAATCATAACCATTTCTCAGATCAACCATTCATGGAGTTCCCTCTCCTTCGGCAAGAACTATAGTAAATGTCTAAGCAAAATTTTGACATAATCCTTCCAATATGTTGAGATCGAATCCGATAGTATTAATCTTAGGTCCAATGACCTCATCTTATCTAACATGATTATTCTGGTTACATGACACATCAACACAATCTAAAGCCACAACCTGTGCAATCCGCGCAATAATAAGCAACAATGCAAATGTACAATTCATGGAAAATGACTCAAACAAAAGAGTTGTACCACATGCTCACTAGTACCACCACAACATGATGCTAAGAACCCATCACACATCGTAGTAGAACCATAACACACGAATCTAAAACTAAGGATCATACCTCCACATAACTTCGCTGCAATGCACGGTCCTATCCAAACACTGACCCACATGGAACATCCCAAGTCACCATGCTCAAAATCAATAACCACATGTGTTGATACCCAATTTTGCCTCATATATTTTTAATAGATACATATACTTTCTAAATAGCACATATGCAGTTATAAGCATGCATAAGTATTTTTTATAATTTTTCTATAATTTTTTAAAAGCTCCAAATCAATTTATTTCTTCTCTTTTTATTTATAAATGTCCAATAATTATCCTTCAAATTATTTTTGTGTTGATTTAGTCATCTAAATTATTTATTTATGCTACAATATTGTTTAAATATTTTCAGTGTATTTTTTATAATTGCACTTACATTTTTAGGCTAAATTGCATATCTTTGCAATAATAGCCTTACTAATGCATAATTACATTATTGATGCAAAAAATGATCTTTTGAATTTTTAAAATGTTAAGAAACTATTTAAAATTATTTTAGTACACGGAAATATTTTTGAAAATAATTTAATATTTTTATAAATTATATAATTATTAAATTGGCTATTTAAAACCTATCCTATTTTTATTTTTCAATTTCAGCCCCAACCCAATTACCAGCCCAATCCCCAAATAAAAATAACCGCCCCAAACATAGATACCCGATCCATACCCTAATACCCTTTAATCTCAGCCGTGAATCATAATGATCAATGACCACAAACGACCCTTCCTAAAATAAACCTAAAGACCCCCTTCCCTAAAACCCTATCATGGTACACCACCCCCGCCCTGAAACCCTTCTCTGTTCTCAAACACTCTCAAACCTAACCTTAATAAAACCTCGTCGACACTCACCTATGGCTATCTATGGTGGTTCCTCACCACCTCTCAGGCCTCCAATGGCCTCCCTCGCATTAGTCTTGCCATCTCCAGGTTCCTCAAGGGACCAAGGCTAGTTGGTTTGCATCTTTGATAGCATTTTCACCTGTTTCAGGCTATTCTAGTGTGATTCCAAGTAAGATCGTCCTATATTGAATATGATCTATGAGATTCTAAGCATGTTTCTTCACATCTGTATGGTTCTCTTCAAAATCCTAATTTCTTTTCCTGAACCTCTTAGATCGGTGCAGATCTGAGATGATTTGGACTTGTTTCATGTGAGTTTTACAACAATCTTGAGATTCTTTACAAGAATCATATGATTTTATTTGATTTTCATCTTTTTCTAAAACTACGGTTTTCGAAATTTCTTTTTACAAAATGTTTGATGCTTTTTGTTTTGATCTTCTACTTCTCATATGTTTTAACTAATTTTGTAAGTCTGCTACAACCTTAGCTTGCTTGTACTGAAAGCCTTATTTTTTGATGTTCTTCTTTTAGTTTCTGAGCATTGGTATATCGATTGTGTTATTGCTTTGGGTTCTTGAGATTTCTTGTGATTTCCTTGTACTAATATGCTTCCACTGAACTTCTTAGTTCAACCTTTCTATATGCTTATGTTTATCTTGACTATTCATGTTAACACCTGCATCGTTGGATCAATATCATTTTAACTATTTTGTTTTGTCAAAGTTGTATGTCGAATCCTGACTGTTCATGTTGTATCTTGTTTTATATGCTAAACTTGCTGACTCTTTCATAATTTTCCTTGATTCAACCCTGATTATTATGAATTCCTTATTTCCTGGTTTGATTTGAACACTTTTCCTTCAACTTCGATTCTTACCTTTCTACTCGATCTGATTGAATTGCTTGCCTTAATTATTTTTCCCTTGTTGTATTTGTTGATTCTTACTGATTGTTTCCTTAATTAAAACTTCTATTCATTTATCCCTAAGTTTACTCTATACCTAAACCTTATCTGAGCATTTTCCTTGAAATACGTTGCATGATTTTACCGATGATTTGATTATCCTTTGATTAAGGGATGGACTTGCTGACTAATTCAACAAACTTCCCTAATTTGCTACTCAATTGATATCTTACCTTATTTGTTAAGCTTTTGATTATTATATAAACCCCCTCTTATTTTAACTTTAAAAAATAAATAATAGTTCAAAAGCCACTACTTTTTACACTCTAAAAGGCTCTCTTTCTGCTCTCTTTGCTACTTGTAATCTTTTCCATTCTAGCCGGCAACAAGCCAAGGCTGGAAGTTGCACACTACCTTTCTCATGTCTTGTGCTTTTCATTCTTTAACTAGGCATGCTTCTGATTAATTTTAAGAAACCTATGTGCTTACTTAATCCTTTAGTTCATATGGCTTAATTCTGTTCATGTTTCTGCTTAATGCTCATCCAAGCATGTCTAATATAACCTATTTAAACCTATGATTAGTATGTTTTCCACTTTATTTGCCTGTTTGGCTGTCTTGTTTAGCATGTCTACATATGTAACTTAAGCTTGTTTGGACTAACTATTGTCCTTCCCAAACTCTGTTTAGTATGCCTCCATTGTTAATACTTACCCAGCATGTTCATTTAAGTCCTTAACTGTTCTGTTTCATTCATACTAAGTTAGTCAATCCCTTTAAAGTAATTCTAGCGGTGTGTTGCATGTTTCTGCTATGATCGTTGTTGCACATATGGAACCCCCTCAAAACTCCCTATATCTTGTCATTTGTATGCTCCAGTAAAAGATACCCAATATGTCCCCAATCCCTATCCCCTTTGTATGAAACTTGTTCCTGAAACATGTCCTATGAGTTGATTCTGATAGCCAATTGTTTTCTTTAACTTTTCCACAAGTTGTTTCAGCAGTAATGCTTTTCAAATGTTCCTTTCAGCCTTAAGACCTTTCTGTTAAACTCTTTCAACTGTTATGTACTTCTAGTTACTCTTAGAAGACTAGGTTCTTCCCCTCTGATATGTGTACTGCCCTGAGACCCTTGAGGTCTCTCTGAACTCTGGCATGTCAGAGCTAGCCTTTTCACACTGCACCTAAATCAGTTATTATTTGAGAAAAAATTCTAGGTGTGAGCACTACCCAGTATCCTTGAGATCCTTAAGGAACTCTGACACGCCTGGATATGGAATTGGCAATGAAACTTTGGTATTTGATACTATTGGAGGCTTGGGAAGTCATTTAGGTCTATTGTAGGCTCCCTATTGTTTAACTCCTATTTCTTTATGTATTTTTATTTAATTCATTGGTTTGTAATAATTATTGTAAATAACATTAGGGTAATTAGTAAAAACGGATAGGTAGATATATATATGTTGGTAGATACCATGTCTATAGGGTTGTGTTAATTCAAATGTATTTTCTATGTTTGCTTTACTTCCACAATATCAGAAACAATGCCTATAAAATCCAAATGGCTTCAATAGAGGTCATGCCTATTGGGTTAAAATCAGTTTTATAATTAGATATCATGCCTATAGATTGTAAATTAATTGAAATTAAATTTTTGTTACAGCAGGTATTCACATTCGTCTCCCTAGAATACATGCCTTCAAGTTCAGAAGTTAGTTTTTAATAATTAGATACCATGCCTATAGGAATTAAGATCGGCACTAATAGAAATCATGCCTATAGAACTTAAAACCAGTTTCGATAAATAAATCAGTTAATTCATGTTTGTTCATTTTGAATTGGTTTAATTAATCTGTCCCCTTCTCTAAATAAGGTTTTTTTTTTTTCAAATACTGCCTTAAATTAATACAGCTAGAAAGCATTTCTATAGGATCTCAAGTCATCTGCTAAAAACTGTTCACCATTTTACTACATTCCTAATCAATATAAATATCGTGCTCTTAGTACATCACTGATATGCACGTAGGAAAGCCTATAGGGGATCAAAGTCCTTCAACTATAAAATTGCAGTTTGTTATTTGAGAATAGTCAAATTTAACAAGCCTAAAATCAGTAGGCAAGCTAGTAGGTCTTTGCCACTTGGTCCTAATTCATGATGTATACTTCCTTCTCACCTAGATATCGTGTCCTAAGTTTTATTAAATACCTGAAACAATTGTTTGAGACGTGCATTTATCTGTTATGCTTGTGTAGGAAAAATGTGATCCATTATTTGTTCCTTCTATATCCGAAGTCCTAGTTATTTTTTGATTGACGCTTAGACTTTTCTCCTTTGAACACCTTAGGATGGTATAGAACTGCCCAAATATAAAGGTCCTAAAATACCTCCAAGGCCATGAGGAAGGGACGAGTAGTGCACGCATAATGCATTTTCTAAAGTTACTAGAACGCTTTAGGCTATGACCAAGGGGAGGGAATTGGGTAGCAAGGATATGATGACTACGCGCTAATATCACGTGTAGCCCCTCATTGAGAAGTGATTACTAGGCATTGTGTGGGATGATCCTATAGGCTAACCAACCTACGACCCCTCTTTCCCATTTCCCGATGTTTAAACTTTACTTTTCTCTATATATGCAAATTGTTCAAGTTTTTTCCTTTTGTCTCATTACTTAAATCATACAATGTTCATATCATGCCTTTATTTGCAAGTAAGCGTTTAAATTATTTATTTGTTAAAAAGACTAATTCATAAGTATAAGTTCGACTGAGATCCACCATTGTAGACCGAGAGGAGTGCCTAACACCTTCCCCTCAAAGTTATTTCGAGCCTTTACGCTAAATCTCTAGTAATGCAAACTAGTCAAGAGTTAATCGCGCTAGGTGCCCTAACATATCATAATCCGTTAAGTGGAGACTCTTCAAAAAACCCAAATCCCAAAAGGAAATAAGTTATTACCCCCCATGAACGTCGGAACCCAGACTTCTCTCCGGGGGAAGGAAAAAGAGGGGCTGCGACAATATGGCAACTCTGATGGGGATATTTAGACTTTTATCGTAACGAACTTATCTTTTCTGAATTAGTCCAAGAATGTCTTATCCTGTACCCTTTCCCATTATTTGGATTTAACTATCTATCTTTTTAAAGAATTTATGATTCTTTTATTCCTAAAACTAACTTGCCTCTTTGTTTTCTTTTTCTATAATTCTTTCAATTATTTAAGTACCTGCATTTATTATTTTCATATGTGCAAGTACTTGACTACATTCTATTTTTTGGTGCATAAATCCTGCTCAACATTATATTTCACTCGTGCATACTAAATCCTATAGCAACACTTAATGAGTGGTTGTGCTTTTCCTATTTATCACCCTTAAATTCAGAAAGTCTTATTTGTGATAAAACTAGTCGATCACCGGTGTAGTCATCGGTTCCGTGCCTTTCATGCTCAAGTTATCTGCTTGAGGGTACCAGTCTAGACCCCCCATAGTAACCTTACTCTGATCAAAATTGTGCATGCATCATGGTCAAAACTAGTCAGATTAATATGTTTTCCATATAATAATATATTAAGATGAGCCTTATCCAAAAGTCCACCGGGGTTTCCATAATCCTAATGGACACAACCATGTTCTGTGCATTAATTTGGAGAACTAAATTCCAATATACAAATAATGAATGTATATATAGTCGAGTCTGGTAGGGGAGAAGGGCCTAACTCTTTTGTTTTGCAGAAAATGAGGCACGAGGTCCCCTAATTCGGTATGGTTAGCAACATCTCACCATTGCTTCTAGATTGGTGGGAGGACCTTTCCTCAAGTGACAAGAAGATATATAAGAAAGTACTGGGTAACTTGCCTTCCCCGCTAGACATTAAGCCAAACAACAGGTTGATCGAGGCTGCCACTTTGTTCTAGGATAGTGAAAGGTTTGTGTTTCGTTTTGGCTATATAGAAATTACTTCACTTCTAGAGAATATTGGGGGACTGATTTAGGATAGCCATGGGTTGTTGGTACTGGAGAACCATACTGGTAAAGGGTTCCTAAAGATGATGGGGTTGAAGAAAAATGTTGACTTGGGATGCTTGGAGAAGTCCTATATACCCTTCGAATACTTGTATGAGAGGTATGTCCGTATCAAATCCTTCCGTACCATCTATGAAGAGCTCTCTATCACTTTTCTGGGACACATCCACCGCACAGTGTTTGTGTTTATCATATATTTCTTGGGCTTGATAGTACTCCCAAAGAAAAGGGAAAAAATCCACACTAGGTTGGCCATGGTAGGCAAGACACTGATGGAAGGGATCAATGTACAAACACACACTATAGTCCCTGTGATCATAGCTGATATTTATAGGGCTCTGAAAAGTTGTCAAAGGGGGATCAAACATTTCGAGGGTTGTAATTTTTTGCTGCAGCTGTGGTTATTGGAGCATCTCAGAAGGGTCATTATCGCTAAGAATTTCTGCAAAGGGCTTGGAGTGACCATATTGCCTTCCACCATCCCAAGCGAATGACCTATATTCCAGACAGGTTTTCTCATCTGGAAAGTGCCAAAGCGTGGGTGGATCTCTTTGCCAATCTTACTGAGGAACAAGTACAATAGATGTTTGAATGGTTCCCAACAGCTGAATATATCATCAGATCCAGGGACGCTCCACACATGGTGCGGATTGGGTTGAGAGGGATATAGCCTTATGTCCCTATCCGAGTTATAAGGCATGCAGATAGGAAGAAAGTTGTACCTAGGATTTCCAAGATGAGCCATTTCAGAGCTGATTTTCAGAATGACGATGATCCTTACAAGTGCCAAGCTCAGCACATATGGCACTACAATATCATTGTGGAAAAGAACACTATTGAGCCATACAGGTATCATGCAGGATGTGAACCTCTCGACCCAGCATGGTTAGAGGACAATTTAAGGAGGATGGTGAGGCTAGGAGCCGGTTGAGGGAATAGGAATATAGAAGAAGAAGCAGAAGCTCAAGTTAAGTATAATAGGCTGCGGAAGAGGGCCCACGACTCCAAGAATGAGCACCAGGAAATACACAAGAAGAACATAAGATTGATCGGTGAATGGAAGGAAATGGCTATCACTTCTAACATAAAGTTGTAATATCTGGAGCGAGGATTAGTGGACCTGGAGGGTAAAGTCATAAGGAGGATTGAGGATCGCTAAAATGTTGAAGGAAGTGAAGGGGGACATCTGGCCAGCGCCTACATGTTGCTGGGTCAGCACGAGCTGGGGAACCCATTTGATGGAGTCAAGAAGATCAAATCTGGGGAAGGTCCTGATGGGACCAAGTAGTCTAGATTTATTTGCTTTCCTAAATGTAATAAGGCCAAGTGCCAATAATGATTTACTTTTCTATTATCTTAGTATCGTTTTGGGATTCGTCTATTTTTACATTATGAAATAAAGTATTTATTGGCATCTAAAGTTCTCCAAGTCTATTTTTCTCTAGGCCTACCTCGGGCACAACGAGGCTCCTAAATTAAGACACAAATTTACATATCCACAATATGTGTTTAAATACTGCAAACATTTCAGAATCTTTACTGACTTGTCTACCTTTTTGTTTTTTTCTTTATTCTTTATTCCCACCCGCCAGGTTCATTCGTTCATACTGTCACCATTTGCATATCATACCAGATATAATTTCCATCCACCTCCTCATCCTCCAAGCAATACAAAATATAGAGGACACACAAAAATGGATGACTTAAGCAGCACCCCAAAGGAGAATGTTAAGAATGCAGAAACTTCAGATGGATGGAATACTCTAACACCGAATGACCTAGTCTTGAGATTGAAACAAGAGATACTAGAATTGCGAGGAGAACTTGAGCAGGTTCGCAACTTGGGAAAATTTTCACTCACCCTGAATATCCTTGACATCAACCAACAGAACACAAATAACCCAGCACCTCTCCAGAACGCACAAAATCAACATTCACAAAACTCCCCTGCACCGCCTCAATACGCAACCCCACCCCAAAATCTCAATCCCTTACCAATATCAACTCTGCCACAACATCACCATCAACCAACTCATTACCCACCAAACACCCCTTACCACACTCCCCAACACACACCACAACCCATTTCCGATCCTAAAAAATCCACCAATGACCATCATTACACCCAAGTCTCTGGCACCCATCAAAGCAACTCTATATATGTGGAAACTGTACCTCATTCTATCTAACCAATCTCTTGTACACCAAAATCCTCTGAGAAGGAGATGCTCATTAAAAATATGGCTCAAGAACTCAAGAGGCTAACAAGTCGAGTTTAGGGTGTCGAAGGCGACAAGGGAATAGAATGTTTGAAGTATGAAGACCTATGCATGCAGCCAAATGTAGAACTACTAGAGGGATACAAACCTCCCAAGTTTGAGATGTTTGACGGTATATGTGATCCTAGGGTTCATCTTAGGACCTATTGTGACAAGCTTTTTGGAGTCGGGAAAGATGAAAAGATCTTAATGAAACTCTTTATGAGGAGTCTTACTGGGGATGCTTTGTCCTGGTAAATCAGCCAAGATCCCAAGAAATGTTTTAATTGGGTAAGTATAGCATCAGATTTCATGGACTGGTTCAGGTTCAACACAGAGAACGCACCAGATGTTTTTTACATCCAGAATCTTAAGAAGAAACCTACTGAGACTTTCGGCGAGTATGCTACTCGTTGGAGGTCGAAAGCGGCCAAGGTCAGGCCATCTTTGGATGGGGAGCAGATGAACAAGTTGTTCATCAGAGCACGAGATCCATAGTATTATGAAAGGCTGGTGGTTATCAAAAATCATAAATTCTCTAATATCATCTAACTTGGAGAAAGAATCGAAAAAGAATCAAGAGTGGGATGGTAATGAATTTTAAGGCACTACAGGATACAAATAAGGCATTACAATCAGGTGGAATATAAAAGAAGAGAGATGTTGGGGGTAGTAATGGTAGCTTAGGGCTCGAAATCTCCACTTACCTATCAAACACCTCCACCCATATATCAAACACCCCCACCCATATATCAAACACCTCCACCCACATACCAAGCACCATCGCATGCATATCAACCCTCATCTCCCAGATATTTCAAACCAGCCACTATCCATCATATCTATAACTCTCAATGTCCCATTTCCAGTCACTATCGACTCGCCAAATTTATCCAATACCAAGACCCAACTTTGACCGCAAGACACCCAAATAATACACTACCGTTGCTGATCCTATCGGCCAATTGTATAAGAGGTTGAAAGCCACGGGTTACGTCTCTCCTGATCCCGTTGTGGCATTAGAAAATCCTTCCTAATAGGTCAATCCAAACAAAACTTGTGCGTACCATTCTGGTATGAAGGAGAACACCACTGATGAGTGTCGAATATTGAAAGATAAGATCTAGATGCTAATTGATAACAAGTTCATACAGGCAAAAGAAGCCACACCTAATGTACGCAATAACCCCCTCCCTAATCATAGAGGTGGTAGGGTACATGTGATAAAGGTGAACAAAGAATGGGACCCTGAGGGGTTGATTGGGCTTATTCGAGAAGGAAATGACTTTAAAGTTGTAGTCACACTTACTCCTATTATGGCACAGACTCAGTCACAAATCGAGGTTGAGGTAGTTGTACCAGTTCCATTTAAGGTAGAGGTGGCTCCACCTGCAGCCACCCTCGATCCATTTGAAATAGAAGTGGTTACAACTTTCACAGTGACAGTATCAACCACACCTCCGTTCGACTAAAAAGCAATACCCTGGGATTACGTTTCCAAAGCTCGGTGAAAAAGGATGGAAAAGGTAGAGGAATCTGATGCTGGACAAGGAATGACTAGGACTGGAAGAGTCTATACATCTCAACACTTGGGAGGACCAAGTATTAAGACAGGGCTAGATGACATGCGGAGGAAAGTACACGCAAAGGAGTATTCCGTCGTTGGCCATCTAAAGAAAACCCCAACTCAGATATCCATTCAGACACTATTGCAAAACTCAGAAACACATAAGAATGCTTTAATGAAGGTGTTGAGTGAGGCTTATGTAACCAATAACATCATAGGTGTCACACCTCATTTTTTACACACCACCTCCAAGGATAGTATAAGGGAGTTCTTCCACTTTAAGTGACATTATTCGAAATGAGATTATTTATTCAATTTTGTTCAGAGTCATCACTTGGGATGGGTTTGTTCTCTAATGTCCCAAGTCACCGGTTTATTTTAAATCCCAAATCGAGGAATATTCGACTTTCCTTGTGAAGTCTGTGAACTTGAAATTCTAGATAAGGAATTATATTAACCCGAGGGAAGGTGTTAGGAAACCTCGAATTCCGTGGTTCTAGCACGGTCGCTTAAACTATTACAGTTGGCCTATTATCTGATTTTAATACATATTTTAGCCTATGGTGCAATTTAACTTTAAAACCGCTTTTATTTATTTTACAGAAGATTTAACATTGTCTAAAATATGTCTCTGGATTGCGCAACATGAAATGCACCCGCAATCTGAAATACATTTAATTCAATGTTATTAAGATTTGGATTTGGGTCACATAAAAAACACACCCGAGTTTAGGAAGGTAACATTATTAAAATAACATGCCTAAAGCAACTACAGTTTTTTTAACTTTGCGAGGGTTATGGAGATTTGCTAAATGACGTGCCTCGAATTCTAAGGATTTTTAAGAAATAGTTAAATGAGGGCCATGCAATTATCATTTTTATTTGGCACGGTGCACATTGATTTATTCTAATCAAGAGGTTTCTAAATTAAATTACGAGGGCCATACTTTATTCAATTGGTTATTATGGCACGCCTTCAATCTATTTTGAAAAGAAAACCAATTAATTAACTAAAAAAAAATTGGGAACGTCTACTCATTTAAATAAAATCTCAAACCTACTAACTAATTAGCAAACCTCGAACTAAAGGGAGCAATTAATTCAAAATCCAATCCCGACTGCATTCCAACTTGGGCCCGATTAGCCCAAAACCTATTGACAGAACCACTGATGGCTTAAACTAAATCCCAAAACAGGCCCAATCTGAAAAATGGCTACTGAAAAGTATGAACACAAGATCAACATTAAAAATCAAGTTCCAAATTATTATGCTAACTCAAAATACCAATCAACTGATACCAAATTATAAGTATTGAAATTGATTTAGCATCATAAATTTCTGATTTTAAGAGATCAAACACCAACTACCTACTTAGCTTTCTAATTTTAATTATGACGACTTGATATGACTAAATAACATTATAACTCAATGTTAAGCAAGCATGCTAGATTCAACTTCTAACTAGTTTTAAAATACAAATCAGAACCTTGGCTTCAAAAATGGTCATGTTGACAAGGCAAAATCTGGGTAAATCGATACACATACAGGCCACTATTTAACAGTTCAATGAATTCAAATGGCTATCAATGCTAAAACAATATTGATCTTCAGTATAAACTAAACAAGGGTCTACAACCTAAAGCATTACATTAAATCCTATCACAAAGCCTTCACAGATTCTTTAACCAGCATTCACTCAGATTTCATTAAAAGAAAACTAAATATATAGAGTCCACAATTCATTTATCAATACAAATGCAAATTACTAGTGCAGGTTACTCTTACACGTACGAATTCAAAAAAAAAGAAAACCTAATTAACATCTGTAGTTCAAAGTCTAATTACGAAATATTGAATGATAAGAGAAACAAGGGAAATGAGGTTGGAATGCAGCCTTCATTCGAATACAACTTCACTTGAATTACATGTTCAACAGTCATACTTCACTCATAGGCTAAAGAAGGTACCTAGAAAGTATAATGATAGCAACAATGAGAAGCTCAGCAATAAACAGTAGCAGTTAATCAAGATGCAAAAACCAAAACAATGAAATCAGTTCAAAGGTCTAATGGAACAGTAACCCTCACAAAGCTTGAACCAAAAAACTTTTCAAAACCTAATATCAATCCATTTCAAATTCTATTATGAGGAACTGTTGTTTTAAAAAATTGAAAAGAATTAGAAATCACCAAAGCAATTCAATAAAGCAGTAAAAGAATCAGCCATTTGTATTTTTCTCCTTCTCTTTTAAAAACTTCAGCAAATGATCTTTTTATACAGGGGAGTTTAGGGTAGCGGTAAGGTTTCAGATTTTATCAATTGACTCTTCCCCATTTTCTATCAACTTCATTCAGGCCCCTAGTAAAATACCTATTTTATTAAAATAGTCCCTTTCCCATGTGCAGAATCTTTCCTAACCAATTTTATAGTTGTCCCCATCTTATCCAATCCCAGTATGCCCATTTATACAAATTGGGATAGCTAGTGGTATTCTAGGACCTTCCTAGAACAATCAATCAAGAATTCCTACTCCTTACTCTCCAAGCAACCCCCACCAGCCTTTATTTTTCTTACAAATAACCCCCTCACACTTACCCTAATTTCTAATTTCCACACGCTCTAACTTTTCATATTCCCTTAACCCCCCTTTCTCAAATTCAACCAATAAATGGATATGGATAACTTTAACAAATCACATAACTAATGAATAATGCAACTAATTCGGAATACATACATGAATTGATTGTGAACTAAACAAAATATTACTGACCGGAATTAGATATCAATCCGGCCAATACAAGCAGGCCAAACAAGAATCAATAATCGAACCTACACCATGTATTTTTAGCTATTGCCTAATAAATGAAATCATTCTTACAAATCACATATTATTGCTACCTCAAATTTTTTTTCCTGGTTAAGGAGAAGTAAAAAGAGGAAAAGAATGAGAAAGGAGTAGAAGCAGAAAAGAAAACAAAGAAAGGAAAAAAAGAGAAGAGGATATCTAAGATAGATAAAAAAATGGTTGGGTTGAACGAACTCTAACATTCTCTAATTTAAACCGAAAATAGTATTAATGGAATGTTCTTGTTAAGAACAAAAGATCCATACAAGTTTCAAGTTAAATCGTTCTTGTAAGCTTTGAAGAACTGGGAGAAATCTTTCTATTTTCTCTTTTTCTCTTTAGATCTAAGATTGGCGGGTTTGGTAGGGGTTCTGGGCAAATTGATATCGAATTAGGGCTCAGGGATGTGAGAGGAGGGTGGGGTGAAATTTTAGGATGACTTGGAGTTCTCTTGCCTGTGAAAATGTCAGAACCCTACGGCTGTGTTAGGATTGAGATGGGAGAGATGAGCGATGGAGATGAACAATGGTACTAGGTTTAATGTGGGGATTTTGGACGTATTAATTTTAATGGGAGATGGAATTTTGGCTGTTGGATACTGGGAGATGGAAGGCCAGGATTAATTGAACTTGGAGGAACTGAGAACTATGTCTTTTGATTGGGAAGGGGCAGGACCGGGTGCGACGTGAGTTTGGGCTAAATTGGGGCGGGTCTTGGAGGGGTACAGGAGGAAACGTTTGGGCTTCGAATTAATTTGGCCCAAAACAGCATTTTCTTATTTCCTTCTTTTGTTTTCTTTTTTTTTTAAAAAAAATAGACCTTAATTAATTCTTAGTCAAATTGTCCTACAAATTCAAATGACTAACAATAAAACTACAATTAAAAATAAAGGAAAACTACCAAATTTCAACATTAAAATTTCAAAGGTGTAAAATAAACTATTTTTTGTGATTTTCCATTTTATAAAATAACTTAATTACTAATTAATTCTTAAATATATAAAGTTAAATCCTAAATACAAATTTCACTTATTTTTGTGTTTTTCATTAATCAAAGAAAACTAACATACACAGACAATATGCAAACAATTGATGAAAAATACCACAAAAATTCACAAAATTGAAAATCAATGAAAAAGAATTATTTTGCTTTGAATTTATGAGAGTAATTCATATAAGGCATAAATCATGTGCTCACAGCTGCCCCTATTTGCTCGGAGACACGAAGGATTTTCGGGCATAGATAAAATGAGAAATGATGAGGGATTTCTGCCTGCTTGACGCCCCATGAGAAACATTTTTGAAAAGCGTCTGACCAAATCTTGCTTCAGAATGTTGCCTTCATATCCTTGGCTATAAAAGAATCAGGTCAGTGTAGTTCGGGAAGTGTTGGTAGTTGGGACTACTGGGAGGCTATGATTTCACTATTGTTGCTGCTGCTACTGCTTGCTGACCCCCTTATTACACCAAAAGGAAAATTAAAAGCTAAGCTAGCTAGGCATATCAGCTACCAGTTACAAGTTTCCTATCTATAATTCTCTTGAGGCTTGATGTCGAGGCTTAGCTAGTTGTTGCGGTGGATTCTGATATGAATCTTGATGCTTTTCTGCTGCAGATGTTGGTCCTTTCTACAGCTTTTAGATCAAAGCGGGACATGTGAAGCTTGTGACTTCAATCAAATTTTGAGCAGTCCATATCTTTGTCTGCTTCAACATTTTGAATTAACTTCTTTTTTGTTCTTTTTATTTTTTTCCTTATTATGGACTTAGGCCCATTCTTTCGACCACTTTGGATCCTCTGCCTCGAAGTCAAACCTTCTCAGGTGCACAAACAAAAAAATTTCGAAATCTTTTTGCCCCAGTTTTCAGTAGGAAAATTTCGTGAGTTATTTGGTAACAAAAATCTAAGCTTATTCTCTTTTCTCCTATCTCTTTTTCTCTTTTCTTTCTTGAAAGCAAATAAAATAATGATTGTGTCTATCTAGAAGGGAAAAGACCAGGGGATAGGGCCCTATATCTAAGATGTCAACTCAAAGATTGGAGCGTTAGTGTTGGCAAAAAGCAACTAAGGAATGGAGGCCCATTGTCTATAAACTCAAATCAGGGATTAGAGCCCTAATGTTGGTAAACGACGACTAGGTAATTGAGGCCCTATGTCTAAAAATCTCAAATCAGGGATTGGAGCCGTAATATTGGTAAAAAGGTAAGAATTGATATCGGGGATCCTAAACTATCATTTTTGTTTGAATTTTCTTTTTATTTCTTCTTTTTCATTTTCCTGTTTCATTTCGTTTTTATATCAATAAAGTGTAGGAAAGAATTCTTGAGTAAACTTCCCTTTTGGATTGATTACTACTACAAAGCTGTTTCTAGCTTTTGCACAACTTTTCCTTTTGGTTGCAGCTGCTTTTGCACGGTTTTTGGGCTGCACCTGTTTCAATTTCAAACAAAGAACAATTGTTAATTTGAAATGGTGGTTGCTTTTGTGGCCTTGATTTTCTCGATCACTTGATCTCGGCCCAACATTTATGGAGAACCTCCACTACTTGCTGATTTTCCTGAAGATTGATCTCTCTTTCAAACCGAGGGACTCAACTTTTCAATATTTCATGACGGCTCGCCCGCGTGGGATTTAGCCCTTTCACCTTATTCTGCCTTTAGGGTTGTTTCCTTTGACTTTCTTTCCCTTTTAATAGCTTTGATTTCAGAGCATCCGCCAACATGGTCAGTCTGGGTCGACTTGATGCGCCCGTTGAGGCTGGGTATTTCTTTGGCTTGGATTTCATTAGGAAGAACCCTGTAAAACCAATCTTGCCACCTTTTCTTTATATTAGTTTCAGAAATAGAGTGAGATTGAAAGGGGTTCAAGGAAAAGTAAACAAAAGGCAAGAAAATAAATTTTAAAGAGAAGTATCCATTTTAGGGAGGAAGGAAGGACTTATCCAAAGTGCATGACGACTTCAATAGACACGACATGCTTCTTGGACTGGATGCCCGATCTGCACAAACTTCCACAACTTCTCATAAACTCATTGTGAGCTACATTGCCAAATCAAGAAACTTTACCAGGACTTCAAGGTTCGTGAGGGGTGTCTTCTTTTCGATCGGCGATGCCCTTTGCGGGTTTTCTCTAATCGACCTCTCTCATTTCTTTTCTCACTGTTGCGTGATAGTGCTCTTTACGAGTTTTCACTAGCCAAGCTCTCTCATTTCAATTTCTCTGCTCACCGTCGCCTTATGGTGCCATTAGGTTTTCACCAATAAGACTCTCTTATTTTATTTCTCTCATTTTGATTGTATCAGGTCCAAGCAATTGTGTTCTATAATTCTGCCGCCATTTGCTGATTGATTAGAAGGTCTTGGATAAGGTTTGTGTAAAAAGAGAGCTGGATCGAATAACAACTTTGGAACCATTGGGCGGGATCATTTCCAAACCATTATATTATCTACCCCAGTTTCACTTTTGGGGGAAACTTGGAGTTTTATGTTTTTGCGACTGAACCCCAGAGAGAGGCTACCTACGTATCCTTTCGGAATCAAGTCGAACGTAGTTCAGGAAAAATATTTTGTTCTTGTTTTTCTTGTTCTTCTGTTTTCCTATTTTCCTTTGTTTGTTCTTCTTTCTTTTGTTTTGATGATTTTTTCATTCATTTTTTATTTTTTTAATTCATTTTTGGGTTCCAAAGAGGGTAGTCAAGAAGAGTAACCGACTTAAAGAGTTTGCAGAAGGTTGACAGTGTTTGGGTAGCGAGAATGAAAGCCTTTGTAATCCCAATAAGATAACATTGTTGTTGCAGAAAGCTTAAACATAGTACCTTTTTACTACATACGCATTCACAGCTTCTTCTGGATCATTTCCTTCGACATCTCCCAAGAACAGTGCTCCTCTTGGCAATATTTTTCTTATGATATACGGGCCTTTCCAATTAGGAGCGAATTTTCCTTTCGCTTCCTGATGATGGGGGAGGATGCGTCTTAGCACGAGTTGCCCCACTTCAAAATTCATGTGCCGCACTTTCTTTTTGTAAGCACGTGCCATTCTGTGTTGGTACAACTGCCCCTGGCAGACCACAACCATTCCCTTTTCATCAATTGGGGTCAACTGCTATAGGTCTTGACCCACTTACTATATTCAATTTCAGCTTCGACAATGATACGGAGGGAGGGGATTTCAACCTCTGCGGGTATCACTGCTTCAGTGCCATAGACCAAAAGGTATGGGGTTGCTCTTACCGATGTGCGCAGTGTAGTGCAATATCCTAGTAATGCAAAAGGCAACTTTTCGTGCCACTGCCTGGAGCTCCGAGTCATCTTTCTCAAACTCTTCTTGATGTTCTTATTTGTTGCTTTGACGGTACCATTGTCTTTAGGCTGATAAGGAGTAGAATTCCTATGCGTTATTTTGCATTGTTCGCGTATCTCCTCCATTAAATGACTACTCAAGTTTGCAGCATTATCTGTGATGATAGTTACAAGAATACCGAATCGACAGATAAGATTAGCGTGCACGAAATCTACCATAACTTTCTTGGTGACATATTTAAGGGTGATGGTTTTAACCTATTTCGTGAAGTAGTCGATGGCAACCAGTATGTGCCCATTTGAGGCTTTCGGCTTGATTGGCCAAATGACGTCCATGCCCCAAGTAACAAATAGCCACGGTGCTGAAATAGGATGCAGTTCTGTAAGTGATGCATGAATCAAATCACCGTGCACCTGACACTAATGAAACTTTCGGACAAAGCTGAAACAATCTTTCTCCATGGTTATCCAGTAGTAGCCCGCTCGAAGGATTTTCTTTGCTAAAACGTAACTGTTCATATGGGGTCCACATACTACTGCGTGCACTTCATGCATGATTCTTCCAACCTCTTTTGCGTCAACACATCTTAACAAGTTGAGTTCTTAAGTTATTTTGTACAAGACATCACCACTCAAAAAGAAACCACTTGTGTGTCGTCTAATGGTTCTCTTTTGGTCCCCTCCGGCTTGCTCGGGGTATTTTTGTATTTTCAGAAACCTTTGATGTCATGGTACCATGGATGAGTATTTGGTTATGCTTCAACTGTATTACAATAACCATACCTTTCCCGGATTTGGATTTCCAAGAGATCTATGTGGGCATTGCCTGGATACGACACCATTAAGGCCAAAGTAGCAAGTGCATCGGCCAATTCGTTGTGTCAACGAGGGATGTAACTGAACTCTATTGACTTAAATCGCTTGCTAAGGTCTTACATATACTGTCTGTATGGGATGTGTATGACATATCAGGTTTGCCATTCTCCCTAAGCTTGCCAGATAATCAGATCTGGGTCTCCCATGATCAACAACTTTTCAACGTCCTGGTCGATTTCCATGTTCATACCCATGATGCAGGCTTCATAATCGGTGGTGTTGTTTGTGTAGGAAAATCGAAGTCGGGCTGTGGCTGGGTAATGCTGACCAGTAGGTGAGATCAAGACTACCTCAATTCCCACACCTTTCGCATTTACGGCTCTATCAAAGAACATCTTCCAAGTAGTAGTATCCTCGGATATTGCCTCAACTGAGTTTACCTCTTCATCTGGAAAGTAAGTGTTCAAAGGTTGGTATTCATCATCAACCGGGTTTTCAGCCAAATGATCCACCAACGCCTGGGCTTTCATTGCCGTGCGAGTGACATATACTATGTCAAACTTAGTGAGTAGGATCTGCCATTTTGCTAATTTGCTCATAGGCATCGGTTTCTGGAATATGTATTTCAAAGGATCCAACCTGGTTATGATGTAAATGGTGTAGGCTTGCAGATAATGTCTCAACTTTTGACCGACCCAAGTTAAAGGGCAACAGGTTCTTTCCAGCAAAGTATACTTAGCTTTATAACTGGCAAACTTCTTGCTCAAATCGTATATCGCACGTTCTTTCTTTCCGGTTACGTCATGTTGCCCGAGGACACAACCGACAATGTTTTCCAAGACTTTCAGATATAAGAACAGAGGCCTCCCTGATTTAGGTAGGACCAAGATCGGTGGATTGGATAAATACTCTTTGATTTTATCCAAAGCTTCTTGACATTCATCCGTCCACTTGATTGTCGCGTCTTTCTTCAGCAATTTGAATATGGGCTCGCATATGGACATCAATTGAGCAATGAACCGATTGATACAGTTCAATTTGCCCAAGAAGCTCATCATGTATTTCTTGGTTTTCGGAGAAGTCAAATCCCAGATGAATTTTATCTTTGTTGGATCTAGCTCAATACCTCTCTGGCTGACTATTGACATAATAGTAGAGTCCAAAATGACATAATTCAGTGCCAAAATGTGCTTACAAACCCCAAGTTACAAAATTGTTTGATAAAGCTGAAGCAGAAAGAATAAGGAATTGCGGTGGAATAGTGCTTGCACTAGAAAAAGAGGCACATATACAGAGAGTGTGGTTACCCCATGAAGATGCTCCTAGATTCGCCATGTCCAGAGATTTTGGAGATTTCATGCTCAAAAACTATGGCATAATCTCAAGGCCTAATGTTTCTCATCACCATCTTTCTCCAAATGATCAGTTTCTTGTTCTAGCATTCGATGGGGTAAGCCCATTATTGTACTTACAATTATATTCAGTTTTTCCTATGTGTCTGCAACTCTTGGCATATCCTATTTTCCATTGTAAACCATTAGGTATGGGATGTGCTGAGCAGTAATCAAGTTATTTCCATAGTGTGTTCAACAAATGATGGAGAAGCAACGACGAAGGCAGTGGTAGAGGCTTCTATAGATGCTTGGAAACAGAAGTTTCCTAATAGCAAGAGAGATGACTGCACTGCAATCTGCCTATTCTTGCAATAGAAATGTTTCTCCAATAAATACTAGTACTTGAGCTATGACTATAAGCAAATACTAGTTTTTTGTTATACTTGTATTCCATACTGCAAATATAGCAGCTGTTATCCTATCCTATCAGCAACATGTACCAGGTAACTCATTTGGCTGGGTTCAGCTTCAAATCATATTTGCACAACCGCTCAAAGAATTTCCTCAGATCTCGAACATGGTCATCCTGGGTTTTAGACTTGATGATTACGTCGTCCACATATACCTCTATTTCTTGGTGTATAATATCATGGAAAATGGCGATCATTGTCCTCATGTAGGTTGCCCAACATTCTTTAGACCAAATGGCATGAATCTGAAGCAGTATTTACCCAAGGTGTGGTAAAATCCGTCTTTTCAGCATCTTCTTCATCCATCAACACCTTGTGATATCCTGTATAATAACCCACGAAGGACTATATCTCATGTTTGGCATAGTTATCAACAAGGATGTGGATGTTCGGCAGAGGGAAGTTATCTTTGGGACTTTCCTTGTTTAAATCTCTGTAATCCACACACACTCGGGTCTTCCCGCCCTTCTTCGGCACTAGGATTACATTGCTAGCCATGTGGTGTACCGGACCACTAGGGTCACCCATGCCTTAAAATGTCTTGTGACTTCTTCTTTGATCTTGTCACTAATATCAGTTTTGAATTTTCTTTGTTTTTGCTGGATAGGGGGTAATCATACGACCAAGCAAACACATCTTTGAACTCAAACAGGAGTTGGATTAATGCAATCTCGGGTTTTTCCATATGTGTGAATGCTTATTTTGGTTTCCCTAATTTCTTCAGAACTACCCAAGTTAACCGACTCAGTGTCATCTAAGTTCGGTTTAGGTTTATAATCGAATTGTTCTAGTTCTCTATTTATCTCCCTAAAATCCTCTTTATCATCATATTCCGTCTCTTGGTTCATTATTTCATAATTAGACAGCGTGTTTGGATCCGAGCATGAAGACCACAAGCATGTCATATTATTTAAATCTGCATTATTAGAACTGAAAGAAGAAGAAAAATAAAATAACAAAAATCAGAATGAATAAAGAAAGATGGACGATGGAATATTGATTTCATTTTATTGAATTTGGAAGATAACATGGTTTACATTGGAAATTAAAAGACATAAAACTAAAGGAAACACCCGAGTTACACCCTGGAATAACTCGTGGTGTAGAAAAGGTGGCAAGACAGGTCTATTGGGACTCCCGTCTGATTGGGAATGGCATGGCCTTCCAATTTTGCAATTTGGCCTTAGGTCCCATGTACAACACCTCACCGGTTCTTGAGCCTTCCCTTGGTTGGACCATGTGGGTTTCATATAATATCGTTCTCATTGCCCCACATATCTCTTTAATCTCTTCAGCTGTAAAAGCCTCATCCCCTTCTTCTTCGTTGTATTTGGGCTTGACAAATATTTTGTACAGATGCAGCACTGGCTGCGACAAGACCCATCCATCATTCTTTCTACCATCCGCCCATTTTATATCAGTTGGTGTGGGTTTGAAGACGACCCCAAAGAACTTTTCACTAGCAAGCAGGGTGATAGGTTCAACTATTCCTTGCAATGAGTTCCCAAGTCCTTTCCCAGGTTTAAAGCCACTCCTGATTATTTCCTTAGCGACCAAGATTGATGCATTTGGAAGGAAGGGTTGGGGCAAGGTGTTCCTTCTTCGCACTTATATGAGACTACGATTTCAAAAGCATGATAGACTATGTACTTGCTCTCCTCTATTTCATTAAGACACGAGACTGATGGGTCCGATAAATTGATTGCTCATCTTCCCCGTTGACCACAATCTCTTGGTCCTCATGCTCGAACTTCACTATCCGCTGAACAGTAGAAGGATAACTCCCGCTGCATGAATCCACGACCTCTCCAAAAGAAAGTTGTAAGAGGTGTCCATGTCCAAAACCTAAAAGGTTACTTTGAAGTCTACTGGGCCAATGGTTAAGATTAGATCAATCTCTCCAATTGTGTCCCTTTATATGCAGTCAAAAGCACATACACAGACATTATTGGATCGGATCCTCTCGGTACCAATTTCCATGCGTTGTAGAGTAGAGAGCGTCACACCTCTTTCTTCCATTACTACGCCCCAAAAAGGATATAATAAAGGGGTTTTTATACAAATTAAGTGACAATCGAAACGAGATTAATTATTAAAAAATCAGAGTCGCCACTTGGGATAATTTCATGATGTCCCAAGTCACCAGTTTAAAATCCCGAATCGAGGAAAGAATGACTCCATTATTATAGTCTGCGAATCATAAATCCGGGTATGGAATTCTGTTCACCCGGGAGAAGGTGTTAGGCACTCCCGAATTCCGTGGTTCTAGCACGGTCGCTTTGATCCTACTTGGCTTGTTATATTATTTAATTAGTGATTTTTAAACATATGTGCATTTACCTCTTTCACCGCTTTTAATTAAAAAATTATCTTGAAACTGGTTACGCGTACGTATACCCACTTGTTGTTGGAAACACGTTCTCAAGGCATTATACTAAACTGTGTTTATATGTGTAGGTTTTGATGAATGACAAACGATGCGCAAATTGATATATGACGAAGTTCAAGTACAAGTGCACAATTGATATACAACGAGATGCAAGCTCAAGACCAAGTTTCATAGTTTTACATGAGTCGTTCTTAACTGTGATCTTGATCCGACAACTTGACTCATGACATGGCTTCTCTCGTAAAATTATTTTTACAAAATCATGCATATTTAATTTAATGCTAAATGATTTTAAATCATGCATATTTACTTTAGTCAAAATGATTTTTAAACATGCCTCTAAAATCTGGACTAAGATAATCGATTATGTACTTATGATAATCGATTATGTTAAGCCAAGACTGCATGACAATCGATTGTGAACTAATGACAATCGATTGTGTTAAGGCAGTGAGCATCAGATTTTTCAAATCTGCATGACAATCGATTGTGAACCTTATGACAATCGATTATGATGAGGCAGTGTCCATCAAAGTTTTTCAACGCTCAAAATAATCGATTGTGAAGTTAATGACAATCGATTGTGAAGAGACAATGTCCATCAGATTTTTCAAAGTCACAAAATAATCGATTGTGAACATATGACAATCGATTGTGTTGAGGCAGTGTCTTCCAGACTTTTTCAAAGTTATTAAATAATCCATTGTGAGTATATAACAATCGATTGTCACGAGGCAGTGTCTAAATTGATTTTTCAAGACTGATAAATAATCGATTATTAACATTGCACAATCGAATGTGAAGCTGACCGTTGACGTAAAGTTTTCAAATACCGTCAGTAATCGATTATTGATTTTGTATAATCGATTGTTGAAATTAAAATCTGGAAAGGATTTTTCGAACGTTGCTGAATAATCGATTATAATCGATTGTTGAAATTAAAATCTGGAAAGGATTTTTTGAACGTTGCTGAATAATCGATTATTGATTTTGTATAATCGATTGTTTTACGTAAAATCTGGAAATGATTTTTTGAACGTTGCCAATAATCGATTGTTGATCTTGGATAATCGATTGTTAAGCGTAAAATCTGGGATTGATTTTTGGAACGATTGGCAAACAATCGATTGTGGCTTCTTGACAATCGATTGTCACACAGTAAAATCAGCAACTCTTAATTGGCAATTAGGCAACGGTAATGCCATGTTTTTCAACTATAAATACAGCTTCATTTTAGTGTTTTGTAAACAACAACACACAACAACTGATCATATAATTGCTATAAGCTTGCATACTCTATTGCTTATCATTTTATATTCATTACATAAGTTTTTGAGAGCCAAACTCCTGTCGAAAGTTGTTGCGATCTTGAGCGTATTCTTTTACTCATATCTACTCATTAAGGAGTGTCTTGTTTGAGTGCTTAGTGTTTTGTACACTTGAAGAGAATTGTTATTCTCATGTTGTAAGAAGGAACTTGTGTTTCCTTGGTTGAAGTCTTGGAGTGTTGTATCTCCGAGCAAAGGTAGTTGAGGCTTGTGTCCTCAAGTTGTGAAGGAACTTGTGTTTCCTTTGGTTGAAGTCTTGGAGTGTTGTATCTCCGAGCAAAGGTGTTGAGGCTTGTGTCCTCAAGTTGTAAAGGTTTGTTAAGCACCCGGAAGCTTGACAAGTTAGTGGAAATCTCGAGAGAGTCTCTCGGGGACTGGACTAGCCACAGGTTGTGGTGAACCAGAATACTTCGGTGTGTTCTTTCTTATTTATCGCACTTATTTATTTCCTGCAAATTTTAAATTCCGCAAGTTTACGCTAATTTTATTATAACGCTATTCACCCCCCTCTAGCGTTAAGCGTATTATCTAACAATTGGTATCAGAGCCCAACTCTCTGAAGACTTAACCGTTTGAGAGAAACATCCATGGCTTCTACTCGTGATTCTTTTGCAGGAATAGGTGAAGGTCACTTTAACTTGTTGCCGCCAATATTTGATGGAAGCAATTACACATATTGGAAAGATTGGATGAGAATTTTCATCACAGCCAACAACTTTTAGCTATGGCAAATCATCAAGCATGGTGAACAGATGACGACAAAAGTTGGGAAAGCCAAGGTAAGTGAATACAGCACTAAGGCAATAAATATGTTGTATATCGGCTTGAATCAGGAAGATTATCAGAAAATTTCCCACTACAAATCTGCCAAAGAAATGTGGGATAAGCTTGAGGAAATGTATGAAAGCACACCTCAAAAAGCGAACAGCTCATGTGGTGAATCGACTGGCCGATGTCTCATGGCAAACAAAGAAGAAGAGGTAAGTACGTCTAACTCTCACTCACTTGAAGAAATGCGAAATGCTTATAATAAATTATATAGTGAGTTTGTTAATGCTTCCAAGACAATTAAAGATTTGCAGAAAACTCTTTCATTGCAAGAAACAGATTTTCAAAAGCAACTCTCATTGAAAGAAAAGGATTTGGAAAAACTGATTTTAGAAAATGAGAAGTTGAAAGAGGAAAACAATTTTTTCGGAAAGAGAAGCGCCGACAAGCCCGAAAGTTCTATTAAAATTGTACTTCTTGCATGCATCTCAAAAATGAGGTAGATAGACTTAAGGGAACCTTAGATAAGTTTAATTCTTCTCACAAAAATTTGAATGAGGTTCTTGTTAATTTGAAGTCAACCAAGCATGGCATAGGTTTTAAGAATGAGCCTAAAGAAAAGGTTGAAGCCAAACCACAACCACCTAAGGCTCAACCTAGGATTAATAAAACAAATGCTCATCCTAGAAATAGCAATCCTAGAACCAATATGCATGCTAGACCAAATACTAGAAGGAATGATGAACATTTTAGGAGACCTAGAAACGACTTTCCACCTAGAAATAACTACCCTAGAAATGATGCATATTCTAGGCCAAACACTAGAAGGAATTTTGAACCTTTTAGAACACCTAGAAATGACTTCCAACCTAGAAATAATTATTCTAGAAATGTTGCTCATAATAGTAGGAGAAATGACTTTCATGAAATGCGCAATAGCCATACTGTCAAAAATAGAGTGAACAATTTTCGTCCGTCCAATTACTATGAACCTAGAAGGATGCATAATCCTAACGTGACCTGTCATTATTGTAGACGAATTGGTCATATTGCTCCTGCTTGTTTTACACGACATAGACATATCACTCAATTGCATCACTATGATATGCCTAACCCCCAAGGACCCAAAATGGCATGGGTACCAAAAGATCATTAATCTCTTTTGCAGGTGTACTTGAAGGCTACAATATTTTAGTAGATGCACCAAGCACAATACCTTATCGCATCAAGGGGGAATTTCGGTTAGTTATCCTTTTTAACAAAAACCGAATTGATAATATATGCAAGCAACCGATATTAACATATGTGCTGTTAATTTGGCCTTATATTATTAAAAAAAAATTGATGTGCTTAATCATAATAGTTGATATGTGTTGAGACATCCTTGTTAATAATTACTATCAATTATCCTTGATGCATATGTTGAAAATTCGTTGTTAAACAACAATTGGTATATTAGCCTGCTTCTAATAAAAACATTTCATTTGTGATTTGATAACTGTTATTTGTGGTTTAAATAAATGTTAGTATATACCAGAAAAATAAATTATTTCCTTTGGTGTGTATCAACTGTTAGCATATTTTTGTCAAAAAAAAATTTCACTCATGTTTTTGATAAATGCTATTTTTGGTTTGAAAAAATAATTGATATATTCCTGAAAGAAATGATTCATGCTTTTAACAGTTGATAGAAGTATTTCTGTTAAAAATCGACTCTTGATGAATGTATCTTTTGGTCTGAATAATGGCTGGTATATTCGACCTTTGATTGACTTGTTATATATTAATGTTTGATATGTTTTTTCTAAAAATAACCTTTTGTATCACTGTTAATAAAATAACATTTGATACATTTGTTATGTTTGCCAACAAATGATTTTATCACTATTTTATAACAATTGGTATATCTATGGTTTGTTGGTATGTTTTGATAAAATTCCAGCAATCTTCATAGTGCATACTCCTCGTTGTCTTTCCTATCTCATTTTGACTTTTTGGAAATGTCGAAAAAGAGAGAGTGTTTAGGCGATATGATTCAAGTAAGGGGGAATGTCCTTACATTCTAGTTTGCCTTATTTGAGGGGGAACTTCTCATTAAGGAGGAATAGATTGCATGAATTTTATCTTGATGACATTATTGTTGTACTTCAAAACAACCTTCCATGTTGGTAATATCATTCTTCAAAATTATGTTGAAAACTTTTATGCTATTAATATTTTGCATTCCAAAACATGTTGAAAATGATATTGTATTATTTTTTGAGCAACTAATGAGTTTTATGCAAGGAGTCTCTAAAATTTCATTTGAGATGTCCATGATGGACAAGCGAAATTTCCTCTCGCAGCTGCAAGTTAAGCAAATGAAAGTGGGTACTTTCACTTGTCAAACTAACTATTGCAAGAAATTGCTGAATCAATATTGAAAAGAGCAACACCAAAGCAATGATCACCTCAATGAATTTATAAGACCATCGTGCCAGAAAAGTGAAAGGTAAGAAGAGCAATACCAAGAACTACAAAGGTATGATCGTTCCTTACTTTACCTTATTGCCAGTAGACTTGATATAATACTTAGCGTTTATTGATGTGCTAAATATAAATCATGTCCAAATGAAGTGTCTAATGCGGGTAAGCGTTGATCTAAATGCATACTTTTTAGGTTGCTTTTATATATTGAATATTACTGACTTGAGCGTCGGAGACGCGTATTTCCTTTTGCAGGTATCGCCCTAAAGGTAGGGGGAATTATAAAGATATGGCACAGAACAATCGATTGTTACAGCAAATAATCGATTATTTTACTGTGCAGAAAATCGATTAGCAAGTATCACTAATCGGTTATTTATGGTTTATGCTTATTATGCAGTTTTGTTTAATAATCGATTTTTAACTGTTTAATCGATTACCGTCTCAGCCATTCAGTACTGCTTTTCTAACACAATCGATTGTTTCATATATATAATCGATTATTTTCCGAGTCAGAAAATCGCCGTGCACACTGTGTCACGACAATCGATTACCATAATTTGACAATCGATTATTTCATGTTAGTAATTCAAAAATTTGTTACCGTTTGGTCCTGCAATCGATTTGTGTCAGTTCTGAGATTCAGTCAAATCTTCATAACAATCGATTATTTCATTCCAATAATCGATTGTCTAACGGTCAGTACAATTTATTTTTACCGTTTCTGACTGTTTTGGCTCATAAATTTCTGTAGATTTTCATCATAAATGAAATGACATTCTTCCCATTATAAATTGGCATCATATTTTTCATCATTTTTATTCACTCAAGCATCAATTCTAGCTCTCAAACTATCAAAACACTTTTAAGTTTTCTTGCAAAGCTCATTACCTCCTATTAAAAATGTCGGGCCGTCACTCTAAACGTTCCCGTTCAGCTAGGCATGGTGCATCCTCCTCTGCTGCCCCACCTCCTCCAAATTACCCTTATCAAGATGGGTCCATTTTACAATTTAATTCTGACACCGAGCTTACTCGGTTTTTGAAAAAATTTGAAAAGCGCGACATTCTTCCTCCCCGCTTTTCAACAAGCAAGTATCTTGAATCATACGCCCCTGCTGCCAACATGCTTAAAGAATGTCAGCTTCTTGACTTTTTATATCTTACCTACCCTTATATTAATCCTCCATTGATTCAAGTGTTTTATTCAAACCTTCATGAGGATAATGATGGTGAGCTTGTGACAAATATTAATGGTGTTCAAATTCTTTTATCCGATGAAAACCTTCATTCCATTGCCCATCTTCCTCGAAGTGGCGAAAACATTACTCGCTACATTAGAGAGGTCGGCGCCTTATTTGATGAGAAAGCTCTCCTAAACCAAATAGGTATTACATCTTATGATCCTAATCTATCCACTCGGCGTCCTACTATCACGGGAATGCTCCTCGAGTATTGTTTGATTTTCTATTTCATCACCCGAGTCCTCAAACCTCGGAAGCATAATCACACCACTCTTTCCCAAGAAGACGCTAAGCTCATGCATGCAATTATAACCGGAGCTCACATCAATTGGTGTAAGTTCGTCAAGATTCACATGCGTGACGCCATCGGAGATGATAGACCACTTCCCTATGCCCTCCTTATTATGAATTTTCTTGAAGCTTCCGGATTCAACATTTCCATCGGTCCTCTCAAAAAGAGCACCAAGAAGTGGGAAATTTCAGAATCCTCCTTTCCCCATGACAGCGATCATGTAGCTCCTGCTCCTCTTCCAACTCGTCGGTCGTGTCAGCCTCAAGAACCTTCTCTTCAATCCATTTCCGACCAAATTGCTTCATTGACCACCTCTGTCGGTCAATTGACACATGAGATCCATGGATATTTTGACCATGTTCATTATCCATATGCCGGTCTTGTTCCCTATGAAGCAGTGCCGGATGATGAGGCGGGAAATGATGATGAATAATTTCTTTATTTTATTGTTCTATGTTCCCGTTATGTAACCGTTTTTTTAATAAATAAACAAGTTTTTTTTTAATCTATATTTTTTTTTGCTAATGGCAAAAGGGGGAAGATAACGGGTATGCACTCTCAATATTTATTAGCTTAAATTGAGGGGGAACTAATTGCATACTTGTTGCATATCTTTACTTGTCTTGAATCGTCATTATGAATTGCTTAATATACATATCCCGCTTAAAGTTTGCCATTATCAAAAAGGGGGGAATTGTTGGAAACACGTTCTCAAGGCATTATACTAAACGTGTGTTTATATGTGTAGGTTTTGATGAATGACAAACGATGCGCAAATTGATATATGACGAAGTTCAAGTACAAGTGCACAATTGATATACAACGAGATTCAAGCTCAAGACCAAGTTTCATAGTTTTACATGAGTCGTTCTTAACTGTGATCTTGATCCGACAACTTGACTCATGACATGGCTTCTCTCGTAAAATTATTTTTAAAAAATCATGCATATTTAATTTAATGCTAAATGATTTTAAATCATGCATATTTACTTTAGTCAAAATGATTTTTAAACATGCCTCTAAAATCTGGACTAAGATAATCGATTATGTACTTATGATAATCGATTATGTTAAGCCAAGACTGCATGACAATCGATTGTGAACTAATGACAATCGATTGTGTTAAGGTAGTGAGCATCAAATTTTTCAAATCTGCATGACAATCGATTGTGAACCTTATGACAATCGATTGTGATGAGGCAGTGTCCATCAAAGTTATTCAACGCTCAAAATCATCGATTGCGAAGTTAATGACAATCGATTGTGAAGAGACAGTGTCCATCAGATTTTTCAAAATCACAAAATAATCGATTGTGAACATATGACAATCGATTGTGTTGAGGCAGTGTCTTCCACACTTTTTCAAAGTTATTAAATAATCGATTGTGAGTATATAACAATCGATTGTCACGAGGCAGTGTCTAAATTGATTTTTCAAGACTGATAAATAATCGATTGTTAACATTGCACAATCGATTGTGAAGCTGACCGTTGACGTAAAGTTTTCAAATACCGTCAGGTAATCGATTATTGATTTTGTATAATCGATTGTTGAAATTAAAATCTGGAAAGGATTTTTTGAATGTTGCTGAATAATCGATTATTGATTTTGTATAATCGATTGTTGAAATTAAAATCTAGAAAGGATTCTTTGAACGTTGCTGAATAATCGATTATTGATTTTGTATAATCGATTGTTTTACGTAAAATCTGGAATTGATTTTTTGAATGTTGCCAATAATCGATTGTTGATCTTGGATAATCGATTGTTAAGCGTAAAATCTGGGATTGATTTTTGGAACGATTGGCAAACAATCGATTGTGGCTTCTTGACAATCGATTGTCACACAGTAAAATCAGCAACTCTTAATTGGCAATTAGGCAACGGTAATGCCAAGTTTTTCAACTATAAATACAGCTTCATTTCAGTGTTTTGAAAACAACAACACACAACAACTGATCATATAATTGCTATAAGCTTGCATACTCTATTGCTTATCATTTTATATTCATTACATAAGTTTTTGAGAGCCAAACTCCTGTCGAAAGTTGTTGTGATCTTGAGCGTATTCTTTTACTCATATCTACTCATTAAGGAGTGTCTTGTTTGAGTGCTTAGTGTTTTGTACACTTGAAGAGAATTGTTATTCTCATGTTGTAAGAAGGAACTTGTGTTTCCTTGGTTGAAGTCTTGGAGTGTTGTATCTCCGAGCAAAGGTAGTTGAGGCTTGTGTCCTCAAGTTGTGAAGGAACTTGTGTTTCCTTTGGTTGAAGTCTTGGAGTGTTGTATCTCCGAGCAAAGGTGTTGAGGCTTGTGTCCTCAAGTTGTAAAGGTTTGTTAAGCACCCGGAAGCTTGACAAGTTAGTGAAAATCTCGAGAGAGTCTCTCGGGGACTGGACTAGCCACGGGTTGTGGTGAACCAGAATACTTCGGTGTGTTCTTTCTTATTTATCGCACTTATTTATTTCCTGCAAATTTTAAATTCCGCAAGTTTACGCTAATTTTTATTATAACGCTATTCACCCCCCCTCTAGCGTTAAGCGTATTATCTAACACTTGTTTGGCGCATCAAGAATCATTTCATGCGAACGTGTCCACAATTAATAAAACTTAATTATCATAAAGAACATTTTGGGCTTAATTTGCGCTCGCATACTCCAGCCTTGTTTTTATAAGTGTGATTATGTTACTCGGACGTACACGCAATCACAATAGTATTTTAAACGGCCCTAAGGGATATTTTATGAAATAATATATTTTTATCTAACCTACGAAACTATAAAATGGCCATATGTGATTTAAAGGACTAAAAATAATTAAAACTTATAGACTATTTTATTATTAAGAAAAGATTATTCGAAGTTGCGCGAACGCATACTCCAAATTAAATCTATAAGTGTAATCGTATTACGCAGACTTATACGCAATCACACTAGTATTTCTATCGGCCCTAAAGGATATTCTATGAGATATTTATATTTAACTAACCTAGGAAATTACTAAAGGACATATGTGATTTAAAGAACTTAGAATAATTTAAACTTGTAGACTATTTTATTATTAAGAAAAGATTAGTCGAAGTTGCGCAAATGCATACTCCAAATTAATTTAATATTATGGTCATGTTACTCGAACGTATACACAACCACAA
The DNA here is from genome assembly GCA_034376525.1 of Nicotiana benthamiana. NCBI lineage: Eukaryota > Viridiplantae > Streptophyta > Magnoliopsida > Solanales > Solanaceae > Nicotiana > Nicotiana benthamiana. Next base: position 67,182,251 of record CM067332.1, read on the forward strand.
TAGGTAAATTAAAAAATGCCTAAAGATCATTTCTACGAAGTTTATGAATTTTTTACTTCGTATCCACTGGAGTGATCTACAAGGTCCAAAGGTCCATGAAATCCATTTGGAAGGGTGATCCTGTTTAAAATTCATCAAAAACAAACTAAATCCTTTTGGTTATTTCTGATACGCTTTGTTAATTACATTCCAAATTTAGGAACAAACCATACCCACTTTACGTGATGAAGGAATTTGACTACTGTGGGAATCATCCAAGCAAATGGAACTCTTATAAATTTGATAACACACAAAAGAGGGTTGATTTCACAGAAATATAAAAAAACTAATACACACAAACCGTTGCACAGATAGACATGCCTAGCAGGAATGTGATAATCACAACAACAAACATTCAAGGTTAATTAGAAGCTTGACTCGTGGATTTCAAATTAGCGCGCGCAAAATCTGCCTGGGAGAAGACATAGCCAAAATGATCCTAACAATTTACGCAGACCTCTCATTTGAAAATAACATCAGCTTCCACCTACTAGGCAACTAAAAGGATTACAACTCCAATCTAAGACTGAGGCAGAGTCACTGTTAATCGAGCCATCAGTAGCTAAAGCATATTACACGTATTTTACAATGCAACTTAGAGCCTCGGGAGCGCCATAAAGAACACCTTATGTTTTTCCATTAGAAAACTAGCTCTGTGCAAGAGCTTTTGACAATTCTGCTCATGACAATCAAAGAGTAACTAGAACAAGAAGCTCCATAACCTAGTGCTAGGAGAAGAAGACCTTTCATACAACCTTTTATACACTTAGTTTGATCAACTTACGGAAAACCTTTTGCATTTAAAGAAAGAGAGCAGAAACTTAGAATTTAGCAAATGTCATCGAGACAATTTCCTTCTTTAGACTAGACTACACAGGAGGCTCTAATTGCTAGCTAATATTTTCCAAACAAGTTCTTTGTTCCGGGTTAACTGATACACATGCTGTCAAGAAAACAAATCACAGGTTGCACCTTTAGATCTCACAATGAGCTAAAACAATGTCAATTCTACCCAGAAAACAGGCTCATCGAGCAGGGGAAGAACAATAACAAAGAAAAATAACAAAAACAATGACAAACTCGAGCTTGATGAAACCAAAATAGCATAGTCATGAGAAGCACAAATGAGCATAGTCAGGGAAATCATAAATGCATATTATCGACTTGCCATTCATTTAGCAGCCATACGACAGTTTAATTCCATCCATGAGCTATAAAAAAACATCCACATGTCTCACTTTCAACGCAGATTTGGTTAACAAAATTGATTGACAACTAATGGTATCAAATCCCCTAAACAACGACATTAATTCAATTCCCAACAAACACATCAGAACAAAGGTGAAACACTGAGCGTGATGTCAATATAGCAGCCATTCGACATTCCTCAGGGGACATGTGTTCATGCTTTCGTAATAGCATAATCCAAGCACAAGCTGCTATGCTTGTTCAAGAGAAGAGAATGGAACGATTACCAGAAATCATTCGTAGTAGAGAACCAGATAAACAAGTGGAAAACCATGAGGGTGTACCCTGCTGATTCAGATTCATTTGACAATCATAAAGTAGAGCAGAACAATAAATGAAATCATAAATAACCACACAAGCACCACCTATTGTTTTAACTGATATTGTTTTACAGTCCATCCATGGCTCCCTTCACAACAAAATAAGAGGAAGAGCAGAATTGAACCTAGGACGAAAATCAAATTAGTCTCTATACTGAAATCAACACAGAGCAGCAACAGCTGTGAATCGATGCCTCGAGCAATAACGAGTTCAACTATCTCTCAATCGAACTCCATTTTTACAAAATCCAGACTAAAAGAAAAGACGAAATTTGTATGTTTGAAGTTTTTAACCAATAAACCAAACTACCCTAAAATCACTGAATATTGAACATTTTCTGTTTTTTTCTTTTTTCTCTAGTTCCACTAAGAATGAATGAAAAACGATAAGAAAAAGAAGACTATCTCCCCCAAAATCCTCTCTCCAAAAACCCCTCTCAAAAAAACTGACCCCTTCCGAAATCCATCCAAAATGCCTCTTGAGAACGAATTCCTGATGAATGTGGGGCTTGGATTGAATGAAATCAATGCAGCGCCTCACACTCATCCAGCAAATCCTTCTTAGAAGCTTCCAATCGCGTGCCTTATCTTCAAATTGAGCGAGTGAAGGTAATGAGAAAATCCGCGTCAGAAACGGTTAGATATGGTGATGAGGAGAGAAGGAGGAACGCGTGAGGAGGGATTTGAGACTCACTCGCTCAAAATTTCATGAGTTTGGACGCAGCTTTTCAGTGAAGAAGAGAGTGAATAGTCGTGTGCGATTAGGTCATCGTGTCTGTATGTATTGTGTGTTTTGTGCGAATGGGTCGGGTCATGGGCGGGTTTGGGGGTTATTGGGTGTGGGTCTAATGGATTTTAGAAGGAGAAAAGGGGTTCGGGCTGAATTCATTGTATATATTGCCCAATTAGGTCCTTTTATTTAGTTTCAGATTTTCTCTCCCCTTTTTTTTTAATTCCAAAATTATTTGAAACCTAAAAATTCTTAATTAACCTAAAAAAACTAGTTAGTCATAGTTAAAAAGATTAAGAGAAAAAGAATTACTTAAAATCGTTCTTAAGTGCAAATTAAGCCAATTTTAAATTTCCTTTCCCAATTGCTAATTAATTTCTTAAAAATGCAAAATGACTCCCAAGTGTACATGCCTCATGTATTTTCGTATTTTCGTTATTTGAAAATGCAAAAAATGCAAATAATTAACAAAATAATGCCACAAAAATCAAAATTGCAAATAAACAAACAAAGTTATTTTGTTTTGAATTTATGGGAGTAATTCGAATAGGGCAAAAATCACGTGCTCACAGCTGCCTCTCTTTGCGCGGAAACCCGAAGAGTTTTCGTGCAAAGATAAGTGAGCAAATACGAGCGATTTTTTCCCGTTTGAACCCTCCGTGAGAAGCATTTTAAAAAGTTTGACCTCACGCTACTTCAGAGATTGCCTACATATCCTCGGCTGAAGAAGAATCAGGTCTGTGTAGTTCAGGAGTGTTTGGTAGCTGGGACTACCGAGGCTATGATTTTACTGTTGCTGCTGCTGCTAGTGCTAGACCCCCTTTATCAAACCATTGTGAAAAATAAAGAAGCTAGACTAAGCTCTGACCTATGGATTACAAGGAAACCTATCTATATCTTCTGACTTGCTTTGAATCCTTGCTGCCTTGTTGTCTTGCATTTCTTGCTGTGGAACTTCTTGTTGCTTCATTAACCGGTGTTTCTTCCTGTGGAACTTCTTGTTGCTTTGTTGTATGGCATTTCTTCCTCTATTTTTTGATGCCGAATTGCTAATCTAAAAGATGTACCCTGTTGAAAGCATTCCCTCGTTCTACAGGTGGGCGCCTGGTTGCTTGAACTCGCAATTTGAAATATCTTCCCTTGTTCTGCAGGTGGGTACCTGATCATTAAAACTTGACTTCCGATAAATATTCCCTTGTTCTCCAGGTGGGCGCCTGATCCTCAAAAACTTAAAATTAGAAAACTATTACCTTATTTTGAAGGTGGGCGCATGATTGTCAAAACTTAAAATTTGAAAAATATTCCCTTGTTCTACAGGTGGACGCCTTATTACAAAGACTTGAATTTTGAAAAATTATTCCCTTGTTATACAGGTGGGCACCTGATTACAAAAACTTGATTTTGAAACATATTCCCTTGTTCTACAGGCGGGTGCCTCATTTTCTAAACTTAAAATCTTGAAAAATATTCCCTTGTTCTACAGGTGCGTGCCTGATTACAAAAACTTGAAATTTTGAAAAGTATTTCCTTATTCTACAGGTGGGCGCATGATTGTCAAAACTTAAAATTTGAAAAATATTCCCTTGTTCTACAGGTGGACGCCTGATTACTAAGACTTGAAGTTTGAAAAATATTCCCTTGTTCTACAGGTGGGTGCCTGATTCAAGTCTCCAGGTGGGCGCCTGATTGTCAAAAACTTAAAATTTGAAAACTATTTCCGTATTCAACAGGTGGGCGCATGATTGTCAAAACTTAAAATTTTAAAAATATTCCCTTGTTCTACAGGCGGACGCCTGATTACCAAGACTTGAATTTTGGAAAATATTCCCTTGTTCTACAAGTAGGCGCGTGATTATTAAAACTTGAAATTTTTGAAAAATATTCCCCTGTTTACAGGTGGGCGCTTGACTACCAAAACTAAAAAATTTTGAAAATATTCCCTTTTTCTACAAGTGGGCGCCTGACTACCAAAACTTAAAATTTTGAAAATATTCCCTTGTTCTACAGGTGGGCACCTGATTACTAAAACTTGAAAATTTGAAAATATTCCCTTGTTCTACAGGCGGGCGCCTGATTATTAAAACTTGAAATTTTGAAAATATTCCCTTGTTCGACAGGTGGGCGCCTGATTACTAAAACTTAAAATTTTGAAAAATATTCCCTTGTTCTACAGGTGGACGCCTGATTACAAAAACTTAAAAATTTGAAAAATATTCTCTTGTTCTACAAGTGGGCGTCTGATTACAGAAACTTGAAATTTTGAAAAATATTCTCTTGTTCTACAGGTGTGCGCTGATTTCTAAAACTTAAAATCTAAAAAATATTCTCTTATTCTACAGGTGGGCGCCTAATTGCAAAACTTAAAATTCTAAAAAATATTCTCTTGTTCTACAGGTGTGCGCCTGATTATCAAAACTTAAAATTTGAAAAATATTTCCTTGTTCTACAGGTGGGTGGGCGCCTGATTGCAAACTTGAATTTTGAAAAATATTCCCTTTTTCTACAGGTGGGCGCCTGATTACCAAGACTTAAATTTTGAAGAATATTCCCTTGTTCTACAGGTGGGCGCCTGATTACAATGACTTGAAATTTTGAAAAAATATTCCCTTGTTATACTAAGATTTGAAATTTTGAAATAATATTCCCTTTTTAACAGTGGGCGCCTGACTACCAATACTTAAAATTTTGAAAATATTCCCTTGTTTACAGGTGGGCGCCTTATTACAAAAACCAGAAATTTTTAAAATATTCCCTTCTACAGGCGCCTCCTTGTTCTACATGTGGGCGCCTGATTACTAAGACTTGAAATTTTGAAAATTATTCCCTTGTTCTACAGGTGAGCGCCTGACTACAAAAACTTGAAATTTTTAAAAATATTCCCTTCTTCTCCAGGTGGGCGTCTGATTGCTAAAACTTGAAATGTGAAAATGTTTCCTTGTTCTACAGGAGGGCGCCTATTACCAAAACCTTAAAAAATTGAAGAAATACTCCCTTGTTCTACAGGTGGGCACCTGATTAGTAAAACTTGAAATTTTGAAAAATATTCCCTTTTTCTACAGGTGGGCACCTGATTACAAAAACTCAAAATTCTGAAAAATATTCCCTTTTTCTACAGGTGGACGCCTGATTGCCAAAACTTGAAATTTGAAAAATATTCACTTGTTCTACACGTGGGAACCTGACTGCGAAAACATAAATTGTATAAAATACCTTGTTCTACATATGGGTGCTTGAGTACAAAAACTTGAAGTTTTTTAAAATATTTTCTTGTTCTAAAGGTGGGTGCCTGATTACAAGAACTTAAAATTTTGAGAAGTATTCCCTTGTTCTACAGCTGGACGCCTGATTACTAAAAATTGAAATTTGAAAAAATATTCCCTTATTCTACAGGTGGGCGCCTGATTGTCAAAACATAAGAATTGAAAAATATTCAGTTGTTCTATAGGTGGGTGCGTGATTACCAAGACTTGAATTTCGAAAAATTATTCCCTTGTTCTACAGGTGGGAACCTGATTACAAAAATTTGACTTTGAAACATATACCCTTGTTCTACAGGTGGATGCCTGATTTTCTAAACTTAAAATCTTGAAAAATATTCCCTTGTTCTACATGTGGACGCCTTATTACAAAAACTTGAAATTTTGAAAAATATTCCGTTGTTCTCCAGGTGGGTACCTGATTGCTAAAACTTGAAATTTGAAAAATATTCCCTTCTTCTAGAGGTGGGCGCCTGATTTCAAAAACTTGAAAAACTGAAAAATATTTCCTTGTTGAACAAGTGTGCGCCTGATTACTAAAACTTGAATTTTGAAAAATATTTCCTTGTTCTACAGGTTGGCGCGTGATACTAAGACTTGAAATTTTGAAAAATATTTTCTTGTTCTATAGGTTGGCGCCTGATTGCAAAAACTTGAATTTTAAAAAATATTCCCTTATTCTACCAGTAGGGGCCTGATTACCAAGGCTTGAATTTTGAAAAATATTCCTTTGATCTACAGGTGGGCACCTCATTTCTAAAACTTAAAACTCTAAAAAACATTCTCTTGTTTTACAGGTGGGCGCCTGATTGCAAAACTTAAAATCTGAAAAATATTCCTTGTCTACAGGTGGGCGCCTGATTACTAAAACCAGAAATTTTTAAACTATTCTCTTGTTCTACAGGCGCCTCCTTGTTCTACAGGTGGGCGCCTGATCACTAAAACTTGAAATTTTGAAAATTATTCCCTTGTTCTACAGGTGGGCGCCTGATTACAAAAACTTGAAATTTTTAAAATATTCCCTTCTTCTCCAGGTGGGCGTCTGATTGCTAAAACTTGAAATGTGAAAATATTTCCTTGTTCTACAGGAGGGCGCCTATTACAAAAACCTTAAAAATTGAAGAAGTATTCCCTTGTTCTACAGGTGGGCGCCTAATTACAAAAATTTGAAATTTGAAAAACATTCCTTTTTTTCAACAGGTGGGTGGCCAATTACAAAAACATAAAATTTTGAGAAATATTCCCTTGTTTTACAGGTGGGCGCCTGAATGCCAAAACTTGAAATTTAAAAAATATTCCCTTGTTCTACAGATGGGGCGCCTGATTACAAAAACTTGAAATTTTAAAAAATATTCCCTTGTTCTACAGATGGATGCCTGATTATAAAAACTTAAAATTTTTAGAAAAATTCCCTTGTTCTACAAGTTAGAGCCTAATTGCCAAAACTTGAAATATTGAAATATATTTTCTTGTTCTATAGGTGGGCGTCTGATTGCCAAAACTTGAAATTTTGTAAAATATTTTCTTGTTCTATAGGTGGGCGCCTGATTGCAAAAACTTGAATTTTGAAAATATTCCCTTGTTCTTTCAGTGGGCGCCTGATTACCAAGACTTGAATTTTGAAAAATATTCACTTGTTCTACAGGTGGGCGCCTGATTACTAAACTTTAAATTTTAAAAAATATTCCCTTGTTTTACAGGTGGGCGCCTAACTATCAAAACTTAAAATTTTGAAAATATTCCCTTGTTCGACAGGTGGGCGCCTGATTACTAAAACATTAAAATTTTAAAATATTCCCTTGTTCTACAAGTGGGCGCCTGATTTCTAAAACTTTAAATTTTGAAAATTATTCCCCTGTTCTACAAGTGGGTGTTGGAAACACGTTCTCAAGGCTTTATACTAAAACGTGTGTTCTTATGTGTAGGTTTTGATGAATGACAAACGAAGCGCAAAGTGATATATGACGAAGTTCAAGTACAAGCGCATAATTGGTGGATAACGAGATTCAAGCACAAGACAAAGTTTTATAGTTTAAATGAGTCGTTCTTAATTGTGATCTTGATCCGACAACTTGACTCATGACATGGCTTCTCTCGTAAAATTATTTTTTACAAAATCATGCATATTTAATTTAATGCTAAACGATTTTAAATCATGCATATTTACTTTAGTCAAAATGATTTTTAAACATGCCTCTAAAATCTGGACTAAGATAATCGATTATGTACTTATGATAATCGATTATGTTAAGCCAAGACTGCATGACAATCGATTGTGAACTAATGACAATCGATTGTGTTAAGGCAGTGAACATCAGGTTTTTCAAAACCTGCATGACAATCGATTGTGAACCTTATAACAATCGATTGTGATGAGGCAGTGTCCATCAAAGTTTTTCAAAACTAAGAATAATCGATTGTGAAGCTAATGACAATCGATTGTGATGAGGCAGTGTCCATCAAAGTTTTTCAAAACTCAGAATAATCGATTGTGAAGCTAATGACAATCGATTGTGAAGAGACAGTGTCCATCAGATTTTTAAAAGTCACAAAATAATCGATTGTGAATATATGACAATCGATTGTGTTGAGGCAGTGACTTCCAGACTTTTTCAAAATTATTAAATAATCCATTGTGAGTATATAACAATCGATTGTTACGAGGCAGTGTCTAAAATGATTTTCAAAGTCTGATAAATAATCGATTGTTAACATTGCACAATCGATTGTGAAGCTGACCGTTGTCGTAAAATTTTCAAATACCGTTAGGTAATCGATTGTTGATTTTGTACAATCGATTGTTGATATTGAAATCTGAAAAAGATTTTTTGAACGTTGCTGAATAATCGATTATTGATTTGGTATAATCGATTGTTTTGCGAAAAATCTGGAAATGATTTTTTGAACGTTGCCAATAATTGATTGTTGATCTTGGACAATCGATTGTTAAGCGTAAAATCTGGGATTGATTTTTGGAACGATTGGCAAACAATCAATTGTGGCTTCCTGACAATCGATTGTCACAGAGTAAAATCAACAACTCTTAATTGGCAATTAGGCAACGGTAATGCCAAGTTTTTCAACTATAAATACAGCTTCATTTCAGTGTTTAAAAACAACAACACACAACAACTGATCATTCTATTGCTATAAGCTTGCATATTATTGTTTATCATTTTATATTCATTGCATAAAGCTTTTGAGAGCCAAAGTCTTGTCCATAGTTGTTGTAATCTTGAGCCTACTTCTTTTACTCATATCTACTCATTAAGGAGTGTTTTGTTTGAGTGCTTAGTGTTTTGTACACTTGTAAGAGAATTGTGATTCTCTTGTTGTAAGGAACTTGTGTTTCCTTGGTTGAAGTCTTGGAGTGTTGTATCTCCGAGCAAAGTTGTTAAGGCTTGTGTCCTTAAGTTGTAAAGGTTTGTTGAGCACCCGTAAGCTTGACAAGTTAGTGGAAAATCTCGAGAGAGCCTCTCGGGGACTGGACTAGCCACGTGTTGTGGTGAACCAGAATACATCGGTGCGTTCTTTCCTTTTCTTTATTTAACGCACTTAATTATTTCCTGCAAATTTTAATTTCCGCAAGTTTATGCTAAATTTTATTATAACGCTATTCACCCCCCATCTAGCGTTATGCGTATTATCTAACAATTGGTATCAGAGCCCAACTCTCTGAAGACTTAACAGTTTGAGAGAACCATCCATGGCTTCTACTTGTGACTCTTTTGCAGGAATTGATAAGGACAATGCTCCACACGACCACCTCTATTCAACGGTACAAACTACACGTACTAGAAGGAGAGAATGAAAATTTTCGTTCAAGCAAACTTTCATCTCTGGAAGGTGATAACGAAGGGAAATCAAATTCCAACCAAAAAGGTTGAAAATGAATGGGTTCCCAAGTCCGAAGAAGAATATGACGCGGATGATATCCGAAAGGTTCAAAATAATGCTAAAGCAATTAATTTATTATATTGTGCTGTAAATGCTGACGATTACAGGAAAATATCGTGTTACACAACGGCAAAGGAAATGTGGGACAAGCTGGAAATTACGTACGAAGGTACGGACCAGGTAAGGGAAGCTAAAATTGATTTCCTAACCCATGCTTATGAATTATTTCACATGAAGGAAGGTGAAAAGGTGGATGAAATGTTCGAACGATTTTCAATAATCGTAAATGACCTACATGCCCTCAAGAAGACATTCACGGACAGAGAATTGGTTCGAAAAATTCTTAGAAGTCTCACTCCGGCATGGCGATCAAAGGCCGACGCAATTCAAGAATCCATTGGCGTCTCAAACGTCACAATCGATGCATTAAGAGGTAACCTTAAGACTTATGAATCTACAATACTTAACCCTCTTGTTGATGATCAAAGGAGGCAAAGAATAGCGCTTAAGGCAAGCACAAGCCAACCTCAAGTTGATGAGGACGGAGACAACGAGTTTGGACTCGTTATCAAAAGATTTCAAAAGTTCATGCGAAAGGAGTATGAACGAAAGGGCAAAAAGCAAGGCGAGCAAATAAAGTGCTATGAATGCGGTGAAACCGGGCACATCAAATCAATTTGCCCAAACATCAAAAAGGAGAAGAAACCTTTTAAGAAGCAACGTGCATACATTTCTTGGGGAGGAGACTCCGGAGATGAGTCAAGCGAAGAAGAAGAAGACGAAGCCGCAAACCTTTGTCTTATGGCGCAAGAAGACAAGCAAGATGAGGTATGTCAAATCTCTTCTAAAAACTTCTTTACTCTTGAAGAAATGCGAACTGCTTTTGATGAGCTATATACTGAATTTATTAAAGCTTCAAAAACTGTCAAGAGCATAAAAGAAAATGCTTCTCTAAAAGAAAAAGATTTTCAAAAACAGCTTTCTTTAAAAGAAAAGGATTTAGAAAAACTGGCTTTAGAAAATGAAAAGCTGAAAGAGGAAAACAAGTTTTTCGGAAAAAGAAGGGCCGACAAGCCCGAAAGTTCTATTAAAAATTGCTCTTCTTGCATGCATCTTGAAAATGAGGTAGATAGACTTAAAGGTACCTTAGATAAGTTTAATTCTTCTCACAGAAACTTGAATGAGGTCCTTGTTAATTTGAAGTCAACCAAGCATGGCATAGGTTTTAAGAATGAGCCTAAAGAAAAGGTTGAAGCCAAACCCCAACCACCTAAGGCTCAACCTAGGATTAATAAAACAAATGCTTATCCTAGAAAGAGCAATCCTAGAACAAATATGCATGTTAGACCAAATGTTGAACATTTTAGAAGACCTAGAAATGATTTACCACCTAGAAAAGACTACCCTAGAAATGATGCATATTTTAGGCCAAACACTAGAAGAAGTTTTGAACCTCCTAGAACATCTACACATGACCATTACTCTAGAAACGCTGCTCATTGTAGAACTAATAGTAGGAGAAATGGTTCTGATGAAATGTGCAATAGTCATAATGAAAATAAAGTAATTCGTTTTCGTCCATCAAGTTACTATGAACCTAGAAGGATGCATAACCCCAATGTGACTTGTCATTATTGTAGACGCATTGGTCATATTGCCCCTGCATGCTTTACACGACATAGACATATCACTCAATCGCATCATTATAATATGCCTAACCCTCAAGGACCCAAAATGGCATGGGTACCTAAAATGCATTAACTTGTTTTGTAGGTATGTTTGAAGGGATCAAGTGTACTATGGTACCTTGATAGTGGATGCTCCAAACATATGACGGGAGACGAATCCAAATTCCTTCAACTAGAACACAAAGAAGGAGGAAGTGTGATTTTTGGGGATAACAATAAAGGAAAGATCATCGGCATCAGATCAGTCGGTAAGGATGAAAATTCCCTTATTAAGCATATATTACTTGTGAAAGGTTTAAAGCATAATCTCTTGAGCATAAGTCAATTATGTGACAAGGGAAATCTTGCCCTATTTGATTGGTTGAATGCTTAGTGTTTAGACGTAGTGATTTCAAAATTATCCTTCGTGGTTTTAGAGTGGATAATATTTACATGGTTGATCTTGCTAATTCCTCACCCGAATATGTGGATTGCCTTATGAGCAAAGAGGATGATACTTGGCTATGGCATCTTAGAGTTGCTCATATAAACATGCATCTTTTGAACAAATTGATTTCTCAAAACTTAGTTATTGGCCTTCTCAATTTGAAATTTGAAAATGACTCTATCTATGATTCTTGTCAAAAAGGGAAGCAAACAAAAGCATCTTTCAAATCCAAAAATATTGTTTCAACTTGTAGACCATTGCAATTGCTTCACATGGATTTATTTGGACCATCTCGCATTGAAAGTCTAGGAAGAAATCGTTATGCTTTTGTGATTGTTGATCATTATTCTAGATTTACTTGGACTTTATTTCTTGCCAATAAAAGTGATGCTTTTCAGAATTTTAAATATTTTCTTAAGCGTGTTCAAAACGAGAAGGAAACAACCGTCACTTCAATTAGAAGTGATCATGGGGGAGAGTTTGATCACAATCTCTTTGCGGACTTTTGTGACGAACTCGGTATCGAGCATACCTTTTCCGCTCCACGTACACCACAACAAAATGGGGTGGTGGAAAGGAAAAATAGGTGTCTCGAAGAGATGGCTAGAACCATGCTCGAAGAGGCTAAGATTCCCAAACTTTTTTGGGCGGATGCCGTGAGTACCGCATGCTACATCTTAAATAGAGTAGTCATAAGGCCAATACTCATGAAGACCCCTTACGAACTCTACAAGGGAAGGAAACCAAATATCTCCCATTTTAGAGTATTCGGTTGTAAATGTTTTATTCATAACAATGGCAAAGATCAATTGGGAAAGTTTGATGCTAAGTCCGATGAGGGAATTTTCATTGGTTATTCCTCACGTAGCAAAGCATATAGGGTTTTTAATAAAAGAACCGAAACTGTGGAGGAATCCCCTCATGTTGTATTTGCCGAAAATAATGCTCGCTTGGCGAGAAAGGATTCCGGTTTTGATCTTGCAGGTATTTTAGATAGCTTGAAAGACAAAATACAAGTGGAAACGCCTAAGGAAAATAAAGATGAAATCTTGGAACAACCAACGGAGGAAGCGCCACAATTGGAGAATGAAACGAAAATGCCTAACGAGTGGAGGACAATTAAAGATCACCCTCTCGAACAGGTAATTGGCGACGTCGGAGAAAAGGTAAGTACCCGAAACTCTCTTAAGAACACCCTAGGACACACTTCTTAAGAGATCACGCTCTCACTCGGCCACACTAGTTTAAGTTACTATTTCTTTACAAATTACTGACTTGAGCGTCGGAGACGTCTAACAAATTTTTGCAGGTACCGCCCTAAAGGTAGGGGGAATTATAAAGCATGACGCGCAATAATCAAGTCTTCTTCAGAAAATTCGGTCTCTGTCGTCTAAATAATCGATTATCTCGTATCAATAATCGATTGTTCTGCTATTACTTGAGTTATTGTACTCTCTTTAAGTAATCACGTTTTCTTTCCAATAAATAAACAAGTTTTATGTACATTTTTGGCATCTTCTTATATTACTTTTGCTAATGGCAAAAGGGGGAAGATAACGGGTATGCACTCTCAATATTTATAAGCTTAAATTGAGGGGGAATTCATATATTGAGGGGGAACTAATCGCATACTTATTGCATATCTTTACGTGTCTTGAATCGTCATTATAAATTGTTTAAGTTGCATATCCCGCTTAAAGTTTGCCATTATCAAAAAGGGGGAAATTGTTGGAAACACGTTCTCAAGGCTTTATACTAAAACGTGTGTTCTTATGTGTAGGTTTTGATGAATGACAAACGAAGCGCAAAGTGATATATGACGAAGTTCAAGTACAAGCGCATAATTGGTGGATAACGAGATTCAAGCACAAGACAAAGTTTTATAGTTTAAATGAGTCGTTCTTAATTGTGATCTTGATCCGACAACTTGACTCATGACATGGCTTCTCTCGTAAAATTATTTTTTACAAAATCATGCATATTTAATTTAATGCTAAACGATTTTAAATCATGCATATTTACTTTAATCAAAATGATTTTTAAACATGCCTCTAAAATCTGGACTAAGATAATCGATTATGTACTTATGATAATCGATTATGTTAAGCCAAGACTGCATGACAATCGATTGTGAACTAATGACAATCGATTGTGTTAAGGCAGTGAACATCAGGTTTTCAAAACCTACATGACAATCGATTGTAAACCTTATGACAATCGATTGTGATGAGGCAGTGTCCATCAAAGTTTTTCAAAACTCAGAATAATCGATTGTGAAGCTAATGACAATCGATTGTGATGAGGCAGTGTCCATCAAAGTTTTTCAAAACTCAGAATAATCGATTGTGAAGCTAATGACAATCGATTGTGAAGAGACAGTGTCCATCAGATTTTTAAAAGTCACAAAATAATCGATTGTGAACATATGACAATCGATTGTGTTGAGGCAGTGACTTCCAGACTTTTTCAAAATTATTAAATAATCGATTGTGAGTATATAACAATCGATTGTCACGAGGCAGTGTCTAAAATGATTTTCGAAGTCTGATAAATAATCGATTGTTAACATTGCACAATCGATTGTGAAGCTGACCGTTGTCGTAAAATTTTCAAATACCGTCAGGTAATCGATTGTTGATTTTGTACAATCGATTGTTGATATTGAAATCTGAAAAAGTTTTTTTGAACGTTGCTGAATAATCGATTATTGATTTGGTATAATCGATTGTTTTACGAAAAATCTGGAAATGATTTTTTGAACGTTGCCAATAATCGATTGTTGACCTTGGACAATCGATTGTTAAGCGTAAAATCTGGGATTGATTTTTGGAACGATTGGCAAACAATCGATTGTGGCTTCCTGACAATCGATTGTCACAGAGTAAAATCAACAACTCTTAATTGGCAATTAGGTAATGGTAATGCCAAGTTTTTCAACTATAAATACAGCTTCATTTCAGTGTTTTAAAAACAACAACACGCAACAACTGATCATTCTATTGCTATAAGCTTGCATATTATTGTTTATCATTTTATATTCATTGCATAAAGCTTTTGAGAGCCAAAGTCTTGTCCATAGTTGTTGTAATCTTGAGCCTACTTCTTTTACTCATATCTACTCATTAAGGAGTGTTTGTTTGAGTGCTTAGTGTTTTGTACACTTGTAAGAGAATTGTGATTCTCTTGTTGTAAGGAACTTGTGTTTCCTTGGTTGAAGTCTTGGAGTGTTGTATCTCCGAGCAAAGGTGTTAAGGCTTGTGCCCTTAAGTTGTAAAGGTTTGTTGAGCACCCGTAAGCTTGACAAGTTAGTGGAAAATCTCGAGAGAGTCTCTCGGGGACTGGACTAGCCACGTGTTGTGGTGAACCAGAATACATCGGTGCGTTCTTTCCTTTTGTTTATTTAACGCACTTAATTATTTCCTGCAAATTTTAATTTCCGCAAGTTTACGCTAAATTTTATTATAACGCTATTCACCCCCCCTCTAGCGTTAAGCGTATTATCTAACAGTGGGCATCTGATTACTAAAACTTAAAGTTTTGAAAAATATTCCCTTGTTCTACAGGTCGGCGTCTGATTACATAAACTTGAAATTTTGAATAATATTCCCTTGTTCTACAGGTGGACGCCTGATTGCAAAACTTAAAATTCTAAAAAATATTCTCTTATTCTACAGGTGGGCGCCTGATTATCAAAAATTATAATTTGAAAAATATTCCTTTGTTCTACAGGTGGGCGCCTGATAACCAAGACTTGAATTTTGAAAAATTATTCCCTTGTTCTACAGGTGGGCACCTGATTACAAAAACATGACTTTGAAACATATTCCCTTGTTCTACAGGTGGGTGCCTGATTTTCTAAACTTAAAATCACAACAAATATTCTCTTGTTCTGCAGGTGGGCGCTTGATTACAAAAGCTTAAAATTTTGAAAATATTCCTTTTTTCTACAGGTCCGCGCATGATTACTAATTTTGAAATTCTGGAAAGTATTCCCTTATACTACAGGTGGGCGCCTGATTACAAAAACTTGAAATTTTGGATATATATTCCCTTGGTCTACAGGTGGGTGCCTGATTACAAAAACATAAAATTTTGAGAAATATTCCCATGTTCTACAGGTGGGCGCCTGATTGCCAAAACTAAAAATTTGAAAAATATTCCCTTTTTCTACACGTGGGCTCCTGATTGCAAACTTGAATATTAAAAAATATTCCCTTGTTCTACAGGTGGGCGCCTGATTATCCAGACTTGAATTTTGAAGAGTATTCCCTTGTTCTACAGGTGGGCGCCTGATTACTAAGACTTGAAATTTTGAAAAATATTTCTTTGTTCAATAGGTGTGTGTCTGATTGCAAAAACTTATATTTTAGAAAATATTCCCCTGTTCTACCAGTGGATGCGTGATTACAATGTCTTGAATTTTGAAAAGTATTCCTTTGTTCTACAGGTGGGCGCCTCATTACTAAAACTTGAAATTTGTAAAAAATATTCCCTTGTTTTACTGGTGGGTGCCTAACTTCCAAAACTTAAAATTTTAAAAATATTACCTTGTTCAACATGTGGGCGACCGATGACTAAAACTTGATATTTTAATAATATTCACTTGTTCTACAAGTGGGCGCCTGATATCTAAAACTTAAAATTTTAAAAAATATTCCCTTGTTCTACAGGTGGACGCCTGATTACTAAAACTTGAAATTTTCAAAATATTCCCTTGTTCTATAGGTGGGCGCCTGATTGCTAAAACTTCAAATTTTGAAAATATTCCCTTGTTCTACAGGTGGGCGCCTGATTACTAAAACTTGAAATTTTGAAAAATATTCCCTTGTTCTACAGGTGGGCGCCTGATTACTAATACTTAAAATTTTGAAAAATATTCGCTTGTTCTACAGGTGAACGCCTGATTACAAAAACTTGAAATTTCGAAAAATATTCGTTTGTTCTACAGGTGGGCGTGTGATTACAGAAACTTGAAATTTTAAAAAATATTCTCTTGTTCTACAGGTGGGTGCCTGATTTCTAAAACTAAAAATTCTAAAAAATATTCTCTTATTCTACAGGTGAGCGCCTGATTGCAAAACATATATTCTAAAAAATATTCTCTTGTTCTACAGGTATGCGCCTGATTGTCAAAACTTAAAATTTGAAAAATATTCCCTAGTTCTACAGGTGGGCGCCTGATTACCAAGACTTGAAGTTTGAAACATATTCCCTTGTTCTACAGGTGGGTGCGTGATTTTCTAAACTTAAAATCATTACAAATATTCCCTTGTTCTACAGGTGGGCGCTTGATTACAAAAACTTAAAATTTTTAAATATTTCCCTTGTTCTACAGGTGCGCGTCTGATTACTAAAACTTGAAATTTTGAAAAGTATTCCCTTGTTCTACAGGTGGGCGCCTGATTACAAAAACATGAAATTTTGAAAAATATTCACTTGTTCTACAGGTGGGTGCCGGATTACAAAAACATAAAATTAGGAGAAATATGTTGGAAATCATGTATATCTATGATGTGTGCGCTTTGGTTGTATGAGCATGATTTTCAGGTATAGGTTTTGATGAATGACAAACAATGAAGTCAAGCGTCAAACAACGATATAATATGACAAACTATCAAATGGCGAGAAGCATATTGATGACGGGATTGCATAGACAAGCCAAGTCGAGCCAAAGAGTTCAAGACCAAAGACCCAAGACGAAGGTCGTTAGTTAGAACCAATGTAAGAACAACGTTTAAGTTATCTTATCTTTTGGCTCAACATTAGGTCATCATATATATGCATAAAATCATTTTATTAAAGTAAATCATTTTATTAAATCATATATATCATAAATATTTTTAATATACTTCAAACAAAATGATTTTAACGTTTTCATTTTTAACCAAAATGGGTGTTGAAGTAAGTTTTCAATTCTAGTATACACAGTGTATATCAAGTGTATATAAATGGTATATAATAGATCCGTTGCTAGTTTTGAACACTGGAACAACATAATCGATTATATGTACACAATCAATTATATGAAGTCAACAATCGATTGTCTACTTTTAACAATCGATTATTTTGAGACAGTGTGCAACCAAAGTTTTTAAATATCAAAACAATCGATTGTCTTTGTCCCACAATCGATTATCTTCTGACTGTTCCCACAGAATCCTAAATTGATTTTTGAACGTTGAAGAACAATCGATTATTCAGTTTTAACAATAGATTGTTTAGCCTAAAATCAGGAATCTGTTTTTTGAACGTTGGTCAGACAATCGATTGTCACCTCCAAACAATCGATTGTTGAAGCACAGAATCAGGGATTTTATTTGTCAATTAAGCAACGGGCAGCACCACTTTTTCACCTATAAAAAGAGGTCTTTTGATCTGATTTTAAACACACAACTCCTGCATATATTGATATACATATTGATCATTTTCAAGCATCATTTTAGAGCTTTTGTTGAGCCATTTGATAGACAACTTTGTGTTGTTCATAGAGCTTTTTGTATCTCTTTATCCACTCTATTGAGAGAGTATTTGTTGTAAGAGAGAGTTGTTTGAGAAGAACATAACTTCTCATTTGTCGGGTTTGCTAAGTACCCAAAGTCATAGTGGTTGAAGTCTTGGGGTGAGGTATCCTCAAGCAAGTGAAGTCTTAAGGTGCGGTATCCTTGAGCAACTGTAACGGTTTGTTAAGCACCCGTAAGCTTGACGAAGATAGTGGAATCTCGAGAGAGTCTCTCGCTGACTGGACTAGCCATTGGTTGTGGTGAATCAGGATAAAATACGGTGTGTTCTTTCTTGATTATTTCAATTACCGTATTTACTTATTCCTGCAATTTTAAATTCCGCAATATTTCAATATTCTCGTGCCTCACTATTCACCCCCCCTAGTGAACGGCATAAATACTAACAATTGGTATCAGAGCCTAACTCTCTGAAAGCCTTAACCGGTTGAGAGCAATATATATTTTTCTGTTGAGAATATTGAACGCAGGAACGATGGATGAAGGACAATCCACCACTTGCCCTCCACTATTTGACGGAACAAACTATACATATTTGAAAGAGCGGATGAGCATCTTCCTCAAAGCAAACAGTTTTCGTTTGTGGCAAATAATCAAAAACGGTGAACCAATACCAACAAAGAAAGTTGGAGAGACCACGGTTCCAAAATCCGAAGATGAATATGATGCCGAGGATATCAAGAAAGTTGAAAATAATGCAAGGGCCATCCATGTATTATATTGTGGTGAATCCGGATGACTATAGGAAAATCTCGTGCTGCACAACCGCCAAGGAGATGTGGGACAAACTCGAGATCATTTATGAAGGTACGCCTCAAGTCCGAGAATCTAAAATTGATTTTCTAACACATAAATACGAAATCTTTAAAATGGAGAAGGAACCCATTGGTGTTATGTTTGAACGATTTTTAAAAATCGTCAACGATCTACATGCTCTCGGGAAAGTTTACACGAACAAAGATCTTGTTCGAAAAGTCCTACGGAGTCTCACTCCCGAATGGCGTTCCAAAACCAATGCCATCCAAGAGTCAATGGAATTCACGAATATCACAATTGATGGACTAAGAGGTAACCTCGAAACTTATGATAGCACAATTCTCAATCCTCATCTTAGAAGTAATTCGAATTTTGCCTTCAAAGCCTCATCCTCTAAAAGAGAAGAGGTAAGTGATTTGAAAAGGGATAATATTTCCAATGATATAATTGAAAAGTTTTGTAAGAAGGACAAGTAAAAGAAGAAACACCATAGGCGAGTATCACTGCACTCGGACAGCTCGGGCGATGAAGCCGCCGCATTATGTCTCATGGCAAACGACGAAGAAGAGGTAAGTACTTCTAACTCTCACTCGTTTGAAGAATTACAAAATGCCTATGATGAATTGTATGGTGAATTTGTTAATGCTTCCAAAACGATAAAAGATTTGAAGAAAACACTTTCTTTGCAGAAAATACTTTCTTTGCAAGAAACAGATTTTCAGAAAACACTTTCTTTACAAGAAAAAGATTTTGAAAAATCCTCTTCTTTGAAAGAAATAGTTTTTGAAAAATTGACTAATGAAAATGGTGTTCTTAAAAATAAAATTGAAGTTTCAGAAAAAGAAAATAATTTTTTGGAAAATGACATTGTTGATTTCAAAAATAAAATCAAGGAATTGAATGACGCTTCTTCTATTGATAAATGTTCTAACAGTTCCTCTTGTAGTTCTTTAAAATTAGAGAACATAGAACTTAGGAACGCACTAGAAAAACGTAGTGTTGATAGTCCTAAAATTGAAGAGAATAAAAAGAATATAAGTAATGAGGTTGGTCCATCTAGAAACAATTCTAGGAATTTTATGAATGACTCTAGAAGGAATAATTTCAGACCACCTAGACACAATTCTATGATGTTTATAAATGAGTCTAGAATAAATGATTTTAGACCACCTAGAAATGATTCTAGGAAATTCAACGGTTCTAGGGGGAACAACTTTAGATCACCTAGAACGCATTTGGCTCAACCTAGACATATGCATAATCCTAATGTTATATGTCACTATTGTAATCGGGTAGGACACATTGCACCCGTTTGTTTTGCTAAACATAGAGATTTATGTGTTGATTATAATTGTTATTATCCTAACCCCCAAGGACCCAAAAGAAGTTGGGTACCAAAAACCTATTTTTAGGTTCTTTTTGCAGGTGTGCTTGAAGACTACAATATTGTAGTGGATGCACCAAGCACGAAACCTTAATGCATTAAGGGGGAACGTCGGTTAGTTATCGTATTTTGAATAAAAACGCAATGAGTTGATATGTGCAAATAATCTATATCAGTTTTGGTTGATACATGCTTTAACAAGCTTTATTTCTGAATAACAATTAGTATCAATTGATTTTATAATAAATGATTGATTCATGTTTTGATGAACTTTCTTAGTTTAAAGTAACAATTGGCATTGTTGAGAAAAATGACCGTTATCATTAGTATGCCATTTACTAATATTTGATATGATCTTGTTTATAACGATTGGTATCGTCAATGGTTTAAAATTTTTTGGTATAGTCTTTTTGCTAATGCCAAAAGGGGGAAGAATATGGGCGATATGCATGCCTTAATTGAGGGGGAATATTCAATTAAGGGGGAATTATATTGAATTGATTATATTGAATTGGTTGCATAAATTGTATGTTGAGATATAGCATGAATTTAGGGGGAATTCAATTTGAATTGATTATATTGAATTGGTTGCATAAATTGTATGTTGAGATATAGCATGAATTTAGGGGGAATTCAATATGCATATCTTCCGTTGTTTGTCATTATCAAAAAGGGGGAAATTGTTGGAAATCATGTATATCTATGATGTGTGCGCTTTGGTTGTATGAGCATGATTTTCAGGTATAGGTTTTGATGAATGACAAACAATGAAGTCAAGCGTCAAACAACGATATAATATGACAAACTATCAAATGGCGAGAAACATATTGATGACGGGATTGCATAGACAAGCCAAGTCGAGCCAAAGAGTTCAAGACCAAAGACCCAAGACGAAGGTCGTTAGTTAGAACCAATGTAAGAACAACGTTTAAGTTATCTTATCTTTTGGCTCAACATTAGGTCATCATATATATGCATAAAATCATTTTATTAAAGTAAATCATTTTATTAAATCATATATATCATAAATATTTTTAATATACTTCAAACAAAATGATTTTAACGTTTTCATTTTTAACCAAAATGGGTGTTGAAGTAAGTTTTCAATTCTAGTATACACAGTGTATATCAAGTGTATATAAATGGTATATAATAGATCCGTTGCTAGTTTTGAACACTGGAACAACATAATCGATTATATGTACACAATCAATTATATGAAGTCAACAATCGATTGTCTACTTTTAACAATCGATTATTTTGAGACAGTGTGCAACCGAAGTTTTTAAATATCAAAACAATCGATTGTCTTTGTCCCACAATCGATTATCTTCTGACTGTTCCCACAGAATCCTAAATTGATTTTTGAACGTTGAAGAACAATCGATTATTAAGTTTTAACAATAGATTGTTTAGCCTAAAATCAGGAATCTGTTTTTTGAACGTTGGTCAGACAATCGATTGTCACCTCCAAACAATCGATTGTTGAAGCACAGAATCAAGGATTTTATTTA
This sequence comes from Nicotiana benthamiana, assembly GCA_034376525.1. NCBI lineage: Eukaryota > Viridiplantae > Streptophyta > Magnoliopsida > Solanales > Solanaceae > Nicotiana > Nicotiana benthamiana. Next base: position 67,204,029 of record CM067332.1, read on the forward strand.
TCAATTAAGCAACGGTCAGCACCACTTTTTCACCTATAAAAAGAGGTCTTTTGAGCTGATTTTAAACACACAACTCCTGCATATATTGATATACATATTGATCATTTTCAAGCATCATTTTAGAGCTTTTTTTGAGCCATTTGATAGACAACTTTGTGTTGTTCATAGAGCTTATTTTGTATCTCTTTATCCACTCTATTGAGAGAGTATTTGTTGTAAGAGAGAGTTGTTTGAGAAGAACATAACTTCTCATTTGTCGGGTTTACTAAGTACCCAAAGTCTTAGTGGTTAAAGGCTTGGGGTGAGGTATCCTCAAGCTAGTGAAGTCTTAAGGTGCGGTATCCTTGAGCAACTGTAACGTTTTGTTAAGAACCCGTAAGCTTGACGAAGATAGTGGAATCTCGAGAGAGTCTCTCGGGGACTGGACTAGCCACGGGTTGTGGTGAACCAGGATAAAATACGGTGTGTTCTTTCTTGATTATTTCAATTACCGTATTTACTTATTCCTGCAATTTTAAATTCCGCAATATTTCAATATTCTCGTGCCTCACTATTCACCCCCCCCTCTAGTGAACGGCATAAATACTAACAAAATATACCTTTGTTCTACAGGTGGACACCTGATTACAAAAACATGATTTTGGAACATATTCCCTTGTTCTACAGGTGAGTGCCTAATTTGCTAAACAGAAAATCTTAACAAATATTCCCTTATTCTACAGGAAGGCTCTTGGTTACAAAAACTTAATATTTTGAAAAATATTCCCTTGTTCTACAGGTGCGCGCCTGATTACTAATACTTGAAACTTAGAAAAGTATTCCCTAATACTACAGGTGGGCGCCTGATTTCAAAAACATGAAATTTTGAAAAATATTCCCTTGGTCTACAGGTGGGTGCCTGATTACAAAAACATAAAATTTTGAGAAATATTCTCTTGTTCTACAGGTGGGCGCCTGATTGCCAAAACTTAAAATTTGAAAAATATTCTCTTATTCTACACGTGGGCTCCTGATTACCAAGACTTGAATTTCGAAGAAAATTTCGTTTGTTCTACCGGTGGGCGCCTGATTACTAAGACTTGAAATTTTGAAAAATATTTTCTTGTTCTATAGGTGGGCGCTTTATTGCAAAAACTTGAATTTTGAAAAATATTCCCTTGTTCTACCAGTGGGCGCCAGATTACCAAGGCTTGAATTTTGAAAAATATTCCATTGCTCTACAGGTGGGCGCATGATTACTAAAACTTGAAATTTTAAAAATTATTCCCTTGGTTTAAAGGTGGGCGCCTGACTACCAAAACTTAAAATTTTAAAAATATTCCTTTGTTCAATAGGTGGGCGCGTGGTTACTAAAACTTGAAATTTTGAAAATATTCCCTTGTTCTATAGGTGGGCGCTTGATTACTAAAACTTGAAATTTTGAAAATACTCCCTTGTTCTACAGGTGGGCGCCTGACTACTAGAACTTGAATTTTTGAAAAATATTAATATTTCCTTGTTCTACAGGTGGACGCCTAATTACAAAAACTTGAAAATTTGAAAAATATACTTTTGTTCTACAGGTGGGCGTCTGATTATAGAAACTTGAAATTATAAAAAATATTCTCTTATTCGACAGGTGGGCGCCTGATTTCTAAAACTTAATATTCTAAAAAATATTCTCTTGTTCTACAGGTGGGCGCCTGATTGCAAAACTTAAAATTATAAAAAATATTCTCTTGTTCTACAGGTGTGCGCCTGATTGTCAAAACTTAAAATTTGAAAAATATTCCCTTGTTCTACAGGTGGGCGCCTGATTTCCAAGACTTATATTTTGAAAAATTATTCCCTTTGTTCTACATGTGGGCACCTGATTACAAAAACATGACTTTGAAACATATTCCCTTGTTCTACAGGTGGGTGCCTGATTTTCTAAACTTAAAATCTTAACAAATATTCCCTTATTCTACATGTGGGCGCTTGATTACAAAAACTTAAAATTTTTAAAAATTTTCATTGCTCTACAGGTGCGCGCCTGATTACTAAAACATAAAATTTTGAAAAGTATTCCCTTGTTCTACAGGTGGGTTCCTGATTACAAAACCTTGAAATTTTGAAAAATATTCACTTGTTCTACAGGTGGGTGCCTGATTACAAAAAAATAAAATTTGGAGAAATATTCCCTTGTTCTGCAGGTTGGCGCCTGATTGCCAAAACTTGAAATTTGAAAAATATTCCCTTGTTCTACAGGTGGGCGCCTGATTACAAAAACTTGATATTTTGAAAAATATTCCCTTGTTCTATAGGTGGGTGCCTAATTACAAAATTTTAAATTTTTTAGAAATATTCCCTTGTTCTACAAGTAGACGCCTGATTGCCAAAACTTGAAATATTGAACAATATTTCCTTGTTCTATAGGTGGACGCCTGATTGCAAAAACTTGAAATCTGAAATTCCCTTGTTCTACAGGTGGGCGCCTTATTATTAAAACTTAAAATTTTTAAAGAATATTTCCTTGTTTTACAAGTGGGCTCCTGACTACCAAAACTTAAAATTCTTAAAATATTCCCATGTTCTACAGGTGGCCGCCTGATTATGAAATCTTGAAATTTTGAAAAATATTTCCTTGTTCTATAAGTGTGCGCCTGATTGCAAAAACTTGAATTTTGAAAAATATTCCCTTGTTCTACCAGTGAGCGCCTGATTAGCAAGTCTTGAAGTTTGAAAAGTATTCCTTTGTTCAATAGGTGGGCGCCTGATTACTAAAACTTGAAATTTCTAAAAAATATTCCTTTTTTTTTACAGGTGGGTGCCTAACTACCACAACTTATAATTTTGAAAATACTCCATTGTTCTACAAGTGGGCGCCTGATTACTAATACTTGAAATTTTATAAATATTCCCTTGTTCTACAAGTGGGCGCCTGATTTCTAAAACTTAAAATTTTGAAAAATATTCCCTTGTTCTACAGGTGGGCGTCTGATTACAGAAACTTAAAATTTTGAAGAATATTCCCTTGTTCTACTGGTGAGCGCCTGATTAGTAAGACATGAAATTTTGAAAATATTTTCTTGTTCTATTGGTGGGACCTTTATTGCAAAAACTTGAATTTTGAAAAATATTCCATTGTTCTACCAGTGGGCGCCTGATTACCAAGGCTTGAATTTTGAAAAATATTCCTTTGTTCTACAGGTGGGCGCCTGATTACTAAAACTTGAAATTTAAAAAAAATATTCCCTTGTATTACAGGTGGGCGCCTGACTACCAAAACTTAAAATTTTGAAAATATTCCTTTGTTCTACAAGTGGGCTACTGACTAACAAAACTTAAAATTTTGAAAATATTCCCTTGTTCTACAGGTGGGCGCCTGATTACTAAAACTTGAAATTTTGAAAATATTCCCTTGTTCTATAGGTGGGCGCCTAATTACAAAAACTTGAAATTTTGAAAAATATTCACTTGTTCTACATGTGGGTGCCGAATTACAAAAACATAAAATTTGGAGAAGTATTCCTTTGTTCTACAGGTGGACACCTGATTACAAAAACATGACTTTGGAATATATTCCCTTGTTTTACAGGTGAGTGCCTAATTTTCTAAACTTAAAATCTTAACAAATATTCCCTAATTCTACAGGTGGGCGCTTGATTACATAAACTTAAAATTTTAAAAAATATTCCCTTTTTCTACAGGTGCGCGCCTGATTACTAAAACTTGAAATTTTGAAAAGTATTCCCTTATACTACAGGTGGGCGCCTGATTTCAAAAACTTGAAATTTTGAAAAATATTCCCTTGGTCTACAGGTGGGTACCTGATTACAAAAACATAAAATTTTGAGAAATATTCCCTTGTTCTACAGGTGGGCGCCTGATTGCCAAAACTTAAAATTTGAAAAATATTCCCTTGTTCTACACGTGCGCTCCTAATTACCAAGACTTGGATTTCGAAGAATATTCCTTTGTTCTACCGGTGAACGCCTGATAACTAAGACTTGAAATTTTGAAAAATATTCGCTTGTTCTATAGGGGGCGCTTTATTGCAAAAACTTGAATTTTGAAAAATATTTCCTTGTTCTACCAGTGGGCGCCTGATTAACAAGGCTTGACTTTTGAGAAATATTCCTTTGTTCTACAGGTGGGCGCCTGATTACTAAAACATGAAATTTCAAAAAATATTCCCTTCTTTTGCAGGCGGGCGCCTGAGTACCAAAACTTAAAATTTTGAAAATACTCCTTTGTTCTACAGGTGGGCTACTGACTAACAAAACATAAACTTTTGAAAATATTCCCTTGTTCTACAGGTGGGCGCCTGATTACAAAAACTTGAAAATTTGAAATTATTCCCTTGTTCTATATGTATGCGCTTGATTACTAAAACTTGAAATTTTGAAAATATTCCCTTGTTCTACAGGTGGGCGCCTGATTACTAAAACTTGAAAATTTTCAAAATATTCCCTTGTTCTACACGTGGGCGCCTGATTACTAAAACTTAAAATTTTGAAAAATATTTCCTTGTTCTGCAGGTGGACGCCTGATTACAAAGACTTGAAATATATTCTTTTGTTCTACAGGTGGGCGTCTGATTATAGAAACTTGAAATTTTAAAAAATATTCTCTTATTCTACAGGTGGGCGCCTGATTTCTAAAACTTATAATTCTAAAAAATATTCTCTTGTTCTACAGGTGGGCGCCTGATAGCAAAACTTAAAATTATAAATAATATTCTCTTGTTCTACAGGTGAGCGCCTGATTGTCAAAACTTAAAATTTGAAAAATATTCTCTTGTTCTACAGGTGGGCGCCTGATTACCAAGACTTGAGTTTTGAAAAATTATTCCCTTTGTTCTACATGTGGGTACCTGATTACAAAAACATGACTTTAACATATTCCCTTGTTCTAAAGGTGGGTGCCTGATTTTCTAAACTTAAAATCTTAACAAATATTCCCTTGTTCTACAGGTGGGCTCTTGATTACAAAAACATAAAATTTATAAAATTTCCATTGTCCTACAGGTGCGCGCCTGGTAACTAAAACTTGAAATTTTGAAAAATATTCACTTGTTCTACACGTGGGCGCCTGATTACTAAAACTTAAATTTTTAAAAATATTCCCTTGTTCTACTGGTGGTTGCCTGATTACAACAGGTGGGCGTCTGATTACAGAAACTTGAAATTTTAAAAAATATTCTCTTTTTCTACAGGTGGGCGCATGATTTCTAAAACTTATAATTCTAAAAAATATTCTCTTGTTTTACAGGTGGGCGCCTGATTGCAAAACTTAAAATTATAAAAAATATTCTCTTGTTCTAGAGGTGTGCGCCTGATTGTCAAAAATTATAATTTGAAAAATATTCCCTTGTTCTACATGTGGGCGCCTGATTACCAAGACTTGAATTTTGATAAAGTATTCCCTTTTTTCTACATGTGGGCACCTGATTACAAAAACATGTCTTTGAAATATTCCCTTGTTCTACATATGGGTCCCTGATTTTCTAAACTTAAAATCTTAATAAATATTCCCTTGTTCTACAGGTGGTGATTACAAAAACTTAAAATTTTTAAATATTTCCCTTGTTCTACAGGTGCGCGCCTGATTACTGAAATTTGAAATTTTGAAAAGTATTCCCTTGTTCTATAGGTGTGCGCCTGATTACAATAACTTGAAAATTTAAAAAATATTCCCTTGTTCTACAGGTGGGTGCCTGATTACAAAAACATAAAATTTGGAGAAATATTCCCTTGTTCTACAGGTGGGGGCGCCTGATTGCCAAAACTTGAAATTTTGAAAAATATTCCCTTGTTCTATAGGTGGGTGCCTAAGTACAAAATTTTAAATTTTTTAGAAATATTCCCTTGTTCTACAAGTGGGCGCCTGATTGCAAAAACTTGAAATTTTGAACAATATTTCCTTGTTCTATAGGTGGGCGCCTGATTGCGAAAACTTGAAATCTGAAAAATATTCCCTTGTTCTACAGGTGGACGCCTTATTACTAAAACTTAAAATTTTAAAAGAATATTCCCATGTTTTACATGTGGGCTCCTGACTACCAAAACATTAAAATTTGAAAATATTCCCATGTTCTACAGGTGGCCACCTGATTACTAAATCTTGAAATTTTGAAAAATATTTCCTTGTTCTATAGGTGTGCGCCTGATTGCAAAAAAATTGAATTTTGAAAAATATTCCATTGTTCGACCAGTGAGCGCCTGATTACCAAGTCTTGAATTTTGAAAAGTATTCGTTTGTTCTATCAGTGGGCGCCTGATTACTAAAATTTGAAATTTATAAAAAATATTCCCTTGATTTACAGGTGGGTGCCTAACTACCAAAACTTAAAATTTTGATAATATTCCCTTGTTCTACAGGTGGGCGCCTGATTACTAATACTTGAAATTTTGAAAATATTCCCTTGTTCTACAAGTGGGCGCCTGATTTCAAAAACATAAAATTTTGAAAAATATTCCCTTGTTCAACAGGTGGACGTTTGATTACAGACACTTAAAATTTTGAAAAATATTCCCTTGTTCTACAGGTGGGCGCCTGATTTCTAAGACATAAAATTCTATAAAATAATCTCTTGTTCTACATGTGGGCGCCTGATTGTAAAACTTAAAATTCTAAAAAATATTCTCTTATTCTACAGGTGGGCGCCTGATTGTCAAAACTCAAATTTGAAAAATATTCCCTTGTTTTATAGGTGGGCGCCTAATTACCAAGACTTGAATTTTGAAAAACTATTCCCTTGTTCTACAGGTGGATACCTGATTACAAAAACATGTCCTTGGAACATATTCCCTTGTTCTACAGGTGGGTGCCTGATTTTCTAAATTAAAATCATAACAAATATTCCTTATTCTACAGGTGGGCGCTTGATTACAATAACTTAAAATCTTGAAAAATATTCCCTTGTTCTATAGGTGCACGCCTGATTACTAAAACTTGAAATTTTGAAAAGTATTCCCTTATACTACAGGTGGGCGCCTGATTAAAAAAACTTGAAATTTTGTAAAGTATTCCCTTGGTCAACAGGCGGGTGCCTGATTACAAAAACATAAAATTTTTAGAAATATTCCCTTGTTCTACAGGTGGGCGCCTGATTGCCAAAACTTAAAATTTGATAAAAAATTTTCCTTGTTCTACACATGGGCTCTTGATTGCAAACTTGAATTTTGAAAAATATTCCCGTGTGCTACAGGTGGGCGCCTGATTACCAAGACTTGAATTTTGAAGAATATTCCCTTGTTCTACAGGTAGGCGCCTGATTACTAAGACTTGAAATTTTGAAAAATATTTGCTTGTTCTATAAGTGGGCGCTTGATTGCAAAAACTTGAAATTTGAAAAATATTTCCTTGTTCTACCAGTGGGCACCTGATTACCAATGCTTGAATTTGGAAAAATATTCCTTTGTTCTACAGGTGGACGCCTGATTACTAAAACTTGAAATTTTATAAAAAATATTCCCTTGTTTTACAGGTGGGCGCGTGACTACCAAAACATATAATTTTGAAAATATTCCCTTGTTCTACAGGTGGGCGCCTGACTAACAAAACTTAAACTTTTGAAAATATTTCCTTGTTCTACAGGTGGGCGCCTGATTACTATTACTTGAAATTTTGAAAATATTCCATTTTTCTATAGGTGAGCGCCTCATTACTAAAACTTGAAATTTTGAAAATATTCGCTTGTTCTACAGGTGGGCGCCTGATTACTAATACTTGAAATTTTGAAAAATATTCCCTTGTTCTACAGGTGGGCGCCTGATTACCAAAACTTAAAATTTTTAAAAATATTCCCTTGTTCTACAGGTGGACGCATGATTAAAAAAACTTGAAAGTTTGAAAAATATTCTTTTGTTCTACAGGTGGGCGTCTGATTACAGAAACTTGAAATTTTAAAAAATATTCTCTTGTTCTACAGGTGGGCGCCAGATTTCTAACACTTAAAATTCTAAAAAATATTCTCTTGTTCTACAGGTGGGCGCCTGATTGCAAAACTTAAAACTCATAAATATATTCTCTTGTTCTTCAGGTGTGTGCCTGATTGTCAAAACTTAAAATTTAAAAAATATTCCCTTGTTCTACAGGTAGGCGTCTGATTACCAAGACTTGAATTTTGAAAAATTATTCCCTTGTTGTACATGTGGGCATCTGATTACAAAAACATGCCTTTGAAGCATATTCCCTTGTTCTACAGGTCGGTGTTTGATTTTCTAAACTTAAAATCTTAACAAATATTCCCTTGTTCTACAGGTGGACGCTTGATTACAAAAACTTAAAATTTTTTAAAAATATTCCCTTGTTCTACAGGTGCGCGCCTCATTACTAAAACTTGAAAATTTGAAAATATTCCCTTGTTCACAGGTGGATGCCTGATTACTAAAACTTGAAATTTTGATAAATATTCCCTTGTTCTTCAAGTGTGCGCCTGATTTCTAAAACTTAAAATGTTGAAAATTATTCCCTTATTCTACAAGTGGGCGCCTGATTACAAAAACATAAAATTTGGAGAAATATTCCCTTGTTCAACAGGTGGGCGCCTGATTGCCAAAACTTGAAATTTTAAAAATATTCCCTTGTTCTACAGGTGGGCGCCTGATTAAAAAGTTTTAAAATTTTTTGAAATATTCCCTTGTTCTACAAGTGGGCACCTGATTGCCAAAACTTTAAATTTTGAACAATATTTCCTTGTTCTATAGGTGGGCGCCTGATTGCAAAAACTTGAAATTTGAAAAATATTCCTTTGTTCTACAGGTGGGCGCCTTATTACTAAAACTTTAAATTTTTAAAAAATATTCCCTTGTTTTACAGGTGGGCTCCTGACTACCTAAACTTAAAATTTTGAAACTATTCCCATGCTCTACAAGTAGCCACCTGATTACTAAAACATGAAAATTTGAAAATATTCCCATGTTCACAGGTGGATGCCTGATTACTAAAACTTGAAATTTTGATAAATATTCCCTTGTTCTACAAGTGGGCGCCTGATTTCTAAAACTTAAAATTTTAAAAATTATTCCATTGTTCTACAAGTGGGCCCCTGATTACAAAAACATAAAATTTGGAGAAATATTCCCTTGTTCTACAGGTTGGCGCTTGATTTCTACAGGTGGGCGCCTTATTTCTACAGGTGGGCGCCTGATTACAAAAACTTGAAAGTTATAAAAATATTCCCTTATTCTATAGGTGGGTGCCTGATTACAAAATTTTAAAATTTTTAGAAATATTCCCTTGTTCTACAAATGGGCGCCTGATTGCCAAAACTTGAAATTTTGAACAATATTTCCTTGTTCTAAAGGTGGGCGCCTGATTGCAAAAACTTGAAATCTGAAAAATATTCCTTATTCTACAGTTAGGCGCCTTATTACTAAAACTTCAAATTTTAAAAGAATATTCCCTTGTTTTACAGGTGGGCTCAAGACTACCAAAACTTAAAATTTTGAAAATATTCCCATGTTCTACAGGTGGCCGCCTGATTACTAAATCTTGAAATTTTGAAAAATATTTCCTTGTTCTATAGGTGTGCGCCTGATTGCAAAAAATTTAATTTTGAAAAATATTCCCTTGTTCTACCAGTGAGCGCCTGATTACCAAGTCTTGAATTTTGAAAAGTATTCCTTTGTTCTATAGGTGGGCGCCCGATTACTAAAACTTGAAATTTGTAAAAAATATTCCCTTGTTTTACAGGTGGATGCCTAACTACCAAAACTTAAAATTTTGAAAATATTCCCTTGTTCTACAGGTGGGCACCTCATTACTAATACTTGAAATTTTGAAAATATTCCCTTGTTCTACAAGTGTGCGCCTGATTTCAAAAACTTAAAATTTTGAAAAATATTCCCTTGTTCTACAGGTGGCCGTCTGATTACAGAAACTCAAAATTTTGAAAAATATTCCCTTGTTCTACAGGTGGGCGCCTGATTTCTAAAACTTAAAATTCTATAAAATAATCTCTTGTTCTTTATGTGGGCGCCTGATTGTAAAACTTAAGATTCTAAAAAATATTCTCGTATTCTACAGGTGGGCGCCTGATTGTCAAAACTCAAATTTGAAAAATATTCCCTTATTTTACAGGTGGGCGCCTAATTACCAAGACATGAATTCTGAAAAACTATTCCCTTGTTCTACAGGTGGATACCTGATTACAAAAACATGACTTTGAAACATATTCCCTTGTTCTACAGGTGGGTGCCTGATTTTCTAAACTTAAAACCATAACAACTATTCCTTATTCTACAGGTGTGCGCTTGAATACAAAAACTTAAAATTTTGAAAAATATTCCCTTGTTCTACAGGTGCGCGCTTGATTACTAAAACCTAAAATTTTGAAAAGTATTCCCTTATACTACAGGTGGGCGCCGATTACAACAACTTGAAATTTTGAAAAATATTCCCTTGGTCTACAGGTGGGTGCCTGATTACAAAAACATAAAATTTTGAGAAATATTTCCTTGTTTTACAGGTGGACGCCTGATTGCCAAAACTTAAAATTTGATAAAAATTTTTCCTTGTTCTACACGTGGGCTCCTGATTGCAAACTTGAATTTTGAAAAATATTCCCTTGTTCTACATGTGGGCACCTGATTACCAAGACTTGAATTTTGAAGAATATTCCCTTGTTCTATAGGTGGGCGCCTGATTATTAAGACTTGAAATTTGAAAAAAATTTGCTTGTTCTATTGGTGGGCTCTTGATTGCAAAAACTTGAAATTTGAATAATATTTCCTTATTCTACCAGTGGGCGCCTGATTACCGATGCTTGAATTTGGAAAAATATTCCTTTGTTCTACAGGTGGGCGCCTGATTACTAAAACTTGAAATTTTATAAAAAATATTCCCTTGTTTTACAGGTGGGTGCCTGACTACCAAAACTTAAAATTTTGAAAATATTCCCTTGTTCTACAGGTGGGCGCATGACTAACAAAACTTAAACTTTTGAAAATATTCCCTTATTCTACAGGTGGCCGCCTGATTACTAAAACTTGAAAATTTGAAAATATTCCATTGTTCTATAGGTGAGCGGCTGATTCTTAAGACTTGAAATTTTGAAAATATTCCCTTGTTCAATAGGTGGGCGCCTGATTACTAATACTTGAAATTTTGAAAAATATTCCCTTGTTCTACAGGTGGGCGCCTGATTACTAAAACTTAGAATTTTGAAAAATATTACCTTGTTCTACAGGTGTGCGCCTGATTGTCAAAACTTAAAATTTGAAAAATATTCCCTTGTTCGAGAGGTGGGCGCCTGATTACCAAGACATGAATTTTGCAAAATTATTCCCTTGTTCTACATGCGGGCAACTGATTACAAAAACATGACTTTGAAGCATATTCCCTTGTTCTACAGGAGGGTGCTTGATTTTCTAAACCTAAAATCATAACAAATATTCCCTTGTTCTACAGGTGGACGCTTGATTACAAAAACTTAAAATTTTTAAAAATATTCCCTTGTTCTACAGGTGCACGCCTGATTACTAAAACTTGAAATTTTGAAAATATTCCCTTCTTCACAGGTGGATGCCTGATTACTTAAACTTGAAATTTTGATAAATATTCCCTTGTTCTACAAGTGGGCGCCTGATTTCAAAAACTTAAAATTTTGAAAATTATTCCCTTGTTCTACAAGTGGGTGCCTGATTACAAAAACATAAAATTTGGAGAAATATTCCTTTGTTCTACAGGTGGGCGCCTGATTGCCAAAACTTGAAATTTGAAATATATTCCCTTGTTTTACAGGTGGGCGCCTGATTACAAAAACTTGAAATTTTGAAAAATATTCCCTTGTTCTATAGGTGGGTTCCTGATTACAAAATTTTAAAATTTTAAGAAATATTCCCTTGTTCTACAAGTGGGCGCCTGATTTCCAAAACTTTAAATTTTGAACAATATTTCCTTGTTCTACAGGTGGGCACCTGATTGCAAAAACTTGAAATTTTGAAAATATTCCCTTGTTCTACAGGTGCGCGCCTTATTACTAAAACTTGAAATTTTAAAAAAATATTCCCTTGTTTTACAGGTGGGCTCCTGACTACTCTTAAAATTTTGAAAATATTCCCATGTTCTACAGGTGGTCGCGTGATTACTAAATCTTGAAATTTTGAAAATATTCCCTTGTTCTACCGGTGGATGGCTGATTACTAAAACTTGAAATTTTGAAAAATATTCCCTTGTTCTATAAGTGGGCGCTTGATTTCTAAAACTTAAACTTTTGAAAAACATTCCCTTGTTCTATAGGTGGGCGCCTGATTACTAAAACGTAAAATTTGAAAAATATTCCCTTGTTTTACAGGTTGGCATCTGAATATAGAATCTTGAAATTTTGAAAAATATTCCCTTGTTCTATAGTTGGGCGCCTGATTTCTAAAACTTAAAATTCTAAAAAATATTCTCTTGTTCTACAGGTGGGCGCCTGATTGCAAAACTTAAAATTTTGAAAAATATTCCCTTGTTCTACAGGTGGGTGCCTGACCTGCAAAATTGGTCCTGATAATTCTCAACTACTGACAATTTCAAGACTATGTTGTGTTTCTGAAAGGGTAATATTTAACACTATATATTGCTATGAGTTATATTTGATGGGGATCTGCTGGCGACTAATGATCAAAACTAACTCCCATTATCCAGGAGGGTCCTGAGAACTCTTATTTTGATGACAAAAAGGTGACAGGTCGGGGTTAGTATTTAGGGCTACATCCCACTATGGGGGGGGGGGGGGGAGGGGGTCCTAACAACTCTTGTTGACTCTTGCTGGGCAGTATCTAATCTAAGTCCCATTTTTCAGGAGGGTCCTAATGACTTTTCTTGACTCTTATCGACTCTAGCTGGGGAGATTTTGGCTCTAAGTTCCAGTTTTAAGGATGGTCCTGATGACCCTTATTGACTCTTATTGGGGAAATATCTAATCTAAGTCCCATTTTTCAGGAGGGTCTGATGACTCTTGCTAACTCAGCTGGGGAAATTTGAAAATTTTCCTCCAAATCCCATTTTTCAAGAGGGTCCTAATGACTCTTATCGACTCTTGGTGATTCTGGCTGGGGAGATTTTGGCTATAAGTCCCATTTTTCAGGAGGGTACTGATGATTCCTATCGATTCTTGTTGACTCTGGTTGGGGAAGTGTTTGGGTTTGACCATGCCACCCAACTGTTTGTGTTCTAAGCTAAGTCCCATTTTCCAGGAGAGTCCTGACAGCGCTAACTGAATCTTACCTTGACGTACAAGTCATTTCTGTGCCATTTGTTATCCATGATCACTCCTAACCTTGAAATGAGTCCCATTCTCCAAGAGGGTCCTGAGGGTTCCAACCTAAATGCCCATTCTAATTTCTGGTTGTTTATCCGACTCTTACTGGGGGAGGTGTTGACGCTTGCCTATGTTACTCGCACCTGTTTAAGTTTTAGACTGCATTTCATCTCACCTTCTATGTCTCTTTTAACTCTGAATTGTTCCCATTGGGGTTTTCTAGTTAAAGTTTATCCCCTTATGCTCTTTGCTAGGGAGGATGTTTATGACGGACTATGTCCCTTTTGAGTTTTAACCGAGTCCCACTTCCAAGTGGGCCCTGATATTTTGATCATACCTGCCATGTGCCTGTTTCCCCTGTGGATGGCCTCCATTAGGCTCTTCCGAAATTTTTCTACCCCTGTGTCAATCAAAGAAAACTTGTCAGTTTGAAAAGTGGTGGTTGGCTCGCAGCATTATTGTTGGAAGCGGCCTCCTTGTTGTCATGTTCCGTTGTGTTCAAATTTCCATGTTGATGATGAGTTGCCTGAGTTTGTTGGCTAACCCGAACCTTTACGGCTTTAATTTGCTCCCCATAATTGTGTTACATTTCTAACCTTTTTGCCAGAATCTTTGCGCCTTTCTTGAGATTGCCAAGTTAATGTATTGCGCCTATACCTTCACTCAGCTCCTCATCTTTGTGTTTCATTTCCGATCCTTTGATAAAATTCTCACATCCTTTCATGAGGTTACCCGACCAGTTTACGATACTCGGCTGACCCTTGCGACCTTCCCCATTCTCGTGTTGCATTTTTCATTTTCCATGGCAGCTTTGATTTTACCTTGAAAGAAATGACTTGCCTATTACCTAATCAATTTCTCTATTACCCTTATCGCAGAAAACACCCCTTCTCCATTTAGACCTCATATTCTCTATTTGTTGCATTGCTCATGAACTGACATCCTCCATACATTTGTGTCCCATATGAATCCTAAAGCACGTCCCTTGCCCACACTCCATGTATATGTTGTTTTTTTATTGACTTGAACCACTAGCCTTGACCTTGAGGTCTGTTGCTCCTTCACTTGTCATGATGATTGATTTTCATTTGAAGACCCTATTTTCCCCTTGACCAATCGCTTCGTTTGTAAACCTTAACCCAAAAAATACCTTTTCTCATTTGAACCCAATACCTTCTGTCTTTTGCATTATTCCTGAACCGACATCTGCCAAGCCCTTGTGTTTCACCTGATCCCTAAAGCATAACTACCAACCACATTGTATCTGATGTTCTTTCCTGACCCAAATCATTGGCTCTTACCTTGAGGTCTATTGTTCCATCGCTAGCCATGATAAGTTCGATTTCTTCTTGGAACACTTTTTCCCCGTTCACCCTTGCCCTTATTCTGTTGCATTGTCCATGAATTGATATATACCAAGCCTTTGTATTTCTGACGAATCCCAAAGCATATTGATTGTTACTAGCTCAATGTGTCTGTTGTTCTTTCCTGACTTATGTTGCTTTGATGTGACAAACAGTTCCCCTTTTGTGCAATTGGAAAGCTGGTGGTGGATTTTGAAGTCATTTCTCACTTGTTTTGACCCAACAGCCTCAAGAGGAGGGAATAAACAAGGCAAAAGGATCAAAGTAGAGGACAATTAATGAGATGATTCCTAACAAAAAACCTAGAAAGTAGAAGTCTATAAACTACGGGTATCCACTCTAATGTCCATGACATGAATGCGGCCTATTCTTTTAAGAAACTCTGATGTTCAACTTTTGTTATACCCCCCGGACCATGAAGCTGGGCTTCGATGCTCCAATTACCCAATCTGATTCTCAATCCTTATTCGACTTGTAGCGCCCAAAGGATTTTCACCATCAAGCCTCTCTCGTTTTGTTCTTTTCTCTCAACTTACAACCACCTCAAGGTGCCCCTGAGGGTTTTCACCAATGAGACTCTCTCCTTTTTCAATTTTTTTTCAGCTCCCATCGCCTTACGGTGCCCGTGAGGGTTTCCACCAATAAGACTCTCTCATTTTTATTATCTTTCCTACTTAGACCGGAGTGTGGCCCCTGACATGAATCACCTCTACTTGCTCAACTTAGCATCTCTTGAAGACTGATCAGAAGGTCTTCCTTTGGACTGTAACGTGGGCTTTTGGATAGGGTTAGAAACAAAGGGTATCAAAGGCACAAAACGATTTAAATGGGTTCAAAACTACAACTTTTAGAATCAAATTCTTACAACAACCACAACTTCTGCCCCAGTTTCTTGCTCGGGGACTTTTGAATTTTTATTTGATGAGACCGAACCATGAGGCTGCCTACGTATCCTTAGAAGGAACGGGGTCAAACGTAGTTCATACCGATTCCTTGTTTTTGTTGTTGTTTTTCTTCTCCTTTTTTCTTTCTGTTTTTCTTTCCTTCCTTTTCTTTTCTTTGTTTTGTTTTCTTTCTCTTTTCTTTTTCCTTTCCTCTTTTCTTTTTCTATTTTCTTTTCTTGTTTTCTTTTATTTTTCTTTTATTTTGTTTTCATTCTTTCCATTATTTCTGTTATTTTCCTTTCACTGCCTTCTCACACTTGCGTTTCTGTCTTTTGTTACTGATTTCGAAAGAGGGGTATGAAAGAAAATAATTAAAGCTGGAAAAGGTTAGAAAGGATAAAGTGTTTAGATAGCAGAACAAAATGCCTTCGTCATTTCAATCTTCAAGATATGCCAAAGAAAAGCAAGTACAATCAGACAAAGGAATCATACATAGTATCTCTTGACTGCATCAAAACTGATAGCCATTTCTACACATTTTCCTTTTCCCTCTTGTCAAATATAGTGCACCATTGGACAACACTCCAGCAACAACAAATGGTTCTGCCAGTATGGTAAACTAGCTTTTAGGATTTCTTCATGTTCTATCTGCCCGTGTTTCGGGCTTCAAAAGATCTCAAAGGGTCCAAATATGTTCTTATTTCCCTCAAGTGTCTCTATTTCCTTATGAGTAATCTTTTATGACCAGGCCTAGGGTTATGCATGTATTTCATGTCATTAAAGACAACAGGGAAAAGAATTGTAAAAAGAAAATAAAACAAAACCGAATGACTAGAAATAACGAAAAGTAAAATATTGCATTAGACAGATGGCGAAAGACCTTGGACAACAAAACAAGTAAAAAGACTAGGGTTAGAACCCTGGAACAAACCTAGACGACACTAAACAAAACTAGGAAAAATAAAAAGATAAAATGGTTTGAATCACGAGACAATATCCGGATTACAACCCTGAAAATAACCCGGACAACAGAAATAACAACAAAATAAACCACAAACTTCTCTCTGACTGACCAAAAAATGGAGCGTCTTCCCAATTACCCATCACGACATATTAGCCACTGGGTTCCATATCAATAACACTAGGCACTTCACAAGCCTTCGTCACATTGTGCTTAACAGATTGCTTTTGGGTTCTTTTCGCCAACTCGTTCGGAAGATCCACCTCCAATATAGCCGAAAACTTAGCAGCACCCCTACCTTTGAGGCTCTCAGAAGAACTCTCACATCCCAACATGTGCATCTCATAATGCACAGGCGACGGAATTTTGCTAGTGTCCGCTGCATCTGGATTTTGCACGTCAATGTCACCTGCATCAATAAGGTTTTGAATTGCTTTCTTTAGACTCCAGCACTTTTCTGTGTCATGCCCTGGGGCATCTGAGTAATATGTGAACCTTTGAGAAACATCAAACTTCTTTGACAGAGGGCTTGGCATTTTTATCTGAATCGGCTTCAACATGTCCAACTGCTTCAAACTTTGGAACAAGCTGGCATATGATACTCCAATAGGGGTGAAAGCCTTTTCTTTTTTCAGAAGCCTCTCATTCTTACATGCTTGGCTGGGCTGGAAACCTGATCCAGGAGGTTTTCGGTATGCTCGTGGGGGTGGATAATAATTCTGTGGAGCTGAGTATGGGGAAAGCAATGTACAATTTTTTGAGTTCTGCGGGGAGAAGCGACGATGGGGAGGATCATCTGGTACGTAAGGATATCCACGAGGACGAGGTAGAGGCTGAAAATGTTGATTATCTTTTCCATTTCTCTTTCTTCCGCCGAAGCTTACTTAGATGTTCTGAATGTCTTTCGAACCACTCATGATTTTTCCTTACTTGATTTCCTCTTCTACTTGCTCCCCCATTTTTAACACACCATTAAAAGGTTTTCCCAAGGCCGGGATCAAACTGAAGTAGGTGGGCTCCTGGTCTCTTAGGAAAAGCTCAACCATTTCCTTTTCACCAATCGAGGTACTGACTCGAGTAGCTTGTGCTCTCCATCTGAGCCCAAATTCCTTAAAGCTTTCTTCCAGCTTTCTTTTTCATTTTAGATAGGGAAGAGCAGTCTGGGGTAACAGTGGATTTGCATTGAAAGTATCGAACAAAATCTTGAGCCATGTCACCCAATGTAGGCCATTTACTGATATATTGACGAGTATACCAGTGCAATGCTTCCCCAGTCAGGCTCTTGCGGAAAAATGCTATCAACACATCACCTTTCTCTCCAACACCTCTTATTTCAGTACAATAAACCCTCAGGTGTGCTATCGGATCTCCACATCCATCGTACAAGTTAAATTTTGGAACTTTGAATCCTGCGGGTAGGTGAACGTCAGGGGATACAAAGAGTTCTTCGCAAGCCATATTACCCTGGTCTCGCATTCCTTGCTTGTTCTTCAAGGATTGTCTTCTACCTTCCAGCCTCTGGCTTCTTTTCTTGTGAACATTTCATTCTAAACATGAGGCTCATCCTGCAAGCTCTGCTTGTACGAGTCAGGAACCTTGTGGGCCGCCTCTGTGGGATAGTATTGGATATCATGAGCTCTAAGTAAATATTCATTGTTGGGGATAGTTGGAGGGCAAGTGATGGAGCTACTGGGGTGGTTGGAAAACTGAAATAAGCCGGGGTATCTGGAGAGTATGGAGGATCATTCAGACTCATGGCCGGAGTTTGGAGAAGGGTAGCATCTATGAATCTAGGTGGTGGCGGGGGTGGTGCTTTCCCAGTCATCCAAGCCTGATACATTTCTGTCATGTGTTGTCTCAACATTTTTACCTCTTTAATTAACCTATTGTCCTGGTCAACCAACTATTTTTGGGCCCCAGTGTCGACCAACTCAGTTCTACCGTTGTCCGCCATTGCCTTTGACTTTGTGTTGTAGAGGAGAGTTACTGCTTTAAAAACCACAAACCAACCACCCTTCTGCTATGAGTATAATAAAATGAAGCCATTATGTTAGCGTTAGGGCATTAAACAGCCAAAATATCACATTGTGTGCAATGCACCTAGTCACAGTTACCGGCTCTAACATGACTTCGAGGGTATGAAGATCATGTGGCATCATCCCAATTTGTTCATTTTAACCTCTCTTTCTTTGCTTTTTTGGCATTTGTGTTTTTCATGTCCTATAATTACACCCCTTTTCTTTTCTTTTCCTTTTTTTTCCTATCTTTTTTTTAGATTTTTTTATGTTTATCTCTTTTTCTTTATAAAACAAAATGATTCGATCGAACCTTTTGTAGGTTGCCTGTATCATGAACCCACATGAATCAGATCTTTGCATAGTTCTGGAAGATCGAAAATAGAGCGAATAAACTAACTCACTTTTTGTTTATTTTTTATACAACTCAAACCATGAAATGCTCTAAAAATCTTTTTTTGTTCTCTTTTTTGTTTAAAAAATAAATAGATAAAATGAACTTGAAACCATTTCAATACCACCAAAACCATCCAATACCAAGCAACCAAGATGCAAATCCAACCTTATCTAACTTTTGACCTTTTTTTATTATAAGATAAGCTAATACCTGACAGCCATATCATAAACAAAATATGGTCACATATGCAAAAACTGATCAATTCTGCAATTCTGGACAGCCTTACAATAACTGACAAAGTTGTAGCCTCAATGCACTCATTGCACAACTGGTGCAAAAGTGCAAATTTTCAAGATTGTTTCAACAACCTTCAATAACAGTCAGAAACACTCTTATTTGAGTTCAAAATTCTTCAAACAAGTTCTAATGTCAACACCTAGTTTCAGGTATACAAAATGTTGTAGAAAAATACAAGTAATGCTTAGGAAACTTGTATTACATCAACAACTTTTATTTAAATATAAAATTGTAAGATTCGAACGAGCTAGCAGGTTCACTGCTCCATTGCTTCTCAAAACTAAGAACTTCAGCAACACCTGGAGCACTCAACTCAACAGCAGTAAGCACAGAAAATTTCAGCCCAAAATGACGACCTCAACTGTAGAGACAAAGCATTAGAATCCCAGCAGTATTGAGTCAGAATAACCACAAAGAACATATGAATAGTACAGGATCTGCTTTAAAAAAACAGCTCAAAACTTGAATTTCAATAATGTATTATTTGCATATAAACTGAAGCAACGCAGTTAAGTTATCTGGAGCCAAAACTGTTGCAAAACTCCCTCAACTGTTAAGAAAACTATAGTAACAACAATCATTTAAGAAATGTGAAAATCTCCGTTGTTGAGCGAAAAATGAACAATGCAGGGTTGTGGACAGCAAGTATGAAATTCTTTTCAGCAACAGAAAACAAGCTGCAAATTATTTTCCAGCAAACATGCAACTTCTATCAACAGATTCTAACCAACTGGACAATAGTTTACGTAACAAGAGCACTCAATTCAACAAGGAGAACATTTTAGAAGTAAAAACCAGCTTTCAAGCTCTCACTACAGAACTCGACACAATCTCAACAAACACAAATTTTCGGTAGATTAAGCTTACTGTATGCTCGACAAAATCACAATTCATGCTGCTCAATATCTAGTCCAACTGAATCCCCTCTATTAAACACAATGACAACAACAACTATTAGAAACCAATGGTAACTAACTTCAAGCTAGGAGAAATTCAACTATCAATTTACTCAAAAAACTTTTCCATAAATAGTGGCAAAATTTCAACAAACAAGCTACAGAATTTTGCAGTCATAGCATAAAGGTAACCGGTGTACAATGCATAATTTACTTTCAAACATGGCCCCTCCAACAATTCATAGATTGAATTAAAATCACAAAATAATGTTCCAACAAACAAAGACTGAACTCAATAGAACTTTCATCAACATAAAAGAAGTTTGACAACAAAATTCCAACTTGAAATCTAAAAATTTCAATAGTAGAGTCCATTGACACAACTCAATTCACAAAATTCCCAACAAGCAACTTATGAATTGTAAAACTAATCTATGTGGCTTAAAGTGACTAGAAGTGCAAAATTTGGCTATGACCCTGCAAAGCCGAGAATCTAAGATTTACTAGGAAGACCAGACCCTATGTGGGTTGCCTACGTATCACGCCCCCAAAGATGAGAATCTGGTTTGCGTAGTTCAGGCAAATTGGATACGGGCAAGACATAAAAAAACAGCTAATTTTTAGAGAAAACATTCTTTTTTTTTTAAATTTTTCTTGTAAAATGTTGAAACATGCAAAATCTTTTGAATTTTCTTTTTCTCCCTTTTTATTTTATTGACAAATGATAAGAAGTGCAACACCTATTTTTGAATTTTTCATGTATATCTTTCTTTTTGCAAATAAAAGAAAATGTAACAAAAACATAACTAGATCCTACTTGCTTTATTTTCGCACTTCACCCTCTCTTTTATTTTCTTTTTTTCATTATTTTCCTCTTTTTTTTTTCAAATTTTCATTTACCCGCAGCTGTCATTGGTCCGCCAAATGACCCTTTTGCCCCTGAATGAATGCAACATGTAGCACACATGATGCATCAAGATAGTCTTTTATTTCGGGGTACACCTGTCCTAGATGGACCCAACCCCTGTATTTAGTCCCCTAAGTCAAATGCAAATGATTCAAATAAGTGTTCCTACTAGGGATCCGGTATGAGCCTGTGTTTTTCTAAGTTTAAATCCTGGGGTTTTGATCTAGACATGAGGTACCCGAGCGGACAACTGGGGTCGAGAGGGGGCGACGTACCGGGACCACTAAAGTCTGCCTGGCCTTATCGCTTGCCTAGCCTCGCTCTATTTTGTATAATTGCTGCAGAAAAACGAGCTACACGAACGTATGCACCATTTTCAGAAGACTCAGAAGGGGTGGCATAAGAAAGCAATTATATACAATTCAAAAATATTAAAGCGGTAAACAGATAGCATTTTAGCACAGAGGTTCACAAAAGTACAATAATATCAAAATCTTGAGGCATGTCACCCAATGTAGGCCATTTACGGATATCTTGACGAGTATACCAGCGCAATGCTGCCCCAGTCAGGCTCTTGCGGAAAAATGCTATCAACACGTCATCTTTCTCTCCAACACCTCTCATTTCACTACAATAAACCCTCAGGTGTGCAATCGGATCTCCACACCCATCGTACAAGTTAAATTTTGGAACTTTGAACCCTGCGGGTAGGTGAACGTCAGGGGCTACAAAGAGTTCTTCGCAAGCCATATTACCCTGGTCTCGCATTCCTTGCTTGTTCTTCAAGGACTGTCTTCTACCTTCTAGCCTCTGGGGTATTCCATTCCGCCCTTCTTTTCTTGTGAACATTTCATTCTCAACATGAGGCTCATCCTGCAAGCTCTGCTTGTACGAGTTAGGAACCTTTTGGGCCACCTCTATGGGATAGTATTGGATATCATGAGCTCTAAGTAAATATTCATTGCTGGGGATAGTTGGAGGGCAAGTGATGGAGCTACTGGGGTGGTTGGAAAACTGAAATAAGCAGGGGCATCTGGAGAGTATGGAGGATCATTCGGACCCATGACCGGAGTTTGGAGAAGGGTAGCATCTATGAAGCTAGGTGGTGGCAGGGCTGATGCTTTCCTAGTGATCCAAGCCTGATACATTTCTGTCATGTGTTGTCTCAGCATTTTTACCTCTTCAATTAACCTATTGTCCTGGTCAACCAACTATTTTTTGGCCCCAGTGTCGACCAACTCAGTTCTACCGTTGTCCGCCATTGCCTTTCAGTATGTGTTGTAGAGGAGAGTTACTGCTTTAAAAACCACAAACCAACCACCCTTCTGCTATGAGTATAACAAAATGAAGCCATTATGTTAGCGTTAGGGGATTAAACAGCTAAAATATCACATTGTGTGCAATGCACCTAGTCACAGTTACCGGCTCTAACATGACTTCGAGGGTATGAAGATCATATGGCACCATCCCAACTTGTTCATTTTAACCTCTCTTTCTTTGCTTTTTTGGCACTTGTGTTTTTCATGTCCTATAATTACACCCCTTTTCTTTTCTTTTCTTTTTTTTTCCTCTCCTTTTTTTCGATTTTTTTTATCTTTATCTCTTTTTTTTAATAAAATAAAATGATTCGATCGAACCTTACGTAGGTTGCCTACGTATCATGAATCCACATGAATCAGATCTTTGCATAGTTCTGGAAGATCGAAAATAGAGTGAATAAACTAACTCACTTTTTGTTTATTTTTTATACAACTCAAACCATGAAATGCTCTAAGAAACAAATTTGTTTTTTCGTTCTCTTTTTTTTTTAAAAAATAAATAGATAAAATGAACTTGAAACCATTTCAATACCACCAAAACCATCCAATACCAAGCAACCAAGATGCAAATCCAACCTTATCTAACTTTTGACCTTTTTTCTTATAAGATAAGCTAATACCTGACAGCCAAATCATATACAAAATATGGTCACATATGCAAAAACTGATCAATTCTGCAATTCTGGACAGCCTTACAATAATTGACAAAGTTGCAGCCTCAATGCACTTCAAGTAATTTTCATAAACATTCGCAAATCTCAACAAATCACCCAAAAGTAGGAATCCCAAAATAACTTTTTCTTTTTCATTCTCTAATTTCTGCTTTCTCTTCTTCTTTTCATCAATTTTTTTAAAAAAAAATGTTTTATGGACAATCCAGAGTAACAAAACTAAAAATTAAATACTACTAAGTTAAAATAGCAAAAAATTAGACGGAAAAATATAGTCACTATATAAAAGAAAATTAACTACTACCATTAGTAAGTATTCCCTAAAGCCTACAACTAAAAAAATCACTATACTAAATAAGACTATATTTTGGAAACTCTACTTTCTTCATACATGAAAATACCATTAATATTCAAAAACATGTAACCCTTTTTGTAGTTTTGTTTTGTTGGTTTTTTAGATTTTGCTAAATAAACTAACCACAAAGTGAAACTAACACTAAAATGTCGAGATTAAACTTAATAAAGATATTTACATGCTAAAAAGTTCGGGAAAATCCAAATAACACGGTTATAACTTGACTGCTAACTGAAACTCAGCAACTGTGCAGGATCAAACTCAAAATGTAATTAAACTTAGAACCAAGAAAAAATTGTGCTACAGACAACTCTTTATAGCCTGTTGGACCAACTAACACCAAACTAAACTAGCAGCAACAAATAAAGTAACGTTAAGCAATATTTTTTTCCCCTTGTAATTCCCTTTAACTGAATCACCAAAATATTTGTAATCAACTAAACTCAACTGTGGATAAAAAAAGGTTGCACTCATTGCACAACTGGTGCAAAAGTGCAAATTTTCAAGATTGTTTCAACAACCTTCAATAACAGTCAGAAACACTCTTATTTGAGTTCAAAATTCTTCAAACAAGTTCTAATGTCAACACCTAGTTTCAGGTATACAAAATGTTGTAGAAAAATACAAGTAATGCTTAGGAAACTTGTATTACATCAACAACTTTTATTTAAATATAAAATTGTAAGATTCGAACGAGCTAGCAGGTTCACTGCTCCATTGCTTCTCAAAACTAAGAACCTAAGCAACACTTGGAGCACTCAACTCAACAGCAGTAAGCATAGAAATTTTCAGCCCAGAATGACGACCTCAGCTGTTGAAACAAAGCATTAGAATCCCAGCAGTATTGAGTCAGAATAACCATAAAGTACATATGAATAGTACAGGATCTGCTTTAAAAAAACAGCTCAAAACTTGAATTTCAATAATGTATTATTTGCATATAAACTGAAGCAACGCAGTTAAGTTAACTGAAGCTAAAGCTGTTGCAAAATTCCATCAACTGTTAAGAAAAACAATAGTAACAACAATCATTAATGAAATGTGAAAATCTCTATTGTTGAGCGAAAAATGAACAATGCAGGGTTGTGGACAGCAAGTATGAAATTCTTTTCAGCAACAGAAAACAAGCAGCAAATTATTTTCCAGCAAACATGCAACTTCTATCAATAGATTCTAACCAACTGGACAATAGTTTATGTAACAAGAGCACTCAATTCAACAAGGAGAACATTTTAGAAGTAAAAACCAGCTTTCAAGCTCTCACTATTGAACTCGAGCACAATCTCAACAAACACAAATTTCGGCAGATTAAGCTTACTGTATGCTCGACAAAATCACAATTCAAACTGCTCAATCTCTAGTCCAACTGAATCCCCTCTATTAAACTCAATGAAAACAACAACTATTAGAAACCAATGGTAACTAACTTCAAGCTAGGAGAAATTCAACTATCAATTTACTCAAAAAACTTTTCCATAAATAGTGGCAAAATTTCAACAAATAAGCTACAGAATTTTGCAGTCATAGCATAAATGTAACCGGTGTACAATGCATAATTTACTTTCAAACATGGCCCCACCAACAATTCATAGATTGAGTTAAAATCACAAAATAATGTTCCAACAAACAAAGACTGAACTCAACAGAACTTTCATCAGCATAAAAGAAGTTTGACAACAAAATTCCAACTTGAAATCTAATAATTTCAATATTAGATTCCATTGACACAACTCAATTCACACAATTCCCAACAAGCAATTTATGAATTGTAAAACTAATCTATGTGGCTAAAAGTGACTAGAAGTGCAAAATTTGGCTATGACCCCGCAAAGCCGAGAATCTAAGATTTACTAGGAAGACCAGACCCTATGTGGGTTGCCTACGTATCACGCCCCGAAAAATGAGAATCAGGTTTGCGTAGTTCGGGCAAATTGGATACGGGCAAGAAATAAAAAAACAGCTAATTTTTAGAGAAAACATTCTTTTTTTTATAAATTTTTCTTGTAAAATGTTGAAACATGCAAAATCTTTTGAATTTTCTTTTTCTCCCTCTTTATTTTATTGACAAATGATAAGAAGTGCAACATCTATTTTTGAATTTTTCATGTATATCTTTCTTTTTGCAAATAAAAAAAATGTAACAAAAACATAACTAGATCCTACTTGCTTTATTTTCGCACTTCACCCTCTCTTTTATTTTCTTTTTTTCATTGTTTTCCTCTTCTTTTTTTATCATTTTTTCATTTACCCGCAGCTGTCATTGGTTCGCCAAATGACCCTTTTGCCCCTGAATGAATGCAACATGTAGCACATATGATGCATCAAGATAGTCTTTTATTTCGGGGTACACCTGTCCTAGATGGACCCAAACCCTGTATTGAGTCCCCTAAGTCAAATGCAAATGATTCAAATAAGCGTTCCTACTAGGGATCCAGCATGAGCCTGTGTTTTTCTAAGATTAACTCCTGGGGTTTTGATCTAGACATGGGGTACCCGAGCGGACAACTGGGGCCGAGAGGGGGCGACGTATCGGGACCACTAATGTCTGCCTGACCTTATCGCTTGCCTAGCCTCGCTCTATTTGGTATAATTGCTACAGAAAAGCGGGCTACACGAACGTTTGCACCATTTTCAGAAGACTCAGAAGGGGTGGCGTAAGAAAGCAATTATATACAATTCAAAAATATAAAAGCGGTAAACAGATAGCATTTTAGCACAGAGGTTCACAAAAGTACAATAATATCAACAATAAATAAGCCAAGTAAAAATCATAAAACAAGCTCGAATTCTTGAACTCTGAACCGGAGATTCTGGGTTATTTCCCCAGCAGAGTCGCTAGAGCTGTCACACCTCCTTTTTCCATTACTACACCCCAGAAAGGATATAATAAATGGAGTTTTTTCCAATTTAAGTGACAATCGAAATGAGATTAATTATTAAAATCAGAGTCGCCACTTGGGATAATTTTGTGGTATCCTAAGTCACCAGTTTAAAATCCCGAATCGAGGAAAGAATGACCCCGTTATTTTAGTCGGCGAATCAGAAATTCGCGTAAGGAATTCTGTTAACCTGGGAGAAGGTGTTAGGCACTCTCGAATTTCGTGGTTCTAGCACGGTCTCTTTGATCCTACTTGGCTTATTATATTATTTAATTACTGATTTTTAAACCTATGTGCATTTACCTCTTTCATCGTTTTTAATTAGAAAATTATCTTGAAACCGGTTACGCGTACGTATACCCGCTTGTTTGGCGCGTCAAGAATCATGTCGCGTGAACGTGTCCATAATTAATAACACATAATTATTATAAAGAAGAGTTTGGGCTAAAGTTGAGCACACGCATACTCCATTTTTGTTTTTATAAGTGGGATTGTGTTATGCGGACGTATACGCAATCACACTAGTATTTTAAACAGCCCTAAAGGATATTCTACGAAATATTATATTTTTATCTAACCTACGAAATCACTAAATGGCAATATGTGATTTAAATGACTAAAAATAATTAAAACTTATAGACTATTTTATAATTAAGAAAAGATTAGTCGAAGTTGCGCGAACGCATACTCCAAATTAAATCTATAAGTGTAATCGTGTTACGCGGACGTATACACAATCACAGTAGTATTTCTATCAGCACTAAAGGATATTCTGCGAGATATTTATATTTGGTGTATGGTATTTGCTGATGACATAGTCTTGATAGATGAGACGAGGATTGGTGTTATTGAGAGGTTAGAGGTATGGAGACAGACTCTTGAGTCTCAAGGTTTCTGAATAAGCAGATCTAAGACAGAATACCTGGAGTTCAAGTTTAGCGCCGAGCCGAGCGAAGTAGGCAGGGATGTGATGATTGGATCTCAGGTCATCGCCAAGAGGGACAGTGTCCGATATCTTGGGTCGGCGTTTCAGGGGGACGGAGAGATTGACGGGGACGTCACTCATCGTATTGGAGCGGGGTGGTTAAAGTGGAGGCTTGCATCAGGAGTCCTGTGTGACAAGAAAGTTCCACATAAACTCAAGGGGAAATTTTATAAAGTTGTGGTTAGACCTGCAATGTTGTATGGGGCGGAGTGTTAGCCCGTGAAGAACTCTCATGTTCAGAGAATGAAGGTTGCGGAGATGAGGATGCTCAAGTGGATGTGCGGGCTCACCGGGTTAGATAAGATTAAGAATGAAGTTATTCGAGAGAAGGTGGGGGTGGCCCCGGTGGATGAGAAGATGCGAGAAGCGAGGCTGAGGTGGTTCGGGCATGTGCGGAGGAGAAGTCCTGATTCCCCGGTGAGGAGTTGTGAGCGGCTAGCGATTTTCAGCGTTCGGCGAGGCAGAGGGAGGCCTAAGAAGTATTGGGGAGAGGTGATTAGGCATGAAATGGCTAGAATGCGGGTTTCCGAGGACATGACCCTTGATAGGAAAGTCTAGAGGTCTAGTATCAGGGTCGTAGGATAGGGGCTCCTAGAGTTTTTCGTACTACTCACCCGGGGTTGGGTGAGGCTTGGCAGGGCTATCCATAGATGATTCGTGTTTTGGATTGTGCTCCATTATGATAGTTATTTATGGCAGTTACTGTACGATATTATTGCATGCTATTTTATTTATGTTTCTTATGTTTAGATAATTATTTACGTTATTTCTGCTGGAGTTACTAATGCTCATTTGTTTTTGTTTTTGTTTTTGTTTTTGTTTTTGTTTTTGTTTTTGTTTTGCCTTTCGTTCACTGGGCCGAGAGTCGATTGGAAATAGTCTCTCTACCCTTCGGGTAGGGGTAAGGCTCGTCTACATATTACCCTCCCCAGACCCCACTTTGTGGGACTATACTGGGTAGTTGTTGTTGTTGTTAACCTAGGAAATTACTAAAAGGCCATATGTGATTTAAAGAACTGAGAATAATTTAAACTTGTAGACTATTTTATTATTAAGAAAAGATTAGTCGAAGTTGTGCGAACGCATACTCCAAATTAATTTAATATTATGGTCATGTTACGCGAACGTATACACAACCACAGTAGGTGCATTAAGAGCATGAATAAAGTGCATTTCTACGAAGTTTATGAATTGTTTACTTCGTACCCACTTGAGTGATCTAGAAGGTCCAAAGGTCCATGAAATCCATTTGGAAGGGTGATCCTATTTAAAATTCATCAAAACAAACTAAATCCGTTTGGTTATTTCTGATACGCTTTGTTAATTATATTCCAAATTTAGGAACAAACCATACCCCCTTTACCTAATGAAGGAATCTGACTACTGTGGGAATCATCCAAGCAAATGGAACTCTTATAAATTTGATAACACACAAAAGATGGGTGATTTCACAAAAATATAAAAAAAACTGATACACACAAACCGTTGCACCGATAGACATGCCTAGCGAGAATGTGATAATCACAATAAAAAACATTCAAGGTTAATTAGAAGCTTGGCTCGTGGATTTCAAATTAGCACGTGCAAAATCTGCCTAGGAGCAGACATAGCCAAAATGATCCTAACACTTTACGCAGACCTCTCGTTTGAAAATAACATCAGCTTCCACCTAGTGGGCAGCTAAAATGATTATAACTCCAATCTATGACTGAGGCAGAGTCACTGTTAATCGAGCCATCAGTAGCTAAAGCATATTACACCTATTTTACAATCCAACTTAGAGCCTCGAGAGCGCCACAAAGAACAGCTGAAGTTATTCCATGAGAAAACTAGCTCTCCGCAAGAGCTTTTGACAATTCTGCTCATGAAAATCAAAGAGTAACTAGAACAAGAAGCTCCATAACCTAGTGCTAGGAGCAAAAGACCTTTCATACAACCTTTTATACACTTAGTTTGATCAACTTACGGAAAACCTTTTGCATTTAAAGAAAGAGAGCAGAAACTTAGAATTTGGCAAATGTCATCGAGACAATTTCCTTCTTCGGACTGGATTACAACGGAGGCTCTCATTGCTAGCTCCAATATTTTCCAAATAAGTTCTTTGTTCCCCGTTAACTGATACACATGCTGGCAAGAAAATGATTCATAGGTTACTCGTTAAGATCTCACAATGAGCTAAAAAATGTCAATTCTACCCAGAAAACAAGCTCATTGAGCAAGGGAAGAACAATAACAAAGAACAATAACAAAAACAATGACAAACTCGAGCTTGATGGAACCAAAATAGCATAGTCATGAGAAGCACAAATGAGCATAGTCAGGGAAATCATAAATACATATTATCGACTTGCCATTCATTTAGCAGCCATATGACAGTTTAATTCCAGCCACGAGCTATAAAAAACATACTCATGTCTCACTTTTTACACAGATTTGGATAACAAAATTGATAGACAACGAATGGTCTCAAATCCCCTACACAACGACATTAATTCAATTCCCAACAAACACATCGGAACAAAGGCGAAACACTGAGCGTGATGTCAATATAGCATCCATTCAACCTTCCAGGGGTCATGTGTTCATGCTTTAGTAACAGCAAACTCCAAGCACAAGCTGCTATGCTTGTTCAAGAGAAGAGAATAGAACGATTACTAGAAATCATTTGTACTAGAGAACTGGATAAACAAGTGGAAAACCATGAGGGTGTACACTGCTGATTCAGATTCATTTGACAATCATAAAGTAGAGCAGAACATTAAATGAAATCACAGATAACCACACAAGCACTACCTATTGTTTTAACTGAAATTGTTTTACAGTCCATCCATGGCTCCCTTCACAACAAAAGAAGATGAAGAGCAGAATTGAAGGTGGGACGAAAATGAAATTAGTCTCTATACTGAAATCAACATAGAGAAGCAACAGCTACGAATCGACGCCTCGAGCAATAACGAGTTCAACAATATCTCAATTGAACCCCATTTTTACAAAATCCAGACTAAAAGAAAAAACAGAATATGTATGTTTGAAGTTTTTAAATAATAAACCAAACTACCCTAAAATCACTGAATATTGAACATTTTCTGTGTTTTTCTTTTTCTCTAGTTCCACTAAGAATGAATTCAAAACAATAAGAAGAACAAGACTATCTTTCCCAAAATCCTCTCTCCAAAAATCCCTCTCCAAAAAACTGACCCCTTCCGAAATCCATCCAAAATCCCTTTTGAGAACGAATTCCTTATGAATGTGGGGCTTGGACTTAATGAAATCAATCCAACGCCTCACACTCATCCAGAAAATCCTTCTCAGAAGCTTCCAATCGCGTGTCTTATCTCCAAATCGAGCGAGTGAAAGTAATGAGAAAATCCGCATCAGAAAAGGTTAGATATGGTGATGAGGAGAGAAGGAGGAACGCGTGAGGAGGGATTTGAGACTCACTCGCTCAAAATTTCATGAGTTTAGACGCAGCTTTGCGGTGAAGAAGAGAGTGAATAGTCGTTTGGGATTAGGCCTTCGCGTCTGTATGTATCGTGTGTTTTGTGCGAATGAGTCAGGTCATGGGCGGGTTTGGGGGTTATTGGGTGTGAGTCTGATGGATTTTAGAAGGATAAAAGAGGTTTGGGCTGAATTAATTGTATATATGGCCCAATTAGGTCCTTTTATTTAGTTTCAGATTTTCTCTCCTTTTTTTAATTACAATATTATTTGAAACCTAAAAATTCTTAATTAACCTAAAAATTAAAAACCTAGTTAGTCATAATTAAAAAGATTAAGAGAAAAAGAATTACTTAAAATCGATCTTAAGTGCAAATAAGCCAATTTTGAATTTCCTTTCCTAATTGCTAATTAATTTCTTAAAAAATGCAAAATTACTCCCAAGTGCACATGCCTCAAGTACACTTCACATTTGCCTGTCAGGTGCAAGGCCTTGTTATGTGTGGACCCTTCTGGGGGCATGTCATTTTTGCTGGAGGAGATCTGGTTGACTAAAAAAATTCTTTCTCCCATTCTCTCCAATTGCTCTATAGAGGTCTCAAGAAGCACATATGCTTCGTTAAGGGTCTTGATCAATACATTCTGATGTTCGGTGGAGTTCATCAACAGAGATAGCAGAGAGACTTGAGTGAGACTTTCAAAGTTTGTCGATCGCCTCATAATACGCCATTTTCATCTTTTGAAAGAAAGCATCTGCTTCTTCGGCACTCAGCGGCTTCTTAGATGAGAAGCACATTCTAGTGGCATTGTTCACTTCTTCCAAATTTAAATACTTTTCAACCGGGTTATTTTCTTAAACTTCTCATGAGATTTCTTTTTCCTTTGTAAGCCACCACTGACTTGTCATAATTCCAGGGCACATCGGCAAGATCTATCAAGGGCTTTTGCGGTGCACGGCCAATAACCACGGGCTCACTAAGCCTTGGTGGATTAACTGCTCCCGCATCACATAAGCTCCCTTGGGCACATACATTTGGGTTGTCTTATTCATCTCAAATCTCTTGGGAGGACTCAATGTCATCTTCTTTTTTCTTTTCGGCCTTGAGGGACATACAAAACAACATATTTGGGGAGGTGTTGCCCCAATTTCAACTTTAATTTTCTTCTCCGACTTCGGAGGGGTGGTTTTGTTCCTTTTCTCCCTTTTGTCTTGCTTCAGGGCAGCTTTTTGTTTCTTTTATGTATTAGTCATGGAAATGATGGGCTTCAACGCTAGGTCAAATTCCTTATCCTCACAAATCATTTCGATTACCGGTCCGTTGTTGTGGGTAGGCAATGGCTTATTGGTATAATTGGGAATATCTTCATCCGTTAGAACTATTTTTCTTTATTCTATCAACTTCTCCACGGCTCTCTTTAGAGTCCAACTATCATCCGTGTCGTGCCCTTCTGCCCCCGATTGATAGGTGCATCAGAGACCAGCTCTATAAGCGGGTGATGCTTGGTGTTACTGAGTTTAGGGAGCAGATTGTAAAAGACCCATTTAAACAACATTTTGTAACACGCTGGAGTAGGATTCATTGATGGGAGTGAAATTTGGCCTCTTGGGTGGCTCACGGGTGTGGAAATTATTTTGTGGAGGTCGGGGGTTGTAGTGAGCTTGGTAATGAGGCTGGTTTCTAGGAAATGAAGCTTGGTTTAGGTTGGTTTGTTGTTGTGGACGGACATAAGGTTGAGCATTCATGACCATGTATGGTTGAGGAGCATAGGCCAAGTCTTGGTAGGGGTAATAGTGTTGTAGGGTTCTTTTTGCGACGACGGATCTGGGAGTATGGTGTTTTCTTGCTCTCGACACTGCCATTGATGTTTCTTCCATTTTCTTGTCCTTTGCTACTCCTCCAGACCCACCCTGGATAGCTTGGGAGGTAGCTCTGATAGCAGATTGGCTCAGAATTTGACCTGTTTTTAACCTATTTTCAAACATTTTGCCAATCTTGATGGCTTCAGGGAACCGTTTACCCATTGCAGACATTATATTTTGGAAGTATTTGGTCTCTTGGGCTTGGATGAAGACCGTGACCATTTCAATCTCATCCATGGGAGGCATTACCCTGGAGGCCTGCACACGCCATTTAACTGCGTATTCTCAAAATTTTTTTGAGGATTTCTTCTTCAAGTTTGTTAATGAGTTTCTGTCTAGATCAATATCAATGTTGTACTAGAATTGCCTGATGAAATCTCTAGCAAGATCATCCCAAATGTGCTAGAGGGATATATCTGGGTCCATGTACCACTCAGATGCAATGCTAACCAGACTTTCTCCGAAATAGGCCACGAGAGTTCTTCTTTTCAACCAACTCCTCGCAGCTGGTTGCAATATCACTTGAGATGAGCAATAAGATTACTGTGTCCATCATATTTCTCAAATTTTGGGATTGTGAATCTCAATATTAGATGCACATAAGGGAACATACATAAGTCAGCATATGATACACTTTTCTATCCAATCAAGCCTTGTATGTTTTTGAGACTTTGTTCCATGCTCCTCATCTTTTTCAAAATCTCTTCTTACTCAGGAATTTTGGTGGTCTTTTATTTCCCCACAATAAACTCATATCGGGGTGGCTGGGAGTAAGTATAAGTGGGAAATTGAGGAGGTTCCGTTGGGAAGGTGGGTGTCTGGAAGGTGAAAGCAGATGGGTCAAAACTGGGCCTAGGAAATGAAGATGGTGTAAGTACCGCTTGTTCTATGACAGAGTTCAGAGAATCTCGGGATTGCGCTTGGCGACTCTCTTCCATTTGACCAAGCATCCCACATTTCCATAACCCGGAGATTCCAGATTCTACTTTCTTTGGTAGTTTCCTCTTTCGAGGTCGGGATGCATGAGATTGGAGTATCATCCATGACGGGAATTGTTGGCACAGTCATTTCTGAAGACATTTTGATGCTCCTTTTCGATCTCATAAAGTATGGGTGCGAAGCCAGGTTACCAAAAAAACCAACAACCGTTCAATAAATCTGTACTGGAATAACAACAATTAACGATTAGTTTGAAACAAATAACGCATAGGTAATCGCACGTGGGGGGTGTGATGCACCTATACCATTAAATGTGTTTCTACATGTTTTGCCACAGTTGCATGCTTTATAACGTCTTTACTTATTCTTTCCTTTTCATTTCTACTTTCAAACTCCCACTCTTTCCCTTTCATCTCTCTTTTTCTTTTTCTTTTTCATTTCTTTTCTTGCTTTTCTTCTCTCATTTTTTTGGTTTTTCTTATTCATTTCTTTTTATTATTGGAATTATTCACAAAATTATGACCGGATCCGATGAGGATAGCCTATGTATCATGATGCCGCGTGAATCAGATTATTTCTTAGTTCAAGGAAAATAAATGCCGAAAGTAAAGAAATAATTTTTGGGAATTTTCGGTTCTTCATTAATAAAAACTTCCATTACAAAAGATTTCAAACTACTCATTTTCTTGGAATGAAAAACTACAAACAGACTCAAAATAAACAAAAAT
Organism: Nicotiana benthamiana; assembly: GCA_034376525.1. Classification (NCBI taxonomy): domain Eukaryota; kingdom Viridiplantae; phylum Streptophyta; class Magnoliopsida; order Solanales; family Solanaceae; genus Nicotiana; species Nicotiana benthamiana. The sequence continues at coordinate 67,238,141 of CM067332.1, forward strand.
ACAGACTCGATAAATGAAAAATTAGGAATACATTAAAGCTTCAACTCTTGGGGCTCGGGGGCATCATTCGGCCTCGCCACGGGCCTATGTGCAAGATCCCTTTGCAGCCGCTCCAAATCACTCATTATCTGGTGGACGAATGTCATCAATGTAGCGAAGAAGGTCGTTCGGGTCATATCCTCACATGCTTGGCATTTTTCAACAATGTAGTCGGCAATAGCTCTAATCCTTTCTCGAATCCTACTCTTTTCCTGAAGTAGCCGCCTGATTTGCTGATTTCTAGCTTCAAACACCTGAACGTCATAATGGTTTTGGTTTTATAGCTGTTGCATTTCCTCCTCCACCCGAGCTATTAGAGCATAACGATGTTCCCTGTCAGCTTTAAAGTCCTTGGCTTGCTTAGCCGCCTCATTCTCAAGGGTGGTTAACTTACTTCTCAGGTTTGTGAGTGTCCCTTCATACTTTCTTTTTATTTGATGCACCAACTATGTCCTCCCCTCTACATTCTTTTCCAATTAGGCTCGGACTTTTTCTATATTGGCTTCAGATTCTTCTAGATCATCTTGACTCTCAAGTACTTACTTCCTCAAACTGCTTATAAGCCTTTCATCTACTCGTCTTCTTTCAGGGGTTTCTTGCTGCTATTCCCAATTTCTGAATTTGAGCCTTAAGGGATTTGTTTTCCTCAGTTAGCTTTATTTTCCCCTTCATCTTGGCAGCTTGGTACTTTTGGAAAATTCGAGATCCTTGATTTGTCCTTCCAACTTACTTATTCTAGCCCTGTAGCTTTCTTCTTTTGCCAGCCAGCCCCATTGCTCATACGAGCCATTAGTGAATTGTTGAATGTGGGCTCTCTTAGCAGGTCTTTCAGGAATCTGGAATCTTTTACCGAACCAGAGAGTGTACTTAGGGTCTGTTTCGCCTATAGCTAAATCTCACACCATGGTCTTAGGTTCAAGAAATCTACATTCATTCCACACCTGGCGAATTCTTCCCTTTGGAAATACGGCTTTTGGGCCAAACTCAATGAAATGTTTACTCAAATCTTCTTCATGGGGACGATTTGAAATTTTCCTAATTGGCGCAAAACCCTGTGGGGAGCATACCGCTGGATGCTCCAGATGCCCACCAGGAGGAGATAACACACTTCAGCTGACGTGTATACTTCTTCGGTGATAGGAAGCCATCCGAATACCCAGTCAATTTTATCGACAGTCAAAGAGCTCAAATGTGCAAGCCAATCCTCAGTACTTTCATGGAATTCAATACCCACTACTCGGCTTTCAAATTCTTTAATGCAACTCAAACCGATCATACCGTAATTCATATGCCTAACCCGGCGGTAGAGATGCTCCTGTATCCACAATTGTAGTAACATATTGCAACTTGGAAGAACTTTCCCCCTTCTCGACAGATAGTCAAAGCTCGGTAGATTTTAGAGAGGATCAGGGGAACCACAGTGCCATTGGCTTTCTTGATTGCAACATCGACCATTCCTATGAGACCCACTTCTATATTACCATCTTCTCGCGAAAAAATTACAATCCCCAAACCCCGCCTTGTCTACCTTTTGTCTTTATTTCTGGCGTGGTTCTGACCAGTGTTTGGTGCTTCAAATTCTGAGGGATGCTGCAGTGTTGATACAGAAACTGGAAAGTGCAATACCCCTCAGATAAGTTTCCGTCATGAATATCCCAACTATAACTCAACAAAACCAAAAATTTGTTGGGAGATACCGGTCTTGGCGATACTGGATAGCGACTTCTAAGGTTTCTATTAAGGCCCACATAAGCCGCAATTTCCTCTAGGGTAGGCGTGAGATCAACGTCAGAAAGGGGGATCACGTTGCGAATTGGATCCCAAAAAGGTATTAAAGCTTCAATTACGTCCAACCTAGGCTTGCTATTCAACAGTCCGACAAAACCTCCTAGAACCATTATCACAATTTCTCTACCGCCTTTTCCTAGATCATTCCACCACATGTGGAGCTATAAGAGGATCTCTTTAAGGGCTGTGAAGGATCCAATTTCATTTGTGCTCATCTTGCACATTTATTAAGATGATTTAATAACTCATTTTGACCCCCAAAAAAGCAATACCATTTTTCAAAATTTTATTTCAAAATAAAAACCAATTTTGCAAATACGGCTTTTCAGCACTTCCAGTGCCTAAAATTAAAGAAATGACCAAGGTGGGTGTTCTTGCAAAAACAGCCTTCCGGTGCCTTTTTGGGAACATTCGACTTATTTTAAACAATAATGGCATCATCTTGCTTATTTGTGATAAAAAATAAAATTTTGTTATTTTTAGGTTATTTTTGCAAAAGGGAAGTTGGACCCGATGGGGGTTGCCTATGTATCCCACATCCGGTGAGAATCAAACTGGCGTAGTTCGGGCAATGTTTTTAAACAAAATAACCTTTTTTTTAAAACTTCGTTTCCCTCATTTTTTCTTTCAAAAATCCGGCAGAGTTTCAGTACCTTCCGGACATTATTTTTTTTCAAAAACAGGTAATTATCTCTGTTGACACTGTTATTTTCTTTCCCCACTTTTCTTTTATTATTCACAAGACGGTCAACATAAAAATTTGAAGCAAATAAAGACACTAGTAGCAAGTAGGATGTATCAGGATGATCCTTTCATTTCAGGTTCACCTGTCCTAGACTGACCCAACCCCACTTTGAGTCTCCTAAGTCAAATGTACGCGATGTAAACAAACGTTCTTACTAGGGATCTAGCATGAGGTTTTGTTATACTAGGTTTAAAACTTGGATTTATTGTTCTAAACCTGACTTACCCGAGCAGATAGCTCGAGCCGAGAACGGGGCAGCGTACCGGGAATACAGAAGCTTCGCCGGCGTTGCAACTTGCCTTGTTCTAAAATTCGGGATAAGACTCTAACAGAAAAGAAGTTACACAAAATGCACACTTCCTAGATGATTTAGAAGACTCAAAGAGAAGGGATTCGTAATAGCTTATATACAGTTCAAAAAATATGAAAATAGTAAAAGCATTTAACTTATTTGGCTCAAACATGTAGAAAAATCATATAATAGATAAAGCCAATCATATTAGCTATTCTAAGCTCGAATTCTTAAACCATAAACTGAAGTTTTGGGTTTGGATCTCCAGAAAGGTCGCCGGAGCTTTCACACCTCCTTTTTTACACCATCTCGAATTAGAGTATAAGGGAGTTTTTCCACTTTAGGTGGCATTATTCGAAATGAGACTATTTATTCAATTTTATGCAAGGTTGTCACTTAGGATAGGTTTTTTTTTCGGTGTCCCAAGTCACTGGTTTATTTTAAATTTGAAATCGAGGAAAATTCGACTTTCCTTGTGAAGTCTTCAAACCAGAAATTCCAGATGAGGAATTCTGTTAACCGGAGGGAAGGTGTTAGGTACCTCCGAATTCCATGGTTCTAGCATGGTCACTTTAACTATTAAAATTGGCCTATTATCTAATATTAATACATGTTTTAGCCTATGGTGCAATTTAACATTAGAACCATTTTATTTATCTTAAAGAAGATTTAACGTTATCTAAAACATGTCTTTGGACCGCTTAACATGAATTTCACCCGCAAGGCGAAACACATTTTATTCAACGTTATTAGAATTTGGATTTGGGTCACATGAAATGCACACCCGATTTTAGGAAGGTAATATTATTAAAATAACACGCCTAAAGCAACTACGCGTTTTTAACTTTGCGAGGGCCATGGAAATTTTCTAAATGGCACGCCTCGAATTCTAAGGATTTTTAAGAAATAGTTAAATGAGGGCCTTGTAATTATCATTTTTGTTTGGCATGGCACACCTCGATTTATTCTAATCAAGAGTTTCTAAATTAAATTAGGAGGGCCATACTTTATTCAATTGGTTATTATGGCACACCTCAAATCTATTTTGAAAAGAAAACCAATTAATTAACTATAGAAAAACTGGAGAACTTCTACTTATTTATATAAAATCTCGAACCTACTAACTAATTAGCAAACCTCGAACTAAAGGGAACAATTAACTCAAAATCCAATCTCGGCTACTTTCAAACATGGGCCCAATGAGCCCAAAAACCTATTGCAAATGCAAATGCGTAGAACCACAGATGGCTTAAAATAAATCCCAAAACAGGCCCAATCTGAAAACGTGGCTACTGAAAAGTACAGACTCAGGATCAAGTCCATGTGAGCCCAAACCAATTCAACATAGAAAATTAGGTTCCAAATTATTATGCCAACTCAAAATACCAATCAACTGATACTAAACTAGGAGCATTGAAATTGATTTAGCACCATAAACTTCTAATTTTAAGAGATCAAACACCAACTACCTACTTAGCTTACTAATTTTAATTATGTCGACTTGATATGACTAGATAATATTATAACTCAATATTAAGCAAGCATGCTAGATTCAACTTCTAACTAGTTTTAAAACACGAATCTGAACCTTGGTCATGTTGACAAGGCAGAATCTGGGTAAATTGATACACATATAGACCACCATTCAAAAGTTCAATGAATCCAAATGGCTATCAATGTTAAAACAACATTGGTCTTCAGTATAAACTAAACAAGGGTCTACAACCCAATGCATTACATTAAATCATTCCATAAAGCCTTCTTAGATCCTTTACCCAGCATTCACTCAGATTTCATTAAAAGAAAACTAAATATATAAAGCCCACAATTCATTTATCAATACAAATGCAAATTATTATTGTAGGTTACTCTCACATGCACGAATTCAGAAAAAAGAAAACCTAACTAACATCAATAGTTCAAAGTCTAATTACGGAATATTGAAACAGTAGGAGAAACGGGGGAAATCAGATTTGAATGCATTCTTCATTCAAACAGAACTTCACTTGAATTACATGTTCAACATTCATTCTTCACTTATAGGCTAAAGAAAGTACCTGAAAAGTAAAATGATAGTAACAATGAGAAGCTCAGCAATAAGCAATAGCAGTTAACCCAGATGCAATAACCAGAATAATGAAATCAGTTGAAAGGTTCAGTGGAACATGAACCCTCACAAAGTTTGAACCATAAAACTTTTCAAAACCCAATATCAATCCATTTAAAATCCTACAATGAGGAACTATTGTTTTCAGAATTGAAAAGAATCATAAATTACTAAAGCAATTTAATGAAACTGTAAAAGAATCAGCTATTTGTATTTTTTTCAATTTTTCTCTGTCTCCTTTAAGAACTTCAGCCAATGATCCTTTTATACAGGGGAGTTTAGGGCATCAATAAGTTTTCAGATTTTATCAATTGACCCTCCCTATTTTCTATCAACTTCATTCAGGCCCCTAGTAAAATAACTATTTCATCAAAACAATCCCTTTCCCCGTGTGCCCCTATTCAGAATAGAATCTTTCCTAACCAATTTTACAGATGTCCATATCTTATCCAACCCCAGCACCCCCTTTTTTACAAATTAGGACAGCTAGTGCTATTCTAGAACCTTCCTAGATAATCAGTCAGGAATTCCTACTCCTTACTCTCTAACCAACCCCCATCAGCCTTCGTTTCTTACAAATAACCCCCTCAAACACCCTAACTTTCCATATTCCCTTAAACCCCCCTCAAATTCAACCAACAAATGGATATGAATAACTTTAACCAATCACACTACTAATCACATAACTGATGAACGATACAACTAACTAGACAAACATACATTAACTAATTGTGCACTAAAAACAATATTATTGACTAGAATTAGACATCAATCTAGCCAATGCAAGCAGACCAAACAGGAAACAATAATCGAACCTAGACCATGCAACTTAGTAGTTGCCTAATACAGGAAACCATTCTTACAAACCACAGATTATTGAGACCTCAAATTCTTTATCTAGTTAAGGAGAAGCAAAGAAAGGAAAAGAACGAGAAAAGAGTAAAAGAAGAAAAGAAAACAAAGAAAGGAAAAGAAGAGAAGAGGAATACCTAAAATAAATAAATAAATGGCTTGCTTAAACGAACTCCAGCATTCTCCAATTTAAACCAAATATTGTATTAATCGAATGTTCTTGTTCAGAACAAACGATCCATACAAGTTTCAGGTTAAATTGTTCTTGGATGATTTAAAGAACTGGGGCAAATCTTTCTTTTTTCTCTTTAGATATAAGACTGGCTGGGTTTGATATGGGTCTTGGGAAAGTGTATATGGAATTAGGGCTCAGGGATGTGAGAGGAGTGCGGGGTGAAATATTAGGGTGACTTGGAGTTCCCTAACCTGTGAAAATAGCGGAACTCTATCGTCACACTAGGGTTGAGATGGGAGAGATGAGAGATGGAGATGAACATGGTACTAGGTTTAATGTGGGGATTTAGGACATATTAATTTTAATAGGAGATGGAATTTTGGCCGTTGGATACTAGGAGATGGAAGGCCGGGATTAATTGAACTTGGAGGAACTAGGACCTACGTCGTTTGATAGGGTAGGGGCTGGACCGTGTATGAAGTGGGTTTGGGCTGAATAGGGGCGGGTCTTGGGCGGATATAGGGAGGAATGTTTGGGCTTCGAATTAATTTGGCCCAAAACAACCTTTTCTTGTTTCCTTCTTGTGTTTTATTTTCATTTTAATTTTTCCCCAAAATTCATTTATATTTCTTCTTTATTTTTTAAAAAAAGACCTAAATTAATTCCTAGTCAAATTGTCCTACAAATTCAAACGATTAACAATAAAACCACAATTAAAAAAAAAGGAAAACTACAAAATTTTAAAATTAAAATTAAATGGTTCAAAATAAACTATATTTTGTGATTTTGCATATTACCACATTACAAAGGAAGAAAGGAAGAGACTCCAAGAAAGTAAACTAAAACATAGATACGAAAGTTTACCTACAAAAGGGGCTGGCTTCAACAACCCATAAGGGACGGCTTGCCAAGCTACACAAATAGTTAATTTGATTATAGTCACAAAAGTTTTCGTACAAAAGGGGCTGGCTTCAACAACCCATAAGGGTCGGCTTGGCAAGCTACACAACTCAGAAAACTTTTGTACTATAACTAATGTTAGCTGTTCATAACTAAGAAAACTTTCGTGTTACAATAAGCTAACTTTCTTTAGAGTATTCTTACTCTATTTATTCATACATGGAGCGGAATTTTCATCCATTTGTACGAAATAACAAGAGAGAAATTTAGAAAGCACTCATATGTAGTATATCACAAAAGATTTACAAATGATACAAGACGATTGAAAGATGATCCTACAACTACTACAAGGCCTCCTTTATATAGGGTTAGGAGGTCATTACAAGACAAACTTAAATGATAACAGAAATCTATCTTACATGGCAAACTTATCTTACAAGTGGGTTGTTTTAAGCATGTGAAAGAATTCAGGCAAAACAACTATAAACACCTGAAAACATGTGAAAAGGGGTAAAGTATACATGGTTTAGCATGTGAAACCATGTGGGAGCACGTGACGCCATGTGAAAGTAGGAAGTTGCTTGTAATAAAGCATGTGGAAGCAGGTGGAAGCATGTGACAACAAGTTGAAGTGGGGCCCAGATAACATAAAATATGTGGAAATTTATCTTGGCATGGGTAAGATTTTTTTTAGGGTTTTTTTGTGGCTAATCTAGGATAATTGTGTGTTTAGCAGGGATTTAGGTAATTATCCTTCATTGATTCTAGGGTAATTATCCTTCCTTCAAACAGAACAGCGGTCCAAAATTCATTGCTGGAATCAGTTTGCAATATCTTCTTACCGTCTGAAGGAATGCAGAGAGACTTGACATTTTTTGAAATCTCCTTTATTTCCTTGACTGCATCATCTTGTTTCTTTTCCCATGATTGAGCATTTTTATTGAGCATCTCTGTGAGTGGAGAAATATATGTAGAGATATTCGGGATAAAATCTGTCACATAATTGACTATACCAAAAAATTGTTGGATATGCTCTGTTGTGACGTTAGTATCCGAAAATTTGATTAATGCTTCACATATATTAGTCTTGGACTGTATTCACCTTGGAAAAAATGCATTCCAAGAAAATCAATCTCCTTTTGAGGAAGAACTATCTTTTTTGCTGAGAGCATGATTCTGTACTTTGTTACCAATGCCTCAAATTGATGAAGCAAGTTGATATGTTCCTCTAATGTACGACTAAATAATAGGATGTCATCAATGTCAACAAAAGAGCTGAGCAAATAATAGGAAAACTCAAGTTAGTCATCAGTTATCAGCCACTTAACCATTTCCTCCAAGACGATAAATTACCTATCCCAAATAAACTCACCTTTTTCTCCCACTTAGCCAAGGCCAAATATTTTTCTAAGTTTGAGTTAAAGTCTGGATTTTGGCAATTTCGAATCCACCCTGAAGAAAGACCCAAAGCAGGATTTTGCATCCCCGATCATCACTTCCAGTGGAAAGTCATGCCCTTCAGATTAAAAACTGCACCTTCCTTATTCCAAAAAGCCATGATAAAATTATTCCAACCCACAGTACAAAGGAATCGAGGAAGAGAATCCAAGAAAGCAAACTAAACCATAGATTCGAAAGTTTCCCTATAAAGAGGGCTTGCTTCAACAACCCATAAGGGACGGTTTTCCAAGCTACACAAACAGTTAATTGTTTTATAGTCGCAAAAGTTTTCCTACAAAAAAGGTTAACTTCAACGACTCATAAGGAATTGCTTGCCAAGCTACATAACTCAGAAAACTTTTGTACTATAACCAAAGTTAGCTGTTCATAACTCAGAAAACTTTCGTACTACAATAAGCTAACTTTGTTAGTGTATTCTTACTCTATTTATTCGTACATGGACCGGCCTTTCCATCCATTCGAAATAGAGAACAAGAGAGAAATTTAGAAAGCACCCATATGTAGTATATCACAAAATATTTACAAAGGTTACAGGATGATTGAAAGATGATCCTACTACTACTACAAGGCATCCTTTATATAGGGCTAGGAGGTCATTACAAAACAGACTGATATGATAAAATAAACCTATCTTACATGGCAAACGTATCTGACAAGTGGGTCCTTCTAAGCATGTGAAGGAATTTAGGCAAAACAACTAAAAAACACATGAAAACATGTGAAAAGGAGTGAAATATACATGGTTTATCATGTGGGAGCATGTGACACCATGTAAAAGTAGGGTGTTGAATGTGACGAAGCCTGTGGTAACATGTGACAACAAGTTGAAGTGGGGCCCAAATAGTATGGAACGATGTGGAAATTTGTCTTAGCATGGGTAGGATATTTTTGAGGGTTTTTTGTGGTTAATCTAGGATTATGGTGTGTTTAGATAGGATTTAGGTAATTATCCTTTATTGAGTCTAGGGTTATCTGCTAGGCATATTTTCAAGGACCTTCAATTTAACAACCCCTTTTTAATGTGTTCTTTCTCCTCTGGATTGAGACATATAATCCGCAACCTTAGTCTGGAAATATCTTCGGTAATATTTTCTCGGATGACTTCGTATGGAGCTTGATATTCTTTTGCTGCATCTCGGACTCTTTCCCAATGAGGATGATTGCTTGTGTAATTCCAGCTTGCCCAATCGTTTGGCCATATCTCTCGCGGTACGCACCTATTTTGTTGAAAAAGGATTCTTTGTGCCTCCCTATATTCTTCTTCCATTGATAAAATTGACATGGAAAATTTCCACCAGAATGATGCTTCTACTTGTTCCTGGACTTTTCCATTAATAATCTTTACTGGCCTATGAAACATAAATACCTTTACCGAGTAAGAATTGTAGAAGCATTTAACAATATCTTCTAGGTTGAACCATAGAAAAAATACTTTAAGAGTTGGTGCAATGTTACCAAAATCCTTGAAGACGTTGCATTTGAATTCTATGAAAATATAATACCGATGGCAAAGATACCAGAAAAACCATAATAATTCTTGTAGAAAATCCTTGGCTTGAGCAATGAATATATGGCAGAATGGATATTCTGGATTGGCCCCATATGGCTTAAGAATAGATCCTCCATGTTACCGAAAAACTTAGAGCTCATAATAAGTTCTTCTTTCCATAATAATTGACGGGTCAAATAGATCCATGAGGTTGAATAGCTCCGGTGGATGATCTGTTTTCTGTGATGAACTTGTTTCTGGCGTACTTGAGAGCATGAAGATGTTGCTGATTATCTGTTGCTTTGGCTTCACATTTGCTGGGGAAAATCTCTTTGAGAATTCTTCCGGTCGAGACTGAAAATCTGCGAGAGTAATATCTTTTCCTTTTAGGTGCCTAACTTGAAACTTATATGGAGAGAGCCATTGAGCCCATCTGAGAATATGAGGATTGGGAATAATTTTTTGCATTTAGCTGAATCATCTTTGGAAAGGCCTCCATGTCCATTTCTATCAGAAATTCTGTATGAATAATGAAGAAATTAAATTTCTTTATTCCATTCATTACTGCAAGAATTTTCTTGCAAGTGGAGTGATAATGTTGCTCGGCATCTTCGAACATTCTACTAGCGTATCCGCATTTTCCTATGGCCATCTTTTTCATCAAACAGAACAACGCTCAAATATTCATTGCTAGAATTAGTTTGCAATATCTTCTTACCATCTGAAGGAATGTCTAGAGACTTGACATTTTTTGAAATCTTCTTTATCTCCTTGACTGCATTATCCTGTTTGTTTCCCCATGATGGAGTATTTTTCTTGAGCATCTCTGTGAGTGGAGAAATATATATAGAGATATTCGGGATAAAATCTGTCACATAATTGAGTATACCTAAGAATTGTTGGATATGATTTGTTGTGAGGTTAGTAACCAAAAATTTGAGTAATTCTTGACATATATGTCTTCCTGGACTGTATTCACCTTGGGCAAAATGCATTCCAAGAAAATCAATCTCCTTTTGAGCAAGAACCATCTTTTTTGCTGAGAGCATGATTTTGTACTGTGTTACCTGTCACACCTTCTTTTTACACGGCTACCTCGAAGGATAAATGTATAAGGAAGTTTTTCCAATTAAAGTGACATTATTCTAAATGGGATTATTAATTAAGAGTCTCCACTTGGGATAGGTTTGGTTTTTAGTGTCCCAAGTCACCAGTCTATTTAGAAACCCAAATCGAGAAAATTTTTCGACTGCCCAATTGGAGTCTGCGAACCAGAAGTTATTGGGTAAGGAATTCTGTTCTCCCGAGGGAAGGTGTTAGGCACCCTCGGATCCCGTGGTTCTAGCATGGCCGCTTAAACTATTATAAGTGTTCTTTCTCCTCCGGATTAAGAGATATACTCTGGAACCTTAGTCTGGAAATATCTTCAGTGATATTTAATTTGATGACTTCGTATGGCGTTTGATATTCTTTTGCTACTTCTCAGACTCTTTCCCAGCGAGGATGATTACTTGTGTAATTCCAGCTTGCCAAATCTTTTGGCCATATCTCTCGCGGGATGCACCTATTTTGTTGAAAAAGGATTCTTTGTGCCTCGCTATATTCTTCTTCCATTGATAAAATTGGTGCAATGCTATCAAATCCTTGAAGACATTGCATTTGAATTCCATGAAAATATAATAGTGATGGCATAGATACCAGAAAAATCATAATAATTCTTGTGGAAAATCCTTAGCTTGAGTTATGAATATATGGCAGAACGGATATTTTGGATTGACCCCATATGGCTTAAGAATGGATCCTCCATGTTGCCGGAAAACTTGGAGCTCATAATAAGTTCTTCTTTCTATAATAACCGACGGGTCAAACGGATCCATGAGGTTGAATAGCTTCGATGGATGATCTGTTTGTTGTGATGGACTTGTTTCTGGCATACTTGAGAGCATGAAGATGTTGCTGATTATCTGTTGCTTTGGTTTCACTTTTGCTGGGGAAAATCTCTTGGAAATTCTTCCGGTCGAGACAGAAAATCTGCGAGAATAATATTTTTTCCTTTTAAGTTCCTAACTTGAAACTTATATGGAGAGAGCCATCGAGCCCACCTGAGAATCTGAGGATTGGGAATAATTTGTGCATTTAACTGAATCTTCTTTGGGAAGGCCTTCATGTCCATTTCTATCAGAAATTCTTCATCGATAAGGAAGAAATTACATTTCTTGATTCCATTCATTACTGCAAGAATTTCCTTGAAAGTGGAGTGATAATGTTGCTCGGCATCTTTGAACATTCTACTAGCGTATCAACATACTTTCTTGTGGCCATCGTTTTCTTCAAACAGAACAATGCTCCAATATTCATTGCTGGAATCAGTTTGCAATATCTTCTTACCATCTGAAGGGATGTAGAGATACTTGATATTTCTTTAAATCTCCTTTATTTCCTTGATTGCATCATCTTGCTTCTTTCCCCATGATGGAGCATTTTTCTTGAGCATCTCTGTGAGTGGAGAAATATATGTAAAGATATTCGGGATAAAATCTCACATAATTCACTATTCCCAAGAATTGTTGGATCTTCTTTGTTGTGAATGTAGTATCCGAAAATTTGAGTAATTCTTGACATATATGTGGTCCTGGACTATATTCACCTTGGACAAAATCTATTCCAAGAAAATCAATCTCCTTTTGAGCAAGAACCATCTCTTTTACTGAGAGCATGATTCCGTACTATGTTGCCTATCACACCTTCTTTTTACACGGCTACCTCGAAGGATAAATGTATAAAGAAGTTTTTCCAATTAAAGTGACATTATTCTAAATGGGATTATTAATTAAGAGTCGCCACTTGGGATAGGTTTGGTTTTTAGTGTACCATGTCACCAGTCTATTTAGAAACCCAAATCGAGGAAATTTTTCGACTGCCCAATTGGAGTCTCCGAACCAGAAATTCTTAAGTAAGGAATTCTATTGGCTCGAGGGAAGGTGTTAGGCACCCTCGGATCCCGTGGTTCTAGCATGGTCGCTTAAACTATTATAAATGGCCGATTTCCTGATTTTTATACATGTCCATCCTGAAATGCAATTTTAAAATTATTAACTGCTTTATGTCACTTTTTAGGAATATTTGCAATGTTATCAAAACATGTCTCCAACCACGTCACATAAATGCACCAGGGTTCTCGGCACATTTTAACATCGTTAAGACTTGAATTTGGGTCACATAAAATGCACACCCGAATTTAGAAAGATATCTTATTAAATATCGCGCCTATAGCAACTACGCATTATAAAATTCGTGGAAGAGTCGTGAAATTTGCTAAACGGCACCTCCAGATATCTATGCATCTTTTATCGTAATTAAAGGACCAACCCAGTGTATGATTTTTGTTTAGCGTGGTACAACCATTTATTTTTTTTGAAGAAAAGACAACCTAAAAAGACTATAATTTCTATTATACGCCTCTCTAAAACAAAAGATACGCCCTAATTATTTCATATGTGAACGATATATTCAAAAGAAATATTCAGCATGTATATCTTCAGCCTCATTCATGGTTGATTTTGCAATTTGGGCTTCGTTATTGGAAATGGCTAGCCCATACAATGCATTTCCTTATGCTTCGCAACTACAACAGTGTGGGATTTCAATTTGAGCCCAGAAACATTATACTACAAATCAATCATAAAGAGTATAACAACATTTTTCAGATTGTTACACAACAAATGGTTGATATTATGTAATTGATCATCATAAAGAGACTTCTGATAATGATTTTATATTAGTAAATTAATAAATTACAATTCAAGTTTCAGATCTAGCATCTAAAAAATGGATATATTTGTCAATTAGAGTACATATACAGACATCGAATCCCTATTATAGAATTATAAAATCAGGCAGGGTATTTAACTACCACATTTTAAACCTGCTGAAGTTAAAACAAATTGGAGTCGCACAGTCCAGCATCATTACATGTTTATGCATATCATAGTATAAAAATGGGATAGACATCTTAAATATTACTGAACTAATGATAGTTACATCATGATGTAAAAACGAAAACATCTTCATTATCAATCAAACATCTTCATTATCAATCATGGTCACGAGTATATAGCTGTGCATTTCCCAAGTTTGAATGAGAGTAGTACCTGGAATCACATCCAAAAAGGAATCCTATGAGCAAGTTAAATGAGAAGCAAGCAAGCAAGCAACAACCAAATTAACAAATAAACCCAGGAATGTATCAGGAACTCAGGAAATTTTGGGAAGCAACACAAATTTCGATCAATGCCTATGCTTCAAGTCATCTTCAAATTCTAATGAATGGAATTTTTGATTATTATAGAAGATTTTTCCAGGAAAACCTTAAATTGATTTTCAGCTGAAGGTTCTCGACTGTTTTTTCAAAATGTATATCTCAAAAATGTATCTACAATGTATCTAAATGTGTATCTCCTATATATCTAAAAATTGTTCTTATATTAAACAATCAGATGTCTCTTTTATAACCAAAGCTTTAGGGAAACAAAACCTTTTTGTTTTTCTTTTAGTCCCTTACCCATTTTTTAAATTTGCCTAAATGATCTTTGATTTTCTAACATGTGCCTCAAGTTTTGAGGCGGAATTAACAGAAATTGTATTTTGACCCTTCACTAGAATGTTCCAAGAGTTTGTTACAAGATTCTTATGCTCAAATACCCCCAATACCCCTTTCTTCTTTTCTTAATTACTAGCCTGTGTGTTTTAAACCCTGGTGCCTATCTATTTGGTCAGAAACTGACCCTAGATAACTACTTCAGGTCATCGACCAGGGTTATATTATCACCAAATTTGATAATGCTGGCCATGGCCAATTATTTAATTGGAAACTATACTATACTAGGTAAAAGCAAACAACCATGGGTCAAAAATTAATAAAAAAAATCAATGCAACACATATATACAAGAAAATATCAAGATGTGAAACTAAATTACTCAGAAGCACATACAAAGCTAAACAGTACAAAATTCAGAAACACAGGACACTAATAAATTTTAAACCAAAGATGAACGATTTTGAGCTTAGCATGATAATTCAAATGAGTCGAAAGAACAATTATGGATTCACATGATGAGAGAACCATTTAGAAGCAGGTTATCAAGACTTAAAACAAAAAAAATGTGGTGGAAATAAGGTCACTGAATCAGACAAATTTAACAGATGAGCAAATTAAAACAAAGCACTAATCAGAAATCGAAACAAATTAAATTAATCAAAACATTTTTTTTACAGATGAGCAAATGGAAACAAAGCAACTAATCAGAAATGGAAATAAAGTAGCTTAGTCAGAAATTTTTACAGATGAGCAGATGGAATCAAAGTTACCTCATCAGAAATGGAAACAAAGTAACTTAATCAGAAATTTTTTACAGAATTGCAGATGGTAACAAAGTAACTTCATCAGAAAATTTTTTACAGATGCAAATGGATATTCATGCACTTACACAAACAAGAACAAAAGAAAAGTTAAAAGGCAATCAAAAGAATTCATGGTACTTATCTTTTAACGCTATAACCCTAATATTTGGGTCCTTCAAATCTCAAGGCTTTTCGACCCTTTCTGAGAGGGTATTTGGTCTCTTGAGACCTTTGTATCATTATGGGAGAGGGGATAGGGGAGAGGATAAAAGGTTAGGGTTGGTTATCTTGGGATAGGGTCTGGGTTTCAGATCATCGTCGATCTAAGTTTTTGCCAAACCTAGTTGTATTAAAAGGTCGTTGGTCATGAAGTTATGGATGGGAAGGTGAGGAGGTCACTTGGGACCATTTATGAGGGATCCCGGTGAGGTTGGGGTTTGGGTTAGAGCTTCGACTCAAGATTCGGAATGATGGGTAGGGGTTTGGATGGAGACAACCACAGATTTGCTATGGGGGTGGGCTGAGGAGTATAGGGTGTTATTTGAGAGGTTTCCGGCAACGCCGCCACCGTTGATGGTGGAGGAGGCGTCCAAAGAATCTAATATTCGAGACAATAGGGTTATATTCGAGGTTTGATTTCTAGGGAATCAGAAAGAGGAAGATGTGGTGAGTCAAGGGTGTATTTTTGTTCTAGATCTGAGCTTTGCCGCCGGCGGAGATGATTCCATGCTGGCGGTGGACGATGGGTCTGTGGTGGTTGACAGGCAGCGTTACACCGGTGTATGTGTGTACGAGGAAGTTAAAGTTTTGTCTCTCTGTATACACGGGCGTTTGGACATATATATTGGATTTGGGAAGGGTTTTAGGGCCGTTGGATCAATATGGATGAGTGACTGAGATTGATCTCCCCAAAACGACATCGTTTTGGGGAGTCTCTTATATGGACTTGGGTCAGATACGGGTTTTGGGCTGGGTTTGGTTATTTTGGACGGGTAAATGGGTTTGGGCCACCCGGGCTTGGCCCAATTGTGGCCAGCCTTATTTATTTCAATTCTAATTTCTTTGTTTTCATTTTCTTTTTCTTTTTTTATAAGCTTTCTAATCTTATTTTTAAAAATTCTAAAATAAGCTAAATTAAACTAAAAACCACCTAAACATAAACAAAAATGAAAATTAACAATAAAATACCAAAATAAACTACATATTTTTGTGATTTTTTTTACTTTGCAAAATAAAACCTCAACTACCAATTAATTTTAACAAAATATGTGAAATTAAATCCTAAATTCTTACGTAATTGTTTTTGTATTTTTTATGACTTGTCATGCACGCACAAATGAAAACAAACACTAATATGCTCAATTAAATCCTAAAATAAATTATAGAAAAATCCTAAGTCTAAGAATTCTGTAGAAATAATTTTAACGAGGCAAAAATCACAGGTTCCCAGCTGCCCCTCTTTGCTCAGAAACACGAAAAATTTTCGTGCAAAGATAAGTGATCAAACACGAGCAATTTTCACCCGACTGAATACTCCGTGTGAAGCACTTTGAAAATTTTCTGACCGAACCTCGCTTCAAAGGTTGCCTACATATCCTTGGCTATAGAGGAATCAGGTTAGTTTAGTTCTGGAGGGTTTGGTAGTTGGGACTACCATGGGTTGTAATTTCACTGTTGTTGCTGCTACTACTGCATACCGACTCTTTATTACATAAAAGAAAATCAACGGCTAATCTAGTTAAGCCTATCAATTATGAGTTACAAGATTCCTATCCACGAGTCTCTTGAAACTGATCTTGAGTCTTGGCTCGTTCTTGTATAGACTTCAATCTTAATCCTGATGCTCGTTAGATGCATCCGCTGGTTTATTCTTCAATTTTGAAACAAAGCGGTACAGACGGGTCTTGTGATTTAAATCAAATTTTGAGCAGTCTATATCTCTGTCCGCTTTGTCATTTTGAATTCACTTCTTTTTTTAACTATTTTCTTCTTTTCCTTATTCTAGATTGAGACTCCCACTTCCGCTCATCTCGAATTTTGTGTCTTGAAGTACAACCTACTCGGACACCAAACAAACAAACGAACAAAATTTTCTGCCCCAGTTTTCACCGGGGAAAATTTTGTAAGTTATCTGCAACACAAATCAAAGCTATTTCTTTATTGAAAGCGATAAAGTCAGGATTGGGTATCCTTTAGACTGATTGCCAGGTTTTGCTGGGAAGGAGAAAGGGTCCCTGCAAGAGATAGGAGGAGGATCCACGGGTTATGCTGGGATAAGAATGAAGGGTCCCTGCTGGGGTAAGAGAAAGATCCGCGGGTTATGTCAGGATAGGAATGAAAGGTCTCTGCTGGGGATGAAAGGAAAGCCACGGATTATGCAGGGATGAATGGAAAATTCCAGGGTTATGCCAGGTTAACCGCGGGTTATTTCAGGATTGAAAGAAAATCTCCTAGGTTATGCTACGGAAATCAACGGGTTATACCGGGATCAAATGGAAAATTCCCGGGCTATGCCAGGAAAATCCACGGGTTATGTCGGGATTGAAAGAAAATTCCTAGTTTATGCTAGGGATATCCGTGTGTTATGCCGGAATGAATGGAAAAACTCCTAGGTTATGCTAGGGAGATCCGCGGGTTATGTCGGGATTGAATGGAAAATTCCTGGGTTATGCCAGGGAAATCCGCGGGATATGCCGGGATTGAATGGAAAATTCCTGGGTTATGCCAGGGGAATCCGTGGGTTATGCCTGTATTGAATGGAAAACTCCTAGGTTATGCTAGGTTGAATGAAAAATTCCTAGGTTATGCTAGGGAGATCCGCGGGTTATGCTGGGATTGAATGGAAAATTCCTGGGTTATGTCAGGGGAATCCATGGGTTATGCCGGGATTGAATGGAAAACTCGTAGGTTATGCTAGGATGAATGCAAAATTCCTAGGTTATGCAAGGGAGATCCACGGGGTTATGTCGAGATGAAATGGAAAATTCCCGGGTTACGCCAGGGGAATCCACAGGTTATGCCGAGATTGGAAGAAAAGCTCCTAGGATATGCTAGGGTGAATGAAAAATTCCTAGGCTATGGTAGGATGAATGAAAAATTCCTAGGTTACGCTAGGGAGATCCACGCGTTATGCCGGGATGAAATGGAAAATTCCTGGGTTATGCCAGGGGAATCCGCGAATTATGCCCGGATTGTATGAAAAAATCCTAGGTTATGCTAGGATGAATGAAACATTCCTAGGTTATGCTAGGGAGATTCGTGGGTTTTGCCGGGACGAAATGAAAAATTCCTGGGTTACGCCAGGGGAATCCGCGGGTCATGCCGGGATTGGAAGAAAAGCTGCTAGGTTATGGTAGGGAATTACAAGGAAGTGAAGGGCCACAGAGATCCTTTTGACTATGCTGGGGATAGAGAAGGGAAGGAAAAACCCTTTGGTTATACTAAGGACAGAAGAGCTTTAACTCTCAAACTACGTTGGGGAGTAAAAGGTGGGAAAAGGGGGTGCTTAAGTTATGCTGGGGATATAAAGAGAAACTTCTCGGGATATACCGGGGAGCGAAGGAAGGAAATTTCTCGGTCTGTGCTAGAGAGAGTGGAGTGTGATCCTTGGGTTATGTCGAGGAAGTCCACAAGTTGCACAGGGGGAAGCTAGGGATATGGCCTTAAGTGTGGGGAAGGAGTCAGGGATTGGGGTCCCATGCTATCATATTTATTTATGAAATCGCTGGAAAAGAATGTAAACAAAACTTCCCCTTTTTTTATCGATGAAACACCATCCTTGGCCCTTGTGCCATTCTTTTGGCTGCATTTGTCCCGTGTTCCCTTTGTTTTTAGATTACACTTGTGTCAACTTTTAATTCAAAAACAAAACAACTTGTTAGTTTGAACAGTGGTTGGTTTGCGGCCTTGTTTTGCTTGATTTCAGCTTCATTTCTATTAGAGGAAACCCCTGATTTCGGAGCTTCACTTCGTAGGTTGGTTGGGGGGTTCTCATATTCCAGATTGGGTTTTTTTTGTTTTACTTGGTTATGATTTTTTTCCCGACTTCAACTTCGGGGCACGCCTTCTGGGGGCTTTGTAGGAACCATTATCTCACTTGGGCTTAACCTTTCCGATCTTGATTCGCCTTCGTGGGCTCTCGACTTTGAATTTCTTTTCTCTCTACTCTTTTGCTTTTGAAGCGTTAGCCGTCATGCGCATCTGGGGTTGGCTAAATGCGCTCGCTGATACCGGATATTCTTTTAGTTCTTTCCAAGAGAAAACCCGTGAGACCGGTCCTTCTACCTTCTCTTGCGTAATGGTTAGTGTTGGAAACACGTTCTCAATGCAATATACTAAAACATGTGTTCTTTTGTATAGGTTTTGATGAATGACAAACGAAGCGAAAATTAATATATGACGAAGTTCAAGAAACAAGCGCACAATTGATATACAACGAGATTCAAGCTCAAGACAAAGTTTTATAGTTTAATTGAGTCATTCTTAATGTGATCTTGATCCTACAACTTGACTCGTAACATGGCTTCTCTCATAAAACTATTTTCCAAAATCATGCATATTTAATTTAATGTCTAATGATTTTAAATCATGCATATTTACAGTAGTCAAAATAATTTTTAGACATGCCTTAAAAATCTGGACTAAGATAATCGATTATGTACTTATGATAATCGATTGTTTTAAGCCAAGATGCATGACAATCGATTGTGAACTAATGACAATCGATTGTGAGTAAGACAGTGAGCATAGGTTTTTCAAACCTGCATGACAATCGATTGTGAACTAATGACAATCGATTGTGACTGAGGCAGTGTCCATCAAAGTTTTTCAAAACACAGAATAATCGATTATGAACTAATGGTAATCGATTATGTTGAGACAGTGTCTTCCAGTGATTTTCAAATTTATTGAATAATTGATTGTTACATTGGACAATCGATTGTCAAAGAGACAGTGTCTAAAATGTTTTTCAAAAACTGATAAGTAATCGATTGTTAACTTTGTGCAATCAATTGTGAAGCTGACCGTTGTCGTAAAGTTTTCAAATACCGTCAGGTAATCGATTATTGATTCTGTATAATCGATTGTTATGATTAAAATCCGAAAAAGATTTTTTGAACGTTATTGGGTAATCGATTATTGATTCTGTATAATCGATTGTTTTGATTAAAATCCGGAAAAGATTTTTTGAACGTTGCTGAGTAATCGATTGTTGATTCTGGACAATCGATTGTTTGTGGCAAAATCTGGAGAGGATTTTTTGAACGTTGCCAGTAATCGATTATGGATTGTAAGTAATCGATTATCAAGCATAAAATCTGGGATTGAATTTTGATCTGACTGGCAGACAATCGATTGTTGGGGTTTGACAATCGATTGTCAGTGAGTAAAATCAGCAACTCTTAATTGGCAATTAGGCAACGGTAATGCCAAGTTTTCAACTATAAATACAACTTCATTTCCGTGTTTTAAAGACAACAACTTACTACAACTGATCATTACATTGCTATAAGCTTGCATACTTTTGTTTATCATTTTATATTAAATTTCATAAAGCTTTTGAGAGCCATATTCTTGTCCAAAGTTGTTGTGATGTAGAGCTTACTTCTTTTACTCATATCTACTCATTAAGGAGTATTTTGTTTGCGTGTTTAGTGTTTTATACACATGTAAGAGAATTGTGATTCTCTTGTTGCAAGGAACTTGTGTTTCCTTGGTTGAAGTCATAGAGTGTTGTATCTCCGAGCAAAGGTGTTAAGGCTTGTGTCCTTAAGTTTTAAAGGTTTGTTGAGCACCCGTAAGCTTAACAAGTTAGTGGAAAATCTCGAGAGAGTCTCTCGGGGACTGGACTAGCCACGTGTTGTGGTGAACCAGTATATATCGGTGCGTTCTTTCCTTTTTATTTATTTAACGCACTTATTTATTTCCTGCAAATTTTAATTTCCGCAAGTTTACGCTAAATTTTATTCACCCCCCCTCTAGCGTTAAGCGTATTTTCTAACAATTGGTATCAGAGCCTAACTCTCTGAAAACTTAACAGTTTGAGAGAACCATCCATGGCTTCTACTCGTGATTCTTTTGGAGGAATTGATGAAGGACAGTGCTCCACACGACCACCTCTATTCAACGGTACAAATTACACGTACTGGAGGGAGAGGATGAAGATCTTCATTCAGTCCAACAGCTTTCACCTTTGGAAGGTGGTAATGAAGGGAAACCAAATTCCAACAAAGAAGATGGAAAACGAATGGGTTCCAAGTCCGAGGATGAGTATGACGCGGATGACATCCGAAAGGTTCAAAATAATGCTAAAGCAATTAATTTATTATATTGTGCTGTTAATGCTGACGATTACAGGAAAATATCGTGTTGCACAACGGCAAAGGAGATGTGGGACAAGCTAGAAGTTACGTACGAAGGTACGGACCAGGTAAGGGAAGCAAAAATTGATTTCCTAACCCATTCTTATGAATTATTTCACATGAAGGAAGGTGAAAAGGTGGACGAAATGTTTGAGCGATTTTCAATAATCGTAAATAACCGACATGCTCTCAAGAAAACATTCACGGATAGAGAGCTCGTGCGAAAAATTCTTAGAAGTCTCACACCGGCATGGAGATCAAAGGCCGATGCAATTCAAGAATCCATTGGCGTTTCAAACGTCACCATCGACGCACTAAGAGGTAACCTAAAGACCTATGAATCTACTATTCTTAACCCTTTTGTTGATGATCAAAGGAGGCAAAGAATAGCTCTAAAGGCGAGCACAAGCCAACCGCAAATTGATGAGGAAGGAGACAACGAGTTTGGACTCGTTATCAAAAGATTTCAAAAGTTCATGCGCAAGGAGTATGAACGCAAGGGCAAAAAGCAAGGCGAACAAATCAAGTGCTATGAATGTGGTGAAACCGGGCACATCAAATCAAATTGCCCAAACATCAAAAAGGAGAAGAAACCTTTTAAAAAGCAACGTGCATACATTTCTTGGGGAGGCGACTCCGGAGATGAGTCAAGCGAAGGAGAAGAAGACGAAGCAGCAAATCTTTGCCTTATGGCACAAGAAGACAACAAAGATGAGGTATGTCAAATCTCGTCTAAAAACTTCTTCACTCTTGAAGAAATGCGAACTGCTTTTGATGAATTATATGCTGAGTTTATTAAGGCTTCAAAAACTGCTAAGGGCATAAAAGAAAATGCTTCATTAAAAGAAAAGGATTTTCAAAAACAGCTTTCTTTGAAAGAAAAGGATTTAGAAAAACTGAAAGAGGAAAACAAGTTTTTTGGAAAATGAAGCGCCGATAAGCCCGAAAGTTCTACTAAAAATTGTTCTTCTTGCTTGCATCTCAAAAATGAGGTAGATAGACTCAAAGGTACCTTAGATAGGTTTAACTCTTCCCACAAGAATTTGAATGAGGTCCTTGTAAATTTGAAATCAACCAAGCATGGCATAGGATTTAAGAATGAGGTTAAAGAAAAGGTTGAAGCCAAACCCCAACCACCTAAGGCTCAACCTAGGACTAATAAAACAAATGCTTATCCTAGAAATAGCAATCCTAGAACCAATATGCATGCTAGACAAAATGTTGAACATTTTAGGAGACCTAGAAATGACTTACCACCTAGAAATAGTTACCCTAGAAATGATGCATATTTTAGGCCAAATGTTGAACCTTTGAGAAAACCTAGAAATGGCCTTCAACCGAGAAACAATCACTCTAGAAATGATGCCCATCCTAGAGCTCATAGTAGGAGAAATAATTCTCATGAAATGCGAAATAGTCATAGTGTTCAAAATAGAGTAAGAAATTTTCATCCGTCTAGTTACTATGAACCTAGAAGGATGCATAACCCAAATGTGACTTGTCATTATTGTAGACGTATTGGTCATATTGCTCCTGCATGCTTTACACGTCATAGACATATTACTCAATTGCATCATTATAATATGCCTAACCCCCAAGGACCCAAGATGGCATGGGTACCTAAAGAACATTAATTTGTTTTGTAGGTGTGCTTGAAGGGATAAAGTGTACTATGGTACCTTGATAGTGGATGCTCCAAGCATATGACAGGAGATGAATCCAAATTCCTTCAATTAGAGCACAAAGAAGGAGGAAGTGTTATCTTCGTTGATAACAATAAAGGAAAGATCATCGGCATCGGCTCGTTCGGTAAGGATGAAAATTCCTCTATTAAGCATATATTACTTGTTAAAGGATTAAAGCATAATCTCTTGAGCATAAGCCAATTGTGTGACAAGGGAAATCTTGCTTTATTTGACTCGGATGAATGCTTAGTGTTCAGACGTAGTGATTTCAAATTATCCTCCGTGGTTTTAGAGTGGATAATATTTATATGGTTGATCTTGCTAATTCCTCACCCGATTATGTTGATTGTCTAATGAGTAAAGAGGATGATACTTGGCTATGGCATCGTAGAGTAGCACATATCAATATGCATCTTTTGAACAAATTGATTTCTCAAAACTTAGTCGTTGGTCTTCCCAATTTAAAATTTGCAAATGACTCTATTTGTGACTCGTGTCAAAAGGGGAAGCAAACAAAAGCATCTTTCAAATCTAAAAACATTGTTTCAACTTCTAGACCATTGCAATTACTTCATATGGATTTATTTGGTCCCTCTCGCATTGAAAGTCTAGGAAGAAATAAATATGCTTTTGTGATTGTTGATGATTACTCGAGATTTACTTGGACTTTATTTCTTGCCAATAAATGTGATGCTTTTCAAAATTTTAAATATTTTCTTAAGCGTGTTCAAAATGAGAAAGAAACAACCGTCACTTCAATTAGAAGTGATCATGGGGGAGAGTTTGATCACAATCTCTTTGCGGACTTTTGTGACGAACTCGGAATCGAGCATACCTTTTCCGCTCCACGGACACCATAACAAAATGGGGTGGTGGAAAGGAAAAATAGGTGTCTCGAAGAGATGGCTAGAACCATGCTCGACGAAGCTAAGATACCCAAACTTTTTTGGGCGGACGCCGTGAGTACCGCTTGTATGTTCTAAATAGAGTAGTAATTCGGCCGATACTCATGAAAACCCCTATGAACTTTATAAGGGTAGAAAACCAAATATTTCTTCCTATTTTAGAGTTTTTGGTTGCAAATGTTTTGTTCATAACAATGGCAAAGACCAATTGGGTAAATTTGATGCTAAGTCGGATGAAGGTATTTTCATTGGATATTCCTCAGTAGTAAAGCATATAGGGTCTTTAATAAAAGAACCCAAATTGTGGAGGAATCCCCTCATGTTGTATTTTCCGAAAATAATGCTCGCTTGGCGAGAAAGGATTCCGGTTTTGATCTTGCAGGTATCTTAGATAGCTTGAAAGACAAAATACAAGAGGAACCACCCAAGGAAAATAAAGATGAAACTGAGGAACAACCAACGGAAGAAGCGCCACAATTGGAAAAAGAAACAAAAGTGCCAAATGAGTGGAGGACGATCAAAGATCACCCTCTCGAACAGGTAATTGGCAACGTTGGAGACAAGGTAAGTACCCGAAACTCTCTCAAAACTACCTTAGAACATACTGCTTTTGTTTCTCAAATTGAACCCAAAACCATCTCAGAAGCAATTGGGGATGAATTTTGGACCTTGGCAATGCAAGAGGAGCTTAACCAATTCGAACGCAATGACGTTTGGGATTTGGTGCCAAGACCCGAAGGTCATACCATAATTGGTACGAAATGGGTTTTTCGCAATAAACTAGATGAAAATGGTATAATCACAAGAAACAAAGCTAGGCTTGTAGCAAAAGGCTATAATCAAGAAGAGGGTATTGACTATGAGGAAACATATGCTCCCGTAGCTAGATTAGAAGCTATTCGCTTATTGCTTGCATTTTCCTCTTCTATGAATTTCATTTTATATCAAATGGATGTGAAAAGTGCTTTTCTAAACGGTTTCATTCAAGAAGAAGTTTATGTTGAACAACCCCCCGGTTTTGAATATTTTAAAATCTCCCGATCATGTTTTCAAACTCAAAAAGGCTCTTTATGGTTTAAAACAAGCTCCCCGAGCTTGGTATGAAAGATTAAGTAATTTTCTTTTGGAAAATGATTTCATTAGGGTGAAAGTTGACAAAACTCTCTTTGTTAAGCATAAAAACAATGATATTTTGTTAGTTCAAATATATGTAGATGATATTATATTTGGTGCTACTAACAATGTTTTATGCAAGGAATTTTCCGATTTAATGACAAGCAAATTTGAGATGTCTATGATGGGTGAGTTAACATTCTTTTTGGGATTACAAGTAAAGCAAATGAAAGAAGGTACATTCATTTGTCAAACCAAATATTGCAAAGAATTGCTGAAACGATTTGAGATGAACAATGCAAAAGAAATGGCAACTCCCATGAGCACATCCGATCATCTAGACAAAGATGAGAAAGGTAAGGAAGTCGACACCAAAAAGTATCGAGGTATGATTGGCTCTCTTCTTTATCTTACTGCTAGTCGTCCGGACATCATGTTTAGCGTGTGCTTATGCGCTCGTTATCAATCGTGTCCGAAGGAGTCTCACCTTACTGCGATAAAACAGATTTTAAGGTATCTTGTTGGTACTACAAATGTGGGTCTATGGTACCCCAAAGGCTCTTCATGCCAACTTGTTGGCTATTCCGATTCTGATTTTGCTGGATGCAAATTGGACCGCAAGAGCACGAGTGGCACTTGCCATTTGCTCGGTAGCTCTCTCGTTTCTTGGTTTAGCAAGAAACAAGTAAGTGTTGCATTGTCCACAACCGAGGCTGAATATGTAGCCGCGGGGAGTTGTTGCGCTCAAATCCTATGGATGAAACAACAACTCTTGGACTATGGCCTAAGTCTTAATCATATCCCTCTTAGATGTGATAATACCAGTGCCATATGCTTGACGAAGAACCCCGTTCTTCATTCGCGAACGAAACACATTGAAATTAGACATCATTTTATTAAAGATCACGTTATCAAAGGCGATGTCGAAATTGAATTTATTGAAACCAAAAACCAATTGGCAGACATCTTTACAAAGCCTTTAGAGAAAGAGTCCATCTTCCGAATTCGCAGTGAACTCGGGATCCTTGACTCCACGTTGATCTAAGTCATGCATTGCATTTTTTTTTCATGATTTCTAACTTGAGCGTCGGAGACGTCTAATGATTTTTGCAGGTATCGCCCCAAAGGAAAGGGGAATTATAAAGCATGACGCGCAAGAATCGAGTCTTCTTCAGAAAAATCTGTTTCCCTCATCTAATAATCGATTATCTCGTATCAATAATCGATTGTAATGCTATCATTTGAGCTATTATACTCTCTTTAAATAATCACACTTTCTTTCCAATAAATAAACAAAGTTTATTTCATCTTTGGCATCTTATTATTATTTTTGCTAATGGCAAAAGGGGGAAGATAACGGGTATGATGCACTCTCAAGTTATAAGCTTAAATTGAGGGGGAATTCTCAAATTGAGGGGCAACAAATTGCATACTTGTTGCATGTATATACTTGTCTTGAATCGTCATTATAAATTGCTTGTCTTGCATATCCCGCATAATGTTTGCCATTATCAAAAAGGGGGAAATTGTTGGAAACACGTTCTCAATGCAATATACTAAAACGTGTGTTCTTTTGTATAGGTTTTGATGAATGACAAACGAAGCGAAAATTGATATATGACGAAGTTCAAGAAACAAGCGCACAATTGATATACAATGAGATTCAAGCTCAAGACAAAGTTTTATAGTTTAATTGAGTCATTCTTAATTGTGATCTTGATCCTACAACTTGACTCGTAACATGGCTTCTCTCATAAAACTATTTTCCAAAATCATGCATATATAATTTAATGTGAAATGATTTTAAATCATGCATATTTACAGTAGTCAAAATAATTTTTAGACATGCCTTAAAAGTCTGGACTAAGATAATCGATTATGTACTTATGATAATCGATTGTTTTAAGCCAAGACTGCATGACAATCGATTGTGAACTAATGACAATCGGTTGTGAGTAAGACAGTGAGCATCAGGTTTTTCAAACCTGCATGACAATCGATTGTGAACTAATGACAATCGATTGTGACAGAGGCAGTGTCCATCAAAGTTTTTCAAAACTCTGAATAATCGATTATGAACTAATGGTAATCGATTATGTTGAGACAGTGTCTTCCAGTGATTTTCAAATTTATTGAATAATCGATTGTTACATTGGACAATCGATTGTCAAAGAGACAGTGTCTAAAATATTTTTCAAAAACTGATAAGTAATCGATTGTTAACTTTGTGCAATCGATTGTGAAGCTGACCGTTGTCGTAAAGTTTTCAAATACCGTCAGGTAATCGATTATTGATTCTGTATAATCGATTGTTTTGATTAAAATCCAGAAAAGATTTTTTGAACGTTATTGAGTAATCGATTATTGATTCTGTATAATCGATTGTTTTGATTAAAATCCGAAAAAAAAAATTTTTTGAACGTTGCTGAGTAATCGATTGTTGATTCTGGACAATCGATTGTTTGTGGTAAAATCTGGAAAGGATTCTTTGAACGTTGCCAGTAATCGATTATGGATTGTAAGTAATCGATTATCAAGCGTAAAATCTGGGATTGAATTTTGATCTGACTGGCAGACAATCGATTGTTGGGGTTTAACAATCGATTGTCAGTGAGTAAAATCAGCAACTCTTAATTGGCAATTAGGCAACGGTAATGCCAAGTTTTTCAATTATAAATACAGCTTCACTTCAGTGTTTTAAAGACAACAACATACTACAACTGATCATTACATTGCTATAAGCTTGCATACTTTTGTTTATCATTTTATATTCAATTTCATAAAGCTTTTGAGAGCCATATTCTTGTCCAAAGTTGTTGTGATCTAGAGCTTACTTCTTTTACTCATATCTACTCATTAAGGAGTATTTTGTTTGAGTGTTTAGTGTTTTATACACTTTTAAGAGAATTGTGGTTCTCTTGTTGCAAGGAACTTGTGTTTCCTTGGTTGAAGTCTTGGAGTGTTGTATCTCCGAGCAAAGGTGTTAAGGCTTGTGTCCTTAAGTTGTAAAGGTTTGTTGAGCACCCGTAAGCTTAACAAGTTAGTGGAAAATCTCGAGAGAGTCTTTCGGGGACTGGACTAGCCACGTGTTGTGGTGAACCAGAATATATCGGTGCGTTCTTTCCTTTTTGTTTATTTAACGCACTTATTTATTTCCTGCAAATTTTAATTTCCGCAAGTTTACGCTAAATTTTATTATAACGCTATTCACCCCCCTCTAGCGTTAAGCGTATTTTCTAACAGTTAGGACATCAAAGTTAAAGGGCAAAGGAGTGGGAAAAACAACAAAACAAATACATGGATTTAGAGGGTATGTCATTTTTGGAGAAAAAAGGAGGACTTATCTAGGAGTGCGTGCCGACTTTAATGGAAACGACATGCTTCTTGGACTAAATACCCGGCCTAGATCCATTTCTGCTTTTGATTTCAATCTTTCAAAATCATGGGAACTTGTTCCGTCTTGAGTTGCAATATTTCCTATTTTAAGCCGACGATACCCTTTTGCGGGTTTTCACAAATCTGCCTCTTTCATTCCCCTTATCCCATCATTCGATAGAGCTCTTTGCGAGTATTCACTAAATGGACTCTCTCTTTTTGTTTTTCTCTGCTCACCTTCGCCTTATTGTGCCCGAAGGTTTTCACCGATAAGATTCTCTCATTTTTTTCTCTCAAATTGAGTTGTGCTGAATCGCAACAATGGTGCTTGTCACGTCTCTATTTTGTCCAATTGAGCGGAAGAACTTGGACCAGGTTCTTGATGGAAATTTACAACTTTGGAACCGTTCGGGCGGATTTGCGACCGAAACAATACATTTCTTCCCAAGTTTTATTTTCTTGGGGAACTGGGGTTTTATTTTGATATGACTGAACCTTAGGGAGAGGCTGCCTATATATCCTTTCGGAATCAAGTCAGACGTAGTTCAGGAAGTGTTTCCTAAAATAATTTGTTTGTTGATTCATTTTTCTTCTTCTCTTTTTTTCTTTCTCTTTTTTTTCATTTTGTTTAATTTTTCTTTTTTTTTGAATAGCATTTTCGGGTTCCAAAGAGGGTGAAAAAAGAACGCGATCAGCTCAAAGAGTTTGCGAAGGATTTGTAGTGTTTAGGGTAGCGGGAAAGAAAGCCTTCGTCATTTCCACCAGCCAGAATCATTGCTGCAGGGAGTTCAAACGTATACCTTTTTACTGCATCTACATTTTTACTACTGTCTCGGGCTCGTCTCCTTCAACGTCACCCAGGTATAATGCTCATTTGGGCAGTATCTTTCTGAAAATGTATGGGCCTTCCAATTTGGATAAAACTTTCCTTTAGCTTCCTGATGGTGAGGTAGAATACGCCTCAATACCAATTGTCCGACTTCGAAGTTCCTGAGGCGCACTTTCTTGTTGTAAGCGCGGGCCATTCTTTGTTGGTACAACTGCACATGGCAATCGCAGCCATTCGTTTTTCATCAATTAATGACAGCTGCTCCGAACGAGTTTTAACCCACTCATTATCTTCGATTTCTCCTTCGACAATTACTCGGGGCGAAGGGATTTCTACCTCTGCGGGTATGACAACTTCAGTCCCATAGACCAGTAAATATGGAGTTGCTCCTACCAATGTGCGAACTGTGGTGCGATATCCCAACAATGCAAAAGGAAAACTTTTCATGCCATTGTCTTGAGCTTTGAATCATTTTTCTCAAAATCTTCTTGATGTTCTTGTTAGCCGCTTCAACGGCACTATTAGCTTTGGGCCGGTAAGGGGTGGAGTTTCTATGTGTTATCTTAAACTGGTCACATATTTCTACCATGAGACGACTGTTCATATTGGCTGTGTTGTCTGTAATGATGGTTGCGGGAATCCCAAAACGACAAATGATATTGGAATGCACAAAATCTACCACAACATTTGTGGTAACGGACTTATGAGTGATGGATTTAACCCATTTTGTGAAGTAATCAATATCAACCAATATGAATCTATGTCCATTTGAGGCTTTTGGCTCAATCGGGCCAATGACATCCATGCCCCAGGAAGCGAATAGCCAGGGTGCTGACATAGGATGCAATTCGATTGGCGGTGCATGAATCAAATCATAGTGCCCCTGACATTGATGACATTTCTGAACGAAGCTGAAACAATCTTTCTCCATGGTCATCCAATAATACCCGGCTCGGAGTATTTTATTTGCCAGTACGTACCCGTTCATATGAGGTCCACACACTCCTGAGTGCACTTCATGCATAATTCTTCCGGCTTCCTCGGTGCCAGCACATCTCAGGAAATTAAGATCTGGGGTCCTTTTGTATAAAATATCACCACTCAAGAAGAAATTGCTTTCGTGCCATCGGATGGTTTTCTTTTGCTCCCCGGTGGCTTGCTCGGGATACTCTTGTGTTCTCAGGAATCGCTTGATGTCATAATACCAGAGCTGTGTGCTGACTCTGCTTCGGTCACATTATAATACCCACGCCTTTCTTTGATTTTGATTTCCAAAGGGTCAATGTAGGCATTTCCGGGGTAAGGCAACATGGAAGCCAAGGTTCCAAGTGCGTCTGCTAACTTATTGTGACAACGAGGAATGTATCTGAATTGTACCGACTTGAACCGTTTGCTGAGGTCCTACACATGATGTCTATAGGGTATGAGTTTAACGTCTCTTCTTTCCAACTCTCCTTGAGCCTATTGGATGATCTAGTTTGAATCCCCCATTATTAACAATTGCTCAACGTCTTGGTTAATGGCCATGTTCATGCCCATGAAGCAAGCTTCGTATTCAGCTATATTATTGGTCCAGAAAAACCGGAGCCTTGTTGTAGCCAGGTAATGCTCACCCGTGGGTGAGATTAAAATTGCCCCAATCCCTATGCCATTTGTGTTTACTGCTCCGTTGAAGTACATTTTCCAAGCGGGGATATCTTCAGATGTTACTTCAACTGAATTCACTTCTTCATCAGGGAAATAGGTATTCAAAGGCTAATATTCATCATCAACTAGATTCTCGGTTGGATGATCCTCCAATGCTTTAGCCTTCATTGCAGTACGAGTGACATAAACTATGTCGAACTCGGTGAGCGAGATTTGCCATTTTGCCAATCGCCCTGTGGGCATCGATTTTTGGAATATATACCTCACAACAGGTTCTTTCTAGCAGCGTGTACTTGGCCTCGTAACTGGTAAACTTCTTGCTCAAATAATGGATGGCTTGCTCTTTCTTTCCCGCGGCGTCATGCTGCTCGAGAATACAACCAAAAGAGCTTCCCAATACTATTAGATATAGAAATAGTGGCCTTCCCGGTTCCGGCGGGACCAAAACTGGTGGGTTGGACAACTAGTGTTTGATTTTGTCAAAAGCTTCTTGACACTCAACAGTCCATTTGACTGCCACATCCTTTTTCAATAGCTTGAATATGGGCTCGTATGTGGAAGTAACTGGGCGATGAATCGGCTGATGTAATTCATTCTTTCTAGTAAGCTCATTACATCCTTCTTGGTCTTTGAAGGAGGTAACTCTCGAATGGATTTTATCTTGGTCGGATCCAACTCGCCTCTTCTGCTGACAATGAACCACAGAAGTTTGCCTGACGAGACCCCAAATGCACACTTAGCTGGATTCAATTTCAAATCATACTTGCGA
Organism: Nicotiana benthamiana; assembly: GCA_034376525.1. Classification (NCBI taxonomy): domain Eukaryota; kingdom Viridiplantae; phylum Streptophyta; class Magnoliopsida; order Solanales; family Solanaceae; genus Nicotiana; species Nicotiana benthamiana. Next base: position 67,270,075 of record CM067332.1, read on the forward strand.
AGTCTTTTGAAGAACTTTCTTAAGTCCCTTTCATGATCACCCTGAGTCTTGGACTTGATAATCACATCGTCCATATATACTTCTATTTCTTGATGCATCATGTCATGGAAAATGGTGGTCATGGCCCTCATATATGTTTCCCCAACGTTCTTTAAACCGAAAGGCATAACTCTATAACAATAAGTTCCCCAAGGTGTGGTGAAGGCAGTTTTCTCAACATCTTCCTCATCCATCAACAGTTGGTGGTATCCTGCGTAGCAATCTACAAAGGACTGTATCTCGTGTTTGGCACAGTTGTCAACAAGGATGTGTATTAGGTAAAGGGAAGTTGTCTTTGGGACTCACCTTGTTCAAATATTTGTAGTCTACACATACTCGAGTTTTTTTGTCTTTCTTCGGTACCGGGACCACATTGGCCAACCATGTGGTGTATCGAACCACTCGGATTACCCCCGCCCCTAGATGTCTTGTGATCTCTTCTTTAATCTTATTACTGATATCATGTTTTAACTTTCTTTGTTTTTGTTGGACTGGAGGACATTCGGGGTATGTGGGAAACTTATGAACAACCAGATCAACACTAAGCCCAGGCATATTATCGTAAGACCGAGCAAATACATCTTTGAATTCCAAAAGAAGTTGAACCAGTGCATCCCGGATTTCCTTATTCACATGGATGCTTATTTTAGTTTCCTTGATTTTGCTGGGATCGCCCAAGTTAACCGGTTCGGTATCTTTTAAGTTCGGCTTAGGTTTATTTTCAAAATGTTCCAACTCTTAGTTGATTTACCTAAAAGTGTCTTCTTCATCATATTCCGGCTCTTGGTTCATTATTTCACAAATGGGCAGCATGTACGGGTCGGGCATGAAGTCCGCAAGCATGTCATTTTATCTAAAGCCGCATTATTGGGACTGAATGAAAAATGAAATAGAAGAAAAACAAAATTAGAATAATGGAGAAGTGCACGTGATGAAATATTGATTTCATTTATTTGAAAATGTAAGATAACAGGGTTTACATCTTCAATTTAAAGGACAAAATACTAAAGAAAAGAACAACACCCGAGCTACACCCTAAAATAACTTATGATGCAAGAAAAGGTGGCAAGGCAGGACTACCAGACCTCCCGCCTGACTGGGAAAGGTGTGGCCTTCCAGATTTTCAACTTGGCATCCGGTCCCATATAGAGCACCTCAGCGGTGCTTGAGCCTTCTCCCGGCTGGACCATGTTGGCTTCATACAATAATTTCCTCATGGCTCCACATATCTCCTCAATTTCTTCCGTTGTGAAGGTTTTGTCTTCTTCTTCCTCACTGTACTTTGTTTTTACAAATGTTTTGTACAATTGGGGTAGGGGTTGTGGTAAGGCCCATCCATGATGTTTCCTACGGTTGGCCCAAGTGTCATCCTCCGGCGTTGGACAGAAACCTAGCCCAAAACACTTCTCTACGGCAGGCAAATTGACCGGCTCAGTTATGCCTTGTAGAGAACTTCCAAGTCCCTTGGCTGGCTTAAACCCTTGGCATGTCATCTATCTTACCACCATGATTGAGGCATTGGATAGGAAAGGATGGGGGAATGGTTCGCCTTCTTTACGCTGATCAGCTACCACAATTTCAAAAGACTGGTAGGCTATGTGATCACTTCCCTCTTTGGCTTCGAGGCAGGGGATAGAGGGATCCCGGTAAATTGACTGTCATCTTCTCCGTGGACCACAATCTCCTGGTTCTCATGTTCGAACTTAAGCATTTGGTGCAGAGTAGAAGGCAGTGTTCCTTCCGCGTGAATCCATGGTCTTCCTAGGAGATAGTTATAGGATGTATCCATGTCCAATACATGAAATTTCTCTTCAAAATAAACCGTACTTATGGTCCATACTAAGTCAATTTCCCCTATGGTGTCTCTCTTGATTCCATCAAAGGCTCGGACACTCACGTTGTTGTGACGGATCCTCTTTGTTCCAATATCCATTCTTTGCAATGTTGACAGTGGGCATATATCTACCCAGAACCTGCATCTATCATTATTCTTTTGACATAATAGCCTTCGCATTTTAGGGTGAGGTGCAAGGCTTTGTTGTGGGCAGCTCCTTCTAGAGGTAAATCATTCTTGCTGACTTGTAACCTGATTAATAGCAAAGAATCTTTCCGCCATTTTCTCCAGTTGTCCTACGGAGGTTCCAACCGCTACATAAGCTTCATTGAAGGTTTTAGCCAACACTTTATGGTGCCCTGGAGATTTCATTAGAAATGACAATAAAGAGACCTGTTCAGGAGACTTCCGGAGCTGGTCCATCACCTCATATTCTGGTATTTTCATTTTTGAAAGAAGGCCTGTGACTCTTCAGCATTTACGGGCTTTTTGGGTGGAAATCACCATTTGGTGGCAATGTTCACTTCTTCCATATCCGAATATTTCTTTTCGAGATAGCCCTTTTGAGTTTCCCCTATGATCTCATTGCCCCTGGGTGTTACTATGGTTTATTGGTAGTTCCATGGGATTGCAGAAGGGTTTCTCATTAGCTTGTGAGGAACACAACCGATCACCACTGGCTCATTCAGCCTCGGTGGTTTAATTGCTCCCCGTACCACATAAGCTCCCTTGGGTACATACATCGTTTTGTTCAACTCAAACCTTCTTGGGGGACTCAAAGTTGGCTATTTTTCTTGACGCCCCAGTGGAATGTAAAGTATGGTTGCCTTGGTGGGCGCCGTCTCAGTTTTAACTTTAAACTTCTTCTCCACTTCTTGATGCTTGGCTTCACTCATTTCCTTTTCTTCAACCTTTTTGGGGGTAACCTTTTTTTTCCGATCTACATCAGCAATGGCTATTAGGGCTTTTAGGGCAGGGTCAAATTCTTTGTCCTCACAAATCATTCTGATGACTGGCCCATTATTGTGAGCTGGCAACAGATTATTGGTTACGTTCGGGACCTCTTCATCTCTTAGCACTATTTTGTTTGTTCTATTAAATCCTCCACTGCTCTCTTAAGAGTCCAGTAGTCTTTGGTGTCATGTCTTTCAGCCTTGAAATGATATGCACAGTGTATACCCGTTGATATGAAGGTGACTCGGGGTTCTGCCTGTTCGGGGGGCACGAGCTGCAGGAGACCCATCTGGACCAGTTTTAGTAATAACCTGGCATAAGATTACTGTATTGGAGTAAAGTTTTGTCTCCAGGGTGGTTCCCTGGGACAATAATTATTTTGTGGAGGGCGGGGATAATAGTGATTTTGGGGAGGCTGGTTTCTCGGGACCTTGTTTTTGTTGCCCTGTTGTTGTGGTCGAGCAAATGGCTGAGCATTCATGACTGCATAAGGTTGGGCAACATAATACATGTCTTGATGGGGATAGTAGTGTTGAGAGGCCCTTTATGGGAATACAAGTCGGTGAGCATGATGTCTTCTCATTCCGGAGGCTGCTATTGACACTTGCTCTTTCTTTTGGTTTCTTGCGACCCCTCTTGCCCCGCCTTGGATGGCGTGGGAGGTTGCCATTATGGCGGACTAGCTGAGAATTCTTCCTGTTTTCAGGAAATTTTCTACCATCTCGCCGATCTTAATTGCCTCCGCAAAAGGTTTGCCCATTGCTGACATCATATTTTGAAAATAATCTACCTCTTGCGCTTGTAGTAAGACAGTGACTATCTCTGTCTCGTCCATGGGTGGCTTTAATGTCGACGCTTGTTCGCGCCACTTGACAGCATATTCTCTAAAACTTTCTAAAGGTTTCTTTTTCAAGTTGGCCAAGAACTCCCTTACGAAATCCCGGGCGAGATCGTCCCAAATTTCCATCGAGTGATATCCTCGTCCATGTACCATTCATAAGTGATGCCTACCAAACCCGAAAGATTCCATCAATAGTTCTTGTTTTCCACCTGCCCCAAGCAAATGGTTGCAATATTTTTTCCAATGAGCAATGGGATCACCATGACCATCATACTTTTCAAATTTCGGCGTTTTGAATCCCAGGGAAGATGTACGTGTGTGAACATGCATAAGTCCGAGTAAGACACACTCTTCTGCCCACTCAGACCTTGCATGTTTTTCAAACTCTTCTCAAGGCTTTTCATCGTTCATGTAATCTCATCTTATTCAGGTGTCTTAGGAGTTTTATCCTGCACCGATGTGAGTTCGTATGCTAGTTGAGGATAAGTGTATGTGGGGTATGGGGTGGGCTCCGTTCGGTAGTTGGGAGTTTGAAATGTGAATGCATCAAACATGGGCCTCGGCACCGTAAGCTGTGTAGTGGCTGCGCACGGAGGAGCCGTAAAAATATTAGGAACTGAGCCAGATGTGAACATCGGAGGGCGGACTTTAGAGGGTGCTCCGACAAAGTTGGCTGATATGGTAGGCTGCCCCAAGAGGATATTTGGATGGCTGATGGGAGTAGTGGAGGTACCCCACGATCTTGGGAAAAGCTCAAGAAATCCGAAGATGGCACTTGGAGGTTCTTTTCCATTTGTCCAAGCATCCCACATCTCCATAACTCTGAGTCGAATGATCCTATTTTTTTCAGCTGCCGCAGATTTTGAGGCTGGGATCCCCGTAATCGAGTTGTCCTCTAGGATAAGAACTGCCATTAGAGTCATTTCGGATGAGATTTCTACGCTTCCTTTTGATCTAGTAAAATATCTGTGCGATGCCAGCTTGCCATAAACCAATCACTGTTCTCTAAAAACCTGGATTGGAGACTGGAATCACAAGCGATTAGGTTGGGATAGATAAGAAACAGGAAATCACATGTTGGGTATGATGCACCTACGCAGTTAACGGTTTTCTATATTTTGCAATGGTCGCATGCATCATCCCGGCATTTATTTTGAACTTCCTTTTGGTTTCTACTTCTTATTTCCATTTAGCTTTCCCTTTTTTAAAATACGGTCAGATCCTATGAAGATTGCCGACCTATCAGGACACTGCATGAATCAGACCGAGCGTAATTCATGAAAAATGTGATGGAAATAATAGGATATTTTGGGATTTTCAATTTTTATAAAGACAAAAAGCTATTGTAGCAAAAGCTAACAAAATTAAACGGCAACTACCAATCTTGGACACAACTTATAGACTCGAATGGTGCGTAAAAGAGCATACAAACGGACAGACTCATTTAAGAAAAATACAATTTTTCAAAAATTATGAATACATTAAGACTTCAACTACTTTAGGAACATGCGAGGCATCGTTCTGCCTTGTTGCAGGCTTGCATGCTAAACTTCCTTAGAGGTGGTGGAGGTCTTCCATCACTTGACGAACAAATGTCATGGCAGTAGCAAAGAACATGGATTTCGTCATGTCCTCACAATGATTTCACTTTGTTGTAATATAATCTGCGATTTCCCGTATCCTTTCCCTAATAACACCTTTTTCTTGCAGCAAACACCCAATTTGCTCGCCCCTTGCCTCTAGATTTTTGTTCTACTACCTGATTCTGCTTTTGGAATTGCCGCAAATCCCTCTCTAATCCTACTATTACTGCATAACAATACTCTCTTTTGGCTTTGAAGTCCCCGCTTGCTTGGTCATTCTGTTTTCAGTCATGATAACCCTCCGCTTTGAACCAACAATCTCATCGCTATTCCCTTCTTTTAATTGCTCAAGGATGCAGGCTCGTTCCTCTGCACTTCTAATCAATTGCTTCCAAACCCTTGATAGCTCACATTCCGCCTTATTCAGGTCGAACCCATACTCGGTTAGTTTACATCGCAAATTTTCTATGAGTTTTTCATCTGTTATGCTTCAGGGGGATTTTCTGTGGCTACCTTCATTTTCTGGATTTGGGCTCGTAGGGTTTCGTTTTCTTTGGTTAATATCCTCTTTTCTCCCTCACCGGCTGCAGCTTGCAAACTGTTTTCAAATTGCAACTCTTGGATTTACTTTTCCAACGTTCCTATGGTAGCCCTATATCCATTTTCATTGGCTAACCAATCCCACTGCTCTTGTGACATCTCAGCAAATTCTTGGAGATGTGGTCTCTTAGTTGGCCTTCCAGGCTCTATGTATCTTTTGTACCAAGCAACATACCCCGGTGCAACTTCACCTTTAGATATGTCGCAAACTCGAGTATCGGCTGTCAAGTATTGACATTCACTCCATATTTGACATACAACGGCTCCAGGGAATTGACCATTTGGGCTTATCTCAACCGCATGACAACTAATATCCTCGTCCCTGGGGATCATTTGGCATCTACCCAGTTGTCTTAGTACTCTATATAGCACATAGGGCTGGATACTTCGAAGACCCATCAGAAGGAAATGAGGTCCGGTAGCCGGCATATACACAACTTCATCCACAGGGAACCGCCCGAATGTCCACTCTATCTGATTTGCAGTGATGACCTGGAGATGTGACACCCTCAGGTACTTTAAATCCATCAACCCTATTGCAGAATTCTTCCATGCAGCTCTTTGTTGGCGATCCATAATTCATGAACTAGGGCCGGTGGCATATATGCTCGATCGTCCATATTTGCAGCAGCAAGTTACATCCTTCGAAGAAATTCGAAGAAGTCTCATCCTGCTTTACAGGCGTGAGAGCACGGAAGATTTCGGACAAGATCATTGGAGCGAGGGTACTTTTAGCCTAGGTCATTAAAGTGCTAACGACCCCTGTTATCCGTATGTCAATATTCCCATCCTTTCACAGGTACACCAGAAGACCCAAGAAAAATACCATGAATGCAAAACATCGATGCTCCTCCAATTTGAGCTGATTTCTTTTGCTACGAATAATATTTTCAGGGTTATTGAATCCCCCAATATGTCCATTCCACTGATATATAAGTTGTGGGGTGCAAAAGCCAGCTGATAAGTCCGGATTGTGAACCTTCCTACTGATTTTCAAGGAGTCCAAGAATTTGTGCACGGCAAGGGCTCTTGAGGAAATCAGGTATTGGTGTCTCAAAGGAATTGCAGGGGTCCCAATATACCCAGTTATTTCTCCAATGTCGGGGTGAGTTCAAAGTCCGAGAACTGGAAGAAATTTTGGGTCGGGTCCCAGAATGTGATTAATGCTTTTATGATGTCTCCCCTTGGATTAATTTTCAACAAACCAGTGAGCCTCCAAGATGTGTATTGACCCTTTTCTTCCCTGCTCCCCCCCGATCATTCCACCATAGTCGCAACTCCAAGGGAATTTCGTTCAGGAACATTGTTGTGCTCATTCTGCACATTTATTAAGGTGCATTAGTATCATGAAAATATTAAAACCAGCATTTTATGAAATTCTTTTCTTAAAATCAAAATCAGGGACCGACTTAGCGAATACGTTCTTGCAATACTCCGAAAGAAAGTTTTTCAGGCTACGCTCGCTTGCCGGTCGAAATAAGTCTCAGAGGTAGCCATTCGACTATTTCCGATAGTAATGGAATCACCTGATTCAAATTCGAAACAAGTGGATAAAATCGGACATTTGTTGTTTCTTGTTTTTGGCATTTTGCAAAAGAAGGGTTAAACCCGAAAAAACAATTTATCAAGAACCCGAAAATATTAAAAAAAATTCCCAATTTTCTATTTGATTTGTATTTTTTTTTTTGAAAATCCGGCGGCATTTCGGTGCTATTTGAGTGTTGAGTTTTTTGCAAATGAATTATCTCAGTAACTCTCAAATTTTCTCGTTTACTCACAAGCCGTTCAACATACGAATCCAAAGCAAATGAATGCACAAATAGCACGTAATATGCATCATGATGGTCTTTTCATTTCGGGCCATCTGTCCTAGACGGACCCAACCCATGTGTTGAGTCCCCTAAGTCAAATGCATGATTCAAATAAGCATTCCTACTAGGGATCCGACATGGGGTCAAGTTATTCTAAGTTAAAAACCTTAGCATAGGGTCTAGACTGTGTACTCGAGTGGACGACTCGAGTAGAGGAGGGAGCTACGTATCGGGAACCAAAAGGTCATCCGTCTTAGTAACTTGTCAGGCCTCTTTCTTATTTACAGGTATGACACTAAAAGAATAGGGAGTTTCAACCAGTAAGCACATCCCTTGAGGTGAGGAGTGAAGGGTTTCGTAGCAGTTTATATGTACAGTTCAGATAATATCAAAGCGGTAAAGCAATTAGCACTTAGCATGGAACATGTAATTAAATCAGATAAAGCCAAATGTAAGAGTTATTCTAAGCTCAAATTCTTGAACCCTGAACCAGATATCTAGGTTCGATCCCCAACAGAGTCGCCAGAACTGTCACACCTCCTTTTTACACGGCTACCCCGAAGGATAAACGTACAAGGGAGTTTTTCCAATTAAAGTAACATTATTCGACTTGAGATTATTAATTAGGAGCCACCACTTGGGATAGGTTTGACTTTTGGTGTCCCAAGTCGCCGGTCTATTTAGAATCCCAAATCGAGGAAATTTTTTGAACTGCCCAATTGGAGTCTGCGAACCAGAAATTCTTGAATAAGGAATTCTGTTGACCCGAGGGAAGGTGTTAGGCACCCTCAGATCCCGTGGTTCTAGCACAGTCGCTTAAACTATAAAAAATGGTTGATTTCCTGATTTTTATACATGTTCATCCTGCAATGCAATTTTAAAATTATTAACTACTTTATGTCACTTTTTAGGAATATTTGCAACGTTATGAAAACATGTCTCGAACCATGTCACATAAATGCACCCGGGTTCTTGACACATTTTAACTTTGTTAAGACTTGGATTTGGGTCACATAAATGCACACCCGAATTTAGGAAGATATCTTATTAAAATATCGCGCCTATAGCAACTACACATTTTAAATTCATGGAAGAGTCTTGAAATTCGCCAAACGGCACCTCCAAATTTATATGCATCATTTATCGTAATTAAAGGACCAACGCAATGTATGCTTTTTCTTAGCGTGGTAGACCCATTTATTTTTTGAAGAAAACAAAACCTAAAGAGACTATAATTTCTATTATACGCGTCTCTAAAACAAAAGATACGCCCTAATTATTTCATATGTGAACGATATATTCAAAAGAAAGATTCAGCATGTACATCTTCAACCTCATTCATGGCTGATTTTGCAATTTGGGCTTCGTTACTGAAAATGGCAAGCCTAGAGAATGCACTTCCTTATGCTTCCCAACAATAGCAGTTTGGGCTTTCAATTGAGCCCAGAAAAATTGGACTACAAATTAATTATAAAGAGTATGACAACATTTTTCATATTGTTGCACTACAATTGTTGACATTAAGTAATTGATCATCATAAAGAGACTTCTGGTAATGCTTTTATATTAGTAAACTAATAAATTACAATTCAAGTTTCAGATCTAGCATCTAAAAAACTGATATATTTGTCAATTAGAGTACATATACAGACATCGAATCCCTATTATAGAATCAATTATAAATCAGGCAAGTTATTTAACTACCACATTTTAAACCTGCTGAAGTTAAAACAAATTAGAGTCATAGTCCAGGAACAGTCCAGCATCATTACATGTTTATGCATATTATAGTATAATAATGGGATAGACATCTTAAATATTACTGAACTAATGATATTTACATCATGATTTAAAAACGAAAACATCTTCATTATCAGTCATGGTCACGAGTATACAGCTGTGCATTTCCCAAATTCAATGAGAGTAGTACCTGGAATCACAGCCAAAACGGAATCCTATGAGCAAGTTAAACGAGAATCAAGCAAGCAACTTCAGCCAAATTAACCAATAAACCCAGGAAAGTATCAGGAAATCACGAAATTTTGAGAAGCAACATAAATTTCAATCCTTTAATGCCTATGCTTCAAGTCATCTTCAACTTCTACTGAATGGAATTTTCTATTATTATAGAAGATTTTGCCTGGAAAACATAAAATTGATTTTCAGCTGCAGGTTCTCGACACTTTTTTCAGAATATATATCTCAAAAATGTATCTAAAGTGTATCTAAAAGTGTAACTCCTGTATATCTAAAAATTGTTCTTATTTTAAACAATCAGACATCTCTTTTATAGCCAAAGCTTTAGGGCAACAAAATCTTTATGTTTTCCTTTTAGTCCCTTACCTATTTTTCATATTTGCCTAAATGATCCTTGATTTTCTAACTTGTGCCTCAAGTTTTGAGGCAAAATTAATAGAAATTATATTTTGATCCTTCACTAGAATGTTCCAGGAGTTTGTTACAAGATTCTTATGCTCAAATACCCCAAATACCCCTTCTTCTTTTCTTAATTACTAGCCTAAGTGTTTTAAACCCTTGTGCCTATCTATTTGGTTAGAAATTGGCCCTATTTAACTACTTCAGGTCGTCGACCAGGGTCATATTATCAGTTGGGGACCAAATTTGAAAAAGCTGGCCATGGCCAACTATTTAATTGGAAAATATACTATACTAGGTAAAAGAAAACTACCATGGGTCAAAAATTAATAAAAAAATAAATGCAACACATATATACAGGAAAATATCAAGATGTGAAACTAAGTTACTCAGAAGCACATATAAAGCTAAGCAACACAAATTCAGAAACACGGGACACTGATAAATTTTTAAACAAAAGATGAACGATTCTGAGCTTAGCATGATAATTCAAATGAGTCGAAAGAACAATTATGACTTCACATGATGAGAGCACCATTCAGAAGTACGTTATCAAGACTTAAAACAAAAAAACATGTGGTGGAAATAAGGTCACTGAATCAGAAAAATTTAACAGATGAGCAAATGGAAACTAAGTAACTTAATCAAAAAAAAATTCTACAGATGAGCAAATGGAAACAAAGTAACTTAATCAGAAATTTTTTACAGATGAGCAGATGGAAACAAAGTACTTCTTTCTCAGAAAATTTTTTATAGATGCAAACGGACATTCATGCATTTACACAAAAAAGAACAAAAGAAAAGTTAAAAGGCAATCAAGGTACTTAGCTTTTAACATTGTAACCCTAAAATTTGGGTCCTTCAAATCTCAAGGCTTTTCAACCCTCTCTGAGAGGGTCTTTGGTCTCTTGAGACCTTTGTATCATTATAGGAGAGGGGAGAGGGTATCGGGTTAGTGTTGCTTATCTTGGGATAGGGTCTGGGATTCAGATCATCTTTGATCTGATTTTTGGCCAAACCTAGTTGTATTCGAAGGTCGTTAGTTATGGAGTAGTGGATGGGAAGGTGAGGAGGTCACCTGGGACCATTTTGAGGGATTCCGGTGAGGTTGCGGTTTGGGTCAGAGCTTCGATTCAAGATTTAAAACGATGGGTAGGGGTTTGGAGGGAGACACCAACGGATTTTTTAGGGGGTGGGATGAGGAGTATGTGTTGTTATTTTTAGAGGTTTCCGGCAACGGAGCCGCCGTGGACGGTGGAGGAGACATCCAAAGAATCTAATATTCGAGACGATAAAGTTATATTCGAGGTTTGATTTCTAGGTCATTGGAAAGAGGCGGATGTGGGGTGTCAGGGGTGTGTTTTTAGTCGGGATCTGAGCTTTGCCGCCGGCAGAGATGATTTCCGGCCGGTGACGGAAGGTTGGTCGGTGGTGGTTGACAGGCGGCGTTACACCGGTGTATGTGTGTACGAGGAAGGTCGAGTTTTGTCTCTCAGTATAGACAGGCATTTGGACATATATATTGGATCTGGGAAGGGGGTTTCAATGCCGTTGGATCAATATGGATGAATGGTTGAGATTGATCGCCCCAGAACGATGTCGTTTTGAGGCGTCTCTTATATGGACATCGGTGAGAGAGGGGTTTTGGGCTGGGCTTGGGTATATTGGACGGGTAAAGGGGTTTGGGCCACCCAGGCTTGGCCAAGTTATGGCCAGCCTTGTTTATTTGAATTCCTATTTCTTTGTTTTCATTTTCATTTTCTTTGTTTTACAAGCTTCCTAATTTTATTTTTAAAAATTCTAAATTAAGCTAAATTAAACTAACAACCACCTAAACATAAAAAAATATGAAAATTAACAATAAAATGCCAAAAATGAAAATTAACAATAAAATACCAAAATAGACTACTTATTTTTATGATTTTTTTACTTTGCAAAATAAAACCGTAACTACCAATAAATTTTAACAAAATATGTGAAATTAAATCTTAAATACTTATGTAATTTTTTTGTATTTTTTATGACTTGTCATGCACGAGGAAAAAATCACATACTCATATTACCAATGCCTCAAATTGACGAAGCAAGTTGATATGTTCCTATAATGTATGACAAAATAACAGGATGTCATTATGTCAACCAAAGAGCTGAGCAGATAAGAGGAAAACTCAAATAGTTAATTTGGTTATAGTCGCAAAATTTAATTTATTTATAGTCGAAAAAGTTTTCCTACAAAAAGGGTTGGCTTCAACAACCAATAAGGGATGGCTTTCTAACCTACACAACTCAGAAAACTTTTGTACTATAACCAATGTTAGTTGTTCGTAACTCAGAAAACTTTCGTACTACAATAATCTAACTTTCTTAGAGTATTCTTACTCTATTTATTCATACATGGACCGGCCTTTCCATCCATTCGAAAGAAAGAACATGAGAGAAATTTAGAAAGCACTCATATGTAGCATATCACAAAAGATTTACAAAGGTTACAAGATGACTGAGAGATGATCCTACAACTACTACAAGGCCTCCTTTATAATGGGCTATGAGGTCATTACAAGACACACTGACATGATAAAATAAACCTTTCTTACATGGCAAACTTCTCTTACAAGTGGGTTCTTCTAAGCATGTGAAGGACTTTAGGAAAAACAACTAAAAACACCTGAAAACATGTGAAAAGGGGTGAATATACCTGGTTTATCATGTGGGAGCATGTGACGCCATGTGAAAGTAGGGTGTTGCATGTGACGAAGCATGTAGAGGCATGTGGAAACATGTGACAACAAGTTGAAGTGGGGCCCGAATATTATGGAAAGATGTGAAAATTTGTCTTGGCATGGGTTGGATATTTTTGAGGGTGTTTTGGTGGGTAATCTAGGATTATGGTATGTTTAACAAGGATTTAGGTAATTATCCTTCATTGATTCTAGGGTTATCTACTTGGCATCTTACCAAGGACCTTGTGTAGTAACGCCTAGAATTTAACAGCCCTTCTTTTCTGTGTTCTTTCTCCTCTGGATTGAGAGATATAATCCGCAACCTTAGTCTGGAAATGTCTTTAGTGATATTTTCTCAGATGACTTCGTAAGGCATTTGATATTCTTTTGCTGCTTCTCAAACTCTTTCCCAGTGAGGATGATTGCTTGTGTAATTCGAGCTTGCCCAATATTTTGGCCACATCTCTCGCGGGATGCAACTATTTTGTTGAAAAAGGATTCTTTGTACCTCGCTATATTCTTCTTCCATTGATAAAATTGACACGGAAAATTTTCACCAGAATGATGCTTCGGCTTGCGCCTGGACTTTTCCGTTAATAATCTTTACTGTCCTATGAAACATAAATACTTTTGCCGAGTAGGAATTGTTGAAGCATTTTAACCAATATCTTCTAGGTTTGAAACATAACAAAAATACTTTAAGAGTTGGTGCAATGCTATTAAAATCCTTGAAGACTTTGTGTTTGAATTCCATGAAAATATAATACTGATGGCATAGGTACCAGAAAAACCATACTAATTCTTGTGGAAAATCCTTGCCTTGAGCTATGAATATATGGAAGAACGGATATTCATATGGCTTACGAATGGATCCTCCATGTTGCCAAAAAACCTGGAGCTCATAATAAGTTCTTATTTCCATAATAATTGATGGGTCAAACGGATCCATGAGGTTTAATAGCTCCGGTGGATGATCTGTTTGTTGTGATGAACTTGTTTCTGATATACTCGAGAGCATGAAGATGTTGTTGATTATCTGTTGCTTTGGCTTCACTTTTGCTAGGGAAAATCTCTTTGAGAATTCTTCCGGTCAAGACAGAAAATCCGCTAGAATATTATCTTTTCCTTTTAGATGCCTGACTTGAAACTTATATGGAGAGAGCCATTGAGCCCACCTGAGAATCTAAGGATTGGGAATAATTTTTGCATTTAGCTGAATCAGCTTTGGGAAGGCCTTCATGTCCATTTCTATCAGAAAGTCTACATTAATGAGGAATACATTAAATTTCTTGATTCCATTCTTTACTGCAAGAATTTCCTTGAAAATGTAGTGATAATGTTGCTTGGCATATTTGAACCTTCCACTAGCATATCCACATATTTTCCTATGGCCATCTTTTTCTTGAAACAGAACAACACTCTAATATTCATTGTTGGCATCAATTTGCAATATCTTCTTACCGTCTGAAGGGATGTAGAGAGACTTGACATTTTTTGAAATCTCCTTTATTTCCTTGACTGCATCATCTTGCTTCTTTCCCATGATGGAGCACTTTTCTTGAGCATCTCTGTGAGTGGAGAAATATATGTGGAGATATTCGGGATAAAATCTTTCACATAATTCACTATACCCAAGAATTGTTGGATTTGCTACGTTGTGAGGTTAGTATCTGGAAATTTGAGTAATTCTTAACATATATGTGGTCCTGGACTGTATTCACCTTGGAAAAAATGCATTCCAAGAAAATCAATCTCCTTTTGAGAAAGAACGATCTTTTTTGTTGAGAGCATGATTCTGTATTGTGTTACCAATGCCTCAAATTGACGAAGCAAGTTGATATATTCCTTAAATGTATTACTAAATAACAAGATTTCATCAATGTAAACTAAAGAGGTATGGAGGATGGGTTGGAATATTTTTATTATGGCTTTTTGGAACAAGGAAGGTGTAGTTTTTAATCCGAAGGGCATGACTTTCCACTGGAAGTGATGATCGGGGATGCAAAATCCTGTTTTGGGTCTTTCTGCAGAGTGGATTCCCAACTGCCAAAATCCAGACTTTAAATCAAACTTAGAAAAATATTTTGCCTTGGCTAAGTGGGAGAAAAAAGTGAGTTTATTTGGGATAGGGAATTTATCATCTTAGAGGAAATGGTTAAGTGGCTGGTAATTGATGACTAACCTGAGTTTTCCTCTTATCTGCTCAGCTCTTTTGTTGACATAAAATGCTTTGCATGCCCATTGTGAATCAAATGTCTCTATCAGATCAAATTCCAAAAGTTCTTCACATTTTTTCTTTGCAAGCTGAAGATGATTTTGATTCTTCTCTGAATGACTGGCTTTTGTCGGATTAATATTTTCATTCTTTTTGAAAGGGAGCTTGATAAAAATAACCTTTATTTTTTCATAATGGGCATTTCCCTTTCTTCATAAAATCCTTGTGTGATTCAGCACATGAATGTTCAATAAGATTTTGCTCAATTTCTTTGATTTATTCGTCATTTGTGATTTGGAATAGCCTCGGAATCTCAAAATAAGGTCTGAACTACTTTTTGAAAGTTATCCCATTAGCCGTGGCCTGGAGTTGATCTCTAAGTTGTCTGTATATGTCAAATCCAATAATAAGATCCTTTCCTGGCACATCAGATCCTAGCAACTTCGTTCTGTACTTCAATCCTAGAAAGAACTTAATTGTGACGGGGTGTATTGTAATGACAGTTGTGGTCAAGATTGCAATTGATGCAGTGTTGAAATCCGTAAAATGCGACATCCATTGATCTTCTGGGAGAACAGTAGAATTTATGAGTTAGGAAGCAGCTCTGCTATCGATGAAACCAACAACTCGAGTTGGTTTATCCCATTTGGATGAATAGACTTTGAGTTCTACTTGAGAAACAACTGCGAGAGCATTGATCTCATCCCGAGCTTCGATCACTGGTTAAAAATTTTTGTAGTGATCACTGCCTTGATCTTCGTAGATATCAAGAGAGAATAACATTTCTTCATTAGGTTCATCATCCACAGAGATTATAGATTCAAGGTCCTCCTCCTTTCCGAGATGTATGCCAGTATAGTCTTCAATTTCTTCAATGAGTTTGACAGATCTTCTTAATTGTGGACAATTTTTTGCAAAATGTCCAATCTTGTGGCAAATAAAACACCTATTATGTTTTATAATTTGTTTTAGGGCAGAGCACTTTGTGCAAATATCATCCAATGCAACAAAATAGCCTGCCTGATGTAACCAATTTGTGAGATTGTTATGGACTGAAACATTTCTTTAATGATGGTCATGGTTCGACTTGTCAACATCTTTGGAAGGGAAGATACAAAGGCTTGCTTCAAATTGATGTCTCCTCCAATCTCGAAGTATATCTTCGCCATTTTTTGAAAATTTCTATCAATGTCAATTCTGTCGAATGACACACACTTCATCTCGAAAAGTTGTCTTCGTAGTTTCTCCTGTCTTTGGCCAGTATCTCCGCAGAAAACTTCATGTAGGATTCTGATGTTGAAGGCAAAATCTTGGGAATTAAGAAAAGCATTTTTGTCTTGAATTCCAAGTGAGTTCCACCAGTCTCTAAGTATTCTTGAGAACTGAGAAGTTAGTTCTGACAGGATGATATACTTTTCTCGTTCCACCAAATTTTTGGTCACCATCCAAGTATAGAAGTCTTGGATCCTTTGAGGCCATTTTGAAACCTTGACATCATCCAAGGTGAAAGTGTAGAAACCAGTTCCAACTGGTTTTGACGCCATGGGCTCATATCTTCTTTCTGGGATTGGTTTATCGGTCATGCCTTCTTGATCCTCATCTACTTCAGGTATTTCTGGGTCTCTTGGCTAGTTTACAAATATTCGGGGATCATCTTCCTCGAAAGATTTTGCTGAGGATTCATTGCGTGATTGAGAGCTATCTTCCATTATTTCATCTTTTGATGAGATTAGAGATTCCGACCATGGTGTATCTTTTTCTGACATGTATCTTGGTTGGGAGACACAGAGGTCTGGAGCCTTTTGGTCCGAAATCATCAGATTTTCTAGGTTCGACCCTTTTGAACATTCTCTTTAGTATCGTCTTTTCTTGGTTTGTTTCTTTGTTGGAAGTGCATCTTTCCTTTCCCAAACCATTTTCGCGATGTCAAAATTATTTTTCTTTTTTTGGTGGTTGGGTGAAATAGATTGGATTTTGTGAGGTAGATGGAAAGGTAGAGAAGATGTAGTCTAATTTAGGAGGGGCATATTCTTGTGGACACATAGGAAAAAAGGTAGGTTTTGAAGGGAAAATTGGGGTTTTTTGCGGCTCAAAGTGCTCATTTCATAAAAGTTGAATTTGTTCCTTGATGAAAATAGTCTCCTTTTGTTGTTGTTGGAAAAATTGGAAAAGTGAAGTTCCTGGCGGACAAATCTCATATTGTAAATTTTCCAAACTTAGGTCCAAGGCTTTGGTTAGTCCTGCATGCTGAGACGATGTCTGCTCTATCTTTTTCTCAATCATTTCCACTTTGCTCATCATTTTGTTCTGTGTATGAGCCACGTTTCTTATGATGTTGCCAATGTTGTTCAACATTTTGTTTTGGCAGATGGAATTTGTAGATTGCCAGTTCATTGTTGCTTCAATGTCACTTGTTGGTGGTTTTTCTCTAGATGGTAGCAATATGTTCTTTTTGGGGATTTTTGGAGCATAGCTGATACCCGCCTTTTCAAAAGGTTGAAGTAGAGGAAACTCTTGGGAGTGGCTAGAGCTTATAGGGATCATCATGAATATTTGTGGGTGTGTGGACTTTTGGGTTGATAGAGTTGTAGGTTCAGGTGGCTTTTTGGATTCTTGGGTATGAGGTGATGTTGGTTTGGATTTGGGCGTTGTTTCACTATCCTCCTAACTTGGAGTGAATTTTGCTGGTAATTTTGACCATTCTTGGAGTTTGTAACTTACAAGAAATACATATTTACCTGGACGGCTTAATGAGCCAATTGAAGGATCCTTATTTTCATATTTGGCTCGGAATTGGTTTTCAGTGGCTTTCCCCTTTTTCTTTGATTTTTGTTTTGTTTTGTTTAGGCCGAACCTTTCCCAATGACGCTGGTGGTGTTCATCATATTCTCCAATTGGATCTTCCAAACAGTCTTGGCAGTCGCAATCAAGATCCCATAGGCAGTGTCCGATGAAGGGGCATTTAATCCACCAAACTCTTTCTCCTTCTATATCAAAATGTTTACACTCGTCTTGCTCTTCCATGATGAAGTAAAAGAGCAAGAGACTCTAAGAAAGCAAACTAAACCATAGATACGAAAGTTTTCCTACAAAGGGGGTTGGCTCCAACAACCCATAAGGGACGGCTTGCCAAGATACACAAACAGTTAATTTGTTTATAGTCACAAAAGTTTTCCTACAAAAGGGGCTAGCTTCAATAACCCATAAGGGACGGCTTGCCAAGCTATACAACTCAGAAAACTTTTGTATTATAACCAACATTAGCTGTTCATAACTCAGAAAACTTTCGTACTACAGTAAGCTAACTTTGTTAGAGTATTCTTACTTTATTTATTCATACATGGACCGCCCTTTCCATCCATTTGAAAGAAAGAACAAGAGAAAAATTGAGAAAGCACTCATATGTAGTATAACACAAAAGATTTACAAAGGTTACAAGATGATTGAAAGATGATCCTACAACTACTACAATCCTCCTTTATATAGGGCTAGGAGGTCATTACAAGACAGACTAACATGATACAATAAACCTATCTTACATGGCAAACTTATCTTACAAATGGGTCCTTCTAAGCATGTGAAGGACTTTAGGCAAAACACCTGAAAACATGTGAAAAAGGGTGAAATATACATGGTTTATCATGTGAAAGCATGTGGGAGCATTTGACGCCATGTGAAGTAGGGTGTTGCATGTGACGAAACATGAGGAGGCATGTGGAAACATGTGACAGCAAGTTGAAGTTGGGCCCAGATAGTATGGAAAGATATTGAAATTTGTCCTGGCATGGGTAGGATATTTTTGAGGGTTTTTTGGTGGCTAATCTAGTATTATGGTGTGTTTAGCAAGGATTTAGGTAATTATCCTTCATTGATTCTAGGGTTATCTGCTCGGCATCTTTTCAAGGACCTTGTGTAGTAATGCCTGAAGTTTACCGGCCCTTCTTTCCTGTGTTTTTTCTCCTATGGATTGAGATATGTAATCCACAACCTTACTCTGGAAATGTCTTCAGTGATCTTTTCTCGGATGACTTCGTATGGCATTTGATATTCTTTTGCTGCTTCTCAAACTCTTTCCCAGTGAGGATGATTGCTTGTGTAATTCGAGCTTGCCCAATATTTTGGCCATATCTCTTGCGGGATGCACCTATTTTGTTGAAAAATGATTCTTTGTGCCTCTCTATATTCTTCTTCCATTGATAAAATTGACATGGGAAATTTCAACCAGAATGATGCATCTACTTGCGCCTAGACTTTTCCATTAATAATCTTTACTGGCCTATAAAACATAAATACCTTTGCCGAGTAGGAATCATTGAAGCATTTTAACCAATATCTTCTAGGTTTGAACCATAGCTAAAATACTTTAAGAGTTGGTGCAATGCTATCAAAATCCTTGAAGACATTGCATTTGAATTCCATGAAAAATATAATACTGATGGCATAGGTACTAGAAAACGAATTCCATGAAAAATATAATACTGATGGCATAGGTACTAGAAAACCCATAATAATTCTTATGAAAAATCCTTGGCTTGAGGTATAAATATATGGAAGAATGGATATTCTCGATTGACCCCATATGTCTTAAGAATGGATCCTCCATGTTGCAGAAAAACTTGGAGCTTATAATAAGTTCTTCTTTTCATAATAATTGACGGGTCAAACGGATCTATGAGGTTAAATAGCTCCGATGGATGATCTGTTTGTTGTGATGAACTTTTTCCTGGCGTACTTGAGAGCATGAAGATGTTGCTGATTATCTGTTGCTTTGGCGTCACTTTTGTTGGGGAAAATCTCTTTAAGAATTCTTCCCGTCGAGACAGAAAATCCACTATAATATTATCTTTTTCTTTTAGGTGCCTGACTTGAAACTTATACGGAGAGAACCATTGAGACCACCTGAGAATCTGAGGATTGGAAATAATATTTGCATTTAGCTGAATCATCCTTGGGAAGATCTTCATGTCCATTTCTATCACAAATTCTGCATCAATAAGGAAGAAATTAAATTTTTCGATTCCATTCTTTACTGGAAGAATTTCCTTGAAAGTGGAGTGATAATGTTGCTCGTCATCTTTGAACCAACCACTAGCATATTCACATATTTTCATGCGGCCATCTTTTTCTTCAAACAGAAAAGCACTCTAATATTCATTGCTGGCATCAGTTTGCAATATCTTCTTACCGTCTGAAGGGATGTAGAGAGACTTGACATTTTTTGGAATCTCCTTTATTTCCTTGACTGCATCATCTTTCTTTTTTCCCCATGATGAAGCAGTTTTCTTGAGCACCTCTATGAGTGGAGAAATATATGTAGAGATATTCGGGATAAAATCTCTCACATAATTCACTATACCAAAGAATTGTTGGATCTGCTTTGTTGTGAGGTTAGTATCCGAAATTTTGAGTAATTCTTGACATATATGTGGTCCTGGACTGTATTCACCTTGGACAAAATGCAATCCAAGAAAATCAATCTCCTTTTGAGAAAGAACCATCTTTTTTGCTGAGAGCATGATTCCGTATTGTGTTACCAATGTCTCAAATTGACGAACCAAGTTGATATGTTCCTCTAATTTATGACTAAATAACAGGATGTCATCAGTGTAAACTAAAGAGGTAAGGAGGATGGGTTGGAGTATTTTTATCATGGCTTTTTGGAACAAGGAAGGTGCAGTTTTTAATCCGAAGGGCATGACTTTCCACTGGAAGTGATGATCGGGGATGCGAAATCCTGTTTTGGGTCTTTCTTCAGGGTGGATTCCCAATTGCCAAAATCAGACTTTAAATCAAACTTAAAAAAATATCTGGCCAGGGCTAAGTGGGAGGAAAGAGTGAGTTTATTTGGGATAAGGAATTTATCGTCCTGGAGAACATTATTAAGTGGCTGGTAATTGATGACTAACCTAAGTTTTCCTCTTATCTGCTCAGCTTTTTTGTTGACATAAAATGCTTTGCATGCCCATTGTGAATCAGATGGCTCTATCAGATCAAATTCCAAAATTTTTTCACATTCTTTTTTTGCAAGCTAAAGATGATCTGGATTCATCCCTGAATGACTGGCTATTGTCGGATTGATATTTTCATTCTTTTTGAAAGGGAGCTTTATAAAAACTCTTCATTTTTCCATAACGGGCATTTCCCTTGCTTTATGAAATCCTTGTGTTGTTCAGCACATGAATGTTCAATGTGATTTTGCTCAATTTCTTTGATTTGTTCGTTATTTGTGATTTGGAATAGCCTCGGAATCTCAGAATAAGGTCTGAACTGATTTTTGAAAGCTATCTGTTAGCCTTGATATGGAGTTGATCTTTAAGTTGTTTGTAAATGTCGAATCTAATAATAAGATCCTTTCCTGGCACATCAGATCTTAGCAACTTCGTTTTGTACTTCAATCCTGGAAAGAACTCAATTGTGACAGGGTGCATTGTAATGACAGTTGCGGTCAAGATTGCATTTGATGCAGTGTTGAAATCCTTAAAATGCGGCATCCATTGATCTTCAGGGAGAACAATATGATTTATGAGTGAGAAAGCAGCTCCGGTGTCGATGAAAGCAATAACTCGAGTTGGTTTATCTCATTTTGATGAATAGACTTTGAGTTCTACTTGAGGAACAACTGCAAGAGCATTGATCTCATCATGAGCTTCGAACATTCATTCTGAAATTTGGTAGTGATTAGTGCCTTGATCTTCATAGATATCAATAGAGAATAACGTTTTTTCATTAGGTTCATCATCCACAGACTATAGATTCAAGGTCCTCCTCCTTTTCGAGATGTATGCCACTGTAGTTTTCAATTTCTTCAATGAGTTTGACGGATCTTCTTGATTGTGGACAACATTTTGCGAAATGTCCAATCTTGTGGCAAATAAAAGACTTATTTTTCTTATGAAAATTTCCTGGCCTTCTCCGACTGAAATATTTTGTATGTCTCTTGGACCTCCATTTCCCATATGGAATTCTTGGCTATTTGAACCTCCTGAAATCTCTCCTTCTCCTAGATGTGTGGCAGGAACATCCTAATCCGTTGATTAGATCAGATTTGCGGCATGCTTTGTCAAGCGCTGGATTATGTTTGATAATTTGTTTTAGGGCAGAGCGCTTTGTGCAAATATCATCCAATGCAACGAAAATAGCCTGCCTGATGTAATCAATTTGTGGGATTGTTATGGACTGAAAACTTTCTTCAATGATGGTCATGGTTAAATATGCCAGCAACTTTGGAAGGGAAGATACAAAGCTTGCTTCAGATTAATGTCCCCTCCAATCTCGAAGTATATCTTCGCCATTTTTTGAAAATGTCTATCAATGTCATTTCTATCAAATGACACACACTTCATCTCGAAGAGTTGTCTTCGCATTTTCTCATGTCTTTGGCCAGTCTCTCTGCAGAAAACTTCATGTAGTTGTTAATTTACTATTTTAATTAGTTAGTTAATTAGTTAGATATAAGAATCTTTATATTTATAACTTAGGATAGTTCGAGATTATCTTTTTAACAATACTAAATAGTTGTAGCTAAGTCTTAGTTCTTTTTGGGATTCGACTCCGAACTTTTAGACCGAATCATATTTATTGTGATCAATTATCATTGAAAGGACTAGAATTGGACGTAATTAGTGCATTTTCTTTTATCAATGAAAATAAATACATTTGATATTAAATAAACTACAAGAATTTTTAGCCTTAATGTCAGACTTATATGCACTGATAATATAAATAAATCATATACTATATTAGTGTAATTTGATCAAATTATTATAGCAAGTTATTACTTTATTTTTTTAAATATTATTAAATTTTGTTAATGAAAGTTCCATGTTCTCGTAAGGATACTTAACATGATAATATAAAAATTATATATACACTATCAACGCACAAAAATTAACTAGGGGTGTTCAAATCGAACTAGAAATTCGTATCAAATCGAAAACTTAATTATATATGCTTTTATGGCTTTATATAAAATTTTCTAAAATCTAGAGATATGTGAGATCCTTTTATGGAATGTAATATTTCATAGAAATAGGAAGTGCGTTTAATTTTATTTATTTTAAATAGTGGGTTGTATCACCTTTTTATCAAATTGTGTTGAAATGTGTAAATTATATCTTTGTTCTTCTATATTCGTCAATCAGATTTCTTTATCTTTTTCGAATTTGAAATGACATTTCAAAAATTTAGAATTAAATATAATATATATTATTATTTTGGTATCATATTAATTTTTATGTTTAATTATTAAATTACTTCGAAAGCATATATAAAAAAAATAATAGTTTAGACGACTAAGAAAATAACTATCATGTGTAGGTTACTAAAAGAATTTCTCCCATGCGAATAATTTAATAGATCATATGTTTAACAATTTTTTCGTTTTTCACTAAACATTTGTCCACTTATCAAAATTTTATCTATGATTTTAATAAAGTAGGATTGAAATAATATTTATTTAATAATAAAATTTGAAATAATTGACCGAACCAACTCGGTCCATGTACACCCTAAAATTATGCTTTCTTTTTCAAAGTTGTAGTATTTAGCCAAACTTTTGGAAAAAAAAGTGCTTTTGAGAAGAAGCACAAGCAGTTTTGAAGAAGTAGAAAAAAATTGATTCTATCCAAAAGTACTTTTAAAAGTATTTTTGAAACAAATACACATAGAAACAGTTTTTAAAGTTTGACCAAATTATAATTGCTACTCAAAAAAATTTTTTAAATTGATTATCCAAACACAAACTATTTCCAATTAAAAAACTTTTAAAAAAATTACTTTAAGAGACAACACTTGTCAAAATAATAAAAAAACCGTTGAAGTGGACTTACAATTTTGTTTGAATCGATAAATGATAATGTCATGAATTTTCAGTCAAACAATGATATGCAAACTTATTGATATAGCGGGTGTATATGGCAGGAAGGAAAATATTTTATTATTTTTTTTAAAAATTTTTTTATGTATGATTGGCTTAAATATTTTAAAAAATATTTTTCTTATCAGCTTATTTCCTTCAATTGCAAAAAAAAGAATTTTTTATCAAAAAAAGAGAAAATGCTTTTTAAAACTTCTTCCCAACCTTCCTCATTTTATTCTCCACCCTCACACCCACCCACCCTACCCCTGTCTTTAAAAAGTCTTTTTTCCGCCGTCATCCACCATGCTAACCCCCCTCACTTCCGCGTGCAGAAAAAGTATTTATTTATACTTATTTTGTGTAATTTTAGATTTTTGTCTTTCTTCGTTTTTCTGCACCTCACCCCGCCAAACCCCCTACTCCAAAGTTTGTTTTTTTTTTTTTGTAGTTTTCAAGTTTTTGTTTTTTGATTTTTCTGCACCATTCACCCCCGCTCCACCCTTACTGCCCCCTCCCCGCGAACCCCAACACCGCACAAAAAAAGTTTTTTTTTTTTGTAATTTTAAATTTTTATTTTTTTGTTTTTATGCATACATCACCTCCCTCTCCCCCGCCCCCCCCCACCCCATGCCCCCTCCCTCGATTTTTTTTTATATTTTTGGTTTTATTTTTTCATATTTCGGTTAAAAAGTTCGAAATTTTACAAGTTCTAAATTTATGAGTTCGAAGGTTTATGTATTTGGAAGTTCAGAAATTTAGAAATTATAAAGTTTACGGATTCGAAAGTTTAGCGGTTCGGAAGTTTATGAAATTTGCGGGTTTCGGAATGTTGTTAGTTCGAAAGTTTATGGCTTCATGTTTATTGTATCTAAATTATTTATGACTATTCTTGAAAAATTATTTTCCTTAATTTGCGTACAAATATTAAAAAAATAATTCAAATCATTTTTCATTTTTACAAAAAATATTTTCTTTTGTACCAAACACACCCATTATTTCATATCTTGTCTTGAGATAACGAGAAGCGCTTTTGCAGAATCATGATAAACGGCGATCAATACTGTATCTTAAATACAGTAATTTATTTGATTCTTCGAAATGTAGAAAAATTTAACCAAATTTCCACGATTTAAAATAAATGGGTCTCTAACAGTGACTGAATCAATAACTTCACTAGGGCAACTACATTTATTTCTTGGAGGGGTAAGGGCAATCAGAATTTCTTGTAATATCAATAGTATAAAATGAAATTCCTACACCTAATCAATGTAGAAATTTCAACAGTAAACCCATTAATGTTATAATATTGTGAGATACAAAAAATTTTATTGCCAGATCCACAAAACATCATTTTAGAAATACGATTATTTATATATAATGCAATTAAAGTATAATATCTATTTGTTGTAGTCTAGTCGCTTAAGATACTAGGTTCTCACTTTGAAAGAACCGGGTTCAATTCCAGTAAAAAAGACTTCTTTTTTTTTTTTGTTGTGAAATTTCCTGCCTTTCTTAACTTGCACTTTTAGCCTAAACTGTAGGTTGTCTTGTTGTAACTGTTATTCATGTTAGATGAGCCGCATATTTACGGACTACAGAGTGGTATTTTGGGAGATTACCATGTACTACATATTTATTTTAGGACTACAGAAAGGTATTCGGGGAGATCCCCCTATTCTGTATATTTACTTTGAGACTATGAAGCGATATTATCTAAGTACATTTACGTTTGGAACTACGTGATGGTATCTCGGGAGATCTTTCTGTTATTATCTCTGAATTCTAAGTTGTTGTCTTTCATTGGTTCTATTCTTGTTAGATTCCCATATTTATTTTTTCTGCGATATTTCACTCTGTCTTATTTCATTATATTTATACCAGTTGGGCTATGACTTGATCTCGTCACTACTCGACCTAGGACTCCTCCGGTAGATTCACCTTTTTTTCTTTCTTTTAGAAATTTTCGCAATTTCAAAGCCTATTCTTGTGAAAAATTAAGTTTTCCCTTAATTTAGATTTTGTTTGGATTTGTATATTTGGAAGGAATTCTACCAAATATCTATAATTATAATATTTTTATCTTTGTTTAGTTGATAATAAATTGTGGATAATGCTAATAAAATACTGTGAGATATTTAATCATTTCTCATGTAAGGAATGATAATCTTATTTCAACTTTTGCATATTTACGATTATGGTTTGAATTTAACATTTAGAGAAGCTGAGATTAAAGTACATTTTCTTGCTACTTTTAAAGATAACAACATATAATTATCCATAAAAAAAACTAACACTAACAAAAAAAAGGTAAAATACTTAGATTATAAGAAGTTAAAATTAACGTCTTTAGGGTTCCTTTTGCTCTTCTCTGTTTCAAGTGTGGATTGTTTAATAATTGAATGACTAAGTAATAGAGGTTTTCTCTACGTATACTCCCTCTGATCCAAGATAAGTAATTTTTTTAATGTTTTCACTCAAATTAAGAAATTCATATTTAAGCATTAATTAGCAATAGAATTGATCATATTAACCTTTACTACCTCAGATAAACACTCCTAACACATATTCTAACACTATTTACTTCAAGAATAATGTAGGAAAAAAATAATTAATTTATTCTTAAAATCTGAAAATATTATTTATTTTAGACAAAAAAAAAAGAGCCAAAAAGTCGCTTATTTGGGCTGAAGGGAGTATCAATTAAGCCTGTCAACCGGTCCGGGTTGACCCGGGACCGAACCGGACCGGCCCGGTATAAACCGGGACCGGACCGGACCGGTTCTTAAGGGGTGGGCTGGGCTGGGTTGGGGGGGGGGGAGGGGTTAGAACGGTTAGGATTTTAGGATTTAGACCCGTGACCGGACCGGCCCGGTAAGCAAAACAGAGCTTGAACCGGTCGACCCGGACTGGGACCGGACCGGTACAACGGTCAAATTTTTTTTTTAAAAAAAAAATTTCTGAACATGTGGGCCCCACAGGACCGTTGGCAACGGTCCAGAACCGTTGGCCAACGGGAGTATTTTCAGAAATGGCCACTTTTTTGTTTTTTTTTTGTATTTATTAAATTACATTATTAAGAAAACCCTTCTTAAAATCTATAAATACCCTCCCCTCTTCTTCATTTCCTCACTCAAAATTATCAATCTCTCTCTCAATTCTCAAAATTATCAATTTTCAAGAATTCATATTCTAATTTTATAATTTTATTGTCTTTGTTTTCCCGAATTTAATTTATCGTAATTTCTCATTCGGAAATCGGAATTCTAAGCTTGAAGTTCAAGTGTTCAACATTGAAATACTTGCTTGACGTTTGTTCGTGGTTACACCGGATATGCGTAATCAAGTGCTCAATTTATTGTCGAATTCGGTGCACTCTTTCCAACTCTTTCTCTTATTTAATATTTTAATTGCATATTTAATTTAAGCTTATATTTTCATTTTTACAATATGTTTAATGATGCTAGTCCTGTAGCTTCTGGTAGTACTAGTAATAATGATCACCCGACTTCTAATCGTAAAAGAAGAAGTCGGGTATGGAATTTTTTTTGAAATAATAGAAGGTACTAATAGTGTTAAGTGCAAATTTTGTAACGAAACTTTTCAATATTTGACCGAAGGAAATTTAGGAGGGACTGGACCATTTGCAAGACATATGAGAGCTGTCCATCCTATAGAATGGGTCAATAATGATGCTAATCCTATAGCTTCTGGTAGTACTAGTAATAATGATCACCCGACTTCTAATCGTAAAAGAAGAAGTCGGGCATGAAATTTTTTTGAAATAATAGAAGGTACTAATAGTGTTAAGTGCAAATTTTGTAACGAAACTTTTCAATATTTGACCGAAGGAAATTTAGGAGGGACTGGACCATTTAGAAGACATATGAGAGCTGTCCATCCTATAGAATGGGTCAATAATTATGGGAAGCAATGCTTTGTAAGTTTTATACTTTTAGTATGTTTGACTGTTTGTACTTTGTTTCAGAGATTGGATTAGATAGATCGGAACGAAGAAATCAGGAAAGGAAGATGTTCACACTTCACAGTTCATACTTCATAGCCCAGAAGACGAAGAACTTTAACTTGGAGATATTGATTATGATGAAGATGAAGTGATAAACTGATGAAGTGATGCAAAACATTTGAAATTACTACTTCACTATAAAAAATGTAAACATTTCATTATCTACTTATTAATTTGAAATTGAGAAATAAAGTAGCACTTGCAATAAGTGCAATTTTTTCGCCATCTTTTGTTGTTTTCATTCAATTATTACAAAGTATTAATATAACTTAATATTTATACATAATTCTAAAAAAAAATACAAAATAATGAAACCCGACCCGGCCCGGACCATTACAACCCGTAACCCGTACGATTCAATCTTAACCCCTAACAACCCAGTCCGGTTAAACCCGGCACTGTTTGGACCCGGCCCGGCCCGGACCGGTAACCGGACGGGTCGAAAAAAAATCGACCCGGACCGGACCGGTGGAACCGGTTGACAGGCATGGTATCAATTATCACTTTGAATTCTGTGGGTGTGGATGTTTTTCACTTTGTAGTTTGGGGATTCGAGATAGTAACACTGTGAGATTAATGCTATCAATAATATTTAAGCTGAACAAAATTGAAGTTATTATACAAAACAAATAAGAAAATTAGGCATAGTATTAATATAGAATTCTGAGAAACCAAATATCGAATACCGATAGTATCAAACTCAAATATCGTAACATATCGAACGACAATCACTCTGTGTATTATAAAACGACACGACAAGCAGAAATATTTATATTGAAAGGAAAATTATCTAGAAAGCTTTAATTCTGAGAGTGAGAGCGAAAATTAACGTTAATTTCATGCTTGCCAGTAAGAAAGGATGGTCACTCACATTCTACTGAAGACCTATAATATCTTTTGTCACGATTTGGAATCCTTACCGTCGGGATCATAATGACGCCTAATTTTTAATTGCTGGGCAAGTCGGCATTAGAGAATTATTACGCCAATCATTAATCAATTCAGTATATAACAACAAATAAGCTAAAATGAAATACATCGAGTGCGAAATAATATAAAAACTTCAATATTTACTATCACCCGGATCTGGAGTCACAGTTCACGAACTTCTAGGATTTACTACAAATAAATGTCTGAGAGGAATACAAATGTTGAAATGTAAGAAACTGTAAAAAAAAGAAAAGATAGACGGGGACTTCAAGGTCTACGAATGCCGACAGATCTATCATGAGTCTCTGATGCCCTAGTCCGAGCTGCTAAGCCTCTCGATCAGCTGGGACCAATACCAAAATCTGCACAGGAAGTGCAGAGTACAGTATCAGTACAACCGAACGCATGTACTGGTAAGTGTCGAGCCTAACATCGGACGAAGTAGTGAAGATGCTATGATAAGACACCTACAAATAAACTTGTGCAAGGCAACGGTATATGTACAAAGATAACGGCAAGTAAAGCTAGACAAGTGATATCGGGACGGGGACTGGCTGAGGGGATCACAAGATAAAGAATTACAACAACATTAAGGACCTTATCAACTAATATACCTTGAACAGATAGGGACAAGTTGTGAGATCATCAGTTGATTTACGAATAAATTATGTGTTCTGAGGCCTTAGAAGCATCCTTTTTACTCATCTCGATTTGCATGCGCGGTCCGGGCATATATCCGAAACACTTTTATGTGAAAATATGATAAAAATATTGATTTGGCCTTCAAAATTAAATTTAAGTTGGCTTCAGTCAACATTATAAGTAAACGGACTCGGACCTAAGCGTATACCTGGAATCAAATTTTGAGATCCCAAGCCCAAGAGATTATTTTTTAAAAGAAATTATTTTACAGAAAATATAAGAGTTTTTAGAAATTTGATTATATTTGAAAGTTATGGTATCATACCCATATTTTTGTTCTGGAGCCCGATAAAGGTTCAATATGACATTTATGAAGCGTTTGTAAAATTTGGTAAGAAACGAAATTCGTTTGATGTGATTTGGACCCGTAGTTGTGAAATTGATACTTTGAAAGTTTTGAGATTTTTCTTAGATTTCTATGCTGAATTCACTGTTTAAGATGTTATTTTGGCGATTTGATCAAACGAGCAAATCCGTATGATAATTTTAGACTTGCGTGCCTATTTGGTTTAGAGCTCAGATGGCTCGGGTGAGTTTCGGATAAGCATCAGAGTAATTTGAACGTAGAAAATCTGGTGTTTTTGTTGTTCTTTGGTCTCCAGGTTTTTGTTCTATGCAATCGCATAGGTAGGTTCGCGATCGCATAGTGTAGTCTCTGGGGGTCATCATTTGTTCTACGTGATCTCATAGGTAGGTCCGCGATAGCATAAAGTTACTTCTAGGGGTCATTATTTGTTCTATGCGATTGCATAGGTAGGTCTACGATAGCATAGAGTTAATTCTGGGGATCATTATTTGTTCTATGCAATTGCATAGGTAGGCCCGTGATAGCACAGAGTTAATTCTAGGGATCACCACTTGTTCTATGTGATTGCATAGGTAGGTCTGTGATAGCATAACGTTAATTTTTGGGGTCACCACTTGTTCTACGTGAATACATCCAATCGTGTGCGAACGCATAAGTTCCATGTCGAGTGATATAAATTATCTTTTAAAAACGGGCAGACCTTCTTCTTCACCATATTTTCAAGGTTTACAGCCCTAAGAGCGATTTTCTTCAACAATTATCATCCCAAGTCATCAATTCTAAACTTTGTTCTTTCAATTCCTTACTATTTTTCATCACTTTTAAATCAAAAATCAAGGGTTTTCATGGTAGAAATTAAGAATTTGGGTAGAGTTACGGGTTTTTGAATAATTGTAATTTAGACCTCTTTTCGGAATCTAGTTTCGAAACTAATACATATTTGGGCTCGTTGGTAAATGGGTGATCGGATTTTGGTCCTAACCTTGTGTTTTAACCAAGAGAGCCCGGGGTCAATTTTTGACTTTTTAGAAAAAATTATAGAAAAACTATAATTTAACATTGGGATTGAATTATTTAGTATTAATTGATGTTGTTAAATTAATTTGGACTAGATACAAGTAATTTGAACGAGAATTCTAAAGGAAAAGTGGTGTTTGAGGCTTGAGTTGGCTGTGAAAATTTGAGGTAAGTGTTTGGTCTAACCTTAGCTTGAGGGATTAGGAGTTGTATCTTATTTGTTACATGTTAACTGTGGAGTACAACGTACAGACATAGTGATGAGTATCTATATGTCGGTGTCAAGCATGCCCATGAGTCTTGTATTGTAAATTTTATGACTCTGTTGTTGTTTATTCGTGCTTCATATGAGAATTAAATTATTGTTCCTTTGCCTGGATGTTGTTACTACATTATTGTTCCCTTGCCAGGATATTGCTATTATATTATTGTTCCATTACAAGGATTCTTTTATGGTTGGTGTTGATAAATAAAATAGAAACGGGTTGCGCACCTGCAATTCTAATATATGAAATGGGAGCGGGTTGTACGCCTGCAACGGTAATATATGAAATTGGAGAGGTTACTGTGACGACCCGGCTGGTCGTCTTTGGACTTTATGCCCCGGCTCCCAATTTTCTGCTTCCCCTAAGTTCATTTCTGTTATTTTGATTTACCGGGATGTTTGGTAATAGAATTCGGAGTGTCTTGGAACACTTATTCTCTAAATGAGAGCTTAAATGATGGAAAATGGTCCATAATCAAAACAATGTCAAGATGACCTCAGAATGGAAAACCGATGATTCTGTTAGCTCCGTTAGGTGATTTCGGGGTAGGAGCGTGTTCGAAACGTATTTTGGATGTCCGAAGCTCAATTAGGCTATAAATGCCGAAAGTTAGAAATTTGATGTTCCTGTCCGATAGTGAATTTTTGATCTGAGGGTCGGAATAGAATTCCGAGAGTTACAGTGGCTTTGTTAGGTGATTTAGGATATGTCTCCAAATTTCAAGTCATTCGGACGTGTTTTGGATACGTTTTGAGTCGAATGAGATTATGGCTAAGTTTTGGAGATTTTAGGTGCAAATCATTGATCAAATGATGTTTCAGGCGTTGTTTTAGGTGATCTAAGGATTTGTGCAAGTCAAAATGATGTTAAGGGATATGTTTGTAGGTTTGGTTGAGGTCCCGGGAGCCCCGGTCTTGTTTCGGATGCTCAACATAGTAATTTTTTGATTTTTGAAAGAAATATTTCTGCTGCGTCTGTTGTTTCCGCGTCTGCAGAAGGGAGACCGCGTAAGCGGTTACCACAGACGTGACCATGGGATCGCGTACGCGGTCTGGGACCGCAGAAGTGGATAGGGAGCCGCATAAGCGGTCATCGCGGATGCGGCCGTTTGTCCGCGGAATTGGAAACTGAGTTTTAGTTGAAACCACTGAAACGGCTTTTTGACCTCAAAAGCGGGACCGCAGAAGTGGTCCCTGGAGCAGCAAAAGTGGAAATCGCTATAGAGAAAAGTGCTTTATCCGAGGCTTAAGTTCATAAGTTGAAAAATCAAACTTTAGCTCGGAACATGACGATTTTGGGAGGGTTTTGAAGAGGAGACTATTGGGTAATGCTTCTATGATCCTTTCTAGCTTTAATTCATCATTTAGTTGTTAAATTCATCTTTTAAATTCAAATTAAGGTCCAAAAATGGAGGAAATGGGTGAAAGTTCTTTGGCTAATCATGGGTTTTTAAGGGAGCATTTGACCTCCGATTTGAGAGATTTTTATATGGTTGGACTCGTGAGAGTACGAGATTTCTGAAAATGCAAAAATTATTCAATTCCTAGACGTTTTCCTTAAGGGAATTTTGCTCAATTTACTTGTTCTCGCGCCGTAGCTTTAATTTTAATAATGTAATTAGTTGCTTGCGATGTTATTTATAATATGTAATTGGTTTTAATAGATTTGGGCCACTCGGAGTCGGATACTCGTGGCAAAGCCATTATTTCTTAGCGATTTTGTACCAATTCGAGGTAAGTGGCTTGTCTAACCTTGTGTGGGGGATCTCTCCACTTAGGATATCTTTGTCATTGTTTAAAAGCTTGGTGCGTGGGGTGACGGGCGTGTACTTGTGCTAGTTGTTGGAAATTCACCTTACTTGGCTTATTTAGACTGTGTTTTTACTCCATATTTAACTGTTGAAAATGAAACTTCGCTTGTTTGATTTGGGGAAAGCATGATAGTAAATGACATGCTCTATTTGGCTAATTGAAATATCTGTTTTTCCTTGGGAAGTATGCTAGGGACTTATTTACTCTATTTGACTAAATTGCGATATTGGTTTTTTTCTTGCGAAGCATGTTAGATTCTCGACTTTCTTGTTGTTCGGATTTGGCTTCCTTTTCGTTATATATTAAATTGTTGTGGTGTATTTTGCTTTTGGGACTGTGGGTTTAATTCTCGGAGCTCTACGTGGCGATGGACTGCAGGTTCAATTCCCGCAGATCCTCGGATATTGATAAAGTGGACTGCAGGTTCAATTTCCGGAGCTCCACGTGGCGATGGACTGCAGGTTCAATTCCCAGAGATCCTCGGATATTGATAAAGTGGACTGCAGTTTCAATTCCCCTAGCTCCACGTGGCGATGGACAGCGGGTTCAATTCCTGGAGATCCTCGGATATCGATAAAGTGGACTGCGGGATCAATTCCCGGAGCTCCACGTGGCGATGTACTACGGGTTCAATTCCCATAGATCCTCAGATATTGATAAAGTGGATTGCAGGTTCAATTCTCGGAGCTCCACATGGCGATCGACTGTGGGTTCAATTTCCGGAGATTGTCGGATATTGATAAAGTGGACTTCGAGTTCAATTCCTGGAGCTCCATGTGGCGATGGACTACGGTTTTGATTCCCGGAGATCCTCAGATATTGGTAAAGTGGACCGCTATTCGATTCCCGGAGCTCCATGTAGAGATCCTGACTGTTGGGTGATTTTCTTTGTTTTTGTAGTTTGTACTTGTAGCCGTTCTGTTTTAATTACTGTCTTGTTAGATCTTCGCGATTTATTTTAGTATCTACTGTTTATTTATTCTTACATTATTTCTTATGTTTTCTCAGTAGGGCATCGACCTTCCTAGTCACTACTCCATCGAGGTTAGGCTTGGCACTTACTGAGTACCGCTGTGGTGTACTCATGCTACTCTTCTGCAGACTTTCGTTGTGGAGGTCCAGGTACTTCTGATCAGATGCACTATTAGAGTTTTCGGAGCTACATTTGAGGGCCTGAGGTATCATCTACCGCGTCCGCAGTGCTGAGGAGCCTCCCTTCATTCTGCCATTAGTTAGTAGTTTTACCCATGTATTTTCCCTCGTTGTAGACACTTCTGGATGTTAGAGCCATGTGTTATACTTTACTCTTAGCCTATGTTGCCCGTGGGTTTCCGGGTCTTGGAGGTTTTTATGTTATATTGAGTTGACATGTATGTGCCAGGTGGCACTCTATACATTATCTTACGTCATTTATGTATTAAATTATTGCTTCCGCAAAGACTGTCGAATTTTCCACAATGTGTCAGGCTTACCTAGTCGCGAAGACTGGGTGCCGTCATGACAGGTTCACGATTGGTAAACCAGGGTCGTAATAAGTTGGTATCAGAGCTCTAGGTTCATTGGAGTCACGGGACACATGCCGGTTAATTAGAGTCTCGCTGATCGGTGAGGAGACGTTTGTACTTATCTACGGGAGGCTATGTAACTGTTTAGGAAACCTCTTCACTTCATTTGACTTCCATGTCGTGCGACAATTTTAATACCACGATTCTAAAATTCTGCATCCTATTCTCTCACAAATGGTGAGGACACGTGTGACCTGAGACGACCAGACACCCGCACCCCTCCCGCAGCAGCTATGGGCAGGGGCCGGGGCAGAGGTCGTGGATTCGCATGGGGTGCAGCCAGAGCACATGCCTGAGCAGCGGCCGAGGTGCCACCAACAGATCCAGTCAGGACTCAGGCACCAAAGATGCCCACAACCACTACTACTTCAGCTGTTCAGGAGGCATTGGCACAATTTCTGGGCATGTTTGGTACGTTGACCAAGACAGGATTGATCCAAGTTGTGCCGACTACACAGATCAGGGGAGGGACCCAGACTCCCGACGCCCCCACTCGAGAGCAGCGAGTTCCCATTAGTCAGGGTTCATGTTTCATGCCAGCACAGATGTGGTTCCAGTGCAGCAGATGGTGAGGACCTCTCGCCGAGTAGAGGACAGACGAGGCCAGGAGGGACAATATATAGGAGTGTGTAGACCTCGTGGGTTAGGGAGATATACTAGTCCTTATTTTGGAGGCAGGGTAGGTCATTGTAGAGGTTTTGTGGGTCAGCGAGTTCAGTTTGTGCCTCAGAGTTTCCATAGAGTTTCGGGAATTCAAGGGTCTTGGATTACCCGTACCGCATAGTTCCCACTGCCACGTCACTCACGAAGGTGCTTTGAGTGTTGTGACACACCTCACATGGTTAGGGGATGTCCCTGACTTGGGAGGGATACGCCTTCTCAGACTTCTCAGCTACAGCATGCCTCGCGGGTTCTCGGGCCATAGGTACAGCCCCAGCTGCTACCCCACCTACCCGTACAGAGGCGTGCCGAATCTATTCGACCTAGTCTTCACTTATTTTTATGTGCCATTTTTTTTGCTCCGCATTTGGGTACAGTCCGAGAGACTTGAGCTCTCCTGTTTATGTTTCTACTCATGTGGGAGATTCTCTGGTTGTGGACCTTGTGTATCGGTCATGTTTGGTACTATTCGTGGTTTAAAGACCACGGCAGATCTACTATTACCTGATATGGTCGATTTTGATATTATCTTTGGCATGGACTGGTTTTCGCCCCATTATGCTATTCTTGATTGTCACGCAAAGATCGTGAAGCTGTCTATTCCAGGTATTCCTTGTATTGAGTGGAGTGGTACTTTTGATCACACTCCCAGTAGAGTTATATCTTTTCCTAAGGCTCAGCGTATGGTTGAGAAGGGGTGTTCAACATATTTAGCCTACGTGAGAGATGTCAGTGCTGATACCCCTTCTGTTGACTTTGTCCCAGCAGTATGGGATTTTCCTGATATGTTCCTAGCTGATCTTCCGGGCATGCCGCCCGATCGGGACATTGATTTTGGTATTGATTTGTTGTCGGGCACTTCGCCCATATCTATTCCTCCTTACCGCATGGCTCCTCCTGAGTTGAAGGAGTTGAAGGATCAGTTGCAGGAATTGCTTGATAAGGGTTTTATTCGACCCAGTGTTTCACCATGGGGTACTCTGGTATTGTTCGTGAAGAAATAGAATGGTTCTTTGCGCATGGGTATCGATTATCATCAGTTGAACAAAGTTACAGTGAAGAACCAATATCCTTTTCCTCGTATTGATAATCTATTTGACCAGCTTCAGGTCGCACATGTGTTTCCTAAGATTGATTTGCGCTCACTCTATCACCAGCTAAAGATTCGGCAGTCGGATATTCCAAAGACTGCTTTCAGGACTCGGTATGATCATTATAAGTTCCTTGTCATGTCATTTGGGTTGACCAACGCCCCAACAGCTTTTATGCATTTGATGCACAGTGTAATCAGGCCCTATCTCGACTCATTTGTCATTGTTTTCATAGATGATATTCTTGTATACTCCCGGAGCTGGGAAGATCATGAGCAGCACCTGAGGGTAGTGCTTCAGACCCTGAGAGAAAAGAAATTATATGTGAAGTTTTCAAAATGTGAGTTTTGGTTGAGTTCCGTGGCATTTCTATGCCACGTGGTATCGAGTGAGGGCATTCGGGTAGATTCGAAGAAGGTGGAGGCCGTGCAGAGTTGGCCCAGGCCCTCCTCAGCTACAGATATCCGTAGTTTCCTTGGACTGGCAGGGTATTACCGCCGCTTTGTGGAAGGGTTCTCGTCGGTTGCAGCTCCTATGTCTAGATTGACCCAGAAGGGTGATCATTTTCAGTGGTCGGACGAGTGTGAGGTGAGCTTCCAAAAGCTCAATATGGCTTTGACTTCAGCCCCTATTGATTTTGCCTACTG
This sequence comes from Nicotiana benthamiana, assembly GCA_034376525.1. NCBI lineage: Eukaryota > Viridiplantae > Streptophyta > Magnoliopsida > Solanales > Solanaceae > Nicotiana > Nicotiana benthamiana. Next base: position 67,306,925 of record CM067332.1, read on the forward strand.
GTTCGGGGTCCTATACGGTTTATTGTGATGCCTCGCATCTAGGCAGTTTAAAGTGCATGAAAAGAATTATCATGTTCATGATCTTGAGTTAGCTGCCATTTTTCATGCCTTGAAGATCTGGCGTCACTATTTGTATGGTGTTCCTTGTGAGAGTTATACTGATCATCTAAGTTTGCAGCACTTGTTCCAGCAGAAGGATCTGAACTTGCGCTAGAGGAGATGATTGGAGCTACTGAAGGATTTTGATATCACTATTCTTTATCACCCGGGCAAGGCCAATGTGGTAGCCGATGCCTTGAGTCGCCGGGCGGAGAGTTTGGGGAGTTTTGCATATCTACCAGCTTCAGAGAGACCGATGGCGATGGATGTTCAGGCCTTAGCCAGTCAGTTCATGAGGTTGGACCTTTCGGAGCCCAGTTGGGTCCTAGCCTGTGTGGTTTCTCTGTCTTCATTGTTTGATAGTATCAGGGAGCGACAGTATGATGATCCTCATTTGCTTGTCCTCAGTGACACGGTTTAGCATGGCGATGCTAGGGATGTGACTATTGGATATGGCGGGGTATTCAGAATGCAGGGTCATATTTGTGTGCCCGATGTAGATGGTATTCGGGAGTTGATATTGACCGAGGCCCATAGCTCGCGGTATTCCATCCATTCGGGTGCTGCGAAGATGTATCAGGATCTGAGTCAGCAGTACTGGTGGAGGTGGATGAAGAAGGACATTGTAGAGTTTGTGGCTAGATGCCTCAATTGTCAGCAGGTAAAGGCTGAGCATCGAAGACCGGGAGGTTTACTCCAGCAGATGGAGATTGTGGAGTAGAAATGGGAGAATATCACCATGGATTTTGTGACTAGCCTCCGTTTGACAGCGAGGAAGTTTGATTCTATTTGGGTTGTTGTGGATTGGCTGACCAAGTCCGCTCATTTCATTCCAGTGTGCCCTTCTTACTCCGCAGAGCAGTTAGCGGGGATTTATATCAGGGAGATTGTCCACCTGCATGGCATTTCCAGTTTCTATCATCTCAGACAGGGGTTCAGTTTTTACATCACGGTTCTGGAGAGCCGTCCAGTTTGAGTTGGGTACTTGGGTGACCATGAGCACAGCCTTTCACCCTCAGACGTTTGGACACTCCGACGCACTATTCAGATTCTAGAGGATATGCTCCGTGCGTGCGCGATTCGGTTTAGAGGGTCTTGGGATCAGTTGCCATTGGCGGAGTTTACATACAACAACAGTTATCAGTCCAGCATTCAGATGGCGCCTTATGAGGCCTTATACGGTAGGAGATGCAGATCCCCGGTGGGTTGGTTCAAGCCGGGCGAGTCCAGGTTATTGGGCACTGATTTGGTTCAGGATGCGGTAGAGAAGGTTAAGGTGATTCAGGATAGACTCTGTGCGGCTCAGTCTAGGCAGAAGAGTTATGCGGACCGGAAGGTTTGTGTTGTTTCATTTATGGTTTGTGAGCGGGTTTTGCTTTGGGTCTCGCCTATGAAAGGTGTAATGAGGTTTGGAAAGAAAGAAAGCTTGAGCCCGAGGTACATTGATCCATTTGAGATTTTGAGGCAGGTTGGAAAGGCTGCTTATGAGCTCGCTTTACCTCCCAGTTTAACCGGGGTTCATCTAGTATTTCATGTTTCGATGCTTCCGAGGTATCATAGTGACCTGTCTCACGTGTTGGATTTCACTTCAGTCCAGTTGGACAATGACTTGTCCTATGTTGAGAAGCTAGTGGAAATATTGGATGGACAGGTTCGAAAGCTCAGGTCAAAGGATATAGCTTCCGGCGGGGTCACCCGGTCAAGGAGGCGACTTGGGAGACCGAGCGGCATATGTGCAGCTGATACCCTCATCTTTTTGCTACTTCAGGTATGTTCCCTATGCTCGTTCGAGGATGAACGACTGTTTAAGTGTGGGAGGATGTGACAACTCGGCTGGTCGTCTTTGGAATTTATGCCCCGTCTCCCTGTTTTCTACTTCCCCTAAGTTCATTTCTGCTATTTTGGTTTGCCCGGGATGTTCGGTAATAGAATTCGGAGTGTTTTGGGACACTTAGTCCCTAAATGAGAGCTTAAGTGTTGGAAAATGGTCCATAACTAGAACAGTGTCAAGACGACCTCGGAATGGAAAACTGATGGTTCCGTTAGCTCTGTTAGGTGATTTCGGGGTGGGGAGCGTGTTCGGAATGTATTTTGGATGTCCGAAGCTCAATTAGGCTATGAATGTCGAAAGTTAGAAATTTGAAGTTCCGGTCTGATAGTGAATTTTTTATACAAGGCTCGGAATAGAATTCTGAGAGTTGTAGTGGCTTCGTTAGGTGATTTAGGATATGTCTGCAAATTGTCATGTCATTCGGACGTGTTTTGGATAGGTTTTGAGTCTAATGAAAGCTTGGCTAAGTTTTGGACATTTTAGGCGCAAATCATTGATCAAACGCTGTTTCCGGCATTGTTTTAGGTGATCTAAGGATTTGTTCAAGTCCAAATGATGTTAAGGGATAGGTTTGAAGGTTTGGTTGAGTTCTCGGGAGCCCCGCGCTTGTTTCGGATGCTCGACGGAGTGATTTTTGGATTTTTGGAAGAAATATTTCTGCTGTTTCTGTTGCTTCTGCGTCTGCGGAAGGCAGACCGCGTAAGCGGTTACCACAGACGCGACCATGGGATCGTGGACGTGGTCTGGGACCGTAGAAGCAGATAAGGAGCCGCATAAGCGGTCATCACAGATGCGGTCGATTGCCCGCGGAAGCGGAAACTGCAGAAGCGGTCCCTGGAGCCGCAAAAGCGGAAATAACTGTAGAGAAAAGGGTTTTATCCGAGGCTTAAGTTCATATGTTGAGAATACAAATTATAGCTCGAACCAAGGCGATTTTTGGAGGGTTTTTAAGAGGAGACTATTGGGTAATGTTTCTATGATCCTTTCTAGCTTTAATTCATCATTTAGTTGTTAAATTCATATTTTAAATTCAATAGTCCAAAAATGGAGGAAATGGGTGAAAGTTTTTATGCTAATCAATTGGGTTTTTGAGGGAGCACTTGACCTCCGATTTGAGATATTTTTATATGGTTAGACTCATGAGAGTATGAGATTTCTTAAAATGTGAAAATTATTCTATTCCTAGATGTTGGCATGAGAGAACTTTGGTCATTTTACCTATTCTCGCGCCTTTGATTTAATTTTAATAATGTAATCAGTTGCTTGAGATGTTATTTACAATACGTAATTTGTTTGAATATATTTGGGCCACTCGGAGTTTAGATTCGTGGCAAAGGCGTTGTTTCTTAGCGGTTTTGTACCAATTCGAGGTAAGTGGCTTGTCTAACCTTGTGTGGGTGATCTCTCCCCTTAGGATATCTTTGTAAAGCCTGGTGTGCAGGGTGACCGGCGTGTACTTGTGCTAGTTGTTGGAAATTCACCTTACTTGGCTTGTTTAGACTATGTTTTTACTCCATATTTAACTGTTGAAAATGAAACTTTGCTTGTTTGATTTAGGGAAAGCATGTTAATAACTTACTTGCTCTATTTGACTAATTGAAATATCTATTTTTCCTTGGGAAGTACACTAGGGACTTATTTACTCTATTTGACTGAATTGCCATATTGGTTTTTTCTTGTGAAGCATGTTAGATTCTCGACTTTCCTGTTGTTCGCATTTGGCTTCCTTTCCGTTAAATATTAAATTGTTGTGGTGTATTTTGCTCTTGGGACTGTGGGTTCAATTTTCGGAGCTCTACGTGGCGATGGACTGCGGGTTCAATTACCGGAGATCCTTGGATATTGATAAAGTGGATTTCGGGTTCAATTTCTGGAGCTCCATGTGGCGATGGACTGCAGGTTCAATTCATGGAGATCCTCAGATATTGATAAAGTGGACTACGGGTTCAATTTCCCAGAGCTCCACGTAGCGATGGACTATGGGTTCAATCTTGGAGATCCTCGGATATTGATAAAGTGGACTGCGGGTTCAATTCCTGGAGCTCTATGTGGCGATGAACTGCAGATTCAATTCCTGGAGACGCTCGGATATTGATAAAGTGGATTGCGGGTTCAATTCTCGGAGCTCCACGTGGTGATGGACTGCGGGTTCAATTCCCGGAGATCCTCGGATATTGATAAAGTGGATTCCGGGTTCAATTCCCGGAGCTCCACGTGGCGATGGACTGCGGGTTTGATACCCGGAGATCCTAGGATATTGGTAAAGTGGACTGCGGGTTCGATTCCTGGAGCTCCAGGTAGAGATCCTGACTGTTGAGTGACTTTCTTTGTGTTTGTAGTTTGTACTTGTAGGTGTTCTGTTTTAATTACTGTCTTGTTATATATTCGCGATTTATTTCAGTATCTATTGTTTATTTATTCTTACATTATTTCTTATGTTCTTCTCAGTAGGGCCTAGACCTTCCTCGTCACTACTCCATCGAGGTTAGGCTTGGCACTTACTAAGTACCGCTGTTGTGCACTCATGCTACTCTTCTGTATATTTTCGTTGTGCAGGTCCAGGTACTTCTGATCAGACACACTATTAGAGTTTTTGGAGCTACATTTGGGGGCCTGAGGTATCATCTATCGCGTCCGCAGAGCCGAGAGCCTCCCTTCATTCTGCCTTTAGTTAGTAGTTTACACATGTATTTTCCCTTGTTGTAGACACTTCTGGATGTTAAAGCCATGTGTTATATTTTACTCTTAGCCTGTGTTGCCCGTGGGTTTCCAGGTCTTGGAGGTTTTTATGTTATATTGAGTTGACATGTATATGCCAGGTGGTACTCTATGCATTATCTTACGTCATTTATGTTTTAAATTATTGCTTCCGCAAAGACTGTCGAATGTTCCGCAATGTGTCAGGCTTACCTAGTCGCGAAGACTGGGTGCCGTCATTACAGGTCACGATTTGGTGAACTAGAGACATGACAGTTACGCGCCTGCAACAGTAATATAAGAAATGGTAGTGGGTTGCACGCCTGCAATGGTAATGTATGAAATAGAAGGGGGTTGCACACTTGCAACGGTAATATATGATATGGGAGCGGGTTGCACGCTTGCATCGGTAAAATATGAAATGGGAGCTGGTTGTATGCCTGCAACGGTAATATATTAAATGGAAGCAGATTTCACGCCTACAACGGTACTATATGAAATGGGAAAGGGCTGCACACCTGCAACGGTACTATATAATATGGTAGCGAGTAGTACGGCTGCAACAGTATTATATGAAATAGGATCGGGTTGCACGCTTGCAATGGTATTGCATGTGTATTTGTTTCTTATTTCCTTATCTTCTGCTGGTAATCAACTTATGGCGTTCCTTATATTTCTCTACTATTATTTTATTATTATCCGTTACTCCCCGCGACTTGTTTTCCCCGCCTAACTTTAGCTGTAATTATTTGCTTTTATTTTTGTTGTATATGATTTAACTGTACATGTTTATTTGGTAGTATGTTCCTAGCCCCGTCACTACTTCGCCGAGGTTAGGCTAAGCACTTACCAACACATGGGGTCGGTTGTGCTGATACTACATTCTGTACTGTGTGCAGATACTGATACCGTAGCGTTTGGACCGCAGTGAGAGTGTTGTCTTCAGTCCACTCAGGTAACCCGAGGTAGTCCTGTAGACGTCTGCGGGCCTTGGCGTCTCCTCCTATCACTTCTCTTTCTATTTTTACTCATTCAAAGACATATTAGTGTATTTTCATTCAAACCTTATTTGTAGTATTCTTAAATAGTCCGTGATTTGTGGCACCAAATTCTGGGTAGTATTGTATTTCAGATTATGTAGAAAATGTGTTGTTAATGATTGTGTTTTCGTCTTCCGCATTTCTGGTTATTTGGTTTATTCCGCTGCTTAAATTACTTATTACTTAGAATTATTGAATATGCTTAATAAAAAGAGAAATAAATTTAAAATACTCTGCTTGCCTAGCTTTCATGAGTAGGGGCCATCATGACTCCCGAGGGTGGGAAATTCGGGTTGTGACACAGGTAAACACATAAAGGAAAATGTACGACATCACTCTTCGTGCTTTTACTCTCAACCTCACCACCATATGAATCAATAGAAATAGTAGGTATCACTCTTCGTGTATTAACTCTTTCATAACATGGAATGACATTCCCCTTTGTGCATTAACGCTCACAATATGGCATGGCAACACTCTTCGTGCATTAACACTCACAATATGGCACGTCATCACCTTTCGTGCATTAACACTCTCCCTCACCATAAACCAATGAATAATGACAACACGGAGATAGAAATAACAAGAATGAGTCTTACTTCAATATTTGGTTTATCAATACCAACTTCAACTTTCAACCAATACTCGATTATTACCAAAGTCTGTAACATGATAAGAACTTTCAACTTAATGATTAACAAATCTAAGAATGAATAATTTTGTCAAGGAAAACAACTATTACAAGAATAAGACCTATCTCATGCGATAACACAACAAGAACACATAGGTACTCGTCACCTCACCTGTTCGTTGTACCCAACATCTAAACGCGTAGCAAATAGAAAAATAAGTCTTAATCTCTCATGTCAAGATTAACCACAACACTTAGCTCGCTCCAACGGCCAAACTCAAAACTCAACCATGGATTAATTTCAAAAAAGTCTTCGAACTAATAGAACTTAGAAAATTGCCAGCCAAACTATTCAAATTAAGCCTTAGGAATTGCTCATGATTGTAAAGAATTAAATATATGTCATTATTTAAAAAGTCAACACCTAGGCCTACTTAGTCCAAACCCAGAGTTTGGACCAAAACCCGATTACTCGTTCATCCCCAAACTCGGTTATATAATTGATTTTGGAATCCAAACTTAATTTAAGTTCTAAATCTCCAACTAACTAAATCCCTAGTTTCTACCTAAAAACCCCCAATTCCACCATGAAAAATCTAAAGTTAATTGAAAACTTATGAAATATAGTGGATGATTAAAAGAAACTAGTTTAGAATCACTTACCAACTATTTGGGGAAGAAAAGTTCTTTAGAAAATTGCCTCTAGGGTTCTTGAGTTTGTAATTTGAAGAATAAATAAAAAATCCTATCTAAATCATATTTATCCAACTACAAATGTCGACTTTGCTCTTCGAAGCCCGCAATTGCAAAGACTCTCACACCTCTGCAATAATCGCATTTGTGATGAAAAGTTTGCAAATGCGAATATTGAACAATCCGCAATTGTGACCATTTGATAGACATTGCGACCATTTGATCGCAGTTTCGGTCACTGACTAACCAGCTCCTCTTCGCAAACGTGAAGACATGACCGCAATTGCAATCATTATCTCCTTGCAAAATGTGATCTCTAGATTGCAAATGCAAATTAAGGCTGACCCAGGTACTATTCACAAGTTTGAATAATTCTCTCGTAATTGTGAGCATGTAATCTTGGGGAGACGTCCGCTAATTCAAACACTAATATCGAAAATGGGAGATCAAACAACAGTTGTAGAACTAGCAATGCTCTAAGTCCTATTTTCACTTTGTAGGCTATTCGAAACTCATCCGAGCCTCGGGGCTCTAAACCAAAAGTGAGCATTAGTCTAAAAATATTATACGAACTTGCTCACGCAATCAAATTGCCAAAATAAAACCCAAAACTACAATTAAACACCAAATCAAATGAAATTTTAAAGAAAACTTTGAAATTTCTAATTTCTCAACCGGATGTCCTAATCACGTCAAACCAACTCTGTTCCTCACCAAATTTTGCAGACAAGTCATAAATATAGTATTGGACCTATACCATATCCCAGAACCAAAATACAGACCCGTTATCCAAAAAGTCAAACGTTGCTCAAACATTTTCATTCATTAAGCCTTTAGCTTTCAAATTTCGACAAAGTCTGATATCTCGGGATAGGTGTGAACACGTGATTTTTTTATGATTAAATGGACAGATGTCTTCTTTAAGAAATTAAGGCACTAGGCGTAAGGGAAAGGGCATATCCCTCGCTTGAAATATTCCTATTGAATTTTTCAAATGAGAATTTTTCTTTTATTATTTGAATTTTGGGGAATTAATTGTATGATTTTGTGTTGTTTACATTTTCGTGCATCTTAACTAACATAATTCATAAAAAATATAAAATAGCACATTTGCATTTAGGACCCAATTTTATATGTTTCTTAGGTTTATTAGTTAATGACATTGCAAAAATAAGAGAAGATAACAAAACTAGTTATTTTTGCATAATTGTTTAGCTTTCTTTTTAACTAGGTTTTAGTTTATCTTAGGAATTAATTAGTTTTGATTTTTAGAGTTTAAGTCAGGTCTTGCCCATTTTAATTTTGTACTTGCTAAAATCTGAAAACTTGTAAGAAAAAAAGGAAAAAAATTAAAAGAAATTAAAATTTTAAGGGGTTAAATAGGTTGTATTATTAAACTTAGATCAATTCCAACACCAGCCCAAACCCCTTACAAAATCCGGCCAAAACGGCCTTAATCCGCGCCCATACACAGTTCAAATGCACGTGCCTTTGAGACTAATGAAACGACGTGGTATAGGAGGAATACTACGTCGTTTTGAGTTAATAAATGCCAAATAGTCCAGGCCATCGATCTGCTCTAATCCAACGATCCTGATTATCTAATGGACTCCGTATAAAACTGTCCAAAACCCTTCGAAACCCTAGAGACCGACTCTTTCTTCCTCGTACCTAATCCCTCACCGCCTTCCACATAAAACCGCCACCGAAAATTGTCTCCTCCAGCAGCGAAGCTCCAACTGCCTCCAAAATACAACCAAAGCTCCACCTTGTCCTCCTCATGCCTATTCCACCATTGGTTTTCCTTGAAAATCACTGGAACTCTTCGAATGTTCCAATCCCTAGGCGCCGCCGCCAACGTGCACGGCACCGCCACCACCCAAAGTAACATCATAGGTTCCCCTAGTCATCCTTACCATGAATCCACTATCATCTCCCTTCAAACGATACCTAAACCCTTCGAATATCGATTCAAAAGGGACTGCCAAAATATCACCAGTGGACCCCTGACCTTCCCTTACTCCATATCCTCATCCACAGTTCATGGAATACCCCCACAACTGCCCAAATCTCGATCTAGGGGTTTCAGAAATTTCAACACAATACATGAAGGACCCTATTCGAATTCAAGCTTCAAAGTGGAACCCTAAGCTAGTATCCCGTTTACTCTTTATTTTCCTTCTCCTTCATATCATTTCTGTATATTTGGTTGTTTGTATGTGATTTCGTGGTTTAGGTTAGGTTTTATTTTGTTTTAGTCAAGTGTATTTTTGTCGTTTTTGTTAATTGGGCTTTCATGCCAAATCCTATTGGGTCGAAGGTCATAAGTTGAATAAATTTGTCAGTCTTCTTGGTTTGGAATTGAACTTCATGATTTTGGTCAAGTTATAGAGTCTTGTTGTTGAATTGCGACTAGTTTGAATTAATTTTCCTTTGTACTTAATTAGTTGTACCTGGATTTATCGCCTGCTTATCTCCTTAAGATTTTAGGTTTGAGAGTACTAATTGTAGCATGTTCCATTTGGTTTAATTGGTTTTCTCTCTTTGATTAATGGTCCATAGTATTAGCTTCAATTTGGTTTTAGGGTTCATGTATTAGGATCAGAATCAATTTGGGTTATTTTTGAGTTATTTCAGCCCAGGGTCATACCCGTTTAGGCCATTTGATTTAATTTCATGGGGTTGGTTCATCAAAATAATTTTCAGAAGTCTTGAGGGTAGTTTAGAAACTCTAGCTAGGTAATCTTTAGTGCAATTGATCTGGAAGCTTATAGGTCGAGGCACGAATAGTAATTTATAATTCTTGGTACCATTCCTTGGATAACAAGTCATGAATTGAGGGACTAATTGTCTAAAATAAAACTAAAAGGACTAAGTGTAAAAATAAGAGCTGAAGTTTGCCTTAGTTTACTTGCCTATAAAGGCATTTGCTTCTTGGCCTAAAGACGGTGGAACCTGGCAGAACAATTCTCCTGAATTTGTCACAAGTGAAAGAACAAAAAATACAAAATAGGAGATCTGATTCTAAGGAAAAACTCTTGAAGATTGAAAAAACAAAAATAGGCAGATCTATTAGCATTAATTGTTATTTGAAATTGTCCAGTCCATTTCAAGATTTCAAAAGTGTAAAATGATTTAAGTTGGGGTTATTTGAATCTATTTGAGGCTGCTTGAATCCTGGTCTATTTGAGAAATTCCATTGTTTCGCTTCTAGGTTTCCAGCTTGGTTTTTATTGCTGCATCTGTTGAGTTGGATTTATTGTTATTATTGCTTCTTGCCTACATACTCATTGATGTTTACTTGTTGTAATTCCAGGTACCCATCCTGAGTTCCTTTTACTATACATCACAAATGGAAGATGAATAAATAGCGATGTTTTATTTTGTTATAGATTTGGGTTGTTTCCTTGTAGTAATTTACTGTAAATAATATGGACTGTGATTGGACTTTCTGGGCTGTAATGAATTGATGCTGTTGAATTCTCTTAGTCCATTTTCTTTATGCTAGCTCTAGTATTATGAATTAGTTAAGAGCTTATGAGTCCTTGGAGTTAATATTGAGTGTGGTGCTTAGTAATGATTAATCTGGTCCAGTTTACATGTGAAGTCAGGGATTTAGTAGTAGTACGTTAAGTCGAAATCAGGAATAATATGATCTCGTTCATGATTTAATAGTCTGCTAAGCTCAATGATAGTATAACTGTGAGATCTGTTAGTTCATGAAGTTTACATGAATAAAACGTTTTAATCTTTGCTTATGTGTGAAATTATACTCATTGATGGATGTATTCCCAAGTCTATGGAGTGTATTGATTGAAATTGATTTTGTTTACTTTTGGCGAAATGTATTAGTTATATAGTCCTATGATGATTAGGTTGAAGGTTATCTGATAAGAATCAATATCTGAAACTAAAATCAGTTTTCCATTCAATTAAATGTGGATTAAAAACAACAGTTGGAAATCCATATGGAAGTTAATAGTTGATTGTGGGATCATGTAAGCCAAAACCTAGCAGCTTTGTACTTGAATGGATCTGGGCCTGAAAGTGTGCATACCAAAGGCCCAACACAGACTATTGGTCATAAGCTGCTGTCATCTTTATATCCCTGGACCAATTTTCAAAAGTATTGAGAGCTGGAACTTGTTTTAAGACTATGGGATTAATTGTGTGATATAAATTTGGTTTTCGAGTTAGGTAGCGATTTCAAATTATGAGGTTCTTCCCTTTTGTTTTTATCAAGGATTGAACTTGAGGCTCGAATTTTATAATATTAATTAATTAGGCCCTATTAGACACAAATTCAATAAAAATATAGTTTACTCTAGGTTGGCCTTGTAAAAAGTAAAATGAGGTGTGCCCGCGCCAAATAAAACACACAAACTGCGTGGCCCTCTAAAGGTTTATATTAAAATACGTAGAACTTGGGACGAGTCGTTTAGCGAACTTCCACGGCCTCCCGCGAAGTTAGCAATACATTTGTCATTTTAGGCGTGTTTTTAATTATTTTACCTTCCTAAATACGGGTGTGCATTTTCATATGACCCAAATCTAAATCTCAATATATTAAATAAAATGTGTCGAGGATCCGGGTGCATTTCATGTGAGGTGATCCAAAAACATATTTTAAACAACGTTCAATTTCCTAAAAATTACTAATTCAAAGTGGTAAATAATTCTAAAAATGACACTATAGGATGGCATGTATTAAAATCAAATTGTTAGCCAACTATAAGAGTTTCAGCGACCGTGCTAGAACCACGGGATCCGGGGATGCCTAACACCTACCCTCGGGTCAACAGAATTTCTTACTTAGAATTTCTCGTTCGCAGACTCCATTTTAGAAGTCAAAATATTTCCTCCCATTGGGATTCATAACAAATCAGTGAATTGGGATACCAAAAGCCGAGCCTATCCCAAGTACTGACTCTAAATAAATAATCTCATTTTGAATAATGTCACTTAAATTGGAAAATACATTTATCCTTCGGGGTAGCCGTGTAAAAGGAGGTGTGACAACTCTGGCGACTCTGCTGGGGAACAAACCCAGAATCTCTGGTTCTTGGTTCAAGAATTCGAGCTTAAGCATAAGTGTTATATTTGGATTTATTTGATTTTCCTACATGTTCCGTGATAAATGTGCTAAATGTTTTACCGCTTTGATAATGGTTGAATTGTATATATAAACTGCTACGAATCTCTTCCTCTCCCTGAGCCTTCTACATCATGGAGAAGGGTGCACTTCGTGTGACTTCTCTTCTTTTTAGAGTCTTTTCCATTTAGAAAGAGGTTCGGATAAGTTGCTAAGAAGACGGAGCTTCTGTATCCCCAGTGTGCTCCTCCCCCACTCCCCGGCTCAAGTTGTTCGCTCGGGTAAGCCAGGTCTAGATTAAACACTCAGGGTTTAAACCTAGTATAACAAAACCTCATGTCGGATCCCTAATAGGAATGTTAGTTTCCATCATGTGCATTTGACTTAGGGGACTCAACACAGGGGTTGGGTCTGTCTAGGACAGTTGACCTGAAATGAAAAGACTATCCTGATGCATTTTGCATGCTACTTGTGCATTTATTTGCTTTGGATTTGCATGTTGACCGGCTTGATAATAATTCAGAAAATAGTAGTATTAGGGCTAAATGAGAGAGTAATCACTGGATTTGAAAAATCGACGCCCAAAATAGTAACAAAATGCTGCCAGATTTTTGAAAAAAATGGAAAAGAAAGATATTTGAAAATGAAAATTGTTGTATATATTTGGTTATGTAAAATATGCCCGAACTACGCTGGTTTGATTCTCACCGGATGTGAGATACGTAGGCAACCCCTCATCGGGTCTAACCTCCCTTTTGCAAAAATAGCCAAAAATATCAAAGTTTAATCATTATCCTATATAAATCGGGTGATGCCATTCTTGTTAAAACAAACTAAATGTCCCTAAAAAGACGCCGGAAGGGTGTTCTTGCAAGAACAGTCACCCTGAGTTATTTTTAAATGGTTTGTGGACACAACCTTAAAATCTTCCTTCTAGAGTGAAGTGCTGAAAGGCCAGATCAAAACCAAGTCTTTGTTTTCCTAAATGAAGAAATTTCAGCAAAAAATAGCCATTTTTCTCTTTTAGGTCAAAATAAATCATTAAATTCTCTTTAAATAAATGAGCAGGATGAATACCACTGACATCGAACCCTTCTCAGTCCTAAGTGAGATCCCTTTGAAGCTTCACATTTGGTAGAATGACTTGGGGAAATGTAGCAAAGAAACCGTGGTCACGATTTTGGGTGGTCTCGTCGGATTGTTAAACATCAAACTAAGAACAGATATTATTGACTCACTGATTCCATTCTGGGACCCAACTCGTAATGTATTCCGGTTCTTGTACTTTGAGCTTACACCCACACTAGATGAGATTGCGGGATATGCGGGTTCACGGGAACCTCAGGAGTAGATATCCATTGGCACCGAGACCGGTCACCATCCACAGATTCTTAGACTTGTTGAGCATTCGTCGGTACATTCAAGATAAGCATCTATCAGAAGGGTGTTGCACACTTCATTTATTATACTACCGATATGGCAACCCGAAAGGTTTTGAGGAGCCCAATACCGGTTTGACACATGCCGGAAACAAAGATAAATGGTAGGCCCGATGGGGATTGGAATTCATGGCAGCTTTTCTGGAAATCGTGGTTTGTCCAAGAAAAGACGATCAAAGACATTGGTCTTGTAGGAATATTGAATGTTGCCATAAAGAAGCCTACTAGCACAGTGGTTCCTTTGATTGTGGCGGAAATGTATCGAGCCTTAACCATGCGCCGAGAGGGTATGAAATTTTTCCAAGGTTGCAATCTTTTACTACAGCTATGGGTACAGGAGCACCTTTGTCATCGCACGGGGTACATGAACTATGGTTTGGCCGGGTTGAGTTACATTGAAGAAATTTGAACGGGCTTTCTGATGGCTTCCCGCTACCGAGGTTGTGTATACATCAGCAAAAGTGCCTCATATTATTTTGATGGGCGTTCGGAGAAACTAACTCTATGCTCCTTACGGAGTCCTGCGGCAGCTAGGAAGATTCCAAACCTTCCACGGTGACGAAGATCTGACTAAACAAGTCAACAAATTAGGCCCATAAGCTTTATTCCCAGAAGGAACGATTCGCCAAATATGGAATGAATGTAGATACCTTGAGCCTAAAACCATAGTGCTAGATCGGGCTAGGGGCGAAGTATACCCCAAATACTTGGTTTGGTTTAGCAAAAGATTTCAAATTCATGAAAGGCCCGCCAAGAGGCCACATGTCCAACACTTCACTAACGGGGCTCAGGTACAATGGGATTTGTTAGCTAAAGAGAAGAAATACAGGGCCCGAATAGGAGCATTGGAAAAACAGGTTCAGGATCTCCGGTTTGAAAACAGCTTGCAAGCTGTGGCCGATGAAGGTGACAAAAAGAAGCTGACCCAAGAGAATCAGGCTCTCAAGGCTCAAACCCAACAAATGAAAATAGATGCTAAAAACAAGAAAGAATTCGGTCTGATGCGAGACTAATAAAAGGGCTAAAGAAGTAAGTCATCGAATGCCAGGAAGAATTGGAGAAATCTGAAGGGAACATGGCAAAATTTCGGGCACAATGGCAAAGAAGACAGAGGAAAAAGCCCAGTTTGTACAACAAATGAAAAGGAATTATGAGGGAACCATTGCTACTATGAGAAAAAATGAATGCCTTTGAAGATAAGGTAGCCCGGCAGGACAAGGAATTTCAGGCTGAGAGGGAACAATGCAATGGGCTAATCGCTAAAATGGAGAAGGAAATAAAGTTGTTGCAAGACCATCACTTCCATGAATCCCAGGTGTACGAAGCTCGTAACCAACTGATAAGCTGACAACTCCAAGAAAAGGGTAGGATCTGGGAAAGAATCAGAAGCATTGCAAATTATATTGTCATGAAATGACGAACCAGTGAATGAATGAGTCATACCACTTTCTTTACTACAGTGATAATATTTGTTCGTCAGGTTATGAATGATTTGGAGCAGTTACAAAGGGGTCATGCACGTCGGCCCGCGGCGATGCCGAATGACGCTCCGTGGGCCCCAGGATTTGAAGCTACTATACTCTTGACCTAGTTTTAGCCACTGATTCTGCATTTTGTCATTTCGAATCTGTTTTGTAATTTTCCTTTTAAGAAAAAACAAATAGTCTAGCATCTTTGTAATTGGAGTTCTATTAATGAAAAATTTGAAAATTGTTTCCTTATTCTGCATTTATTTTCATGAACTACGCTCGGTCTGATTTATGTGGGGTCATGATACGTAGGCAATCTTCATAGGATTCGACCGTAACCCTAAAAAAAATAAAGAGAAAATAAAAAGGGGAAGATAGAAAAAGAAAAGAAAAGAAAACTCCTAAGAGAAAAACAAAAAAGGGAAGGAAATAAAAGAAAAAAAAGAGAGGAAAAGACACAAAAAGAGAGAAAAGCAAGAAACACAAAGAGTGGAAATCAAAAGAAAAATGGAATTGAAATGTCGGGACGACAAATGCAACCATTGCAAAAATGTAGACATCCATTTAACGGTATAGGTGCATCACACCCCAATGTGTGATTCCTTATCTGTTACTTGTCTCAAACTAACCTTTTGCTACTGTAATTCCAGCTTAGATTTTTAGAAACGCTGGTTGGTTTTTGGTACGCTGGCATCACATCGGTATTTTACCAGATCAAAAGGAAGAACAGAAATTCATATGAAGTGACCTTGCCGGCAATTCCCATCTCGGAAGATAGCCCAATTTCAGGCATCCTGGCCTCAGAGTCTGCAGCATTTGAGGAAAACAGGATCCTATGCCTTAGATTCATGGAGACGTGGGATGCATGGATGAATGTAAAAGAGCCTTCTAACGCCATCCCTGGATTCCCCGAGCTCTTCCCTAGATGAGAGGGTACTTCCACTATTCCCATTAGTCATCCAAACATCCAATTGGGACAGCCCCCCATACCGGCCAATTTTGTTGGAGCACCTTCTGAGGTACGCCCCCAGGTGTTCACATCCGGCACAGTCCCTAATATCTTTACGGCTCCCCCATATGCGGCCACCACACAGCCCGCATTGCCTAGACCCCCGTTCGATCCATCGGCCTTTACATTTCAAACACCCACTTACAAAGCTGAGCCTCATCAATACCACACCTACACTTATCCTCAACCACCATTTGATTTCACACTAGGACAGGATAAAACTCCCAAAGCTCCTGAACAGGAAGAGATGGAAAAAAGAATGAGGAGCCTTGAGTAGAATTTAATGAATATGCAAGGTTTCAGTGGGCAAAAAAGTACTTCTTATAAAGATCTGTGCATGTTCCCTCACGTGTACCTACCCATGGGATTTAAAACGTCAAAGTTCGAAAAGTATGATGGGCATGGCGATCCTATTGCACACCTAAAGAAGTATTGCAACCAATTGCGCGGAGCTGGCGGAAAAGAAGAGTTGTTGATAGCGTAATTTGGAGAAATCTTAGTAGGCATTGACTCAGAGTGGTATATGGACCAAGATGTCTCACGATGGCACATTGTGGACGATCTTGCTAGAGATTTTGTAAGGCATTTTCAATACAAAATCGACATCGTGCCAGACAGGAACTCCTTGGCAAATCTGAATATGCTATTAAGTGGCGCGAACAGGCATCGAGGGTGAAACCTCTGGATGAAATAGAAATGATCATTGTTTTCCTTCAGGCTCAGGAAGCAGATTACGTTCAAAACATGATGTCGTCCATGGGCAATCCTTTTGCAGAGGCAATCAAGATTGGTGAAATGGTAGAAAACGGATTGAAAATGGGAAGGATTTTGAGTCAGTCGGCCATTAGATCAACTCCCAGGCCATCTAAGGTGGGTCTAGATAAGTCATAAGGGGCAAAAAGAAAGAAGAAACCTCGATGGCAGCATTGGGTACGAGAAGACATCATGCTCCTAGGCCCATGTTCTCGGGAAGAACCCCTCAACATTATTATCCTCACCAGGACATGCCATATGCTCCTCAACCATATGTGGTTATGAACGCTCAACCATTTGCACGACCGCAACAGCATGCCAACAAGAACCAAGCTCCGAGAAACCAGCCTCCCCATCAAAATTACTATAACCTTCGCCCTCCTCAAAATAACTTCTATCCCCGTGAGCAACCCAGGAGGCAAAGTTTTACGCCAATTGCGGAGTCCTATTCCATTGTGTTCCCAAAAATTGTCCAGTTGGGTCTGTTGCATCCCGTACCTCCTAATAGAAAAAACCCTGAATCGTCTTCCTACCAACAGGGTGCCCAGTGTGCTTATCATTCGGGGGCTCAAGGGCATGACACAGAGAATTTCTGGACTTTGAAGTGAGCTGTGGAAGATTTGATAGAGCAAAGGAAAATAGTGTTGATGGATGAGGGTATACCTAATGTGACTAACAACCCGTTACCGGCGCATAACAACGAACCGGAATTGGGATGATCTGTGAGGATAAAGAATTGTCACCGCTTTAAAATCCATAATTGCCATTGCCGACGCGGACAGAAAGCCAAAAGCTTCCCCCAAGAAAGATGAAGGGGAAAAGAAGAACAAAACCACGCACCTTGAAATTGAAAAGAAAGTTGAGGTTAAAACTGAGACAACACTCGTCAGAAGCTATCCTTTATGTCCCACGAGGTCGTTAGGAAAAGTAGTTGACTCTGAGTCCCCCAAAAAGATTCGAGTTCAATAGGACTACTCAGATGTACATGCCCAAAGGAACCTATGTGGTGCGGGAACCAACTAATCCACCAAGGCTGGGTGAGCCCATGGTGGTTGGTCACGCACCTCAGAGGCCTATGACAGACCCCACTGCAGTCCCTTGGAATTATCATGAATCGGTGGCGACATATAAAGGCAAAAAAATCTCTAGAGAAACTCCAGAAAGTTACCTTATGAAGAAATACTCTGACTTAGAAGAAGTGAACAGCACCACCAAGAGGTGATTCCCACCCAAGAAGCCAGTGAGCACCGAAGAGCAGAAACTTTCTTTCGAAAGATGAAAATGGAAGACTAGGAAGTAGTGGACTAGCTTCGGAAATCCCCTGAACAAGTCTCCTTGCTATCCTTGCTGATGAAATTTCCTGAGCACCAGAAGGTACTAGCCAAAACTCTCAATGAGGCCTACGTGCCAGCTCAAACCTCGGTGGAACAATTAGAAAGGATGGCGGAAAGATTCTTCGCTATCAATCAGATCACATTCAGTAAAAATGACATGCCCCCAGAAGGAGCCCCTCACAACAAAGCCCTGCATTTAAATGTCAAATGAGAAGGTTATTATGTCAAAAGGGTAATTGTAGACGGAGGCTCTGGGGTGGACATAAGCCCACTTTCAACATTACAGCGAATGGAAATCGGGATGGAGAGGATTCGTCCTAACAATATATGTATTCAAGCCTTCGATGGAATCAAAAGAGACAAAATCAGAGAGATTGATCTGGTTTTGACCATTGGCCACGTTTATTTCGAGGTAACCTCTCAAGTCTTAGACATGGACACGTCTTACAATTACCTCCTGGGAAGGCCATGGATCCACACAGCAGGGGTTGTGACTTCCACCCTTCATCATATGATAAAATCTAAACATGAAGATCAAGAAATTGTGGTCTATGGGGAAGATGAGTAGTCAATTAATCGCAATATCTCTCTGTCCCATGCCTTGAAGCTACAGAAGGTAGCGAGCATATAGTCTATCAGAATTTCGAAATTATGGTGGCTTATCAGCATGGAGAGGGCAAACAATGTGACCAACCATTCCTCTCCAATGCCTCAATCATAGAGGCTAGAGAGATGATACGACATGGATTCAAACCGGGGAAGGGACTTGGAAGTTACTTGCAAGGGATAGCTGAACGGATTTCTTTTCCTACTACAGAGAAGTTTTTCGGGTTAGGCTTCCACCCGATGCCAGAGGATATAACATGGGCAAACCGTAGAAAACATGATGAATGGGCTTTGCCTCAACCACTGTCACACTTGTATGAAACATTCGTAAGGCCAAAGTACAGTGAAGAGGAAGAAGATGAGGCCTTCACAGATGAAGAAATCGAGGAAATATGTGGGGCAATGAAAATTATTTTATGAAACCCATATGGTTCGGCCAGGAGAAGGCCCGAGCACCACTAAGATTCTATACATGGGACCAGACGCCACGTTGCAAAATTGGAAGGCTACGCCATTTCCAATTAGGCAGAAGTCCCATTCAAATAATGTGGCTTTAAATAACATGACATGCTCGTGGACTTCGTTCCCCAATCCAAACATGTCGCCAAATTGTGAAATAATGAACCAAGAACCGGAGTACGGTGAAGAAGATTTTAGGGAAATCAATCGAGAACTAGAATATATAGAAAGTAAACCTAAGCCAAATCTAAATGATACCGAGCCAGTTAACTTTGGTGGTCCAGACAAAATCTGGGAAACAAAAATAAGCATCCATGCAAAATAGAAAATCCATGACGCACTGATCCAACTCCTGCTTGAATTCAAAGACGTGTTTGCTTGGTCATACGACGATATGCCAGGGCTGGTCATTGATTTGGTGGTTCATAAGTTGCCTACTTACCCCGAGTGCCCTCCAGTCCAACAAAAACAGAGAAAATTCAAAACTAATATCAGCGATAAGATCAAATAAGAGATCACAAAACGGTTAGGAGCGGGAGTAATCTGAGTGGTCCACTACACCACATGGTTGGCCAATGTAGTTCCAGTGCCTAAGAAAGATGGGAAAACTCGAGTGTGTATGAATTGCAGAGATTTGAAATAGGCAAGTCCCAAAGACAATTTTCCTATGCCCAATATCCACATCCTTGTTGATAACTGCGCCAAACACGAGATACAGTCTTTTGTGGAATGCTATGCAGATATCACCGGTGTTGATGGATGAGGAGGATGCCAAGAAAACATCCTTTACCACACCTTGGGGGGCCTATTTCTATAGGGTTATGCTTTTCGGTTTCAAGAACACTGGGGCAACGTATATGAGAGCCATGACCACTATCTTCCACAACATGATGCATCAGGAAATAGAAGTATATGTGGACGACGTGATTATCAAGTCCAAAACTCAGGATGATCCTGTACGGGACCTAAGAAAGTTCTTTGAAAGGCTTCTCAAGCACGATTAGAAATTAAACCCAGCCATATACGCATTCGATGTCCCGTCGGGCACACTTCTAGGGTTCAAAGTCAGCCGGAGGGGTATTGAGTTAGATCCAATAAAGATAAAGTCTATTTGAGATCTACCTCCTCTGAAAACCAAAAAGAATGTAATGAGCTTGTTGGGGAGACTGAATTATATTAGTCGATTTATTGTTCAGCTGACTTCCACATGCGAGCTCATATTTAAATTGGTAAAGAAAGATGCAGCAATCAAATGGACGGATGAGTTTCAAGAGGCTTTTAATAAGATTAAAGATTATTTGTCCAATCCACCAGTCTTGGTCCCACCGGAACAAGGAAGGCCATTGTTTCTATATCTGACAGTCCAAGAGAACTGCTTTGGTTGCATTCTCGGGCAGCATGATATCACTTGAAATAAAGAACAGGCCATATACTACCTGAGCAAGAAGTTTACCAGTTACGAGGCCAAATACAACTGGCTAGAAAGAACCTGTTGTGCCTTAACTTGGGTTTCTCAGAAATTGAGGCATTACCTGCAAGCCCACACCACCTACCTCATAACCAGGTTGGATCCTCTGAAGTACATATTTCAAAAACCAATGCCTACGGGGAGATTGGCAAAATGGCAGATCCTGCTCACCGAGTTTGACATAGTCTATGTCGCTCGCACAAGTATGAAGGCCCAAGAATTAGCAGACCATTTAGCCGAGAACCCGGTTGATGATGAATACCAATCCCTTAATACTTATTTCCCAGACTAAGAGGTGCATTCTGTGAAGGTAATGTCTGAGGATACCACTGCTTGGAAAATGTTCTTCGATGGAGCGGTAAATGCAAAAGGTGTAGGAATTGGGGCAATCTTAATTTCACCTACTGGTCAACACTACCCAGCCACGGCTCGGCTTCGGTTTTTCAACACAAATAACACATCTGAATATGAAGCCTGTATCATGGGAATGAACATGGCTGTCGACCAAGATGTCGAGGAACTATTAATCATGGGGGATTCAAATCTAATCATCCGCCTAGCTCAAGGAGAGTGGGAAACGCGAGATGTCAAACTCATCTCTTATCGGCAGCATGTGGAAATTCTCAGCAAACGGTTTAAGATGGTAGAGTTCTGGTACATTCCTCGCTGTCATAATGAACTAGCCGACACACTCGCTACTTTGGCCTCGATGTTTCCTTATCCAGGAAATGCCTACATCGATTCTTTGGGAAATCCAAATCAAGGAAAAACATGGATATTGTAATATGGTCAAGGCTGAACCCAATGCTCAGCCATGGTATCATGATATCAAGAGATTTTTAATAAAACGAATATCCCGAGAAACCCGCTGGAGATCAAAAGAGAACCATCAGACGGTATGCGAGTGGTTTCTTCCTGAGCGGTGATGTCTTGTATAAAAGGACCCCGGATCTCAATTTGCTAAGATATGTTGATGCCGAGGAATCAGGAAAGATTATGCATGAAGTAAACGCCAGAGTGTGTGTGCCCCATATGAACGGGTATGTGCTGGCAAAGAGAATACTTCGAGTGGGGTATTACTGGATAACCATGGAGAAGGATTGTTTCAGCTTTGTTCAGAAATGTCATCATTGTCAGGTGCACGGTGATTTGATTCATGCACCACCAACTGAATTGCATCCTATGTCAGCACCTTGGTCATTTGTTGCCTGGGGCATGGACTTCATTGCCAATCGAGCCAAAATCATCAAATGGATATAGATTCATATTGGCTGCTATTGACTACTTTACGAAATGGTTCGAAGCCATCACACGTAAGTTAGTCACCAAGAAAGCTGTGGTGGACTTTGTGCATTCCAACCTCAAATGTTGTTTTGGCATCCCAGCCACTATCATCACGGATAATGCTGCAAACTTGAACAGCCGATTGATGGGGGAGATATGTGAATAATTCAAAATAACGCATCGAAACTCCACACCCTACCGACCCAAATCCAATGGTGCCATTTAAGCGGCTAACAAGAACATCAAGAAGATTCTGAGAAAGATGATTCAAAGATCCAGCCAATGGCATGAAAAGTTGCCTTTTGCATTACTTGGATATCGCACCACGGTATGCACATCGGTAGGAGCAACCCCATACTTATTGGTCTATGAAATTGTAGCTGTTATACCTGTAAAGGTAGAGATCCCTTCACTCGGGATAATTGTTGAAGCAGAAATTGAGAATTGTGATTGGGTCAAGACTTGGCTGGAACATTTGTCATTAATTGATGAAAAAAATGGATGCTGTTTATCACAGGAAATTGTACCAACAAAGAATGGCCCGCGCTTATGACAAGAAAGTGAGCCCCGAAAATTTTGAGGTTGGATAGCTTGTATTAAGGCACATTCTCCCTCACCATTAAGAAGCTAAAGAGAAATTTGCTCCTAACTGGAAAGGCCCATACATTATCAGGAAAATATTGCTGAACGGGGCATTGTACTTAGGCGACATCAAAACGGAGGATCCCGAGGCAGCAGTGAATGCAGACGCAGTAAAAAGGTACTACATCTAGGCTACCTGCAACAATGATTCAGTCTGTTTAAGATGACAAAGGCTTTTCCTTCCCGCTACCCCAAACAGTATCAATCTTTCGCAAACCCTTTGAGTTGGTTACATTTCTTTAACCACACTCTTTGGAACCTGGAAGTGATGTTCAAAAAAAAGAGAAAACAAACAACAAAATGAAACAAAGTGATGAATTGAAAAAAATAAAAATAGTTTACGAAGAACTTCTTGAACTACGTCTGACTTGATTTCGAAAGGATACATAGGCAGCCTCTCACTGAGGTCCGGTCACGCCAAAACAAAAATATACCCAAAAATCGAAACTAGGGCAGATGATATAATAGTTCGGCCATAAACCCGCCAAAACGGTTCCAATGTTGTAGTTCTGCCCGAAATCCTTTTACCAAAGACCTTGTCCAAGTCCTTCCAATCGATCGCCAAAGGCACGGAAGCGAAAAACGTCATTGTTGGAATCTGATAAATTTCAAAGTGAGAGAAATAAAATGAGAGAGTCTTATCAGTGAAAACCGTCAGGAACCATAAGGCAATGGTAAGTAGAGAAATGGAAAATGAGAGAGTCCACTTAGTGAAAACTCGTAAAGAACACTATCGGACCCCCAATCCTTAACTCCATCCCTTCAAACCTAGGACCACATCCCCTAGTTGTCTGTTGTCCCCAACATAACCTGTGGACTTCCACGACATAACCCGAGGATCATTTTCCTTTCTCCCCAGCATAACCTGAGGACCCTTTTCCTTCATTTTCCGGCATAACCCGAGGGTCATTTTCCTTTTCTACCCAATATAACCTGAGGGCCAAATGGTCTTTTTCTTTTTTTCCCGGGCATAATTCGAGGGCCATTCTCCTTCTATCCCCAGTAGACCCCTTTTTCTTTCATATGCCGGCATAACTCGTGGATGCCTCTAGCATAACCAAGGAGCCTTTTTCTTCCCATCCCAACATAACCCGCGGATCCCCCTAGCATAAGCCAGAAGCCTTTTTCTTCCCATCATGGCATAACCCATGGACCCCCCGGCATAACTTAGGAGCCTTTTTCTTCCTATTCTGGCATAAACCGTGGATCTCCCTGGCATAGCCCAGGGGCCTTTTTCTTCTTATCCCGACATAACCCGTGGATCTCCCTGGCATAACCCAGGAGCCTTTTTCTTTCCATCCCAGCATAACCCACGGATCCCACTGACATAACCCAGGAGCATTTTTCTTCCCATCCCGGCATAACACGTGGATCCCTCTGGCATAACCTAGGAGTCTTTTTCTTCCCATCGCGGCATAACCTGCGGATCCCTCTGGCATAACCAATTAGCCTTTTTCTTTCTATCCCAGGATAACACATAGATCTCCCTAGCATAACCCAGGAGCCTTCTTCTTCCCATCCCCACATAACCCGCGAATCCCCCTGGCATAACTAGGAGCCTTTTTCTTCCCGTCCCGGCATAACCCGCGGATCCCCCTGGCATAACCAAGGAGCCTTTTTCTTCCCGTCCCGACATAACTCGCGGATCCCCCTGGCATAACCTAGTAGCCTTTTTCTTCCTATCTCGGCATAGCCCGCGAATCTCCTGGCATAACCCAGGAGCCTTTTTCTTTCCATCCCGGCATAACCCACGGATCCCACTAGAATGACCTAGGAGTCTTTTTCTTCAAATCCTGGCATAACCCGCGGATCACCCTGGCATAACCCAGGAGCCTTTTTATACCCATCACAGTATAACCCGCGGATCCCCCTTGCATAACCCAGGATCCGTTTCCTTCCTATCCCGGCATAACCCGTGGATCTCTCTGGCAAAACCCAGGAGCCTTTTTCTTCCTATCCCGGCATAACCCGTGGATCTCCCTAGCTGAACCCAGGAATATTTTTCTTCCTATCCCGGCATAACCCGTGGATTCTCTGGCATAACCCAAGAACTTTTTTCTTTCCATCCCGGCATAACCCGCGGATCCCCTTGCCATATCCCAGGAACCTTTTTCTTCATATCCCAGCATAACCCGTGGATCCCCCTGACATAACCCATTTTAGTTTTGTACTTTCTAAAATCAAAAAAAAAAATAAAGAAAAAAAAAGGAAAAACAAATAAAAGAAATTTAGAATTTAAGGGTTAAATAGGCTGTATTATTGAATTTGGATCAATTCACACACCAGCCCAAACCCCTTCACAAAATCCAGCCCAAATCCGCGCCCATACCCGGTCCAAATGCTCGTGCCTTTGAGACTAATGAAACGGCGTAGTATGGGAGGAATACTACGTCGTTTTGAGTTAATAAATGCCAAATAATCCAGACCATCAATCTGCTCTAATCCAACGGCCCTGATTCACTCATGGACTCCGTATAAAACTGTCCAAATCCCTTCGAAACCCTAGAGACGGATATTTCTTCCTCGTACCAAATCCCTCGCCGCCTTCCACCGTCAACCGCCGCCGGAAATTGTCTCTGCCGGCGGCTAAGCTCCACCTGCCTCCAAAATAACACCAAAGCTACACCTTGTCCTTCTCATGCCTATGCCGCCATTGGTTTTCCTCGAAAATCACTCGAACTCTTCGAATATTCCGAACCCTAGGCACTGCCACCATCGTGCACGGTGGCGCCACCCCCCAAACACCATAGGTTCCCCTAGTCATCCTTACCATGAATCCACCATCATCTCCCTTCAAACGATACCTTAACCCTTCGAATATCGTTTCAAATGGGACGACCAAAATCTCACCGCCTCTAAATCACTTCAAATCAACACCTGTGGACCCATGGCCTTCCCTCACTCCAAATCCTCATCCACAGTCCCTGGAATACCCCCGCAACTGCCCAAATATCGATCTAGGGTTTTAAGAAATTTCAACACAATTCATGAAGGACCCTATTCGAATTCAAGCTTCGCAGTGGAACCCTAAGCTAAGTATCACGTTTACTCTTTAATTTCCTTCTCCTTCATATCATTTATGTATATTTGGTTGTTAGTATTTGATTTAGGGGTTTATGTTAGGTTTTATTTTGTTTTAATTAAGTGTATTAGTCATTTTTTAATTAGACTTTCATGTCAAATCATGTTGAGTAGAAGGTCATAAGTTGAATAAATTTGTCAGTCTTCTTTGTTTAGAATTGAACTTCATGATTTTGGTCAAGTTATAGAGTCTTGAATTGCGACTAATTTGAATCAATTTTCCTTTGTTCTTAATTAGTTGTACCTAGATTTATCGCTTTCTTATCTCCTTAAGGTTTTAGGTTTGAGAGTACTTATCATAGCATGTTCCATTTGGTTTGATTGGTTTTCTCTGTTTGATTAATTATCCATAGTAGTAGCTTCAATTTGGGTTTGAGGTTCATGTATTAGGTTTAGAATCAATTTGGGTTGCTTTTGAGTTATTTCAGCCTAGAGTCATACCTGTTTAGGCCATTTGATATAATTTCAGGGGGTTGGTTCATCAAAGTAATTTTCAGAAGTCTTGAGGGTAGTTTAGAAAATCTAGCTTAGGGAATCTTTAGTGCAATTGATCTGGAAGCTTATAGGTCGAGGCATGATTAGTAATTTGTACTTCTTGGTACCATTCCTGGGATAACAAGTCATGAATTGAGGGACTAATTGGCTAAAATAAAAACTAAAAGGACTAAGTGTAAAAATAAGAGCTGAAGTTTGCCCTAGTTTACTTGCCTATAAAGACATTTGCTTCTTGGCCTAAAGACGGTGGAACATGGCAGAAACATTCTCCTGAATTTT
The DNA here is from genome assembly GCA_034376525.1 of Nicotiana benthamiana. Taxonomy (NCBI): domain Eukaryota; kingdom Viridiplantae; phylum Streptophyta; class Magnoliopsida; order Solanales; family Solanaceae; genus Nicotiana; species Nicotiana benthamiana. The sequence goes on from CM067332.1 coordinate 67,333,326, forward strand.
TCACAAATGAAAGAACAAAAAATACAAAATAGGAGATCTGATTCTAAGGAAAAAATCTTGAAGATTAAAACACAATAATAGGCAGAAAATACTGATCTATTAGCATTAAATGTTATTTGAAACTGTCCAGTCCATTTCAAGATTTCAAAAGTGTAAAATCATTTAAGTTGGGGTCATTTGAATCTATTTCGAGGTTGCTTGGATCCTGGTCTATTTGATAAATCATTTGTTTCGCTTCTGGGTTTCGAGCTTGGTTTTTATTGCTGCATCTGTTGAGTTGGATTTGCTGCTGTTATTACTTCTTGCCTACATACTCATTAGTGTTTACTTGCTGAAATTTCAGGTACCCATCCTAAGTTCCTTTTGCTATACATCACAAATGGAAGATGAATAAACAACGATGCTTTTATTTTGTTATAGATTTAGGCTGTTTTCTTGTAGTCTTTACTGTAAATAATATGGACTATGATTGGACTTTCTGGGTTGTAATGATATGATATTGTTGAATTCTCTTAGTCCATTTCCTTTATGCTAGCTCTAGTATTCTTAATTAGTTAAGAGCTTATGAGTCCTTGAAGTTAATATTGAGTGTAGTGCTTAGTAATGAATTATCTGCTCCAGTTTACATGTGAAGTCAGGGATTTAATAGTAGTAGGTTAAGTTGAAATTAGGAATAATATGATCTCGTTCATGATTTAATAGTCCGTTAAGCTTCCTGACAGTGTGCCTGTGAGGTCTGTTAGTTCATGAAATTTACATGAATAAAACGTTTTAATCTTTGCTTATGTGTGAAATTATACTCATTGATAGATGTATTCCCAAGTCCATGGAATGTATTGATTGAAATTAAATTTTTTTACTTTTGGCGGAATGTATGAGTTATATAGTCCTATGATGATTAGGTTCAAGGTTATCTGATAAGAATCAATATCTGAATCTAAAATCAGTCTTCCATACAATTAAATATGGATTAAAAGTAATAGTTGGAAATCCACAGGAAGTTAATAGTTGATTGTGGGATCATGTAAGCCAAAACCTGGCAGCTTTGTACTTGAATAGATCTGGGCCAGAAAGTGTGCATACCAAAGACCCAACACAGGCAATTGGCATAAGCTGTTGTCATCTTCATATCCCTGGACCAATTTCCAAAAGTATTGAGAGTTGGAACTTGTATTAAGATTATGGGATTAATTGTGTGATATATATTTGGGCTTTCGAGTTAGGTAGTGGTTTCAAATTAAGAGCTTCTTCCCTTTGTTTGAATCCGGACTTGAACTTGAGGCTCGAATTTTATAATATTAATTAATTAGTCCCTATTAGATACAAATTCAATAGAAAATAATAGTTTACTCTAGGTTGGCCTTCTAAAAAAAATGAGGTGCGCCGCAGCAAATAAAACTCACAAATTGCGTGGCCCTCGTTAAAAGTTTATATTAAAATACGTAGAACTTGGGACAAGTTGTTTAGCAAACTTCCAGGGCCTCCCGCAAAGTTAAAAGTATGTTAGTTGCTAAAGCCGAGTCTTTTAATAATTTTACCTTCGTAAATACGAGTGTGCATTTCATGTGACCCAAATCCAAATCCCAAAATGATGAATAAAATGTGTCGAGGATTCGGGTGCATTTCATGTGAGGTGATCCAAAAATATGTTTTAAACAATGTTCAATTTCCACAAAATTACCAATTCAAAGTGGTAAATAATCCAAAAAATGGCACTATAGGATGGCATGTATTAAAATCATATTGTTAGCCAATTATTAGAGTTTAAGTGACTGTACTAGAACCACGAGATCTGGAGGTGCCTAACACCTTTCCTCGGGTCAATAGAATTCCTTACATAGAATTTCTTGTTCGCAGACTCCATTTGGGAAGTCGAAAAATTTTCTCGATTTGGGATTCAAAACAAACCGGTGACTTGGGACACCAAGCCGAGCTTATTCCAAGTGGCGACTGTAAATAAATTATCCCATTTCGAATAATATCACTTAAATTGGAAAAACTCTCTTATACATTTATCATTCAGGGTAGCCGTGTAAAGAAGGTGTGACAATAGGGACTTCTGATTTCGCTTTATGGCATACGCCCAAATTTCAAATGATGATATGGACCCACCGGGACCATCAAAATACGAATCGTGATTCATTTACCAAAAAATATTGATCTAAGTCATCAGATGAAGTTTTTTTTAGGCAATTTTTTTTTATTTTAACAGTTTTAACATAAAAGTTTTTTGGATTGCGCATGTAAATTAAGAAAGGCCTAAACATGATTTTAAGGCTCCGAATCACAGAATTAAATTTTAAAGATGAGATGACCTATCGGGTCATCACAAGCTTGTTATTTCTCGTAAAGTCATTCTACTTTTATTTTTAAATTTCCAATCAATACTTTAAAATTTATTTTTGACAAGAATCACCAAGATATTGACTTTAATCAAATGATGATACTACTTTTAATTGTCGAAAAATATAATCTTCGATCACTTGTACACACTAACTTAAACAATTGGACTCATTTTAATACTCTTCCTAGTTCTAGAACTTTATGCAGTACAAAAATTATAAACATTATGTTAATTTTCATTTGATTGTGATAGTCAATCTCTTGGTAGAAAAGACAGTGAAGGCCACCTACTCACTGAGAAAATAACTGGGCACCAAAGGTAATTTTCACATGTGTTTCTGTTCAGTCTTTGCATAGAAGTCTGAATCATGAACTATTAATAGGTTAGGGATGTTGTATCTATTTATGAGCCCGAAATTTTCTAATAAGTTTTTGGATAAAAAACATGTTTTTACTATTAAAAACATTATATAACTACTTAATTTGTAGTATTATATTATAAATTACTTTAACAGAAATTTAATTGTTAAAATAATTCTCATAATAGTATTGCGTATTATCAGTATAATGCTGCAAATTGAGTACACTCTAATTTTTGGGCCCATCAATTCGTATTATAATACTGTAAATTGCTTTAATAAAATAAAAACTCCTTCTTCGCAGACTCCACCCCCATTAAAAAAACAATCTCACCCCACTGTTGGTCCCTCCCTTTCGTCAAATAAAAATAAAATTGAGGATCACTAAAAATCAAAGAGTATAGTTCTCACACATAAGCCAAGCTTTGAATTCCTTTTTTCGGGTGCAAAAATTCGATCTCAATCAAATTTCAAAAACTTAAATCGAGGTATTTCGATTTTGTTTATGTCGAAACTCGTATAGTACATGCATATTTGTATTGTTTAATGTGTTTCCATGTTTATTTGTATTATGTTTATATTTAAATTTGTATCTTATTTATACCCGGAATTATTTATTAGCTTTGGGAAAAAAAAGTTAAAATTTGATAAATAATTTGTATTGTTTATGTTATTTTTTTATTTGGTTAAATAATAAATAAATAATATTTATTTAGTTTGTTGTTCATATTTGCATGTTATGTTTGTTGTTTTTATATGTAATAGTGACCTTTTAGCATAGTAAAATGTAGATCATTTTAGCATAGTAAAATATAGAACCTTTTAGCTTAGTAAAATATAGAGCCTTAAGTATGCAATAACTGCAAACTCTATCCAATAACATTTTATAAAATTAATTATTTAATTTATAAAAATAAACTTACAAAGTAACAAATTAATATACGTTGTCAAATAACTCAAATATCGAGCCCAGAACTCATAGATAATTACTCGGTCCAATTCAATAATTAATTATTTAATTTACTAAATAAACAAAATTATAAAAATACTGAAATTGACACGCGTAATAATTAAGGATAAGTTGGTGCTATTGGAGGTCAATTATCGAGCATGGGAACCCATAAATAACTATTCAGTCCAATTCAATAATTTTTAATTTAATTCTTTAATCTAACCAAAATTACATCGGTAACTGAAATTAACACGCATAATAATTAAGGATTACTTGGTGCGACCGAACCTCAAAAACGAGCCGGGAAGGCTATACATAATTATTAAGTCAAATTCAAGAATTTTTAATTTAATTTATTAAACAAATAAATTTCTAGAAAATATTTGAAATGATATACATAATAATTAAGTATATCTTGGTGCTACCGGGTCTCAAATATCGAGCCTAGAATCCATTCATAATTATTAAGTCCAATTCAAAAAATTTTAATTTAATTAATTAAACTAACAAATTTCTAAAAAAATATTTAAAATGACACACATAATAATTAAGTCTAGCTTGGTACCACCGGGCCTCAAATATCGAGCCTAGAAGGGCATAAATAATTATTAAGTCCAATTCAAGAATTTTTTGTTTAATTTATTAAACAAATAAATTTCTAAAAAATGTTTAAAATGACACACATAATAATTAATGATAGCTTGGTGCTACACGGCCTCAAATATCGAGCCTCGAACCCGTAGATAATTACTCAATCCAGTACGAAAAATAATTATTTAATTTACTAAACTAACACATACAATAATTTTGTTTAAATTATAGTAGATGACATGGCTTTTCCTTTACCTGCGCATCCTGGACCTACCGAGGATCAGCTATTAGTGTTGCAGGGTGACCATAGTCCTCCTACGTATGGGAGGGACAGCTATCGGAGCAGGCTCTCCGCCCCAAGAGACCTGACGATTTGTGGGAATTCATCGTGGAGCATCCTTTCCATGTCCGCGTAGTTGCACGCCTACAGGCTATGGGCTTCTATGCAATTTTTGAGCTTGGAAAGATGGAGCTTGATTGTTCTCTTATGACGACCTTGGTAGAGCGGTGGCAACCGGAGACGCACATTTTTCACTTGCCCACTAGAGAAGCCACCATCACGCTGGAGGATGTTCAGGTTTTGTATGGGCTGTGCGTAGATGGACGGGTCGTGGCACTGGCCCAGTACATTAGATCAATGATGTGTGCACAGTTTTTGGATATGATGAGCTAGTTTATTGGTAATAGACCTCAGGGTGGCGCTGGGGGCAATCACGTTCTTTTGTCAGCCATCAGAGATCATATGCATTTTGCACCCGGACATTACCAATGAGGCGGAGGATCTCCACGTTGAGAGGTATACGCGGTTGGCACTGCTCATCTGTATACATCATGGTACCACCATCACACTCGACTGATGATCAGGAACCCCATTCATGTACTTGGCGATCACTGCAGACCAAAGCCGGGAGGCACAAGCACCGGTATGTTTTTTTGGCTTAATAATATATTATAATTGTAGAATTATTTAATTAATATTTTTAAACGTTTCACAGGCTATTGGGCATCATCACCTCTACCAGTTGGCACTGGACATGCAAAAGCATGCCGACAATCCTAATTAGGCGAGCTTTATTGGGGAAATACATGCCCTTTGTCGGAACAGCTGGTCTAGACTCATCCCACATTGCTGACCGAATTTCGTCATCATCCCTTGTGAGGGCATCCACGTTCGGCATACTTGGCAAGTTATCAAGGTATGGAATATTCCGCCCATGAAGCACATGGAACTCGTACACTCTTTGTCTAGCGGGAGGTGGAGGAAAATGCTCCCTCTTCAGCGCAGGTTCAACATTCACTTCCTCCTCCTCATCACCCTCATCATGAAGAGTGTGTCATCCCCAGACTCATCCGCATTGTTGTCATAATCACTATCATCTTCCTGACTCTGCACATCAGCCAAATCACGTGTCAATACGTCATTTATGGGCAACTGTGTGAGGTCAGGAACATCAAGAAGCTCATTTTCGTTGCACAATAAGAACAAAATGATAAGTTGCCCAACTATATAAATACTTTTGATATAGCTATATCACTTTACTTACCAGTCGTACTGTTTTAATGTTTCATGATGGATATTTCCTTGTTGGTGATAACTCCCAGATGGACCACCGTGCTCCAATACTCCAGAACTACGCATATTCCAACTAGGGACGGGGTCATAACTTGTAAACTTCATATCCGGACGGTACCCCTATGAAAAATATAAGTATTAATACAAATTCAATTAAAACATAAAATAAATATCGCTAAAGTGTAGTAAAATTAAAATTTACCAGTCGTCTTGTGGATTACATAAATTCGAAATATTATTTTGTGGTTGCTCATTTGCCGGTGGTGATAAGATTAAATCAAGCCATGCTCCTTCATCAGCAATTTGTCCGGCAAAAATTGCTCCATAATAACCACCCAATAATTGGGGATTATCCCTACGATGCACGCCCTCATTATTGGGAACGTCTTCCACCTTGACGTACATTTTTAATAATTTTATTATAATAAATTTCATATATTCATTCGGAATTCGCAAAAAACCTCTAAGAGTTTCATCATCCTCGATGTTAGACTCAGAATAATAAGCAAACCCATGTGGAGTCACTGAATACGACAATATACCGGTTACTTTAAGGTTAACTGAACAGTTCCTCTCACTCATTTTTTACATAAAAATGAAACCAATTTATCATACGAGGCAATTTAACATGACAATGTGGAGGTGAGCTATACCTCACAGAGTTATTCTCCAGCACAACCTCACCCCTCCCCCCCCCCTCCCCCAATATAATAAAACCCTTATTTTTGGCTCTTCAGACATTGTACAAAAATGATTGATAAGAAGAAGAGAGAAGTATGAACAGAAGTTTGAAGTTTGTATTGAATGAATTTTCATAAAATTGAAACGCCTTTAAATAAGGAAAGTCCGAACTTGGGGTGCAGAATTTTTTTAAAGAATTCGTAGTACAATATTACGTTTTATGTGTTTGAATTATTGTTATATTAGTTAATTACTGGTGGGGCAAAATTTATAAAGAAATTGCAGTACAGTTTTGCGATTAAGTAATTCGCACTATTATACTGCGAATTAGTTTAAGAAAAATATAACAATATGCAGTACTATACTGCGAATTACTTTAACGGCTAAATTTTTATTAAAATCATTTACAGTATAATACTGTAAATTAGATAGTTACGTAACTTTGTTTCTAGTAATAAAAACGTATTTTTTGTTCAAAAAACCATTAAAAAGGTTTCGAACCATCTCAAATCATTTGCTAAAGACATTTTAAAAATAAAAAATGAATGAATTCCAAGTTATTTCCAAACAACTTTGGACCCTCCTTATAATTGAGAGTAGTTATACATCATCCTTTTTATAGTCAACTCTTACCCCTCCCTCCCCCTCCCCAGTCCCCCCTTTCTCCCTCTACTTTTTTCTGGTAGACGATAAAAGTCCAAACATTGAAGGGGTCCAGGAACATTATGTTATCATGGAGTCTGTTAACATATTAGGGGCTGCTCAACGGAGTCCGTGACCTAAAATCAAACTATAATAAAAGGTCTTAATTATTTTTTAAATATATTTATTTGAAGGGTATATTTTTAATTTTTGTAGATGCAAAATTATTAATAATATTTTGACATAATCAATTTCTTCTAATATTTTAATATATATTTGAATCAAATATTTTTATCTAGGCTAGAGTATTATTTTCTGCTTATATTATTTTCTTTTAACACTTTTAATTTGGAAAGTGAATCTAAAACACACCGATGTTTTAAGAAATTTTCATGGTAAAGCCAATATATTTCAATTATCACCTAGTGATAGTAATATTATTTTTACCTCTAATAAAAAATTAAAAATATTTTCATTGCTTCAAATTGATCAAATCTATTTTGAAGTTTTTATTTCTAGTTTATTAAAAAATTGTTCTTTTATACTTCAAAAAATTTTGTTTTTTGAAAAATATTAATTCATAAACCTACTACTTATGAAAAAAGAAGAGAGACCAACATACATAAGATTTTCTGATGGGGAATGCTTATGGAGTATCTATTTGTTTTCTTCTTTCTTTTCTTATTTTTTTTTTTTGTCTTGTCTATGGTTTCCCCTTGTAGGCCTTTGAATATAATACTAATTAAAATGAATTTCCAAAAGCTTCCAAAAAGTAAAGAAACAAAAAGGAACAGCTAAACTGCTTAATCTTAAGTTACTTTAACTTGGATTCTGCACTTCTTTGTTTGGTTGGTATAAAAGCGTGCAATTATTAGTTACTCGTTTGGGCGAATTCATTTGCTTTTGCTTGATATTGCATGTGATGACCCGAGGGTCATCACTTATTTTGAAAATAAATTTTATGTTTCGGGGCTTTAAATTTTCTTTTTATGTCACCTCGATTTGTGTGCATAATCCGGATGTATAACGGAAAAGTTATTATGTGAAAATTCATAAACAATAAAAAATTTTGCTTTTAAAATTAATTTAGGTTAATTTCGGTCAACATTTTGGGTAAACATATTCACACCCATGATTTGACCGGTATCAAAGGATTCGTAGGAAAATATGAGACTTAGGCGTATGCCCGGAATAGAATTCTGAGGTCCCAAGCCCAAGAAATAAATTTTTGAAGAAAATTGTTTGACTAAAATTTTATGAGTTTTTGAAAATTTGAATGTACCATAATTTGATGGTATCGAGCCCGTATTTTAGTTCCGCAGCCTGGCACAAATCTTATATGGTAGTATGTTGAGCCCATAAAATTTGATAAGAAATAAACTTGATATGACATGAATCGGATCTTCAATTGTTAAAATTTGAACTTAAGTGTTCATGAGATTTTTCTTTGATCTTGATGCTAAATTAATGCTGTATCCTGGCCCGGGCCCGGGCCTGACGGGCCGGGCTTCGCAGTCCCGGGCTTGGTGTTCCTGGCCTGGCGGTCCTCACGGTAGAGACCGGCCCGTTACTGGCCTAAGCCCACTGCGATCCTGGGCCTGGCGGGCCTGACGGGGGGGGGGTTAAGTCAACATCTTGTATAGTAGTCATTAATATAGTGTAGAATATAATTTATATGGTGTACTAAGTTATTAGTATAGTATATATTGTGTTGTAGTAATTAGTATATATTGTATATTATGTATATATTGTGTGTAGTAATTAGTATATATTGTATGTTATGTATATATGGATATATGTTATGTATATATTGTGTTGTAGTAATTAGTATATATTGTATGTTATGTATATATGGATATATGTTATGTATATAATGTGTTATAGTTATTAGTTTATATTGTATATTATGTATATAGTGTGTCGTAGTAAGTAGTATATATTGTATATTATGTATATAGTGTGTTGTATATTATGTAGATATTGTGTTGTAATAATTAGTATATATTGTATATTATGTATATATTGTGTTATTGTAATTAGTATATTGTGTTGTTTGTTATATATTGTATGTTATATAAATATTCAAGGATTGATATCGAAGTAAAGATAAAGAAATAATGAGAAAAAAGATATTCAAGGATATGATAAAGAGCATATTTATTGACCAAAATGGCATATCTTTCTTAGTCTTCCTTCTCCCAATGGAATGAGTACAACAAGGTACTAATACCACCATTAAAGGGAAAAAAAACTAAAAGAAGACGTGACAATGTACAAGTTACATCATAATTTACGTTGTATCTCTAACAAATCTCATAAATCCGTCAAGGTTGGGAGGAGGTTGTGTTGGTGGTGGTGGAAATGAAGCTTGTTCATCACCACTTCCGGGTGAAGCCGATTCCTCAGAAAGTTCTGCTATCATTTCTTCATATGCCTCACCTATTGCCGGTTGCGATTCTGCTATGCCAAAGTTTCTTCTTTCCGCCCGGATCCAATCTAAAAAGCACTGATTTTTTCAAGCTCTCCCGCATCGACGCTCTGTGATCACCGATTTGTAGTCTTGCTTGACTGAAATCGCTCTCCGATGCAACAGTTGAAGCTTGAATTGACAAAACATCCCGAGCCATCCTTGCAAGAACGGGAAAATATTTTTCCCTTGACTTCCACCATTCCAAAAGATCGAAAGAGCCGTCTGGATTCTCCTTTTCTAGTCCCTGTGACAAGTAAACTTGAAGCTCATTTAGATGGAAATTTCATCAAAATTATCACCTTGAGAACCCCGGAACTCCGTCCACGATTTAAGAGCTGTTAAGCCAACAGCTCTTTTAGATGATTGTGATGTAGACGAAGTAGGGGTTGGAATATTTGGCCTAGCATGCTCTAACGCCTGTTTATATGCATTATATATAGTTTGGGAATTAACTTTAATTGATGCTTTTGCATCAACAAGTGTAGTAATTTCCTCTTCTAAAAGATCTAAAGCTTTATAAATATTAGAATACCAAAAAAGAGGACCTCCTAATTTCATTCTTGGATTTAACATTGCAGCTACACCAAAAATATGAGAGATAGGAAAAAAATATTTTTTAAACTTTTGTTTCATTTAATTTATTGCAAGTTCATAAATATCCCCACCCTCGCTAAATTTAACAAACAAATCAGCTAGTGCGGCAATATAAACTAAACAGTTAGAAATAGTCGGATTTATTGCCAGAAAATGCATTTGTAGCAACTTGAAAATGTTCTAAAAAATCTAAAAGAATTTTAACATTAGTCCAATCTTGGGTAGTTAGCATTTCATCATCATCCTCGCCACCTACCCGAAAATTAAACGTAGCATTAATTGGGTTTCGATATTCATGCGCTACTACCAAACTTTCGTACATGCAATTCCACCTAGTCGGGCAAGGTTTAGGAACCTTTCTTTCTCTAAGTCCATATTCGTCACATCTTTTGAAATACTCTCTAAGTCTAGTTCTACGGTTTGAATAAAATAGCCAATTAAGAGTCATTCTCACCTTTTCAATTTCTATGTTTAATATTCGCATACCATCACCAACAATTAAATGATAAATATGACAAATACATCTAACATGAAAAATATTACTAAATGCAAGATTAAGGGTGTGTTAGCATGACTATTGCACTAGTGTTACTAGAAGCATTATCCATAGAAATTGCCATTATTTTATCACATAAGTAAAAATATCTACATATATCTGAAACAGTATTAGCTATAAACCTACCCGTGTGACGTGAATTAATTATTCTATATGCAATTATGCATTTTTGCATAGTCCAGTCCTCATCTATTCAATGACTTGTAACAGTTAGATAATCACAGCCATTATTACTTCTACCAATATCAGTTGTAATAGAAATACGATTAGGTATATGAGTAAATAGATAGCGCAAATGTTGTTCATATTCATGCTTGAATTTATAAATATCGGCCTTAACTATTGCGCGAGGCCTACCTTTATAAGTAGGATTAAAAACTCTTCTAATATAATGAACCCAATTAGGATTAGAAGCAAAAGTATAAGGCAAGCACATAACAGTAATTATTTTTGCTAATTCTTCATGATCCTTATTTGGATCGTAATATAAAATACCTCCGGTAACAGTTTTTATTCCTGGTTGAACTAGATTAGAACCTATACTAGGGTTAACTTGAGAATCTAAACTTGTCCCATCTTGTTGCGCTTACATTTGAAAAAATCTAGCCCTATCTCTAGGGTGTAATTTTATGTGTCTAACCAAACTACATATGCCGCTACGGTCTCCAGTAAATTTATGAACAAGTAATTTCCCACAAGTGTTACACTTAGCCTTGTTGTGTTCTCTTACTTGAGTAAAAAAATGCCAAACTAATGATATTTCTTGATGTTTAGCAGGTTGTCTACTAAATGTGGGAGTTTGTACAGGTGGGTGTGCTGGTGCATTGCCTAAGTTATGAGCAGGACTAGTAGGTGTATCATCTAAATCTGGTGCTTGGGTTTCATCATCATCATTATCATCCTCATTTTCCTCTAAGATAGGTTCATTAGGATAAAGAGCATTCATAATGTCATTCATCTAATCTATCACCTACTGCAACATCATGTAGAAATTCACTATCGGTAAATTGAAAACAAGGGTGATCACTATCAACCATTACGGGAGGCGGATTAGGACGTCTAGGATGGCGACTACTTTCAACTTGCTTATCTTTTGTACGTCGGGGAGCCGGGGGAAGTGTAGTATTATGGCCACTACTTTCACCGGTTTTACCTTTTTCTTTACCGAACATTTTTTTCAAAGAAAATGTCATCCTAGTTAGAATTATGCAAACTAACCAACACAAAAATATATTATTAGCACGTAAGAGTCGAAATGAGTTTACCGGTTTGCCGAACAACTTCTTGAAAATTGAAAATCCTTGAACACTTGAAAACTTCAATTCAACAACTTCACAATTTTTCACGAATTTTCAACAATAAATTAAGCACTTGTACTAGAAAGATTGAAAGAGAGATTGAGAGATATTGATGAATTAGTGAATAATAATGAAAGAATGAAGGGGTATTTGTAGTTGAGAAATGGAAAAACGTATAATTATATAAAATTTGGAGTTAAATTAAAGTTTGGGGGCCAAATGGCTATTTTTAAAAGTTCCAAATGGGTACTTTTTGCAAAGAGTCGTTACTGATTTTTCAAAAAAAAAAAAATAGCCGTTGGGCCCCAGGAGCGGCCCAGGCCTGCCAGGACTGGCCCAGTCCCGCCAGGCGGTCCCGGGCCTGGCGGTCCCGGGCCTAAAGGTTCAACATAGAGGACCGGGTCGTCACGGTTTTTTGGGACCGGTAAAGATCGGACCGGCAGGCCCGCCAGGACCGCGGTCCCAGTCCGGTCCCGGGCCTAAGCCGGGCCACAATACAGCATTATGCTAAATTCATAGTTATTGATGATATTTTAATGATTTGGTCGCATGAGCAAATCTGTATGATATTTTGGACTTGCGTATATGTTTAGTTTAGAGCCCCGAGAGCTCAAATTAGTTTTGAATAGGCTAGGGAGTGAATTTAGACTTAGGAAAAATTATTGCACATTGCAGGTCTTGTGCTGGCCTCTAATCTCGCAATTGCGAGATCAGGGATCACAACTGTGAAGTCTGTGATCTTGGGAATTGCGAGGTGCTCTCTGCAATTGCAAAGTAAAGCCTGGCCAACCTTGCTCGCAATTGCGAGAATTCCTTCGCAAATGCGAAGTACTCAGAACACCCCACCCCCTTTCAGTTGTCGGAAATGCGAAGGAAGCAAAAATCCTCAGGGTTCGCAATTGAGAACCCCTTATCGCAAATGCAAAGATTGCCGGTTCCTTAGGAGTGCGCAAATGCACACCCTGGTTGCAATTGCTATATCAAAGACTTGCTAAATGAATTTTAGACGGGATTTCAACTATTTTTTCAACTTTTTCAAAACCTAAACTCTCTTGGGCGATTTTTTAAAGAAAAGTTCCTCTCGAATCGATTATAAGTCATTTTAACTCGTTCTCTTTAATCTATAATATCTTTTCACATGATTTCAACTCAAAATCAAGGGTTTTCATAGGAAAATTTGGTGTTTTGGGTAGAACTTAAGATTTTCAAATTTTGGGAAAATTTAGACCTCGATTTGAGGTCCGATTTCAAAATAAATTATATATTTGAGTTCGCGGGTGAATAGGTAATCGAATTTTGGTTCGAACTTTGGGTTTTGACCATGTGGCCCGGGTTGATTTTTGACTTTTTGGGAAATTCATTGAAAAACCCATTTTCATGCATTCGATTTAATTAATTTAGCATTTATTAAATAAATATTGGTTAGTTATAAGGAAATTGGTGATGGAAACAAGAGGTAAAGCGGTAGTTGAGGCTTGAATTGTGTACGTAACATCGACAAGTGTTTGGTCTAACCTTTAGCTTGAGAGATTAGGAGTTGTTTCATGTTTTCTATGTGTTAATTGTGGGGTACGACGTATAGGCATGGTGATGAGTATCTATACGTCGGTGTCAAGCATGCCTATGAGTCTCGTATTGTAACTGTTGTGAATCTGTTGTGATTTATGCATGCTTAGTATGATGATTATCATTGTTGTCTTCCTTGCCGGGGATGTTATTGTTTATGACATTGTCTCCCTTGACGGGATGTTATTGTTTATGATATTATCTCCCTAGCTGGGATATTGTTATTATAATCTTCTTCTCTGGCAGGGATTCTTTTATGCTTGATGTTAAATTCTACTTGGAATTGGGTTGCACTGCAACGGTACTATATGAAATGGGATCGGGTTGCACGCCGCAATGGTATTACATAAAATGAGATCAGGTTACACGCTGCAATGGTATTATGTAAAATAAGATCGGGTTGCACGCCTTAGCGGTATTATGTGAAATGGGATCGGGTTGAACGCCACAACGATATTGTGTGAAATGGGATCGGATTGCCCGCCGCCACGGTATTATGTGAAATGGGATCGGGTTGCATGCCGCAAAAATTTTATATAAAATGGGATTGGGTTGCACGACGCAGCAATATTATATGATTTGGGATCGGATTGCACGCCGCAGCAAGAAAGAATGAAAGTGAATATTGATTCTTATGGTGAGAATGAGAGTAAAAGCACGAAGTGTGATGTCGTACACTTGTTTCTGATTATTCTTATTCTTGTTAGCAATTGAATTGTGGTTTCTTTACCTTCCTCCATTGGTATTCTATATATATGATACCCACCGCAACATGTTTTCCCCTTCCATATTTAATTGTAAATATTTATCTTTATTTTTTTGATGTATATGATTTAACTACGTAGGTTTATTTGGTAGTTTGGTCCTAGCCTCGTCACTACTTTGCCGAGGTTAGGCTAGGCACTTACCAGCACATGAGGTCAGTTGTGTTGATAATATACTCTACACTGTGTCCAGATCCTGGTGCTGCAGCTTTTGGGCCGCAGTGAGGTTGTTTCCTTCAGTCCATTCATGCAACCCGAGGTAGTCTTGCAGGCGTCTGCTGGCCTTGGCGTCTACTTCTATCTTTCTTACTGTTCCTTCTATGTATTTCCGAAATAGTTTTATATTTATCTTTCGAACCCCTATTTGTTGTATTCCTAGACTGTCTGTGAGATTGTGACACCAATTCTGGGTAACTTTGTTATGGATCTGTATCGGAATTATTATTAACTTATTATATTTTAATCTTCCGCTTCATTATTTCCGTTGTTTATATGATGTTTATCTACCACTATTAAGGGATTAAAAAATAAAAATGGTTAAGTAATTTAATTTGAATAATTGGCTTGCCTAGCTTTCATTAGTAGGTGCCATCACGATTATTGAGGGTGAAAAATTCGGATCATGACATTGTATTCATATGAATAAATCTATTAAACATATAATATTTAATTGCAAATCTTGTAATTAAACGAGCCATAAGTTCGATAACAAGTTCGAAACTAACCCATAAACTTCAAAATCTAACTGTGATTAGGTGCGCACTGCAAAGTTTACGTGCTTCTTTTTAGCATGCAACAGCTTTTGGTATGATTAGAAATCCTTCATGGCTTGCTTACTTATATAAACAAAACCAGTACTTTCATAAGAATATCAACTGATGTTAATTACTATTTAATACATTTTGTTCGAAAAATTATCGAAAAAGAAAAAGGAAAAGAAATAAAAAGTGATTGAAAATTACATAACCTATAATATCCAAGAAGCAACTCATTCACATTTGCATACTACTGTTTTATCGGTTCTGCTTTGATTCTTTGACTCGCTATATATACTAATGGAAATTGTATATCCTGTCTAGGAAAATTAAAAATAGCAAGGCAAACTAGTAAAGTACAAAAGCATGGAAAAATAGTTTGTGAAAGTTAAAACTCCAAGCAATTTATACCATACACTACACATGCAGATGAAAGAGGAGCTTTTATGTGAACTTCTAACAATGATTGCTCCTCCAACAGTCAAGTAACTGGCATGGTTATTCCAGCTACTACTATTTTAAAACTTTGGAATATCTTGGAAAAAAGAGTTTTCAAGGAGAAGGTCGGGCCAGATAGAAGGTGGAGCTCCTTCATTGTTGAGTGATCGCTCGTTATCTGATTGAAAAAGATAATTCGGAAGCTTCCTCTTTTCTGGTAAGCAAGATGAGATCACCACTTTTGATGAATTTTCTTTTCTTCTCTGATCATTTGTTACCGAAGGACGAGGAGGAGAAGAAGATAAAGAAGAAGGAAGCCATGGAGAAGTAGGTGACATTTCTCCATGGCTCAAAACAGTAATAAAGTCAGTGTTTTGAGGTCGAACCTTATCTTTGTTTAATAAATTTTGGAAACTACAAGAGGTTTGTAATTCAGGCAAATGTGAAAAAGGGATTAAATCTTGAATAGCTTGAAGACTTGAATTAGGTGTGGAAATTAAGTGATTTTCCAAATGGTTGTTAGTGCCTAAGAATTGGCTATCATTCAATGAAGAAAGTGAATTTAAAAGATTGTAAGCTTGAATATCTCGGATAGAAGTGTTAAAATTGATATTGCGAGGTTGCAGGAGATTTTGCAAGTATTGATGTTCCATCAACTCTTTCAAATTTGCCAAAGCTATAAGATGTTGTAAGCTGTTAAATATATATGTTCGAGGTCTGTGAGTCATTGGATCGTACCCCATCCGAATTAGCTTCTTCTTCAAATGTGTGTTCCAAAAATTCTTGATTTCATTATCAGTTCGCCCTGGTAAATGAGTTGCAATTGCAGACCACCTTCAACAAGATAAAAAGAAAGAGTTTAACTTCTATACTCTAACGTAAAAGAAACTTTGCAATATTAAGTCACCTAAGAAATTCTTTATATCTAGATAATCGTATATAAAAAGTTAGAATAGTAACTTGAAAAAAAATTCTGCTGCAATAGGTTAAAATACATTAGTATTGAAAATTTAGTTTTGCGCTATTAATGCATATAAGTTAAATCCAATAACAAAGTATTCAAATTTTCAAGCCATAGCCAAATTTGTTGAAGAAAGTAAAATAATTACTTGTTGCCAAGGACAGCGTGGAGATTGAGAATTGTTTGTTCCTCTTCTTGAGAAAATTTGCCTCTTTTAATATTAGGCCTAAGATAATTAGTCCAACGCAATCTGCAACTCTTTCCACATCTATTAAGACCTGAGCATGCAACATAAAAAAAAAGAATATTATTTCTTTTAATCATATGTAATCAAGAGGTCACGAGTTCGAGCCGTAAAAACAACTTCGTGCAAAAATCAGGGTAAGCCTTGCCCTTCTTCGGACTTCACGCATAGCGGAGCTTAGTGCACTGAAGTGCCCTTTAGTCATATGTAATCACGAAGGTCACGGGTACGAGCTGCAAAACTAGCCTCTTGCAGAAATGCAGGGTAAAACTACGTACAATACATCTTCTCGAGCACCGTACAAAGCGGGAGCTTAGTTCATCAAGCTACCCTTTTTAATTATACGAGAAAGAATTTTGGAATCAAAAAATCATGTTGTAAATTGTGTAAATACCTGCAAGTTTAGGGAGGGCTCTCCAGCTGCCATGGCCATATTTATTGATAAAATTGGTGAGTTTTTCATCTTCTTGAGAAGTCCAAGGACCTTTCTTTAGACCATTTTCATCACTGCAAGGAGACCTTCCCATTTTCTAATTATAGTTTAATTTTCCTCTGATTTAATTTGATTGCCTTCTACAAGTCCTACTAATTATAACTACTCAAAGTTGATATGATGACTACTGCTATATATAATACTCTTTGCTTTTGTCCTAATTATGTTGTATTAAAACCAGTGGGACATGAGTTACGTGGGAGATTATTATTTGCTTATACATTTACTGAAATGTCATAGTAAATTCATACCTCTCTACTATTTCTGTTTGGATTTAAGTGGCTTAAGTTGTATAAACCAAAGTCCAAAACTATTAGCGTAGTATAACGTGTTACAATAAGTTACTATATGCACTAGGCTATCATGTTTATGGTAACAATTTACTTATAGTTACGTTATAAGTGACATGTAAAGTATATTTTACACTGTCAAGCTTATAGAATGTAATTAATTTACTATAAACTCCACATATGTCGTGCTAGAAGTAGGATTTTCGACAAAGAACTCAAAGAGGTAGAGACAGCGTAGATTATCATTTTCTAATAGTTTTGAAGTGGTTATGGAGTTGATTAATGAAAGTAATTAAAACTATATATGTGAGTGCACATTGCAGGGAATACGTAAATCTATAAGTATCTAATTAGCTGATCATGTGGCTTAACCAGAGAATAAGTGTTGATAATCAAACCTAATTAATTATCTAAATCAAGTTTACGATCAAAAAAAAAAAACTTTCGCTAATTGACACACTATTTTCTATTACTCCGTTACTATCATTAGAAAAAGAGATCAAAAAAAGAAAAAAAGAAAAGAATAATTAACTCGAGGACCGAAGCAGAATGTACCCTATCTGACCCTACTGGGATTTGGTTAGAAAGTTGGTGCAAGCAAACTCTTCAATTTTTATTTTACCAGTAGACGAATTAAATTTCTTTTTCTATTTTTTTAATCATTTAATATTCAAAACTCAGAAGGGGAACTTTGGCATAATTGATAAAATTGTTGTCATATGATCGGGTGAAGGTCATGGGTTCGAGCCGTGAAACCAGTCTCTTGCAGAAATTCACGATAAAATCGTGTACAATAGACCTTTGTGATCCTACACTTTCTTGGACCGTATGCATAACAAGAGCTTAGTACACCGAGCTACCCTTTTTATTGTCCATATCCTCTTATTCATCGTCCTCTATATTGTGGAGATAACAAGATGCAGAGGTAAGGGATGGAGAGGATATTGAGTTTTTCTTAATGTAATTTTTAAATGTTAAAAACAGATAATTTTAGTCGAATTATTTGGTAATTAGGAATTTGAATAAATTAATTCTCTTTGTAACAAGGAAGTTAAGTGCATAATTATTTATTTTCCTTGTGAATACTTTTTAGCTTTTTGTTTTGTGAAACATTAGTTAATCTTCTATTAATTAACACTTCCCAAATTTGAATTTTCTAGTTTTATTCCTTATCATAATCAAATTATTTTACACTGTCACCAAGACAAGGGACGAACCTATCCACGAAATGGGGAAAACAGATAGGTTAGGTTCAGACATCAAGGGAAAAAGTTCTTGTTTAAGAAGCAAGTTACCTAAAAAAATTATCTCTCATATACCTAACAACGTGATTATTATATCTGTTAAAGTTAATAGGGTTGACTTTATTATGGGCAATCCAAATTAGGATATATCCTCATTTTCAAGTTGAAAGAAAATTTAATATTTACAGTTTAAAATTTTTAGAGTCCATTACTTAAATGATCATTTAACTATCTAAAATTATTCAATAGTCATATTTCTTTAATTTAACAGAAAGGTCACTCAATCAAATTTCTCACATTTTTAATTGTTAAATACCAATTTTACCTCTAAATTATCAACTTATGTATTCTTCTTTTTTCTTTTTTCTTTTTTTAATATTATGAATATTTTCTCTTTTTAATCTACATTATGGACTTATCTATACAACAAGTAAATTTTTATTTGTAAAAAAAAAAAAATTCTAGCATATATAATATCAGTATAATGATATAATTGAGCATAATGTTCAAGAATATATAATGTATATTATAAAAATACTTTTATTTTAAATAATTGTTTTTTGCATGACGTGCATGGAGTATTATTTTCTTTTTATTTTCAATTGTGTAAATAATTTTTTGAGTTTTTGTTGTTAATATCAAATTATTACTATGAATAAATTATTCTAATTAATTTTTTTTACTATGCCAATATTTTATTATTCAAACAGTATATATGATATTTTTATTTTTTATTTATAAATATAATTTATTTATTATAGGTAAGTCTATAATATATATATATATATATATATTAAAAAGAGAAAAATAATAACATAAAACAATTTAGAAACAAAAAGAAGACAAAACTTGATACTTTAAAGGGTAAAATAGTTATTTGGCAATCAAAAGTTTGAGAAATCTAATTTAGTGACCTTATGAGTGTTATAGGCATATAATTAAGAAACTTTATTGTTACAAACGAAAGAAAAGTGACTTTAGCAGATAATTTCGGATAATTGACTGACAATTTGAGTAATGGACACAAAAATTTTAATATACAATCAATATATACATGTTATAACCTTTTCTGATGGTGTCACGACCCGAATATCCCACCCTCGTGAGTTGTGATGGTGGCTACTAATGAGAGCTACGCAAGTCAATCCTTAACTACTTACTTCATTATTCAATTACTTATTTTTAGCAAATATAAGGTGATAATCATGAAAAATAACAGAACTTAAAATAATTAAGCGGAAGATGACAATTAAATATCTAAAATCTACATCTATTACAACTCTTAAACCTCAAACATCCAAAACTCGATGCCACAGTATTACAGACAATCTAATTGCTACATACAAAGTCTAAAGAAATAATAGTACATAGTTTCTGAATAAAAGGAAACTGAAACGGGAAATAGGGATAGAGGGAGACGCCAGGGCCTGCGGACGCCTGCAGGTCTACCTTGGGTCTCCGAGTGAACTGAAGGAAGCACTCCAACTACTGTCCAAAAGCTGCTCCGGGATCTGCACATAGTGCAGAATGTAGTATTAACACAACCTGCTCTATGTGCTGGTTAGTCCCTAACCTAGCCTCGGCGAAGTAGTGACGAGGCTAGGACTAGACATACCGAATAAACCTGTACAGTTCAAATATATATAGAGCAAAAAAGTAATACAGAGATAAGCAGTCAATATGGGAGGGGAAGCATGCTGTGGTGAGATAACAATTCCGAATATAAAGACATCAAGTAACGAAGGAAAACAACATAACTCGGATACTAATAAAGAAACAGAAATCAATGAATGCACGGCATCACCCTTCGTGCTTTTACTCTCGTCCTCATCAAAGCAATTATATAATAAAAATATTAACGGCATCACCCTTCGTGCTTTTACTCTCTTTTCTCACCATACAATCAATATAATTGGCACAGAATGGTATATCATGCGGCACAGCATCATTCTTTGTGTTTTACAGTCTTTCCTCACAAAATAAATAATACACGGCATCACCTGTCGTACTTTACATTCTTTCCTCACAAAACAAACAATATATGGCATCCCTTTTTGCGCTTTAACAATCTTCCTTACCCAAACAACAATCACAAATAATGGGGCGAGGGAATAAACAAGATTATAATAGGAATTCCGGCAAGGGAACAACGATTAAACAATTAAATCTCGGCAAAGGAACAATATTAATAATATTAACATTCCGGCAAGGTAGATAACCAATAAGGCAACAATATCCCGGCAAGTGAATAATTTAGCGGTTCTTTCTCTTTTCCACTTTTACTTCATAACTCACTTTACCACTTGAGCCAATGCTCCAAAGGGTTCAATCAACTCCTTTACTTTCACAATTCACAATGTAGCTTGAGCCAATGCTCCTCGATGTGCAAATATTGCAATTTCTTCCACAAACTTTTCACATCAAATAAAAAAAATCACCTCTAAAGCATAGATAATACAACGAGTCATAAAAATCACAATATATGACTCACGGGCATGCTTGACTCCGACATATAGATACTCGTCACCTTGCCTATATGTCGTACACAACAACTATCACATAGAAAATAAGACTCAACTCCTAATCCTTCAAGCTAATATTAAATCAAACACTTACCTCGAACTTTCACGACCAACTCAATCCTCAAAAATCGCATTTCCTTTCGAATTCAGCTCCAGATCAATTGTATCTATTCATAATTGACTCAATAATATCAATAAGTGCTCAACAATCCCATTTCAATACTTAATTATACCTTTCTAATCATTCTTCCCCAAAAATCAAAAATTGAACCGGGGCCTACTTGGTCGAAACATGAGGTTACCAAAACTCAATCACCCATTCACCCACGAGCCCAAATATATAATTTATTCCAAAATTTGACCCCAAAACAAGGTCTAAATCACAATTAATCAAAAAGCCCTAACTCTACTCTTATCTCTAATTTTTTACCCATAGTCTCATGTTATAGGCCTAAAAATCTAGTGAGTGTTGATAAAAATGGAAGAAAACAAGTTAAAGATTACTTATCCAAGAGATTATGGTGAGGAAATGCTTCAAAATTACCTAAGAGCTTTGGAGAAGAAGAGGTTTATGAAAATTTATGAAAATTCTGTAAGTGCGCTGTTTTTGAGACTTAAAAATGACTGGCCAAAATTACTCTAAGCGTTTGCGACAGACTCACTGCGTCCGCGATGATTGAAGCCTGTAGACCTTCGCATTCGCGTAAGCAAGCTCTCGTTCGCGGAGAAGAAACTCCTCGAGCCCTCACGTTCGCATAGAAAAAATGCCCCATCCCCTGCCCAAGCTCATTTACTTTCATGTTCGCATGGCCAGGACCGCGTTGGCGAAGGAAAAACACCCCAATGCCTTGCGTTCGCAACCTGTGCTATGCATTCGCGTAGAAGGAATTTCTTTCCTCAAAATTTAACACATCGTGTTCGCATGGGTCCTCCCGCAAATGCTAAGAAGGAAACACCAGAAACCCAACACCTAAAAACTTGCAATTTTTCTTAAGTCCGGACACACCCAAGCCCTCAGGGCTCCTAATCAAATATACGTTCTAACTCAATGACATCATACAAACTTACCCGTGCGATAAAATCACCAAAATAACCTCAATAACAATGAGTTAAACCTCAAAATCAAAGAATTTCTCAAACTTCTTAAAACATCAATTTTTACAAGTTTTATCTGAATCACGTCAAATGACATCCGTTTTTCACCAATTTTCACAAGATCATCTTAAATCATATATAAGATCTGTACCGGGCGCCAAAACCAATACACGAGCCTGGTACCATCACTTCATTTTAAATTCCTTTAAATAATTTTAGAAAATAATTTTCTTTAAAAATTTATTTCTCGAAGTAGGGACCTCAGAATTCGATTTCGGGCATATGTTCAAGCCCCATATTTTTCTACAGACCTTTCGGGACCGTCGAATTACGGGTCCGGATCAGTTTACCTAAAATATTAGCTGAAGTCAAATTAATTCATTTTATAGTCAAAATTTATAATTCTTTTAATAGTTTTTTTTTAATTTAAGCTTTTCATCTGCGCATCCGGATTCATGCTAATCTATATAATACTAGATGGGGTTTTTAAAGCCGTAAAATATAAAATTTTATTTTAAAACAGACGAAGTGTACAATATGTGAATGTCTTGTCTTTGCAAGGAATGAACGCAGGTACGTGGCAAATAGTCCTACAAAATCTTAGTTTAGATGTAGTATTGGGTATAAACCCAACACAGCAAGCAAATAAGTTGTTTAGCTGACAGTAACACAAAGTTGAAATTATTGCTAAACAATTCTCTTTTAGTTACATCACTTCCTCTTTTAAACTAATCTCTGCTTTCTTTTGTAAATTAAGTTGGTTTACCAGACAAGGAACCTTTGTGGAAGAAGCAATCTTTATATGGATGAAAAATTGAAGTGTCGCTTTCTAGGACAAAATTTTAACTAACTTACCTACAAGTATTGTGGTGGAACGGTAAGTGTTTATTCTTTTTGTATTGGAAAAAATAAAATTTATTATAAAATAATACGTCATAATTGACAAAAAAAATAGTTGAAGGGGCACGAGCTTCAACAGATACAGGCAGAGATCCAAGAAAATCATAAAGGATAGATGCTCGAACCTATTAATATTCGAAAGTCGCATCAGGAGAATGAACTTAAATAGCAAAAAGGGTATAGATACATATCAATGTCAATTAATAGACATTAATTACGGAAAATATTATAAAATCTATATTGAATCAGTTATGATTGCTAATTATAACATTACATTAAATACCTTTGATGGTCCATAATGACTCCAATATGAAAAGGAAAAAACGTATTACTTAGAAATAGCGATAAAAGGTGAGAACTGAATATTTGTAAGGACATGAAATACTATTAAAATATACTGATTTACTTTGCTTTCTACTAAGCTATTTTTTGCATCAATTATTTTTGTTTCTACTTTTTAGAATAAGCTTTGACGAAATTTCAATTTTTAGTTAAATAAATTGGCTCAGTTACCGGAAATTTGATAATCCACTATTTCCTAAATTAACCCTTTTTATCAAATCAATCATTTCAAATGTCAATAACAACTATCAAAGAGACCGTCAACTCTAGGAGAAGCAAGATGATCGTACCCCGATCCCTTTCCCATGAAACTCTCCTCGATATTCTCGAGAAGGAACTCTTGATAGATCTCAATCAAATGCAAATGCTCAATTGGAACATGATGAGTCAATTAATGAAGATTTGCAGAACGTAATCGCTCAACGGGTCAGCAAAGCTCTTGAGGCTTTCGCCAACCAGTTGTCGGTTGTGCCACCAACACCAACTCCAAATAATAATACTTTGGAAAAACCTCATCCGAGCTCGTTAATTCAGGAAGTGGAGGAACTCCCAACGAGTCTCGTGATGGAGAACTAGGTAACATAGTTAATTTTGATTTGCAATATTCAGTATTAACCTTGCAGAAACAGCTCAAGGAACAAAGCGATCGCATAGAACAAATACCTGGAGTACCGCCTGTAATCAAGGGAATAGATATGGATAAATATTCACAACAACCTTGGAAGCCTAGTGCTGCTCCTCTGTCGATTATGAAGAAATTCAAGATGCCTGATATTCAAAAATATATTGGCACAACTGATCCACGATACCTGACTACATTCACAACTGGCGTAAAAGGCAACAATTTGACCAATCAACAAATTGAATCAATATTGGTCAAAAAATTTGGTGAAACACTCACTAAGGGAGCATTAATATGGTATTCTCTTTTATCCAAAAATTCTATAAATATTTTTACTAAGCTTGCATATTCATTTATCAAAGCACACTCGGGAGCTCGAATAGCCGAAAGAAGAATGGAGGATATTTTTAAAATAAAGGAAGGAGATTCAGAGCTGCTTAGAGAGTTCATAGACAGGTTCCAGTGCGAAAGCATGACGCTGCCACGTGTACCTGATAACTGGACGGCTATGGCTTTTACTGGTAACCTAAATGAGAAGAGTTCAGAAGTCATGACACAGCTCAAAAAGTCTACGTGAATTTCCAGATACAACTTGGAATGATGTTTACAACAAATACAACACAAAACTGCAGATAGAAGAAGATACCATTACTCAATCTCAAAAAGAGGAAAGGAGAAGTTCCAGGCATGCTGATACTTAGAAATGATTCGGTAAAAATAGGTACAAGACATAAATGGGACCAGCAAGAAAAGACTCATGTTCAAAACAAGATAACTCAGGGTACGTTCATAGATCGAGATACAAAGAATAAGGCTCATCATCAAGGTTTGGGAAAAAACGAACCGCACGGGAGATGCGAGATGACGACAGAAGTTCGAAGGTAAAATTTGGCGGTTACAATTTCAATGTCAGCACATCAAAATTAGTAGAAGTATTAAGGAGCATAGGTGATAAGGTGCGGTAGCCAAAATAAATGAGATCAAATCCAAATAGACAAAATCCTGATATGTGGTGCGAGTTTCATAATGATCACGGCCACAAAATGGCAGATTATATATTACTGCAATGTGAAGTTGATCATTTATTAAAACAAGGATATCTTACTAAGTTTTTTAGTGAAAAAGGTACGCAGACGTATATGAAAAACAGACAGGAGCCCCCAAAACCCCCTTCACCAAAAAAGATAGTTAATGTCATCGGTAGGGGAGAAGAAATCAATAGCGTAACAATAGCCAACAGAGTTTCAAAGATTATGGTCACATATGGAAAGCGAGTCTGATATGTTATGGAAGAAGAAAGTATTACATTTGATGATGCAAATACAGATGGCGTACTGACCCCACACAATGACGCACTGATAATATCTTTGCTTGTACATGACACTAATGTGAAACGAGTTTTAATTGATCCAGAAAGCTTTGCGAATATCATTCTATTAAGAGTTGTAAATGAGATGCAAACTGAAGATAAGCTGATACCCAAAGCACACACATTATCTAGTTTTGACAACTTGACCGTTGTAACAAAAGGGGAGATAGTGCTCACCACGTTCACAGAAGGGGTTTTCCAAGACACAAAATTTCAAGTGGTAGAGATGGACATGGCCTACAACATGATTCTCGGAAGATCATGGATCCACGAAATAAATGTTCTACCATCTACCTTGCACCAAGTTATTAAATTCTCTTAACAATGGGGAATACGAGAAATCCATGGTGACTAGCAAACATCTACAAGCATCAATTTTGTAGCAGATTTAAGCCTAAAAAAGAAGAAAAATAGCAATTACAGAATTTAGTTGAGGATGTTGCAACACAAGCATCAATTAAACATGGGCGGACAGATGTAGACTCAAGGCCTGATTCCACTAAGAATCGGAAGAAAATGAAAACATCAAAATCACGATTGAAGAATTGGAAGCTATAGAACTATTTCTGCAAGCCTGAAAGGAAAGTCTACGTTGAAGCAAACCTAAGCCACGAAATGAAAGGTAAGTTGACTGAATTTTTCATAACTAAGGTGCATTGTTTTGCTTGGTCCCATTCTAATATGACAGGAATAACTCTAGAAGTAATCACTCACAAGTTAAATGAAGATTCATCATATCCACCTATCAAACAAAAGAACACAAAGCATGGATCTTTCAAAAATCAGGTGATTCAAGATGAGGTGCAAAAACTTTTAAATATCGGGTCTATCCGCGAGGAAAATTATCCTAATAGATTAGCTAATACTGTAGTAGTACCAAAAAATAATGGTAAATGGCGAGTTTGTATAGATTACAGTGACCTAAATAAAGCTTGTCCTGAAGATTCTTTTCCGTTACCACATATAGATAAACTAATTGATACTACTGCAGGACATGAATTATTAAGTTTTTTAGATGCATATTCAGGGTATAATCAAATCAAAATGAATCTCCTAGATAAGGAAAAAAACTTCATTTATAATAGACAGGTGGACTTACTGTTACAAAGTAATGCTATTTGGCCTCAAAAACGTTGTGGCCACATACCAAAGGTTGGTAACCAAAATGTTCAAATAACATTTAAGGAAAACTATGAAAGTATACATAGATGACATGCTGGGAAAATCCCAACAAGCAGGGAATCATATTCAGCATCTATTTGATACATTTCAGATTCTCCTTAAATTCAACATAAAGCCAAGTCCCAAGAAATGTGCATTTGGCGTTTCATCAGGTAAGTTTTCGGGATATCTTGTTTCTAACTGTGGCATTAAAGTAAATTTCGTGTAGATTAAAGACATTGAGAAAATTCATGATATGCTTACAGGTAAAAAAAATAAATACAAAGACTGACGGAAAGAATTATAGCTTTGGGAAGATTTATTTCTAAACCATCGGAAAAATGCGTTAAGTTCTTTTCAGCTTTAAAAAAGCAATATGGGTTCGAAGGGTCTGAGGAATGTCAGCAAGCGCTCAAAAACTTTAAAGTATACTTGTCAAATCCACCAGTACTCACAAAATCAAAAGATGGTATAAAGTTGCTTATCTACCTTGATGTTTCTGAGGTAGCAGTGAGTGCTATTTTGGTTCGTGCAGACCAAGGTAAACAGTCTCCAATTTATTATGTTAGCTAGTCATTATTAGATACTGAGACTCAGTATCTTCATCTAAAAAAACTTGCACTTACATTAATTATGAAAACTAGAAAATTAAGACCTTATTTTCAATTCCACCATATATCCGTAGTAACTGCCTACCCCTGCATAATATACTACACAAACATGAGATATCATATAGGTTAGCTAAGTGGGACATAGAATTAAGTAAATATGACATCACATATCAACCTAGAACTGCAATAAAGTCACAAGTGTTAGCAGATTGTTTGGTTGATTTTAGCCAAGGATGCAACCAGAAGCAGAAAAAGAACTACAAATATTCAACGGGTCTAATCTAGGAACTTGGATTTTATTTACTGATGGTTCATCGAACATAAAAGGGGCATGTCTAGGAATTGTTTTGGTACCACCTATGGGTGAAACCATACGACAAGCCATAAATGTCACCATGTTACTAACAATGAGGTAGAGTATGGAGCTGTGATTGCAGGTTTAGAACTGGAACGAGAGCTTGGCATAGAACGGGCTGCAATCAAAAGCGACCCATAACTCGTAGTTAACCAAATATTGGGGACTTATATAGCTAGAGAAGCACGAACGCAGCAGTACTTGGAAATGACATATGATCTAGTTAGACAATTCCAAACCTAGAAAATTGTGCAGATACCACGAGAAGAAAATGTTGAGGCCGATGCCTTAGCTAATATCGCATTTGTAGCGGAAGTGACAAATGATGAAAATGCTTCTGTAATTCATCTATTCCATTCAACATTTGATCAACACAAAAATGAGGTAAATTTCAATAATTTAACTTAGGATATGAGGAACGAGATTGTCACTTTTTTGCAGTTTGGAATTGTCCCTGAAGATAAGAAGAAGGCCCAAGCACTTCGCAAAAAAGCTACCCAATATTGTTAAAAGGAAGGCAATCTTTATCGTAAAATGTTCGGTGGTCCTTTAGCAAGATGCCTCGGACCATCTCAAACAGATTCTGTGATGAGAGAAATACACGAAGGACATTATAAAAATAACACAAGAGGAAGATCTTTAGTGAAAAACATGATCAGAGTTGGTTATTATTGGTCCAAAATGGAAGAAGAAGCGGAAACTTTTGTGGCTAAATGTGACAAGTGCCAAAGATACGGTAACAATATACATTGACATGCAGAGTTGTTACATCCGGTCATTGCATCGTGGCCTTTTATTAAGTGGGAGATGGATATTATCGGCCCTCTATCACAAGCAAAAGGCAAGGTAGATTTTTGCTAGTACTCACTGATTACTTTACTAAGTAGGTAGAAGCAGGTGCTTTTAACAGGTACGAGAAAAAAAAGGTCAGAGATTTCATTTGGAAAAATATTATATGTCAATTTGGTGTTCCAAAAGAAATCATATGTGATAATGGCCTGTAATTTATAGGCACACAAATCACGGAATTTTTTTAGAGTTGTCATATTAAAAGAATTACTTCAACACCTTACCATCCGGTGGTCAATGGACAATCTGAATCAACAAATAAAGACATTATTAAATACTTGAAGAAAAGATTGGAAGAATCCATAGGCAATTGGCCAGAGGTATTACCGGGTGTTTTGTGGGCTTATCACGCAATAGCAAAAACAAGTACGAGAGAAATACCATTCTCACTTGTATATGGAGTTGAAGCCTTGGTCCCAGTTGAGATAGGGGAGTCAAGTATACACAAGAAACTGAGGAAACTAATAAAGAAGAAATATGAATAAACCTAGATTTACTTGAAGGAAGAAGGGAAGCTGAATTAATAAGGATGGCAGCGTAAAAACAAGTTATGGAACGATACTATAATTGGGAAGCTCGCCTAAGATACTTCAAGATTGGGGACTTTGTATTCAAGAAGGTTTTTCAATCCACGAGAGTGCTTAACGCAGTTAAGTCCAACTTGGGAAGGACCTTATAAGATTCACGGTATCACTGGAAAAGGAGCATACGAGCTGGAAACAACGGATGAAAAGATTTTACCTTCACATTGGAATGTTGTTCATCTGAAGAGATACTATTTCTAAGGAAAAGAAGTATCTAGGGGCAGGTACCTTCATTTTAAAATTTTATTTTTGAATTGTTAAAATTTTACTAAGGATTTTAGATGATAGGCAAAAATCTAACCCGTACTAAGTGATGAATCACGACCTGCAAGACACGTGAAAAAGTATAAATTTCTGGTCTAGGGTTACAACTATTCTGATAGAATTCAAATGGGTTAAGCATCCTTCATCTAAAATCGTACCTTTGGGTCTCGTATGTTTTTCCTTTTCAGGAAAATGACCGAATGAGGAGTAATTAAGTGCTCAAGACTTCATACTTTAAAGCTCAAACACTTGGGGGACTATACAATATACATAGGACATATGCATAAAGAAGTCAAAAAAGACTGAGAATAGTCAAAGTTCAAGTCAAAGCCCAAAATTCTACTCATTGAATGAATCAAGTTCAGAGCAAAGTTACGAGCCAATAAATACAAAACCAAAGCCAGTCAAAAAACCTTATAGATTTCAAAATTTTATGATATCTAGGTTAAAGGCATTGTATGTAAATGGGTTAAAAAATAACCCTTGGATTTTATTTCCTTTTTTGCAAATCTATTGTAATCAAAATAGTTACAAAAAGTTATAGAAGATATTTAAATATATGTAAGATGTTATTTAAACTTGACAAAGTTCTAAAACTTTATCAAAGTTATTTCAAGAAACATGTATGTTCCTATTACTTTTTCGTACATATACTCCATTATGAAAATGAAACGTCTTCTTCATTAAGTGTTGAATATAAAAGGGCCCTCTTTTATAAAGTTCACGTTGGAGTCAGACATCCATGAAGTAAATAAAGCAATTTATAAAACAAAATGAAAAAAGGGGTAAAAACTTAAACCCACCATTTAAGTAACAATTCCTTGAATATAAAGGCAAGAACGAGCAAAACAGAAGCTCGAGATAATTAAGTTAAACAAAAACTTCTTAATATTAAAAGTTTAGAATAAGTATGAACCTAGTCGTAAACTGTTTGTCATTTATACAAAATACCCTGAAAAAGGTATGGGGGCTTGTCATTTTCAAAAAACTAAACCCCCAAATGGTATCGGGGGTTAAAACCACATTCCACCCAAAAAAAAAAAGAGAAGTCACATGTCATAAAATTTCATTGAGCGGCGGAAGAATAATCTAAAGCAGTATCACTAGCAGCAAAAGGTTCGAGTTGGCTTGAAAGAGCTGGATCATTCACTGTACCCTTATCATCTTCAACATGCTCGGGAGTATCAGCCATGGGAAATGGCAAGTCTTGGTCTTGCTGAGTTTTTTTTTTCAATAGTCTTTTTTATCTTGGCTAACTCAGCATCCAAGATGAAACCTTCTTAGCTTGCTTCCACAAGGGTATCATGGCGTGTGTTTAAAATTTCCTAACTCACTTCAATAGCAGTTTTGTCTTCAAGAAACTCATAATCATTCTTAGCTAAGGCGGAATCATAAGAAGCTTGCAGAGGAGCGAGTGAACTTTCTAAAAGACTGACCTTATCAGAAGACTCACGAAGATCTTCTTGGGTCTGAGTAAGTGTTTGCACGAGTTCACCAACGTAAGCCGCTTTCTCACTTAGCAAAGCCTTCAATTCTCTAATCTTTTCACTAGCCTTGGAGAGCTACTCAGAAAAAGATGTCTCGAGGATATTTTTATCTTTATCCGCTTGATTTGACGAAGCCTTCTCAACTGCTAACTCTGAAGTCGGAACCTTCACCTACTGCTGTAAGGCGCACTTGTTTTCTTCTAATGCTTCCATATCAATTTGAAGGCTTTCATATTGTTCTCTCCAGTTATCTGCTTCAACTTGATAATTGTGCATTAACTGCTCCGTGTGGGAAATCCTCTTCATCATTTCTGTGCCAACAAGATTTATCTTAAAAGAAAAGGTAAGAACCTTAATAGGAAAAGGATATAATAAAGCACGAAACGGAACAAATACCTTTAACGATGACTTCACAATGACATTTATCCAAGTCAAAGAGCTGTGACACGCGAGCTTGGATTTCGCAACTGTACCGATCTGAGCTTTTAACCCCATATCAGCCCGATCTGATTTTCTCAAACGATTACCATTGTTAGGAACCTCGATGATAATTATCTTCATAGCTCCACTTCTACTTGAAGAATCGACCTCAGTACGAGGAACAAGGGGAACTATAGAAGGAGTCAAAACAGTTTGGTGCAGAGAAGCAATGACAGCAATTACAACTGGTTAAAAAGATGTCACAGGAGCAAGCATGGAAAACGAGGCAAGGGGCACTTCATTATAAACTAAGCCCAAATTGTCACTATCAAACCCACGAACAAAAAGATAATCTTTAGAGTCACGAGCAGCTACGGGAGTGTCATAATAAGAAATCACCAACAGGCTCGGTAATGGGAACAGAACGGGGAGGAGACGCTTCATCGTCTAAGAAAACATGTACTCTGGCTCGTGGCCTTTTATCGAAGAGCCACTATCATGTTCCTCCTCTTCTTCAGAATCTTGAATTGCTGCAACCTTCCCTTTCGATGAAGAGCCCAAGATTATCTCTTGAGCTCTTCCCAAAGAAACTGTAGAATCTATGACAGCATCAACACTTATACCTCGAATGGGAAATCCTGATAAAAAATGATCAAAACAAATTCCAAAAGAAAAAGTAAATGAAAATACAAAGGATATGAGAGAAAAAACATTTACCATGAGTCTTCACTTTCCAACCAAACCGATGAGAAAGGTTTTTCCTGGATCTACCTTCCATCGGAGCAACATTCAACAACTTTCCTACCCAACCACGTAAATTGGGAATCTCATCAACTTTTCCCATGGTTGCTGAAAAAGAGGAGAAAGTTAAAATAGTGGCAAGCAAAATTGATAAAAATGTATAAAAATTTATGAAAAGAAAACTTACGTGCAAAATTCCATTTCTCAGGGAATGTAACATTTAATTGACCCAATAGACCATCAGTGAGGGCAGCAATAAACCTGGCCTACCAGCCACAGTTTTTATCATGCTTGGGGCTCACCATCACTCCCTTACTTCTCGCTACTAAAGTAAAAACCCCTTGGCAGAAAAGTTTGTGAGATTAGAGATGAATTGGATGAAAGAAAGTACAAGGAAAATCAGCCATATTGGATAAATGCCTGAAGCAAGCAACATCCCTCCATATAATGGGGACAATTTGTCCTAAATAAACGTCGAAAAAATGACAGAATTCGATGATAACAGGATCAATAGGAGGCTTAAAATTCAGTGTAAAAGATAATGTATATACGAAAGAAAACCCAGTCAAGTAAGATGTAACCCTTTGGTTTGAATTGGGAACTATAATGGGGAAATCATGACTTTAATGGCAATCCCTACGAACAACAGAGATTAGCCCTTCAGTAATTTGAGATGGGTAAATATCAATTTCGGTATAAAAAGATAATTCAGCAGGGACAATTTTGTCTACCAAAGGTTCACGAAGAGGTTCATTAGAGTCTTTATTTCTAGACGAAGACCTCTGAGAAAGAGAACCTCTACTTCGAGAAGGTGGAGTGGAACTACCTGAAGGAATAAAAGAACCTCGTAATGATGAAGACCCTAAACTACGGACTCTTCCTCCTCTCCTACTTCAAACAGCAGCAAGAGAAAGTTCATCAACAATGGGGACTTTTCGAGGGTTAGGGTTTGAAGAAGATATAGTAGTACGAGGAAGGAAAACAAGAACTGAATATTCTAAACTCTTTATCAAAAAGATAAAGACGAAAAATTAT
Organism: Nicotiana benthamiana; assembly: GCA_034376525.1. Classification (NCBI taxonomy): domain Eukaryota; kingdom Viridiplantae; phylum Streptophyta; class Magnoliopsida; order Solanales; family Solanaceae; genus Nicotiana; species Nicotiana benthamiana. The sequence continues at coordinate 67,366,497 of CM067332.1, forward strand.
TTATACTATGAAGAAACCATCAAAAGAAAAGGTGTAATAATAAAAATGACATGATGGAAGTTGTCGCTTAATAATTAATAAAGCCTTAAAAAATCCCTAAAAGGCGCTGAATAATTGCACAACCAATCGGGGGATGACATGTATCACGAACATTAAATGGAAGTGACATATGAAGCTTCAGTCCCAGAGAAGAATTAACGGCAGCAAATATTCCCGCTTTAATGAGGTCCACTTTCCAAACATTCTATTGATAAATAAATGGCAAGTGGGTGGAATATCTATACTAGGAAAAGTTAAGTTCATTATAAAATAACACGTCATGACACGTGGAAAGATGACAATTGGCAAAAAAATAGTTGAAGAGGTACAAGCTTCAACAGGCACGGGCAGAGATCTAAGAAAATCAGAAATGATAGGTGCTTGAACCTATTAATATTTGGAATTCGCATAAGAAGAATGAAGCTAAATGGCAAAAGGGGTATGGATACATATCATTGGCAATTAATAGGCATTAATTACGGGAAACGTTATAGAATTATATTGAACCAGTTATGATTCCATAATGACTCCACATGAAAAGAAAAAAAATGTATTACTTAAAAATAGCTATAAAAGGTGAGAACTGAACATTTGTAAGGACATGAAATACTATTGGAATATGTTGACTTACTTTGCTTTCTACTAAGCTATTTTTTACATCAATTATTCTTATTTCTATTTGATTATCAGTAACCCGATTTCTTCTTAAAATAAATTTTCACCAAAATTCTAATTTTTGGTTAAACACTTTCTTAACAAGAGGTCTCAGGTTACGAGAGACAGGGGCATATCTAGGTTAATATATATATGGGTTGATGTGAACCCATACTTCTCTCCTTAAACTATGTATAACAATATTATATTTCTTCAAAACTACTAAAATATATGTGCGTGCACTCATGCTCAAAGTCTCTTATGATGCACTAATTACTTGGTGCACATCTACAAGTGAAATTGGCATTTTAATCAAACTCTAGATGGTCCTATTTTTGATACGGATATAGATATATAAGTAAAAGTCACTAAAATTTCAAAAAGAATATTATTTTGAATCTACAATATCAAAAATGTAGTGGGTTCATGGTAGACACTGTATTGGTCAAAATCCGACCGTCATGACCATGCTGACTGACATGCCATCTAAGTAACCAGGCGACAATAGATAATACGTTTTGGTCAACGCCCGCTTCCTGACGGTCGTTGAGTTTACAAAAGTAACAGCTAAAGGCACAACCAAGATACTTTAGTGGCAAAGAGATATCGAGTCAAGGGGAGATCGGGGATACTCTAACTATATATAGCTGTAGAAAGCTCTGAAGAAGGGGGATCTTCTCCAATTTCTGAAAGAAAATGAACAAGAAAACTTCCCTCTTGTATTAGGTTGCGACCTCAGAAAAATTTATAAATCTTCTTTCTCATCTATTGATGAGAAAGATAACATCGAATCCTAATAAAATCTGTGATATTTCTTTCATCTTATATGTAGTCAATGTTTTTAACCTTTCAATCTGGAATTAGTTATGTCTGGCTAAGATTTACCCCTTCATATTTTATTGATTAGTTCAATAAGTTTTAATATTTTTTGAGTCAAACAATTTGGCGGTGCCTGCGGAGATTTCTTAGTGAAAATTTCCTAGTTCCTCCCAGATTGAAACCAAGAAATACAATCACTCACTAAAGGGAGCGCATACGCAAAACCCAACCCACGCGGGACACAGAAGTAGTACAGAAAAGAAGAAGAACCAAGCAAAATCATCGGGCTCAGGAAGTTTCATCCCAATAACCATTGATATACCAGACAGGACAAATGATATTATCGATCTATTCTCCCACACTGAACCATCGAATGGGGGTACGAAAATATTATTCTTACCTCGCACTTCTTGTTCAAACGACAACATATATCCCACGAGGGCGAACAGATGAAGAAACACCACCTGCCGATGACATCTCCGAAGACGAACGACAAGGATTGGACGGGAAAACAATAATGTGCACATAACACGAGTGTAAGCGAAAGTCAACATCTCGTATTCATCAGCATTTCACCTTACAATACATGCAATGTTGAACAGACTGGAATTCCCACGGAAGATGTCGAATTTGCCTAAAACTGGGATTGACGAGCCGATTATTTTGACAAGTCAAAATAACACCCTTTAAGGCCAAGAGCCTTCACCAAATGAAAAATAAGATTTCGACCTCGCTCGAACGACGACAGGTCGTTATTTTGACAAGTCAAAATAACACCTTTTAAGGCAAAGAGCCTACGCCAAATGAAAAAGAAGAGTTCAACCTTGCTCGAGCGACGACAGGTTGTTGTTTTGACAAGTCAAAATAACACCCTTTAAGGCCAAGAGAATTCACAAAAGAAAAAAAAAGAGTTTGACCTCGCTCGACGACCGCGGACCGTTATTTTGACGAGTCGAAATAACACCCTTTTATGGACAAGAGCCTTTGCCAAATGAAAAAAGAAGAGTTTGACCTCGCTTGAACGATGATGGGTCATTATCTTGACAAGTCAAATAATGCCCTTTAAGTCCAAGAGCCTTTGCTAAATGAAAAATAAGGCTTCGACCTCGCTCGAACAACGACGGGCCTTTATATCGACAAGTAGAAATAATATCTTTTATGGCCAAGGGCCTTTGCCAAATAAAAAATAAGAGTTCGACCTCACTTGAATGATGACGGGCTGCTATTTACACAAGCCGAAATAACACCCTTTAAAGCCAAGAGCCTTCGCCAAATGAAAAAGAAGAGTTCGACCTCGCTCGAACGACGATGGGTCGTTATTTCGACTATGTTAAAATAACACCCTCTAAGGCCAAAATCTTTCACCAAACGAAAAAAAAGAGTTACGACCTCGCTCGAATGATGAAGGGCCGTTATTTAGACAAGTCAAAATAACACCCTTTAAGGCCAAGAGCCATTGCCAAATGAAACAGAAGAGTTTGACCTCGCTCGAATGACAACAGGCCGTTATTTAGACAAGTCAAAATAACACCCTTTAAAGCCAACAGTGTTCACCAAATGAAAAAGAAGAGTTTGACCTCGCTCGATCAATGACGGGCTGTTATTTAGACAAGTCGAAATAACACCCTTTAAGGCAAAGAGCTTTCGCCAAATGAAAAAAAAAAGAGTTTAACCTCACTCGAACGATGACGGGCCATTATTTAGACAAGTCAAAATAACACCCTTTGAGGTCAAGAGCCTTCGCCAAATGAAAAAGAAAAGTTCTACCTCGCTCGAATGACGATGGGCCGTTATTTCGACAAGTTGAAATAACACACTTTACGGCCAAGAGCCTTTTCCAAATGACAAAGAAGAGTTCGACCTCGCCTAAATAACGACGGACCGTTATTTCGACAAGCCGAAATAACACACTTTAAGGCCAAGTGCCTTTGCCAAATGAAAAAGAAGAGTTCGACCTGGTTTGAATGACGACGGGCCGGTATTTCGACAAGTTAAAATAACATCCTTTAAGGCCAAGGGACTTTGCCAAATGAAAAATAAGAGTTCGACCTCACTCGAACGATGACATGCCATTATATTGACAAGTCGAAATAACATCCTTTAAGGCTATGGGCTTCCGCTAAATGAAAAAGAAGTGCTCGGCCTCGCTCGGACGATGACGTGCCGTTATTTTGACAAGTCAAAAATAACACCATTTAAAGCCAATATCCTTCGCCAAATGAAAAAGAAGAGTTCGACCTTGCTCGAACGACGAAAGGCCATTATTTTGACAAGTCGAATGTCCTGGATTCCTTACCCTCGGGAGTCGTGATGGCGCATACTAATGAGAGCTAGGAAAGCCACATTTAATTATTCTTCCATTAATAATCTAATCCATTTTAAAACATAAGATGTTTGTCTCGAATACAATGAGATAACAGACAAAATAAAGAATAGATGAGACGTCGGGCCTGCAAACGCCTGCAACGCTACCTCGGGTCTTGTTGGACTGAAAGTCTGCTTCCACACTACTGTTGCTGCTCGAAACCTAGATCTGTGCAAAAATAGCTTAGAGTTAATATCAGCACAACCGACCCCATCTACTGGTAAGTGTCTAGCCTAACCACAACGAAGTGGTGATGAGGCTAGACTGGACTACCACATAAACCTGTGTAATTATAAATATACAGCGGAATCAAAATATATGACAAGTAAACAATATGGAAGGTAAAACATGTTCTTGGGAGATAACAGTTTCAACTAAAATTTGACTAATATGAAGGAAAAGCACAACTCATACAACAATAAGGAACAAAGATCAACAAGTGCACGGTATCACCCTTCGTGCTTTTATTCTCATCCTTACCAAAATAATCGTATCAGTAAATCATGTGCATAGCATCACCCTTCGTGATTTCACTCTCTTTCATAACAATATATTATCAATAAGTATCAGTACAGAATGGTACATCATACGGCACGACATCACCTTTTGTTCTTTTCACTCTTTCCTCACAATATCAAAGAATGGATATTAGTACGGAACTGTACGTCGTACGGCACGGCATCACCCTTCGTGTTTTACACTCTTTCCTCAGAATATCAAACAATGCACGGCATCACCCTTCGTGTTTTAACACTTTTCCTCATCCAATCAACAATCACAAACAAGGGCAAGGGAATAAATAAATAATAATGGAAATCCCTGCAAGGGAACACAAACAAGAAATTAAAAACCCGGCAAGGGTACAACATCAATAATCTCAACATCCCGGCGAGGGAAAATATTCAATAATCAACAACGCCCTGGCAAGGGGGAAATATCATTAACTCTTTCTCTTCCTTCCACTTTCATCTTATAGTTCACATTATTACTTGAGCCAATGCTCCAAAGATTTACTTATCTCCTATACCTTCACAATTTGTATTTCAACTTGAGCCAACACTTCACGAAGTTTAAAGATCACAATCCCTTTCACAAGCTCTTTACAACAGCTAGAAGTCATCAATCAAGCACAGAAGGTATAACAAAATCCAAACAATTCACATAATTAGGACTCATGGTCATTCTAGACACTACTGTATAGATACTCATCACCATGCCTATACATCATACTCGGCAATTAGCAAGTAACATATAAGACTCAACATCTATTCCCTCAAGCTAGGGTAAAACCAAACACTTACCTCGATGCCTTGAATTCAACTCAAGCCTCAACTATGGCTTTACCCCTCGGTTCCACCACAAAATCACTCGAATATAGTCACAAATTACATAAATACATCAACAAATGCTAAATGAATCAATTTTTAATGCATAAAAAGGAATTTCTCAAAGATTCACCCAAAGAGTCCAAAACTGCCCTGGGCCCACGTGGTCAAAACCCTATGTTCGAACCAAAATCCGGTTACCTATTCCCCCTCGAATCCATATCAATGATTTGTTTCAAAATCGAACCTCAAATTAGGGTCAAAATCCCAACTTTTAGAAAAAACTAAGTTGTACACAAAACCCCCAACTTCACCCATGAAAATCATTAATTTTAAGTGGAAAACATGTTAAACAATGTCAATGATTGAAAGGTACGAGTAGAAATTAACTTACAATTGATTTGGAGAAGAAATATATCTTGGAAAATCGCCTATTGGTGTTTGAGTTTTGAAAATGGGGTAAAAATGTCTTAACATCGACTAAGTATGAAATTGTTGGGTATCTAATGTCGCATTTGCAAACTGGAGTTCGCAATTGCGAACCCCGACCAAGTTTGGGAATTGCGGATACTTGTTCACATTTGCAAACTATGAGGGAAGCTGAGAGGTTGGCATTTGTGAACCATAAGGTCGCATTTGTGAAATCTCACCTATGCATTTGCGAGGGTACAATTCGCATTTGCGAACTCTGCTAGGAATTAAGGGCTTCGCATTTGCGAGCCCAAAGTCGCATTTGTGATAACTGCAGGCCTGGGACATTCTCACATTTGCGAGCTAACTCTTTGCAATTGCGAGCTCGCATTTGCGAGCCAGGCTTCGCAATTGCGAAGCCTACAGGTCAGTTACAGCTTCAATTTTCCAAGTTCAAAAATGCACTCCGACACCTATCCAAAACTCACCCGGCCCTCGAGGCTCAAAACCAAATATGCACACAACCTCAAAAAAATCCTACGGACTTATCTCTGTGATCAAATTGCCAAAATAACATCATATACATAGAATCAAGCCTCAAAACTCATGATTTCTTCCAAATTTTCATAAAACATCAACTTTCCATTTTAAGTCTGAAACACGTCAAACGACGTCCATTTTCAACCAAACTTTACAAAAAGTACTTAAACCACATATAAGACCTGTAGCGGACGTTAGGATCCACTATACGGGCCTGATACCTATATGTTATAATCGAATTTCATTTCCAGTTTCCTTAAATATTTTCAGAAAACAATTTTTCACCAAAATTCATTTCTCGGGCTTGGGACCTTGTAATTCGATTCCGCGCATACGCCCAAGTCCCATATTTTCTTACGAACCCTCCGGGACTGTCAAATTACGAGTCCGGGTCCCTTTACCCAAAATGTTGATAGAAGTAAAATTTATTCAATTTAATATCAAAATATGGTATTTTTCTCACAGAATTCATATTTTAGCTTCCGGTTTCGCACCGGAACTGCACACACAAATCGAAGAAATCCTAAATGAGGTTGTCAAGGCCTCGGAAGTATAGCATGGGTAAAGAAATAGGTGATGACCCTTCTGGGTCGTCACATTCTCCATCTCTAAAATAACAGTTCGTCCTCGAACAGACAAAAGAAAGAAGTACCTGAGTAAGGAAAAAGATGAGGATATCGACTCCGCATATCAGACTCAAACTCGGGTACTTCTTTCTTTTGTGCGTTCGAGGAAAAACGATTGTTTTAAAGGTGGAGAATGTGACGACCCAAAAGGGTAATCACCTATTTTTTAGCCATTCTGTACTTCTGAGGCCTTAAAACCTCATTTATAGTTGCCTAGATTTGCATGTGTAGTTCGGGCACGAAGACGGAAAGCTTAAATATGAATTCCGTGAGAGAAATACAAAATTTCGATATTAAATTGAATAAATTTGACTTCGGTCAGTATTTTGGGTAAACGGACTCGAAACCGTGATTTGATGGTTGCGGAGGGTCCGCAAGAAAATGTGGGACTTGGGCGTATATGCGGAATCGAACTCCGAGGTCCCAAGCCCGAGAAATAAATTTTTGTGTGAAATTGTCTTTTGAAAATATTTAAGGAAATTTGAAATAAAATTCGATTAGAACGTATTGGTATCGGGCCCATATTTTGGTTCAGGCGCCTGGTACAGGTCTTATATGTGGTTTAAGCCCTTTCTGTAAAGTTTGGTTGAAAACGGACGTCGTTTGACGTGTTTCGGACTTTAAATGGAAATTTGATGTTTATGAAAATTTGGAAGAAATCATGAGTTATGAGGCTTGATTCGATGTATATGATGTTATTTTGGCAATTGGATTGCACGGATAATTCCGTATTATGTTTTGAGGTTGCTTACATATTTGGTTTGGAGCCCCGAGGACTCGGGTGAGTTTTCGATAGGTATCGAAATGCATTTTTGAACTTGGAAAATTGCAGCTATAACTGACATGTAGGTTACGCAATTGCGAAGCGTGGCTCGTAAATGCGAGCTCGCAATTGCGAATGGTCAGCTTGCAAATGAGAGAATGTCACAGGCCTGCAGTTACCGCAAATGCGACTTTAGGCTCGCAAATGCGAAGCCCTTAATTCCTGGAAGAGTTCGCAAATGCGAAATGTACCCTCGCAAATGCATAGGTGACGTTTCGCAAATGTGACCTTATGCTTCACAAATGTGAACCTCCCAGCTTCCCTCATAGTTCGCAAAGACTCTTCACAAAATGCAAAAGAAGAGTTCGACCTAGCTCAATCGACGACTGGTCGTTATATCGACAAGTAAAAGTAATACCCTTTAAGACCAAGAGCCTTCGCTGAATGAAAAAGAAGAGTTCGACCTTGCTCGAATGGCGACGAGCCATTATTTTGACAAGTTGAAATAATACCATTTAAGGCCAAAAGCCTACGCCAAATGAAAAAGAAGAGTTTGACCTCGCTCGAACAACTATGGGTCATTATTTCGGCGAGTCAAAATAATATCCTTTAAGGCCGAAGGCCTGCGCCAAATGAAAAAAAAAAAGAGTTCGATCTAAATCAAATGATGATGGCCGTTGTTCCGACAAGTTAAAATAACATCCATTAAGGCCGAGGGCCTTTACCAAATGAAAAGGAAGTGTTCTTCCTCGCTCGAATGATGATGGACCGATTTTTCGACAAATCAAAATAATATCTTTTAAGGCCAAAGGCCTTCACCAAATGAAAAAGAAGAGTTCGACCTCGCTCGAACGACGACTAGCTGTAATTTTGACAAGTAGAAATCACATCCTTTAAGGCTAAGGGCCTTCCCTAAATGAAAAGAAGAGTTCGAACTCGCTCGAATAACGACGGGCCATTGTTTTGACAAGTCGAAATAACACCCTTTAAGGCAAGAAGCCTTCGCCAAATGAAAAAGAAGAGTTCGAACTTGATCGAACGATGACAAGTTATTTCGACAAGTCGAAATAATACCCTTAAGGGACAAGAGTCTCTGCTAAATGAAAAAGAAGAGTTCGACCTCGCTCTAACGACGATGGGCCATTATGTTGACAAGTTGAAATAACACCCTCTAAGTCCAAGAGCCTTCACCAAATGAAAACGAAGAGTTTGACCTTGCGCGAACAATGACGGGCTGTTATATTTACAAGTCAAAATAACACCCTCTAAGGTCAAGAGCTTTCGCCAAATGAAAAAGAAGAGTTTGACCTCGCTTGAACGACGACGGGCCGTTATTTCGACTTGTCGAGATAACACCCTTTAAGGCGAAGAGCCTTCACCAAATGTAAAAAAAGAGTTCGACCTCGCTCGAAAGACGACATGCGGTTATTTCAACAAGTCAAAATAACACCCTTTTAAAGCCCAGGGCCTTCGCCAAATGAAAATGAAGAGTTCGAACTCGCTTGAACAAAGACGGGCTCTTATTTAGACAAGTCGAAATAACACCCTTTAAGGCCAAGAGCCTTCACCAAATGAAAAAAAAAGAGTTTTACCTCGCTCGAACGACGACGGGCAGTAGTTTTGACAAGTCGAAATAATACCCTTTAAGGCCAATAGCCTTCGCAAAATGAAAAAGAAAAGTTCTAGCTCGCTCAAATGATGACATGTCGTTATTTTGACAAGTGGAAATAATACCAATTAAGGCTAAGAGCCTTTGCCAAATGAAAAAGAAGAGTTCAACCTCATTTGAACGACGATGGGCCGTAATTTTGACAAGTAGAAATAACATCCGTTAAGGCCAAGAGCCTTTGACTAATGAATAATAAGAGTTCGACCTCACTCAAATAATGAAGGGCCATTATTTTGACAAGTCAAAATAACATCCTTTAAGACTAAAGGCCTTCACCAAATGAAAAAGAAGTCATCGACCTCACTCGGACGATGACATGCCATTATTTTGACAGGTCAAAATAACACCTTTTAAAGCCAAAAGCGTTTGCCAAATGAAAAAGAAGAGTTCGTCCTTGCTCGAACGACGATGTGCCGATATTTTGACAAGTCGAAATAGCACCCTTTAAGGCCAAGAGCCTTCGTGAAATGCAAAAGAAGAGTTTGACCTCGCTCAACTAATGATGGGTCGTTATTTCGACAAGTCAAAATAATACCCCTTAAGGCCAAGAGCCTTCGATAAATGAAAAAGAAGAGTTTGACCTCGCTCGAATGACGACGGGCCATTATTTCGATTAGTCGGAATAACATCCTTTAAGTCCAAAGGCCTTCGCCAAATGAAAAAGAAGAGTTCAATCTTACTCAAACAATGATGGGTGTTATTTTGACAAGTAAAAATAACATCCATTAAGTCTAAGGGCCTTCGCCAAATGAAAAATAACTGTTCGACCTTGCTCGAATGATGATGGGCAGTTATTTTAACAAGTCAAAATAAAATCCTTCAAGGCTAAGAGCCTTCTCCAAATGAATAAGAAGATTTCAACCTCGCTCGAACGATGATGGGCCAATATTTCGACAAGTTGAAATAACACCCCTTAAGGCCAAGATGCTTCGCCAAATGAAAAAGAAGAGTTCGACCTCGCTCGAACGAAGATGCATCATCATTTCGACAAGTAAAAATAATACCATTTATGGCCAAGAGCCTTCACTAAATGAAAAACAAGAGTTCGGCCTCGCTCGAACGACGGCAGGCCGTTACTTTTATAAGTCGAAATAACACCCTATATGGCAAAGAGCCTTCGCCAAATGAAAAAAAGATGGTTCGACCTCGCTTGAGTAATGATAGGTTGTTACCTTGACAAGTAAATATAATGCCATTTAAGTCCAAGAGCCTCCACCAAATGAAAAAGAAGACTTGGAACTCGCTCGAACAACAACAGGCCGTTATTTCGACAAGTCAAAATAATACCCTTTAAGGCTAAGAGCCTTCACGAAATGAAAAAGTAGAGTTCGACTTTGCTCGAACAACTACGGGTCGTCATTTCGACAAGTCAAAATAATACCCTTTAAGGCCAAGAGCCTTCACTAACTGAAAAAGAAGAGTTCGATCATGCTCGAACAATGATGGGCTGTAATGTTGACAATTAGAAAAAGCACCCTCTAAGGCCAAAAGGCTTCGCCAAATGAAAAAGAAGAGTTCGACCTTGCTCAAACGATGAAGGGCCGTTACTTCGTCAAGTCGAAATAACTCCCTCTAAGGCCAAGAGCCTTCGCCAAATGAAAAAAGAAGAGTTTGACCTCACTTGAACAACGACAAGACATTATTTCGACAAGTCAAAATAACACCCTTTAAGGCCAAGAGCCTTCGCCAAATGAAAAAGAAGAGTTTGACCTTGCTCAAGCGATGACGGGTCGATATTTCAACAAGCTAAAATAACACCCTCTCAGGCCAAGATCCTTCGCCAAATGAAAAAGACGATTTCGACCTCGCTCGAACGATGACGGGCCGTTATTTCGACAAGTCAAAATAACACCCCTTAAGGCCAGGAGCATTCGCCAAATGAAAAAGAAGAGTTTGACCTTGCTCGAACGACGATGCGTCATCATTTTGACAAGACGAAATAATACCCTTTAAACCAAGAGCCTTCGCTAAATGATAAAGAAGAGTTCGACCTCACTCGAACGACGACGGGCTGTTATTTTGTCAAGTCAAAATAACACCCATTATGGCAAAGAGCCTTTGCCAAATGAAAAAAGAATAGTTCGACCTCGCTTGAACGATAATGTGTTGTTATCTCGACAAGCAAAAATAACGCTCTTTATGGCCAAGAACCTTCACCAAATGAAAAAGAAGACTTCAGCCTCACTCGAACAACGATGGGTTGTTATTTCGACAAGTCGAAATAATACCTTTAAGGCTAAGAGCCTTCGCCAAATTAAAAAACAGAGTTCGACCTCGCTCGAACGACTACGGGTCGCAATTTCGACAAGTCAAAATATTACCCTCTAAGGCCAAGAGCCTTCGCTAAATGAAAAAGAAGAGTTTGACCTCACTCGAACGATGATAGGTCATTATTTTGACAATAGAAATAACACCCTCTAAGGCCAAAAGCCTTCGCAAAATGAAAAAGAAGAGTTCGACCTCGCCAGAACGACAGCGGGCCGTTATTTCAATAAGTCAAAATAACACCCTCTAAATCCAAGAGCCTTTGCCAAATGAAAAAGAAGAGTTTGACCTTGCTCGAACAATGATGGTCCATTACTTCGACAAGTCAAAATAACACCCTTTAAGGCCAAGAGCCTTCGCCAATTGAAAAAGAAGAGTTTGGCCTCGCTCGAACGATAATGAGCCGTTATTTCGACAAGTCATAATATGACCCTCTAAGGCCAAGAGCCTTCCCAAATAAAAAAAAAAGAAGAGTTTGATCTCGCTCGAACGACGATGGGCTGTTATTTCGAAAAGTCAAAATAACACCCTTTAAGGCCGAGATCCTTCGCCAAATAAAACAGTAGAGTTCAACCTCGCTTGAAAAACGATGGGTTGTTCTTTAGACAAGTCAACATAACACCCTTTAAGGCCAAGAGCCTTTGCCAAATGAAAAAAAAGAGTTCGGCCTCGCTTGAACAACGACGGGTCATTATTTCACAAAGCCAAAGTAACATTCTTTAAGGCCAAGGGCCTTCACCAAATGAAAAATAAGAGTTCAACCTCACTCGAACTATGACGAGCCATTATTTGGACAAGTTGAAATAACATCTTTTAAGGCTAAGAGCCTTCGCCAAATGAAAATGATGTGTTTGACGTCGCTCGGACGATGACATGTTGTTATTTTGACAAGTCAAAATAACACCCTTTAAAGCCAAGAGCTTTCGCCAAATGAAAAAGAAGAGTTCGACCTCGCTTGAACGACGATAGGGCGTTATTTTGACAAGTCGAAATAACACCCTTAAAGGCCAAGAGCCTTCACCAAATGCAAAGGTAGAGTTCGACCTCACTCAAACGACAACGGGTCGTTATTTCGACTAGTTGAAATAAGAGCATTTAAGTCCAAGATCATTGGCTAAATGAAAAAAAAAGAATTCGAACAAGCTCGAATACTGATGGGCCATTATTTCGACAAGTCGAAAAAACACCATTTAAGGCCAAGAGCCTTCGCAAATTGAAAAGAAGAGTTCAACCTCGATCGAACGATGACGGGCCATTATTTCGATGAGTCAAAATAACACCATTTAATGCCAAGAGCCTTTGCAAAAGGAAAAAAGCAAAGTTCGACCTCGCTCGAACGACGACGGGCCGTTATTTTGACAAGACAAAATAACACCCTTTAATGTTAACAGACTTCGCCAAATGCAAAAGAAGAGTTCGACCTCGCTTGAATGATGGCGGGCCGCTATTTCGACAAGTCAAAATAACACCCATTAAGGCTAAGATTCTTCGTCAAATGAACAAGACAAGTTCGACCTAGCTCGAATGAAAATAGGCTGTTAGTTCGACAAGTCAAAATAACACCCTTTAAAGCCAAGAGCCTTCGCCAAATGATAAAGAAGAGTTCTACCTCGCTCGAACGACAACGAGCTGTTATTTTGACAAGTCAAAATAACACCCTTTAAATCCAAGAGCCTCTGCCCAATGGAAAAGAAAAGTTTGACCTCGCTCGAACAATGACGGTCTGTTATTTAGACAAGTCAAAATAACACCGTTTAAGGCCACGAGCCTTTTCCAAATGAAAATAAAGAGTTCGACCTCACTAGAACAACGATGGGCCGTTATTTCAACAAGTGTAAATAACACCCTTTAAGGCCAAGAGCCTTCGCCAAATGAAAAAGAAAAGTTTGACCTCACTCGAACTATGATGGTCTGTTATTTAGACAAGTTAAAATAACACCCTTTTAAGGACAAGAGCCTTTGCCAAATGTAAAAGAAGATTTTGACCTCACTAGAGCGATGACGGGTCATTATTTTCACAAGCCGAAATAACATCCTTTAAGTCCAAGGGCCTTCGCCAAATGAAAAAGAAGTGTTCGACCTCGCCCGAACGATGATGGGCCATTATTTTGACAAGTCGAAATAACACCCCTTAATGCCAAGAGCCTTCGCCAAATGAAAAAGAAAAGTTCGACCTCGCTTAAATAACAACAGGACGTTATTTCGGGACGTCAAAATAATACCCTTTAAGGCCAAGAGCCTTCGCCAAATGAAAAATAAGAGTTTGACCTCGCTCGAATGACAACGGGCCATTATTTCGACAAGTCAAAATAATACCATTTAAGGCCAAGGCCTTCGCCAAATGAAAAAAAGAGTTTGACCTCGTTCGAATGACAACGGGCCGTTATTTTGACGTGTCGAAATAATATCCGTTAAGGCAAAGGGCCTTCGCCAAATGAAAAATAAGTGTTAGACCTTGCTCGAATGACGATGGGCCGTTATTTCAACAAGTCAAAATAATACCTTTTAAGGCCAAGAACCTTCGCCAAATAAAAGAAAAGGAGTTCGACCTCGATCGAACGATGACAAGTTAATTTCGACAAGTCAAAATAACATCATTTAAGGCCAAGGGCTTCCGCCAAATGAAAGAGAAGATGGTTCAACCTCAATCGAATGATGATGGGTTACCACTTTGAAAAGCCGAAATAACACATTTTGAAGGTCGGAAGCCTCCTTCAGTACCAGAAGATTTTGACCTTAATCGATGAATGACAAGGTCATTATTTTGACTTGGTCAGAATGCTTCTATGAGCAAAGGCCATCAGAAGGAAATATCATCCGGAACTCGCCATACGGGCGTCTATCTCGCATCGAAAGCCTTGAATGGATGGAATAAAGGTGAAGTACAAGGCACATAACAAACAAAGAAAAAGGACTCTCATCGAGATAAAGTCATTATGCGGGCAATCGCTGCTTACAGGTGGCCCAAGTCGGCGAAAAGAAAAAGATATAAAAAAACTACAACTACAATGACCAACAACAAACAACTAACAGCAGAGAAATGCAACATTCTTCATTCAGCGTAATCACCGCCATCACGATCACCATTACCATCGCCGTCATCTCCAAGGAGCTCTCCATCACCATCATCCATGCCTACATTGCCTTCGGGCATCACAACATCATACCATAGTTGATGTATGCCTCTCGCATCCTCGCTCGCGCGTTTCTATAAGCGGCTTCAGTTACAATACCTGCTCCCATAGACTCTTGTAGATATCCCACTGGGCTTCGGTGTAAACCTAGAGATCGTATGTATGGCAAGGGACGTCAGGGAAGGATTTAATCTGAGCCAATAGTCGCTCATTTCTTCCTCCATTGTTGCAACCCAATCTCCCAGAACCGATGCCTCCTGATGAATTTTGTGATGCGCTCCTCGAGCCTAGCCTCTCTGAGAGTGGTTGTTTCCCTCTCCGGCTCCTGTTCTGATTGAAGGACAGGGATGGTGTCCTCCAAGGCCGCACCCGCGCTGAAGCTTCAAACCAAGCATTCTCGATGCTCTCCAGTCCAGTGACATTGCTCTCAAGCACCGCCAATTTCCCCCCTCCATTCCACGCCCATCGCCTCGACCCTATATAAATTCTTATCCATCTCCGATTGCATCAACCTCAATTTTTCCTGTAGATGCTCGCATTCTGCGGCGACCCCTTTTCCCAACTTGAGTTCCTCATCCTTAAACCGAAGATTCTCCTCGAACGCACCCGTGCTGCGGATAGCTTGCATCAACTTCTTATCTCTTTTCTACAACTCATCACCAAGGGCGGCATTACAATGGTTTGTCCTTAGCCGCTCATGCAGCTCGCGACACCTATTGCAGTAGCAATGATACTTCTCCAACATCTTCAAGAAATTCTTGTCCAGGATGTTGGCCATACAGATGGTCTCCACTTACACCAAGTACGTCTAAAACACACAGACAGGGTTAGAGCAGTGCTATCAGAACTAATGAAAAAAATACGAGAGGAAAGCATAACGTACCCTTAAGCTCATAGTGGCCACCTCGTACATTAAACAAGCATAAGGAACGGTCCGAAGAGCTTCATTTTCAGCATTGGAACACAGCAGGCTAAACTGCATCATCAGGTCCTCCCATTCCGCCAAAAAATTGACATCAGAAGGGATTTGCAGAATACGGACCGAGCCCTCGGCATGAACCACTGAGTGGGTAATGCTTTCACCAACCATCCTGACATCGTCAGGGTCCAGATCTGACTCTAACTCATAGTTGTTAATCACCATGTCCTTTCCCCTTTCAGCATTAAAGGAGGTACGACTCGCCGCAAAATATGAGGGTACGTTCAAAGTTACACCGGCGACCCCAGGTGCCGTATTTTCTATCGTGATAGATTGTTGCTCACCAGCAATGGTAGGAACCTCTAATCATAGGAACTTCTGATTGTCGATCATGGGCATCGGTGACTCTAGCGGCCAGTTCCGTCCTTACGAAGGGAATGACAATGGCATCCTCCTCAGAGCCCGTCATCGGAGAGTAATTCTCGTAGAAACAACGGGTTGGTCCTGTCATCCATATTCACCACTCCGAGGACGAATATGAATCATCGAACTACAAATAAGCTGAGGAGCAAAGATGCTGAGCATATGGTCCAAAGTGACCTCACGACCAGCAAGTTCCGCATACTTGAGCAGCATGAGGAACAAGTTGTACAAATATGGAAAAACGCTGGGTAGGGCACACTTCGTAGTGACGAAATAAAATCCGCCACCAACAAGGGAAGAGAGAGTGTGGGCCCAACGATGAAAGGGTAGGCATAAAACACGTAGTACCCGAGGCAGTCAAAGTGAACTATGTCTTTCCCTCCACCGGCCGCATATCGACGTAATTGGGGATCCCCCACTTTTCCTTCAACTCTATAATTCCCCTTTCCCTCATGACGGAGGAGACAGGTTCCAGATCTGCTCCTTCGCTTACACTAAAGTCGGTCGCCTCTCTCCTGAGGTGAGGTAGGATCTCAATCAATGAAGGAATTTCCTCCTCTTCTGCCACATCCGCCCCTCTGGTAACTTGAGAAGCACTTTTCGGTACCAGAATAGCAGCATGAAGATTGTCGCGAGAAGAATCACCAACCATTTTTAGTAGAAAATGCGCTAAAGAAGTAATAAAAAGGTGAGATGAAAGATTTCAGTGCGCAAGGGGGTAAGCAGAGATTCAAAGTATCAGAAGAAAAGATATATCTGCAGAACTCTCTCAAGCAAAGAATGAAGAAGACTGTCAACCGAATAACAAGCTCTACCTATTTATAAGAGACATAAATCCACGGAGAATGAAACCCAAGAGCCACCAATCGAATCTGGTAGGGCACAAAGCATTTCGATTCCCCAAAAATAAGTGTAATAATAATCGTGACCACGAACGACGCTTCGGTTCCCAACGATGTCTCAATTCCGAAACCTAGCGATGACCCATGGGTATTGACATAACGCCATCAATCTGCCCAAAAGCCATAAAACATGGCTAAGAAATGGAGAGTCGTGTGCCAGATTTCCCTCGAACTCATAATAATCATAATCCATCTGCCGAGCCCGAAAGAAGATGGCCCCAACAGACTGAGGGACTAACTGTATTGGTCAAAATATGACTGTAATGACCATGCTGACCGACATGCCGTCTAAGTAACCAGGTGACGACAGATAATACGGTCCGGTCCATGCACGTTTCCTGACGGTCGACGAGTTTGCAAAAGTAACGACTGAAGGCACAACCAAGAAAATTTAATGGCAAAGAGATACCGAGTCAAGGGGAGAGTGAGGAAGCTCTGACCATACGTAGCTGTAGAAAGCTCTCAATAAGCGGGATCTTCTCCAATTTCTAAAAGAAAAGAACAAGAAAATCTCCTTCTTGTACTCAAAAAGAAAAGAGGTTGCGTCCTCTGAAAAATCTGTAAACCCACTTTCTCATCTATTGATGACAAAAATAACGTTGAATCCTACTAAGATTTGTGATATTTCTTTCATCTCATATGTTGTCAATGTTGTTAACCTTTCGATCTGGAATTAATTATGTAAGGTTAAGATTTACCCTTTCATCTTTGATTGATTTGTTCAAAAAATTTTAATATCTTTTGAGTCAAACAAATACTATAACTAAATCCATCAAATATAAATTCTTGATCATCTCTTCATAATAGTGCACCCATCCTTTTGAAATCCTGGACCCGTCTCTGGTTAGAGAGTGCTTTACCCCATCGTGGAACTTCCCGGGGCAAACTTGAATTTAATTGGGTTCCAATACAAATACTAGACCTGTCAACCGGGCCAGGTTGACCCGGGACCGGCCGGGACCGGACCGGTAAAACCAGGGACTGGACCGGACCGGTAGGGAGGGGCCGGGCTGGGCTGGGTTCAAAGGGGGTAGGGGGTTGGTCTGTTAAGAAATTTTTGTTTCGGAACCGGACCGGACCGGAGCGGTATGGTATACAGTACCGTGAACCGGTACGGACTGGACCGGCCCGGTTCAACGTTAACATTTTTTTTTTGAATTGGTGGGGCCCACATTCCGTTGGCAACGGTTACAGATCCGTTGGGCAACGGACAATTTTGCAAAAATGGCCATTTTTCAATTTTTTCTATTCATTAAATTACAATATTAACCCTTCTTAAAATCTATAAATACCCCTCATCTCTTCTTCATTTCTTCACTAAAAATTCTTATCTCAATCTCAATTTTCAAATTATCAATCTATCTCTTCCCTTCAATTTGCAAGATTACATATTTTATTTGAAACTCTTTTCCCGAATTTAATTTATCGCAATTTGTCATTCGGAATTTGAAGCTTGAAGTTCAAAATTGAAATACTTGCTTGACGTTTGTTCGTGGTAACACCGGATTTGCGTAATTAAGTGCTCAATTTATTGTCGAATTCGGTGCACTCCCTCCAACTCTTTCTCTTATTTAATATTTTAATTGCATATTTGATTTTATCTTATGTTTTAATTTTTACAATATGTTTAATGCTGCTAAAAGAGCGTGTAGAAAAGTTACTGGTAGGGGTGAAAGTAAAAAAAGAGGTAGTCCTGTAGCTTCTGGTTGTAATAGTAATGATCCAATAACACATGTTTCTGAATCATCGCCTAATTTGCATGATGTAGAGATTGATTATGAATAATTACAAGAAGATTTTGGAATAGAAGATAATGAAATTGAAATAGAGGATGAGATACCACCTACACCTAGTAGTGGAAATGTTGGTAGTATTGGAGTTGGAGTTGCTAGTGCTACAAGGGGTAGAAGATCGCCAGTGGCTCCAACTTCTACTAGTAAAATAAGAAGTTCGGTTTGGAAATTTTTAGAAATAATAGAAGGTACTGATAGAGTTAAGTGCAAACTTTGTAATGAAACTTATAAACATTTGACCGGAGGTAATTTAGGGGGGACTGGGACATTTACTAGACATATGACGGCTATCCATCCCAACGAATGGGGAATTAATGGGGATGGAAGTCAAACAACTATTAACCCTACTACTGGAGGTCTATTAAAATATGATAAAATGAGGGATCGGGAGGAACTAGCAAAAATGATTACTTTGGGTTGTTTACCTTTTTCTTTTGCTTCTTCATCGTATCTTATTATGTATATTCAAAGGATTTACAATCCTTTATTTAAAGGTATCCCTAGAAGTACTTGTAGAGCAGATATATTTAGACTTCATGGACAATATCAAACATATATACGTTATTTGTTTAGTCGCCTTCCTTCTAGAGTATGTCTAACTTCTGATATTGGTCATGCTGTTAATGGAAATGATTATTTGACAATTACATGCCATTGGATAGATGATAATACTTGTATGCAAAAACGTATTACCGCTTTTAAATATGATGAAGATCAGAGTCATACTGCTACGTTTATAAGTAGTACAATTGTTAACGTTGTTGAATTTTATAATCTAAACCAAAAAGTTTTGTGTATGTCTTTTGATAATGCTTCAAACAATAATGCTGTAGTTTCAATTTTAAAATTGCATTTGCAACCACCTCTTAATGATATTTTTCATGTTAGGTGTGCATGTCATGTTTAAAATTTAATTGTTAAAAGTGGCCTTGATTTATTTGTTAGAAAATAAGCTTAACGCTAGAGGGGGGTGAATAGCGTTATAATAAAAATTAGCGTAAACTTGCAGAAATTAAAAATTGCAGGAAAGAAATAAGTGCGATAAGTAAATAAATAAGAACGAACGCACCGATGTATCCTGGTTCACCACAACCCGTGGCTAGTCCAGTCCCCGAGAGACTCTCTCGAGATTTCTACTAACACTGTTAAGCTTACGGGTGCTCAACAAACCTTTACAAACTGAGGACACAAGCCTCAACAACCTTTGCTCGAAGATACAACACTCCAAGACTTCAACCAAAGGAAACACAAGTTCCTTCTTACAATACAAGGGACTAACACTTCCCTTCAAGTTTATAAAACACTTAGCACTTACTTAAACAAGACTCTCTTAATAGAGTAGATATGAGTAAACAGATACGCTCAAGAACGCAACAACTTTTGTCAAGAATTTTGGCTCTCAAAACTTATGTAATGAATAGAAAGTGATGAACAATAGAGTATGCAAGCTATAGAAATAATATGATCAGTTGTTGTGTTTAGAAGACTGATTTGAAGTTGTATTTATAGTTGCAAAACCATGCATTACCGTTGCCTAATTGCCAATTAAGAATTGCTGATTTTACTCAGTGACAATCGATTGTCAAAATGCCACAATCGATTGTTTGCCAATCGTTCCAAAAATCATTCCCAGATTTTACGCTTAACAATCGATTATCTAAGATCAATAATTGATTACTGGCAACGTTCAAAAAATCATTTCCAGATTTTACTTAAAACAATCGATTGTCAGAAATCTACAATCGATTACTTGGCAACGTTCAAAAAATCATTTCCAGATTTTACTTAAAACAATCGATTGTCAGAAATCTACAATCGATTACTTGGCAACGTTCAAAAAATCTTTTTCAGATTTTATTTAAAACAATCGATTATTAGAAATCTATAATCGATTACCTGACGGTATTTGAAAATATTTTGGCAACGGTCAATTACACAATCGATTATGCTATGAGAACAATCGATTATATATCAGTCTTTGAAAAATCAATTAGACACTGCCTTAATGCACTCGATTGTCAAAGGTACACAATCGATTATTTTATGACTTTGAAAATGTCTGATAGACACTGCCTCAACACAATCGATTGTCATAAGTTCACAATCGATTATTTTGCAGCTACAAAAAACTTTGATGTACACTGCCTCAACACAATCGATTGTCATAAGGTTCACAATCGATTGTCATGCAGATTTGAAAAATCTGATGCACACTGCCTTAACACAATCGATTGTTATAAGTTCACAATCGATTGTCATGCAGCTGACTTAACATAATCGATTATCATAAGTACATAATCGATTAACTTAGTCCAGATTTAGAGACATGTTTAAAAATCATTTTGACTAAAGTAAATATGCATGATTTAAAATCATTTTGCTTTAAATTAAATATGCATGATTTGATAAAAATATTTTTACGAGAGAAGCCAAGTCTTGAGTCAAGTTATCGGATCAAGATCACAATTAAAGAACGACTCATGTATAACTTTATATCTTTGCTTGATCTTGGTCTTGTGCGTGAATCTCGTCATATATCAATTGCGCGCTTGTGCTTGGACCTCGTCATATGTCAATTGCGCATAGTTTGTCATTCATCAAAACCTAGAAATATGAACACACGTTTTAGTATAGTGCCTTGAGAACGTGTTTCAACAATTTCCCCCTTTTTGATAATGGCAAACTTTAGTCGGGATATGCATATTTGATAATTCATAATGACGATTCAAGACAAGTATAGATATGCAACAATATGCAACAAGTCTCTAGATATGCAATTAGTTCCCCCTCAACATATGAATTCCCCCTCAATTTATGCCAATAAAAAATTAGTGCATATCCCTTATTCTTCCCCCTTTTTCCATTAGCAAAAATGGAAAAAGTAAAAGACATAATAAAGCAAATAATATCAACATAATTGATTATTGATACGAGATAATCGATTATATACTAAAGAGAAATCGATTATACTTAGGAGAAATCGATTATTCTGCATCAATCTTTATAATTCCCCCTGCCTTTAGGGCGATACCTGCAAGAATTCGTTAGACGTCTCCGACGCTCAAGTTAGAAATCATGTGAAAGGGAAAATGCAATGCATGACTTAGATCAACGTGGAGTCAAGAATCCCGAGTTCACTACGAATTCGGAAGAAGGACTCTTTCTCTAAGGGTTTTGTAAAGATGTCGGCCAATTGATCTTTGGTTTCAACAAATTCAATTTCGACATCCCCTTTGAGAACGTGATCTCTTATGAAATGATGCCTAATTTCAATGTGTTTTGTTCTTGAATGAAGAACGGGATTCTTCGTCAAGCATATGGCGCTAGTATTATCACATCTAAGAGGGATATGATCAAGACTTAGGCCATAGTCCAAAGTTGTTGTTTCATCCAAAGGATTTGAGCGCAACAACTCCCTGCGGCTACATATTCAGCCTCGGTTGTGGACAACGCAACACTAACTTGTTTCTTGCTAAACCAAGAAACGAGAGAGCTACCGAGCAAATGGCAAGTGCCACTAGTGCTCTTGCGGTCCAATTTGCATCCAGCAAAATCAGAATCAGAATACCCAACAAGTTGGCATGAAGAACCTTTGGGGTACCATAGACCCACATTTACAGTACCAACAAGATACTTCAATATCCGTTTCACCGAAGTTAGGTGAGACTCCTTCGGACACGATTGATAACGAGCGCATAAGCACACGCTAAACATGATGTCCGGTCTACTAGCAGTAAGATAAAGGAGCGATCCAATCATAACTTGATACTTTTTGGTGTCGACTTCCTTACCTTTCTCATCTTTGTCTAGATGATCGGATGTGCTCATGGGAGTGGCCATTGCTTTTGCGTTGGTCATTTCAAATCGTTTCAGCAATTCTTTGCAATATTTAGCTTGACAAATGAAAGTTCCTTCTTTCATTTGCTTTACTTGTAGCCCTAAAAAGAATGTTAGCTCACCCATCATAGACATCTCAAATTCGCTTGTCATCAAATCAGAAAATTCCTTGCACAAAGCATTGTTAGTAGCACCAAAGATAATATCATCCACATAGATTTGAACTAATAAAATATCATTATTTCTATGCTTAATAAAAAGAGTGGTGTCAACTTTCCCCCTAATGAAATCATTTTCCAAAAGAAATTTGCTCAATCTTTCATACCAAGCTCGGGGAGCTTGTTTAAGGCCATAAAGGGCTTTCTTGAGTTTGAACACATGATCGGGAAATTTAAAATCTTCAAAACCCGGGGGTTGAGCAACATAAACTTCTTCTTGAATAAAACCATTTAAGAAAGCACTTTTTACATCCATTTGATATAAATTGAAATTCATAGAAGAGGCAAAAGCAAGCAATAAACGAATAGCTTCTAACCTTGCTACGGGGGCATATGTTTCTTCATAGTCAATACCCTCTTCTTGATTATAGCCTTTTGCTACAAGCCTAGCTTTGTTTCTAGTGATTACACCATTTTCATCTAATTTGTTTCGAAAAACCCATTTCGTACCAATTATGGTATGATTTTCGGGTCTTGGCACCAAATCCCAAACGTTATTCCGTTTGAATTGGATAAGCTCCTCTTGCATTGCCAAGGTCCAAAATTCATCCCCAATTGCTTCGGAGATGGTTTTGGGTTCAATTTGAGAAACAAAAGCAGTATGTCCTAAGGTATTCTTAAGAGAGTTTCGGGTACTTACCTGTTGTTCAATGTCGCCAATTACTTGTTCGAGAGGGTGATCTTTGATTGTCCTCCATTCGTTAGGCATTTTCGTTTCTTTCTCCAATTGTGGCGCTTCCTCCGATAATTG
This sequence comes from Nicotiana benthamiana, assembly GCA_034376525.1. Lineage (NCBI taxonomy): Eukaryota > Viridiplantae > Streptophyta > Magnoliopsida > Solanales > Solanaceae > Nicotiana > Nicotiana benthamiana. The sequence goes on from CM067332.1 coordinate 67,389,950, forward strand.
TTCCAAGATTTCATCTTGAGTTTCCTTCGGAGTTTCCTCTTGTACTTTGTCTTGAGGACTTAGTGAGTTTAAAATACCTGCAAGATCAAAACCAGAATCCTTTCTCGCCAAGCGAGCATTATTTTCGGAAAACACAATATGAGGGGATTCCTCCACAGTTCCGGTTCTATTATTGAATACCCTATATGCTTTGCTACGTGAGGAATAACCAAAAAAAATCCTTCATCAGATTTGGCATCAAATTTTCCCAATTGATCTTTTCCATTGTTATGAATAAAGCATTTACAACCGAATACTCTAAAATGAGAGATATTTGGTTTCCTTCCCTTGTAGAGTTCATAAGGGGTTTTCATGAGTATTGGCCTTATGACTACTCTATTCAAAACGTAGCATGCGGTACTCACGGCATCCGCCCAAAAATGTTTGGGAATCTTAGCCTCATCGAGCATGGTTCTAGCCATCTCTTCGAGACACCTAGTTTTCCTTTCCACCACCCCATTTTGTTGTGGTGTTCGTGGAGCGGAGAAGGTGTGCTCGATAGCGAGTTCGTCACAAAAGTCCGCAAAGAGATTGTGATCAAACTCTCCCCCATGATCACTTCTTATTGAAGTGACGGTTGTGTCCTTTTCGTTTTGAACACGTTTAAGAAAATATTTGAAATTATGAAAAGCTTCACTTTTATGAGCAAGAAATAGAGTCCATGTAAATCTAGAATAATCATCAACAATAACAAAAGCATAACGATTTCTACCAAGACTTTCAATGCGAGATGGTCCAAATAAGTCCATGTGAAGTAATTGCAAAGGTCTAGTGGTTGAAACAATATTTTTTGATTTAAAAGATGCTTTTGTTTGCTTCCCTCTTTGACAAGAATCACAAATAGAGTCTTTTTCAAATTTTAAATTTGGAAGACCAATAACTAAATTTTGTGAAACCAATTTGTTCAAAAGATGCATGTTGATGTGAGCTACTCTACGGTGCCATAACCACGTATCATCTTCTTTGCTCATAAGACAATCCACATATTCAGATGAAGAATTTTCGAGATCAACCATATAGATATTATCCATTCTAAATCCACGAAGAATAATTTTAAAATCGCAACGGCGAAAAACTAAGCATTCATTTGAATCAAATAAAACAAGATTTCCCTTGTCACATAATTGGCTTATGCTCAAGAGATTATGTTTTAGACCCTTAACTAGCAATATATGCTTAATGGAAGAGGAGTCATCCTTACCGACCGATCCAATGCCGATAATTTTTCCTTTGTTGTTATCACCAAAAATAACGCTTCCTCCTTCCTTGTGTTCTAGTTGAAGGAACTTGGATTCGTCTCCAGTCATGTGCTTGGAGCATCCACTATCAAGGTACCAAAGTACACTTGACCCCTTCAAACACACCTACAAAACAGATTAATGAGTTTTAGGTACCCATGCCATTTTGGGTCCTTGGGGGTTAGGCAAATCATAGTGATGTGATTGAGTGTTATGTCTATGTTGTGTAAAACAAGCAGGAGCAATATGTCCAATTCGTCTACAATAATGACAAACAACATTAGGATTATGCATTCGTCTAGGTTGATAGTAATTGGACGGACGAAATTCATTTACTCTATTCTTGACAATATGACTATTGCGCAATTCATGAAAATCATTTCTCCTACTATTTGTTCTAGGATATGCAGCATTTCTAGAATAGTTATTTCTAGGTTGAAAGCCATTTCTAGGTGTTCTAAAAGGTTCAAAGTTCCTTCTAGTGTTTGGCCTAGAATATGCGTTATTTCTAGAATGATTGTTTCTAGGTTGCGATTTTTGAAAGCCATTTCTAGGTTTGTTATGTCTAGGATGAGCGTTTGTTTTATTAATCCTAGGTTGAACCTTAGGTAGTTGGGGGTTGACTTCAACCTTTTCTTTAGGCTCATTTTTAAAACCTATGCCATGCTTGGTCGACTTCGAGTTAACAAGGACTTCATTCAAATTTTTATGAGAAGAACTAAACTTATCTAGGGTGCCCTTAAGTCTTTCTACCTCATTTTTGAGATGCATGCAAGAAGTACAATTTTTACTAGAGCTCTCGGGTTTGTCGGCGCTTCTCTTGCCGAAAAATTTGTTTTCTTCTTTCAACTTCTCATTTTCCAAAATCAGTTTTTCCAAAACTTTTTCTTTCAAAGAGAGTTGTTTTTCAAAATCTTTTTCTTTTAAAGAAGCATTTTCTTTTATGCTTTTAACAGTTTTGGAAGCTTTAATAAATTCACTATACAACTCATCAAAAGCATTTTGCATTTCCTCAAGAGAATAGAAATTTTTGGAAGAAATTTGACATACCTCTTCTTCATTGTTTTCGTGAGCCATGAGACAAAGATTTGCGGCTTCGTCTTCTTCTTCCTCACTCGACTCGTCACCGAAGTCGCCTCCCCAAGATATGTATGCTCGTTGTTTCTTGAAGGGTTTCTTCTCCTTTTTGGCATTTGGACAATTTGATTTAATGTGCCCGGTTTCTCCGCACCCATAGCACTTTATTTGATCTCCTTGCTTTTTGCCCTTTCGTTCATACTCTTTTCGCATGAACTTTTGAAATCTCTTAATAACGAGTCCGAACTCGTTGTCTCCGTCCTCATCATTTTGAGGTTGGCTTGTGCTTGCCTTGAGAGCGATCTTTTGTTTCCTTTGATCATCAACAAGAGGGTTAAGTATAGTAGATTCATAAGTTTTAAGATTACCTCTTAATCCGTCGATGGTGACATTTGAAACGCCAATAGATTCTTGAATCGCATCGGCCTTGGATCGCCATGCCGGAGTGAGACTTCGGAGAATTTTTCGGACAAGTTCCTTATCCGTGAAGGTCTTCTTAAGAGCATGTAAATCATTAACGATTTTTGAAAATCGTTCGAACATCTCATCGACCTTTTCGCCTTCCTTCATGTGAAACAATTCATATGCATGGGTTAGGAAATCAATTTTAGCTTCCCTTACCTGGTCCGTACCTTCGTACGTAATTTCCAGCTTGTCCCACATTTGCTTTGCCGTTGTGCAACATGATATTTTCCTGTAATCATCAGCATTTACAGCACAATATAATAAATTAATCGCTTTAGCGTTGTTTTGCACCTTTCGGATATCATCCGCATCGTATTCATCTTCGGACTTTGGAACATCTTTATTTTCAACCTTTTTGGTTGGAATTTGTTCTCCCTTCATTATAACCTTCCAAAGATGGAAACTATTTGATTGAACAAATAACCTCATCCTCTCCTTCCAGTACGTATAGTTTGTACCGTCGAATAGTGGTGGTCGGGTGGAGCATTGTCCTTCACCTATTCCTGCAAAAGAATCACGAGTAGAAGCCATGGATTGTTTCTCTCAAACGGTTAAGTCTTCAGAGAGTTGGGCTCTGATACCAATTGTTAGAAAATAAGCTTAACACTAGAGGGGGGTGAATAGCGTTATAATAAAAATTAGCGTAAACTTGCGGAATTTAAAAATTGCAGGAAAGAAATAAGTGCGATAAGTAAATAAAAAAGAACGAACGCACCGATGTATCCTGGTTCATCACAACCCGTGGCTAGTCCAGTCCCCGAGAGACTCTCTCGAGATTTCTACTAACACTGTTAAGCTTACGGGTGCTCAACAAACCTTTACAAACTGAGGACACAAGCCTCAACAACCTTTGCTCGAAGATACAACACTCTAAGACTTCAACCAAAGGAAACACAAGTTCCTTCTTACAATACAAGGGACTAACACTTCCCTTCAAGTGTATAAAACACTTAGCACTCACTTAAACAAGACTCTCTTAATAGAGTAGATATGAGTAAACAGATACGCTCAAGAACGCAACAACTTTCGTCAAGAATTTTGGCTCTCAAAACTTATGTAATGAATAGAAAGTGATGAACAATAGAGTATGCAAGCTATAGCAATAATATGATCAGTTGTTGTGTTTAGAAGACTGATTTGAAGCTGTATTTATAGTTGCAAAACCATGCATTACCGTTGCCTAATTGCCAATTAAGAATTGCTGATTTTACTCAGTGACAATCGATTGTCAAAATGCCACAATCGATTGTTTGCCAATCGTTCCAAAAATCATTCCCAGATTTTACGCTTAACAATCGATTATCTAAGATCAATAATCGATTACTGGCAACGTTCAAAAAATCATTTCCAGATTTTACTTAAAACAGTCGATTGTCAGAAATCTACAATCGATTACTTGGCAACGTTCAAAAAATCATTTCCAGATTTTACTTAAAACAATCGATTGTCAGAAATCTACAATCGATTACTTGGCAACGTTCAAAAAATCTTTTTCAGATTTTATTTAAAACAATCGATTATTAGAAATCTATAATCGATTACCTGACGGTGTTTGAAAATATTTTGGCAACGGTCAATTACACAATCGATTATGCTATGAGAACAATCGATTATATATCAGTCTTTGAAAAATCAATTAGACACTGCCTTAATGCACTCGATTGTCAAAGGTACACAATCGATTATTTTATGACTTTGAAAATGTCTGATAGACACTGCCTCAACACAATCGATTGTCATAAGTTCACAATCGATTATTTTGCAGCTTTGAAAAACTTTAATGTACACTGCCTCAACACAATCGATTGTCATAAGGTTCACAATCGATTGTCATGCAGATTTGAAAAATCTGATGCACACTGCCTTAACACAATCGATTGTCATGCAGCTGACTTAACATAATCGATTATCATAAGTACATAATCGATTATCTTAGTCCAGATTTTAGAGGCATGTTTAAAAATCCTTTTGAGTAAAGTAAATATGCATGATTTAAAATCATTTTGCTTTAAATTAAATATGCATGATTTGATAAAAATATTTTTACAAGAGAAGCCAAGTCTTGAGTCAAGTTATTGGATCAAGATCACAATTAAAGAACAACTCATGTATAACTTTATATCTTTGCTTGATCTTGGTCTTGTGATTGAATCTCGTTATATATCAATTGCGCGCTTGTGCTTGAACCTCGTCATATGTCAATTGCGCATAGTTTGTCATTCATCAAAACCTACATATATGAACACACGTTTTAGTATAGTGCCTTGAGAACGTGTTTCAACATTATTTTCAGTTGAGATTACTCATGTTAGAAGAGCAGTTGGTATTATTCAGGGAAATAATAGACAATCTAGAATAAAAAATTTAAGACTAAGTGTATCCAGTATAACCTTACACCTAGATTCATGCCAGACGAAGTTGTTACTAGATGGAATTATATATATATATATATATATATTTTTTTTTTTTTTTTTTTTTTTTAAAATGTTGCTACAAATATAGATTTCCTATAACTGAAGTTGCTAATGCACATTGTACTTATCCTAGGCGTATGTTAACAAGTGATACTTGGGATGTCATTAATGATGTTGTTAAATTTTTACATAAATTTTATACTGCTACTGTTGTATTTTCTGGCGCATATTACCCAACTGTTACTATGGCTTTAGTACATATAGCTGAAATTTCTTTACTACTATATGAATTTAAGAAGAAAGAAAAATATATGGATGTTGTTGAGAAAATGCAAGCGAAATTCAAAAAATATTTCTTTCCAATTCCTCCAATTTACTTAATTGGTGCAGTTTTAAGTCCTATTAAAATGTCTGATTGTCACCAAATAATGAATGCTTTATATACTTATATGGAGATTGGAGAATCTGAAACCCCAAATTTATATGATTTTATGAACAAACTAAATGAATATTTACAACAACTATATAATTTTTATGCAAATGAATATGATAATACTGCTCGTGCCTGTGACAATGTTAATCACGCTATGCAATGTAGCAGTTCTTCTAATGTGGATGATGAAGGCCTTGATAGTTTTTAATATTTTTTCTACATTTTCTAACACTCAAACCAGTAGCAGGAATATTAATGAGCTCCAATTTTACTTGCAGAAGCAAAAGGAGCCTCGCACAAAGGACTTTTCACCGTTGGGATGGTGGCATGAAAATTCAAAGCAATTTTCTGTTCTTTTCTCTATGGCTCGTGACGTGCTGAATGTGCCAATTTCTATCGTTGCATCGGAGAGTGCATTTAGCCAAGCAAGACAACAACTTGGAGACACCCGCCACTCATTGGGAAGCAATGCTTTGGAAGTATTAGTATGTTTCAGAGATTGGATTAGATCGGAACGAAGAAATCAAGGAAAGGAAGATGTTGATAGCCCAGAAGAGGAAGAACTTGGAGATATATTAACCCATGAAAATCCATCGGAATTTAACTCCCCAGAAGAAGGTCAATCGGTTCATATTGATTATGATGAACTTGCTAACGCGATGCAAAACATTTGAAATTACTACTTCACTAGTTTACTTGTTAGAAAAAATGTAAACATTTCATTTTCTACTTATTAATTTGAAATTGAGAAATAAAGTAGCACTTGCAATAAGTGCAATTTTTTTCCATCTTACTTGTATTCATTCAATGATTACAAAGTATTAATATAATTATAACTTAATAGTTATACTTAATTTCAAAAAAAATTGAAAATATACTAAACCCGGCCCGGCCCGGCCCCTTTCAACGCGTAACCCGTATGGTTCAATTTTAACCCGAACCAACCCGGTCCCTTAAAACCGATACTGTTCAACCCGGCCCGGACCGGACCGGAACCCGAACGAATCGAAAAAGTCTGACCCTGCCCGGACCGGACCGGAACCGAACGGATCGAAAAAATCCGACCCGGCCCGGACCGGTTGAACCGTTAAACTAATGTAACGCATACTGGGTAAAAAAATTAAAAATAAAAAACTTAACTAACTTTTTTGAAGAAGGGGTTAATGAAGGTAAAAAATTCTTTGGGATTTTTCTTTAAAAATAAAGTATGTGCCGACAGCAATAAGAGGAGAAAAAAAAATTGCGTTGTTAGTAGTTTGACTATGTGTGGGAAACTGATGCTGATACTCCATCCATACATGATACATTCGGTCTAATTTATGGGGCATGCTTTTTTCGAGTCCGTTTAAAAAAAAACCACAACTCTGGTTTAAATAACTAACTTTACACTTCATATTATTGGGGGAAAAAAATTATAACCATACAAATATTATGATATATTCAAGATCATAAAATTTATAATTATACATACAAATACTATAACTTATTTTAGCCTATAAATTTCAAAAACCCAATTTTTTTTCCTTAAACTCTACGATGATTCAAACTATATCATAAATTAAAACCCTAAAATTGAGTTCATTTTTTAAAGAGGCAACTAAAGAAATAAGATATTGGCTTTTTCCCTTCTTACACGCAACGTTATTAATTAAAGAAAGTGTTGTTAAGCATACTAGCTTACTAAGATTTTCTTCTAGAATTGGGAAAACAAACAAAATAACGACAAATTAATAAATCATAAGTTCCATTAGATTTTCCCAATATTAAAAGAGAATAAATAAAAGAAGACTAATTATCAGCATTAAACAAGTCAGATTACTTTCTTTATAAAACAGTATTTGATACTGACAGTTCTACACTAGGCTAGCCACAGTTATTTAATTAAGAATGCAACCAAAATTAATTTGAAGCACATCATATGTGCTACGTTGAAAATAAACAGTTCCTTACGTCTAATACACGTGAAATGTATGTATTAAAGTAGTAGAAAGTTTGATGTTTTTTTGTATTACTCAACTTCTAAAATCCAATTAACAACTTTGGTTGAAACCCATAATAAAACAAGTGGGACCAAACAAATTATCTGCTAATTTTTTTATATCTTTAACACGGATAGTAATTCTCAGGGATACAACTTAGAGATTAGTCAGTACTTATTATGTACTGAAATTTTAACTAAAAACCTTTATTTTAAAAAAATTCAAGACATTTTTTAAGATTCAAAATATATTGACTAATTTTTAAATAACAGCCATTTAGAATGGCAATGATATCATTTCTACCGTTGACATTTCAAAATTTCAATGAGAACGAAGTGTAAAAGGAAACTTTCCAATGTGGATTACTCTGTTTTAAAAAGGTAGAATTAGGATTCGTTCGGGCTTGTTTCGGGGCAGAGCACTCGTAAAATGCCTATGAGTTTATATGAAGAGCTTAGTTCCATGAGACTTACACGTCGTCCATTGGGGCTTACATCTCTGACACGCCCAATGCCCGTGTATTGGGTTCCCCTAATAGAACTTTATGCATTTGTATGTAACTAACCTCGTAAATTCATAAATTTTTTTAGTAAATCATTGACTATCCAAAATTACTTTTTCCTAATTATAAATCATTAAGTTGAGAGTATTTTATGTCGATTATTAAAATAAAATTATTACACGTTATTCACTAAGACTGTTATGATAGCTAAATTTAAATAAATATTTTATTTGAAAAGTATTTATTTTTTGACTTTTGTTATTTATTTACTATGTAATAGTCCATTTTTTTAATAATTATAGTTCTAAGTACTATTTTTTCACGTTTACGAGATACAATACTTATTAATCTAATAGCTCAGTATTAACTAGTAATATTTACAAATAATTAGTTATCATGGTATTGTATGATGAATCATATGTCACTTTATTTACTTGTTGAAACTTAAAAATGAACAATACTCAAGAATCATATTTAAATTATGAACTATATTTTTATATAAATTCTCTTTCAAATATAGAAAGCATATTAAATTAAAAGGAATATTTTAAGAAAAATATCAAATTATAATATTGAAATTCTTTCAAGATTCATTACTCCTTAAGAGATACATATAAGATTTCGTATCGAATACATTACTTTTTTGATATTTGAGTTGTAACCACGTTGCAGGTAATTTGCATATTACGAGCAAAGATCATCAGCTTTTAGTCATCTATCTCGCTACCTACTCCTTTTGCAAAAAGGTTTTGGGGATAAGATCAGACTCGAGAAATAATCTTATTATTCATAGTTGAATTATAATTTATAAATATTTTAAATAGATTATTTTTTATAATTTTGTGATTATATTTTTATGATTATTTTTATTTTATATTATCTTAAAATTCTTGAAGTTAGTAATATTTAAAGATCTGTGAGACTTACGCCATATATCTCGGAGCTTACGCCTCGCCTCCTTAAAGGCTAAACATCTCGCCTCAAGCCCCCACCTTTTAAAACATTGATGGATTGAAAGAAAGTTAGGGTCGTACATAGATCCCACCTGTCTAGAGTGTAGGAAATATAGCAATATTTTTTAATATTTTTGATTTTTCGATCAGGGGGAACAATATTCACTGGCACAAGGCCTTATAACAACCTCCACTATGATAGAAATTAATAATGAGTTTGCGAAGGCTTCAAGTAGTACTGGGTAGGCTAATCACCGGGGTGCTTTAGAATAGGTTAATCACTAAAAACAAGAACGAGTAAATCGTTTCAAGAGTATGCTTTACTCTAATAGGGGCCTTAGAGAGGATTAGAGCTTTGCTAAAATGGTCTCTTTTCCTAGTGACCTCATAATTAATACTAAATTAATACATAAAAGTTGGTGTCTTTTAAATTTTAAGACTAAAATTTTCATTTTCTTCTAAGGTAACACTCTCTGAGTTTGCATTGATTAATCAAAAGTTTATTTCAAACAAAGAATATTCAAATCTCCTACAAAATTTCGTATAAAAATATTACTCGATCTATTTTCCCAACCGTTATTCCCAGCCATGTAGAAATGAAGATATATTAAAAGCTTATTGTGCAAAAGCATCAATGAAACATTAAGATTATAATTTGTTGAATCTTTCACAAGGATTGTGATAGATTCATAAGTACTTCTTTATTCTTAATTAGAGATTTCGGGTTCAAACTCTGAGTATAAACTCATTCTGTTAGAAATACTTTATCCAAATAGAGAACTTTTCAGTACGAATTCGAATTTAGTTGAACCCAATGCAATAAAACCAAAAAAAAAAATTAACAAGCATATCTACATTTGAACCTACTACCAAATCATTTCTTTCAGCCATCGGGCCATTATTTCCCATTTGTTGGCTTAAATTAAGTGGCCATTGACATCACAAGAACAGCTAATAGACATTGAAATCTATGACACTGACAGTTGATTACAACCTTTTTATATGAAGTTTACCTTCGATGCACAGACAGTCAATAATAACGATTCATAACTCAAAGAATAAAGTAAATGTCATGCTATAACAAAATATATATTTTTGCATTTTATAACCAAAAACTTGGCGTAAGGGAAGACAAGCAATAGAACTAGCTATTTAACTGCATTTGATATATAATTTTGTGGTTTCATTACTAAGAAAAGAGAAGTGAAAAGAAGAAAAGCACTGCTTAATAATCACAATATCCTTTTTTTATTTTTTATTTCTTTTCCCTAGCTTCGAAATATTCATATTGCTTTAATATTTATGAAAAGGATCGTTCAGTGTACTAAACTCAGAGTCCATAAAAAAAAAACTAAACTCTTGCTTTGAAGAAACAATTCAACTTCAAATGAGTTTAAAGGAGGCCACTACAACTAATAAACTTTGAAAATAAAGCTAATAATTAAGAAAATCCTTTCATAACCAAATGTATTATAGTTTGTATTTTTACCCACCTTTTAACACTCAACACAAGGAAGGGACGGCAAATGAAATACAATAGAGAACAAAAGTTACTAGATGGAAGTCAACTGCACCTTCAATATCTACTGGATTTTTTTTTAAAAACAGTTAAATCTATTTCTCCTGGGACTTTATATCTGTCTATAATAGTGAGCCTCAAACTTTACTCTATTATATTAGAATTTTATTCGACTAACTCACATGTTAATGCGGGACTAATTTGCAGAGTCAGACTAAAAATGATAATTCCTAGGGCAACAGTATTTCACGAGCAAATCAAGCATATAGAAATGAATTGTCACTTCATTCGAACCAGGCTCAATGAGGGGTTGATCCATTTATTTCATGTCTCTACTTCATACCAGCTTGGAGATGTGTTTACAAAGTCGATACCTAGTGTTCTTCATCATTTTTTCCTAAGCAAATCAAAGGTGGTTTCTCCATCCAACTTGAAGTGAGTGTTGGGCTATCTGAATATTCAGCTTCAGGCCCAAAGCAAAAAAATACGAGGAAACTAATACAAATGTCCCAAAAAAATTTTAACTTACTAACTTCTAGCTATTAATTATAGACTTACCAACTAGCCAACAAAAATTGAAAAATTAAATAATAGAGTTCTTTCTATCAAAGAATCACATGCAAAAATTACCTTCATATTTTTAAGCGTGATTAGCAACATTAGATACAAGATTTGAAAGGAAATTTCATAGACGGGGTAGCAAATAAGGTGATGAAATACAAAAATCTATACAATATTCTAAAAATCTAAACAAAAAGAGAATTTTTTCAATGGGTATATATGAACTTCATTCAAAATATATAGATAAGTCAATATACAAAATTTGAGTAAGATTGGAGGTGATTTGGACTGGTTTTGTATCAAAATTCGTAATTAAATCGAGTTCGAAGTCCTCTACGACACATATATCAAACATGTATCAGGCATGTATCTCACACACAAGAATACATAGATATACATGTGATACACAATTGATACATGTATGGTACACATATGATACACTTTGTGATACACATATATTTTTTTTCATGTTCAGCTTTTACTTTGAATTTTCAATTCAAACCACCTCAAAACTTTATCAAATCATCCCAAAACTGATATTCAAGCTCCTTAAATTGTGCCTAATCTATTCTAATAACACACACTCAAAACAAAGCAAAAAAATGATTTTTTTTATATAAATAGCTAATTGGCTAATTTGGCTAATATTAGTAATATTTTATCGATTGGCCAATTTTTATAATGAGCTACTTATAAATGGATATAGCTAATAATTTCCCAAAAATATGAGTGGCCCAAATTATATATTTCATAGCCGTTTGTAATAGTTAGCTAGTTTTGTAATAGCTTAGATTATTCCTTTTTGTACATCTTTGTAAAGACTTGTTACCGGGTTAGAATAAATAGAAGGCGTGATGATGTCCAAATTTACTACTAAAAAGTAAATGGACACAATCGTATGCAATATAATATATTTGATTTTGAGTCAGGGTCGAAATCCACATAGAACAATATGTAGGTGATTAGGTGTATAAGAGATTGTCACTTATTATGCTAAGCCAAACACTTAAAAGGATTTTGAGAAAATATTTATGTCTAAACGTGTAAATATAAACCAACCTAGAAAGAAATAAAATGATCAATATCTATAAGCATGGATCCAATGCAATTACAATCAAATAATGACTCAATGTATCTCACGATTCTACAAATATGAGCGAGTTTATGTTAATATCTAGAGTAATAATTCTATATTAGCTTCTCCTAAAGACTAACAAGACTTCCTAATTGAATTATACCTAAAACAATTAAGAGATTAAGCATACCCAAATATGGTTATGAGTATTTTAATCTTATCCATAGTTAGAATCTATTAAGTGGGGGTTAACACTTCAAGTTCTTATTAATTAATCTTTTTCAACCTAAAATTATCTTTTCCAAAATTAATTCGAAGTGAATGGACGAGTGATATGTTTGCAAAATCCCTTTGGTAATATTAAAGAACAAGAATAACTAAAGAAATAATAGCTCAATTTATAAAAAGTAAAATTCGTTCAATACATAAGCACAAAATAATATTTAATCCATACTTTAAATATGAATATTCCCATAAACAAGATTTAAGTACCGAAAAAATACCACTCCCATAAATATCAAGACAAAGCAAGGAAATGAACATAAATGGGTAAGAAATTCTCAACCAAAAATTTCAAATCTTCAACATCCAAGTATGTGTGCAAGAACCCTAACTCCAAAATTTTTGTTCTCTAGTCAAAAGACTAAAAAGTAAGTCAAAGATCGGCCAAATATATTTTACAAATGAGTAGAGTCGTGTATTAAATGATATGGTGGTTAAAACTCGAAATGTCAAAACGACCCGATTTCTGCCAAGTTCAGTTAAACACATTCCAGCAAACAGGCCTGCGATCGCGAAGAGTAATGAAGTTGCAAAGCACCGCAATCGCAAACCAAAACCCGCATTCTCGTAGGGCACTTGACAACCGCTAGTCAGCTTTCTTCATCGCATTCGCAGAGTTTTCCCTACGTTTGCAATGTATGTTTTCCCAGCCTTCCGCGATCGCATAAAATCTTCGCGACCGCGAAGAGCATTTTCTTGTCATATCTTCTCTAAATCACTTGATACCTGGAATATGCCAATAATCTCAACAAATGTCATAGTATCTCAACAAAATCATACAAAATTCTAAGAATCAAAGAAGAGATAATTTGGTGAAATACCAACTTATCAAACCCCCAAACTTCAACTATTGCTTGTCCTCAAGCAATTCAACAACTAAAAACATCCTTCAATAAAATCATCAATTAAGCTCAACAACATATCAACCATCATTTCAAGTTAAAAATGCTCAAATTAAATATAATCTTGTGACTTCGGTTGGTACCAACAATTAATCCAAAGCATATGAATCGCTAGCAACTTCTCATAAATTCCATTTCAATTCAAGTGCTCAAACACTACATTAATCAAATTAGCCACCAAGTCATGACATTAAAGTTTCAAAATTTGCCTCATTATCACATTCTCTTTTGTTCATTCCTCCCATTTAGAGATTGGATAAAGTTCACAACTCAAAATTTCATGTGCCCTCACACTTAAGAGAGAATCCTAACTTATAAATCGAAATTTTAACACAAATGAGATATCAAATGGAAAGAATTAACTCTCGCTCACAAAGATATTCAAATGCATAAAAGTAATGCCATAGGCTTGCCCTTCATGTATTTCTCCACTAATATAGACACACTTGGTTCATAATCAAGAACTTAAAGAATTACAGTGTAGGATTTTTGGTTAAGACAGGGCACAATTTGGATAAGAGTGACTGAAAACCTCAATAAACACTACAATTTACAACAATTAAAGCACACTTCCTTCAAAAACTTTTTCGATCATTTCTTCACTTTTCATTCCATACCTGATCTTCCCTTTATTCAAAACTCCTTATTTTTCCTTCCTTTTTCTTCTTTCTTATTCATCTTTTTTCAAAGGTCAAGGAAGGTTCCACTTTTTTCTTTCTTTTTTATTACCTTTCAAGTAATTTTCACATCACAACTTTTCCAACATTCACCCCTCAAACTTAGACTTTTATCCTATGTTTACACTTTCAAAGTACTAAGGGAAGTAGGATGCCAAAAGATAGATCTATAAAGAATGAAGGGTTAAAGCTTGTAACACCGTTGCCAAAACAAAAGTGTAAAGACTCAAAGGGGTTGACTAGGGAAAATACGCAAGGGTAGTAAATTTAAGGCACAATAACGGTCCAAGGAAGGCTTTACGTCATTTTTCAAATTAAGTTAGTCTAGGATTTCGTCTTAAAGCATATTCTGGCAAGTTCTAGACTACAAATAACGCAAAAAAACTCACAACAAATATCACAACCCATGGCACATGCAAACTCTAGTGACATATAAATTCAAAATCTAATTAAAACCAAAGAAATCACATATAGCCTAAAAGACTATTTTAATGAATCAAAAAGCAAAATTAGAACATAAAAGCCACAACAAGGATTATCACTTCTATCATTTTTCATTTTAAAGATCAGAACTTCATATGTCAAAGTTTAAATCATGTTGGTACTAAACAAACCACACGTTGGTTTATGGACAAAAAGATCACACGAAATAACCAATTTATTCACTACTAGCTACTAAACTAACTAAAAAAATTATGTAAAAAAAAATACTATACAAGACTAATCCCTTAAGAAAGTTGCCACGCCATCCATCATAGAAATAGTCGCCCAGTACGATACAAATTATTTCCTTGGAAAAGAACTCCCAAAAAGAAAAATCAAGGAGTTTAATTTATACTACTACAAGTAAATAAAGTAACAAAACAAGAAAATAAAAATTAATGCTAACATGCTAGAAATAAACTACAAAATATCACTAATAAATTACAAACATTAACCAATCTACACAAGTTTACAAAAAATAGTCATGCTCCACGTACATCATCACATATAAATGAGCCACCCCCAACCTAAAGTGTTGTAATGTCCTCAATGCAACTAAACAAAACAAGATAAAATTACTAGGAACTGTGAGCTCCAAATCATCCTCGTCGCCGTCATCTGATCCACAAAATTTCCTCAGTGTACTGAACTTGTTCTTCCTCTTTTCATATTTTCTCTGCTTCAGCTGCCTCCGCTTCAATCTTGCCCAACTTGGCTTTAATGGCTTGCTGCAATTTAGCAAGATATATCAAAAATGGAACCTTTCCTTGGCCAGTTGGATCTGCAGATGCGCTCTCTCCCGATGGTTCGAAGAGAGACCAACTACAACCTGGCGGACCTGTGTCTCCATGCCATAGACCTGGCGAGAGATGTACTTGAGTGTGAGAGGTTGCTGATCAAGTGGTAGAATAGTAGTACAAGTGCCTGTGGTATCTACGGGAGAATCAAGCATCTCAATAATGGTGTCAGGAAAGTAGCCAAATGAGGGAGATGCAACATTAATCTATCTTTTCTTTTGTGCACTCCCAGCTCCCTTTCTCGGCAATGGATGAATGAGCTTCTTCGGGTTCTTTTCCTTCTCTGTAGGACTATTCTCCACCCTCGCCTCATAGCATAAATGAGTGATCAATGAGGGAAAGAATAAACTTAGTCCTCTCCGAAACAACCTCTGTTATCTCATCAATAATAAGTTGTCCCACATTCACTAGTGTGCCCTCTATAATCGCGAAGATCACCCTTGCCTTCTCAAGTGTAACCTCTCTCATTACGAGAAGGCATGACTCGAGCACACAAAATGGAGAGCCAAGTCTTGTCCTCGACCGTGAACTCAGAAGAATCCACTGTATGTCCAAGTTTTTATCTTTATCTATGTACACTTGATTGTCAGCATTGGGAAGATTGTAATATGCATTTATTAGTTCAAGATCAAAACGAACTTGCTTGCCTCTGAAAGTACTAACTAAATCATTCTTGAAGTATGTCTCCACGGCATTTGCATAAAATTCCCTTGTCACTTCATAATTGACTTTTCTT
Source organism: Nicotiana benthamiana (assembly GCA_034376525.1). Taxonomy (NCBI): domain Eukaryota; kingdom Viridiplantae; phylum Streptophyta; class Magnoliopsida; order Solanales; family Solanaceae; genus Nicotiana; species Nicotiana benthamiana. The sequence goes on from CM067332.1 coordinate 67,406,082, forward strand.
GGTTCTTCCACAAAGCGAATCCATTCACTCAATACCAATCTTCCATTGAACTCGGGCCATCGACCTTCAAGGTCGGACAAAAGAATGACTTTTCCTTAATCATGCTTCTACACAATTGTTTGTCATAGTGGTGGAAACATCTTAGTGATGAGAGAGAATATGTCCGATCAAAGTACTCCACTTCAACAACTTGTTCGACATACTCTTGAACATTTTCATTTGATGCCGAAGCAATTTTCAAGCTCAAAGTACCTACAAATGAGTAAACATATTAAACGCATGTGTGGACACTTAAAACATTGTATTAAGAGGTTTTGGACCAAAGAAAGTGACCAAAAGACCTTGGGATTAGAATTGGCAAAGCTACTGTTTTTTTTTGCTTGAGCTTTAATGAATCGCGATCGCGAAAATGAGCACGTGATCGCTTGAACAAATTTGTTTCCGGCAGACTTAACCCTACGTGATCGCAGAAGGATAACCGCAATCGCGATGAACGATCTTGGTTCTCAGCAGAATTAGACATACGGATCGCGGAATGGGGCATCACGATCGCGAGGGCCTTCTTCCTCACCCAGTAAAAGTTCGTTCAGACATTTCAACAAACACATGATGGACATTAGATTTTCATAGCAATTTCACATAATTAAATCACGGATCTAGCCCCAAAATTTTCAATAGTTAACGCTCAATCACTCAACCAACCTCACCCAGCAAAAAAACATGTAAAGCACACAAGATTTCTACTTTAAAAATTTAACTCAAGCCTTAACATCTTGGAAACATGGCTGCCATTCAACTATTTCACAACAAGAATTGAAAAAAGTCATAGCTAAGGGAGAAATCCACATACCTTAAGGATGACAAGTGAATAATGCAATGGGATTGAAGCAGGAGGAGGGCTGAAGATGGTTTCATGTGGTTAGGGAGTAGAGAGTGTCGTTACTGTGTTTTGGGAAGAAGTGGGCTTCTTTTTTATTTCCAGCTTTTTAAAATTCAGAAACTTACCTGCTAATCTTGATGGCTTATCAAAACCAACGTTCACAAGAACAAAAACTTCCCAAAGCCTTGCAACCGCGTAGGTCTAATTCTGCTGAGAACCAAGATAGTTCATCGCGATCGTTGTTATCCTTCTACGATCGCGTATAGTTGAGTCTACCGGAAACGAACTTGTGCTTGCGATCACGTTGCGATCGCGAATCATTAAAGCCTAGGCAGAAAAATAGTAGCTTTGTCAATTCTGATCTTAAGGTTTTTTTGGTCACTTTATTTGGTCAAAATATCTCCTAATACAATGTTTTACATGTCCATATAGGTGTTTAACATGTTTACTCCTTTTGGTGGTACTTTGAGCTTGAAAATGACTTCGACATCAAATGAAAATGTTCAAAAAAATGCCAAACCGGTTGGCCAAGAGGAGCACTTTGATTAGGACATATTCTCATCACTAAGATGTTCCTACCACTATGATAAACAACTCTGTAGAAGCATGATCAAGGAAAAAGGCATTCTTTTGGCCAAGTTTTAAACATAATGGCCCAAGTTCCATGGAAGATTGGTATCGAGTGGATGGATTTGCTTTGCTGAAGAACCAAGAAAAGCCAATCATGAAGTAACAAGAGAATTTTATGCAAATGTCTTAGAGATCGACTTCAAGAATGACTTGGTTGTTACAATCAGGGGAAAGCAAATCCGCTTTGATCCAGAACTGATAAATGCATACTACAATCTTCCCAATGCTGACAACCAGGTGTATAGGGATAAAGCTAAAGACTTGGACACGCAATAGTTTGTGGACCATTAGCATGGTGGAACGATGTCGAATTCGATAAGAAATCACTCAAGGTTCGAGTCTTCTGAGTTCATTGTCGAGGCCAAGACTTGGCTCTCCATTGTCTGTGCTCGAGTCATGCCTTCACGTAATGAAGCAGAGGTTACACTTGAGAAGGCAAGGGTGATTTGCGCGATCGTAGAGGGCACACCAGTGAATGTGGGGCAACTTATTTGTTGATAAGATAGCAGAGGTTGTTGCAGAGAGGACTAAGATTTTATTCTTTCTCTCCTTGATCACTCGTTTATGCTATGAGGCGGGGGTGGGGAATAGGCCTACAGAAAAAGAAAAGAACCCCGAGAAGTTCATTCATCTATTGCTGAGAAAGGGAGCTGGGAATGTACAAAAGAAAAGAAAGATTAATGTCACATCTCCCTCATTTGGCCAGTTTGTTGACACCATTACTAAGATGCTCGATTCTCTCGCAAATGCCATAGGGACTTGTACTGCTATTGTACCACTTGACGGGATTGACGTGATATCAAAAGGGGTTCGACTCAATACTCTTGTGGGTATCCTTTGGCCACCAATCTAGTCTTCAACCCCTCAACAACTACATCAGCTGATTGTTGACTTTATTGACCCATTTGTAGCCCACCATTGATTTCCCTAGATGACGTGCTTCGTTTCATATCAATTCCTTGCTGCAATCGCTTCGATCTACCCCCTTTGTGAAAACCCGCAATACGCCCTGAGCAATTCCTACCGACAGACTTCTTTGTACTCAGAGTGAATTGTCTAAGTGCGAATTGGATGCTTCTTACCCCAAATGTCAATAAATAGAAGAGCGATGAGAGATTTTTTGGCAAAGCAAGACTAATTCGATAGATCACTATTGTAGAAGGAGGTAGAATCGGGGGAAGAATTATGGCTATAAAGGTCCTCGCCCTCTTAGGCACATGGTTTTGAAGATTAAATATCAAGGCGGTACTAAAGATTAGGCAGAAGAAGAACTAGAACTAGAATTCTTCGCCCCTCCTCTTGAGTTACTTACAAAATTTCAAATCTCTCTCGACGCTGAGAATTACTTATGTGTCCAGGTAGATTAAAGGTTCGGCTTCCTTCTCCCCCACCTTTTAGCCTTCTGCACCCCCGGAAAAAAATAAGAAAGCTGAAATCAAAAAGAAAGAAGAGAAACTGGGCCATCTTTCCCGAGAGTGCTTTCAAAAAAACGAAGTGGACGTGTGATGCTCGACTTTATAGAGCGTTTAGCGGTTGTGGTATCTAATGAAAAAGAAATTTGAACCCTTATGAATGAATGAATCTCAAAAATTAGACTCCTAAACTAGTCCCCCCCCCCCCCCAACCCCCATTTCTTGCAAGACAGAGGTACACATCACAGGAAAAAAATCCAAAAATAGAAAGAGAAAATGCTATTGCACCACTTAAGAAGGGAACTCTCACACTCAGGTATATTTCTCTCCAGATCTATAGCATGGAGACACAAGTCCGCCAGCTTGTAGTTGGTCTCCCTTCTGGACCGTCTGGAGAGAGCACATATGCACGTCCAACTGACCAAGGAAATGTTCCATCTTTGACAGATCTTTCTAAGGAGCAGAAGCCATTAAGGCCAAATTGGGCAAGATCGAGCAGAGGCAGTTGAAGTAGAGAGAAAATGAAAGGAAGAGCATGTTCTTGACAAAGACGATGAGTACATTGAGGAAATTTTGTGGATCAAATGATGGCGACGAGAATGACTTGGAGCTCTTAGTTCCCAGTACCTCCAACTGTGAGTGATGCAGTTTCAAGGAGCACCTATTTCATTTTATCAATTTTTGTTTAGTTGCATTGAAGACAATGCACACTTTAAGTTGGGGTGGCTCATTTATATGTGATGATGTATGTGGAGCATGACTACGCTTTGTAAACTTGTGTAGATTGGTTAGCGTTTGTAGTTTATTAGTGATATTTTGTAGTTTATTTCTAGCATGTTAGCATTAGTTTTTATTTTCTAATTTTGTTACTTTATTTACTTGTAATAATATTAATTAAACACTTTGATTTTATTTTTTGCCGCAGTTCTTTTCCCAAAAAAATAATTTGTGTCGAACCGGGTGACTTTTTCCTATGATGGATGACGTGACAACTTTTTTAAGCGATTAGTCTTGTCTAGTTTTTTTCTCTTTTAGGTAAAAAAATTTTAGTTAGTGTCGTAGCTAGTGGTGAATAAATTGATTATAGGGTATTTTTTTGTCCATAAACTAACGTGTGGCTTGTTTAATACCAACATGATTTAAACTTTGGCATATGGAAGTCTTGATCTTTAAAATGAAAAATGATTGAAGTGATAATCCTTGTTGTGACTTTTAGATTTTATTTTTGGCTCTTTAATTCATTAAATAGTCTTTTAGGCGATATGTGATTTTCTTTGGGTTCATTAATTTTAATTAAATTTTGGATTTATAAGTCACTCGAGTTTGCATGTGCCACGTGTGTTGAGATTTGTCACGAGTTCTTTTGCATTATTTGTAGTCTAGAACTTGTCCGGAGTGTGCTTCAAGGCAAAATCCTAGACTAACTTAGTATGTAAAATGATGTTAGGCATTCCTTGGACCTTTATTATGCCTTAAATTTCCTACCCTTGCATATTTTCCCTAGTCAACCCCTTTTGAGCTTTTAAACTTTTCCTTTGGCAATCATGTTACAAGCGTTACCCTTTCGCTTTTAATTGATCTATCTTTCGACATCCTACCTCCCTAAGTACTTTAAAAGTGTAAAACATAGGCTAAAAGCCTAAGTTTGAGTGTGAAGGTTGGGAAAGTTGTGATGTGGAAGTTGCTTAAAAGATGAAAGGTAATTTTTTTTTAAAAATAGTGGAACCTTCCTTGATTTATGCAAAAAAAAAAATTGTTTTGATGACGTCCAAATCCACTACTAAACCCTAAGCCTTGTCCCCAAAAAAAAACCCGCTCTCTCCAAAAATGCTCTCTCCTCTCTCCTCTCTCCTCTCTCTCTCTCTAGGGCAACATGGTGTAGTAGAAGCTGCCATGGATGCGCAACCCTCTCCCCAACTTCAAGTTGTGGTAGAGACGAACCCTAGCCTTAAAACCAGTACATACCTATCATTAATCGCATCAAAATCCCAAGCAGTAACCAAAACCATCCTTAAACCTGTCGAACATGTTCATGGTGAGCGTACGATGCAGTTTTCTTTTGAGGAACTGGAAGAATATGTAGTTGAAGAAGGACTTCACCAAGTTGTGGTGATGAAGGTATCATATGGTGCACCAGAATTACAAGAACTTCGAATATTATTTCCAACATATATTGGGATTAAGGGCCACTGCTTGATTGGCTTGCTTGTGTTTCGACAACTGTTGATTCGCCGTGATTGTTAAGAGGATTTGTTGCAGTCCTATCAAAGCAGGTTGGTTATTTACACTATAAGGGACAGCTACTTCGATATCGTACATTCCCGTGGACTCAAGATTACAACCCTAAGGTGGAGATGTCAAAAACTGTGGCATGGGTGCCCTTTCCAGATTTGCCGACGAACCTGTTTGCCAAGAAACCTTTACTGTCAATCGCAGCAGCTGTGAGCAAACATATTGCTATAGACTAAGCCACACCAGCTAGGACAAGACCTAGCACAGCTAGGGTAAAGGTAATTCTTGATCTCCTTGATAAGCATCCCAAGAATATGAGGCTACAATTTATTGACGAGCAATCTGGTAAGGTTATTGAGCATATACAGGAGTTTGTGTTTGATAATCTTCCAGTATATTGTAATGCGTGCAAACGACAAGGACATGCTAGTGAAGATTATCGTTCATTGATTAAAAAGATTAGAGGGAATGATGATATGCAACAGGAGGTTAAGATGATCGCATTGACGAGGTTGCAATTAAAATGAGATGCTAGGGACTTTTTGAATGCAAAAAGGGATGGCCAACATATGGTAGAAGTTTCAGTACAAGATAAAAGCATTGGGCAGCAGTAGTTATTGCAGTTGCAAGCTGGTGAAAATCAGCAAGATGCTATTGTGCACACAGCTGGTAAAAGGATTTGGTTGTAGCCAATTCTGGGGAAAAACGAGATAGTGATGTGCAGTTTTCACGAGGTTAGCAAATAGCTACTGTGATCGAAGAGGTTAAAGGGGATATGGTTATGGCTAATGCTGGGCAAAAACGAACTGCTGATGTTGTATCTTCAGGTGATCGTATAAATTTGCAAGAGGTTGCTTTGAGTCGAGTAATGACTGGTAATAAGCAACAAGGGATAGCAGTGGTAGAACAAGGAGAAAAAACTGAAAAGGAACTAATTAGTAATGTTCCTGATGCTACTGTTGCTGCAGTTTCAACTGAGCCTGGGCAAAATTTTGAGGACGGGTCTGGTGTTGAGCAGCTCAGCAAAGCGATGCTATTGCAGAAGAAAAACGATGTTGGAGAAGATAGAAGATTGAAGGACATAACAGCTACTACTATTTTATCAACGATGTACACAGCATTTGGTACAACTTCACAAATCGAGGAAACTATTGCTTGTGCCACTGATGGAAAGGAAAAACGACCGGGGCAGCTTGATGCTTCAAGGAAACATAGTACACAACCAACTGTTTTGCAAGCTGGAGCTACTGATGCTTTGAAGGAAGGTGTAAAGGGTGATAACATTGCTGAGAAAAAGGCTGAAGACTGGACAATGGTGTCCGATCTCCAAACAAAGTAAAGTGCAGCAGATTGAGCAGAAGCAAACGGTGGTAAATCGATCACCTAATAAAAGAGGATCTCCAAGTGTGAAAGAGCAGGTTACAACACCAAAGAACATTGAGTTTTCTAACTCTTTTGATGCCTTGGGCAACGAACATGAACGGGTGATGAATAAGGAGAGGAAGAGTGCATAGCAGGTCCTGATGCACGAATCTGTTTTGAATGAGTGCAACGAATGTGCAGCAGTGTGATCGTGATGCAGCTTCAAAACCTGGGCGACCAAAGCTGGAGGATGCTGTGGGGAATTTTCAGCACAAGGAGATAAGTGCAAGTTCAAAAAATAGGCAAGAGGGGTTTCCAGGCAGTAAGGTTGTATCCGGTTCCGGTTCTGGGTCTATTTGGGTCTGCTGTTCCGGTTCTGGCGGTTCCGGAGCCGGAACCGCTACTATACGGTTCCGGATACCATCCGGTTCCGGTTCCGGCGGTTTCCCTTGTCTTCCACCAATCCAAAAGGTCGAAAGAGCCGTCTGGATTCTCATTCTCTAGTCCCTGCGACAAATAAACTTGAAGCTCATTTAGATGGGAAATTTCATCTAAATTTTCCCCTTGAGTACCCCTCAACTCCGTCCACGATTTAAAAACTGTTACGCCAGCAGCTCTTTTAGACGCCTGTGATGTAGACGAAGTAGGGGTTGGAATATTAGGCCTAGCATGCTCTAACGCCTGTTTATAAGCATTATAAACAGTTAGAGCATTCACTTTAATTGATGCTTTCGCATCAGATAGTGTAGCCATTTCTACTTCTGAAAGATCTAAAGCTTGATAAATAGAAGAATACCAAAAGTGAGGACCTCCTAATTTCATAGTAGGATTTAACATAGCAGACACACCAAATATAGGAGGGATTGGAAAAAAATATTTTTGAAACTTCTTTTTCATTTCAGTTTTTGCAATTTCATAAATTTCCCCTCCCTCGTTAAAATCAACAAACAAATTAGCAAGTGCGGCAATATAAACTAAACAGTTAGAAATAGTTGGATAATATTGGCCAGATAAAGCATTTGTAGCCACATGAAAATGTTCTAAAAAATCTAAAAGAATTTTAACGTTAGTCCAATCTTGTGTAGTTAGCATGTCATTATCTTCCTCCCCACAATCCCGAGAATTATACGTAGCGTTAGTTGGGTTTCTATATTCGTACGCTACTACTAAACTTTCGTACATGTAGTTCTACCTAGTCGGGCAAGGTTTAGGAACCTTTCTTTCTCTAAGGCCATATTCGTCACACTTTTTAAAATATTCTCTAAGTCTACTTCTACGGTTTGAATAAAATAGCCAATTAAGAGCCATTTTAACCTTTTCAATTTCTATGTTTAATATTCTCATACTATCACCAACAATTAAATGATAAATATGACAAATACATCTAATATGGTAAATATTCGTAAAAGCAGGATTAAGTGTTCTAGTTAGCATACCTATTGCACTAGTGTTGCTAGAAGCATTATCCATGGAAATTAACATTAATTTATCACTAAAACAAAAATATCTGCATACATCTGAAACAGTGTTAGCAATAAACCTACCCGTGTACCGTGAATTAATTATCCTATATGCAATAATGCGTTTTTGCATTGTCCAGTCTTCGTCTATCCAATGACTGATTACGGTTAGATAATCACAATCATTATTACTTCTACCAATATCAGTTGTAATAGACATACGATTAGTAATATGGGTAAATAAATAGCGCAAGTATTGTTCATATTCATGCTTGTATTTATAAATATCGGCCTTAACTGTGGCGCGAGGCCAACCTTTATACGTAAAATTAAATACTCTTCTAATATAATGAATCCGTGTAGGATTAGAAGCAAAAGAATAAGGCAAACACATAATAGTAATCATTTTAGCTAATTCTTCACGATCCTTATTTGGATCGTAACATAATATACCTCCGGTGACTGTGTTTATTCCTGGTTGAACTAGATTTGAACCAGTACTTGGGTTAACTGTAGAATCAGCACTTGTCCTCCCCTCTTGTTGCGCTTTCAATTGCAAAAATCTAGTCTTATCGCTAGGGTGTAATCTAATATGCTTAACTAAACTACTCGTGCCACTACGATCTCCAGTATACCTATGCACAAGAAATTTCCCACAAGATTTACACTTAGCCTTATTTTGTTCTCTTAGTTGAATAAAAAATTGCCAAACTAATGATGTTTCTGAACTTTTAGGAGGTTGTCTACTAAAAGTGGGAGTTTGTACGGGTGGGTGTTCCGGTTCATCACCTAAGTTATGAGCAGGACTAGTAGGTGTATCATCTAAATCTACTGGAGCTTAGGTTTCGTCATCATCACCATCCTCATTTCCCTCTAAGATAGGTGCATTAGGATAAAGAGCATTCATAATATCATCGTCTATTCTATCACCAACTGCTACATCATGTAGAAAATCAATATCGCTAAATTGAAAACACGGGTGATCACTATCAAGGATTCCGAAGGGTTCATTAGGATTTCTAGGTTGGCTACTACTTTGAACTTGCTTATCTTTTCTAGGTCGGGGAGCCGGGGGAGGGGTAGTATTTTGGCGACTACTTTCACCGGTTTTAGATTTTCCTTTACCGAACATATTTTTCAACGAAAATGTCATAATAATTATAATTAAGCAAAATAACAACACACAAAAATATTCTTAGCACGTAAGAGTTGAAACGAGTTTACCGGATTGACGAACAACTTCTTGAAACTTGAAAATCGTTGAAATTGAACACTTGAAAACTTCAATTCAACAACTTCACAATGTTTCACGAATTTGCAACAATAAATTAAGCACTTGCACTAGAAAGATTGAAAGAGAGCTTGAGAGAGATTGAGAGATATTGATGAATTGGTGAATAAAAATGAAAGAATGAGGGGGTATTTATAGTTGAGAAATGGGAAATAGTGTAATTATATAAAGTTTGGGGTTAAATTAAAGTTTGGGGGCCAAATGGCTATTTTTTAAACTTCCAAACGGCTACTTTTGAAAAGAGCCGTTTGGAAATTATTTTTAAAAAAAAATTAAAAAAAATTACCGTTATAGAACCGCCGGAACCGTTTGGAACCGCCAGAACCGGTCCGGTTCCGGTTCTGGCGGTTCCAACGGATAGAACCACCCCGCCACGGTTCCCGGGAACCGCCAGAACCGGAACCGGCAGAACCGCCAGGGCCGCGGTTCCGGTCCCGTTCCGGTTCGGAACCGCGAAAAATACAGCCTTACCAGGCAGTGCAAAAAACCAGCAAATTGTGAAGAATTCTGGTGTTCCAGCAAATGCATCAAAAGACATTGTTCTAGCTGTAGATAGCAAGGCAGTTGCAGCTACTGAAGCCACACCAACACTACATATATCCAATCCAGATTTAGCTAAAATGATAAAGGAGTCCCCGGCAGCTATGTTGATGAGTACTACTCCAAAGATCAAGACTCAATTGGTTACTTTGAATACCTCCGTTCATGAGGTTCCGTCCCAGTCAATGGAGTCGATTAGTGAGAGAGATGGCGATTCTGGGCAGCAACTTCTATCTACTGGAAATAACCAACAAGTTGAGAAAAGTATGGCTGCAATATCTCAAGCAAATTCAACAAATAAAATGACTGTTTTTAAGGAGCAATAAGCTGTGACAAGTGAATTCTTGTGTACTCGCAAAACATGGGCTGATCAATGTGAAGAGCAGGAACATGATGATTTTGAGAACTTGGGTGATTCCGATGAGAAGGCAGATCATGGTTCATATACCTCAAATGAGGGCAGTGTTGTGAAAGGCGCGCTTAAGCCCTGAAGCGAGGCTCAAAACATGTTGAGCGCTTCGCTTCGCTTTGTGGGTGCTTTAGTGTCACATCAAAACTATAAGGCATACTTTTCCTAGCCAATAAGTGTAATCCTCAAAAGGCGACATTAAACAATTGATATTTCGCTTTATCGTAAATCTTTTGCAATTTTTTTGTCCATATATTTGTTATTCATACGTATAATTATCAGTCTTGGATTACATATACATATTTTTACTTTTTCTCCAGTTGCGTCTTTTTTCATTAAAGCCCACGCTTTATTTTGTGCTTTGCGCTTAAAGCCCCAACGAACCTTAGGGCTTTTTTGCGCTTTTCGCGAACTCATCATTCCGGAAGAGGGAGGAGCATTTGGTCACCTTCAAGAGTGCGGCGGCGAGGACTCAAATTGATTACATCCTCATCAGAAGGAGCGACAGGGGTCTGTGCAAGGATTGCAAAGTTATCCCGGGAGAGTCTCTTTCAACTCTTCATAGGCTCCTAGTGATGGATGTTGATCTCTGGGTGAAGAAGAAGAGGAGGTGCGCCCGGGGTCAACCGAGGATTAGATGGGGAGCTTTGTCCAAGGAGAAAGCTCAGGAGATGGAAAGGAGGTTAGAGGAGGGCGGAGCTTGGAGAAGTTATGGGGAAGCGGACGCTATGTGGTCAGCGACAGCTAACTTGGTTAGGGGGGTAGCACGGGACGTGCTCGGGGTTTCTAAGGGATATTCAGGTAGGCATCAGGGTGATTGGTGGTGGAACGATGTAGTCAAAGGAAAAGTGGAGGCGAAGAAGGCGGCGTTCGCAAGGTTGGCAGGGAGCACAAGCGAGGAGGAGCGGAGAGTGAACAGGTTGTCCTACAGGGAGGCGAGAAGAGAAGCTAAGATGGCAGTCACGGAAGCTAAAAACGCGGCGTTTGGTCGCATGTATGAGGAACTAGGGGAGAAAGGTGGGGAAAAGAAGCTATTTCGGCTGGCTAAAGCAAGGGAAAGGAAAGCCCGTGACCTAGACCAGGTCAGGTGTATCAAGGACGAGGATGGTAGAGTTTTGATGGGGGAATCGCAAGTCAAACAGAGGTGGCAGGCGTACTTTCGGGACCTTCTTAACGAGGAGGGGGATCGGAGCATAGAGCTAGGGGAGCTGGGGCATTCAGAGCGCCATAGAGACCTTGGGTACTGCAGGCGCATTAGGGTGGAGGAGGTCTTAGGGGCGTTGCGCAGGATGAGTAGGGGTCGAGCAACCGGGCCTGACGAGATCCCGGTGGAGTTTTGGAAGTGCATGGGTAAACCTGGAGGGGAGTGGCTCTCTAGGCTATTCAACGTGATATTCAAGACTAAGAGGATGCCGGATGAGTGGCGGTGGAGTACAGTGGTGCCCTTGTACAAGAACAAGGGGGACATCCAGTGCTGCAACAACTATAGGGGTATTAAACTAATGAGCCACACGATGAAGGTTTGGGAGAGGGTGATTGAGGCGCGAATGAGGGGGGCGACGAATATATCGGGGAACCAGTTCGGTTTCATGCCGGGCCGCTCCACCACTGAGGCTATTCACCTAGTCAGGCGGCTGGCGGAACAATTCAGGGATAAGAAGAAGGACCTGCATATGGTGCTTATCGACTTGGAGAAGGCGTATGACAAGGTTCCGAAGGAGGTGCTATGGAGGTGCTTGGAGGCGAAGAGTGTGCCAGAAGCCTATATCAGAGTTATCAAGGACATGTACGATGGGGCTAAGACTAGGGTGAGGACGGTGGGTGGCGATTCAGACCATTTTCCTGTGGTAATGGGGCTCCATCAAGGATCGGCGCTGAGTCCCATGTTGTTCGCCTTAGTGATAGATGCTCTAACCCGTCATATACAGGGGGATGTGCCCTGGTGTATGCTCTTTGCTGATGATATAATATTGATAGACGAGACGAGGGCCGGTGTTAGTGAGAAGTTAGAGGTATGGAGACAGACCCTCGAGTCTAAAGGTTTCAAGATAAGCAGATCTAAGACAGAATATCTGGAGTGCAAGTTCAGTGACGAGCCGAGTGGGGTGGGCAGGGATGTGATGCTTGGTTCTCAGGCCATCGCCAAGAGGGACAGTGTCCGATATCTTGGGTCTGTGATTCAGGGGGACGGAGAGATTGACGGGGACGTCACCCATCGGATAGGAGCAGGGTGGTCGAAGTGGAGGCTTGCTTCTGGGGTCCTGTGTGACAAGAAAATCCCACACAAACTCAAAGGGAAATTCTACAGAGCCGTGGTTAGACCTGCGATGTTGTACGGGGCAGAGTGCTGGCCCGTGAAGAACTCCCATGTCCAGAGAATGAAGGTTGCTGAGATGAGGATGCTTAGGTGGATGTGTGGGCACACCAGGCTGGATAAGATTAGGAATGAAGTTATTCGACAGAAGGTAGAGGTGGCCCCAGTGGACGAGAAGATGCGGGAAGCGAGGCTGAGGTGGTTCGGGCATGTACGGAGGAGGGGTCCCGATGCCCCGGTGAGGAGCTGCGAGCGGCTGGAGATTGCTGGTGGTCGGCGGGGTAGAGGGAGGCCTAAGAAGCATTGGGGAGAGGTGATTAGGCAGGACATGACTAAAATGCAGGTTACCGAGGGCATGACCCTCGATAGGGGAGTCTGGAGGTCTAGAATCAGGGTTGCAGGATAGGGGCTCTTAGAGTCCTTCGTTCGCCTCACCCGGGGTTGGGTGTGGGATAGTAGGGTTACCCATCGATGTCTAGTGTTTTAGCCTAGGTCCCCTCTTGGTTGCGACGGTATTTATGTTCCTTATGTTTACATAACCATTTACGTTATTTCTGCAGGATTACTTATGCTTTGTTTTGTTATTTTGTTTTGTCTTGCCTTGGTTACTAATTTTGTCTTTGTTTTCCAATGCAGCTTTTCATTCTGTCCTATGCGCCGAGGGTCGCATGGAAGCAGCCTCTCTGCCCTTTTGGGTAGGGGTAAGACTGCCTACATATTACCCTCCCCAGACCCCACCTGGTGGGAGTATACTGGGTAGTTGTTGTTGTTGTTGTTGCCTTTGATAACACTAAATGAGGGGCCAGTGGAGGTGCACAAGGAGCACGTTTCAAGCTCTTCTCATAGAGTGCAAATCAAGAAAGGTTTATGCCCAAATGCACAAGTCTTTGTACCATCCGGACAGCGGCTAATTGCAGCAGTTGGCGTCAAAGATGATCCTAATGCTAAGGCCCTAACTTCAGGAAAGATGGCAAGCACAAGCTCCCCCATTACAAGGTACAATTTAACTCCTGCGAATATCCTCCATGTTATTGTTTCTCATGACATGGATACTTTGAAGTCTCTTGATAAATAAGCAGTAGCTACTATCTCTAAGTCTATTGGAATAGTGGCCAAGAGTCATGAGCAGGAGCTTTAGTGTCCAGATTTATCCTACTGAAGCTTTTGATGTGGATAGGGGGAAAGATTTCTATGAATAAGGGGAAGAGGAAAAACTTCTAGATGCAAGTTTTGCCAATGTTGTTAGGGAAGGAGATCTCTCACCTAGACACTTTAGAAGTGGCTCCAACAAAAGCAAGAAGGCACATAAAAGGCAACATAGTTGGGATGGTAAGGTGACACAAGAGGCAGCCATTAGGCAACTCCCGATGAGGGTTGCAAAGCAAAAACGGGATTCCCCTACCACCTTCACCAGTGTTTTGAAGAGCGCAAAGCACAAAAAAGCGACAAGGGCTCGCCTCGCTTCAAAGCGCACGCTTTTTTGAAGTGAAGCGCAATTTTTAAAAAAACATAATGTAAAATTATAAATAATCAAAAACATCAATTTAAATACTTAAAAGTAGGTACTAGGTACCACCAAATCATCCACAAATCATAGGGCAAGCAAAATCAAAGCTACTAAATTATTAGAACTTTGAGACATTAAATAATCAATAAACTGAAAATACATATAATATATATAATAATTAATTTACAAACTGAAATACACATTAAAAAAATCAAATAAACTAATATATATATATATATATATATATATATATATATATATATATATATATATATATATATATATATATATATATATATATATATATATATATATGTAAGTAATCAAATAAACTGAAAATATAACATATATAAAATAATTAATTTTTTAACTGAAATACACATTAAAAAATCAAATAAACTAATATATATATATATATAAGTAATCAAATAAACTGAAAATATAATATATATATAAAATAATTAATTTTTTAAACTGAAATACATATTAAAAATCAAATAAACTGAAAGATATAACACATATATTTAATAAGTAATTTTATAAACTAAAATACATATTAAAATTAAGATGAATAAAAGGCAGGGGAAAAAGAAAGCCAACGTCTGCCCTAGCTGTGCAGACGCGGGAGGAGAAAGAGTGAAAAAGAGAAGAGAAGAAGAAAAGGAAGAAAGAAGGAAAAAGAAAGAAATAAAGAGCAGAATCTGGAAGGGAACAAGAAGAAGACAGAAAGAAGAAAGAAAGAAAGAAAGAAAGAAAGAAGAAAGAAAAAAATGAGAAGAAGAAAGGAGAAGAAACTTATCTGGAAACCCTAGTTTTGTCGATGAAGAAGAGAGAAAAGGTCTCTGTTTTGTCAAGCAATTAGAGAAGCGAGGTTAGGGGTCTGTTTTGTATAATTTACAAACAGACCCAATTTATTTATTTTTTTAAAAAAGGGCCTAGCTGCGATTTTTTAAAAGAAGCGATCGCTTCACTCGCTTTGTCGCTTCGTCGCTTCATCGCTTTTTCACTGAAGCGTACGCTTCACACGATCGCATCGCCTCAAGCAGAAAAAAGCGATACCCTGTCGCTTCGCGCTTAAAGCGACGAAGCGATCGCTTTTCCAAACACTGACCTTCACAAGGTCCAATAGATCCAAGAAGAAGTGATGAAGTTTGAAGAGTTTTTGAAGATTGTTGAAGAGGAAGACAAGGCGATACAAGTTGAAGAACTCACAAGCTTGAAGAAGCAGGGGCAAGATTTTAATTTTTTACTTCAACTTATTTTATCGTTTTATTAGTAGCATCATATGTAATATCATCACAAAGTGTGTTATAACCCCCATGATGATCATACAGTATCTAGTTCTCTCAAGTTCTTTTATTTCACATACCTGCTAATAGATAAGGTTGTTTATGCCTCGATAGGAATTGTAAGGTAAGGTCTAGCTCAGTAAATGTTTGTTATATGTCTTATGCCTTTGGGAAATGTCCAAATGGCTAGGAGATCATTCTCCCTCGTGAGACTTTGCCAGCAATCACATCACGAGTCATATCATGAGGCTGCCATCATAAGGCAATGGAGGCGCATATGGATGATTATATAGTCAAGGCAATAGAGGCAACACTACGGAAGCTTTTGCTCCCCCTCCCCCCTTACTTGTACTCTTCCTTTGCAGGTTTTTTCTTTATATTATTAATAAAATAACTAATAAGCAGCATGCCTAGTAGTATAACTTGCTATAAAAAAATCAACTACTTAAAAGTAAATGGATACGGTCGCATGCAATATAATTTACCCAACTATGAGTCGGGATCGAATCCCATAGAGAAAAATATGTAGGCGATTAGGCATGTAAAAGAATTATCACTTATTATGCTAAGCCAAACACTTAAGGGTTTTGAGAAAATATTTATGTCTAAATGTAGAAATGTAAACTAATCTAGAAAGCAAGTAAAATGATCAATGGCTAGAAGCATGAATACACGGGGAATTACACTCAAGTAACGATCTAATGTATTTCACGATTTTACAAATATGAGCGAGTTTATGTTAATTAGCCTCGGGTAATAATTCTTCATCAGCTTCTTCCGAATACTAACAAGACTTCCGAATTGAATTATTCCGAAAACAATTAATAGATTAAGCACACCCAACTATGGCTACAAGTAGTTCAATCATATCCCTAAGTATAATCTATAAGTGAGGGTTAACGCCTCAAGTTCTTGTTAATTAATCTTTCTCAACCCCATATTACCTTTTCCAAAATCAATTCGAAGTTAATGAGCAAGTTCTAGGGTTTGCTAATCCCTTTGGAAACATTAAAAAACAAAAATAACTTTGAGGTCCTTTATTGTCACTGCCCTAGAACCTCCTCATTTCTATCATGAAGATATTCTATAGTCTGTAATTTTAAACTTTTTTTATCCTCCTTTAGTCTTTACTTCTTCAAAGATGACTTAACTCCAAAGCATTGATTCTACTGATACCCTGCTTTAAGTATAAGATAACTAGTAAAGCAAAATACAATCTCCTTTTCCTTTTCCTTTTCCTTTTCCTTTCCTTTTCAAGGAGATCAACAATAAGCATATATTTACCAAAGCCTAGGAGAGAACATTGTCCCAAACCACCCTTTCTTAGGACAATACAGTATGTACTCCAACCAAAGTATGTGGTATTAATCACAAAACCACAGAAAGTCAAAAGGCACAGCTATACACCAACAACTGTTAATAGCAAGTAGAAGTTGATACGAAATAGGTAATAGAAAACATAACGAAATCTATCTATCCAACTGTCACAACTTATACTGGAAGGCAACAGCTTTAGCATAATCTTTCTAATCTATAAATTTAGATAATTTCTTAAAATAGAAGAATAACTAGTGGCGTAACTAGTAAGTAATGCAACTAAACAACAAAAGCTGATGCATCCATATTCCTCAACAGATTCAAGTAAAATTAAGAATATAACAAAAAAGTTACCTCCTTTGCACACTGAGGATTCAAGATTCAACATACTAACCACTTATTAAGACAAAAACTTTTCAGCAACTAATCTTTGTGTCTCGACTTGAAATATCCACCGCGCCAAGTCGTTCATTTTCAGGCAAAATTGACCAATTTGGGGACTGCACTGCCCTCAACCACTTAAAATCATCCACATTGGACCAATTCCCTGTTTCTTCACCAAGATTAGCTTCTTCAAGATCCTTCTCAATCCCATCATACTTCAAACAATACGGCGCAAACCTTACGCCATTACTATCCTCAATTGTTGGCCTGCTCCTCACTCGAAGATAAAAATCACACCTTTTTGCTTGATGAATCCGAATCTGATGCGACGCCATCATAAAAACACAATCTTTAGCTTCATCAATCAAAACTGACCCGGAAACAGGCCCAACATAAACCTTACAATCAATCAGCTTATTTACAAACAATGCCCTTATACTCCCCATTAATCTCACCTCACAACCCCTCAAATCTGATAACACAAATTCCCTAATCTCCTCATCACTGCCCCTATTATTAAATTCCTTCACTAACACCTCATTTTCGTTTCCCCTAAATCCCGGAGAATCCAAAACTTTAAACCCTAAATCCCTGGATTCCACATTTTGGCAGTTGTTATCCAAAACCCTAACCCCTAAATCATCATTTTGGGTTGTGGTTTTCTTTGTTGATTTGTTCTTGAATGAGAATTTCTTCTTCGGGATAACATCGCACGCGACCTGTTCGACTATTTGTTTGAGATCTGCTACGGTTTTGAGGCACGTGCGCACTTCGTAAGAAGGAAGGGAAAATGAGTTTTCAGCGACGAGTTTTTCGAGATTAGAAATGGAGAGTGAGACCTTGTCGAGTTCGGGTTTTAAGGTCGGGTTGGAATGTGGATCGGGTGTTTGGCGGATGCGGGAAAGTGTGGATTCAATGAAGTTTTTGGATTCGGAGAAACGAGAGAGGAAGGAGATCGTGGAGTTTGATTCGGATTCGGGTTTGCGAGTCGAACGGGATTGGTGTAGATTTGAAAGACGTTCGATCATTGCTGCGTGCTTCCGCTGGAGAGCAGAATCTGAAGGATCAGCGGTGGTGGTTGTGGGGTTTGAGAGGCGATCGTCTTCTTCCATTGATGAAGTTGCTCAGTGCTTTTGTTCAAAGCTCAACTCGACGGAACGTGAAGGAAAATATTATGGAATTAACATAATGGACCACTTCTGTTTAGATCGTGTACTTTGGTCCCTCTACTTATGGGGAATTAGAGCTTTACAGCCTTTATTTTTAACCGGAAAAGCATACTTATATTATATATAACAAAGAAGGGCTAGAGCCTATTAATATTGTCATTAGCACATATTCCTTGATAACCTACCATTATGCCTCGCCAAGGCACTATCATTCCCTAAAGCAGCCAAACATTCACATTGTTCACCAGAACAGTTCCTAGCATAAATGTACATATCCTGATCCTGACACTTGTCATATACATCTAGAGCAAGTTCAAGTGGTAAAACAAAAGTATATTGTAATTAGTCTTCATTAACGCTGCTTTTGTCAAAGCATGAGCCATCATATTCCCTTACTGGAAACTATGCCTGAATGATATTGTCCCCTGCCTGAATGCCTCCTCCACCAACAATTTCTATTTGTGAATTAAAACATTGTTAGTAGGATAATCTTTATTAATAACGCTAATCACCTCTAGGAATATATTTTTCTTGATAATTAATTGAAGTGCATGCAAAAGAGCTTGTAGTTCCGTTTGTAACAGTGAGGTTACTTGGATTTTCTTTAAAAACATATCTTTCCCCACCCCCTGGAATCATGAACTACTCCATTGGTGCCCCCTTCCTGATTGTTGCTGTTGAATGTTGACCTTGAGCCATCCCTTTAGTGATCGCTCCCATTTGACATTTAACTTTAAGAGCTTGTTATAAAAAATCTTCTTGGTTGTTAGTAAAGAGTATTGAGTTGCATGGTCATAAATGTTTTTTATATTTATGTAAGAGGTTTGGTTGTTGATGTTATTATGGTTTCTATTGTTTCAAAGAGCGAAAGATAGAACCTCTTTCCATGCTACGTAACCCATTGAAATTTTTGGAGATGTTTTTTATAAAGATTCTAGCCATTCATTGGTGGTTCCATAATTATTTATGGGCACCCCTAGATATTGCAGTAAAGCCTTAACTATGGGGCATTCCCAGAAAACGTGATATATGGATTCACCATTGGCCTTACATATTGGGCACATTGGATCTATATTAATACTAATTTTAGCAAGATAACCTCTTGTGAGTAATCTCCTATGGTAGAACTTCCAAATGAAAAACTAATCTTGTTGGAGCAATGTAGCTCCCAAATCTAATTAATAGATTGTATCTTTGGGTTGTGGTTATCTATTATCTTATAGGAAGAGGATGTTGTGAATATACTACTGGGGTAAGACTCCAATTGAGGTCATTTGGATTTGTTATTTGGATATCTTGATCAAGAGCATTTATACTATTTATGATTGATTTTGAAAGGTTGGAGGAAATTTTTCTTAAGTTCCACCCTTTTGTATCCCATATGTCTTTTATAGATAGCTTCTCCTCATCTTTATTTAACGACCCTGAAATGCTATTTCAAAAACTAGTCAAGTTTGAAGTCCAGTTTGTATCCCATATATTTATATGGGAGTTTTTATCTACTGGCCATCTAATGCCCTTACGTCATATATTCCAACTCATTAGGAGACTTTTCCAGGCAATTGATGAGCCAATCGTTCTTCTTTTTTTTTTTTTCATAAATGCTAGTGAGTATTTTAACCATAAGGAGTTAGTGTTAGTAAGCATTCTACAAGTCAATCCTATAAGGAGATCTAGGTGTTTTTATTTTCCTTTCTTGATACCCAAGCCTCTATTTAATTTGGTGTTTTATGACTGTGTTCCAACCAATTAGGTGTAGTTTCCTCCTATCCCTTGTAGTTTTCCATAGAAAATCTCTCTAGATCTTGTATATCTCTTGAAGTGTCTTTGTGGGGAGAAAACTTGTTTGCATTAGGTGATTTGGCAGTGTATTTAAAGTAGATTATTAGAATGCACCTTCCCGCCATACTAAGCCATTTAACATTCCAATTATTTAATCTAGCCCTCATCTTATCAAGTAAAAGGCAGATAGTCCTTGTGCCTAGGAGATTTATTTAATATTGGAAACCCTACATAATTATCAAAACTATTACCGATAGTAATCTCAAGCATGTGAGTAGCCGTATTCCTTGGGTGATTTTTACAACTTCGAGACATGGTCATTTTTTATTTGGCTTTGTTGATGACTAGACCAGATAAATTGCTAAAATACTTCATGCATTTGTTAATAATCTTAAAGATTTTTTGCTTTGCTTCACCCATTAAAGTTAAATTATCTACAAAAAATAAATGAGAGATGGGTGATGTTGTAGGATTGGTTTTAATAGGTACCCAATTCCTAATATCTACTTCGTAATTAATATTTTCTGAAAGCATATCCATACAAAGTATGAATATATAAGGGGACATGTGGTCTCCTTGTATAATCCCCTTGTAGGAATGAATTCCTTAGTTTTGTTACCATTAACAAGGATTGAAATTGTACAGCTGACAATGAGGTTACTAATCTTCCTGGTGAATATTTTAGCCTCATAAGTAGTTAGTGTTAGTAAGAATTCTCCAGCCAATCCTATAAGGAGAGTTAGGTATTTTGATTTTGCTTTCTTGATACCTAAGCCTCTATTTAATTTTGTGTTTGTGACTGTGTTCCAACCAATTAAGTATTTTCCTCATATTCCTTGTAGTTTCCCATATAAAATCTCTCTGGATCTTGTCTATCTCTTGAAGTGTCTTTGTGGGGAGAAAACTTGTTTGAATTAGGTGATTTGGCAGTGTATTTAAAGCAGATGTTATTAGAATGCACCTTCCCGCTATACTAAGCCATTTAGCATTCCATTTTATTTAATCTAGCCATCATCTTATCAAGTAAAGGCTGATAGTCCTTGCGCCTAGGGGATTTATTTAATATTGGAAACCCTAGGTAATTACCAAAACTATTACTGATAGTATTCCCAAGCATATGAGTAGCCGTGTCCCTTGTGTGATTTTACAACTTCTAGACATGACCATTTTTTATTTGGCTTTGTTGATGAATAGATCAGCTAAATTGCTAAAATTCTCCATGCATTTGTTAATAGTCTTAAAGGTTTTTTTGTTTTGCTTCATCCATTAGAGTTAAATCGTCTGCAAAAAATAAATGAGAGAGGGGTGGTGTCCTAGGATTGATTTTAATAGGTACACAGTTCCTAATATCGACTTTGTGGTTAATGTTTTTTGAAAGCATATCCATACAAAGTATGGATATATAAGGGGACATGGGTCTCCTTGTCTAATCCCCTTGTAGGAATGAATTACTTAGTTTTGTTACTATTAACAAGGACTCAAATTGTACAACTGACGATAAGGTAACTAATCTTCCTAGGCAATTTAAAAAAACTAAATGTTCGATAGATATAAGACCATTCCAATTTATCGAATGCTTTTACTAAATCAAGCTTTAGGAAAAAAAATTCGTTTCCTTCGTTTTGGTTAAAATTCTTTAGAACTTCTTGAATAATGATTGTGTTAGCACTAGCTCGCTTTCCCTTTATAAAGCTAGTTTTTTCTATATTAATCAATTGGTTAAGAAAAGGCTTGATATTGTTTGCAATCATTTTGGTGATTACCTTATAAACCATGTTGCAAAGACTTATTGGTCTAAAATTTTAGCGTGTTAGCATTATTAATTTTATGAATTAGGCATATATAGGTTTCGATCACCTCATGGGCATTTTTTAGGTGTTAAAAATGTTGTGGCATAGATTAATTACCTTGCTACCTAATATGTGCCAAAATATTTGGAAAAACAATGGGTGTAGTCCATCAAGGCCTGGTGCCTTGTATGGCTTGAATGAAAACACAACTTTTTAAATTTTTTGATTTGTTAAGGGCCTATCAAGGATCGAGAGATCACATGAGGTAAAGTTTGTTACATCATTTTCGAAAGGGCATGTCCTTATTGAAATTAATTATATTATTAAGGTTAATAAGAATAGGATTATGATCAGAATGAATTTTTGGAAGGTGAGTTATGGTTACGTTCACATAGGCATGTAGTCATTCATCATCAGAGTAAATCCTATCTAGCCTCGCCATGATCAAACTTTTTCTTTTCCTCCGGTGGTTTGACCAGTTATACTTACACCCCTTGAAGCCTAAATCCACTAGGTTACAATAGTTTAGGCAATTTATTAAGGATTTTGCTTCTTCTTCTTTTTGGTTTATATTCCTACCCCCAAACTTATCATTAGTATTAATTACTTCATTAAAATTCTCTCCTACTAACCATGGACCTTGTACTTATCATAGATACTTCGTAAATTATCCCATAACATGCATTTATAATGAACATCATTACTAGCATAAATAGTCGTAAATAACTAGGACAAGTTTTTAGGTTTTACCTCGATCATTGCATGTATGGCTTGCTCATTTCTAGTGAAGTTGTTGACTATTACCACTTCATTGTTCCACAGGATTACAAAGCCTCCACTCTGCCCTACTGCTGGAACCTCAATCATCTCTGTAAAGCTAAAAGCCTCAAGAATAGATAGGTGGTTCTCCATTTTTATTTCCAATAGTGCAACCAAACACAGTGTGTGAGTATCTATTATTTCTCTGAAGTTCCTAGTGAAGTTTGCATTATGAGCACCTCTAACATTCCAAACTATAATATTGTTAGGCTAATGCATGGGGTTGTTGTTGGGAGGGGAGGGGTTTTTTTTGTTTAGTATCATCCTTAGGGAGGGGATTAAGATCACTACATTTTTACCCACAATTGAGTCCTGTGGGGGTCGAATGTCTAGTGAGCATTTGCACAGTATCTCTGGACAACTGAAGATAAATTTTTTGTCGAACATCTCCCTAAATATTAGTATTTTTACCTCGTTTAAGCTTGAAAAAGCCACTGTTGGCTCCCCCAAGTGTGGCAAGTTTTTCATCTCCTCTCCTTCCTCTTGTATCCTTTCTTGGTTTGGCATATTTGGTGGTGGTGCTTGCTCGTCCATTAGATCTGATTGTGGGTCGTCTTGTTGGTTGGATATTGCCTGGGCAGTCCATTGTGTGAAAACTAGGTTCAAAAGCATAAGATCCTCTCGAGCAAAAAATGGTCCGTTCAGTGGTGGATTTTGGAGTATTTGCTGGTTTGGGTAGTGTGAAATGTTTCACATTTGTTGTATGTCGGTGACTAGGTTTGGATTCATTGAAGGGGCTAGTAGTTGAAGAATATTGTTCATCCATATTTAGTTTACATAATTTTTCATGGCTAAACGCATCCCTTCTAAGATCAGTTGGGCTAGGAAATGAGTGTTTTGGATGATGAGTATGGATTCATGCCCATTGATCTCCATATTTAAAGCTACTGCATGACCATGTAGCCCTAGTTCCACTCATGATTGTGGGATGTGATTGGGTGGGCTTGGAGGCTGAGCATAAATCACTGGATTTGGGTGGAGTTGGGGTGGGAGATTTGGAAGGCTGTTCATGTTTGAATTACGAGAGAGATGAATTAGTTGAAGTAGACGATATCTCCTCCTTAGTGTTAGTGGAGTTCTTGCCATGTTTGTGAACTATAGTGTTTATAGGAGGAGTGATAGTAAGGTGATTGGGGGTGTCACTAATTATTACTTTTATTTGCTTAGCTTGGGCAGGTTGTTGCATGTGGTATATATCAATATCTTGCATAGATATATCCTCTTCCACTTGTCCACATTTGTGTTCCAAGTATTTTATGGATGATTGGATGTGGATGTTGGGACATGCATGCATGAAGGGAGTGTGTCATTGTTATTAGTTAGGTTAATAGAATTTATAGGGTATTTGATTATGTCTTTGGTTGCCCGATTGGTTGTGTAAGTAATGATATCCATTTCCATAGAGTTAAGCAAGTGATTTTTTTTTTTGCTAATTACAACAAGATTTGGTGTCACGTTTGTGATATTTGTCACGTGGACAACAACTTGTTCCTCATGCAAAAAAACTAGATTTTTGATTTTCTTTATTGATTTTCATATTTCCTAAAATCTTGTGCTGCTTCACTGATTTTGCTAAACTGCTTTCACCCTCATCATTTTGGTGGCATTATTATTGATGGAATTTATTCCATTATTAGGGGCAGATTGTAGTTTGCTAGGTTGAGTATTTTGGGAATTAGTTAAAATCTATTTGTTAACAAAACTTAAGTATTGAGTATTGAGGTACTTACCTGACACAAAATCAAACGTACGATCATTTATACCTGGTGAAAGATTTGTACCAGCCTTGTGTATGCGTTGATTGGCCATTTTTGCTTTTCCTTTTCTAGGAAAGAAGACTGTCATCCATTCCCCTTCTTGCTCAGTGCTTGGTATTGGTGGCTGAATGTCTCGTTTGCTTTCCGTTGGTGCAATTGGTGAGATGCCAACGCAAGCTTATGTCTCCTAGCTTGCCACATGTTCTGCATAGGATGTCATTTCCTTCGTATAGAATAAGTTGTTTATGCTGCCCAATTAGGAGATAGTTTTGTACTGGTTGGTCGATAGGCAATTCCACACAGAGTCTAGCATACCTTCATCTTAACGTAGCTGAAGTGCATGCATCAACTTTGAGCAATTTTCCAACACAATTGCCAATTCTTGATAGAATTATTCCATCATAAAACTACGTGGGTAATTGGGGAAGACGAACCCACACCGCTGTAAAATTTTGACGTGTCTCTTTGGCTACAAAATTTGGCACTCATTTTTGGGTAGAAAGAAAAAATCCATTAACAAACCAGGGGCCTTGTACAGTATTTTAATCATGTTTTTTTTCCTGGCCAATTTGACAGTGTAATAATCTTCCCCAAGGTCAATGAGAGAAAAGTTCTCATTAGTTTTCCATAAGTCTTGTAATTTTTTTTTAAGGTAGTAATGCATCAGCCTTTTACCTATAAGTTTTATGATAACTAAGAATTTTCTAGGACTGTACATACAATTAATGTCCTCCTCAGTCAACAGTATTCGCTTCAAGTTGGCTGTTATCATCCCTAAGCCTGTGGCATCCAATTCTGCTTGTTGTATTTCCATGGGCTGGGTTGAAATATTTTCAGCTGCTGGTGTGTTGTTGATGAAGAACTAGTCCTGTAGGAGTTTTTCCTTGTATAATAGTGTGTTTAGGGGTTGAGGATTGAGTTTATCTAGTGGTTTTGGAGGAATGTGGTTGAGGGTAGTGGGTTGTTGTTTTGGTAAAAAGTCACTCATTCTCTCTCTAGCTCAAAAAAATTTCTCTTTACACCCTTTTTTTGCTTAAAATACTGCGTGTTTCAAATTCAAAACTTTAAGTTCTGGCCAAACTTGGTACACATCTGACTGAAAAATATTTGATTCTCAAAAATAAGCTAAACCAAGAAAAATATGTTTAATTTAACATAAAATGGCACGTGTTTAAAATTTAGAACTGTAATTACTTCAAAAAAGCATAATGTTTCATTAGGTAATAGGTTTTTTTTTCCTTCACAGCAGGTGATAAGTTCTTCAGAATTTATAGCAAGAATTAATTTTACGAATGGCCATCGAACTAGAGGTCATAAAACTCAAGTTTGCAACCAAAAGGGTTCATCAATTATCCACAATTTTATGGTTATGTTTTTTAATTTTAAAGCTACCTCTACTACACATATACTTGAACGTGTTGTTCATTATGATACATGTTTATCCTGAGTTATTATAGAGTAATTTAATGTTCATGCATTCTAGAAAAAGGGCTTTAAAACACCAAACAAATGACAACGCTTGAACCTTTTCAATAGCAACTGAAGAAAATCAACATAAGGTGGTAGCACAAAAACTGAAATGACGACAATTACAAATGCCATTTCATTGTTATTCTGCTAAGAAATGGTTAAAAAGAAAAGGATTCCTGAACTAGGAATCACAAGATATATAATCACAAGTTTTAATAGTAAAAACTGAATCTTTAATGGTTTTCTAGAGCACAAATTTATCAGCTACCGCACCATCAGAAATTGAAAGAACTTGTCATACGACGTGAATAAAAACCCAAAATTGTTCCAAACCTCATCAACATCTAGCAAATGAGCTAATTGAACATCTATTATTGTATAATTGATGCAACTTCATCTTTGTGTATGTTCAACTTCTTATCACTCTTGTTACGTATAAAATCTAGCAAGCGCAACCTCCTCCTTGCTGCTCTGTGTGAGATGAACTTGAGGTAGGCTTCAAATTCACATCAACCATATCTTCTTGCTTTGTGGACGAAAGTGCTTCCATTCCTGGTAAAGCAGCAGCAATCTTTCGGAACAGAGGCTGTAATGTTCAATCACATTTTAGGGTCATCCTATTTGACTACTAGTTGGTTATACAACTAAGAGAAACCCGGTGCACAAAATATTCAGGTTCGGGGAAGGATAGCACTCCTAGAGGTGTGATGTAGACAGCCTACTCTAACACAAGTATGGCTGCTTCCACTACTCGAACCCGTGATCCATAGGTCCCACCAAAACAACTTTGCCGTTGCTCCAAGGTTATATAATAATGAAAAGGAAATGAAGTTAAATCGTATGTTATGCACAAATATTAAGGGATGAAGAGGAGATTGCAGCTCCATAACATAATTTGACCAAGGGGCAAAAGAAATAGAACGGCAATTGTATCTAGGGGCTTGAGATGACTGTACCTTGATATTGAATCCAGCTTTAGCACTGGTTTCTATGAACATTACGTTAAATTCCCGAGCCTTGGTTTCACCTTCTTCAATGGATACTTGCCTGTTTAAACGTCATCGTTCAAATCAGAGAAATAGTGGAAAAGATTGGCATCATATTATAGTGGATTTAAATCCAATTTCCATAATTGATAATCTTTAAAAAGGAGGTTTTATTTTTCTGAACGAATATAGGAAGAGAAAAGTGAATTGGCAAGAGACCATGCCCAAAACAAAGTCAAGAATCAAACTCCTCCAGCTATAAGTACTATACAAGAACGAAACAAAATAGAAGTCCCTGACTCTTGGAAAATAATATTAAAGATCGGGGGCATGTCGTACAAAATCTCATGGCGGACCAGGGTTTCAACTTTATGAGTTATGGATTTTAACATGACGATTTCAAGTGCTAATATCTGGGTTCAACTTTAATATTTATACAAACTTAAAAAAATTAACACAAATATACTGTTTGAGCTACAAAAAATTTTTAACACAAGTAGACGGGTTCGGTCGAAACCATAGCCGGGCTTCTAGCTCCGCCCCTGACCAATATGGTTGCTGTGACCAATTTTCTAGGTGCCTAGGCCTAACCAGAAATAAAGAAGTCTACAGAATCATGCAAACGTTTAAGCAAAATAGGAAAAGGTAAAACACGAAAAAGGTACAGCTCTAGTTAAGTGGGAAAAGCAATTGTCAAAATAAATGAATCAACGAATGAAGCAACCATCTGGAAACCTACCTTTTATCAACAAGATCAGTTTTGTTCCCAACAAGAACGATTATGACATCACTTCCCCGTTCGGTACGTACTTCCTCAATCCACTTTGAAGTGTTTAGAAATGATTGGCGGTCTGCGAATGCCATGATTTATCAGAATATATATGTCATGGCACATAAAAAAATAATCAAAGACAAATATCATACTGCATTGGATAACCAATAGACTGACTTCCTTAGGGACTTCTATTGTTGTTGAGTAGGCAACAAAGGGCAAAGATACATGTAGAAACATTTTATAAAGACGAGTTCAATCAACTACTCACTGGCAACATCGTACACAATTACAGCGACAGAAGAATCTCTGATGTAGCTCGGAATAAGACTCCTAAATCTCTCCTGACCAGCAGTATCCCTGTATACGTGAAG
Source organism: Nicotiana benthamiana (assembly GCA_034376525.1). Taxonomy (NCBI): domain Eukaryota; kingdom Viridiplantae; phylum Streptophyta; class Magnoliopsida; order Solanales; family Solanaceae; genus Nicotiana; species Nicotiana benthamiana. The sequence goes on from CM067332.1 coordinate 67,434,028, forward strand.
ATATTACATCAGGAAAAGTATAAAATGAAGCAAATTATTAAATCAGTAGTAAGATGAGTGAAACAGCATCTGACAAAACCACAGCAGAATGTTACAATTACTAGCTGACTCCAGTGCTATTTGAGAAACAGATAACTTTGTGTGCTCGTCTGTATAAGGTTTTGCTATTAATAGGTATAATTATCCTTTTTGCTAGGTGCAGAAGTTTGAATAGGCATGGTCCTATGATAACTTTTCATCTCAACTATATTCAGTATAACTTTGGTTCTAAAGATGCAGAGTAATTTCTGCATTTGCTCCACTTAAACATGTAATGTATTGTGAGAACCTATATTGTGCATACTCCCCAAAATGTTGTCGTACCCGTGCCGGATTCTCCAAAAATACACTACTTTTGGAGGATCTGACACGTATTTGGCGACATTTTCGGAGAGCCGGAGCAACATAGGTGAGAACTAGGTCAACCAACCTTCTACCTAGGTGCATTACATTGTCTAGGCACGAAATTCCAAAGCAATTCCTCTACTGTACTCAAGAGTTCTTTGGTTCTAAGATTGGAAGGATACGGTATCCTCGATAATCAAACTTCTTAATTTTGACATATAAGAACATCAAAGTCAATCCGTACCGTATACATGAAATATTCATGCATAACTAAATTTGTTTATCTCCGCTTTCCTTAACCCCAAGAAAGAGTAACCGAGGTTGAAAGATTACTAGATATTTGTAGACTTTGTTCAGTGTTTAAATACAGGCTCTCTTAGTTAACTAAAGTATTCTTGGTTCTCGTTCACATTTTCAAGTATATTCTTAGACAACTCTGCAAATGAGGAAACAGCAATTATAGTCAAGCAAAAGGAAGAACAGCAGAATATAATTCTATCATATATGTGCTGGAAACAAAAGAGAGAGCCTACCAGAGCTGCAAGCGAACTGTTCGATCTTCAAGGTACATTGTCTTGGACAAAAAATCAATACCAATGGTAGCCTGCACATTCAGGAACACGATAAACAACAAGTTGAAACTAATTCAAATGATCTGCTTGAGAAATTGACCAACTCTCTATTCTAAACTGTCTCAAAGAAGGTAGGAAATTGGACATGGAGCAGATCTGAAAATAAATCTGGTCAAATAATGAATCATATTTTGTTTGCCTGAACTTGTGGAAGATTAGTGACACAACTGAAAGTCTTAGGTACCACTCAAAGATGGAGCAGAAATTGTACGCGAAGAACAAACTTCCAAGTCAATCAACTGATTCCCGTCAAGTGCTCGCATATTTATTCTTTGGGTTAAAGAGTTCACTCAAAGTCAGTAACCAAGAAATAAAAATGCATTTCAATGCAACCCTAAACCCCTGCAGTCGTTGCTGACATGGTGCTTCTCTATTTATGAGCCTCAATATTCGTTAACAGCACTAGCCATGTTTATTATACATCTAAAAATGAGTTTCTAAGTGAAGAAGAATCAGGATCGCACGTGACGGAGTATGTCGAAGACATAATTAAGTAAATAAAAGTATACTCTTTCTAAAAACTCAAGCTTTTAGATGGGATGGTCACACAATTCAACAGATGTACCTTACGAGGATGAGCTTAGTTCTAAATATCCTTCTACGAAAGAGTGACCAGTTAGGATGTAGGAAATCGCATTACTTAAAAATCATAATATTAATTTTCCCACATTACTAATTGTAGCGTGAACTTTTCATATTAATTGTGAAACAAAGAAGAAAAATGAGAACTTGAAACAAAAAATACCAAGTATCGAGATCCAACAATTGTATCCTAAAAGAACAGTAGATATTACTCAAAATTTCTGACTGAAATTGAGAAACTGGCAAAACATAGTTGCGTCAAGACCAAAAGACACCACTGATCCACATTAATGATGGTAAAAATAAAAAATACAAAAGACGTTATGTTTGAATTTCTGAACTATAAAAAGTGCATATCAATTCCACCCGTGGGAGCTTATAGTGTGTGCGTATGCGCGTGTGTGTGTGAAGAATTTATATGGTTACTTCTAACTAATTTGTGTTTCAACTATAGCTGATTGATTGATTGATCTAATGATAGTAATAGGAATATATAATTTTACGAATTGGAACAGATTAGAATATAGCAGAATGTATATAGAGCATTCATACAGTCAACCCAGCTATTTCATAATTGAGCCTAGTAATTGATAGAATGTCAAAATCATACGAAAAAGCCAATAAAAGATATAATTTTGACGATGATTTCGAGAAAATTGAGAAGCAATAAGAAGAGAAATTTTTATATGACCAATTTCAACTAATTTGTGATCGAGACTTTGTTGATTGACTATATGATCCAATGTCAAATCTATAGGAGAACAAAACAAAAAGGACAACGAAAAAGGATATTTGGACGAGGATTTTGATAAAATGGAAACATTTAAAATGGGAGATTAACCTGGTAGGTGGTGTCGAATTTATCGTACATGAAACGAGTAATAATGCTGGTTTTTCCTACAGATTGATCTCCCAGGAAAACCAGCTTGTACTTTGCTAATGGCGAAACTGCCGCCATTATTGAATTCTCTTTCTCTTCTTCTTCTTCTTCACTCTCTCGAAAATGAGATCTGAATCGGTGGAAAGAGAGAGAAGAGAGAAAATTGAGGAAGAGAAAAAAAAGAGAAGCAACAAAAGGAAAGAAGGCAACAATGTTTTCGAATTGTCAATTTGTACTACGTACATACGACTCCGAGAAGAAACCGCCAACTAAATGCTTCAGCACCAACTAGTCAAATCTTTCCTTTATTGGAAAAAGTTAAAAAGACTTCTATACCCCTAATTTTCTTTTAATGACGTTGATATCACAAGAATGGCTAAGAGAAACTATGAGTCCAGGATCCAAAATTTGAATATTCAGTGTTCGAGTTCGGAAATTTTTTTTTTTTTTTTTTGTGAAAACTGGTAGTCGTTATTTTTTGAGGGTGTATTGCTTACTATGCAATAATTCACAAACCAGATAAGAGATGTAAATCGCACTAAACAAATCCGATGACGAGCTTTGTTTGAGAAGGCTATTGATGAAGAGAATTATTATAAGACCTCCTACATGAAAAACCACTCGCTCAACCGACTTGATCAACACTTAAGGGTCGAGTTCGAAATTCTAACAATTATAACTTGTACTTATTATAGTATTTCTTTTCTAAAATATATATAGGATACAAGCTAAAGTTATTGGGGTCAAATGATCATAAAATGTATACTACATTCGTCTGTAATTACAACTTACGATTCACAAATCTGTCAAGAAAAACGTCTACTAGACATACTATAAAAGTATCTTGATCTCTCCTTAAACGTGATCATTTAATTAATACTTCACTAATTAGAACGATAAGAATATGTCTAGAAAACAAAGGTAATACATCATTTTTTGTTTTTCTAAAATGACAATTTTTTGAAACAAATTTAGTTAATCAAAACGATTAATATTTGGAGCTTCAAGTAGTATAATCTTTAAGGAGTTAATACCCTAAAAACTTCACAAACTATTATATTTTTATCAACTTCTTATTTAAATTATTCAGTATCCTCAAAATCTTATTATATTGTCCGTCGTATTAAAACATTCTTATTGTTGACCAAGCATAACGTGTGTACATACTCGTTTGGGAGCGTGGCAGCTGAAAAAGTCATCGAAATAGCTCATATGACAGAAATAATGTCTAATTAGCCCAACCATCTTTCACATTTATTTTTTTAACTAAATATTCTCCTTATTTCATTTATATCCACATTTCTTTCTCATTTTTTCCCATTCTTCCCTATTTATTTTTTTACCTTTCTTCTTTATTTTTCACCCTCTTTCTTCATCTTTTAACCTTTTTTCTTCAGTTTTTCATATGTGTTTCCTATAGAAAAAATTTCCCTCTCTTGTTTCCTCTAAAATGATTTATTCTCTTTCATATTTTAGTCTTTTTTGAAGGGGAGCCTTGGCGTAACTAGTAAAGTTGCTGCCATGTGATCAGGAGGTCACGGGTTCGAGCCGTGGAAACAACCTCTTGCAAAAATACAGGGTAAGGCTGCGGATGATAGACCTTATAGTCCAGCCCCTCCCCGGACCCCGCGCTTAGTGGGAGCTTAGTTCACCGAGCTGTCCTTTTTTTAAGTCTTCTTTCATGCCTTACACATATTATTGAAAGAATTCCAATTCAAATCTTCTTATTAAACTCAACACCTTGTAGAGAATAAAGTTGAATATCTTGAACCTTCTTTATATGATCTACAATTAGAGAATGTAATTGTTGCCCAGTTGATTTTTGCATTTGTGAAATTTTATTATGTGTAATCTTTTTTATGTAATATAAGATGTTTTTTTAAGAAATGCAACATCATATGCCTTTATTTTTCTTTATTTAAGTTAAGCATAAAGTATAATCACAACTAAACCTAAAATTAAAACAGTACATTAAATATTTCTATAGCCAAAACTCCTAAAATTAATCAGTCATCCCAATGTAATACATCATAACTAAAATATATAAAAGAAATATAGTTCAGTGGTTTTTTGGAGACACCAGATAATTTAAGTAGGTAACTGATAAAAGTTATAGTATAGGCGGGTTTTAGCCTGAGTTAAATAGCTACATATAGTGTTACATGACATGTTTTTTAAATTATTAGAAGTGTGTACTACCCACACCTCTTAGAATGCAATGAAGGATTTTTAATATGAAGGGCAATATCGTTCAGGGGTTTAAGGATACCGAATAATTTAAGAAGAAAATTGACAAAAATATAATAGTTTGACTGGATTTTAGGATATTAACTAGGGTTCAAAGTTAATAACGGTCCCTAGGGGCGTTCATAAAATTTTGAAAAATTGAACCAAATTAAAAATCAAGCCAAACCAATCAAAAAATCGATATTTTTTGGTTTGGTTTGGTTTGGTTTTGGTTTTGAATTTTAAAAATCGATCAGATTTGGTTTGGCTTTGGTTTTAACTAGAAAAAAATCGTACCAAACTGACTATAGGAGTAGCTATTTTAAACTTATTATTACACTTATATATATGTATGTATGTATGTATGTATGTATGTATCTATATATATATATATACATATACATATATATATATATATATATATATATATATATATATATATATATATATATATATATATATATATATATATATATATATATATATATATATATATATATATATATATATATATATATATATATATATATATATATATATATATATATGTATACATATACATATATATATGTATGTATGTATGTATGTATGTATGTATATATGTATATTATTATCATCAATATATCTTGGTAAATAATAAATTTCTCAAATAGCAATTGATTTGAAAGTGTTACACTAAAAACACGGTCGCCAGAATATGTGTTTGATAGTGTACGTCGTATATTTAAAAAAAAACCAAAAAATAACCGCAAACCCAAAAACCGAACATGAACCGAATGGAAAAAAGTCAATTTAATTGATTTAATTTAATTGTAATATTTAAAAAACTAATTTATTTAATTTAATTTCTTTTTAGAAAAAAAACTAATCCAAATCGAACCATAAACGGCCAGAAGAGTCCCTGTTATAGTAAGGAGCCGGCGTACTAAAAGCTGAAGGCAAAAAAGATTTTCGAGACATGCAAGGCATTACTTTGCATGGTTACTAAACATTCTATTAGAAAGTTGCCTACCACCGAAAGTCAAACCATTATCTTATTTGAAAAGTTAAACTTAATAATTAACAATGCTACACAATATATCATATTTACTAACTTTTTGACATCTCAAGTTATGGACTTCAGCAACATGCACTTTGTTTCATCTTTAATTTAGGTTTCATGTTATGTTTAATAAACGCCAAAACTCCCTTTTAATAATTGTAGCGGTGCTAAACACTACTAAAAAAAAACGGAAAAAACTGGCCGTCAAAATCCATCCTTATTGATAAGTAATTAACAAAACTTCGATCGAAAATCAACCCATTCATGACGTTGGTAACGTGAAATCGTTAGAGCTAACCAATAGATTTTGGTCAGTATTTTTCGATTGATTCCGATCATTTAATTAAATTAGAAAAATAAATTGCCGAAAAAATTTCGAAGTTGGCCGGTTTTTTCCGATCAAAGTAGATCAGTATTTTAATGTAATTAAAAAATACATCATTTAGAAATCCAACCGAGGTCAATACTGTAGAGAATACTATTCTACCACAAGAATATTGGTGCATTTTATTTTAAGACTATCTTTTATTTCATTTATATCATTTAAGTGTATTTGCACAAAAATAACCGACAGATACCGGTCAATTTTATTAAAAAATAAAATTACAGATCGAATTTGCTTGATTTTTAAAAATGATTGGTCGAATTAAACAGTCGATTCCGCTCACTTATTTAATACTAATTTTAATTTATTTTAAATGAAAGATCGACCAAAATTTGTTGTTTTCTTGAAAAATAAATTCTAGGGTTCTCAAAAATAATTTCTCGCATTTTTGCGGCAAAGAAAACCTATCAAAGTTGGTCGATTTCGTAAATAAAAAATATATTGAAAAATCGACCGGCTTTAATCTTTTTTTGCTGGTTTTGACCGATCAAAATTGATCGGTCGATCGCACTCAATTTTTACCGAATTTCTAGTAGTGAAATAAGACAATATTTGGCAAACTACCTCATGATTATGCAACTATGACTTTTAGTGTGTGCTAGATATTATTTATATCCAGTAACTGCATGAATATATAAAATTTACATTTATTTTGTATATGACATATAGAAATATATATATACACAAAAAAATACAATGTTATTTTCCTGAACAATTCATATATAGCAAGGTCCATGATTATGGAAATATTTTTTTCTAAAACTAATTGAATGTTGATATTACAATAAACAAGTACTTCTTTTAATTCTTCAATGTTGACTCTAGATTTAAATTAATAAATTTGGTGCAAACATCCATTACACCGTATAGATTGTTTCACGAACTTCCACCCTTTCAAAAGATTATATTGAAGAAAGAAATACGTGTAAACCAAATTATATTCCATCCCTTCCACCCTTTTTTTAAGTATTTTTTTGAAGATAATTAGTTGGTCTCTAAAAGTTTTTGCGTCTTTTTCCTCGATGAGCTTTCGTGTTTGCTGAGTGAATAAGGTGTGATCGAGCTTATGTTAGGGCCGTTCAAAATCGAACTAAAATTGTTAACCGTTAATCGAATTGAAGCAATATTTTATTAGTTTATTGGTATAGAATTATCGGAATAATAAATAATAATAAATGAATTGAGATTTTGTAATTAACGGCTTAACGATTTAGGGTGAATTACTCAAAAAAAATTTATTGGATAAATCGTTAACCCATTAAGAATTTTTATATTTATATTTTTACCTCAAAGTATAATTATCCAACGAGATAGGAAGAGACGGGACAAAATTATCAGGATGGGATGGGACGATATTTAGCGGGACGGTGGAGGGACGGGATGAAATGGTAGGCCCATCACGTCCCGCTAATAAACGAGGTGGGATGGCATGGGGCGGGACGGAACTGGATGGGATGAGACAGGTTCGCAGGCCTTAAGTGCTGTTTCAAAAAAAATTATTAAACATTAAGTTTGGCAACGTCTAATTTTTCGATAATGACTAAGTTTTTAAATTTGCAACGACTAATTTTTTGACTTATTTAATAAACTTAAATGTTAAAATAAAAATTAAGACATTAAGTAAAGAATTATAAAATATTAAAACAAAAGACTTGTAATGAAATATTCTCGTAATTATGATAGAGTTATAATTTATTTAATATAACTTCAAAGTATTAAGTAACTAAGATAATTTATTAAAATAAACGCTTGTGAGTGTGTTCTGTTTTCTTGGACAGGTGCCTATTTCACCGGCGAGGATCTCCGGCAACTCTCGTTCAGACTCGCGGCAGGACGCAATAGAGCTGCACATTCTGCTAAGCTTCAGGAAAACTTGGGCGCATCAAAGCACACTTTCAGGTTTCTCCACCGGGAGTTGGTACCTCCCGCTCACTTGTTTACTTTGTGCACCTATATACGTATTTTAGCTAGCATTTCGAGTGTGGTCTATTCTGTTGTTATCTAGTTTGCTACATAATGCGTTTTTCGCTATAGTGCGTGTGTGTGCCACTGCACCCCATATCGGTTGGTGGGATAGTGGCCGCGGTGGGGGATGATAGCGTAAGGTCATGTCCTCAGGGGGTGGGGGTGGTAGCGGGGGTAAGTAGGGGAGTAGGGGGTGGTCATTCGGGCAAGGCGGGAGGTCAGGGTGGGAAGAGGGCAGCGACGCCCATAGATTAAGGATTGGGTCATGGAACATAGGCACTCTGACGGGTAAGTGCATAGAGTTGGCGAAGGTTCTTCAGAAGAAGAGGGTTAGCATAGTGTGCGTCCAGGAGACTAGGTGGAAAGGGACGAAGGCACGGAATATTGATGGGTTTAAGCTGTGGTATTCTGGGCTCGTGAGGGGAAAGAATGGAGTGGGCATCTTGGTTGATAGGGACCTAAGGGAGTTCGTGGTCGAGGTTAGGCGAGTGAATGATAGGTTAATGTCTATTAAGCTGGTTATTGGGGGTGGCGTCCTCAACGTCATCAGCGCTTACGCGCCGCAAGCAGGCTTAGACGAGGAGGCTAAAAGGCGCTTTTGGGAGGACTTGGACGATCTGGTGGGTAGTATTCCCCAATCTGAGAAGTTAGTTATTGGAGGGGACATTAATGGTCATATTGGGGCTGAGGTTGGTGGCTATGATGAGGTGCACGGTGGATTTGGCTTTGGGGCCAGGAACGGAGGAGGCACTTCGCTGCTTGATTTTGCCAGGGCTTCCGAGCTCCTGATTGCGAACTCGACTTTCCGGAAGAGGGAGGAGCATTTGGTCACCTACAAGAGTTCGGCGGCGAGGACTCAGATTGATTACATCCTCATCAGAAGGAGCGATAGGGGTTTGTGCAAGGACTGCAAGGTTATTCCGGGAGAGTCTCTTTCAACTCTCCATAGACTACTAGTGATGGATGTCGATCTCTGGGTGAAGAAGAAGAGGAGGGGCGCCCGGGGTCAACCGCGGATTAGATGGGGAGCTTTGTCTAAGGAGAAAGTTCAGGAGTTGGAAAGGAGGTTAGTGGAGGGCGGAGCTTGGAGAAGTTATGGGGAAGCGGACGTTATGTGGATAGTGACGGCAAACTTGGTTAGGGGGGTAGCACGGGACGTGCTCGGGGTAGCTAAGGGATATTCAGGCAGACATCAGGGTGATTGGTGGTGGAACGAGGTAGTCAAAGGAAAAGTGGAGGTGAAGAAGGCGGCGTTCGCTAGGTTGGCAGGGAGCACAAGCGAGGAGGAGCGGAGAGCGAACAGGTTGATCTACAAGGAGGCGAGAAGAGAAGCTAAGATGGCAGTCACGGAAGCTAAAGACGCGGCGTTCGGTCGCATTTATGAGGAACTAAGGGAGAGAGGTGGGGAGAAGAAGTTATTCCGGTTGGCTAAAGCAAGGGAAAGGAAGGCACGTTATCTAGACCAAGTCAGGTGTATCAAGGACGAGGATGGTAGAGTTCTGATGGGGGAATCTCAAATCAAACAGAGGTGGCAGGCGTACTTTCGGGACCTTCTTAACGAGGAGGGGGATCGGAGCATAGAGCTAGGAGAGTTGGGGTATTCAGAGCAGCATAGAGACCTTGGGTACTGCAGGCACATTAGGGTGGAGGAGGTCTTAGGGGCGTTGCGTAGGATGAGTAGGGGTCGAGCGACCGGGCCTGACGAGATCTCGGTGGAGTTCTGGAAGTGCATGGGTAAGCCTGGAGGGGAGTGGCTCTCTAGGCTGTTCAATGCGATCTTCAAGACCAAAAGGATGCCGGATGAGTGGAGGTGGAGTACAGTGGTGCCCTTGTACAAGAACAAAGGGGACATCCAGTGCTGCAACAACTATAAGGGTATCAAATTAATAAGCCACACGATGAACGTGTGGGAGAGGGTGATTGAGGCGCGGGTGAGGGAGGCGACAACTATATCTGGGAACCAGTTCGGTTTCATGCCGGGCCGCTCCACCACAGAGGCTATTCACCTAGTCAGGCGACTGGCGGAACAATTTAGGGATAAGAAGAAGGACCTTCACATGGTGCTTATCGACTTGGAGAAGGCGTATGACAAGGTCTCGAGGGAGGTGCTATGGAGGTGCTTGGAGGCGAAGAGTGTGCCGGAAGCCTATATCAGAGTAATCAAGGACATGTATAATGGAGCTAAGACTAGGGTTAGGACGGTGGGTGGCGAATCAGACCATTTTCCTGTGGTAATGGGGCTCCATCAAGGATCGGCGCTGAGCCCCCTGTTGTTTGCCTTAGTGATAGATGCTCTAACCCGACATATCCAAGGGGAGGTGCCTTGGTATATGCTTTTTGCTGATGATATAGTATTGATAGACGAGACGAGGGTCGGTGTTAGTGAAAGGTTAGAGGTGTGGAGACAGACCCTCGAGTCTAAAGGTTTCAAAATAAGCAGATCAAAGAGAGAATACCTGGAGTGCAAGTTTGGCGACGAGCCGAGTGGGGTAGGCAGGGACGTGATGCTTGGTTCTCAGGCCATCGCCAAGAGGGATAGTGTCCGTTATCTTGGGTCTGTGATTCAGGGGGACGGAGAGATTGACGGGGACGTCACCCATCGAATAGGAGCGGGGTGGTCAAAGTGGAGGCTTGCTTCAGGGGTCCTGTGTGACAAGAAAATTCCACACAAACTCAAGGGGAAATTCTACAGAGCCGTGGTTAGACCTGCGATGTTGTATGGGGCGGAGTGTTGGCCTGTGAAGAACTCCCATGTTCAGAGAATGAAGGTTGCGGAGATGAGGATGCTTAGGTGGATGAGTGGGCACACCAGGCTAGATAAGATTAAGAATGAAGTTATTCGACAGAAGGTAGGGGTGGCCCCGGTGGATGAGAAGATGCGGGAAGCGAGGCTGAGGTGGTTCGGGCATGTACGGAGGAGGGGTCCCGATGCCCCGGTGAGGAGCTGCGAGCGGCTGGAGATTGTTGGCGGTCGGCGAGGAAAAGGGAGGCCTAAGAAGCATTGGGGAGAGGTGATTAGGCAGGACATGACTAGAATGCAGGTTTCCGAGGACATGACCCTTGATAGGGGAGTCTGGAAGTCTAGAATCAGGGTTGTAGGCTAGGGGCTCATAGAGTTCTTCGTACGCCTCACCCGGAGTTGGGTGTGGGATAGCAGGGTCACCCATAGATGATTAGTGTTTTAGCTTATATCCCCTTATGGTTGTTAGTATGGTAGTTACGGTTTGTTATTATTGCATGCGACAGTATTTATGTTTCTTATGTTTACATAATTATTTACGTTATTTCTGCGGGATTTACTAATACTCTATTATTTTGTTTTGTCTTGTTTTTGTTCTAATTTTGTCTTTGTTTTTATTTTTGTTTTAATGCAGCTTTTCATTTTATCCTATGCGCCGAGGGTCGAATGGAAACAACCTCTCTACCCTTTCGGGTAGGGGTAAGGCTCGTCTACATATTACCCTCCCCAGACCCCACCTGGTGGGAATATACTGGGTAGTTATTGTTGTTGTTGTTGTTGTTGTTGCTTAGAGCATTTTATTTTATCAATAGAACTTTCAAATCTCAGATACAAATATAATTCTTTTGAATAAAACCTAATCTACGCAACCACCTTCTAGGAAGGATTTTGTTTGAACTAGGCCTCTTAGTAGCCGATTACAAATTATCATACTAATATTTGTAAGTTCCTATATAGCTTCTTTTTAGCTTATCTATAATTTCTCTCGGACATTGTTTCAGAATTAGCAATGTTGATTGATGTTTTATGAGCTCCATGCCTTCACCGCTCCCAGTGCTAAGTATCTCATTGTATTTTTCTTCTTTCCTAGTAGTCAATTTTTCAAAACCAAGATTTTTTCTTTCTAAATTAATCCAATCTCATAATAATGCAGAAATATCTAGTGTTCGTCGCTAATGAATGTCTATGATCTCCAATTTGAAATTTGTCGCGCTAAAAGTACTCTCTGATGCTACTGATATTGCTTGAATATCCAGAATATCTCGGGCCATTATTGAAAGTGTTGGAAAATCCGTGCCAAACTTCCCTCCACCATATCAAAAATTGTTCATTGGAATCAAGTTCATCATCAATAGAGGAATCAAAACCTGTTATATCATTCATGTCCTTCCATAAAACTTCTGCTCTAGACTTAGAAGTAGAAGGAGCAGTTTCACCACCTGTAGTTTTCATAGATTTATAATTATCAAATATTGATCTAGTATAAGAATATATGCTAGCTTGACAGTCTTCGGGAGATGATTGTTCATATTTTTGAATTGCTAAATTCTCAAAAATTTTAGGAACAAGTTCCTTCGAACCTCTTAATTTTAAAGATAAGTTAAGTAGAGTAAAAATTAAATAAACTTGGGGAATAGGAAAAAAATATTTTTTAAATTTTAAAATTATTTAAATTAATGGCTGGTGCCTAAATGGCCGGTGCATAAGTAAGCGTCTGGTTTAACCCCCGTCCCATCACTTTTTGTATGTACAAATTATTACTTGTATTTTCACATATAACACGATGATTGACTTTATCATGTTTAAATTTTTTTTTATATACAAGTGATATTTTGGGACTTTCAACCTTAGGCTTAGCCCTTATAGGAGGTACAAGTAAAGCTCCAGACCAAGATGACTCAGAGTTAGAGCTTGTGTTACGGAACTAGTGGGTATTTCATCTAATTCTTCTTCCTCATTTCTTTAGTCTCATTTTCTTCATTCTCAAAATAAAAAAAAAAAATCATTGCCAAATTGTTAATCTGATACGGAAAATTTTATTTTGTGTCTCATACAATTAATATTAGTTGTATGTGGTATCTTGTGTCACAGTTATGGACCTAAATTTTTGTGGATCCAGAAGTATAAGATTGAGGTCCATATGAGACAAAAAGAAGTCTAATACAATTAATGTAAATTGTGTTAGATATATAATAAAATTTCTCTAAACCAATTTATATATTATCTTATTGAAGGACTAGTAAATTATTATATTTATAATCCGATTACTAATAAGTCAAATCAATAAGCGTAATTATATGCTGAATCGATAAGCACCCTAGCTGATGTGCTAGTCAGTTTTTTCGTAATTTGCTTTTCATTGTACCTCGTGAATGTGAGACAGCTCAAATCTCATAATTGTCCAAATTTTCATTGATTGTACAGCTTTCTCGAAAGTTGAAACAAATTGTTCCAATTTTATTGATTGTCCCACAAAATACTCACCATTGCTTTGCTTAATCGACAGCCACGAATCAAGAATTCAAGAAAACTAATAGGAGACCATGTCATAAATTGACTTGTATATCTTGAATTAAACATTGGGATAAATAAACTGAAACTAGGAGAGCTCTTAAAATTTACTTGACAGATCTTCAGTGCCAACAACATTGAATACTGAGGCCCACTAAATAAGGTAACCTTTAACGACATTCACACATTAGGTCTTGTCATAGTCCCCAGATAGTAACAATATTGGATTTTACCTTTTGGGCCAATGCAGAGAGAAAACACATGCATTTTATAGTGAGAATTTTTCTTAATTATACCATATATAAAATTTTATTATAGAAAATGTGCATAGTTTGTAAATTATATGTACAATTATATTTTAACTACAATTTATATATCAATTATTAATTAGGTAGAATCTGCCATTTATAATGCGCGAAAAGTACCACAAAATCTGGAATTGATTTATTCCATATTAAATTTGAAATTTAAAACGAAAAGGAAATCTAAAAGCTGCATAATTTTAGAACGGAAAGGATATCTCTATTCTTCATCTTCATCTTCATCTGTTCTTCCATATATTTTCCACCACTGATAGCCATTAAAAAGCTTGAAAGCTTTGAATTCAAATTTCGATTTTCAAAAATCATTACTTGTTTGGATTGAGTGTTGTTGAAAATAACCAAGAATATGGTTTGGAGTCTATATCTCAAATTTGAGGGGTTTTGGTGAAGATTAGACTTGATTTTGACTGAATTGCAGATTGAAAATCAAAGAAGAAGAAAAAGAAGACATATTTCCAGAAATAGTAGATAAATTATAGTTAAATTGTAGAACTGTAGATAAACTGTAGATAAATTGTAGATTAGGAAGACTAAACCTTCTACAAATCTTCTATAATTATGTCGAAAATGCCAATTATGCTACAATTGAAATGAGAATTGGGATATTAAAACTCAATGTATCCAGTTTGTAAACATCTTGTAGATAAATTATATATTATTTGTATTCTGATTATAAATGCATTATTTTCTGTTTTCACAAATCTAAAACGACTAAAACTTCTACAAAATCTTCTGCAAAAAACACTCTGTATTTTATCTACAATTTTTCTAATTTGACTACAATTTATGTACAAATTCTGAAAATATGTCTTATTCTTCATCTTCGAGTTTCAATCTGAAATTCAGCCAAAACCAAGTCTAAATCTTCACCAAAACCCCTCAACATTGAGATGTAAACTCCTAAATATATTCCGAATTATTTACAACAACACCCAATCAAAACAAATAATGATTTTTGAAAACTCCAATTTGAATTTGAAGCTTCAAAGCTTTTTAATTGGGATCAATGATGGAATTCAAAACAGAAACGTGGGGGAGGGGGAGAGGTTACGGGTAAAGGTAAAACGTTTGGGGGAGGTGTGGGAGAAGTGGTAAGATATGGTCCTATGATTAAGCCTAACATAAATGCACTCTTAATTATGTCCCTAATTTGAATTATAGTGTATAAATGGTAATTTGGTATATTGAAATGTAATTAACGCAAACCTTAAATATTAAGGGTAATAAAGTTTCATATATGGTATAGGAAGGTAAAAATTTCTTTTATAGTCGCTCAGTCATCACTTAAATTTAGAAAAGGAAAATTTTTATAAAGCAATATTTTTTAGTAATAATTAATCATCAATAGATATTATTTATTATATTACGGATTATAGATACCTTTAATGTAGGGGTGTTCATCGGGCGGATTGGGCGGTTTTTTACTCTAACGGTTTGGCTTAACGGTTATCGGCTTTTAAATGTATTCATCCGTTAGCCACCCGATAAGATATCGGACGAATTGGTATCGGATTAGCTCTTATCGGGCGGTTACCGGACGGTTTATCGGTTTAATACCTATGAGGTTATGAATTATAAAATTTATCGAAACAATATAAAATTTTGTAAATCATATCCACGGCCAGCTAGAAGGATTAGTCGAAGACAAGCTCCTGAGATTTTAAAGCACTGCCCACCAAAATCAACAAAGATTTCTAGGCCAAAGCAAATTAAAGCAGTGCATCATTTTGTTGCGTGTAGTATGTTTTCGATTAGTAAACCACATACAAGATTCTTTTTCAGAAAGGAAGGGTTCTGTTTTGGATTCAAGTGTGGCTGCCGGACACCTTGATCGAGTGCACGAGGCTAGAGTTCCAAGACAGGTCACTCTTCCTCCTGAAGGTTTTCATAGTGATAGTAGTACTGGTGTAAATGTAAAATATCGTAGTGAGCCTAGATTTGTACCTCATCAAACTTACTTTCCATCTAATGTTTAATTTCTTGGAATTCCAAGTCATTATATGTCGAATTAGCTAGGTACAAGTTGTGCTTATTGAATGGAGCATATCAATCATTTGTCAGTTCAAGAAAACAAGTAGTCCTTGCTCTTAGTTCTTAGTTGTAAATATGCTTGTCGTATCCAAGTTCTTACACACTTATCGGTTTCAACTTAATTCAGTTACTAGAGCGAGGCATCAAGTTATACAACTAGAGCGAGGTATCAAGTTATACAGCTTTATTCACCGTCTCACTCAGTCAGAATAAATGATGGGGGTGATTTGTTTTTATAATATATTTTGTTATACACTTATACTTATTCATTTTTAAGGTTTATAGTTTTTCTATTTAATATATATAATTATATAAGTAAAAATAAAATTTATACATACATATATATATATATATATATATATATATATATATATATATATATATATATATATATATATATGTATATATATATTCTTAACAGGTTAACGGATTATCCGTTAAGAAGATTGAATAATCCGCCCCCAAACCGATAAGCCGTTAATAAAAAAAATTCAATCCGTTAAGCCGTTACCATTAAACCATTAAGCTTCGGTTCGGTTCGGTTTTCGGTTTCGGATCGGTTTTGAACACCCCTACTTTTATGTGATTATAAGATATATTTAATGTATTTAAGCTATTATATTCATGAATACAGTAGCAAAAATAGGCGTAAATCAGGAAAGTCCAACTAATCAGTTTTTGTATTAGAGTGTATTCAAATGTATTCATGGAGTGAAACGCGGGACTATAGCTGGACAAATTACTGTATTTACGACGTGAAATAGGGGATTACACTGTTTTTAAAATTAAAAGTGAATCAATTAACATAATAGACTCCTAATATTACTTAACAAACTCAATTATAACACACAAATTTTGTATTTTCAACTATAAAAAAGATTCTCAACCGAAAAATACCCCAAAAATATAGCAATCTTCAGAGAAATTATATAATACATCTGAAAACATAAATTATATTAATTAAAAAAACTTATGAATACATTCATAGCATATAGCGAGACAGTGAATACAATAAAATACATCGGGATACATTGAAATACAGTAAGAAAAAAAGATAGTGAATACAATGAAATACATGGAATACAACGAGACATATTGAATTAGAATGAAAAAAAGACAATGAATATAATGAAATACATGAAAATATATTAACAAAAATCAAGTTGCTCAGCCCTAAACTCTACTGTCTTTGTTCAAGAATAAGCCAACTAAATTATATGTCAGCGGCTGCTGTTCAAGAATCAATTTAATATCCACTGCTACTGTTGTTGGTGAAAATCTTGAACATAGCAATATTCAAGAATCAGTACATCTATTATAATGGAACGAAAGTTTTGCACGAAAATCAATTTTGACTGATAATTAATATATCTACAAATCAAGGAAATAAGGGACAGAGAAAGGGAGGGAGGAGAAAATCAATTTTATTGGCATGAACATTATTGGTGAAAATCTTGAACATAGCAATCTTCAAAAGGAGGCATGTTTCCTTGGTTGTATATAACAGTAGTGAAGCAAGCCCAAGTTGAACACGAGTCCCTTAAGGCATGAAACAACGTCGTAATTAATTGTTATAAAATGACAGCGACCTTCGGCAGCCGGTCTATGAGATCTTCGCATTCACGTGTATGATCTTCTTTGTATTTGCGTTCTCGATAATTGAATTGAAAAGACAGAGAAATACGAGAAGAGAAAAAGGCAAAGGCACTGTTTTTAACTAATGGTAGGTAATTTGTGCGAGAGAAATTTTGAGATTGAGCATTATATTTTCAGGGAATAAGAAGAGAGAATGAGATGTATCAAAATAGAGAAAGAAAGAAAATAATGTATCAAAATAGAGAGAGAAAGAAAATAATGTAATTGATTAGCGTATTTAGTGGCTTAAGCATAGGAGGTAATCAAAATTAAATATTTTGCTATAAACCTTAAAAGTGTTATAAATAGAACTCTATTTAGAGTGAATGTCTAAGAGTTTTAGTTTGAAGCTAAGTCATTTATCTTCCTATAAATAGAGGGGTCTTACCCCATTGTAAATCATCCCAAGTATCAATAAGAATACTCCTCTCTCTCCCTATTCTCTTTATATTGTTCTTGTCCTTTATATTATTTCATAACACGTTATCAGCACGAGTCTCTAACCAATTGAATTTGATCTCTTCCTTCAAATTCTATTGCTTCTCTTGTTGATTGCAGCTATCGGAGCAATGGCAGATTCACAAGCCTCCATTGAAGCCAAAGTTCATATATTAGAGTGATTAGTATTCTCGGTAGGAATTTCAAAAGCATGACTCTGAACTAATAAGGTCGCGTTCTCCGGTATCAAATTGGCCGCGGGAGTCGACCAAAGTTGCCGGAATTTGTTGCCACGGGATGGAACGGGATGGAAACTCAAGAGGTATATTTGATATCACAACATTTATTGGTATACCTTAAAGGTAAGTAATTTACTTTTCCCTTTCAAATTTTTGAAATTCTACGATTTGATTTTATATACAAACAAAGACAACAAAGTTTGATTATAACTCTAATGGAGTTCGTAAGAAATTACACTCACATGAAGTGGTAAAATTTCTATGCCGTGCCATGATCAAATTCATGTATGATTGTGGGCAAAGAATTAAAATTCCGTCCAATTGAATTTGCTCCATTCCCTTTAGAGAATGTGATAGCAGTATGTGATAAGTCTAAAAGAAGATAAAATTATTACCGTGAAGGTATCAATGGGTGTGGACGTGGCAATAGACGAAATTATAATCGTCATTATTGTGATAATGAGAATAATAAAGATTCTCAAAATAATCTTTCACTTTATGAAAGTAATATTTGACATGAGATTGTGTAAAGCACATGATTATGGTCCATTCCCTGAAGTGAATGTGATAATTGTAATAGAGCCCGTAAGTATGAACACACTCTTGATATAATTTTGTTTTATGTCTGACATTATGAAAAGAAAGTTCGTTGCCTTTGAAATTTCGGGCAAGAACTATATGACATGGGTGTTGGATGCTGAAATCCACTTAGATGCTATGGGTCTTGGAGACGCCATTAAAGAAAGAAATAATGCATCCACCCAAGACTATGGTAAGGCCTTGATTTTCTTGCGCCATCACCTTGATGAAGGTTTGAAACTGTGCTAAGGCCTTGACTTTCTTGCGCCATCACCTAGATAAAGGTTTGAAAATTGAATATATCACAGTCAAAGATCCACCTATCTTGTGGAATGGCTTAAAGAAGAGATATGACAACCTGAAGTTGATCACTCTGCCACAAGCACGATACGATGAGAATCCAAAAGCAAATAGTTCATAAACTATATATTATCGTTGCGGTGGAAAATGGCACTGGTCAAAAGCTTGCCGTATACCAAGACATTTGGTTGACTTTTATCAAGCATCTCGAAAGAGTAAAGGCCCTGAAATAAATTTTGTCTCTGACGACAATTTTGACATCACCCACTTGGATGTGGCAGATTTCATTGAGCAACCCGATGGGAAAATAGACCACTAATCGGTGATGGATCTGTGATGAAAGAAGATGGAGTTGTTTGATTTTATTTCACTTATTTGTAATAGTTAGTGAATAAACTAATAGTCATTAGTACAGCTCGTATTAGTTAGTTTATGATATAATGTTAGTATTAGTTCTTTAGAATGTTTAAATATGCTCAGATTTCAATAATATTTTTATTTTCCAGTAGAGGTAATCGACTAACCTAACAGTTAGTCGATTATCTAATATTTCGCATTAAAACTGCAAAACAATCGATTGTGTATGTTTAACAATCGATTGTGAATGTTCAACAATCGATTGTGTATGTTTAACAATCGATTGTCTTAAGACAGTGTGATCTGAAGTTTTTCAAAATAGCAAATAATCGATTGTGTATGTTTAACAATCGATTGTGAATGTTCAACAATCCATTGTGTATGTTTAACAATCGATTGTCTTAAGACAGTGTGATCTGAAGTTTTTCAAAATAGCAAATAATCGATTATGTATGTTTAACAATCGATTATATTAAGACACAATCGATTGTGTATGTTTAACAATCGATTGTTTTAAGAAAATGCTTAAACTGAAATTTTCAAACTGCAAAGTAATCGATTATGGAAAACATATAATCGACTATCTGATTTAGTTAGTCGAATAACCTCAGCAGATTTCGAAAATATTGTTTAAGTATGAAACAAACGGATTGAATTTGTTTATTCTCATGTTCGTATATTTTCTTTTGTATGGCAAACCATGGGAATTAAATTGATTGAAGGCTCCTGAAGAGCAACTATAACTCTGCCTAAAGGAACGATATTTTAGAGAATGCAATGTTCTCCTCCAAGTCTAAGAAGAACTTGTTGAGTTTTAATGATATCAGTCAAAATGTTCTCCTCCAAGTCTAAAAGGAACTTGTTGAGTTTTAAAGATATCATTCAAAATGGATATCAGATTGAGACAATACATGAGTATAATCTTGAATACCTCATTTACTCATGAAAACGAGGCTGCCCACTTCGGCTTGGGGTCACGCCATTTTGCATGCAGCAATGCTAGTTCATCTCTGACTGACGAATTGACACAAATATTCCCCGTTGCAATTGGTTTTGGGTCATGAACCTAATATATCCCATTTAAGAATCTTTGGATGCGCAGTATATGTGCCTATAGCACCGCCATCCCGCACCAAAATGGGTCCGCAAAGAAGGTTAGGAATATATGTTGAGTTTGAATCGTCCTCCATTATTCGCTACCTCAAAACATTGACAGGGGATTTGTACACTGCACGATTTGCAGACTGTCAATTTGATGAGACACTTTTCCCAAAATTAGGGGGAGAAGTTGGTGAAACCAAACGGGAAATTTTGTGGAAAAATGCATCATTATCTCATCTTGATCCACATACCTCTATTTGTGAAAAAGAGGCGCAAAATATTATCCATTTGCAAAGAATAGCAAATCGAATGCCAGACGCATTTACAGATTTGAAAAGGATAACAAAATCACATATCCCCGCAGTGAATGTGACAACATCTGATTCACGAATACATATTCATTATTGGAAGAATATGAACATGAAATTGGTATAGAATATACCACACTCACCCCTAGAAGGAGGTTTGAGATGATACCACACTCATGAATGATCGTTGGTCACGTACCTATTGTACGCCAAAGTATTTTGGAAATATGACTATTAAAGGACAACGATAATGCAAGAAACATATCTTGCATATAAGTTTGACATGACCATAATGGTATAACTTTCTCTTTAAGAAAGATATTCACCACATGGATGTTGATGAATTTGTGGTAGTACAAAATTAATTGAGAGCTCTAGAAGAGCCAATTATTACTATGTTGGAGAAACACAATTGAGTATTGTGCTGTAGTAAGTCTCAAAGAAACTTATTCAGTTTCCAAAGTACACGCGAAAGCGCTAATTATATTGAGACTATTAATAAAGAAAAGATTTGATATCTTCTATTACTACAACTTGTAGCGGGATAATTTGTATATGAAAAGCTACCCACTTTATTCTCCAGTTTGTACTACACAAACAAAAGAATGCCATAAAGTGGATATCTATTGGTATAAAAACCCATGTCATAATAAACCTGAAGTTTATTGATAAGTGCATAGGTCATGGTGTAAATTTGAAGTTTACCAATATTGTTAATTTATTCAGTTGGCATTCGGGTTAGCCATCTCATTTTAAGTATGATGTGCAATAATAGAGAATTCACATGGGTGAATATTAAAGAACTAGAAAGTTCTTTACGAATTCTCTTGTATCACTTGTTCTCATTAATGAATTGACCAACTAAAGAGTTCGGGTTGAAGCCCATAAATTCTGAAAATATAAAAGGTGAATATGGGCCCATTCACCTGCCATGTATAGCACATATGATGCATCTATGATATGGTTACATGCGCAATTGTTATTAACCCGCAGCCTGGCCGGTGCTTGCGAGGTAACTTGCTCAGTAATCTAACTTCGAGCATAGATTTTCTACTCAAGATAGTTCATCTTGATAAGTTGGTTTATATCAAAGTTGGTTTAGCAAGATAATTATTGAGTGCCTCCACTTAATAGCTAAACTGTTTCTTATGAGAACAAAGTTATATATATCAGTTTGATATACGTTGTATACGAGAGTATATTCTCCCCTCCCAAGTGATTCAGGGTCAGGAACCAAATAATTTCATCTTATTATTAATGTGCTGTGTATATTGACATGATAATGCACAAAGATGATTTCCCAAAGTTGAGGAAACAAGTTAGCTTTTCTAACATGAGGGGGAGACATGATAAACACTTGAGAAAAGGTTACATGGGATGAATTATCATTTGTATATGTAAATCCCCGAATATCATGATATGAACCTGAAGTTCATAAAATGGATAATTCGATTGCAACATATTGCAAAGCATGCTATACGCATTTGCTGACCCAAAGAAAGTAACTATATTCTCACTACAAATGCTCATATTAAGTCCCAGAAGGACAAAGTCTTTGATACGCTTAAAGCGTATAAACAAATACTTGATTCCATATGAAAGACATGTAGATTTGGACATATAGTTCAAATACTTGAAAGTATAAAGTCAAATGTATGTATAATCAGTTTTCAATATCTTATTTGTTTAGCATGACATGAAAACTTGATATGTATCTAAAGTCTATTATGTGATTTATATGACTTAACTTGAAAGATTTAAGTTGCTTAAAGCATACACAATTCTTAGTCCTGAAGTACCACATCCTAAGTACAATTTGTGTACATATGTATCTTGCTATAACTATAAGCATGATGTCATTGAGAATACATCTATGGAGATATTGAAGAGTTATTCCACGACATTATATGAAGATGTTCATATCTATCAAGAATGATGTTTCAAGGTGCGGAATATTTATTCAAGTCAATATGGTTGATTTATTTATCAAACATCTACCAAAGATTGTTTTGAAGATGGTGCACAAGATTGGAATGCAAATGCTCAAGGATATAAATTGATGTTCTTATCAGGGGGAGTTAATGCGCGTTGCACTCTTTTTCCCTTACAAGGTTTTGTCCCAACTGGGTTTTCCTTGCGAGGTTTTTAACGAGGCAACCAATAGGCGCATATTCAAATATGTGTACTCTTTTTCCTTCTCTTTAATTTTTTCCATTGGGTTTTGGTTTTAAGGTTTTAACGAGGCACATTGTTGAATAGACATTCAAGGGGGAGTGTTATAAATAGAACTCTATTTAGAGTGAATGTCTAAGAGTTTTAGTTTGAAGCTAAGTCATTTATCTTCCTATAAATAGAGGGGTCTTACCCCATTGTAAATCATCCCAAGTATCAATAAGAATACTCCTCTCTCTCCCTATTCTCTCTATATTGTTCTTGTCCTTTATATTATTTCATAACAAAAAGGTATTTATAGAATATAATTTTTTAAAATGCTATTTATTTAAAATAAATGAAGTGTTAACATTTGCTATAGGAGGTAAAAATTCCAAAAATAGTCTATCGAGGTATAGTATATGCATATTTTATGTATTATATATGTATAATTGTGTATAATTAATGTATATGACTAGAAAAAGTAAACAATAAATATGATCGGCAAAAGTCCCTTTTCTATAACCGCAGTTTCTGCACTAATTTGCGTGCACTTTGATTATTTTATCAGGTATATGTACTTCCCACTAGTATAGATATCATATAATTCTATCGACCAATCCTTAGACGGATGGAAAAAAATTATCTAATACATTTGTTTATACTGAGGTTTGAATACTGACTACCACGATTTTCACTTTGTTTCATTGATCGATGGGCCACACTGGGAAAACCATGCATTGCCATGACATAAAATGAGAAGGTAAGCATACCTGTCTTTCTAGAATTATTGTTCAAAACCAATTTATGTTTCTTTGTAGCCACAAAATGATCACTTGGTCAAATCAATATTTACGTGGTATTATTTTGAATTAGACTTGTCACAAGACAATATTCCTTCTGGTCCTCCAGAATATTACTGAATTGTCTCTAACTAAGAACCAGCAATTCTCTGACCCTATATATTAATGGAATTTAAGAATCCACCCACCAAATTATTCTTCTAGCCACAAACTCCATTCTCACACTTACTCCAAACTGTCCTTCCTATCAAAAGTTTATCCGAGATCTATATTAATAGATTCATAATGAGTGTGATCTTATTAAACGTATAAAAAAAAGGTACTTCGATACATAAAATATCCCATATTTACATAGGATGGGTTACCCTGATGCAAGCACCGGTGACTGATTGCACGACTTGAATTCATGACCTATAGTTCATATGCCATTGGTCCATAGGTCCCTTATTAAATGTATAAAAAGGACAATTCCGGGTACAAAATATCCCACATTAATATAGGATTGCCTATCCTGATTCAATAACTCATGACCTATAGTTCATATGCCATGGGTCCATGGGTCCCTTATTAAATGTATAAAAAAAGGAAAGTTCGGTGCACAAAATATCATACGTCAACATATGGTAGCCTACCTTGATGCAAGCGTCAGTGGCTAATTTCATGGCTTAAACTCGTGGCCCATATGTCATATGGTGACAACTTATCATTACTCTAAGGGTCCTCTTCATTTTAATAAAAGTATACATTACAATATTTTCTTTTCTTGCATATTTATATATAGTTGTAGCAGAAAACAATAGGTTCAGTTGACTCACAAAATGCGCCCTGCCTTCGCTTTTGTCTCCTAGAATCCTCATATTCCTTCTTATAATCATAGACTTCCTTTTATGACGTAGTATGCAGTAAAAGGAAACTCATGAAAATGCAGAAATTGATTGAACTTGATCAGCTGAAGAACACTGGATATGAATCTGATGACACTCGCCAACTTCATGATCAACGTATAGTTGTCCCGGCTATCCTCAATGCAATAGCTGATGGCTTTGAGAAGAAAGAACAGTCATGGTATATCATAAACAATTGCAGATTAATTTACTTAAATATTTAGAGCTATTTATGAGCTGCTGTTATATGCAGGTTTGCTACTACTCAGCTTCCAAGTGATTTATCAATTCGAGTTGAAGATATCACCTTCTATGTTCACAAGGTAAGTAAAGGACAGTAGGATATTCCATACAAACTAATACAAGAACTATTTATCTAAATTTCTATGCAAGAAGAGAGTTTTGGCCACAAAAATTTTTATGGTGTATTTTTGACCACACGTGTCAAAATCTTTACATAAATTGGGATGGAGGGAGTATTATATAGCTTCACTAAACATTAATAAATTAGTGAGAAGTTAACTCAAGTTTATTTACTCACAGTATCCGCTGGTTGCAAGGTGTGCTTACCTTAGAGAAATCGAATTTCAGGCGGATCAGAAAATTTCGAGATCATACTAAAGTTCTGTTACGGCCTACCAATAAGTTTGAACCCAGGAAATGTAGCAGCATTAAGATGTGGATCAGAATTCCTAGAAATGACAGAAGCAATGGAAGAAGGAAACCTGATTTCAAAACAGAAGCATTCTTCACATTTGTAGTCCTTTCGTCGTGGAGCGATTCCATCACCGTCCTTAAATCATGCGAAACGCTATCGCCATGGGCAGAAAACCTGCAGATTGTGAGAAGATGTTGTGACTCAATTGGTTGGAAAATCTTCAGAAAAAATTCAACAGAGAAATAACAAACGAAGAAACCTGGTGGTTCGATGATGTTGCCACCCTCCATATTAACTTCTTCTTGAGAATCATTACAGCAATAAGAGTAAAAGGAATCAATCCTGAAATGATTGGTTCATGTATCATGCATTATGTAGAGAAGTGGTTGCCAAACATGAATAATGAAACGAAAGGAACGGATAAATATGCTAGTAGAAGAAATGACTCGCAATGGTTTATCACCAGTGGGAGAATGCAAGAAACAAGCATTGGACAGAATAATAAGGAACAAAGAACAATAATAGAGAGCTCGATTAGTATACTACCTCCTCAAAAGGAAGCTGTTTCTTGCAAGTTTCTTCTACGGCTGTTAAAAATGGCGATGCTGTATGCTGCATCGCCAGCTCTAACTTCAGAGCTTGAGAAAAGAATCGGCATGGTGCTTGAAAACGCCAGTCCGAATGACCTTTTGATCCCTACTTATGCAGTAAGTGAACAAACAATCAAGTGAGTTTCTATAACCTCTGAAGTTTCAGCTTTCAATTTCCATCTAAATGCAAGAACTTAGAGGAAATTAATTACAGGCGTTAGCCCAATATACAAAACATATACACTGATTATGTATACAATATATACATATATTATATGTATATTTGCGAGCCAGGTGCACGAAGTTCCCGCTACGTGCGGGTCGGAGTCGGACCACAAGGGTCTATTGTACGCAGCCTTGTCCTGCATTTCTGCAAGAGACTGTTTTCACGGCTCGAACCCTTGACCTGCTAGTCACATGGCAACAACTTTACCAGTTACGCGAAGGCTCCCCTCATGTATATTTATACTTAATATACAAAACACATACATTTGCCATCTATTATTTTTTAGGACGGCCAAAATGTAATTATCCCATAAAAAAATATGACAGTCTGCTCAGTCTTAACCATTTTGTTTAATACAGTTCAACTGAAGAACAGACTATCCACAATATAGATGTGGTGCAAAGGATATTGGATTATTTCTTGCTATATGAACAGCAAAGACTACCACAACAAGAAATGAAGTCGACAACAATGAATATCAGTAAACTGGTTGACAGCTACCTAGCAGAAATTGCCAGAGATCACAATGTATCAATCACAAAGTTCCAAGTCTTAGCTGAATCTCTGCCTCGACACGTTCGGACTTGTCATGATGGACTCTACAGAGCCATCGACACATACCTTAAGGTTATTCTCATTTCTGTAATCAAAAACATCTAGCGCTTGATTTCTACAATCAAAGAATACAATGCAGCTTAATATCTTCTACAGACTCATCCT
Organism: Nicotiana benthamiana; assembly: GCA_034376525.1. Classification (NCBI taxonomy): domain Eukaryota; kingdom Viridiplantae; phylum Streptophyta; class Magnoliopsida; order Solanales; family Solanaceae; genus Nicotiana; species Nicotiana benthamiana. The sequence continues at coordinate 67,460,718 of CM067332.1, forward strand.
TCATTATCAGAACATGATCGCCGAAGGCTATGCAAGATCATGGACAGCGAAAAATTGTCACTTGATGCATGTATGCATGCAGCTCAAAATGAGAGGTTGCCTCTGAGAATCGTTATCCAGGTAAAATAACCATTTGATTGAATCAACTTATGGCATAGAATAACGTAGTTGAATTTTCATCTTATAACAATGTATCCAGTACTGCAATCTTAGCAAGCATTATGCTGGCCTCAAACTTAGATTACACTTCAGTTTCCAACTTAGCGTTGAGTATATATGAAGATGCTAAAAAGGTTAAAATATATAGGCGAGCTGCCAGATTAGCTTTCATTCAAATTCGCAAAATTGGATGAGAAATCAATGGATATAATAGAGCTAAACCAATCATAGAAATGTAAACAAAAATCACAAACATCTTACAAATGACGATCTGAATGCTCATGCCCTTTGTATATTATCATACTAAATTGCTATCATCTTAATTTTTATGCCACAAACATCCCTATAGCCAAGGAGTGCACATGTTGAAGTAAAAGGTTTTAATTGAAATTATTCTAAAAACTATAGAATGATCAGTGTAAGCATTCAAGAGCCTATATTCTAAAAGGCATACTACATAAACAGGCCCTCAAATTTGTCCTCGACCGGCAGGTATGCCCTCCAACTTTGGGTGTGTACAAGTAGACACCTCACTTTGTATAAAGTTGAACACAAATGATGATGTGGCACTGACGTGCATAAATTTTGGAGGTGTCTAGATAATCATTTTGTAAATTGGAGCGTTCAACTGACAAAGTGAAGACAAGTTGAGGTTCCTTGGAGGGCATACTTGCCAACTGAGGCCAAGTTTGAGGGCCAGTTTATGTATTATGCCATTCTAAAACAATGAAAAAAAAGAGGTTTCGTTCCGTCACCTAAGCTCGTGAATGAACATAGAAGAATAAGGACTAAGTACCACCGAAAACCTTATAGACATGCTGATACAATTCTGAATTTTTAAAGAGAATATTGTAGGTTTTGCTATCAGAGCAAGTGAAGATGAGGGCTGCAGTACAAGGGAAAGATGTTATAGCAAGTGATGATAATAACTTAGACAAAGAAAATAATTGGTTATCTACAAAGAAGGAGGTCAAGTCCCTGAAAGAAGAACTAGAAAAAGTGAAGATACAAATGACAGATCTTCAAAGGGACTACTCTGAACTGCAACAAGAATATGAAAAAGTAAACAATAAGCCTAGAATTCCATGGACATCTGGTTGGAGGAAGATAAAGAAGTCTGCTCTTTTCAATAGAGAAATGGTCGAGGAAGAAACTCAAGAAGGCGAAAAATAGAGTGAAACCAGGTCTCAGAGACAGCACCAGTCGAAGGCAGTCCATATCTTAAGCCGACAATTATAGTTCTTATGTATCTGGTAGGTAAGAACACCCCTTGGAGTAGGCTGCCTACATCACACTCCCAAGAGTGCGGCTCTTCTCTAGACCCTACGTGAACACAAGATGCTTTGTACACCGAATTGCCTTTTTTTAATGTATCCCGTAGATGAACTGATCAAATTACTGAGTTTTATTTTCACAGAACGCTAGTTTGGCATAGATGGAGATTGGATACAGCTTGTAATCAATCTTGCTTGTAAAAAATGTGTAATCTTGGTTATCTATAGTGATTGTGAATTAGTCTTGTCAATAGTATGTTTTACCATTACATACTAGAGCACCATCGTTTCTACTTTCAAAATATTGTATTAAGACTCCCTCTTTTCTTGTAAAGTATAGTTTTCAATCATCACATTTGCGGTATAAGTACAATAACAACAAACTCAGTAAATTTCCATAAGTGAAATTTACAATAATATATGCAGCCTTACCCTACAGAGAGATGGTTTGTGATAGACTTGCAGTATAAGTCCAATCAATTAATGAATTACACCTCAAATTCTAAACTAGTTGGGGTCAGCCATGTGGACCTTGAAATCATCCATCCTAGTACCACTCTTATCCAAAAACGTTTAACTTCAAATAGTTGATATGATTCAGTGCATTAGTACTAGTATTGTCTTGTACTTTTGATGCGGAATATAAATTTATATGTAAACATCTACTCAAATTGCAACTGATAATAGGTCTGAACCCATAACTTAAAAATACAGTGGGTTCAATCCGAAGAACCTTAAAGGTTAAACCTATAGATCTAAAATTATGGATCCGGCTCTGGACATAACTGGTGAGGCGGAGTTAGGATTTAAAGTTTATGAATTTTAAATTTACCACTTACCCATAATTTTTCTTAGTCATTAAATTCACAATTACATATTTATTCATACTTAAATGGATTTTCTGATATAAATAGAGTATATAAGGAAAAGTTACTGTATCTAAAAGGGAACTTTGACGCTACAAGCACTAAAACTATACCTGTCCTTTCTATTCGTCAAACAAGTTCATATTCTTGTTCTCCTCTTCCAATTTCCGTATTAGAAAAAGATCCAATGTGTTTAGTAAAATGTCCTTTTTGCAAAATAAGTAAGAGCCGTTGGTTAGCTGATTTAAAGCAGTTTGACAAGTGTTAGGTGCTGAAAAATACTTTTAAATATTGAAATTGATTTAAAAAATAAGAAATTACATATTTGAATAAAAGTGCTGAAATTAATAATAAGCACCTGAAGAGATGGGTATATGAAGAATTTTATTTTAAAAAAAAAGTATTTTAAGGATAGAATAGTAAATATTTTGATCAAACTTGAAGTGCATAAGCTGAAATTTGATAAGTTGTGGGAGACCAACTTATATCTTTTGGCTTATTTTTGGCTTATAAGTACTTTTAATTTTACCAAATGCGTAGATAAACCAAAAAAAATTTATAAGCCAGATTGACCAACTTTTAAACTTAGCCAGACGCCTTCTAAGTCATCTGAAAATTAGTTTTGAAAGTATTATTTACGGGGCGACATAGGAATTGTAAAGTTTCCGGAAAAAAAAATGGGAAAAAAAAGTAAAAATAATATTTGAAAATTAGAGTTGTATTTGAATATAAATATAATTTTGAATTTTTATGATTGATTTGAAATTTACGGCGAAAAACTTATTTCGAAAAAAGTGAAAAGATTTTCATAGCCACTCGAGCTCTTATTAAAAGTTGATCATAATATCAACAAATCAGTAGCATGTCGATGGATTTTTTAGTATATAAAAATGTTTTTTAATGTTTAAGTGCTGGCTGAAGAAATTGATATTGAGCAACTTGAGAGAAGTTGCAACCAAAATGATACTTTTCCTATTAATAAATTATATTTCTTTGAAGAAATATATTCTGATAACCAAATACTCGAATTTAACTCCATGAATGAGTCGTCACGCTAGTATGCTGGTAAATACTTGCTTGTGCACCAAAACAAGTAATTTGACCTTAATAATAAATTTTTTAGTGAAAAAACATATCCCGAGGAAGTAATAAATGCATATATGGAGACACTTCTCTTTACTTAATTGATTTGATGTAGCCATCGGATATGAATAAACAAAGCAATCAACAACAGCACCACCTTTCTTCTTACATTAGAAGTTGTGTTCTACTAGCACGGGCTACCATCAGGTTATTACAGAATTGTTTGAATAAACTACAATTGTATACCCAATATTTATATAGTCCATCCCAACTGATTTGGAATTAAAGGTGTAGGGACATGAAGCTGTCAGTCTTACCGTCTCTGACCGACAGAACATTTCCATTGCATTAAAAAGCCAGTGGAAGGAAATAGACAACAGCAACCACGATATGATAATGTGTATGTAAATCTTATTCCTATCCCGACGGGACAGAGATATTTGCGATAGACCTTCAATTCAGAAAGACTAAAATAAAACAAAAAGAAACAATTCATTAGTAACATCAGCAGAAACCGTAAAAATAGTAATATAAATATAAAAACCAAAAGATACATGACATACAATATCAATAATCGCTATTTAAGGCCCGGGGCTAAGATAAATAGAAAGGAGGAAAGGAGATAGACAATTTAGCTGAAATAAAGACCACTTGCATATTGAGCTTTACCAAATTCAGCTTCAAGAATAATAACGCGGCAAGGGAACTGGAGTTTGAGACTCAAAGTTGACGGTGATAATTTCACACAGTGACACAGCTTTTTTACTCACTAGGTCTTTAACTCCTCATTCCTTTGTATCTAACACAACAAATATAATATGCAGAAAAGAATGGAGCATACAGAAGAAGGATATGGTAGAAAAGCAATTTCTTTTTACACCCGCATTCGAGCTCAAAGTACACCTCAACTTGTGGCTTAAAACTATTAAGTTGGTTTGCAAAACACCATTTATCTTTCTCAGAAAGACCATTTGCACATAGAGAAGGAGTATCCAGCCAAAGATTCATCCAATTCCTTCTATTCAACACTGAATAATGCTGAAGGTATTCATATACACCAAATGCAGATACATCTACTAGTAAAGCAACAGACTTTACTCAATGTCTCGGTTCTGAGGTAGAGTTGAACTCCTCAAATAGAACCAGTCAACTCTCTTTTCCTGTTAGATAAGTAAAACCAATTGTCCATTTTGCCAAATGTTGGCATATACACTTTGATTCATAATATGGCATGTTCAAGATTCACACTTGCTTCTTCTTAACTCGGTATGGGTATTTTTGGTATATGCTTATGCTAGTCATAACCAATGGAAGTGCCACAAGGCAGTATGGCGAAGGAGGTTTTCCATCGAAGATGAATTGGAGCAGAGCAGTGACAAGAAGGGCAGACACAATGATAAATCCCTGCGGCAATTTAAGACAAGCAGGAAGAAATAACATTGTCAAGAAAGTATGGTAAAGGAACCGTTACGAAAAATACAGCATGATATACTCTTTAAGGTAACAACAACAACAACAACAACCCAGTATAATCCCACTTAGTGGGGTCTGGGGAGGGTAGTATGTATGCAGACCTTACCCCTACCCTGAGGTAGAGAGGCTGTTTCCAAATAGACCCCCGACATCCTTCCCTCCAAGAACTTCCCACCTTGCTCTTGGGGAGACTCGATCTCACAACCTCTCGGTTGGAAGTGGGGGTTGCTTACCATCAGAGCAACCCCTCTTGTCTTTAAGGTAGCACAAAACTAATTAGCCCTTATCTTATTATAGTTGATCTTAGCCAAAAGGCCGAGAAAGGTACATGGCCTCATTTCATTAGAGGCCAGACAAGTTTAAAAAATAAAAAAATACAACCATACAATTAACTGTTTCCTTCCACCATGAACAATCAAGAAATATGTTACGAGTTAGTAAATAGAAAATATTCTAGGGCTCCATTTTAAGTGGCATAGTTATGTACCAGATCTACAAATGCTTCAAATAAATCAAGGGGAAAGGCGCAAAAAATGCCAAACTATAACAGAGAATATCAAGAATGTTTTTTCAAGCCTATTCAATTTCTGCACAGCTTCTAAAGCATAACAATTTCAGTGGACACTTACCTTCCTTACACCACCAGCATACGAAGTCACAAGACCAACAAGAATTCCACCAACCGCATTTAAAATAACAGGGATCTGGAACAGAAGAATAGAAGTATCGCATAAAAAGCATTAGTTGAACCCCGACGGATCTCATTCATTTCCCAAAATGAACAAAGAAAAAGAAAATGAATCCAGGTCATTTGATATTTGATAAACAAAATTATGTAAATGACTAACTCATGGGGCAATTTATTTCCTCAACAAACCAATTTTGAAAGTGATAGTTGGATCTGACCAGAGGAGAAGATGCATATGACAATGAAACATAGGGTAAATTGATATAAGAAATCTCCAAGTAGAAACTATAAAGTTTGTTTACTCAGAAAACTTAATATTCAAGGTGGTTCCTGTTTCTGAATGTTTTAAGTATTTGCAATACCAATTTAACCAGCACCAATGACATAAATGATAGAAAAAGAATTGTATATTGGCGAACTGATTTACCAAAGTTAATGCAGTCCACCCGTAGAAGAATCCGTGCTGTCCAATAGCTTCTCCATCTGGAGACTTGGAAGTACTACTTATCAAGCAAAGACTCCCAATAATGGACATCTCAACACTCATCAAGTAAGATGAATGTTTCTTAACCTGTTATAGACAAGAAGCATATCAAAAATGGAGGAAATGCAAAAGACCCTTTCCCAAAATAGCAGTGTTTACTTGCCTGAGATGCCCATTGACACAAGGCAGAAGCCAGACCAGAGAGCACGGATGCAACCAAAACTGGTACAATTCCATAGAATAAGATCTCATCGGGATTACTACTACTACTTGAAGCTTTGCTGGAGCCTTCACCAACACTTAATAGGACAGCTGCGAGGATTAACAAGAAAAGAGCCCCAATTTGCTGAACGGATTGCTTCTGCCTGAAAAAGGATAAAGGATTTGGGGGGGGGGGGGAATCAAGGCTCTCAGGACTCACATGATACACAGCTAGTGTAACTAACAAGCGAGTTCGTCTCAAAAGAAGAAAATAAGAGTTGGTCTACACAGAGACCTCAGAATGCCATAAAAGTATTAATTTAAATGACAAATATTGCAACTACCAGCTAAGTGAAGCAGATGACGCAGAAGAAAAGGTTCTATGAGAAAAAGAGAATGATGTAAAAAACGGTTTCTGTGAAAACAGAGAATGTTTATCAGATCTGTTTGACATCCATGACGAAATAATAGAATATTACCATATTAAGTATGTACGATCTGAGACACTAATAGCCTACGCACTTGCACTGTTGCCAAAGGTAACCAAAAGGTACACTTGTTCAATAATCTTTTCTAAGCAAGGACTAAGACAAAGTAGATAACAATCAACAGAAAGAACTTTCAACAACATTTTGGATCAACATACTGACTTGCACAGTCACCCGGCAAAGCCTACCTCAATAATATGTAAGTAAACAAGGCTGTGAAGAACAGTTTTGTCTGGTTCAGGATTGAAAAGGTCAGTGAATCAAGATTTTTATATGAGATCTGCAATAAGCTGTTTTGTAGTGCATAGATAGCAGCAGGCAGTCCAGATGCAGTCAAAGAGCCAAATAAGGTCCACTCCTGGTACATTTTCTTCAAACTGCCTTCTTTTGCCATGAGAAAAAGAGCACAAATAACCTGCAAAGTAAAAGGAATGTATGTAAGTAAACATGTAGAACGATGGAGTGGAAAACAATGCAGAAGAAAGTAGAGAAATTTACCTTGACTACTTCACATGTCAAAACAGACGAAGTAACTATCACTTCACGCCTGTAGGAAGAACAGAACATGAAATATTGACGTCATAATATAGAATCATAACAACGAATACAAGAGCATTTATCACCAAAAAATTTATATGAAAGAATAAGCATAATATTTCATATACCAATATAGTAAAAAGTAGCAAAATAGACATAACAAAAGCATCTTTGAAACAATGAGGAAACCAGAAAAATGAGGAAACCAGTGAACCTATAGGTGCTTGTCTTAATTTGATATAATTTTTGCACGCAGTTTTGCTCGTCAAACCATTCCATCTGATGCGAACCATACCTACCTAGACCCCGAGCTAAGGAGCCCCCCCCCCCCAAACCCCTACAACCATTGGAGCTTTTGGGACGATTCAAGCATGGTCCGGCATGCCTCCCTAACCTCACGATTATAGCAGAAACAATGGTGTTGGAATGAGGAATTTTAATTCCTTCAAGAGGAGGAGTGACAGACTCAACAACCTTGTTGGTTTGAGTATACCACTTATTTACCAGAACTTGTAAAGACTCATTCTGGTCATCTAATTTTCCAGTGATTTCAAACAACTTAAAATATTCAATATCACACTTCAAGCGCTTCATATCGGAAATTCATTGTTTTCCAAAATTCGCTTGCTGACTCTTCGAATAGGTAATAATTAATAAAAGCAGTAGTAAAGAAGATGAAATACTTACTTAAAACAAGCTTTTATTCAATGAACATGAAGGGATATTACAAAACGAAAGGATTATTACAAGAGAGACAAAGGGATTATTGCAAGAGGAAGTGCCTAAAATTTTCTAAGTCGAAAATTGGACCTACCTCATATTACAAGACGAGAGTCTTTATATAGACCTCTGACACCAAAAGAGTTTTATCTCTTTAGATACAAGTGGACGGCTATGTTTATCTCTTTAGATACAAGTGGACGGCTTAGATCTTGCCGACAATACCGTGGGGTTCTTTAATTATTAAAGAAACGTGAATCCATGTGAAAAAAGATAAGGATAAGATTCCTTATGACCCGGGGACCATCATGGGACCCAACTTTTTGACCTTTGTGGACAATAATTAGACTTGACCTTAGTGGACAATAATAAGACGCATACCCCTCAGTTTTTCCTTCTTTTGGAAGGTAGTGATAAAGTGGGTATTCACAGAACACAAAGTGGGCATTCCCACCGAATAGTAACTTGACTCTTCGGAAAAGTAAATCCTAATCATAAAATCCTTCTAGATATGCTTGAGCAATACCTTTAGGATTACACATATCACCGTTATCTGACTCAGCAGACGATGTAGCTTCTTCAAGAAGCTGCATAATAGTTTCTTCATCCTGGTTGTCAATATCTTGAAGAGCCTTCTGGAGCTTCTTCCTGATTTCTGCTTTGTATGACTTGGACTGTGGAGATGTCTTTCCCACGACAATTTTTCCTTTATCAGGAGTTGATGCCTTAGGTTTTGGAATCCAACCTTTAACTTTTACTTCTTTGGATAGGTATCTAATCCTATCGAATTCCGCAACTTTGAAATCCCAGCTGATAATAAAAGAAATCCTCTTTTGGATATAATACTTACACATTTTAATGTGGGAAGGAAGAGTAGTGATCTCTTGTGTAGTTTGGAAATTTTCGAATTTCTTAAGAAATTGTTGTGGGAGGTTTTCTAACTTTCCTCCGAAAGTCTTCCACCAGTCATAAAACCATCTGGGAATAATGGCCTTAATAACTTCAGGACTGTATTTAATAAACCAAGTATGACCTGGTCTAAGATACATGAAATTATACCAAGCTTGTTGGTATGTATACCAGTTGTATGTCTGTGGTTTATGGTTCATACTAAGACGTATGGGAGTAAGAAGATGGTCAACATGCCATTCAAAAGGAGATAAAATCTTTTTGATTGTAAATTGAGAATATAAGATAAAATCAGGATTTCTATCAGAATAAACATGTTCCACTTCAATGGAATCTGTGTCAACTAAAATGGCCTCAAAATAAAGGCGAGTGTGAAGAGGGTCAGAACTATCAACGTAGTTGGACGAATTGTAACAAGGCTTTACAAGGTCTTGGACTCGTCCTGATTCAAACTCTTTATCGAGGGCTAAGATGGGAGAAACCTTAATGGTTAAGAATTCAAAAGTCTCAATGGGTTGAGAAGAAGGATTTTGAATTTGGACTTTAGGGTCCACAGCTTGGGCAAAAGACTCGGGGGTCTTCATTTCGTAACTAGATTTGTTCTAGACCTTAGAAGTGGATCCAGAGGAAGATTCAGGCTTTGGGCCTGGAAGTTTTGGGAGTTCTCCTAAAACGGTAAACTTGTTTTGGCTTTGGGCCGGACTAGGAAGAGGAGGAAAGGAAGGCCTTAATTGGGCCAAATTAGCGGGAATGAAAGGTCTAGCTGTTGATAGCTGCCTTTCAGTCTTGATATTCTTGAATGGGCTAGTTTTTGATGGCTTCATGGCCCTGAAGAAATTCTCGGGTTAGAAAGTCTGGAAGAGAATTATTTTCCCCTTTTATAAAATCAATTTTGAAATCAAAACTAGATAGTAGAGCTTGCCATCTAGCAAATATTTGTTTTGAAACAAGATTTTTAACATCTTTTTGTAAAATTTCTTTGGCCGATTTGCAATCAACCCGAAGTAAAAATTCTTTGTTTACTAAATCGTCCTGGAATTTAGTAATACATAGTACTATAGATAAAACTTCTTTTTTAACAGTACTATAATTTTTCTGGGTATTATTCTAGATACCAGAAGTAAATCTCACCAGTTGCTCGCAACTATTTTGGTCTATTTGCTGTTTTAGAATACCTCCGTATCCTATATCAGATGCATCAGTTTCAACTATCATAAAAGCATCGGGATTGGGTATCCCTAAACAAGGAAGATTTTGGACTAATCTCTTAATCTTCTTAACACTTTGGGTTTGTTCATCTCCCCAAGGTATAGGATTCTTTCTAAGCCTAAGATATAAAGGCTCACAAGTTTGTCTAACTTTAGGGATAAAGTCAGCAACATAATTAAGACTTCCTAAGAATCTCTGAAGCTGGGTCTTATCCTTAATTTCATCAGGAAATTTGGACGAGAATTCAATGGCTCTACAAATAGGTTTGTAGGTACCTTGGTATAGGTCATGGCCTAAAAACCTAATAGAGGTTTGAAAGAGCTTAATCTTTTTAGCACTAACAACCAAACCATTATTTTTCACAACTTTAAAGAATGTGGAAAGATGCTTAAAATGAGAATCAATGTCCTCAGAAAATATTAGCACATCATCAATATAAACAATTGACATATAAGAATAAGGATTGAAAATATTATTCATAATATTCTGAAATTCAGAAGGGGCATTTTTTAACCCAAAAGGCATAACATTCCACTCATAATGACCAAAAGGTACATTGAATGCAGTTTTATAACGATCAGTCTCTTTAATCTGAATTTGCCAAAATCCAGATTTCATATCGAACTTACTATAAAGGTTTGCTTTATAAGTTCGTTTAAGGAGATCCCTTTTGTTAGGGATTGGATGTCGGATCCATTTAAGGACCGAATTCAAAGGCTTATAATTAATAACAAGCCTTGGTGCACCTCTTTCCTTTTCTGCACTATTATTAACATAAAAAGCAGAACAACTCCAAGGAGAGTTAGAGAGCCTAATAATACCATTATCAAGTAAATGGTTAATCTCAGTTTTACAAATTTCAACCATTTCATGGTTCATTTGAATAGGCCTAGCCTTAGTAGGTATGTTTTGTTCATCAAAACCATCAATGTAAGGTAATGCAACAGAATGCTTTTTTATATTCCAAAAAGCAGTAGGAAGATTTGAACAAACTTCATTTTCAAACTTCTTTTGAAGGGAATCTATCTTAGACATCATTCCCGGGGTTTTTAGAGTTTGTTTAATTCTTTCTATAGTAATCTCTTCCTTTAAAAAAGAAATATGATTAGAAAGACAATTAATTTTAAAAATAGTTTTTTCTTTTAAAAACATACTTTCTTTAGGTGAAAGAGTTTGAACAAAAGGGAAAAATACCTCTTGACCGAGGATACAAGCATGAATGCCATCTATATCATTAGTATAAGGTTTAAGCTGGCTAATGAATGGCATCCCCAAAATAATATCTGCATTGATATTTTCAGTGATTACAAAATCATTTGTAAAGCAAATATTGTTATTACAAATATGGGCTTTAGACAATTTGTAATCAATTTTCATTCGCTCACCAGTGGCGGAGTATAAACGAGTTGTACTTTTTTCAAGGTACTTAAGAGGAATAAGACCTTTCACTATACAGTTACGGTCAGCTTCACTGTCAAATAAAGCAACTTTGTTAAGAACAAAATTTTTTGCAATTACTATTTTGACAGGAATATGTTCACTAATAGATTTAATAGTGGACACAGAAGGACCGGGATTAGTGGAAGCAGTAGTATTCAGAAGACCTGGATCAACAGGTTGATCTCCAGGAAAATCATACCCTTTTTCAGGAAAAGAGTCAATCTTCTCAAAAGTGTCATGAAGGACTTGAGAAGTAAGGGATTCCGTCTCGATCTTGTTTAGACGAGATTTTAACTGTCTAACTTCTTGCTTAAGAGAATTCATCTCTTGACGCAAGTCAGACATCGAGGGCTCAGCAGGTTTATCAAACCTATTGAAAACTTGTTTCATACTAAAAGGTTCTATGGCCATTGACGAAGAAGGTTTCTTTTGGTCAGAACCCAGGATAATTTTCTTGAGTTCAATCAAATACTTGGCACGAGATTCATCATCCTTGATGTGATCAATAATATCAAAAAGGACTTCCTTGGAGTCCGATGTGATCATACTAAGGGTATTGGAAGGACATCCGCAAAAAACACCTTTACATGATTCTTCGCAAGAATCATCAGATTCTAACTGACTGTCATTAGTTTCATAAGCGACGTTGATATTCTCTTCGTCACTGTACTCTTCGGAAGAGGAATTGCTAGAATCAGACTCGCTTTCCTGGAGGATAGAAAAGAGTTTTTCTTTAGTATCCTCATCTAGTCCTAAAAGGTTTATCTTCTTCTTCTTTTTAGAAGATTTACACTGGTTAGCTCTATGACCAGACTTACCACAAGTCCAACAGACATCTTCTTTATGGGAAGGTCTTTTCTTCCTAAATTTGTTCTTCTTAGGTTCATACGACCTATCCTTTGAATTATTTTTTCTAGGCTTTCTAGATTTATAAGAGGACTTAGACTTAGATTTCTTCTTAGCATGCTTAGAAGGAGGATAGTCTATATTGCCATAACCAAAGTCTCTACAGAAACTGCCTAATTCTGCTTTGGAGGTCAATCTATCTTTCTTAAGGTGACTCTTAAGTTTTAGGTCCGTACATAGTTCTAGAGCTGTGGTATTAATAAGACTAATAATGTCTCCATAAGTCATAAGATCATAGGGTACCTTACCGCCACACCTATCTCTTATTTTTTATCTAACCTTTTCGGCAAATAAAGGGGGAAGACCGCTAATAAATCTGTCTTTCCAGAAATCGCTATTGCAGTCAGGTCTAGTCATAATTTTGACCATAAACTGGTCTTTATACCACCTAAAGTCACTTAGTCGAGGGCAACGAAGATTGTTAAGGATTTCAAGACTCCTGTCTTGGAAGAGTTTTGGCTCACCTACAAAGTGTTTGGCAATGTGGTAGAGCAGAGTTGCACAAGCATCCTCTCTAGTTTCAGATTCAGAGGTTTCCATATCACTAACTGTTTTAACAGTAGTAATAATGGTGGTTGCGTTGAGGATTTGAAGCTTAAGTTCTTCAGTGACATAATTATCCCACCAATACCTAAGCATACCAGTAAAACCAGCAGTGATCATGGCAGCTGCTTCTTTATCAGAAGAATTTCGCAGCTTATAACTGGTAATACAATAAATCTATACCAGATTAAAGAGAAATCTGGATTTTGGCAAATTCAGATTAAAGAGAATGATCGTTATAAAACTGCATTCAATGTACCTTTTGGTCATTATGAGTGGAATGTTATGCCTTTTGGGTTAAAAAATGCCCCTTCTGAATTTCAGAATATTATGAATAATATTTTCAATCCTTATTCTTATATGTCAATTGTTTATATTGATGATGTGCTAATATTTTCTGAGGACATTGATTCTTATTTTAAGCATCTTTCCACATTCTTTAAAGTTGTGAAAAATAATGGTTTGGTTGTTAGTGCTAAAAAGAGTAAGCTCTTTCAAACCTCTATTAGGTTTTTAGGCCATGACCTATACCAAGGTACCTACAAACCTATTTGTAGAGCCATTGAATTCTCGTCCAAATTTCCTGATGAAATTAAGGATAAGACCCAGCTTCAGAGATTCTTAGGAAGTCTTAATTATGTTGCTGACTTTATCCCTAAAGTTAGACAAACTTGTGAGCCTTTATATCTTAGGCTTAGAAAGAATCCTATACCTTGGGGAGATGAACAAACCCAAAGTGTTAAGAAGATTAAGAGATTAGTCCAAAATCTTCCTTGTTTAGGGATACCCAATCCCGATGCTTTTATGATAGTTGAAACTGATGCATCTGATATAGGATACGGAGGTATTCTAAAACAGCAAATAGACCAAAATAGTTGCGAGCAACTGGTGAGATTTACTTCTGGTATCTGGAATAATACCCAGAAAAATTATAGTACTGTTAAAAAAGAAGTTTTATCTATAGTACTATGTATTACTAAATTCCAGGACGATTTAGTAAACAAAGAATTTTTACTTCGGGTTGATTGCAAATCGGCCAAAGAAATTTTACAAAAAGATGTTAAAAATCTTGTTTCAAAACAAATATTTGCTAGATGGCAAGCTCTACTATCTAGTTTTGATTTCAAAATTGATTTTATAAAAGGGGAAAATAATTCTCTTCCAGACTTTCTAACCCGAGAATTTCTTCAGGGCCATGAAGCCATCAAAAACTAGCCCATTCAAGAATATCAAGACTGAAAGGCAGCTATCAACAGCTAGACCTTTCATTCCCGCTAATTTGGCCCAATTAAGGCCTTCCTTTCCTCCTCTTCCTAGTCCGGCCCAAAGCCAAAACAAGTTTACCGTTTTAGGAGAACTCCCAAAACTTCCAGGCCCAAAGCCTGAATCTTCCTCTGGATCCACTTCTAAGGTCTAGAACAAATCTAGTTACGAAATGAAGACCCCCGAGTCTTTTGCCCAAGCTGTGGACCCTAAAGTCCAAATTCAAAATCCTTCTTCTCAACCCATTGAGACTTTTGAATTCTTAACCATTAAGGTTTCTCCCATCTTAGCCCTCGATAAAGAGTTTGAATCAGGACGAGTCCAAGACCTTGTAAAGCCTTGTTACAATTCGTCCAACTACGTTGATAGTTCTGACCCTCTTCACACTCGCCTTTATTTTGAGGCCATTTTAGTTGACACAGATTCCATTGAAGTGGAACATGTTTATTCTGATAGAAATCCTGATTTTATCTTATATTCTCAATTTACAATCAAAAAGATTTTATCTCCTTTTGAATGGCATGTTGACCATCTTCTTACTCCCATACGTCTTAGTATGAACCATAAACCACAGACATACAACTGGTATACATACCAACAAGCTTGGTATAATTTCATGTATCTTAGACCAGGTCATACTTGGTTTATTAAATACAGTCCTGAAGTTATTAAGGCCATTATTCCCAGATGGTTCTATGACTGGTGGAAGACTTTCGGAGGAAAGTTAGAAAACCTCCCACAACAATTTCTTAAGAAATTCGAAAATTTCCAAACTACACAAGAGATCACTACTCTTCCTTCCCACATTAAAATGTGTAAGTATTATATCCAAAAGAGGATTTCTTTTATTATCAGCTGGGATTTCAAAGTTGCGGAATTCGATAGGATTAGATACCTATCCAAAGAAGTAAAAGTTAAAGGTTGGATTCCAAAACCTAAGGCATCAACTCCTGATAAAGGAAAAATTGTCGTGGGAAAAACATCTCCACAGTCCAAGTCATCCAAAGCAGAAATCAGGAAGAAGCTCCAGAAGGCTCTTCAAGATATTGACAACCAGGATGAAGAAACTATTATGCAGCTTCTTGAAGAAGCTACATCGTCTGCTGAGTCAGGTAACGATGATATGTGTAATCCTAAAGGTATTGCTCAAGCATATCTAGAAGGATTTTATGATTAGGATTTACTTTTCCGAAGAGTCAAGTTACTATTCGGTGGGAATGCCCACTTTGTGTCCTGTGAATACCCACTTTATCACTACCTTCCAAAAGAAGGAAAAACTGAGGGGTATGCGTCTTATTATTGTCCACTAAGGTCAAGTCTAATTATTGTCCACAAAGGTCAAAAAGTTGGGTCCCATGATGGTCCCCGGGTCATAAGGAATCTTATCCTTATCTTTTTTTTCACATGGGTTCACGTTTCTTTAATAATTAAAGAACCCCACGGTATTGTCGGCAAGATCTAAGCCGTCCACTTGTATCTAAAGAGATAAACATAGCCGTCCACTTGTATCTAAAGAGATAAACTCTTTTGGTGTCAGAGGTCTATATAAAGACTCTCGTCTTGTAATATGAGGTAGGTCCAATTTTCGACTTAGAAAATTTTAGGCACTTCCTCTTGCAATAATCCCTTTGTCTCTCTTGTAATAATCCTTTCGTTTTGTAATATCCCTTCATGTTCATTGAATAAAAGCTTGTTTTAAGTAAGTATTTCATCTTCTTTACTACTGTTTTACTGCTTTTATTAATTAATTTCCGGTCCTGTTCCCTAATGTTTATGCAAGGATCCATGAAGACCTTTTGGGTTCTCGAAGAACTCCTTCAATTAATATTAAAGGTGGATATCTTCTTTGGTGATCTACTCCAATATTTTCGATATCTTTGGGACAATAGTTAGAAAATTAGGATGCAATTAGTGTTATATACTAATTGTGTCCAATACTATCAGTTTGGTTTGTAGATCCAATTTTCTCTTTTTTTTAATCAAAATGGTGATGTTCGGGCCACCTTGTGTGTCCCTTGACTAACTCTATCAAGTACTTGCTACCTCGGATCAGCATAGATACCGGGTAACTCAGCCTACCAAAACTTGGGCAGATGGGAAAAAATCACCTAATGCTTGAGATTTGAAGGTAGGACCTCACGTTTCTCCTCCCACTTCATAGATCACTACGCCACATTTATATCTCTTCTTCCTCCATTTCTATTTTTTATGGGATTGCCCTTGTTTGCTATTTCTTCCATCGTCGCTATTGCCGTTGCCCGTTGTATAACCTATACATCTAGAGAATCTCTCCGTACCCTTCAAAATTCAATTCCATAGACTTTCACCATCTTAGTCCTTTACCCAAGGTACCATCCTTTATCTCACTCCATATTTAGTAGATTTATCTTTCTCTAAAACGCGTCCTTCTCACGACATGAATCTCCATAGCCATTTACCAAAAAAAATGGATTGAAAATGGATAATTACTGGTCCCCTTTCCTCATAGACAATGTTATCTTCTGTCACTTTCAAATCGAAACCTCATTGTGGTACTCACAGTCACACAAATCAAATACAAAATAGGTGGGTGCATTGAAGAGTGTTCTCGCTAAAGCAATTGGAAGATCCTCCAACAGATCTCTCTTTGCAATTCTTAAGCTTTTGAAAGCCTTGTAACTAAACTTAAAATGTTTGACATATACTCATACTAACATCAATAAGAAAAGACTGGATAAATAGATTCTACAACTATTCAATTTAAAATTTGGAATGGTGATGACCACCCAATAAACTCAAACAAAAGATGCTAGCATTATATGAGGACGAGCCCTGGCGAAACATTGCCATTACTCCTTCAGTGACTTGGTTATGTGTTCGATATGCGGCATACGATCTAGACACTTCCCCCTCCCATACATTAGCCAGGAGTCCGAAAAGCACTTCATGCATGGGGTAAGTCTTCATGCATGGGGTAAGTCCTTATTGACAATCACATCATACCTTTCTCCAAAAACTTTCAATGCCTTTCCTTAAACGAGTGAATAATTTTTCCAAGGATGCAGTACAAACACCAATTCCATAGTCTAAATCAAGAACACAGCCTCACCACTAAGACACTTACTTGTGACATATAAATTCATGCCTTCAAATCGCGAAAATTAAGTAAATTAATCCGGAGGATGTACCATATGAGTTAAGAAATTTACTAAATATCTAGAAATACCAAATTTCGAACCCAGTAACTCAAATGGTGGCATCCTGAACCATAAAGTTCAAATCACGGATCTGCCTCCTGTCACTAATCAAGCACAACTATATCATAGATAATAAGTTACACTTCATATACTTCACATTTGAATTTATATACACATTAATATGTTCAAATAAGTAAGTTGCATTCTACACAAAAAGCACTAGAAATTAGATAAAATTAAAGTGAAGGGGGAATAACTTGAACCTGACAAAACGCTTGGAGATGAGGGGCTGAGCACCATACTGTAGGGTGAGAAGCAGGGAATAAAACCACACTTTACCGCCGGTTTTTGCGGTCGTCGGGTTCTCGGAATTTGCTTTCGGAGCTGTTTTGGATACTGTAACAGCCATAACGGTAGACCCGAAAGGTGGAGACTAATCGGGCTTTTTCTATTCGGATCCTTCAACAATTGTTTTATCGAAAAGCCAATTAGAAGTGGTGAACGCTTTGTGTAAAGCTTTCTATTGCTGGTTGGCTATGGCGCAACTAAGTCCATTTTACGATGTCGTTTTGCGGAGACGACTCAAATTTGACAGTACTTTTGGTTTTATCTTCTAGAATAGCAAGAGACTTTTGTTTGCCATAATAAGGAAGGAATCTTTCAGTTAAGGGTATTATTATTTTAGGTCGGGGTAGAAATTATTTATATTTTATAATTAAAAATATATATATAAATTATATAATTATTTCTATAATATATTTTATATATATATATATATATATTTTTAATGTATTTTTAACTATTTTTATTTTACAGCAACGATATCGTATTAATTTTTTCTTCAATTAATTAGTGTTAGAACACGTAATATATGATAGAATATTAATTTTATAAAATTATGGTCTAATATTTCATATTAGTTAATTAAATATTAGTTGTTTCTTATTATTTAATGTAGTATACCAAAATTTATACAAACAACGGATACATCGTATAACAATCAAATAAGTTATCCTCTAATATTTTTGATTTAATTTAATTATTGTAAGCCAGTAATAACATCAGCATCTTAAAAAATAAACCTCACAGTCAGAGTAAAATAAAGAGAAAAGGACTTTGAGGTCCAACGGAACTTAACGGTTAAGGTATAAATTCATTACTAACTACTAACCTGACAACGAGGACTCTGTGGCCCAACGGATAAGGCGCTGGTCTACGGAACCAGAGATTCTGGGTTCGATCCCCAGCAGAGTCGGACGATTTGTTTTTATCTCCCGCAGCTATTTTATTTTTGCCCTTTCCCTCGACTTCTTAGCAGAATTTTCAAATGGTAAAAGATTCCTAAAACAAAAAAGGAAATAAAAACTTCTTGAAAATTTAGCTAACATAACAATATGAAAAGTATAATGTAATAAAAACGAAATACTTGAAAATTCTTTAAGCATTTGTGAATCCAATATAAGGAAATGGGTAAAGTGTTTTTGAAACCTAAAGGGGACGAGGAGGAGGGGGGGGGGGGGGGGGAGGTAAGAAGAAAATTTTCTTTAAAATGGATTTATGGGCCCACCTATGCTGAATAATCTTGCAAAGAAAGAAGAAAAAAAATTCAATGGGATATTTTATTAAATAGTAGGTCGCTTATTTTTCGACGACCTTCATATCTAATTGAAACATTAGTGGATGTAAACTTGTCACTTTCATAATCCATACCACACTTTCCTTTGACCCTGCTTTTCACAAGTGGATTAATTTCACGTATGCTTGTGGAATTTCATTTATTTTAATAGTTAAATCACAAAGTTATTTGTATAAGTAATAGAATTTTGTTCGCAATAATCGTAAAATCATAAAAAATTTCTTATAAAATTATATTGTGTCGCATCAAAATAACCGATTTATATACGTTATAATAGTAATGTCACCAAATTTCGCTCAATACGGTAATAACACCTGCTCATATTGCCGGAGAAAATGGCGTCGATAATATTGATGTAACTATAGATGGAAAAAAAATTGTACACGTTTGGCTACAGATAAAAGACCTAAAAGTGATCTGAAGACAAATGCACATTTTGTCTCATCTTTAAAAAAGACAAGTGGAGAAAGCTCAACCCTTGATATTGGAGATGATAGATTTGTTATATCCCATGTTTTTGTACGTGAGAATACGTCGTAAGCCAATTGATGTAAGCTCGGAAATGAGATTTTTTTTAAAGTACATAACATAAGTTCATCATTTTATCTTGGAGGTTACAAATCTTTAAAATCACGAATAACAAGTACCAAAAGGGTTGGAAAGCTTAGACGCTATACGAATTGAAGAAAATAAGTTTCGTCGAAAGTCAACAAGTTGGAATGTTATAAAATATACTTTTGGGGTGAGACTAGGGTGATTAACACAATAAGGAGGTTATGCTATGAGTTAATTTAGTCATATGATAGTCATTTACTACGTTTTGAAGGCAAGCAAAAGGTAATCACAAGTTACATTCATAATTTTGCTGAAAATTAGGTCAAATGCAGATGATCTTTTCTCCTAATATACTTGGAATTATGGGGTGACCTACCTATCAAATTTAAGATCAACGAGTCTATTTTCTAACGCATTAAACCGTTTGTCGATACAATATCGGAGTAGAGAGATATCTGTGCTTTCGTGAGACCGCACAAGCAGCTCCCAATGGGACCCACTTCGGCGGTGGTTGACCTACTTCAATTTATATATGATTTGGACGCCTATTTTTGCTCATTTTTAAATTAAACTTCGTCTCCAAACTTCTCATAACCCTTCTAAACATATACCACAAGGTTTTGAAGTAATTCCAAATTGATTACACCATATTTCAACATCACAACTTAGTTCTAGTGAAGAACAACAACTCTTTGAGGTTGTGTTGTCATTGAGGATCGTTGTGGGCTGTATTTGGATGAAATTCCAAGTTGTTGCTGCTATCTAAGGTGAGTATAATATCCTATTAATTGTGCTTAAGCTTTCTTATATGTTGGTTAAGTTGTTAGGATGATAAACTACAAGATAATACTTGGATTAGCTTAAGTCACTTCTATGGTGTTGTATTGCCATTGAGGGTTGTTGTAAGGTGAATTTAACTTGGATTTCGACTTGAAGTTACTATAGGAGGTATGTGTATTGTGTTCTTGCATACGCTTAGGGTTATCTTGATGTTGATTAAGTTAAATAAATGGAGTAGACATGAACTAGTGAATAAAGTTACTAATTGAAGATAGTTAGAGTTGTGAATTATTTCTTTTGTTATAAATATATGGTATAAGGATGGAATCACTGATGAGTAACTTCATTATCATGTTAATGATACTGTTAAATTAATTTAAGAAGTCTATAAGGGATGATATGGGTTATACGGATTCCAATAGGAGCTTGTCTCTTGTCGTGAAGTAGTTGCGGTTTGTTAGTATTATATAGTGTCTTGTTATTGATATTTATAGGTTGCTGGACTTCTCTGGCTGTTGTTGTTGGTATATGGTATTGTAAGAGGCCCTTGTTACAGGAGAGATGCTTCCCAAATTTACATAGACGAGCTACTAGCTTAAGTTACAGACTTAGCCTTTGCTCAACACAGAATCTCCTTATGCTATGATAGATCGAGTCGGCTTGTTTGAAGAGTTGCTTGGAAGGTGTTAAGGACTCAACATGTTTAAGGTATGTTAAGGCACTTACTTCTTTCTTTTGGCATGATCTAATGTGACATGAATATATACGGTACGCTAATTCATAATGGATCTACTCCTAGAAACTAAGGTTGTCCATGTTGTTCTTTCCTTAGAAAGTTATTCTAAACAAGTGTGTATGATCATTAAATCCTACTAAGGTTCATATTGATGGTAGGGATGTCCATAATGTTCGTAGGTCACTCCAAAAGGTTTAAATCTTGATTCCACGAGTCGAGCGTGCATTATATATATGTATCTATTTTACTCTATCAAACCATACTATAGTCGGTCGGGTACGACACCTATTGTGCAACCACTGATCAGTTGGGTTTACCGAGCTCCACGTGGCAGGGTACGATTCTACCGAGCCTTATGAGTCGGCTACGTTTTTACCGAGTCCTTTGTAAGGTCGGGTACGATATAATGATGATGATGCCCACAGAGGCAAATGTTTTTAAAAGTTTATGTATGTGTATATATATATATATATATATATATATATTATGCATTTCATGTCAGTAGTCCCCAGAGGCACTCAGATGTTACATGTTGTATCTCATCTATCTCTCTTTACATTACTGTTCTTGTTTATGCTTTCATGCCATACATACTCGGTACTTTGTTCGTAGTGACGTCCCTTTTGCCTGGGATGCTGTGTTTCATGCCCGCATGTCTCGATAGACTGGTTGACATTCCTCCAAGTAGGCTATCAGCTCAGCGAAAGGTGTTGGTGCACTCCACTTGCTCAGGAGTTGCCTATTTGATCAGTATGCTCTTGATATGTATTGATTGGTATGGCGGGGCCCTGTCTCGACCTTTATGATATTAGGTACTCTTAGAGGCTTGTATACAGGTGTCAGGTGTATGGATACTTTTATGGCCTCGTTGGCCTATGTTTTGAGTTTACTAATGGTCATGTCGGCTTTATAGGCCCGTATGTCACATGTATACGTTTGCATATCATGTTGGATCGTCATATGTTGAGCATTCCCTTATGTTTTGTTCTTGTTATCTCATGATAGGTTTTCTGGCTCACTTACCCATTATAGTATGATAAGAAATATATGATACGTTGGTACTCGGTCGAGTAAGGCACCGGGTGCCCGTTGCGGTCCCTCGGTTTGGGTCGTGAAAAAAGTGGTATCAAAGTGTCTAGTAGAGTCTTATTATGGGTGTGTTGTGCACTACACTTATAAGCAAAAGGTTATAGGACATTTAGGACTGTCACTATTTTTCTTATTTTAGATCATGTGGTAGAGCTCAGTTGTAAGAACTCAATTTCCTAAACTCTATCTTATTCATGATATGATGATGCCTTCATCCAGAAAGACAGTTTGTATGAGACTGAAAGTGGATGTGGAAGAGTTTATCAGAGGGACTCGATTTTGCATCATGCTTATAATGCATAAAGGTTAGGTCTTCAGCAGATCATGTGTGTACTAAGATATGTGAGCCTCTTGATAAGGATCCTCAAGGCACGAATATCTATACACCCATATGGTAAAGAGCAACGAGAGAATTAGGAGGCGGATATAAGTTTCAATAAGTGAAAGAAATAACATGAAAAAAAGGTACGATGTACCTAGATAATGAAGATTATCAATATTTGCAATTTAGGTAGAGAAATGTAAGCATTCTAAGTTACTTTCAACAGTAACAGTATTATATACAATTGACCACACCCATCTCATTTATGCTATATGGGAACTGACAAATATAGCTTAAGAGAACGATATAATATCAGGATCAAGTTGGGGTTAGAGTAACCAAAAAGTATGGATGGATTGTTATCATTAGCTAACATTTCCGAAGGGTAGTGCAAATATGATAATACATCTCCTTGTGAGACACCTAGATGATGAACTCGAATTGTGCAATTAGATATGAATATTAGAATATCAGAAGATAGGCGGTAGAATCTTAAAAGGGATAGTTATTTACTTTAGTATGACTCCCTCCCTAGAAAGAGAGAGAGAGAGAGAGAATTTTAGGTATCCCGAAGAGCCAGTGAGATGAAGCAAGAGGAGCTAAAAGTGAAAGAATGTTTTATTGAAGTTTTCAGAATAAAGTGATATATAGAAATATTCGTCGGAGAATAAGAAGATAGTAAATGAAATATTACGAGTAAGGTGTGATAAATGGTATGACAGGATGTCAGAGTCTACAGTCAAGTGAAGGGAAAGACAAAATGTGACAGGCCTTGATGAAATAAAAGTGTATAAGCCATAAAGCCATATCCCCATTTTGAGAAATGAGTTGGTGACTCTAACATGATTACCAGAAGGAAAAGGTAGACCCCGGAGTAATAAAAAGAATTAGGGGCTGGTGAACAAGATAAACTGAACATGAATTAGGAATTGAATGATTTGATAATAGTCGCCATCATGAGAATTTTAGAGATTGCGTTCCGGCGATAATAAAATGGACAACAGAAGAATAACCTTTAAAGGTCATTCAGTAAAATGCTTCCTATAGCAACCACTGTGAGCAAAGTTAATCATAAGGGACTAAGTGTGGCAGTTACACTAGGTGTCACCTTCGTGCGTAAGCAATTTAGTTATCCCTGGTATATAAGGTTACCATCGGGCGATTAAGGTTCATTGATGATGTGAAAAGAAGCCAAAGATGAATAGGTAAAACATCTATAGGTAGATCATTGTAGTACTAAATCTTAGTACTCCCCTAAAAGGGGGAATGTGGTGTGATATGGTATTAAATCACACTTAAACAGTTTAGTTAACAAATAAGGTGTAATGGTCAGATCTTGGAGGAGAAGAACGACCCAAGTGATTTCGGCCACCAGACGACGCATAGATCGGTATTCCACCTCCGCTGAAGAAAGGGCAACCACAGGTTGTTTCTTAGACTTCCAAGAAATTGGACTGCCTCTAAGACTCAAGAAAAAGCCACTCACTGAATGCCTAGTGTTGGAACAAGAGGCCCAATCGGAGTCACAAAATGCCAAAATTTGGAAAGAGGGCTCTGGCGACAAGAATAGTCCCAAGCCGGGATCTTTCCTGAGATATCGCAAAGTGTGAAATCGTGGTTGAAGATGTCCAGAACAAGGATGTTGTATATATTGACTGAGTGTCTGGACAACAAAAGATAAGTCAGGTCTGGAATTGGTTAAAAATTCAACTTAGCCAAAAGCTTTCAACAAATCATAGGATCTGGCAGTGGGGGTTCCACAATCGGGGGAAAACTTAATATTGGGATCCAAAGGTGTAGAAACTGGTCGAGAATCTACACATCCAAGGACCAATGAGTACTTAGTAGTTGATTCAAAATGAGCCCGGTTATGGCTAGACAAGAGGTCAAAGATAGATCAATAGATCATGCAAGATAAATATAGTGAACCGTAATATAGAGAATTCACTCTCGTAGATATGAGATCGCAATTATCAAAAAAGAATTTAATAGGATTTGAGGCAATTAAAGGTACTGTTTAAGTCTTATGAAAATAAGAGAGAGTGCCACTAAGGAGACAATAAAAATTTGAGCATAGAAGTAACCCTACGAGCACAATGGCACGAATTTAAGCATCTAATGATTATTATAGACGAGTAAGAACAACGAAAATTTCCTTTGGGGTGCATGATATAACAAGCTCGCAACTTTACAAGACCTAGAAGGTCTCCCTAAATACTGCAAAAAAAGACTAGCTGAGGAAATAAGGGAGAAGGTTTCCACCTAAGCATAGCGAGCTAAAGAGTAAATGATCTTGTAACAACAATGTCACTATAATATTGTACATACACTCCATAAAAAAGTGGCACTTATCATGCCAATGAATGGAAAAAAGGGTCATCAAAGGTGATGTTTGAGATCATATGAGGTACAGGAAATTATAGTATTTGTGGGCAATAAGACAATCCACAAAAAGTGATAGAACGACTAGAAAAAGTAATTTCTTACATTTAAGGACAACTGAGAAGGCACAAAAGGAAATTTATGGTGCTAGCAAGTTAAACGAAGATTGTGAGTAGTATAAATTGATAGGTGTAGGTCATAAGGTAAAGTATCATAGAGCAACAAGGTTTTAGGTAGATAAGGCTAAGGATAAGAAAAGACAAGTGAGAAGGTGACAAGAATAGGTGAGTCCTCGGGATTAAACCCATCATAACAAGAGAGTTGATAGCTTCTGTAACTTATTGAAAGCTCGTTATAGCCTGAATGAACTCAGAGGAGTCTAAGACTGGGTACATTTAGAAGAGATGGAGTGTTGCACTAGTAGTAGATTAAGAGTGTAATTGTGATAAATGATAAGAGAATAACGTGTAGGGCTTTGATTGAGTAATGATTTAAAGAGAATGGATTTTATGAATTGCACAGGATTTGAATACCCCCATAAAATGAATCATGTTGGGATACCATGAAATATGGTCAATGCAGTGTAGTATCGTCCCTAAGTGGATTAAGCAAATCATTTAAGATGTTTCCCGATGAGACGTGAGCCTCAATGACAATGTATTACGTAAGAGGTTTCAGGTTATGAGTGGTAGATTAAGATCAACATTAAGACTGGATCAACGATGGATGGATACAAGTAAAGTATGAGAGGAGATTAGTTTGCCATTCTTAAGATGAACAATAATGAGGAAACATTAAAGGACTTAGATTTATACATGTAGGTTAAGCAGCGAGAGGATAACCTGGAGTTGGGTAATAGACCTCGATAATAATAAAACAAAATTAAGAGTTAGGAGTTTCCAAAAGGCAAGAAAGCACCATGTAAAGATTTGAAATCAGATGGCTCTTTAAGGGCATGATGGGAAGACACTCAACGGGAAGGCATTGATTATACAGAAATATTTTACTTTGGTAGTAAAAATGACTATTATCTGATGTCTTCTATCTATTATAGTTGAAAATTATACCAACTTGATGTCAATAATGCATTCCTTCACAGAGACCTTGATGAATAAGTGTACATGCGATTTCCTCCTGGTTTGGTCTCTCCTTCTCCTGATTATGTTTGTCGTCTTCGCAAATCGTTTTATGGCGTCAAATAAGCCTCGTGCTAGTGGTATGCTCACTTATATTCTACTTTGGGTACCAGAGGATTCACTACTTCCCTCAATGATTATTCTCTCTTCTTCAAAGTACATGGGATTTGGTAACAATTCTCGCAGTCTATGTCGATGATGTCTTTCTCACTAGAAACAACAAACGATAAATTGATGAGCTAAAGGACTTTTTGAACAATGAATTTCAGATTAAAGACTTGGGGAATCTCATTACATTTTAGGAATGGAATTAATTAGAGAAAAATGGTGTTTTAGTGATTACCCAACGTAAATTTGCCTTGAAATTGCTCTCTGAATTTGGATGTGTAGATTCTCGACCAGTTTCTACACCTTTGGATCCCAATATTAAGTTTTCCCCCGATTGTGGAACCCCCACTGCCAGATCCTATGATTTGTTGAAAGCTTTTGGCTAAGTTGAATTTTTAACCAATTCCAGACCTGGCTTATCTTTTGTTGTCCAGACACTCAGTCAATATATACAACATCCTTGTTCTGGACATCTTCAACCACGATTTCACACTTTGCGATATCTCAGGAAAGATCCCGGCTTGGGACTATTCTTGTCGCCAGAGCCCTCTTTCCAAATTTTGGCATTTTGTGACTCCGATTGGGCCTCTTGTTCCAACACTAGGCATTCAGTGAGTGGCTTTTTCTTGAGTCTTAGAGGCAGTCCAATTTCTTGGAAGTCTAAGAAACAACCTGTGGTTGCCCTTTCTTCAGCGGAGGTGGAATACCGATCTATGCGTCGTCTGGTGGCCGAAATCACTTGGGTCGTTCTTCTCCTCCAAGATCTGACCATTACACCTTATTTGTTAGTCCCTCTTTATTGTGACATCCAAGCAAAGATTCCCATCGCTAAATATCTAGTCTTTCAGGAATGCACCAAGCATATAGAATTGATCGCCACTTCGTTCGTGAAAAATTTCTTGATGGGTTGATTTCTTTATCCTTTGTTCCTTCCTCCTCATAGTTGGCAGATCTTTTTACTAGGCTTTTGTTCAGCTTATCCACCGATCTTTATTGTTCAAGTTAAATGTCAGATCATCGTCCATCCACTTGAGAGGGGAGGGGGTGTTGCCGGAGAAAATGGCATCGATAATATTGATGTCAATACAGATAGAAAGAAGAGTTGTACACCTAAAAGTGGTATGAAGACAAATACATATTTTGTCTCATCTTTAAAGAAGACACGTGGAGAAAGCTCAACCAATGATTCCGAAGATGATAGATTAAACATCAGCCATCCAATTTGTTGGCCCAAGTTCAGTTGAATTTTTGAAGAATGACAAATGAACTCAGTGAAGGACCAGGTCCATCTTAGGAGACATTGTTATGGCCTATGCACATGAGATGCACGTGAAGAAGATAAGCCTTTGGGATAGAGCAGCAATATCTTCTGAATATCTTATGAACTGATCGAAAATATTGTATATAGGATAAGGAGTTGAAGTCTCCTTATGTGAAGAAAACTATATCCGGATCAAGGATAAGTATTGGAGTTTGAATTGTTCTAGGAATCAAATTTGATGAAGGATCATCAATTCGAGTTTTTGTCAAACTCTGATGACTAACTCTATAAAAGTAAAATTGTTCTTTTTATAGGTATGCACATTTCCTATAAAAGGAACTCAAGATGAACCAGGTCCATCACTCAGGTGCACAAAAACGGGCATATTTGAGCATGTGGGTTGCACGTGAAGGAGATAAGACTAACTTGGTGTATTTAATATCTCCTGATCGAAAAGTCTGCCTAGTTTATAAGGAGAAAGATTCCTTAATCAAAGAGAACACTATCTAAGATAGGGAAGGATTTATAAGTTGAAATAAACTAGAACTCTTCCAACAAAGAAGAGTTGCATTAGAAATCTAGTTATTTCTTCATCTACTAACTCTATAATTTGCAGGATGTTCTTACATTAAAAGTGTTGCACAAAAACGCAGAAGTTAAATGTGAATTGAGAGAAAAATAGGAAGTCTTTTTGCAAGTAGTTCGTGTGTGATTCAAGTGTGCAAACCTGAAGCTATATGAACCTGATTGACGAACCAGATCCATAAAGAGTTTTATGTGTCTTTCTTGATTCCTAGTTCAATTGTAGTATGTGTTTTTATTTGTACCTTTCAGCTCCATAGAAGCAATTATAATAGGTACTTTGAGTATTCAAGTTAGAGTTAACTTGAATTTGTCGCAACAATTAGAGGCTGGTTGCTACAACGGGAATAGAGTTAACCCTTAGGTTTACAAAGAGGTTTTATAAATGCTGTTTTGGCTAAGTGATTTTAGTGGAAGTTTGGAAAATCCTACTATGTAGTAGCTCGTGGTTTTTTCACCTTTTGAGCCAGGTGTTTTCCACGTATAATCTCTGTGTTCTTTATTTTCTGTATTTATTATTCCGCAACAGCAGTAGTTGGAACACATAGAAGAACGAGGTCCTTCATAAGCAGTTTAAGCAAAAAATTGGGTACCACACAAATCACCACTCTCTTGTGTGGTATTGACGTTTTGAACATCAATTGGTATCAGAGAAGGTTATCCTTAAAGAGGCTAACACCTTAGGAAAGATCAGCAATGAGTGCACTACCTGGGAACTGGGAAGGGCAATCCACTGCTAGGCCTCCACTTTTCAATGGCCAGTATTATTCTTGGTGGAAGAACAGAATGAGAGATCATATTATAGGGTAAGATATTGAACTTTGGGACATAGTCACTGATGGTCCCCTAGCAACCACTAAGAAGAATGCTGAAGGAATTGAAGTGCCAAAGACAAGGGCTGACTGCACTGCTGAGGACTTGAAAAAATGGGAGAAAAATGCTAAGGCCAAGAAGTGGCTTGTGTGTGGTGTAGGCCCAGACGAGTACAGTAGAATTCAAAGTTGTACTACTGCCAAGGAAATATGGGAAACTTTACAAGTGGCTAATGAAGGAACTCCTCAAGTAAAGAGATCAAGAGGAACATTGCTATATTCTCGATATACGAATTTCCCCACGGAGGAAGGGAAAACCATCCAGAAGATATATACAAGGTTTACCACACTGACAAATGAACTTAAGTCTCTTGGAAGGATTATTCTTGAAGAGGAAAAAGTTGAGAAAATTTTGACAAGGGTTCTGCTAGTCACTTGGGAAAGCAAAATCACTGCCATTCAGGAATCAAAGAACATTGCCACTCTTAAGTTGGACGAGCTAATTGGAAATCTCACAACCTATGAAATTAGAAGGCAAACCATGAAGATGGATGCACCCAAGAAGGAAAGGAGTATGACATTGAGAATCACTGAAGGTGCTGATCTATAGAAGGATGAAATGACCATGATCACGAAGGAATTCAAGAAGTACTTAATGAGAGGATGGTCTTCAAGAAGTGGAAGCTACAATAAACCAAGGGTTCCTGAAAAACAAACCAATGAGGGGTGTTATAAGTGTGGGAAGACTAATCACCACACTGCCTTCAATGGGAAATTGAATGGAAGAAGGAAAGATATGAACGAAGGAACAAAAAAAAGGAACAGGTTCAACTCAAGAAGAACAAAGGATCAAAAAATCTATGGTTGCTGCCTGGGGAGAAACTTCATATGATGA
Source organism: Nicotiana benthamiana (assembly GCA_034376525.1). Classification (NCBI taxonomy): domain Eukaryota; kingdom Viridiplantae; phylum Streptophyta; class Magnoliopsida; order Solanales; family Solanaceae; genus Nicotiana; species Nicotiana benthamiana. The sequence goes on from CM067332.1 coordinate 67,490,431, forward strand.
CTCAGAAGATGAAGCTGAGGAGGAGCAAAAACTAATGGCCATCGGAGAATCAGATGATGAACAAGAGGTAAGTATTCTTCATCTCAAAGACAAGATTAAATTCTTGTCTAAAGAAAAGCTGGCTGAGCTATTAATGGAATTCATTGATGAGTCTAGGGCAAATGAGAGTGATAATAAAAATGCTGAGTCGAAGAACCAGGTTCATGAACTTAGCACCACTGTCCTAGAGCTTAGATAAAAAAATATAAAATTGAAATTAGGAACTGGTAAAAAGGAAGCTGATCACACACAACTCACTTTAGAAGAAAATGAAAGGTGAGTTGTACAAAAGAGATGAGCGGTAAGAGTCCATAAGGAGGATCTAAACAAGGTTAAGCACGAGCTAGACAGAACCTGCAAAATGGAATAGGTCCTCCGATGCACTTTCATGGCTACATGAACACCATAGTAGCAATAAGAGAGGACTTGGCTAAGGGACCCCTGCACCTAAGTGGGATCGCAAAGCAAGTACCTCACAATTCATGAGAACATAATTTGCACACACTGTGGTAAAACTGGTCACTATAAATCTGAATGTATTACAAAAGAAAAGGCTAGTCTAAAGAATAAAGAATTTGTTCAAGGGAAAAATTGGCTTCCAGGTTGGGCTAAAAAGAATCTGATTCACCCTTTTGCCTATAGAAAGGGACCCAAATTAGTTTGGAATCCTAATACTAACCCTAATTTCCTTTTGTGGGTCTAAGTGAAGGGGAGCAGCCAAATACGGTACATGGATAATGGCTGCTCAAAGCATATGACAGGAAGTAAGCACCAGTTCCTTTAACTTAAGGACCTCAAAGGAGGTGATGTCTCTTTTGGAAATGGGAAGAAAGGTGAGATCATTGGGGTTGGAAAGATAGGTAAGGCTGATTCTCACTCTATTGAGAATTTCTACCTGATAACAACAACAACAAACACAACCCAGTATAATCCCACTTAGTGGGGTCTGGGGAGGGTAGTGTGTACGCAGAACTTACCCCTACCCTTGGGTAGAGAGGCTGTTTCCAAATAGACCCCCGGTATCCCTCCAAGAACTTCCCACCTTGCTCTTGGGAAGACTCGAACTCACAACCTCTCCGTTGGAAGTGGGAGTTGCTTACCATCAGAGCAACCCCTCTTGTCTACCTGATAGATGACCTAAAATACTTCCTACTAAGACAATCACAATGGTGTGATAGAGGTAACTTGGTATCATTTACCTCTACAAAATATTTTGTGATTAATCTTACCACTAACAAGATTGTTTTGCAGGAAAAAAGAGTAAACAATATATACATTGTAGATTTGTCCATACTTTCAAAAAATGCACTCACTTGCTTAAGTGTGTTGGACAATGATCCCCTCATTTGACACACGATACTTCGATATGCCAGTCCAAGTCAACTCAACAAACTAATCTCCAAGGATTTGATGATAGGACTGCCTAACATTGAGTTCAAGGAAGATAAAATTTGTGAGGCTTGTGCAAGGGGGAAGCAGGTAAGATCCTCTGTCAAAAGCAAGAAAATGGTAAGCACCACCAGAACGATGGAACTGGTCCATGTGGATCTCTATGGTCCAATGAGAACATTAAGTAGAGGTGGTAAAAGATATGTGATGGTGCTTGCTGATGATTACTCTAGGTTTACTTGGACATTATTTATAACATCTAAAGTTGAAGCATTTGAAATGTTTGCTTCTTGTGTTAATAATAAAATAAAATTAGAAACAACTAGGTAATCAACTTACATCAATTAGGTCTGATCATGGAACTGAATTTTAAAATGCTAAGTTTGCTGAATTCTTGCATGCTACATCATATTTGCATGACTAAACCTCTTGTTAAGAAGATTCCATATGAGTCACTTAAAGGGAGAAACTAAATATATCCCATCTTAGGGCATTTAGATGCAAGTACTTTGTGCAAAATAATGGCAAATGCTCCATATGTAAAGTTTGATTCCAGAAGTGATGAGGGAGTATTCTTGGGATATTCTTCACATAGAAAAGCATATAAAGTGTACAACAAAAGAACTATGTGCTTAGAAGAAGGTATACATAGAGGTTTGATGAAACTAACATTTTCTATGAGAGATATGAATATGAAGATGGAGCTATTGGGCTGGTAAAAGGTTTAAATGAAGTCACAACCCAAGATGAAGCTGCACCAGAAGAAGGAACATGTGATGGAACAGGTTCTTCCACCCAGGGAAACATGACAGTGGGAACTGACTAGAGAATAACTGATCCTCAAACCTCGAGGAAACATGTTCATGAACTTATTCCTCAGTAACAAAACCAGGAAGGAATATCCAAAGAAATTGACAGTCCTATTGCAACATCCACGAAATTGGATATAGATGAACCTGGTTCATCCGTTGATCAAAAGTTGTATAGGGGAATGATTGGTTCTCTTTTATATCTCACTACTAACAGACCTGACATTGTGTGTAGTATAGGTCTTTGCGCTCGATTTCAGGAAAATCCAAAGGAGTCACACTTGACTAATATAGAGATAATATTGAGATACTTGAAAGGCAACACTGACCTTTACTTTTGGTATCTTAGTAACTTTAACCTAATGGGATATACTGAAGCGGAGTATGTTATTGCTGCTTCATGATTGTGCTCAATTGTTGTGGATAAGTCAACAGTTGATGGATTTTGGTATTGAAGTCGGTTGCATCCCTATTTTTGTGATAACACTAGTGCTATTAATATGACTAAGAATCCGGTTCATCATAAGAGAACTAAGCACATAGATGTTAGACACCATTTTAACTATAAGAAAGGCTTGATCACTGTGGAGTTTTCTACTATTGACAAGCAAATGCTGATATCTTCACAAAAGGTTTAAGTAGAGATCACTTTAAGAGGAACATGTTGGAATTAAGAATGATTAAGATCACCTAAAAGGACCAGTTCAAGGTTAAACGAGAAAAAAATGAAAAAAATTGAAAAAAATATATATTTGGTTAGAAAGTCTGTAAATTGTGTATAGTTAGATTAAATATTGATTAGTCTCATACTTTCCATAGTATACTCTTGTGCCATGTGTTAAGATGATTCATTAATCTCTAATGATATTTTATCTATTTTTGAAAATTTAGACTTACACAAGAGAATTATCAGTGAAGAACCTGGTTCATCAAGATAACACGGTTTGTTTTCTACACTCTGAATAATTTGAAATAACTGTATTTGGATCATGAGAAGAGTCCTACCAAACACCAAACTCTTTTTGGACTTATCCGTTACAAGTGAAGCAGTACCATTCAAAAGAGTCCCAATCGAATGGAAGTACCTAGATTCTAGGGATATACTCCAACGCTAAATTTCAGTTTGATTAAACTTCTAAGTGTCTGAAAAGCTGTAGTCATCCCATCAAGTATTTCTTTGTATATTGGTCAACTTTATAGTATTCCTTACCTTATCTCTCTCAAGCCGTAAAAAACTCTCATTATTCTTTCATTTTCCAAGCACAATCCAAATTTCTTCTCTTCTATACCCTAGCCCAGATATGTTAAACACTTTTGAAAATCCTTCATCACCACCACAGGAAACCACTTTCACGCCTTCTACAACACCAATCTCTAAGAAAAGTAAAATAAAGATGATGGCACGTAAGATTGTCGCTGAAGGAGACCAGACCAAGAAAATAAACAAGTAATTGAAAGAAAGTAGGGAAGAAGAATTCCAAAAATTTGAAGATTCATGTAAGTCTGCTACTAAGGGGGAAGAAAGTAGGTATTCCGAAACTAAACATTTGTCTTCTTATTTTAAAGTTAAACTTAGACAATTTCTGAAGTTGCTGCAAAATTTAGAAAATGGATTTGTACTGGTAGGATCTATAGCAGGTGTTGAGACTACATAATTTGGAGAAGTTGGTAGTAAAATTAAAAAGGAAAGGAAAAAGAGAGCAAGGGTGCTAGGAGTACTGTGAGGGGAAAGGGTACAAGAGCGGCTGATTCTTCACCCACTTATGTTGGTCTAACAAAAGAATTTGAGGCAATGGTTAATTGGGGAGAGGAATTTAGTGAAATAGAATAGAGTGTGAGTAAAATAGGGGGAAGTGGGTCTGGTTCAACTTGAAAAAATATAGATGAACCTGTTCCATCTAAACAGGAAACCCTCGCGAACCTACTGATAGGGTTATCAATAGCACCAAAACTCATGCTATTCCCTATGGTTTCATTCTCATAAGCGTGCTTGTACATTTCAAGGTACCTATGAAGAAGTGGGAGGTTAGTACATGAAAGGATCATTTTGGGGTTAATACTCTTCTTGCTTGTGACTATGAAGTCAATGACACGCTTAATGAACTGGGTTCATCTAAAAAGACATCTATCAATAGCAATGTCAGAGTCTTGGTAGAATCTAATAGAGATATTCTAAGAATTGAACTTGCAAGGGAAAATGAGAAGAATGATGGAATTTTTCAAGACATGCTGAAACTTCTCCAAGAAAATAACTCAACCCTACCTCTTCCAAGCCTTAAGACCTCTAACCTGGTGTAAATCAACCAGTGACCCAATTCAGGACATTTTTTTTCTTTTACTCACGTTTTCAGTATTTTTATTTCTTCTTATGCTTTGTGGTAGAATCTTATCAATCATCAATGAAATTCACTATTTTTGCTCTAACTGTTTGTTTATATTTCTTGATGGTTAAAATTCTTAGCATGATCTATGATGATTAATCCATGTTTGCATTTGAAGTAGCCCCAGTGGCCATGAGTAAGTTTTAAAATTTGGTTATCTCCTATTTTTTATACAACTTTTTGATGATGCCAAAAGGGGAAAAAATGTTGTGCTTTAAACAAATGATGTTTACACTTTGAACAGTGATGTTTATAACCTAATGTACCTGGTCCTTGATGATAAGTAATAAGAAGAAAAAATATTTCTAACATTGTGTTGATGTTGAGCTGAGTTGAAACAGCTTCTATGATCAGTAAAAGCACAGAGTTTGTCATCATAAAAAAGGTGGAATTTGTTGGCCCAAGTTCAGTTGAAGTTTTGAAGAATGACAAACGAACTCAGTGAAGGACCAGGTCTATCTTAGGAGACACAATTGTTATGGCCTATGCACATGAGATGCACGTGAATAAGATAAGCATTTATGATCGAGCAACAATATCTTCTGAATATCTTCTGAACTGATCGAAAAGATTTCATATAGGATAAGGAGTTGAAGTCTCCTTATGCGAAGAGAACTATATTCGGATGAAGGATAATGATTGGAGTTTGAATTGTTCTAGAACTCGAATTTGATGAAGGATCAGCAATTCGAGTTTTTGTCAAACTCTAATTACTAACTCTATAAAAGTAATATTGTTTTTTACAGGTATGCACATTTTCCTGTAAAAGGAACTCAGGATGAACCAGGTCCATCACTCAAGTGCACAAAAATGGGCAGATTCAAGCATGTGGGTTGCACGTGAAGGAGATAACCTTAACTTGGTGTATTTAACATCTCCTGATCGAAAAGGTTGCATAGTTGATAAGGAGAAGGAGTCCTTAATCAAAGAGAACATTGTCCAAGATAAGGAAGTAGTTAGAAGTTGAAATCAACTAGAACTCTTCCAACAAGGAAGAGTTGCATCAGAACTCTAGTTATTTCTTCATCTACTAACTCTATAAATTGCAGGATGTTCTTACATTAAAAGTTTTGCACAAAAACACAGAAGTTAAACATGAATTGAGAGAATAATAGCAAGGCTTTTTGCAAGCAGTTCGTGTCTGATTCAAGTGCGAAAACCTGAAGCTACATGAACCAGATTGAAAAACCAGCTCCATAAAGAGTTTCATGTATCTTTCTTTATTTCTAGTTCAATTGCAGTAGGTGTTTTTATTTGTACCTTTCAGCTTTCATAGAAACAATTGTAATAGGTACTTTGAGTATTCAAGTTAACATGAAGTTGTCGCAACAGTTAGAGACTGGTTGCTACAACGAGATTAGAGATAATCCTTAGGTTTACAAAGATGTTTTATAAATGTTGTTTCGGCTTAGTGATTTTTGTGAAAGTTTGGGAAAATCCTACTGAGTAGTAGGTCGTGGTTTTTTCACCTTTTAAACCAGGTGTTTTCCACGTAAAATCTCTATGTTCTTTATTTTCTGTATTTATTATTTCGCAACAACAGTAGTTGGAATACATAGAAGAACTAGGTCTTTCATAAGCAGTTTAAGCAAAAAATTAGGTACCACACAAACTACCCCCTCTTTATGTGGTATTGACGTTTAGAACATCACGATTATTACCAATTTAACTGTTGTAAATACACCTTCTAGATTTCTCTAGCACATGTAAAATCTAATGAGTTGTACATGCAGTTACATATTGTTAGCCTTAGGCCAATAGGAAATTAAACAGATTTTATTCTTTGATTCATTTTATACTTGTATAAATACACAGAAAATTCTCTTTACAATTTTGCTTCTTCTGCTTTGAAATTTTTCACTCATCAGTAATTTTACAATTTTATGATTTTAATATTATAAAAGGTAAAAAAATTAGTATTTAATGTGAAATAAAATAATTTGTATCTTTAAGTTTTATAGTGGTAAAGTTCAAAGACTTTACTACGACCAAAAATAATGTTACATTTTTCCTATTATAATGGATAAACTTCCGTCATTATACGTGAAATTGACCCTCCTATTTAATCGCAATCATACTTTTATTATTAGACAGTAAATTAAATCACAAACTTGTGTAAATATTGAGTGGATTAAGTTACTTTGAAACGGTGAAAACTTACCCGTATTGGATATTTATTCAATCACCTATAGTTCTCTAAGAATGATAATTATAGCAACTCAAATTTTTTTCCAGTGATTCATTTCTAAATTGAAAAATTCTACTAGAACTGTTGAGGAAATCTCTAGGAAAAGTATAATTTACCAATCCTTAAGAAATACAACTCCATTTTTTTTAAGCTTTTGTGTTCTTAATTATACTTGTTTAATAGTTAAAATAGTATAAGTTTGAGCAATGTTAAATCAGAGAACAATGATCAAAATGTTAAAAGGATATGATTTAGACTTAAACTAAGGAAGTGGATTAACATAAACCTAAGATTTACATGATTAGGAGCCAAAACAAGTATATATGCTAAAAAAATGAAGTTAGTTTGTAATACGCGATTGAATTAAGCCAAATCTTATGGGTTAACATCATTAATCAAGCACAAAAATTTTGTTTCTATAGCTATATATGTAATACGCTCCATATATCTTTTTAATCCGAAAATGATTAAACAAGATAAAGGGTGTGTTTGGTATGACATAAAATATTTTCCAAAAACTCCACTTATCCTTGCATCTAACCCCAACCCCTACATCTTCTCTTCCTACCCCACCTCTCCCACCCCTCCCACCCCCTCTCTCCAATTTTTTTTTTCTTTTTTAAATTTCAGTTTTTTTGGTCACCATCCACCCTACCCTCTACCCCTCCCCCCGCGATTTTTTTTTACTTTTTTTGTTTTGTATTTTTATTTTTTTCGTATTTCTTCACCCCCTGCCCATGCCACCCCTTCCCCCCTTCCCTCGCAAAAAATTATGTATTTTTAAGTTTCTATTTTTTTATTTTTCTGCACCACACATCCCTCCACCCCCAACCCCACGCCCCCAACCCATACAAATTTTTTTATTACTCCTTTTTTATAATTGCAATTTTTTTTTTTCGTTTTTCTGCACCTCACCTCCCCCTCCCAACCCACCGATTTTTAATATATATTTTTAATTTTAGTTTTTTCATCTTTCGATTTACAAGTTTAAAATATTACAAGTTTTAAAGTTATGAGTTCGGATGTTTATGTATTTGGAAGTTTGTGGGTATTTAAAATATATAAAGTTTACAGGCTCAAAGTTCGTGATTTCAAAAATTTAGCGGTTCGGAAGTTTATGAAATTGATGGGTTCGGAAGGTTATTGGTTCGAAAGATTATGGCTTCATATTTATTGTATCTAAATTATTTATGAATACCCTTGAGAAGTTATTTTCCTTAATTTGCATACGAAACACCAAAAAATGCGTAAACTTACTACTTATTTTTCAAGAAAATATTTTATTTACCTTGAAAATGGTAATTATAATTAAATTTGATTTTATGATTCTAAAAATGTGTGATCTATTTTTATTCTAATTGTTATGCCGTAGATGCTAAGTATGATACTAGAAAAATAGGATATGAACTTGAAAATAGTGCATTTTAGGCAAACCGAGTGGCTGAGAATCCGGGCCTCGAGCTTGACTATACGGACCTTGGGGTCAAGCTTGACACTGAGCTATGGGCCGCCGATGAAGAGCTAACAGTTTGAGAGCTTTGATGGAGGCTTTTTATGGTCAATAATGAGCAATAAATAAAGAACAATTAATAAAACACAATAAATGTAAGCCATAAATGTTAGTAATGAAATCAACAGAATATGTTTAAATTAGAAAGCAGAAAGAATGTTATTGTATTGTATATTGTGAGTGATGTCTCATTGTGTGTGAAAAAATAGTAAAGATCCCCTTTATATAGGAGGAGAGAATCCCAACATAGTACATGTATATTTATTACAAAGTAAAGTAGCTAGTACAACTACTTAGCAGACTGGTACTGTTCTTGTAGGTGTTGTCAGTTTGGACCGCTTGCCTAGGGAACTTCCCATTTATCCATGATAACCATCGACTCGTGTTGCACCGAGGTTGGATGTAAAGAACCCCTGAGGTTGAAACCTTGGACCGTGACCCTGGGCCTTCGAGGCCTTTTTGAGGCAAAGCTAAGGAAAAGACATAATGATCGTGAGTTTGGGCTTTATGATTTCACCCGTATACCCGTATACAGATGGTCCCGTGTTTCTTGAAGTAAAACGATAAGTAAGATCTCGAATTCCTGCGCCCTCGATATTTCCATCACGACCGTAGTCATGCCCTGTCAAATGATTGATATGACAAAATGAGTTGTCTAAAGCTCGCGTCCACACAATCATTAATAACCTTCGAATTAATTACAACGGTTGACTATCCTTTGCTTCAACACAAGTGTTAGACCTCTATAAATACTTCTTCTTTCGCTCCTTATTTTCTACTACACCACCAAGTTCTCAAAAGAGTTCTCCTTACATCTCCCTTGTGTTCTCTTCTGAAACATGATTTTCATTTCTCCTCTAAAACCTTTTATCAAGAATGGCGAAAACTTATACTTCCGCTCCTTAGGAAGATGTGTCTTCTTCTTCCTCGTGCGTGTCCAAGGGTAAAGCAATAATGCCCCCTCGTATGGGGAATGCATTTCATAGGCCTTCGAAATGACCTCTGATTTTAAAATTGAAAAACCTTCTTCGAAACCGAGGCGATATGAACCCGTATCTCGATACGTTAGTTCAATAGCAGGCATTGAAAAGGTGAAGGTCGATTGTATTGGGGGCCGGTGCTTGTGGAAATTCCTTCTCGAGTGGAGGACATAAATACATACAAGGTTGGCATTAAGGAGATGACCTTCACTCTCGACCATCTAATCAAAGTTTATAGCCCCCGGCTCTTCCGTAGGGGTCTAATAAAGCTCCACTATAGGCCCCGAGAGCCCTTTTTTCTTGCACCGACAAGGTTAGGAACAGAGAGTGGATGAGCCATTTTGTATGAGTTAGGACTCGGACCTGATGGAGAGGATGTTGTTCCCCAAAAAGTGGAACATAAAACGTAAGTAGATATATTAATTAAATATTCTCGTGCTTCTCTTTGGATACAACTTCCTATGAACTGACGTCTTCCACTGATGCAACCATTACCACATACCCCAATACAGTTAAGGACTTCTCAAGCTAGGTCAACCAGTTGTATTCGATTTTCCTGTACGTTGAGCGAGTGTGGCGCTATCTGTCCCAATATCGATGGGAAGCCAAAGACCACGATAAGCCTTTACTAGTGTATCTCTTCACAGAACTGTTGCTGATAGTGTCCTTACTCCCTGTGTTTATATTTTACATTTGTGCAAGTCTGGGAAAGGTCCCCCTAATGAGGGGAGCACAGCTTGGTGAAGCGGATACCCCGAGACCCGACGAATAAAAGAAGAGACAAAAGGAATCATTGATTGAGCCTTTGGAATCCAAGAAGATCATAATGGAAGAACCTAAAATTGACTCATTATCCTTAACTCCAGGAGTAGCGGGGAGTCCCCGAGATGAGGGTGAGGAGAAAAAATATTCCTTGATAGCATCCGAGGGAGGAGAAAACCTGATCGGGCATCGTAGAGGCAGTGGTCTCTAAGTTGGGACTTGGTTCTATTGTTGCCCAACCTCGGGCTGAAGAGGCCATTGAGGAGACATTGGGTAATGTCCCTGAGATGGTTATCGGCCAAAATATTCCTCGAGCTATGGCGCATTTGTTAAGCGATCTGGAGGAACCCAGTTCTAAAGCTCTTTAGGGACAAGAGACAGCCACGATTGATTATGTTGGCGTTATTGATGTGGATGATTCTCCTACAGGATTGACCATACATCCTAAGGAAACGCAGGATGCCCATAATAGAGAGCCTTATGATATGGGGGTGCCCATTGGAGATAAAAGATGCATTTGAAAGGCTTTTATCTGCGACCGAGAAAATCCCTGAGATGGATGTCTCACTCATTTTCAGCGGCATGGACAAGCTTTGTGAGCAGGTAGTTCTCATAAATTCTGCCTGTCATCCTGATCTTCATCTTTATAACTTGCCTCTTTCTTGGTTCCATTCCACGATGTTTTATAACCAGGCCTTCACTCGGTTTCAAGCTAAGGTGACTCGCGGCGAGCGTGAGAAGACTCATCTCGCCGAGCAGGTTACATAATTTCCAGTTTGCTTTTGTGTGAATGCTTACCAGATCTCAGAATTTTGACACCTTTGATCTGATTTGTGCATTTTTAGAAGAAAAATGCCCTAATGAGGAAGGAGCTCCGAGCCAGATACTCCAAAATTTTAGAACTCAAACGGCACGTGAGTGAGATTGCTTTCGAGAGATATGTCTTCCAAGGAAAGATGGCCATCATCGGGTATCAACTTCATGATGCGAGGGCGGAGAGTGATAAGTATAGAGATCTTTATAATGAGTTAGTTTCTGCGTTATCTGGGATCCAAGTTGAAGCCGAGGTGCTCTTGTCCTTGTATGACGAGATTGCCGTTGTAATAAATGCTCAAGCCAGAAGAGTGCCAAGGGGGCCTAACTGAAATGACTCAAGCCATGGAACATGCTCGGTTAGAATCTTGAAGGCGGACTCTATAGGACATACATGTGGGGGGCATTAACCTGTATGTCGATCTTGAGAGGGTGAAGACCCTAGAGAAGAAAGTTGCTGCCCTTCTTGCTTCTGAAGGTGTGTCAAGCAGTGGTTCAGGAGATGACAATAATAAAGGCGAATCCTCGCAGAGAAAGAGGCCATTGAAGACCCTGGGGCCGTGACCGAAATCGTCAGGGCACAGCCTCCGAAGGACACGTCGAAGGCATAGACTCGATGGTAGATTTAGGGTTTTATTTGATCTCTCCCTTGTAAGGGATTTATAGGCCTTGTAAATGTACCCTTGTGAGCAAATGCATATATGAGGCTTTTCATTTCTCATCACTTCTCTTTTTTTTTTCTTTGCCATATAGGAATAATCTGCGATGTTTTATGACAATTGGTCCAAGATTTTGGACATTGGGTTAGACCCTTGGTTTTTTGCCATTGCTGAACGATTCGTGATAGTCGAAGGTTGGTCATTTGAGGCCGGTAGTTAGGTTTAGAAACCGATCCTGAGATTTTTTGGGTCGCCTGTTGGGTTGGTGTGACTTCTAATTGGCCCTGAGGCTCTTCTATGCTGGCGACAATGACTCTTATATGTTGGGTTGGTGCGACCTTTTAATTTAAGCTGGAGTGAGCGGCTCTTACGCATTGGGTCGATATGACCATTTAGTATAGGCTGGCGACAATGGCTCTTACATATTTGCCCTTAGGCCTTTAGTTAACTATTTCGGGCTCAGTCTTCAAGTCGGATTTTGACTCGAGCTCATTGACCCTTAAGTTTTCAAAATTTTGAGCTGGCTATTAGGCTCTTATGTGTCGGGTCGGTACGACCTCTAATGTAGGCTGGCCTCAGTGGCTCTTATGCTTTATAGGCCTTATTTTTCTTTAGCTAAAGACTTTTTGAAGTTTTGTTTTTTCCCGGATCTTCTACGGCTCAATAAGAACCTCGATTATGAGTCGTTATGTAGAGATGAATGAGCACCTTAGGAGGTTTCTTTCGGTGGCCGAATTTTTTCGAAACCTAATTTTTGGAGCTTATATAATCGAAGCTCTTTTGCTTATGTCGAAGGTAGCCTAATTAATCTGTCTTTTCGAAGTAATTGAAGGTTTGTGATTTTATAGCGACAGGCGGGCGTCACCGAGTCACGTTAGTTTGGTTGGTACAGCCTTGTGATCGTAGTCATTATGTTTGGCCGGAGTCTTTTAGTCCCCGAGTGAAGTATTTTCAGCATCTATATCTAGGGTATGCCATTTTAGGGGTCTTATAAGATCGAATATATAGCCTTAACTTTAATATCGGGATTATGCCTTTTGTAAGGTCTTACAAATTTTAACATTCCTTACTTTAGGTCTTACAGATAAGTCACTTGGCAAAAATATTGTCCATGCCTTGGTTAAGGCCTTATAGATAAGTTATTTGGTACAAGTATGGTTCATGCCTCGCTTGAGGTCTTACAGTTGAGTTACTTGGTACAAGTATGATTCATGCCTAGCATGAGGTCATACAGATTTGGGCGTACCCGGAGGTATTATAACATTAATGATGACTCATGGAGGGATTATGTTGTCGTCAATGCCTCGTGGAGGTCTTACATTTCCTAGTATTTCCACATTAGGGGCTTTCGGGCTCGATATTGCCTACTTGGGGTCTTACGGTCTTGAGTTACCGATTGCTCGAAGGGAAGACAATCGACGACAATCCCCGAGACGTAGATAGTTTTTTGGCTCTAGAGCCATTTGTTTTTGTAAACTTGGTGTACTTCTTTGAAATGTAAAGCGTTTTGACGGAGAAGTTATTCTTTGATTGCTTGGCATAGGTATACATGATTTTGCTGTCAGGGGCTCAATTATTCTATGCGGACACGGTTCATTTAACCGTTTGGCTCGATACATCATTTTCCTACTGAGACTCTTTTTGGTTCGTCTTGGCTTCTTCGAGAAGGTGACCTTCCGCGGGAGGGGAGGGGGGACAATATTCGAGATTGATTGAAGAGAAGCCTTGAATACTTGTGAAATTTTCTTAGGTAGCATATAGATGTTGCCTCGTTAAAAACCTTGCCGGTAAAACCCTTCTTGGGACAAAATCCGATCGAAGGAAAAGAGTACAACACATGATTTAAAAACCTAGGGTCTTCGAGACCAAGGGTGTTTCGACGTCTTCCATCGGACACCTTAGCAGTAGTAATGTTTGAGCATTGATATGTTCCAATTGCTTGGAAGCTATTTGCCTTCTTATAAGACCCTTTGCTGACCACTCCGAGGATGCGGTAGGGTCCTTCCTAGTTTTGGCTTAGCTTTCCTTCATTAAGGTTTCAGATGTTGAGGGTGACTTTGATTAGGACTAAGTCCCCGAATTTGAAATGTCAAAGATTTGTTCTCCTGTTATAATACCTTTCGATCCTTTGTTTATGGGCGTCCATTCGGACCAACGAAGTTTCTCCCTTTTCATCCAATAGTTCGAGGGCCGCAGTCATGGCCTCGTTGTTCAAGCTCTCAGTTGTGTGTCGGAATATGGTGCTTGGCTCCCTGACTTCTACCGGTATCAAAGCCTCAGCACCATATACTATAGAGACGGGTGTTTCTCATATGCTTGATTTTGGAGTTGTTCGATATGCCCATAGTACTTCGGTGATATTTCTCTCCATTTTCCTTTTGCACTTTCCAACTTCTTCTTTAAGTTTTGAATGATGGTCTTGTTTATAGATTTGGCCTAACCATTTTCACACGGGTGGTAGGGTGTTGACAAGATTCTGTTTGATTTTGTGATCCTCGAGGAACTGCTTACCGTTATCACATGTTATCTCGAAAAGAATCCCGAATTGGCACATAATGTGGTCCCAAATGAAGTTAATGACTTCTTTTTCTCTTATCTTTTCGAAGGCATGTGCTTCCACCCATTTTGAGAAATAATAAGTCATAAATAAAATAAATTTAGCTTTTCCTGGTATCGTTAATAGAGGTCCGACGATGTCCATCCCCCATTTCGTGAATGGCCACAACGATAAGACTGAATGCAACTTTTTCCAGGTTGGTGAATCATCGAGGTAAATCTCTGGCATTTGTCGCATTTACGGATGAATTCTTTGGTATCCTCGTCCATGCTTTCCCAATAATAGCCTGCTCTGATCACCTTCCGGACTAAGGAATCGGCACCTGAGTGATTTCCGCAGGTGCCCTCGTGGATTTCTCGGAGCACATAATTAGTATCCCTCAGTCCTAGACATACTGTTAGGGGTCTATCAAAGGTTTTTCTGTACAACGTTTTGTTTTCATCGAGCGAGAATCGGGCTGCTTTAATTCGCAGGGCCCTCGACTCTTTTGGATCCGCGGGTAATTTCCCACTTTCCAAATAATCGATGTATTTATTTCTCCAATCCCATGTCAAGCTAGTGGAGTTGATCTCGGCATGACCTTCCTCGATCATTGATTAGGTGAACAATGACCCAGGAGAGTAGGTCATCTTCTTCGACAGATGATCCCAGGTTTGTAAGGGCATCAACCTTGCTATTCTGCTCTTGAGGTATGTGGACCAGAGTCCATTCTTTGAAATGATGCAATGTGACTTGAATTTTGTCTAAGTATATTTGCATCCTACCTTCTCGAACCTCGAAGCTCTCATTTACACGATTCACTACTAGGAGGGAACCACATCTTGCTTCGATGACTTCAGCTCCTAGGCCTTTGGCCAAATCCAGACCTGTAAAAATAGCCTCATATTTAGCTTCATTGTTAGTCAACCTTGCAGTTTTTATAGATTTCCTGATTATGACACCCGTATTGGGCTTCAAAACTATGCAGAGCCCGAATCCTCCTCATTCGAGGTGCAGCCGCTGGACAAGGTCCACACCCCTGAAGATATGTCTGTTTTTAGTAAGAGTTCTTTCTCTAACTTGGGCACGAGGGAGGGTGAAAAGTCGGCCAAGAAATCTAGCAGAATTTGGGACTTTATAGTTATTCAAGGTTGATACTTGATATTATATCCCTAGAGTTTGATGGCCCCTTTGGCCAATCGGCCCGATACTTTGGGCTTATGAAATATGCTTCAAAGGGGGTTATCATTAAAACACAAATATGATGGCATTGAAAGTAAGGTTTAAACTTTCGTGATGCGCTTGTTATGTAAGACCTAATTTTTCTAGGTGCGGATATCTGGTTTCGGCATCTCATAGGGTCTGACTTACATAACAAACAGGGAATGGCGTACCTTGCTCTTCTCGAACTAGCACGCCACTTACCGCTATCTAGGATATGGCTAGGTATAAATACAGTGTTTCATCCTCCTTTGGTGTTTGGAGTAAAGGCGGGCTAGTGAGATATCGGTTCAACTCCTCCAAGGTGCGTTGGCATTCTTGATTCCATTCGAAGTTGTTTTTCTTTTTGAGTAAGGAGAAGAAATAATGACTCATATCTGATGACCTCGATATGAATCGGCCCATGGATCCTATCCTCCATGTCAGCCATTGCATGGCCTTCACATTGTTTACCACTGTGATTACTTCAATGGCCTTGGTTTTGTTGGGGTTGATCTCGATTCTCCTGTTTGACGCCATGAAACCTAGGAATTTGCCCGAACCACTCCGAAGGCACATTTCTCGTGATTGAGTTTCATGTTGTAGCTTCTGAGGATGTCGAATGTCTCCTGCAAATGACTCAAATGGTCCTCTGCGCGCATGGACTTAACTAGCATGTCATCATTATAAACCTCCATGGATTTGCCTACTTGATATTCGAACATTCTATTAACTAGGTGCTGGTACGTGGCTCCCACATATTTCATCCCGAAGAGCATTACATTGTAACAGTATGTACCGTACTTTGTGATGAACGAAGTTTTTTCCTTGTCCTCGGGGTTCATCTGAATTTGATTATACCCTGAGTAGGCATCGAGAAAAGTGAGGGTCTCGTGACCGGCCGTGGCATCGATCAAACGGCCGATGTTAGGCAACGGGAATGAATCCTTGGGGAATGCCTTATTTAAATCTTTATAATCTACGCACATTCTTAACTTATTTCCCTTTTTGAGAGCTACCACCACATTGGCCAGCCATTCGAGATACTTTACCCCCTAATAGACCATATTTTGAGGAATTTTGTTACCTTGTCCTTGATGAATGTGTGTTTTATTTTGGATCGGGGCCTTCTTTTTTGCTTCACTGGTTTGAATCTGGGGTCGACACTTTGTCGGTGGGTGGTTATTTTTTATAGTATCCATGTTATATCTAAGTGGGACCAATGGAAACAATCAATGTTATTAATAAGAAATTGAATGAGTTTTCTCCTGAGTTCGGGGGTTAGCCCGGTTCCCAGGTATACCTTTCAATCTGGGAGATGTTCAACCAGAACAACTTGCTTTGGTACGTCAATAGTTGACTTTGCTGTGTCTGACTCTTCGGGGGCAATGAAGGTTTGGGGAGCAAGAAAATCTTCTTCTTCTTCTTCTTCTTCTTCATCTTTGGGGGGTATGTTTGTCTCCCAGCTCTTCCGAGGTAGTCTGTATAGAATCTGACGTTTCCTAGTGGACCGCGAACATTTCTTTCACTGCATGCTATTCTCCACATACTAGTTTTATACCGTCCTTTTTGGAAACTTCATCATCTAATGCAGATTTGACGGTACTGCCCTCATATTGTGTATCCGCGGCCTCCCAAGCAATGTGCTGTACCTCATGTCACCGTTGATGAAATGGAATTTGGCATCCTGAACCGCCTCGGACACATTGACCGGGAGGGTGATCTCCCCCTTTTTAGCTTCACCGGCCATATTGAAGCCGTTGAGGACTTGGAAGGTAGGCGCGATCTGATCGAGCAGCCCGAGTTGTTCTACCACCTTTGGCCTGATCATATTTGCCGAGCTATCTGGATCTACGAGTACACATTTAGTTTGAACGTTTTTTAAGAAAAATGAAATTACCAGCGCATCATTATGTGGTTGAGTCAAGGTCTCAAAATCTTTCTCATTGAACACAAGGATGTCTTCCGGCATGCGGCCCCGAAATAACCCTTTTGTTGCAGCGGACACTTTCACCTGTTTGATCATGGATCCTTTGGGAATGTCGCCCCCCGATAATCATATTAATGACATGCCGAGATTTTCCCGCTCTACTTCCCCTGTCCGTCTTTCTTTTTTCCCGGCAGGATTTTTTCGATTTTCTTGTTGACTTTCTTGGCGCGTTTTCCAGTTAATGTGGGTGCTGGCATCAACGTGTTGGGCATTGTGTGAGACAGTACTCACGGGGATCAGCTCTGGCGTACTCTCGGAGTTTGGTGGTGCTACACCAGTACCTGGAACAGCTACATCGTTCACTCCATGGTCCTCAAGACCATTATTTTCATGTGAGCTCGCTGAGTTAGACATTTTAAGCTGAAATTAAAGATTTTTGGACAAGAAAAATGTGAAAGACAACTTGTGTTAGGTAGTAAACCAGCAAGAAAACAATCACTATTATTTTTAGCCCACGGTGGGCGCCAAACTGTTTACCTAGGAAATGGTAATTACAATTAAATTTAATTTGTGGTTCTAAAAATACATGATCTGATTTATGCTAGTTGTTAGGCAGTAGATGCTAAGTATAAGACTAGAAAAATAGGATAATAACTTGAAAATAGTGCGTTTAGGCAAATCGAGTGACTGAGAATCGGGGCCTCGAGCCTGACTATACGGGACCTTGGGGTCGAGCTCGACACTAAGCTATGGGCAGCCGATGAAGAGCTAACAGTTTGAGAGCTTTGATGGAGGCTCCTTATGGTTAATAATGAGCAATAAATGAAGATAAATAAATAGAATACAACAAATGTAAACAATAAATGTAAGTAATGAAATCAAGAGAATATCTTCAAGTTAGAGAGCAGAGAGAATGTTCTTGTATTGAATGTTGCGAGTGATGTCTCATTGTGTGTGCAAAAAACAATAAAGATCCCCTTTATATAGGAGGAATGAATACCAAATAATACATGTGTATTTATTACAAAGTAAAGTACTGGTACAACTACTTAGCAGTCTGGTACAAACTGGTACTATTCTTGTAGGTGTTGACAGTTTGGACCACGTGCCTAGGGAACTTCCTGTTTATCGATGCTAACCATCGACACCGAGGTTGGATGTAAAGAACCCCTGAGGTTGAAACCTCGGACCGTGCCCTCGAGCCTTCGAGGCCTTTTGGACTCGAAGCTAAGGAAGAGACATCATGGTCGTGAGATTGGGCTTCCCGATTTCACCAGTATACAATTTTCTTGAAAAACATTACCAAACATACCCAAAGACACGAAATAATTACATGTGTTAAAAAATGTATATTAAGGATTCATATAATCTAACCCGACTAACTTAATTAGATTGACGTAACGTTTTCATAATGTACATTATCTGAATATTCTTTCCTTTTATATCGCATATATAGGGATGAAGTAACAGATCACAGATCATCAAGTAGGAAGAAATATATATTCTCAACATTGAGAGAAGAAGGAAAAAAAATGGCAAGCCTAAAAATTCCAGAATTGGTTCCTTCTGCAACTGAGGATTCTCAACAACTCAGAAAAGCTTTAGTTGGTCTCTCTCTTTTACCAGCTTGATTTATTAATTCAGATCTAAACTAATAAATAGCAATTCTTTGCATATATATCGTATGAAAAATACTGAATCCAATTGAACATATCCATTCTACATCCGCCTTTGATTGTGTGCTGTTTTAATAAAACATTTGTAGGATTGGGAACAGATGAAGCGCGTATTATTCAGATCTTGGGTCATAGAAATGCAGCACAACGCAAGTTAATCCGAGAAATTTATCAAGCAACTTACGAAAAGGATCTTCTCAAGGACTTAGATGGTGAAATATCAGGTGACTTTCAGGTTAGGTTCGGGTTTTCCTTCTGAAGCTGTATAGCCGCTCTCAAAATAGTAACGAATTTTTTTTTTGTATATATTTTGTGCATATATACATTTTGTATATTATCATAAAAAGTATACAAATTATATACAGTTTTTTGGCTACAGAAATGTAAATGATTTCTGGGCACGGGCTAAAAGCGAAAAATCTAGTTTGTAATTGGATGGCCTATTTTCTGATCCGTACCAGCATGCAGAATATTAGAGACCTGCTTTATCTGTTCATTCTTTCATTTGTACATTTCTAGTATCTTGGATTAATTACTTATAGCGCAAGCATATTTTTCAAATAATTAAATATATTCAACAGCACTAAGATGCAAACACATTTTTATTCTCAAACAAACCAAAGTCTAATAATATTGCTTTACAATGAATGGTGGAGCCACATTGGTCCAAGGGTGGTCAATTGAATCTCCTTTTGCCGGAAAATTGTAGTACTGTAGTGTATAGACGAAAATCTTTTTTATGTATATATATTGGATGTTGAATTTCATTAACAAAAGAGAAGCTTTGGTGCAGTAATAAACGGAGTCATAAGAATTTTAAGTCATGGATTCGACTTTCATATATTGACATGAGATGATTTAAATGGAGCAGTGTGGTCAGTTACAATTCATATAACCGACTACAACTTGTTTGAGACTGAGGCATAGTTGTTGTTGGTTCGACTTCCAGATGTTACATTCTTTTAGCATTTTCTTGAATCCCCTTGTCTTCAATTCTGCCTCTGCTTATAATGCAATCCAAATGGCATTACAGCGCGTTATACATTTGTGGATTATGGATCCAGCTGAGCGCGATGCATGCTTGGCTTACGAGGCTACCAAACATCTACCTGATAGCAACTGCATTATCATGGAAATTGCTTGTGCCAGGTCTTCAAATGATCTGTTTAAAGTGAGACAGACCTACCACGCTTGTTACAAGAAATCGATTGAGGAAGATGTTTATGATAACTCGACTGGGGATTTTCGTAAGGTACTTTAATTTGCTTTCACCCTTCTTATTTTTCTTTTTATTAATGTGGTGCTTATGTTTTCCTGAGCCGAGGGTCTATTGGAAACAATCTCTTTATCTCCACAAGGTAATGATAAGGTATGTGTACACACTACCTTCCTCAGATCCCACTATGTGGGATAACACTAGGTATGCTGCTGCTGTTGTTGTACTTTCATTTGCTTTTGTAAATAATGGCATAAGCGAAGTCAAGGGATTTTCGTCTAACTAATGCCTTAGAGTAAACAAGCTACACCTTCATTCAATAGATTTGTGTTTGAGTCAGAGAAACAAATATAGGTTACCTTAACAAATTCTTGAGCTGGTTATCTTAGGTAAACTAATCCCCAAACAGCTTTTGGTTCCTCTTGTAACTGCCTTCAGATATGAGGGAGATGAGGTGAACATGTCATTGGCAAGTAATGAGGCAAAGATATTGCATGAGAAAATCTCTGACAATGCTTATAGTGATGAGGAGATCATCAGAATTCTTTCGATTCGGAGTAAAACACAGCTCAATGCAACATTTAACCAGTACAATGATCAATTTGGCAATGCCATCAATAAGGTAGAATCCCAAACACAAGTAAAATCTCATACTGAAATTTGGTTACTTAAGCCTTGTAGCTTTTATATCCATTGTCAGAAAGATCTACGATTAGACCTCTCTATAACAGCATCCCAATATAACAGTCGCTCACTATAAAAATCAAGTTTTTCTTGGAACTAGTTTTTATAGTATGTTATAATATATATCGTTTATAACAACACTTCACTATAGCAGACAAAAAAAATCAAAACAACGAGGTTGTTATAGAGAAGGTTGATTGAACTTTCTCAAAAGTTTACTTTTTCTTTCATTGGGAATATGCAGGATCTAAAATCCAATCCTAAGGATGCATACATGAAATTACTCAGATCAACAATACAGTGCTTGACAGAGCCTGAGAAGTACTTTGAGAAGGTTCTTCGATTGGCGATGAAGGGGATGGGTACAGATGAAGAGTCTCTTACTAGAATTATTGCAACTCGGGCTGAAGTCGATATGGAGCTCATTAAAGAAAGATATTACCAGAGGAACAGCATGCCTCTGGACCGTGCGATTTCTGATGACACTTCAGGAGACTATGAAAGAATGCTTTTGGCATTGATTGGACGTGGAGATCTTTGAATCATGAAAGTTATTTTGTAGGATATGAGAAGTGTTTCATAAATTTTGCAGTTTGAGTTTGCTTTAAGGATGTATGGTTCTGTATCCCACAGAGTTTCTTGTGTTATATAGACTTAATAGTCCAGTGTGGATTGTTCATGTCGCTCCATTTAAACTCATCGTGGTTCGATATCATATAAAATAGAATTAAAAATTAAAAGGAACTAAAGAAGTTTCTCATATTTTCTATTAGCATATAACATGAATAAAATACTCGTAGAAATCATTGGACCTAAAGTAAGCATACTAACAAAATTAATTATATCACCTCTTTTTCTTCAATTGTGCCATATTTGTCACTAGGTCTGCATGGATTCAAAGAGAATTTATGTCTTTTGAGACAACTTCAATCCATATGAATTTAGATTTACCTCGTTCCCTTAACTGGTGCATCTGAAGGTGACGTAAGACATGTCCAGATCATCTCCGGCAACCTTCTCTCATTTTATCCTCTGTGTGCTACTTGCACCTTCCGGATATAGTCATTTTTAATCTTTGACTACTTTCTAGGACTAAAGCTACGAGTTAGTGCTGTATATTTTCAAGATATTATAACTCAAGCTGCTTGGAAGCAGCCTCTCTGCCCTTTTGGGTAGGGGTAAGGCTGTCTACATATTACCTTCCCCAGACCCCACTTGATGGGAGTATACTGGGTAGTTGTTGTTGTTGTTGTTGTTATAACTCAAGCTGGTTGTTGCTGATTTGACTTCTAATCAGAAAAAAACATAAATGTAGATACCATTCTATGGGATTGCTCTCGAAGTCGCAGAAGGCACTTTATCCCAATGGGAAGGAATAAGGATCATAGCACCAGTCAAAGATATAAAAAGAGCATTGTGCACAAAAGTACTCCAGTAGGATAATAGTGCTGTATTTTTAATCAACGGTTAATGGTCAAATATATACTTGTACTATTCAAAATAAGTCATATTTATCCTCCGTTTGAATTCTTTAACAAATATGTCCCACCGTTATACATTAGGGCCTTAAAACTTGTTTCCTGTTATAAACTAAAGCAAAAGACAAGAACAATAGAACAAGAACAATAGCAATAGAGAGAAGAGTAGAGAGAGTTCTTCTTATTGAGTTGAGAGGGGTGAATTACAATGGTAGAGAGCACCTCTATTTATAGGGAGGAGGAAGATCTTGCTACCAATAATAGAACTCTAAAATCTCTCTAATTAAGTACATTAAAGACATTCACCTCAAATAGAAGTGTAAGAATCTTCTATTTCATAACACTCCCCCTTGAATGTCTATTCAATGATGTGCCTCATAAAACCTTAAAACCAAAACCCAATGGGAAAAATTAAAGTAAGGAAAAAAAGTACACATGTTTGAATATGCGCCTATTGGTTGCCTCGTTAAAAACCTTGCAAGGAAAACCCAGTGGGACAAAACCTTGTAAGGGAAAAAGAGTGTAACGCGCATTAACTCCCCCTAATGAGTACATCAATTTAAGCCTTGAGCATTTGCATTCCAATCTTTGTGCATCATCTTCCAAACGATCTTTGGTAGATATTTGATAAATAAATCAACCATGTTGTCTTGAATAAATATTCCGCACCTTGAAATCATCACTCTTGATAGATATGAACATTTTCATATAATGTCGTGGAATAGCTCTTCAATATCTCCATAAATGCATTCTCAATGCCATCATGCTTATAGTTATAGCAAGATACATATGTACACAAATTGTACTTAGGATGTGGTACTTCAGGACCAAGAATTGCATATGCTTCAAGCAACTTAAATCTTTCAAGTTAAGTCATATAAGTCGCATAATAGACTTTAGCTGCATATCAAGCTTTCATTAGTGATACTAAACAAATAAGATATCGAAAACTGACTATACATACCTTTGACTTTATACTTTCAAGCATTTGAACTATAGGTTCAAAACTTCATGTCTTTCATATGGAATCAATTCTTCTTGAATTGTATCTCTTCCATTTAGTTACTTTCTTTGAGTCAGCAAATGCGTATAGCATGCTTTGCAATATGTTGCAATTGAATTATCCCTTTTATGAACTTCAGGTTCATATCATGATGTTCGGGGATATACATATACAAATGATAATTCATCCCATGTAACACTTTCTCAAGTGTTTATCATGTCTCCCCCTCATGTTAGTAAAGCTAACATGTTTCCTCAACTTTGGGAAATCATCTTTGTGCATTATGTCAATATACACAGCACCTTAATAATAAGATGAAATTATTTGGTTCCTGATCCTGAACCACTTGTGAGGGGAGAATATACTCTCGTATACAACTTATATCAAACTGATATATATATAACTTAGTTCTCATAAGAAACAGTTTAGCTATTAAGTGGAAGCACTCAATAATTATCTTGCTAAACCAACTTTAATATAAACCAACTTATCAATATGAACTGTCTTGAGTAGAGAATCTGGAAACTATGCTCGAAGTTAGATTACTGAGCGATTTACTTCGCAAGCACTGCCAGGCTGCGGGTTAATAACAATGGCGCATGTAACCATATCATAGATGCATCATATGTGGTATACATGGCAGGTGAATGGGCCCATACTCACCTTTCATATTTCCAGAATTTATGGGCTTCAACCCGAACTCTTTAGTTGGTCCGTTCATTAATGAGAACAAGTGATACAAGAGTATTCGTAAAGAACTTTCTAGTTCTTTAATATTCACCTATGTGAATTTGCACATCATACTTAAAATGAGATGGCTAACATGAATGCCAACTGAATAAATTATCAATATTGGTAAACTTCAAATTTACACCATGACATGTGCACTTATCAATAAACTTCGGGTTTATTATGACATGGGTTTTATACCAATAGATATCCACTTTATTGTGGCATTCTTTCGTTTGTGTAGTACAAACTGGAGAACAAAGCGGGTAGCTTTTCATATACACATTACCCCGCTACAAGTTGTAGTAATAGGAGAATCAAAGCCTTCCTTTATTTATAGTCTCAATATCATCAATCGCCTTCGCGTGTACTTTTGGAAACTGGATAAGTTTCTTTGAGACTTACTACAGCACAATACTCAATTGTGTTTCTCCAACATAGTAATAATTGGCTCTTCGAGAGCTCTCAATTAATTTTGTACTACCACAGACTGAGGTTCGAGATCCTCACATTCTTGCATTCCGTATTTTCAAGAGTCTCAGGCTCAATAGATTCTTCGTGAATCTCGGAATTAATCAAATCATGAGCGTCCTCATGTGATTCTTTCATAGTGTCATTTAGATCGTTCTTTTTCCTCTTTCTAGGATTTCGATCTTTGGAACCTAATGGTCTGCCACGCTTCTGTCGTGCATTTGACTCATTGGATATGACACTAGATATTTGTCCAATAGGAACTTCAATACGGATCGGAACATTTTCCGCGTGAATGTGGGATTTCGTTATCCTCTTCAAGTCCGTAAATGCGTCAGGCATTTGATTTGCTATTCTTTGCAAATGGATAGTCTTTTGTACCTCTTTCTTTCAAATAGAGGTATGTGGATCAAGATGAGATAATGATACATTTTTCCACAAAATTTCCCATTTGGTTTCACCGACTTCTCCCCCTAATTTTGGGAAAAAGTGTCTCATCAAATTGACAGTCTGCAAATAGTGCAGTGAACAAATCTCCTGTCAATGTTTCGAGGTAGCGAATAATGGAGGATGATTCAAACTCAACATATATTCCTAACCTCCTTTGCAAACCCATTTTGGTGCGGGATGGCGGTGCTACAGGCACATATACTGCGCATCCAAAGCTTCTTTAATGGAATATATTGGGTTCATGACCCAAAACCAATTGCAATAGGGAATATTTGTGATAATTCGTCAGTCAGAGACGAACTAGCATTGCTGCATGCAAGATGGCGTGAACCCAAACCGAAATGGGCAGCCTCGTTTTCATGAAGAATTCAAGATTATTCTCATCTATTATCCATTAACTTTGCAAACGCAAGGTTGCGTGATGGCAACAAGCACACATTAGACCATCTACAGGATGCGTCTATCAAGACCATGAAATACCTAAACTACCCACTAGGTGGGTGAATGGGTCCACAAATGTCCCCTTGTATACGTTCCAGAAACTGGGGTGACTTAGTCCCAACCTTTGTTGGGGATGGTCTGATAATCAGCTTGCCTTGATAACACGAAGTGCAAGGATATTCATTACTTGAAAGAATTTTGAAATTCTTTAACGGATGCCCATATGAGCTTTCTATAATCCGTCTCATCATGGTTGATCCTGGGTGACCCAGTCGATCATGCCAAAGTACAAATGTATTGGACTCAGTATTCTTTAGATTTACTGTTGAATGTGCCTCAATTGCACTAATTCTTGTCCAATACAGGCCACAAGATAAAAACGGGAATTTCTCAATAACCCTCTTTTTGGCCGGAGACATTCTTTAAAGTGAGGACGAGATATTCAAGATTATCTTCATCCATTGTCTCAATATTGTAGCCATTCTGGCGTACATCTTTAAAACTCAACAAGTTTCTCATAGACTTGGAGGAGAACATTGCATTCTCTATGATCAACATCGTGCCCTTGGGCAGAGTTACTATAGCTCTTCCGGAGCCTTCAATCAATTTACTACTTCCAGAGATTGTAGTAATGTTTGCCTTACACATATTCAGTTGAGAGAAATACTTCCTTTCTTTGAGTATTGTATGTGTAGTACATGAATCAACTAGGCAAATACTTTTACAGTTGGACGTTGATCCAAGTTCGCTTTGTGAGATATCCATATTTGATATCACATAGTTTAACATACAAAAGAAATACATAAATATAAGTATAAACAACTTCAATTCTTTTGTTTCGCGTTTAAACAGCGTTTTGGGAAGAAGTTATTTAGGATATTCGAATATTGTATTCTAATATTCGAATATAATGCCTTGCGGAAAAAATAATACTTTAATGCGAAAAATATTAGATATTCGAATATTTAAGCACATATTCTAATATCTTGCCAGATATTCAAATATAGGAATTCTGATATTCGAATATCTGGCCCAGATATTCGAATATCAGACTCTGATTTTCGAATATCTGGCCTGGCGGAAAAAAGTTCGTTTTATTGCTAAATATTAGACGATCGACTAGTTTTTAGGTTAGTCGATTACCTCTACTGTACAATAAAAATATTTGAGCATATTGAAACATTCTAAAGGGCTAATACTAACATCATATCATGAATTAACTAATACGAGCTAATGCTAATGACTATTAATTTATTCATCGACTAATACAAGTAGAATCAAACAGCTCCATCTTCTTTCATCATGGTTCCATCACCGATTAGGTGGTCTATCTTTCCCTTGGGTTGCTCAAAGAAGTCTGCCACATCCAGGTGGGTGAAGTCAAAGTTGTCGTCAGAGACAAAATTTGTTTCAGGGCGTTTTCTCTTTCGAGATGCTTGATAAAGGTCAACCAAGTGTCTTGGTATACGGCAAGTCCTAGACCAGTGCCCATTTCCACCGCAACGATAACATATAGTTTCTGAACTATTTGCCTTAGGATCTTCTGGATCCCGTTTCTGCTTTCGGTGGTTATCTCTCTTTGGGGGGGGGGGGGGGTGACGGACGTCTTTGGAATTTCTTCCTTGTCCACGTCCTTGGCTTTGACCCCGTTTATGACCGTGATCATGGTCCCTTTTATGTTTGGCATAATGCGAGTGCACCATATCTGCTTCAGGCAGTGGTGTAGACCCAGTTGGTCTATTTTCGTGATTTCTCATGAGCAGATCATTATTTCGCTCAGCCACTAGTAAGAGAGAAATCAGTTCAGAGTACTTCGTAAAGCCTTTCTCTCGGTACTGTTGCTGCAGTACCATATTGGAGGCATGAAACGTTGTAAACGTTTTCTCAAGCATATCGTAATCGGAGATGTTATCTCCACATAGCTTCAGTTTAGAAGTAATTCGGAACATAGCAGAATTATATTCAGAAACGGACTTAAAGTCCTGTAGCCTCAGATGGGCCCAATCATATTGTGCTTGTGGCAGAGTGACCAACTTCAGGTTGTCATATCTCTCCTTTAAGCTGTTCCACAAAACGAGTGGATCCTTGACGGTGAGATATTCAATCTTCAAACCTTCGTCAAGGTGGTGGCGCAAGAAAATCAAGGCCTTCGCACAATCTTGGGTGGATGCTTTTTCTTTATCTTTGAGGGTGTCTCCGAGACCCATAGCATCTAGGTGGATTTCAGCATCCAACACCCATGTCATATAGTTCTTGCCCGAAATTTCAAGGGCAACGAACTTTCTTTTCATAATGTCAGACATACTCGAAAATTAAATTAGGAAGAGGGAAAATACCTTGGATTTTCGAGAATGATACTTGAGACGGTAGAGTCTCGTGCTGATAACGTGTTATAAACTAAAGCAAAAGACAAGAACAATAGAACAAGAACAATAGCAATAGAGAGAAGAGTAGAGAGAGGTCTTCTTATTGAGTTGAGAGGGGTAAATTACAATGGTAGAGAGCACCTCTATTTATAGGGAGGAGGAAGATCTTGCTACCAATAATAGAACTCTAAAATCTCTCTAATTAAGTACATTAAAGACATTCACCTCAAATAGAAGTGTAAGAATCTTCTATTTCATAACATTTCCAGATTTTTTTTTAATATGTGGCATTAAACCATTGGATCAGATGACCCACCCATTCGATTAATTAGACCCACCCATTTGGAATACATCATAGTTCCCAAATCCATTCCGGAGAAGATGCATTGCTCGGTGGATAACCATCTCTGGAGGGTCCGACTCAGCAGTAGTGCAAGTGCCCCCTCGCACTTTGGCAAGGAAAACAGAGGGGCTTACTCCATATTCAAAGCTGTAGAGTGACCATTGCGGAGAAAGCAATTCAGACAAGAAAGAACAACGTTACTGTTAGGAAGCCTAAATCCACAGTCGGGAAAGGCTGGACAGGACGAAGAAAGGCCTGATATTTCATGAACAGCATCCGAAGAGCTTTCGACCCGCGTAAAATGAACCACTTTGCTCCCACCAACAAAAATACCTACCACACCAAATTGCTTAGAAGCGAAGACTTGCGAAATATGGTGACTGTCTCTTTACTTGTTTTTTGGGAAGAGAAAGGAAACTCACTATTTAATACTATTTCAAAGGTGAACCAAGTACACTTAAGACATCAAGATTTTAACTATAAAATAGATAAGCCCATGTATCTATAAAAGAAAACTCTGAATGCAACATCAGGGAAGACGTCATTTTGATAGGATGAAATTCAGTGATGGTAAGCAACACCTTTTTAGTCTACTTTAATCAATGCCATCCCACTATGTTCGAGTGAAACAGAGAAGTTTAAACTAATTGAGTTTATCAGGTAAAATGGCCTATCAGAAGTTTATCCGCATTACTTTAATTAGCCTTGGACTTTTCCTGCTTTTGAGCACAGCTTATGTCCTAGATTAAGCAAATGTACATTATTGAAGCCATGTAAAAATATGAACCTCCATTATAGAATAAGCTATTTATTGCTCAAGCACCAAAAAGTATTTTTTTCTAATGCAGGCAATTTCTACACAATTTGAGGGTCAAACGAGAGAAGAGCAAATTAACAAATGGAAGAAAATAAAAGCTAATACTTGATTAGATAATCTCAAACACACAAGGGGAAGTTGAAAATCGTTGTGTCAAGACGAATCTTGTGTGCAGAACTAAATCAATTAATCAAAGGTTCAAAAGAAAAGAAATGAAAGCAGAAATTACAACAAAGAAAAAGAAAAACTTAAGATGAAATCGGCGAACTAAAAAAAACTCAAACTTTACACAGCAGCAATTTGCAGAATGCAAGGGAAAAAAAAGAAGGCAACCAAATAGTAGATAAACAACAACAACAACAACTACCCAGTATACTCCCACCAGGTGGGGTCTGGGGAAGGTAATATGTAGACAGCCTTACCCCTACCCAAAAGGGCAGAGAGGCTGCCTGCTTCCAAGCGACCCTCGGCGCATAGGACAGAATGAAAAGCTGCATTGGAAAACAAAGATAAAGTTAGGAACCAAGACAAGACAAAACACAATAACAAAATAAAGCATAAGTAATCCTGCAGAAATAACGTAAATGATTATGTAAACATAAGAAACATAAATACTGTCGCATGCTAAATTGTAGTAATTCAAAAGAACCCACATTTCCGCTTTCTGATATGCATCGATCAAAGATCATAAATTTTGGGCCAAAAGTGGTGAAATGAAAATGGAAAACAGGACTCAGACATAGAAAATTCTCATTAATTTCTTCTTTACGTGGGCTAGGAATTGAGGAATTAGTGAACAATTATCATGGTGAGAATAAGCAAAGACAGCTCGGTAAGTGTAGATATGGTCTCCTGCTTTGATCTCACTTCTCTCCACTTTGTTAGTCAGCAAACCCATCTTCTCCCTCTCTTCCTTTTACTCCTCCAGAGTCCAGTACTTCTCTCTTCTCCAGAATGCAAATGTACTTAGAATAAAGTTGCAATCTTTAACAATCGGGACGGGTTCAATACACTGGGTCGGGCGGGTTTAATTAATCGAATGGGTGGGTCATCTGATCCAATGGTTTAATGCCACGTGTTAAACAAAAATCTGGAAACAAGTTTTAACGGCTGAGAGATATATATGGCCCTAATGTATAACGGTGGGGACATATTTGTTAAAGAATTCAAAAGGAGGATAAATATGGCCTATTTTGAATAGTACACGGATATATTTGACCCTTAACCGTTTAATCAAATTAGGGTGTTAATATTATTCGCATGACATGATTGACACATCAAAATTTACAATCCTCATTCCTAAACCACATTGATCATGAGAAGGTCTCACTAGTCAGAAGCAGCCGAAGTCTGTTGCATTTACAGGTTAACATAAGTAGCAGTTTGATTGATTTATTTACTTAAAATAATCTGATGCTGCTGTCTCCACCTGGTGGTTTGCGTACACCACCATAGCAAACTCTGGATTCAACCTTATTTTCAGCGAATATATTGCTACCGCTCATTTCTCTCAGCTTAGCCCTGCTCAGTGGCTTTTCCGAACATCCAGGAGGACTGTTGTGATCTCCCTTGAAAATGTTGTTGCCAGTTAACTCCGCAAACTTCTGGTTACGTATTTTCTTTACTGCCTTCACAACAGGTTCATCGTTGCCAAACAAGATATTGCTTCGACCACCAGCAGCCTGCAAAATGCACAAGAGAAATGAGATTCATACAACAAGAACAACGACAAACACAATATAGTCCCACAAGTGCGGTCTGGGAAGGTTAGTGTGCACAGCTTAACCCTACCTTGAAAAGGCAGAAATGAGATTCATACTAAGCTAAAAAGCTATAACAAGGAAAATAATAAGAGAATGTCACCTTTGACAAGTCTCAGAAGGCAACTTACATTAGAAACCTTGACAGATGTACGTACAGTTCGTGGAGCAGGTTCATCAATGTCTTTGCTTTGTTTCGGCTCCAAGGTCCGTGTAGCAGCCAATGATCTTGGAGGAACTTCTACAGGAGGGCCAAAGATATCACTTCCACTAAGTTCCTTGCTCTTTGCATCCGAAAGCTGCTTCTTCACTTTGCTATCTAGCTCGCTTTCTGGTGTTCCACTCAACTCGCTCTGATTTGCCACTTCTGTTGCAGTGGTAGGCGTCTCCGGGGAGATCTTTTCTTCAGTACTGAATGAAATTCCATTTGCACCTTGCTACAATGACATTGTAACATTTGATCAAATTACTATTCAATTTCCTAATTATGTAGCATGGTCATACTGCTAGTCCAGTGCTGTTATAATTTTTATAACAACAACAACGAACTCAGTATACAACAACAACAACTACCCAGTATACTCCCACCAGGTGGGGTCTGGGGAAGGTAATATGTAGACAGCCTTACCCCTACCCTAAAGGGCAGAGAGGCTGCTTCCAAGAACAACGAACTCAGTATATTCCCATAAATGGGGTATGGGGAGGTTAGTGTGTACGCAGACCTTACCCCTATCTTATAATGATAGGGAGACTCTTTCCGATAAACCCTTGGCTGTTATAATTCTAATAGACAAGGATTAAATGTGCCCCTCCACCCAGTAGCGAAGCCAGTAATTTACTCAAGGGTGTTCCTACTTCAAAGAAGTGAAAAATATTCTCTGAGAAAGACTGTTCAATATATGTTAAATACCTATTTTAAATCTAATATTTTACCTATATACGCAATGTAATTTTCTGATGAAATTATAACATGTAACTTCACCCATGCCTCCACCCGATCAGTATGAACAGAATTGCCCATTTATACAGAATGGTAAAGGGACTTCAATGATCATTGAACATATAAAAAGAAATGAAGTGTTAATCCTGAAGAGGAAAATGTTACCTGAACGATCCAGACAGATGTCATGTTAACAGGTTCAGACTCTGATGCAATAGTTTTGCCAGCAGCAGAAAATATATTGCTGCCACTCATCTCCTTCAGTTTATACCTCGAACAAGGTTTCCTGAAGATAGCAAGTTTCAATCAGGTTTAGTGCCAGGTATAAGGGTACATTATACAGACAAAATTTGACCATCATCAGCAGGTAGCCAAGCAACGGGTTCAATTGAACCTATAAAGTTTGGGGTGGAGAACAAATGTATGTGCAAAAATTCATTGAACTCGCAATAAATTGTAGATATGAACCCAATATAATAAGTTCAATATTTAGACTTTAAAGGTTGAACCCATGGAGTTTAAATTTTGGATCCGCTTTCGAATTTGTCAGTTACTTGGTTTTTCATTTCCTTTTCAAACAAATGAAACTTCTTTGTCTTCAACATGAGTTACAACACCGAAACATAATTTAGATAATCCTTCTAGATTTTGATTCAATTAATCAACTACTCCTTAATTCCAAATAGCTAGCATAGTCTATATAAATCCTCTGTTTATTCATTCATCTAACTTCGGACTCATTTCATTCCAATTCCAATTCCGATTCCAAATATAAAAGAAAATTAAATGATTCAAAAAGTTTATATATTTTTGTTTCTTCTTGTCTCACCTTTTGTTCGAGGTCTCAGCTTCCTGATCAGTAATCCGTCCTCCAAAAAACACCTTACTCATTCCATCTGAAGGCTGCAGCGAAAGGTAAAACACAAAGGGTGTTAATTAAAAGTGCGACTCTCTATTCTCTAACATCTTAAGCTACGATTGTCACAAATTCTAACGTGATATTAGAGCATATTCCGGGTTCGAATTTGATGGCAACCATTTTAAAATTTAACTACATGTACATGACCATGGTCCATGAAAAACAATTAGGTTCACATAAGGCCGAAGTGCGACGGCGGACCTCGGATTCAACCATCACGGGCACCATGATATTCAACATAAATTATCGCTACTCATGGCATATATTATCTGGCTATTTCTTGAAGACACTTGCAAGCATACACGAATGTTTTGCCAAAGTTTCCGGGTACAGGTGATCCTCAATCTATACTGTGCGTCTGCCTCTGGCCACATTTGAGCAGGGCGTATCGAATGTATTAACGACGGATTCAACTGAACTCATAACTTTCGATGTCAATTAAAAATTTATATATAAAATTTTATTAAAATTATAAATAATAGATATGAACCCATATCTTCAGAAATATAATTGATTCAATGCTACAAAAATTTAAAATTAAACCCATAATATTTAAATCCTGAATCCGCCTCTGCATGTGAGGAGGTGCAATAAAACATAATATAATTAAATAATTAAACGTAAACATGCTCTCACATGAGATAGTCACGTAATTCAATATCAACTGACATTTGAGGGAAAATGAGAACATACACGACGAGAACGAGATGCACGGGCGGACGACCGCGGCGGAACGTTCGACCACGTCAGCAAATCCGCCGCGGAGGTATGGGAATTCCGTACGGGCGTTGATTTCTCCATGTTTACCACCGAGTTGAGACTACTCGGTGAGTCGTACGTACGTTTAGAACTTTGAAATGAATTTTTTTCCTCTGCTTATTTGAGAAAAAATGTTTATTGGAAGTAAATTTTCTGAATGTTTGCATGCCATCATATTATATTTTTGTTTGACAACTTGTAGGACCTGTGCATGATGTAGGAGATGACACGTGGAATGTAAACCACGTATAGTGGAAATTTTAACGTAAATATCTTTATAAAGTGTTGTCCTCCTCCTCCTTCTGTATTTTTTTTCTTTCTAGAAAAGTAAAAAGTATCTCACTTGTATATTTCATTTATTCGACTCACTAGTCTCTTTTTTTTTTTTTCACAAATAGAGGAAAAAGACAAGTTGAATGAACAAACCAATAACAGGACTTCGTGAAACTATAGTGGGAAAATTTAGTAAAATAAGAATTTGGAAAGCAATTAAAAAGTGATTTTTTTAATAACAATGACGTTAAAATAAATTTCCGCCTGCATCCTAAGCACCAGCAGGATCCGTGGCGCAATGGTAGCGCGTCTGACTCCAGATGAGAAGGTTCACATCGGGTTCAAATCCCCCGATTCAACATTGGATAATTTTCTTTTTCGTAGTTTATCATTATCCTTCAAAAGTAATGTATTTTTGAAAGATTTAATTTGAGTACAGTAACACTTTGAAAAGTTCACACAAAATAATTTTTCACATCTCCGTCTTTTGTGACACTACTGTTATTATTTCAAGTTTTCACTTTTTTTGCCAGGAATTGATCTCTCTTGTCCACTTTTTTTGCCAGGAAATTACAGTACTATATGATTATTGCTGATGAACCTAGTGGGATTTTCAAGTCACATTTTGGAACCAAACTCCAAAAATTATGTTAATATAATACCCGCACGTTACCAGCTAATAGCTGGGCAATATAGTAAAAGAAAGAAACAGAAAAGGGAAAACTTCAAGGCTAATGATAACAATTAAATGGCTTAGCAAGTCCACATGCTAGTACGATATGTTAGGTCAAACTCATTTTTTTCCATATATCAAATGAACTATGAACAACTCAAATATGCCATTCACTAAAAAGATATTTTTTATTTTTTATTCGTAAAATGGGATAGTTAAACTTATACGTAGTTTTTAAATAAATAAATTAATTTGATCTTGAGATAATGAAATAATTAAAGAAATATATAATACTTAGCTTTGAAATCAAGATGCAATCACAAAAAACAGTAATTCTGGAGATTGAGCTTCCAGATGCAATAGTGATAAAACCAAAGAACAAGAAAGTAGGATTGTATAAAGCTTTTTTGTTAATTATAACATGAGTTTTCAGAAATGATCCTCCTACAATAGTAATAAAACTCACTATTTATATTTACATCTAGAGAATAAGAACCCAGATCAAGCCCCTCTTCAATGCTAATAATGAGGGCCATTGAAGAATGTGTAATGACAAGCATAAATGACAAATTCTTTGTAACAAGCACTGCACTCAATGCTATGGAATATTCTTCATTAATGTCACTAGGGGAGGGTATTTATTGCCTTTTTATGAGTGTCATTCCTTCTGGTACCAAACAGAAAGTCTGCCTTCGGTTCCATGTGTCATTCTTTTAAGCAGCCACCTGTCATAGCATATTTTGTCATATACAGATAATTCCTCTGCTTTTCGGTGACATAACTTTGTGTTACAGAAAAGTTCGTAGAAATATTCTTTTTGGCGAAAATTTTCTGATCTCCTCTTAAAGGACTCTGACAGTTGATTAGACGCACGTCTCCCGCATTTAATGCTCTGAACATGCTTTATCCCATAATTTAACATAATCTTTACCGAATATCGAGGCAATTATGGCCACGAATTCAGCTGCGTATACCTTCACTTATACGCATCAACTTCCTTTATTATACTTCATAGTTCTCCAAAATTTCTTCATTCAACTTTTATTATGTTCTTCAACCCTCTCTTAACTCTCGTCAAACGAAAAAGCTTTCCCTTCCTTCATAACACACAATGGCTTCTTGGAAAAAATACCAGCTCTTCAAAGGGCAAATGCAAAGCCGAGGACATTGCTCCTCTAACAGTGGATTCCATCATCCCTAGAAGTCTTTTACAACAAGAGACTTCGAAGAGAAATTCCCTTCGGCCATCTCCCGCATTTGGGCTATTGGTAGATACACTTCTCCCATCCGTCCTTCCAATATTTCTCTTGTGAAGGAAGATTGTTGGTGCTATGATTTAGACATTATTGTTCATGATCTAACACAGTGAGTAACCCTACCCAGGGAGAGTTTTACATATTTTTGCACATATCCTTTTATTTTGGGTGCGTTCTCATTGAGCAGAGAGCTTGACTCTGTTATTGCAGAGTTTTCCTCAACTACAAGGTGTGTTTGGAACAAGTAAGTCCTTTTGTGTGGAGGACGATTTCCTGTCTTTGACACTTGTGCCAAGAAACGGGAGAGGAGCTATATTTAACTCATGTGATGAATCTCCATTCCCCCAAAATCTTCTGCTGGGGAATGGTAAATTTCAGCAAATGCGGCCACTATACTTTACTATCTAGCATGGATGACGATAACGACCATGGGTGGATGAAACAGTTTGTTGTAGTTGTCACCAATAACATCATTTCGTTAACAAATTCATCCTTTTCGGAGGCATGGAACCACACTCGTAAGCTCTTTATTTAATATTTCTTTTATTAGGGATTTTTCCATATCTGTATTGATCTTCCATCCTTTGCCTATTTCAGCAACTCGACATGTTCCACCTAGGGTTGAAGGTTTGGACCAGTGGGTCCACAAAATATTGGATATAACTACACCTAAAACCCGTACGTGGAATGAACTGGCCCTCAAATACGGGTGGAAGGACAAAAATTATGGTAACTTAGACTTACCTTGTTTTAGCTTTTTATGGGAAGAAATTTATTGATCACTTATATCTTTTTATTAAATCAGGTCTATTGCGGTCTTAGTTGTCGTCCCATAGGAGGATAGTTGGTTGACCCTACTGATGTGGTGAGGTTGCTTCAGAAGGCACTTACTCGAACATGTGTCTCCAGGTCTGCTTCGTGTACAAGTGTTTTATTACAGAATCCCCGGCTAAAGAAAAAGCAACCGAAGAGAAAACATTCCTCCACGGTTGGAGAAAAGAATAAGAAGACGAGAAGACCGCCCCCGAGTCATATCTGGAAGTCGTGGTGACGAGCCCTTTGCCTAGGCCGGTCATAGATGTTGTGTTGATCGACAGTAATGGAGAAGCTTGTGATGAGGAATCTTCTCGACATAGAAGGCGACGATCCTTATCATATCACCAAGATGCTCAACCTATTGAGTTAGTTACACTAATTGAGAATGATGTATCGGTGCTCTTGGGGAGTTTCAAATGGTGGAAAATGCGAACTCTCATCGCTCAATCCAGTCGTTGCGCCTGCTACCGTGAGGCTGGGTACTAGGCCCTTGCCGTCTTCGGTTGATGAGCAACTAACAACTAGAACCAACAACCGACAACTATGTCTCCATCCGAGAAGAAGATATTCCTCTTCCTTAGTCCCCAGTTTATAGGAATTTGGGGAAAAGTTGTGTTGCCCCCTCAGAAGATCCACAAAGGAGGAGGAACGTTACTCTCTCAGTATCCACCGAATGCAATTTGCTATCCCGACCAGTAGAACTTGCTTACTATCTGAAGACAACTATTTTAGAGAAAGACTGGAAAAAAATACATGCTATCTTGGGAGAGTGCCTGTTGAATAACGCCATGCACAATGCCGCAAAGGTACGCTCTTTACTTCCTTTATTTTTTCTATTTTTGTCTGAAAATGTCTTTAATTCACCCTTCTTATTGTGTAGGCCAACTTTATTGCTTCCTAGGGCCTTCAGAGGTTGATTTGGGAAAAGGATGAACTTACCTCCGAGCGGGATCAACTTTTGGTTGAATGGGATCAAGCCATTATTCACCTTTTAGAACTCGAAGCAAAGTTGCCGAGGCTGATGCGTTAGAAACTCATTTTTAACAAAGCGAGCAGGAAGTGGAGACCCTTAGTCGAGAGCTTATCCCGTTGAGGGTTAAATATGAAGAGGCTAAGGATAAATGGGTTAAAGTTTCTAATGCTATTCTTTCTACATCTGATCATGAGGCTGCCTCCGCTGAATGATTGACCAATTTAGAGACATCCTTGAATTCCAAAACTGAGGAGCTTGTTGCCAGGGGTATGAAATATACCCAGTTGGAGGAGAAGTATAAGAACACTATCGAGTATAACATGCTATTTAGCTCACTGTACGTGACCTTGATATTGCCTCCGATATGTTAGATCTGTCGGACCTTTCTAACGAGGTAACCTAACTTAATGAAGAACTTAAGCACCGATCGACTTCCCTCGTTGTTGAGAAAAAGTACGTAATGTAAAACATGAGGATAAAAACCTTGGAAGAGGCCAAAACTGGTATCATTGATTTTGATGCAAAATTGCTAAGGCCCGTGAGCTTGAGTTAGCTGCTAAAAGTGGTCTCCCGATAGGGGCTGATGCTTCTGGTTCTTCTTGTTCTGGTTCCGAAATCTCGGGAATTGAAGATGAACTGGAAGATAATGCTGAGGGCCCAAATGATGAAGGCCAAATTGTTGATCCATTGGTGGATCTATTTACTCCTCTCGGGGGTGCGGAGTTCTCTTCCTCCAGGTTCTGGAGAGGAAACAATTTAGATTTTCCTTTTGTTTTTCCAACTTTTGTACTTGTGCTATTTTGACATGTTTATTGTAAATGAAAAAATCTTTTGTTCAAGCATTGTATGAGTCTTTCTGTGTTCCTTTGTTGGAACATTCATGCAACTTTAAACCTCTGCATTCCTTTTTGTTTAAGTATTTTTCGCAAATGTCCCTGCTTGCATCTGATTATGTAAGGACTTGAGGTGTATTTTTTCCCCTAGAAACATTTCGGTTTCGAGCACCAATTCATCCAAAATCAACCATTTAACGTGAGGGTTTTCTTAAGTATTTGCGCAAGTTAACTTTTTGCATTTTTTTTGCAAGGTTTCGATTGCTTTTTTCCCCGAAGGCATTTTGGTTCCGGGTATAATTTCTTCTGAAATAAATAAAGTGAGGGTTTTCATAAGTATTTGTGAAAATTTTCTTTTTATGTCAGGGTGGATTTTTCCCCGAAGACATTTTGATTTTGAGTATAAGTTCTTCCAAAATCAAACCTTCAATGTGAGGGTTTCAAAAGAGAGGGCCCTCTTATATTTACAGTACTCTTGAAGAAGACATTTCCTGTTCATGACGGCACTGGAATTTGAAGTACTTGTTTTAACTTCAAATGATAAAGTCAATTCATCGTTCAGATAAGAAAAATATAGAAATAGAATGACTTCATTTTATTCCTTCCATTTTCAAATAGTACATATGCATTTGTTATGCTAAATTGAAGTTGCCATTACTTGTGGCTAACTTGTACAATTTATTTCCACGGGGCTGGACGCACAGTCCCTGGTCCTGATGATATAACTATGTTTCTGGTTTTATTTTCTCGGATGACGTGGTTGTCATTGTTGTCGTATCCTCATATCATTCCCCCAATGTTTGTATACAAAGAATGCAGACTGGAATACTGGAAGTCTTGCACCTTCGAGGATCCTACTAATATATTTCTAGACAATCCTTATCTTGGTATCACACTTTGCTTCCCCTTAGGAATCTATGGTATCGAATGGAGGACTATCTAATAACCTTATAGTGGTTTGAACTTGTGAACAACCGGTAACCTTTGTTCGAAAACAAACTTAAGTTTCCGGTTAGAATTTTGCTATAGAGCCAAAGATTATCTAACCGTTCCAGAGTGGCTCTCTGTTTTTGTGTCTTGTTACTAAAGGTCTTATTGTTGCTGCTGAAGCTTTATTCGTAGTATGCTTTCTGTTGCTGCCTCGTTAAAAACCTCGCTAGAAAACCCAGTTAGGACAAAAATTGAACGAAGGGAAAAAGAATGCAACACATACTTTAAATATAGGTGATGTTCATCAGCAATAATATCTTTTGAGGTATGTCACGTTCTAGTTGTTGGGAAACTCTTCTCCATCTTGATCCTCCAATTCATGCGAACCTTTCCTGGTGATAGCTGAAACCAAGTAGGGACATTCCCATATTGGACCTAGCTTCCTTGTGTTGAGCTCCCGGGTATTTTGAGTTACTTTCCATAGGACCAAGTCTCCATTTTGAAATAACGGAGGTTGGCTCTTCGATTATAATATCATTCCACTCTCTACTTTTGGGCTGGCATTTATATACGCCAAGTCCTTGCGCTCATCGAGTAGCTCCAAGTTGACTAAAATTGCTTCATTGTTCGACTCTTCATTTTCTTGGAAATATATCAAGGTGGGTTACCCTACTTCCAACGGGATTAATGTTTCTGCTCCATACACAAGTAAAAAAGGAGTTTCTCCTGTGCTTGATTTGGATGTTGTTCGGTATACCCCATAAAACTATAGGTAGTTCCTCGCTCCATTTACCTTTAGCCGCTACCAAATATTTTTTGAGGTTTTGTATTGTTAATATTTTCATTGACTTTTCTTGAATATTTTGCGATTGGATTATAGGTGAAGACGTGATCCTCTTTATTTTTAAATCTTCGAGGAACTTTGTGATTTTTGTGCTAATAAATTGCAGCCTATATCGCATGCTATCTCTGTTGGTATTCCGAACCTGCAAATTATGCTTTCCCATTAAAAATAAACCAACCTGCATTCGCTGATCTTTTGATAAGGACCTGCACCCACCTATCTAGAAAAATAGTTAGTCAAAATCAAAAGAAATTTTACTTTACCAGGAGCGTGTAGCAGTGGTCCGACGATGTCCATTCCCTATTTCATGAACGGCCACAGAGATATAACTGAATGCAGTGGTTCTGCTAGTTAATTACTAGCAGTGCGTAGCATTGGCACTTACTGCATTTTTGTACAAAGGCTCTAACGTCTTGTTCCATGCGGGGCCAATAATATCCTACCTTTACCAGTTTTAGTACTAAGGAATTTGCTCTCAAATGGTTTCTGAAAATCCTTTCGTGGACTTTGCATAACATAATTAGCTTCGTACTCCCCAAGCATCGGTCCAGCGAGCCTTGGAAAGATTTTATGTACATTTGGCCTCATTTGAAGCTATATCGTGGTGCTTTAGGGTGTAGCGCCCAAGATGCCTTAAAGTCTTTGGACAACTTCCCGTGCTCGAGATAATTGATGATTTTGTTATTCTAGTCCCATACCAAATTAGTTATATTTACCTCATGGTATTTACTTGCATCCAGGACCGAGTACATCAGTTGTAATACCATCCTAGAATCTGATGCCTTTATTTCCATTGATGAACCAAGGTTAGACAATGCATCTACTTCTGCATTTTCTTCCCTTGGGATATGAGTAATTGACCACTCCAACAGAGCCTGGAACTTTACCACGTATTATTGCCTACGCTACTCTTTGGTTTCAAAGATCTTGTATACCTGATTTACCACTACCTGAGAGTTGCACTTGTTTTCTATGACTTTGGATTCTAGTCCCTGAGCCAATTCGAGTCCCGCAATCAAAGCTTCATACTCTGCTTCATTGTTAGTTAAAAGAACCATTCTGATGGTTTTCCTTAGGATTTTTCCCGAAGGCGTGGTTTCCAAGTCCAGACCCTTTCACATCTGAGGCACCGTACATGAATAAGGTCCAAACTTCTAATGTCACTTCAGACACCATTATTTCCTCTTTGGTTGCTAGAGGTAGCAATCCCGGACTGAAATCGGCCATAAAGTCAACCAAGACTTGTGACTTAATCGCAGTCCTTGGTCTACTCTCTATATCAAACTCACTTATTTCGATGGCCCATTCGGCAAACCTACCAGAGATTTTGGGTTTATGAAGGATGTTCAACAGGGAAATGTGGTCACCACGGCTATCGGGTGACATTAGAAGTAGGGACTTAGCTTCCGAGCGGCGACTACGAGAGCTAAGATTAGCTTCTCTAAATGCGGGTAGCGCGTTTTTGCTCCTATTAAAAATTTACTAATGCAATAGATGGGAGACTGCGTAGCTTCATCCTCACAGACAAATACTACACTTACCGCGACTTCCGAGATTACGAGGTAGACCAACAGTGTTTCACCTTCCTTTGGTTTGAAAGAAATAGAAGGCTTGAAAAATATTTTTTCAAATCTTTCAAGGCCTACTGGCATTCTAAAGTCCATTCAAAGCTGTTTTTTCTTTTTTAGCAATGTGAAGAAATGGTGGAATTTTTCTGACGACCACGAAATGAGCCTGCTCGAAGCCGCCAAAATTCCTGTGAGCCTTTAGACTTATTTCTTTCTTGACAGCTGGTTCGGGATGTCTTCGATGGCCTTGATCTTTTCGGGGTTAAACTCAATCCCTTTTTGTGATACCAGAACCTAAGAACTTGCCCGAGCTGACCCTGAACACATATTTCTTGGGGTTAAGCGTTATGTTATGCTTCCTTAGGATGTCAAAAGTGTCTTGCAGATTCTTAAGGTGATCACCTGCATTCAAAGACTTAATGAGCATATAATATATATAAATCTCCATTGTTTTTCCTATTTATTTTTCAAACATTTTTTTTGCGATCTGCTAATAAGTGGCTCCGATGTTCTTCAATATGAAGTGAATCATATTATAGCGTGTCAAAATTCGTGCCGGGAATAAATATCTAGTATACTCATTAACTTGTGTCCAACCATCACATCGATCATTTGATCGATGTTTGATAGTGGGAACGAGTCTTCAGGCATGCCTTATTCAAGTGCTTATAATCTATGCACATGCAAAACTAATCGTTCTTCTTAGCTTTTGAATTGAACTGATATCAAGTAAGCGAGTTACCTTCTCTTTGACGAATTTATTCTTGGCCTCCACAATAGGGTATTTTACTTATCTTATCAGAGGTATGTTAGGGTCCAAACTTAACGTGTGTACGGCTAACCCCGTCACAATATCTGTCATA
The DNA here is from genome assembly GCA_034376525.1 of Nicotiana benthamiana. Lineage (NCBI taxonomy): Eukaryota > Viridiplantae > Streptophyta > Magnoliopsida > Solanales > Solanaceae > Nicotiana > Nicotiana benthamiana. Next base: position 67,532,708 of record CM067332.1, read on the forward strand.
TTCGCATGCAGCCACGCAAAACAATAGGCATTAGATTTAAGAAATTTGATAAAGCCAGACCTAAGCTCGGGGTATAATCCTATCCCCAAATGGAATTTCCTTTCTAGGAATTCTTCGAACAATGTAGCTTGCTAGAGCTTTTCCCCCATGGGTTTTGTTGCATCTAACTCTTCTGGTACCTGGAAATATCTTGGCAATATATGTGATTTTGATGTTTCTTCTCCCGGGCAAACTTCATCCGATTTAGGAGCAGGAGGCAGTTCCTGTAGTTGCTATGCTGCGAGTTCCTTCTCTTTCTATTGGAAATGAATATCGCATTCATATCCCTTGCCTCTGGTTGGTCGCCCCTTATCTATTTAATTCCTTTGGGAGTTGGGAACTTCAACACTTGATGTGTTGATGGTACAACTCTCATATCGTGTAACCATGGTCTTTCCAAAATAATATTATATACCATATCACTATCTACTACTTCAAAAAGAGTCGTTTCCATAATTCCTTCAGTGTTCGTGGGAAACAAATCTCTCCTTGGGTTGTCATGCGCGATTTTGAATCCAACAAGGAGTTTTGTGGACGAAATAATGCTTCTGGTGAGTTTAGCTTGCTCCAACACTCTCCATTGTATGATATTGGCCGAACTTCCTAGATCTACTCGAACATATTTAATTTTAAAGTCTAGAAAATTTATAGAAATTAGAGTGCTTCATTGTACAGTAGCTGCAGTCCATCTACATCCTCCTCCGTGAAAGTAATATCATCTTTGGTAACTTCTCTGAGTCTCTTGCTATGAGTTATTGATACTTTCGTCTTTTTTGCTACTGAGAAGGTGACCCTGTTGATCTCGCTCCCTCTAAATATCATGTTTATCGTCTGGTGCAGAGGATCTTCCCCTGCTTTTGAGGGTTTTGCATTATACTAGTTGCGACAACAGTTATTTTTAGCCCGGTCACTCAAGAATTCTCTAAGATGACCATTCATTAATAGTGTCACCACTTCTTTCCGGAGATGTCGGTAGTCCCCATTTTGGTGTCCATTCATCCTGTAGTATCCACACCACAAGTTGGGATCCCTATGGCTAGAGTCGGATCTCACTAGCTATCGTGCTTCCTTGATGTTTCTCAGTTACCAACTCTTCTACGATGACATAGAAATTTTATTCTGGTAGCCTGGAATAGGGAGGATCCTGCGTACTTGATGCTTCCTTGTCTTGTAATGATCTGTTGTTCCAACCGCGATCAGGCCTTCTATTGGTAGAGAATTTATCTACTGACTGGAAACCTCTACCACGACCTTCAATCCATTCGTAGGGAAAAATTTGCCTCTCAAAGATTGTTTGTCCGTGTCAAAGTAATCTTTTGATCTTTCTTTATTTTTCCCCGTCCCTTTGTCGATGGGAAACCAACATGATCATTTTTATCCTTATCTGTGACTTGTATCAGTTATGGACATCCGCCATAGTCATTTCTTGGAACTCAGACATTCCATCAGTTTCCAGGAAGCGTGTGAACTTCTCAGATTCAGACCCTTGGTAAATGCTTCAGCCGCCCATTCATCCGAAACAGACGGGGAGCAATATCCTTTCCTTTTGGAAATGGGTAATGAACTCTGGTAGTAGGTTAGATTCTCTTTGTGCAATCCTGAATAAGTCTTCTCCTTGTGAAATTCTGAATATGTCGGCCTTTTGGGTCTGCACCTTTCTAGCCTCGGCATGAGCCTTAATAAAATAGTCTGCGAGCATCACAAGAGAATCTATGGAATTCTCAGATAACAGTGAATACCACGTCAAGGATCCCCTCATGAGAGTCTATACAATTCTTTTAAAAATTGATTCAATCTTGTGAGGATCTAATTCATTCCCTTTTATCGTTGTTGTATAGATGGTTATATGCTCATAAGGATCTCAAGTTCCATCATACTTTGGAATGTCGGGCATTTTAAATCGCATAAGGATTAATATTAGTGTCACATTTAGTAACACTGAGTATACTTCTTTGAGTCCGGTCCTTTCAGCACTGGTGGTGCACCCAGGATTTGGTCCATGCGGGCGTTTACTTCTCTCATAAACTATAAAAGTTCATTCTTGAAGGGATCATTTTTGTGATTGGGGCTAGATCCTCTCCCCTACCTCTATTGGAGCAAACCTCACCCCTCAGACTGTTGTTATCAGCCCTCTGGGTTGTTTGATTTGAAGGAACACATGGAGGAACTGGATTTCATCTATTCACGTTATTAGAATCACGCGATAATGCCTGCTTCAACTCCGTCATGAACTATCTTGCTGTGTGAGATAGACCAAAATTATTGCTTGTTGCACTCGTAAGATCTTTACCGCATTAACAACATGTTCCTCTTCAGCACCATCGGAAGTTGCCTCCCAAACATGTCGCAAGTATCGCTTGTCTTGGACTAGTGTCGCATCGTTCCCCTCATTGTGGGTGTCACTGATTGAATCATCAAAATGAGTCTGGTCTCCTCGAGCCTCGGGTTTGTGTGTGTTCTTAACACTGTTATCTGCCATTTTTGTGATTTTTTCTAAGACAAATAATAAAAATACATTAGTAAACAAGGCGAGTATCAACTTAATTACATGACTGTCTACGCCCAATAGGGGGCACCAAATTATTTGCCCGTAAAAGGGTACAATTGAATTTATACGTGGTTTCTGGACTAGTGAATTATTTTGATCCTGAGATAATGAAATAATTAATGAAATATGCAATACTTAGCCTTGAAATGAAGATCCAAAAATAGTAATTTCGGGGGCAGCGCTTCTAGATGCAACTGTGATGAAACCGAAGAACATGAAAGCGAGATTGTATAAATCTTTTTTTGTTAATTATATCATGATTTTATAGAAAAGATACCATACAATGGTAATGGATCTTACTATTTATAGTTATATCTAGGGAATAAGGACCTAGGATCAAGCCCCTTTTCAATGCCAATTATGAAGGCCATTGAAGAATGTGTAATGGTAGACATAAATAACAAATTCTTTTTAACGGCCAATGAACTCAATGCTAAGGAATATTATTTATTAATGCCAATGGGTGGAGGGCATTGTAAGGTCCCGTAAATAATTTTGTCTCAGAACTTAGTAAATCGTGGTGTCTACTCTGATTATGTGTTATGAATGTGTTAAAAATTGAAAGAATTAACTTTTCCAAAAAAGTGTCAAAATGCGGTGCAGAATGCGGTCGCAGATCAGCTATGAGGACCGCATTCCTACCGCAGAATGAATCAGAGAGCAACCAAATTTCGATGTTGAAAATGCGGTCAAATCTGCAATTGCATAATTAATATGCGGACTGCAGAGTGATCGGATACTGTCCTTGAAGAAATTCCAAGGTCAGTTATGCGGTGCATTCTGCGACTGGAGAACGCAAATGCGGACCGCATAGTCACCGCGTTCCCAACCCGAGAGGTTTGAAACTTGAGCCATTTCTGCGGTCCATTCTGCGGACCGCATGTCAGTTCTGCGATCGCACATAAGCGTCGCAGATCCTGTTCGCTCAGTTATCTTCTAAAATTCTAAGCCCGACCCCTCTTTTAATAAAACACCCCATCTCTCATTTTTAACCCATTGTTTGAACAAAATAAGATAGATGAAGAGAGGGTTCTAGAGAGAGAAAGCTAATTCTTTATCAATTGATCTTTCAGAAATCATCTAAGCCCGGAAAATCATGAGCATTTGCCTTCCCCTCTGATTTCAAGGTAAAATCCCTAACCTTTTTCCCCTAATTTTCGAACTCAGGTTTGGGGAGGGAGTTTCATACTTTGATTTTGAAAATTCTTGTTAGAAATCCACATGCATGTCTTCAAAACCCAAAAATCTTGTAAAAAGGGAACTTGGTAGCAAATTGTGAATTCCTATTCTACTGGTCTATGTATTAATCATGAAATAGATTGATCCTTCTTGGTTGCTTGATGAATTTGACTAGATGTTATAGAGGATATTCAATTCCAGGTATGTATGGCTAATTGTGATCCTCGTGAAATCGCCTATGCTAGTTGTGAAATTGTTGATAGTTGATATTCATGTGAAAGTCATTGTGAAGCTTTTGTGTTGTACAAATTGTGTGGTAGTACCTTGTGGTGAATGTTGTGGAACTTGTAATTGGAACAACGGAAACGGAAATAATGTGGAACAGTGGGAATGGAAACAATGCGGAACAATGAAAAAATGGAAGCAATGTGGAATAATGGAAATGGAAATATTGTGGAATAATGTGTGTGATTAGTTGTGAAAATTTTTTGCGATGATCTAAATTATGTATCAACTTTGATGAACATTAGGAAAATTGTCGTTGCTAGTTCTGGGATTTTAATACCCTTGTTGTGGAATTATTTTAACAAAGTGCCGTGGTTAATTATTTTAACAAAGTGCCATGGTTGATTTCAAGCGGGGTCGGGTTGCGCGCCGCAACATGGTGAAATAAGGTGTGGGTTGGGGTGATAAGGGTGGCCGATGTAATAAGGGCGGACGAGGTAATAAGGGTGGAAATGTGGTCCAATATCACTATTGCAATGAATATGAATCATGAAATGATAAACGTGAAAATGTGAAAGGAGACAGTAGGAGAGTTTGTAACATGTGGGGCACTGATTGCCCCTTTGTATGACTACGTGAATAATTGTTGTGAAATGTTTGGTTTGTTTCTTCCTGGTTGTACTTGTACTATTGGTGTTCAGTTCTATACTTGTTCATGCAATTTGGCTTGAGTTTACTTGGGACAGAGTTAGTTCGTACATGCCAGTAAAATTCAAGTGTAATGACGTTCCTTTGCCGGGGGCGCTACATTCGTGTTATGATTGTAGGTGGATCCGTGGCAGGCAGTCCAGTCCACCGTTCGTAGCTCCTCCTTCTCCTCTCTATCAGCATTATTCGTGTTTGCAGAGCCCCTTTCCTTCTGGGGCCATGTGTGGCCTACGCCACTCCTGTTGTTGTATTTTGGAGTTTGTATGTTTTGGTAAAGGTATAGCCGGGGCCTTGTCACCGGGAAGTGTTGTACTACCATTCTCGTAGAGGCTCCGTAGACAATGGTATGCGGGTCAGGAATTATGTATAAAAGTGTATGTTTGGGCGCTGTAAACTTGTGTACAACGTTCTTTGGTAACCATATATTTGTTTTGTAAAAGGTGTTCCCTGTTAATCATAATGTGTGGTTATAAAAGAGAAATTCTACGTTCTTTTAATTGAAATTTGGTATCTTTTGGTTAACTATCATTGAATAATGTGGGGTAACGTGTGGGGAAGAGGAAAGGCACCCACGTCCACTCGACTGGGGATACCCGATTGAGTGCCGGTCATGCCCACGGATTTGGGGCATGACAAACTTGGTATCAGAGTCATAGCATTTGAAGGAGTCCTAGGATGTCTCAGAGCAGTGCCTAGTAGAGACCTTTTTATCGGTGTGTTGTAGACCACATCTATAAGTTGGGGGCTACACGGGCATATAGGAAAAACTATCCTCTTCCTTGATATCTCAAGTTCGTGCGGTGAAGTGGTGTTATGTCTAATTCGTGATCTATTTCAAATTTTCAGTTATGGCACCTAAGAAGAAAGCTAGACTCGGTCTAGGGGCCAATGCCTCTTCTAGTGCAGCTGTGGATATGTGCCGACTATCGTGGGGGAGAATGATCCCCCAGTTCTGAACTTGTCTGCTCCATCTGTTCCTAGCCCGAGCGATCTTGTTCCAGCGGCTGGCGAGGGTGCCACTATCCCTCCTGCCAATGCCCCTAATCCTAATGTTGCTCGGACTTCCAATCCCGACCTCTCTGATGGGGACCTTAGGGAAGCTATCAGTATGTTTACACAGTTAGTGGCCGCTCAGGCTCAGTGATCTCATGATGCCCCTGTGTCCTCCAGTGGACAGGGAGATTCCTCCAGCTCCAGAGGTCATCAGTTTCTGCGGTTGTCTCCTCCAGAGTTCTCTGGTACAGACCTAGAGGCCTATCCGCAGGAATTCTTTGATGAGATGTACAATACCCTTCTGGTAATGAAAACTACAGAGATAGAAGGGGTAGAATTGGCTTCGTTCATGGTTTGAGTTGTGGGAGGATTCCCGTGAGGAGGGGAGCCCTCCAGCTAGATAGGATGAGTTCGTATATGCCTTCATGGACCACTTCTTGACTGCCGAGACCATGGCAGCCCGTGCCACTAAGTTTGAAGTTCTTAAGCAGGGTAGCATGATTGTTTGGGAATATCATATGGAGTTCGTGAGGTTGTCCAAGTATGCTCCTCAGTTGGTATCGACTATGAAGGCTAGAGTTCGGCGATTCGTTCAGGGTCTCACCCCTTTGGTGGTAAATGAAGCTGCAACAGCGACTTTTCATTCAGACATGAATTATGGAAAGATCGTGGGTATTGATCAGGCCACAGAGGCCAGAAAGTTGAAGATTCGGGCCTACAGGGAGAGTAGCAGCAGGGCCCGGTCTATGGGTCACTCTGGGAGGTCAGCTCCAGGGAGAGGGTTATCAGGACCGCCTCAGTCTTATGCTCAGTCCTCAGTTAGCGCATCACTATCCATGCACCGTTCCCAGCAGAGTCGCCCTTCGGGGCCAGGTTCAGGCAGCAAGAGGTCCCGCTAGTTCAGTCATTCGGGGATGTGACCTCGACAGTAGGGGGTATATGCCCCAAATGTGGGAGATTTCATACAGAGGCTTGTTACTGGATGCTTCAGTGTGCTACAATTATGGAGTGAGAGGTCATATGCAGCGAGACTTCCGTGCGTCCAGGCAGGGCGCGGGTGGGGCCATGCTCAACCCTCCAGTTCATCAGATGCTACGTCATTAGTGCGCCCTCCAGCCCCTGTAGGGTGTGGTGCAGCAAGAGGTGGAGCTTGTGGTAGGAGAGGACCCAACAAGTTTTATGCATTGAGTGGCGGCCAGAGTGCCGAGGCTTCCCCAGATGTTGTCACAGGTATCTTTCTATTCATACAGTTGATTGCTATGCTCTTATTGATCCAGGGTCTTCTTTGTCCTATGTCACTCCATTTGTTGCTTCGAGTTTTGGGATTGAACCCGAAACAGCTTCTTGTGTCGTTCTCTGTATCGACTCCGGTGGGCGATTCCATTATAGACACGCGGGTCTATAGGAATTGTGTTGTTATGGTAGGTGGTCGTGTTACCACGACCAACCTTATTGAGCTTGAGATGGTGGATTTTGATGTAATCATGGGGATGGATTGGCTCTATTCGTTCTTGGCTAAGCTTGATTACCGGATGAGAGTCATGAGACTCGAGTTCCCTAATGAGCCGGTTGTTGAATGGAAGGGAAATGGTGTTGTGCCGAGGGGTAAGTTTATTTCCTACCCCAAGGGTTCGAAGATGATCAGAAAAGGGTGTATTTACCAATTTTTCCGGGTAGCGAACACTACTCCAGAGGTGCCTGCCCCCGAGTCCGTGCCAGTTGTGAAAGATTTCCTTAAGGTATTTCCAGATGAGCTTGCAGGGATCCCGCCAGATAGGGAGATTGATTTCGGGATTGATTATTTCTAGATGCCCGGCCAATATCTATTCCCCCGTACAGAATGGCACCGACAGAGTTGCGGGAGTTAAAAGTGCAGTTGGAGGATCTATTGGAGAAGGGGTTTATTCGGCCAAGTTTGTTGCCATGGGGTGCTCCGGTTCTTTTTGTCAAAAAGAAGGATGGATCGCTTCAGATGTGTATTGATTATCGACAGCTTAATAAAGTCACCATCAAGAATAAGTACCCTTTGCCTTGGATGGACAATTTGTTCGATCAATTGCAAGGTGCAAGGTTCTTCTCAAAAATATATTTGCGGTCCGGGTACCACCAATTAAAGATCAAGGAGCAGGATATTCCTATGACCGCCTTCATAACTTGTTATGGCCACTTTGAATTTTTGCTCATGTCATTTGGGCCAACCAATGCCCCGGCAGATTTTATGGATCTTATGAATCGGGTCTTCAAGTCATTCTTAGACTCCTTCGTGATTGTGTTCATTAACGACATCCTCGTATATTCGCGAAGCAGCGAGGATCATGCCAATCACCTTAGAGCGGTTTTGCAGACTCTTCATCAGCACCAATTGTATGCCATGTTTTCCAAATGTGAATTTTGGTTGGAGTCCATCGCTTTTCTGGGTCATGTTGTTTCCAGTGAGGGGATTCAGGTAGACCCCCAAAAGATTGTGGCGGTGAAGGATTGGCCTAGACCCACGACCCCGACAGAGATCCGTAGCTTTATGGGGTTAGCATGGTATTATCGGAGGTTTGTAGAGGGATTCTCCACCCTTGCCTCCCCATTGACCCAATTGACGCAGAAATAAGCCAAGTTTCAGTGGTCAAATGCTTGTGAGAAAAGTTTTCAAGAACTGAATACAAGGTTGACTTCGGCACCAGTGTTGGCTTTGCCAGAGGGCACTGAGGGATTTGTGGTTTATTGTGATGCCTCCAGGATTGGTTTAGGGTGTGTTCTGATGCAGCACAGAAAGGTCATAGGATATGCCTCAAGGCAACTCAAGAATCACGAGAAGAATTATCCGACTCATTATTTGGAGCTTGCGGCGGTTGTGTTCACTTTGAAAATATGGTGGAATTATATTTATGGGGTTCATGTAAATGTGTTTTCAGATCACAAGAGTCTCCAGTATTTGTTCAGGAAGAAGGAGCTAAATTTGAGGCAACGGCGGCGGCTCGAATTATTTAAGGATTATGATATGGACATCTTGTACCATCCAGGGAAAGCGAACATGGTGGACGACGTCCTCAGTCGGAAATCCATGGGTAGTTTGGCTCACTTGAGGGCGGATCAGAGGCTCCTAGCTCGAGAGATACATCAGTTGGCCAGTCTTGGGGTTTGTATCTCGGCCCCGAATGAGGAGGAACTTATGGTACGTAATACAACGAAATCATCACTCGTGGCAGAGGTTAAAGAAAAGCAGTTTGTTGATCCAACATTGGCAGAGTTGAAGGAGGCAGTTCTAAGCAACATAATTTTTTCATTTTCGCACGGCAGCGATGATGGTGTGCTACAGTGCCATGATAGGCTGTGTGTCCCAGACGTGGGTAATATTCGGGAGAGGATAATGACAGAGGCTCATCATTCTAGGTTTCAGTGCACCCGGGCTCTACGAAGATGTATCACGATCTCAAGGATACCTATTGGTGGAGTGGTATGACGAAGAGTGTAGCAGACTTCGTCTCTAAGTGTCCAAATTGCCAGCAAGTGAAGGCCGAGCATCAGCGGCTGGGAGGGTTGACTCAGGTTATAGAAATAGCAATGTGGAAATGGGAAATGATCAATATGGACTTCGTGACAAGACTACCTCGTACTCAGCTCAAGTTCGACTCAATTTGGGTAATTGTGGATAGGCTCACCAAATCAGCTCACTTCTTGCCAGTCAAGTCCATCGATACCGCAGAACAATATGCTCGATTGCATATCAAGGAGATAGGGAGGCTTCATGGTACGCCACTTTCTATCATTTCAGATCGAGGAGCTCAGTTTACAGCTAACTTCTGGAGGAAGTTTTAGCAAAGTTTGGGTACTCAAGTGAATCTTAGCACAATTTCATCCGCAGACCGATGGCCAGGCATAGCGGACTATTCAAACGCTTGAGGATATGTTGCTGGCATGTGTCTTGGATTTCAAGGGTAATTGGGATGATCACCTGCCTCTTATAGAGTTTTCTTATAACAACAGCTTCCATGCTAGCCTCCAGATGGCCCCGTTTGAAGCATTGTACGGAAGAAGATGTAGGTCCCCGATTGGGTGGTTCGAAGTTGGTGAAGCAGAACTAATAGGGCCAGATCTCGTGCATCAGGCCATGGAGAAGGTAAGAGTCATTCAGGAAAGGATGAAGACTGCTTAGAGTCGCCAGAAATCTTATGCGGATGTGCGTCGGAGAGAGTTGAAGTTTCAAGAAGGATATTGGGTATTCTTGAGGGTGTCCTCTACGAAAGGAGTCATGCGTTTTGGGAAGAGAAGAAAACTAAGTCCTAGGTACGCCAGGCCTTATCGAGTCCTTCGAAAGATTGGTCAAGTTTTGTATAGGTTGGAATTTCCCCCTGAAATGTCCCTAGTGCACCCGGTGTTCCATATATCCATGTTAAAGAAAGTTGTGGGTGATCCGTCTAAGATTGTGCCAGTTGGAGACATCAAGGTTACATAAGAGTTGTCGTATGAAGAGATTCTGGTTTCTATTTTGGATAGGAAGGTCTGAAAGTTGCGGAACAAGGAGATTGCTTCATTCAAATTGTTGTGGCGAAAACAACAAGTGGAGGAAGCCATGTGGGAAGCAGAAGATGAGATGAAGACGAAATACCCCCATCTATTTGAATAAGCTAGGAATGATCGTGCGAATCTTGTCCCTAGGTAAGCTAAGGTTGTGTTCCATTAGGTGTAAGAGTCATCCCTCTCTTTCCAAGTGCCTTATTATGGTAGTTCTCCAAGTTGTGCTAATAAAATTTATGTGATGTGATTATTTGAAAAATGTGCAGTCCTTTTTGATAATGAAGGTTTTGTGCTCTCATGATAAGGTGATGTAAGAGGCAATGATTAATCTTGCATGGATAGAGAGTATCAAACTGTTCTAATTGTATAATGATTAGTTTTTGCATGGAGGATTTGTATTGAGATAAATAACTGTGTGGTACTTATGTGTCAGGTAAACGATTTTGATAATGCTGATAATTAATGCTTAATTTGATTCCATGTAGTGTGCCAAAATGGCTAGAAGTGTGTCGAGGGGTTGAATATGTGCAAGTATGAGTATTTTGCATTTTATAGCTGTTGTAAAGGTAGCAAGTTGTTTAATGGTTCTTAGGAACGTATTTTGGGGATTCTCTAACAGGTGATTATGTCCATATTACAAAGGAAACTCGGGAAATATTTTTCTAAGACAAACTTGAAAGTTAATAAAAGGTGTAGAAACTTGCATATCATGTTTTCCAACTCGTTGATTTCCAATGTTCTCATTCGAGGATGAATGATCTTAAGCGGTGGAGAATGTAAGGTCCCGTAAATAATTTTGTCTCAGAACTTAGTAAACCGTGGTGTCTACTCTGATTATGTGCTATGAATGTGTAGAGTTTGGTTCGGACCCTTGGCAGTGATTTAAGCCTTTAAAAATTGAAAGAATTAACTTTTGCAGAAAAGTGTCAAAATGCGGTTCAGAATGCGGTCGCAGATCAGCTATGCGGACCGCATTCCTACCGTAAAATGAATCAGAGAGCAATCAAATTTCGATGTTGAAAATACAGTCAAATCTGCGATCGCATAATCAATATGCGGACCGCAGAGTGATCGCATTCTGTCCCTGAAGAAATTCAAAGGTCAGTTCTGCGGTGAATTCTGCGACCGCAGAACTCAAACGCGGACCACATAGTCACCGCATTCCCAACCCGAGAGGTTTGAAACTTGAGCCATTTCTGCGGTCCATTTTGTGGACCGCATGTCAGTTGTGCGATCGCAGATAGGCGTTGCGATCGTGTTCGCTCAGTTATTTTCTAATATTCCAAGTCCGGCCCCTCTTTTAATAAAACACCCCATCTCTCATTTTAACCCATTTTTTGAACAAAATAAGAGAGAGGAAGAGAGGGTTCTAGAGAGAGAATACTATTTCTTCATCAATTGATCTTTCAAAAATCATCAAAGCCCCGAAAATCTTGAGCATCTGCCTTCCCCTCTGATTTCAAGGTAAAATCCCTAACCCTTTTCCCCTAATTTTCGAACTCAGGTTTGGGGAGGGAGTTTCATACTTTGATTTTGAAAATTCTTGTTAGAAATCTGCATGCATGTCTTCAAAACCCAAAAATCTTGTAACAAGAGAACTGTGTATAAATTGTGAATTCCTATTCTAAAGGTCTATGTATTAACCATAAACTAGATTGATCCTTCTTGATTGCTTGATGAATTGGAGTAGAGGTTAAAGAGGATATTCAATTCCAGGTATGTATGGCTAACTGTGATCCTCGTGAAATCGCCTATGCTAGTTGTGAAATTGTTGATAGTTGATATTCATGTGAAAATCATTGTGAAGCTTTCGTGTTGTACAAATTGTGTGGTAGTACCTTGTGGTCAATGTTGTGGAACTTGTAATTGGAACAACGGAAACGAAAATAATGTGGAATAGTGGGAACAGAAACAATGTGGAACAATAGAAAAATGGAAACAATGTCGAATAATGGAAATGGAAACAATGTGGAACACTTGAAATGGAAATACTGTGGAATAATGTGTGTGGTTAGTTGTGAAATTTTTTTGTGATGATCTAAATTGTGTATCAACTTTGCTGAACATGAGAAAAATTGTTGTTGCTAGTTGTGTGATGTTAATACCCTTGTTGTGGAATTATTTTAACAAAGTGGCATGGTTGATTTCTTGTACTAGTTGTTGTGAATTGAAAACTGTTAGGCAGGGTCGGGTTGCGCGCCACAACACGGTGAAATAAGGTGTGGTTGGGGTGATAAGGGTGGCCAAGGTAATAAGGGTGGACGAGGAAATAAGGGTGGAAATGTGATCCAATATCACTATTGATATGAATATGAATCATGAAATGATAAATTTGAAAATGTGAAAGGAGACATCAGGAGAGTTTGTAACCTGTGGGGCACTGATTTCCTCTTTGTATGACTACGTGAATAATTATTGTGAAATGTTTGGTTGTTGCTTCCTGGTTGTACTTATACTATTGTTGTTCAGTTCTATACTTGTTCATGCAATTTGGCTTGAGTTTACTTGGGACAAATTTAGTTCGTACATGCTAGTACTATTTAAGTGTACTGACGTCCCTTTTGCCGGGGGCGCTACATTCGTGTTATGATTGTTGGTGGATTAGTGGCAAGCACTCCAGTACACCGTTCGTAGCTCCTCCTCCTCCTCTCTATCGGCAGTATTCGTGTTTGGTGAGCCTCATTCCTTCTGGGGCCATGTGTGGCCTACGCCACTCCTGTTGTATTTTGGAGTTTGTATCTTTTGGTAAAGGTATAGCCTGGGCCTTGTCACCGGCAAGTGTTGTACTACCATTCTCGTAGAGGCTCCGTAGACAGTGGTATGTGGGTTAGGACTTATGTATAAAAGTGTATATTTGGGCGCTGTAAACTTGTGTACCACGTTCCTTGCTAATCACATATATGTTTTGTAAAAGGTGTCCCCTGTTAATCATAATGTGGGGTTATAAAAGAGAAATCCTACGTTCTTTTAATTGAAATTTGGTATCTTTTGGTTAACTATCATTGAATAATGTGGGGTAACGCGTGGGGAATAGGAAAGGCACCCAGGTCCACTCGATTGGGGATACCCGGTTGAGTGCCGGTCATGCCCACGGATTTGGGGCGTGACAAACTTTGTATTAGAGCCATAGGTTTTAAAGTTGTCCTAGGATGTCTCGGAGCCGTGCCAAGTAGAACCCTTCTTATCGGTGTGTTGTCGACCACATCTATAAGTTGGGGGATGCACGGGCATATAGGAAAAACTATCCTCTTCCTTGATATCTCAAGTTCGTGCGGTGAAGTGATGTTTTTTCTAATTTGTGCGGTATTTCAAATTTTCAGTTATGGCACCTAAGAAGAAAGCTAGACTCGGTCTAGGGGCAAATGCCTCTTGTAGTGCAGCTGTGGATCACGTGCCGACGTTCGTGGGGGAGAATGATCCCCCAGTTCTGAACTTTCCTGCTCCATCTGTTCCTAGCCCAAGCCATCCTGTTCCAGCCGCAGCCGAGGGTGCCACAATCCCTCCTGCCAGTGCCCCTAATCCTGATGTTGCTCCGACTTCTGATGCCAGCCTCTCTGATGGAGACCTTTGGGAAGCTATCCGTATGTTGACCCAGTTAGTGGCCGCCCAGGCCTAGCGATGTCATGATGCCCCTGTGTTCTCCAGTGGACAGAGAGATTCCTCTAGCTCCAGAGTTCATCCGTTTCTGCGGTTGTCCCCTCCAGAGTTCTCAGGTACAGACCCAGAGGCTGATCTGCAGGAATTCCTTGATGAGATGTACAAGACCCTTCGAGTAATGAAAGCTATAGAGATAGAAGGGGTAGAATTGGCTTCGTACAGGTTGAAGGGAGCTGCGCGTTCATGGTTTGAGTTGTGGGAGGATTCCCGTGAGGAGGGGAGCCCTCCAGCTGGATGGGATGAGTTCCTATATGCCTTCATGGACCACTTCTTGCCTGCCGAGACCATGGAAGCCCGTGCCACCGAGTTTGAAGTTCTTAAGCAGGGAAGCATGAGTGTTCGGGAATATCATATGGAGTTCGTGAGGTTGTACAAGTATGCTCCTCAGTTGGTATCGACTATGGACGCCAGAGTTCGGCGATTCGTTCAGGGTCTCAGCCTTTTGGTGGTAAATGAAGCTGCAACAGCGGCTTTGCATTCTGACATGAATTATGGAAAGATCGTGGGTTTTGCTCAAGCTACAGAGGCCAGAAAGTTGAAGATTCGGGCTGATAGGGAGAGTAGCAGCAGGGCCCGGTCTATGGGTCACTCAGCGAGGTCAGCTTCAGGTAGAGGGTTATCAGGACCGTCTCAGTTTTATGCTCAGTCCTCAGTTAGTGCACGGCCATCCGTGCACCGTTCCCAGCAGGGTGGCCTTTCGAGGCCAGGTTCAGGCAGCAGGAGGTCCCACCAGTTCAGTCATTCGGGGATTAGACCTTGACAGTAGGGGGTATATGCCCCCAAGTGTGGGAGATTTCATACAGAAGCTTGTTACTTGGATGCTCTAGTGTGCTATTATTGTGGAGTGAGAGGTCATATGCAGCGAGACTATCGTGCACCCAGGCAGGGCACGGGTGGGGGCCATGCTCAGGCCTCCAGTTCATCAGTTACTACGTCATCAGTGCGCCCTCCAGCCCCAGCAGGGTGTGGTGCAGCCAGATGTGGAGCTCGTGGTAGCGGAGGACCATCAGGTTTTATGCATTGAGTGACTGTCACAGTGTCGAGGCTTCCCCAGATGTTGTCACAGGTATCTTATCTGTTCAAGCAGTTGATTGCTATTCTCTTATTGATCTGGGGTCTTCTTTGTCCTATGTCACTCCATTTGTTGCTTCGAGTTTTGGGATTGAACCCGAACAGCTTCTTGAGCCTTTCTCTGTATCGACTCCGGTGGGTGATTCCATTACAGCCACGCGGGTCTATTGGAATTGTGTTTTTATGGTAGGTGGTCGTGTTACCACGGCCAACCTTATTGAGCTTGAGATGGTGGATTTTGATGTAATCATGGGGATGGATTGACTCTATTCGTGCTTCGCTAAGCTTGATTGCCGGACGAGAGTCGTGAGACTCGAGTTCCCTAATGAGCCGGTTGTTGAACGGAAGGGAAATGGTGTTGTGCCTAGGGGTAAGTTTATTTCCTATCTCAAGGCTTCGAAGATGATCAGAGAAGGGTGTATTTATCATTTAGTCCGGGTGGCGGACACTACTCTAGAGGTGTCTGACCCGAGTCCGTGCCAGTTGTGATAGAGTTCCTTGAGGTATTTCCAGATGAGCTTACAGGGATCCCGCCAGATAGGGAGATCGATTTCGGGATTGATGTATTGCCAGATACCCAGCCAATATATATTCCCCCGTACAGAATGGCGTTGGCAGAGTTGCGGGAGTTAAAAGAGCAGTTGAAGGATCTATTGGAGAAGGGGTTTATCCGGCCAAGTGTGTCGCCGTGGGGTGCACCGGTTCTTTTTGTCAGAAAGAAGGATGGGTCGCTTCGGATGTGTATTGATTATCGGCAGCTTAATAAAGTCACCATCAAGAATAAGTACCCTTTGCCTCGGATGGATTATTTGTTCGATCTTGATAGCACTCTCTGATCATGACATCCGACATTTCCCGAATATGATGCTCACGATGCACCCTATTACATATATAAGTCCCGTCTCAACTGTCGCAATGCTGCCACGATGGAAGAGCTGTGTTGAAATTCATAACTAACTGCCAAGTCAACAAATCATTGAGTCTATACTCCTGACAAGGACCATCACTTCATTCTGAACCAAATAATGGTATTTGCTCTTTGATATACTTCACCTAGTCCGATTGCACCGACCTTAGATCCATTAATCTCATCTCACCAGTACGAACTGCTTAGGCAATAAACCATCCAGACATGACCAAAAGTTTCATATAATGCCACAACGTGCCAATAAGCTATATACCCGAACATGATACATAAGGAAAACAAACTCTGGAAGGGACTACTCAAATCACACAACTAATATGAACCTTCCTCAGAAAATGGGAAGCAAAACACAAAAAAATTAGAATATAGGGGACTGAACTCAACATCACACTATTGCCGCATACAACCCGATCCAAGCAACATATCGGTGGCGTCGTACCACTTGATCCATACATAACATCCATATAATGAGATACATACTTAGCTAGAGTGCTCATTACTATAAAATATCGAATATCGGCCACAAGCACGCTAAGTGCATAATACCATTCCCGGGGAGACAAATAGCGCCATACACTACAAAACTCAAGCACCTCTAAGGTATGATATATGAAATGTATCTCGAGAACCATCCTGCTCAAATAATACCTTCGCTACGCGGAATCTCAATACATATGAATTCATCAAGTCATTTCAAAACTCACACATTACAACATATTATTACATGAAATAGCCGACGACAAAATAACATCCAACGCTCAAATACTCCTCCATAAGGAGTGCTATGCCAAAATAAACCCATCGATATTGAGCCTATATTTTTATTTAAATCCCCCTGTCGACCTCGAGCCGATTCTGACCGCATTATACTAGGCTAATAGCCTTTCAAGGGTTCATTATAACCCCTTCTTCCCCATAACACACAAGAATAACCATTACCAACAGAAGAAACTCCCACAGTCCATAACCAATGGACTCCTTCTAGGCATAAATTCTCAAATTTGCGCTACTACCACAATCTTCACACTTGGTTTAAACCTTCAATCAATTAAGTGACCACATGTCACACTTATACAATCTCTTCGTGGGGTATGCTTCACGATCTCCCCCACTAGGTAACAAGTCTGCACATCCATACCACCGATCACGCTAGCTGCAAAGCAAATCAAGAATCCCTAACCAGGATGCAAGGCCCCTTTCACAGAACACCGATCTTAGGTGACGCTAAAGACAATACCACCTTATTCTGAACACTCAAATCCATTTCTTGCTCATCTGAGCTCGTGACATCCTTGCCAACACCGAACCGCAACCTTGATCCTCACTTTCAAATTTCATACCGCTCACTGCACCTAACAGGCCAATAAGCGATAGTACAAGAATTTCATCATAACTTCTGAACCACTAATATGGCAAATAATTCATCACCTAGAAAATTTTACTTAACTTATTCCAAGAAACCATATCAACACACGAGTAACTTCTCATAACCGTAGAGCATTCATACTCAAGCAGAGGTCTAAACTGTCATGACCTTTATTGGATCCACCTACACATACATGAAATAATACTTGAATACTTCCAAAGAGAATCAATTACAATGGCAATCAAATATCACACGTATCGCCCAAATCACATGCATAACTTAATCATATGGAAGGAACTAATCACCACCTCCATTTAGCTAATTTAACCATGTCTAACATATCTAACTTCCATTAAGCTAATTTAACCATGTCTAACATACCTAACTTCTACTAATTCTTCCTTAACTTGGCTTAGAGATAATAATAGTTCCATTCCCTACGTCACCAGTCTAAATCCGTACTCGAGTGACCCCATTGTACGAGACCACATTGCCTTCACACCCATGAACCATTTCATACCCTCCTTGCACGCATATTCTAATCGTCAACTAGTATACCCATTTTGATAATTCCTTTACGAATCTGAAGTATTTTCGTCTTTCTCCTCCTAATGCCACACTGCAAGTCAAAAATATCATAGAATATTCCGAGCCTCTTATCATAATCTGCTATAAAAGATAGATTCTTAACCATACTGAGGGTTTGAATCCTTAGGCACCACATTTTTATTTACCTTTGAATTCACTACTATCATTTTTTAGAGTCACCTACTCTGGCTTGGTCCCAAATATTATCAACTCCGAGGCTTCACTGGCACATGAACACCCATCCCAATGAAGCACCCAATTGAATCACTTCCCAAAGCCTGAGCATGAGTCAATCAGGCCACTATAGCACAACTTTATCAATTCATTTTCTCAAATTACCACTTATGTTCTTTAACCTCAAGTAAAATAGCTTACCAATTCACCGATAACCAAAAACCTCATAAGTAGATAATCATGCAAGCAATCATAGGCGGTGGGACTCTCCCACTTAACTTGAAGCTACCATTACACCACTCCGGATCCTACTAAAATTCTTTCTTCATTATTGACACGATCTTACATAACCAACCTGCCAAATTCCTTGAAATCCTTCTATTTTACCTTTCATGAACACTCTAAATCACTAACCACATTCACATATCAAACCTCTTATCGTATAGCCGGTAGAATTCTTCACCTAAGATTCGTCAACATCACGCGATCGCTAACCTTCTCACAGGAGATAACCTACTAGAGGAAATTACATTCCGACATCTCTCAATGACACAACACTACACAATTACTACAAAATCTGTAACCCAACCTAAGCCCATGCTCGTTCGCTAGCTGTACAAGCCCACACACTCCTCATGGGCATCAATTAAATATGCAAAAATATCTTCCATCCAAAGTCATGTTGTATCCTTCTTCATATCCAGCAACTCTTTTCTGTTGTATCAAATCTCGCGCCGTATAATAGCCAATAACTCAAATTAAGCCTGTAGCCCAATCGCCATCCACTAAAATTCCGAAATCATTCCAAGATTTCTTTAAGGTGTGTAGTTATCCTGCCACAGAACCCATCTCTAATTTTCCACTCTCTCACTTTGGTAAAACTCACTCCTTTAAGAAACTACTCAACTCTTGTCCCCCATACTTGGCCTTCCAGGAGTTTAATCACCACAAGACACTTCTAGCATGTCCATCCTTATCTTTCACTACCCAGCCTTTATATATATATATATATATATATATATATATATATATATATATATATGTAGCATTTGAACCAATAGATTGTTACTCCGTCAACCCAAACTTGAACATTCATAGTCCGATTATCTTTCCCCTGTTGGAAATAAAACACTGAATCTCTGAATCATGCATTGAGCGACCCTCCTCTCAAGTCATTCACTTCCCCGACACATAAGCAATCATCTTACTATCCCCTCAATACCGTGTGATAACAACCCATGAGCATCATAGACACTTTTACATAGCCTCAAGGGTTTCATAAGTACAGCTACTAAATTGAAATGGCGAACTATCCTTCCACACAACGACAACAATCATCCAATCAACTACGTAGGGGGAAATATCCCGCACCACATCTGTAGTACTATTTCAATTTCTGAATTCCCGATTAATAATAATTGATTGCGTCGCGTAAGATTGATTAGGAAAGAAAAAAAAGGCATAATCCTCAAAGGAATCAAATGACACGATGATGAATCAAGAGGGAAGTGCTCCTAACAGTCCTGTAGCCTCTCGAAGATAAGTAGAGACGTCTCCGTATCGATCCGCAAGACTCTACTAGACTTGCTCATGAATCGTGAGACCTACGTGAATCTAATACTCTGCTACCATGTTGTCATGATTCAAAATTCATTAAAGGTCATGACGGCGCTGGACACCTCGGATAAGTAAGCCAACATTAAATAATTAATTAAACTTTTATTTTAATATTTTTAAAATCATTTCTTTTAAACATTAAACATAGCATAAGGTACTTTATACAACAATAGTGATGTCTTTACAAAATTTAACCGCTGAATAATCCCATAAGCACTCCAAAACTCGGTGTCACAAGTGCATGAGCAATCACTAGGAAATCTAATGAAGTACAATAACTATCGAGAATACAAATTTGGACATAAAGTAAATACAATACACTAAAAGAGACTCTGTTAACTGCAAGTCGCCTTCAGAAATGCAACTCTCTTAAGTCTCTTTATCAACCATGCTGCTACGTCCATTAGGCCAATAGGATTGGTGAAGGGATGCATGGCGGCGACATTTGTCATTTAGGTTTTTTTCTAAGCTACTCCCTTCTTCTTTTTTAAAAGGGGGAAGGGATGTAGGGTTTTAAGGGTTAGGGATTTGGGCCAAGTCAAGCTCAAAATAATGGTCTTCTCACATAAAAATAAGACAAAATTAATCCAAAATTTCCTTTTATCTTTTTTTAGAAAAATAAAATATCAATATTATTTTTAATTTTATGAAAGGTAGATAAACTAAAAGTAACTAGATAAAATATCAATTAGCTAAATAAAAGAAAATAATTTGGTAATTATTATTTTTGTGACAAGATAAAAGTAAAAGAGTCAAAACCAGTTGAAATAATGATACTAGACCTAAACTAAATATTTAAATGTTAAAAGGTGTAAAATCTCGGGGAGGATAAAAAATTACACGTCTACAACCAAGTCCTTGGAGACTAGTTTATTGAGCTGGCTTAGACTTGCATGTCCAAGTCTCATGTGCCAAAGGAACGGATCATTGTCCAACACTCTTAAGCAAGTGAGTTCATTATCTGAGAGTGTGGATAGATCCACCCATATATGTTATTCATATTTTTTCCCTGCAAAACTATCTTTGTTAGTAGAAAGATTTATCACAAAGCATTTTGTAAAGGCGAAGGCTACCGGCTACCATGTACCTCTATCATAGAATTGTGATACAATTATTAGATGGTACTTCATACCATCTTAAGTAGACATTCTCAATAGAGTGAGGATCTGACTTACCTACCTCTCCAACCCATATGATCTCACCTTTCTTTCTATTTTCAAAGGGGGCATTACCTCATTTAAGGTCCTCAAGTGAAAGGAACTAGTTCTTGCTTATTGTCATGGTGATTTGAGCATCCACTATCCACGTGTCATATTTGGCTGTTTTCCTTCACTTGGACTTGCAAAAGAAAATCAGGGGTTAATCTTAGGAACCCAAACTAATTTGGGTCCCTTTCTATAGGCAAAAGGATAAGTCAAGTTCGTTTTCGCCTGACTTGGAAGCCTATTCTTCCCTAGAACAATTTTTTAATTCTTTTAACTTGCCTTTTCTTTTGTAGTGCATTCACTCTTATAGTGACCAGTATTACAATAGTGTGTTCAAATCTTGTTCATATGGAGTGCGAAGTACTTGGTTTTGGGATCCCACTTAGGTGCAGAGTTCCCAAAGCCAAGTCCCAATCTGTTGCAATTATGGTGTATCTATGTAAGTGCATCAAAGGACTTGTTCCAATTACATATCCTATCTATCTCATGCTTCACCCTAGTCAAGTCCCCTTTCAATGTTCGCACTAGTTCATCCCTTTTATACAGCTCATCTTTTACCTTTCCTAGATCCTTTTCTAGTGAGAGTTGTATGTCACTTGCTATCTTTTTACTTGTTCCTAAGTTTAATTTTAGATGTTTAGATATAAGTTCTAAAACAGATGTGTCAGTGCATGAACCTGGTTCTTCAATATAATATTTTTATTTTCAGTTTCACAAGCCCTAAGTTCCAGGTTCTTACACTTTGTTTTCAAAATGACACACTTCGTTAACAACTTTTCCTTTTCATTATTCAATCTTCAGACTCATCAATTAATTCCAGCAGTAATTCAGATAGTCTTTCTTTGAATAGAAATTTAATCTTATCTTTTAATTGAAAGACACCTCAAAAACTAACGTTGAAGGCATTATGACCCAGGCAAAATTGAGCCATTTTCAATACCTCCCTTTTCCGGCAAATCTATAATGCTCCTTAGATTTTCTCACCAGTTGTTGGTGCTTCTGATTGGTCCAAAACATCAGAATAAAACGCCAGCTATCTCCTCTTTCCTACCCATAGAAAAGAGGCGCTTATGATTTTACGCCCTATAAAAAAGTTTAGTATCTTATATATTTTGAACAAATATTATTTTAAAAATTTATATTGTATAATTATCTTTTTTATCTTTTATAGTAAAATATTTAATTATAGTTATATTTTACACTTAAGGCACCACACTAATTAATATTTTTCTTTTTCTCTTTTTAAATTTTCTCTCACATAATTATATTAAATTTTACAACCTACATTCTTCTGTTCGTTTGCAAAACTACGATTGTTGCCTTTGTTCGTTAACGAGTTAACGCACAAATCTGCTGACTTTTTCTCGAGTTTTTAACAAATGTAGCAATAACCGAGAAAGAAAAAACGATAAATATCAAGTTGCTTTAACTATGTGAGATTACCTTATGGGTTTCTGAAATGAAAATTGTTATTTGATTGGTTTATCGGAAACACATCGAAAGGCTTTAGTAAAAGCAATAATCGTCTCCATTCCGGATTTTTGCTCGACGCCAGATTTGTCAGAAATTAAGATTTGTTCTAGAACAAAGATGACAAATTTTGGGATTGAACAACTTGTTTTTCGGTTAATATATTTCAATATATTTTTAATGAATCATGCTGTATTTTCATGTATTTCATTGTATTCGTTGTCTTTTTTTCATTGTAATTCAATATGTTTCATTGTATTCCATGTATTTTATTATCTTCACTTTTTTTTATTATTTTTCAATGTATCCCATTGTATTCTATGTATTTCATTGTATTCACTGTCTCGCTATACATATGTTTTTTTAATTAATATAATTTACATATTAAGATGAATTATATAATTTCTCGGAAGATTGCTATGTTTTTGGTATATTTTTCGATTGAGAATCTTTTTTATAACTGAAAAAATAAATTTTGTGTGTTATAATTGAGTTTGTTGAGTTATATTAGGAGTCTATTACGTTAATTGATTCACTTTCCATTTTAAAAATAATGTAATCTCTTATTTCACGCCGTGAATACAATCGAGTACAATAATTTATCCAGCTGTAATCCCACGTTTCACTTCACGAATACAGTCGAATACACTCGAATACAACAACTGATTAACTAGACTTCCTTGATTCAAGCCTATTTTTACTACTGTATTCATGAATATAATAGCTTAAATACATCAAATACATCTTATAATCACATAAAAAATATCTATAAATAATATAGCAAATAATATCTTTTGATAGCTAATGACTACTGAAAAATAATACTTTATAGAAAAAAATTTATAAATAAAGCATTCAAGAAAGCAAGAGAAACAAAAAAAATCCCAATTAAAAACTATACCCACTGCTAAAGAATTAGAAGTTATAACATCCACAAAAAAATAAGAAAATACCAATATATGAATATATCCCCTGCCAATTATAGAGGCCCCAGACCCCACATCCATTTCTCATATAAATTTCCACATGGAGTTCCTAAATATTTTCCAAAGGGAGGAAATAACATAAATAATCCTTTTTTTTGCGAGGTAGCTTCAAACTAATCCTTTAGATATTTTTGAACAGTTTTGAACCTTTAAATATATCAAAGAAATAA
This sequence comes from Nicotiana benthamiana, assembly GCA_034376525.1. Classification (NCBI taxonomy): domain Eukaryota; kingdom Viridiplantae; phylum Streptophyta; class Magnoliopsida; order Solanales; family Solanaceae; genus Nicotiana; species Nicotiana benthamiana. Next base: position 67,556,138 of record CM067332.1, read on the forward strand.
GATCTTTTATCAGTCTTCGCCAAAATATTTAATAAAATTTTAACGGGGACTTAGGAAAAAGGACGTGAGACAGTAACTCGCATTTGGAGGTGTATTTTTTTTTGTGAATTATGTTATTTTTGTCTATTTTTGGTGTCTGGTGCAATTTTAGTGTTTCAGCTTATGATATTTAACCAAACTTTTTTAAATTCTTTTGTTATAATTGTCGTTAAATCAAACAACTAAAGTTTATTGAATAGATGATGGAGATAACACATAATAACATTACAAACTCAAAAATAATCTCACACGTGAGATTTAGGAATGGTAATATAATTTTACTTTTATCTTGTGAAAGGTAGAGAAACTATTTTCAAAAAACTTTTAGCTCGATAAAAGTATAGCCAAGACATTATTAAAAAGAGAAATAATATTGAATAAAATAATAGAAAAAAACAGTAACAACAAAAAGATAGCAAGATGATGTAAAAGTAATAACGTTTTTTGATTTTTACAAACTTATTTTTAATTTTATAAAATTGTCTCCTTTTCTACGATACAAGAAATTTACTTTTACATATAAAAGTTTTATTTTTGCTCTTAAAAGATCTAAAAAGATCATATTCTTAAATTCAAAATTATAAAGAGCTATCAAGTACAAATAACACGAATTATAACAAAGTGCTCAAATTTGACATAAATCATTTTTGTCATTTTCTCTTACAAAATGGAGCATTTATTACCAACATTTCCCGATTTACGTCTTTTGATTCTTAGACCAAAAACGGTGGCTAAGCCAAGTCAACAACCTCAACCGTTCATAATCTGCTGTTTTTCCTCCAAATTTCACCTAAAAAAAAAATGGTGGAGCTAAAGATGTTAGGATTATGATTTCTACTAAAGACAATAATCTTCATATTGAACAATTCGAAATTAAAATTATATGAGCGGAAGCTAACCTGAATCCATGTGTGGAAATTGTTGAACCTCCTTTGATGATTGTCCAAATATCCTTGTGAACTCCTTGATCCTTTCTTCAAGATTTCTTGAAGTTTATGTCACCACAATAATTCTTCACAAGACTTAAACAATATTTGAATGGTTTCACAATAATATTAATATGACAATTACCAAAGGTTGGTATATGATTTTCCACAATTATTTGCAAGACAATAATGGTGTTTTTGCTCTTGATTCAATGGGAGGAAGAAGAGTCTTGTCTTGCAATAATGTGGGAACCATAACCCCCACTTTATAACAAAAGAGTTACATAACCCAAGAGTCACAAGAGTTACATAACTCAAGAGTCACAAGCTTGTAACCATGGTTACATATATGTAACCTTAGTTAGCCCATCATTAACTAAGGTTACCCTTTTGGGTGTCTAGACATTAGTCCTACACTTTATATGACAACACATTGGCCCCCTTAACATAATGTCCATAAGATCACAAAATTAGGCCAAACCAAAAGATAGTGTTAGAAAATACGCTTAACGCTAGAGGAGGGGGGGGGGGGATGAATAGCGTTATAATAAAAATTAGCATAAACTTGCGGAATTTAAAAATTGCAGGAAATAAATAAGTGTGATAAGTAAATAAATAAGAATGAACGCACCGATGTATCCTGGTTCACCTCAACCCGTGACTAGTCCAGTCCCCGAGAGACTCTCTCGAGATTTCCACTAACTTCGTTAAGCTTACGGGTGCTCAACAAACCGTTACACTTGCTCAAGGATACCGCACCTTAAGACTTCACTGTTAAGCTTACGGGTGCCTAACAAACCGTTACAACTTGAGAGCTTGAGTCACACAAGTCTCAAACAACCTTGCTCGAAGATAGAACACTCCAAGACTTCACACGAAGGAATAAAATATTCCTTCTTACAACAAGGGATTATAAACTTCCCTTCAAGTGTATAAAAACACTTAACACTCACTTAAACAAGACTCTCTTAATAGAGTAGATATGAGTAAACAAGTACGCTTAAGAACACAACAATAAATTCAAAGAATTGGCTCTCAAAATGTGATAAAGATGATAAAAAATGATATTGAAAGTATTTGAAAGCTTATGAATGTTTAGATCAGAAGTTGTGTGTTTAATGAGTGATTTTGGGGTGTATTTATAGCTCCAAAATCACTCCTAGCCGTTGCAAAAGTCATGAATTCAGATTCTGAAAATCTGTTAGATAGTCGACTATCTTGAGGATATTCGACTATCTAGGCAACGGTCATCAGGATAGTCGACTATCCAATATTAGATATTCGACTATCTTGCCTTGCGAAAATGGTCCGTTTTTAAAACAACTAACTTATTGAAAATAAGTTATAAAATGTTTTTCAAAGCTTTGTTTGAAGATATTAAATATTATAAATATCTTAAACATGAAAAACAATTGTAATGACCATTCCGGATCAATAAAAACATTTAAAATCATTTTGTTTTAAATGTATTGAAACTATTTATTATATAACATTTAAAACCAATTTGTTTTAAATGCAATAAAAATATTTATGATATGCATATATTGTAAAACCATTTGTGATATGCATATATTGTAAAAATGATTATGATATGCCTATATAGTAAAATCATTTATGATATGCATATATTGTAAAATCATTTTATGATATGCATTGTAAAATCATTTTATAAGAGAAGCCAAGACTCAAACTTAAAGTCGGATCAAGATCACAATAAAGACAATATAAATAAGACTCAACAAAAGGTCTTCATTTATTTTCATTGCTTCATATCTTCTCTTGATCTTGTCTTGAACTTCTTGGACTCCAATTCTTGTCCACTTAAAATAATGTCGCATATCCTTTTCTTCCTCTATGCGCATTGTAAATTTGCATATAAATTCTTTATCTTCCCCCTTGTATGCTTTTGCATATCTATAAAATAAATACACTTTTGTTAAATATCAATTAAAGTGTATTCAATAATAACTCACATTTATTTGGCATATATTATTTTCCATTTAAATCGGTTTGTCAATTATCAAAACATATAAATATGAACATATACATATGTTCCAACAATTTCCCCCTTTTTGATAATGGCAAACCTTCATGGGAATATGCATATACCCTTTATAAAAACTATGCCAAATATAAGACAAGTTATTATTGAGTTCCCCCTCAATTTATGCAATAAACAAATAAATATGCATATAAATAAATAAGTATGCATATACCCTTATCTTCCCCAATGCATGGAAAATAAATATACCCTTTATCTTCCCAAAAGTATGAAAAAAGGATAAATATGCATTATACCCTTAATCTTCCCCCTTTTGACATTAACAAAAAGGATAATTTCATTAATGAAGAAGGAAAATTACAATAAGAGTAATTGAAAATACATTACAATAAATGAAAATACGTTTCAAATAATGAAAATACAATTCAAATAATGAAACTACAAATCCAGAACTTCCATCGTCGTCGAAATCATCGTCATCGCTAGAAGTACTTGCGGAATAGACGTGAGAATACGAATAATTGACAAGGTCAAAATATCCGTGGATTTCGTCACTAAGCCTACGCACATTTCTTTCCGTGCGAGACACATTACTATCGATTCGATTAATTGAAGTCGATAGAGAGGCAAGATGATCCAAGATGGCTTGAGACATATCCGGTTGAGCACGAGGACGACGAGCTTGAAATGGAGGAGGAGGATTTTGAATTTGATCATGTGATTGATTATGGCCATGAAAAGAGGTCTCTTGAATTTCCCAATATTTGGTGCGAGTTTTCTTGATACCAACATTGGTGTTGACTTGAGACGCTTCAAGAAGATGCATTATAACTAATGCATAAGGAAGAGGTTTGTCACTTCCTATTGAATCAAACATATGTGTAAGAACAAATTTACACCAATTTATGCGTGCTTTGGAAATAATAGCATGCATGATTTTTGCATCTTCACGGCCAATTGCTGTGTGATTGCTTTTTCTCGGTTTGAGAATCCGAGTGACAACATAAAGAATCAAACGAAATTCGGAAAAATTCCTTTAATAGGAGCTCTCTTTTGCTCTTGAGTAAATTCAAATTGTCCAATTCCAATAAGGTTGAAGAGGACATTTTCATCATAGAGTATTCCTTCGACATCGGTAAATTGTTCGATGTCTTGGCCATCACGAGGAAGATTTGTGATAGCTTGAATATTTTCTTCACTTAGAAGAATAGGAATACCATTAACTTTGGTAGAGAGAACTCCATCTTCACCTTTCTTAAGATTCGAATAGAAGGCTTGAATCAAAAGAGGATGAATGAAATCATACTTCAAATAAACAAAGTCAATGATTGAACTTTGTAGAAGTATATTGGAATGATTGGAATCCGCTAGATATCTTGCGGTTGTGAATCGAGGTGGAAGAATATCTCGATTTTCAAAGTTTCTAATAAAATGTTGAAGCTCATTTTCTTGTTCAAACCAAAGAACGGATCCATCATCATAACAATGTAGAGATGGAGGAGGATTTGAAGAAGAAGGGATATTCTTTCCGGCACGAGAACGTTTAGAACTTCTATTTGCCATTGAGATTTGTAGGCAAGAAGAACTTTTGGAAGAAATTTGGAATAGAATTTTTGAAGAGAATTCTTGAACAAGAATGATTTTGGTGTGAAACAAAGAGTACACACTGTTCCTATTTATAGAGTTCAAGAAAACATAGCATTGAATGACAAAAATCAGATTTTTGGACTGATTGGAATGGCTATAAAACAGTCAGATTTTTGAAATTTGACCGAGGATAGTCGAATATCTTATTAGATAGTCGACTATCTGGGAACTATATTCGAATATCTTCTGGGATAGTCGAATATCTTCTGGGATAGTCGAATATCTGGAAACAGATATACTCGAATAACTTTTGGTTAGTCGAATATCTGGAGAAATAGCTTGATTTTCTGGATAATCACGTTATTCGAATAACTTCTAGTTAGTCGATTAACTTCGACGATTTTGAAAAATCGTTTAAGCAGAAAATATTGGAAAAATAATTTTCATTTTATGGAATTCGTTTATTTAAAAATAAACTATATTTTTGGTAAAAATATATATCATAATTTTATGAACATAATTTTATCAAAACAAATATGCCATTTCCAAATTCACAAGCCAAGCAAAAAATAATATTGACTTGAATTAAAACTTTATCTTGGTTCCCCCTGTCTTTAGGGCGATACCTGCAAAAGAAGATACGCGTCTCCGACGCTCAGGTCAGTAATATTCAAAATATAAGTGCAACCTAAGATGTATGCATTTAGATCAGCGTTTAACCGCATTAGATACTTCATTGGACATGATTTATATCTAGCATATCAATAAACGCTAAATACTATATCAAGTCTACTAGCAATAAGGTAAAGTAAGGAACGATCATACCTTTGTGATTCTTGGTATTGCTCTCCTTACCTTTCACATTTCTGTCAAGACGGTCATATGAATTCATTGAAGTGGCCATTGCTTTGGTGTTGCTTATTTCAAATAGATTTAGCAGCTCATTGCAATATTGAGTTTGACAAATGACAGTTCCCTCTTTCATTTGTTTCACTTGCAACCTCAAGTTGAAATTTAGCTCGTCCATCATTGACATCTCAAATTTTGCTAGTCATGAATTTTAAAACTCCTTGCATACAAATTTATTAGTTGCTCCAAACATAATATCATCAATAAAAATTATTAAGACATACCAACAAAACATGGATATACCAATTGTTATAAAACAATGATAAAACCATTTGTTGGAAAACATAACAAATGTATCAAATGTTATTTTATTAACAGTAATACTAATTTGTTATTTTTAGTAAAACAAATTATCAAAAAAAATGTCAACTGTTAATATATAACAAATCAAAAAACATAAATCAAATTTTGAAAAATATATCAACCATTATTCAGACCAAAAGATATATTCATCAAGGGTTGATTTTTAACAGAAATACTTTTATCAATTGTTAAAAACATGAATCATTTATTTCAGGAATATATAAATTATTTTTCAGACCAAAAAAAAACATTCATCAAAAACATGAGTGAAAAGTTTTTTTGACAAAAAAAATATGCTAACAGTTAATATATATCAATTGTTGCACAAACATTTCAAAGGTTATTTTTATCAAAGAAATACTAATTATTAACACTTAACAACAATTAGATTCTTAACAAAAAAAAATAACTAACAAGGATCAATTTCTAATTGATACCAATTGTTATTTTAGAAGATTATCAAAACATGAATCAAAAATAATTATCAAAACATGGATCAATCATTTTATAATTGATACCAATTTTTGTTTAACAACAAATTTTCAACATATGAATCAACGAAGATAATTGATATTAATTGTTAACAAGGATATATCAACTATTATGATTAAGCACATCAAACATTTCAACAATATAAGAACCAAATTAACAGCAAATATGTTAATATCGGTTGCTTGCACATATCAACAATTCGGTTTTTATCAAAAAGGATAACTAACCGAAATTCCCCCTTGATGCAATGAGGTTTCGTGCTTGGTGCATCTACTACAATATTGTAGTCTTCAAGCACACCTGCAAAAGTACCTAAAAATAGGTTTTTGGTACCCAAACACTTTTGGGTCCTTGGGGGTTAGGCAAATAATAATCATAGCCAAAAGATAAATCCCTATGTTTTGCAAAACATGTGGGTGCTATGTGTCCTACCCGGTTGCAGTAGTGACATACAACATTCGGGTTGTGCATATGCCTAGGTTGTGCCAAATACGTTCTAGGTGATCTAAAGTCATCATTCCTAGGAGCGTTGAAATTCCTAGAGTTATTTCTAGGCGGTCTAGAATAATTATTTCTAGATTCATTTGCACAATTCCTAGAATCGTTTCTAGGTGGTCTAAAGTTATTAATTTTAGACTCATTGACAGAAACCCTAGAATCGTTTCGAGATGGTCTAAAGAGATTAATTCTAGACTCATTCCTAGAATTATTTCCAGGTTGCCTTAGATGATTATTTCTAGGCTCACTTGAACAAATCCTAGAATTATTTCTAGGTGGTGCATCATACTTTCTAACAGGATTCTTATTCTTTTTACTCCATTTATTTTTCTTAGGCATTTTCTTCTTAATCTCTTCAACTATTTTCGGAGCATTTATACTACGTTTTTCTAGAGTGTTCCTAAGTTCCAAATTCTCTAATTTCAAGGAATCACAAGATAAGCAAATAGAACATTTATCAATTGAAGAAGCTTCATTCAATTCCTTGATCTTATTTTTAAAAACAACAATGTCATTTTCCAAAAATTTATTTTCTTTTTCTAAAACTTCAATTTTATTCTTAAGAACACCATTTTCATTAGTCAATTTTTCAAAATCTATTTCTTGTAAAGAAAGTGTTTTCTGAAAATCTGTTTCTTGCAAAGAAAGTGTTTTCTGCAAAGAAAGTGTTTTCTTCAAATATTTTATCATTTTGGAAGCATTAACAAATTCAGCATACAATTCATCATAGGCATTTTGTAATTCTTCAAACGAGTGAGAGTTAGATGTACTTACCTCTTCTTCGTTTGCCACGAGACACAATGCGGCGGTAGGTTCATCACATGAGCTGTCCGCTTCTTGAGGCGTACTTTCATAAGTGTCCTCAAGCTTATCCCACATTTCTTTAGCAGTTTTGCAGTGGGAAATTTTCCGATAGTCCTCGTGATTCAAAGCGCTATACAACATATTGATTGCCTTGGTATTGTATTTACTTACCATGGCTTCCCCAACTTTAGTCGTCATTTGCTCACCATACTCGATGATTTTCCATAGACGAAAGTTGCTTGATTTGATGAAGATTTTCATCCGATCTTTCCAATATGTGTAATTGCTTCCATCAAATATTGGAGGCAAAAAGGTAGAGTGACCTTCACCTATTCCTGCAAAAGCACCACTAGTAGAAGCCATAGAAAGATTCTCTTAAACTGTTAAGTCTTTCAGAGAGTTAGGCACTGATACCAATTGTTAGAAAATACACTTAACGCTAGAGGAGGGGGGGGGGGGGGTGAATAGCGTTATAATAAAAATTAGCGTAAACTTGCGGAATTTAAAAATTGCAGGAAATAAATAAGTGCGATAAGTAAATAAATAAGAACGAACGCACCGATGTATCCTGGTTCACCACAACCCGTGGCTAGTCCAGTCCCCGAGAGACTCTCTCGAGATTTCCACTAACTTCGTTAAGCTTACGGGTGCTCAACAAACCGTTACACTTGCTCAAGGATACAGCACCTTAAGACTTCACTGTTAAGCTTACGGGTGCCTAACAAACCGTTACAACTTGAGAGCTTGAGTCACACAAGTCTCAAACAACCTTGCTCGAAGATACAACACTCCAAGACTTCACACGAAGGAATAAAATATTCCTTCTTACAACAAGGGATTATAAACTTCCCTTCAAGTGTATAAAAACACTTAACACTCACTTAAACAAGACTCTCTTAATAGAGTAGATATGAGTAAACAAGTACGCTCAAGAACACAACAATAAATTCAAAGAATTGGCTCTCAAAATGTGATAAAGATGATAAAAAATGATATTGAAAGTATTTGAAAGCTTATGAATGTTTAGATCAGAAGTTGTGTGTTTAATGAGTGATTTTGGGGTGTATTTATAGCTCCAAAATCACTCCTAGCCGTTGCAAAAGTCATGAAGTCAGATTCTGAAAATCTGTTAGATAGTCGACTATCTTGAGGATATTCGACTATCTAGGCAACGGTCATCAGGATAGTCGACTATCCAATATTAGATATTCGACTATCTTGCCTTGCGAAAATGGTCCGTTTTTAAAACAACTAACTTATTGAAAATAAGTTATAAAATATTTTTCAAAGCTTTGTTTGAAGATATTAAATATTATAAATATCTTAAACTTGAAAAACAATTGTAATGACCATTCCGGATCAATAAAAACATTTAAAATCATTTTGTTTTAAATGTATTGAAACTATTTATTATATAACATTTAAAACCAATTTGTTTTATATGCAATAAAAATATTTATGATATGCATATATTGTAAAATCATTTGTGATATGCATATATTGTAAAAATGATTATGATATGCCTATATAGTAAAATCATTTATGATATGCATATATTGTAAAATTATTTTATGATATGCATTGTAAAATCATTTTATAAGAGAAGCCAAGACTCAAACTTAAAGTCGGATCAAGATCACAATAAAGACAATATAAATAAGACTCAACAAAAGGTTTTCATTTATTTTCATTGCTTCATATCTTCTCTTGATCTTGTGTTGAACTTCTTGGACTCCAATTCTTGTCCACTTAAAATAATGTCGCATATCCTTTTCTTCCTCTATGCGCATTGTAAATTTGCATATCAATTCTTTATCTTCCCCCTTGTATGCTTTTGCATATCTATAAAATACATACACTTTAGTTAAATATCAATTAAAGTGTATTCAATAATAACTCACATTTATTTGTCAAATATTATTTTCCATTTAAATCGGTTTGTCAATTATCAAAACATATAAATATGAACATATACATATGTTCCAACAGATAGCACATAACATATAATTTATCCATATATTGTTCATATGTATGTAGATATAAGTCCATATATCTTACAATCTCCCACTTGGACGAGATAGACAAACATATGTACAAACCTTAGCATTATATGTTACAAAATAACCTTAGGTGCGCAAAATTGCTATCACAATAAAATTGTCATGAACAATCCGGTCCATCAATCATACCAACGTAGGAACTAAGTGCTCTTTGTTACTCATTCGTAACTAGAACCGGCATAGATCACGTATATCAATAAAACCAACGACATGGATCAAGTGTAGGTATGTAGCATGGAAATAACATAAAGTGTGGTCAATAGAATGTCTATTTCCAACTGGTTCTCTTTATTGAGATCAATCATAAACTGTAAGAGTACAAAAACTTTAAAACTGAATATCTGCAGATATAACTGAATTACTGAATTTCTGAATATAATGAACAATACATAAATGTACAATACAAAACTCCCATTAAAATACATAATCCTTATCTGATTTGACACCCATACAAGGAATATGCTCATGAAATACTTTTGGTGTCAATCCCTTAGTGAGCGGATCCGCAAGCATGGAGTTTGTACTAATTTACTCAATGCACAATTGTCCATTTTGTACTCTTTCTTTATCAACCCGAAATTTGACGTCCATATGTTTTGCTTTCGTCAAACTACTGTTGTTATTAGCATAAAGGACTGCCGATCTGTTATTGAAAAATAGCCTAAGCGGCTTTTTGATGCTATCAACAATTTGCAGTCCACCAACAAAATTCCGCAGCCATAATGCCTCATTAGATGCTTCATAAATTGCCAAAAACTCCGCTTCCATGGTGGAAGTGGCTGTAAGAGTTTGCTTGATGCTTCTCCAAGAGATAGCACCGCCCGCAAGCATGTAAATATAGCCTGAAGGGACTTCAAACTATCCTGACATCCAGCAAAATCGGAATCGGTATCCCGAATGATCTCAAGCTGGTCCGATTTTCGGTATGTAAGCATGTAAACCTTTGTTCTCTGTAAGTACCTCATGACCCGTTTGGCTGCCTTCCAATGGTCCATTCCCGGATTGCTTAGATATCTGCCTAACATCCCAACAATATATGCTATATCAGGTCGTGTACATACCTGAGCATACATCAGACTACCTACCGCCGAAGCATATGGCGTCTTCTGCATTTCCGAAATTTCATAATTATTATTTGGGCACTGTTTGAGACTAAATTTGTCTCCCTTAGCAACAGGAGTGTTGCCTGGTTTACAATCCTGCATGCCAAATCTTTTCAGAACCTTATCGATATAGCCCTTTTGTGACAGACCGAGAACACCTTTAGAGCGATCTCGTTGTATCTGAATTCCTAATACAAAAGAAGCTTCACCAAGAACTTTCATTTCAAATTTCTTTGAAAGAAATTTCTTAGTTTCAAGTAATAATGCTATATCGTTACAGGCAAGCAGTATGTCATCGACATATAAAACCAGAAAAATATACTTACTCCCAACTGAACTTATGGTATATACAGTCATCAGCAATATTCGGTTCAAAACCAAAAGATGTAATGACTGCATGAAACTTATAATACCATTGACGAGAAGCTTGCTTGAGTCCATAGATGGATTTCTTTAATTTGCAAACCTTCTTTTCTGATTCATCCGAAACAAAGTTTTCAGGTTGCACAATATAAATTGTTTCCTCAATGTCACCATTGAGAAATGCTGTCTTAACATCCATTTGATGAAGCTCAAGATCAAAATGTGCTAGTAATGCCATTATAGTCCTGAAAGAGTCTTTCGATGAAACTGGAGAGAAAGTCTCATTATAATCAATGCCTTCCTTCTGAGTGTAGCCTTTTGCGACAAGACGAGCTTTATACTTATTAACATTGCCCCCTGAATCCCTTTTGGTTTTAAAAATCCATTTACAACCAATAGGTTTAATACCTTCGGGCAATGTAACAAGCTCCCAAACGTCATTATCGCTCATAGACTTCATCTCATCATTCATGGCATCAATCCACTTTTGAGAGTTAGAACACTTAATGACTTGACGGAAGTTGATTGGATCATCTTCCTCAAGTCCAATATCACTTTCTTGTTCTTGGAGAAATACTACATAATTATCCGAAATTGCATTTCTCCTCTCTCTAGTGGATCTCCTTATTGGCATTTCAGTTTCTTGAGGTTGTTGAGTTTGATTTTCATTAGTTATATCAGGGTCCTGATGGGGGAGATTTTCGAGATTGTCTTGAACCGGAGTTGTGTGATCCGTGTCATGAAGACCAAGATCAACAACTTGAGGGAAAGACACATGTTCTTCCTCAAAGGCAAAATCTCTAACAACTTTATCTCCCCACCCCCCAAACTCAATATCCTCAAAGAACCTAGCATTACCCGTCTCAAAAATAATTCTAGAAGTGGGATCATAAAACTTAAAACCCCTGGATTTTTCAGAGTATCCAACAAAATAGCTACTAACCGTCTTAGCATCCAGTTTCTTTTCATTCGGCCTATAAGGCCTTGCCTCAGCTGGACAACCCCAAATGTGTAAATGCGGAATACTGGGTTTATGCCCAGTCCAAAGTTCATATGGGGTTTGATTGTAGCTTTAGTTGGAACTCTATTAAGAATATAAGTTGCGGTTTTTAATGCTTCACCCCAGAGTGAGTCTGGCAAAGTTGTACGAGAAATCATACTTCTTACCATATCCTTAAGGGTCCGGTTTCGTCTCTCAGCTACACCATTCATCGTAGGACTGCCTGGCATAGTATACTAAGGGACGATCCCACACTCATCTAGGAATTTAGCAAAAGGCCCTGGACGTTGTTCACCGGAACTATCATATCGACCATAGTATTCACCATCACGGTCAGATCTAACGGATTTAATTCTTTTGCTTAGTTGATTTCATCTTCAGCCTTAAATGATTTGAACACGTCTATGGATTGGGACTTTTCATGAATAAGATATAGGTACCCATAACGAGAGTAATCGTCTGTGAATGTGATAAAGTATTGTTGACCATTCCGACAAGGAGTAGGAAATGGCCCACAAATATCCGTATGTATCAATTCTAAGACGTCCGAAGCTCTCTTAGCACCTAATCTAGTCTTGTTTGTTTGTTTTCCCTTGATACACTCAATACAAATTTCCGAATTTGAGGTATCTAGAGAATCAAGAATTCCATCTGACACGAGTTTCTGAATTCTTTGAATGGATATGTGACCCAAACGTTTATGCCAGAGTGATATAGAATTCTCATTAGTTAATTTTCATTTAGTACCACTTAAACTTGTATGCAAAGTTTCTTTATTTGAAGTTATTGTATCAACCAAATATAAGCTATCAAATGTTGATAAAACACCAGTACCAATAAGATTTGAATTCTGAAAGAGACTAACTTTATTGTCACCAAAAGAACATGTATAACCGGATATGTCCAATTGGGGAACAGAAATAAAATTTCGTCTAAAAGACGGTACAATAAAAGTCTCATCCAAATCTAAATGAAAACCGGTCTTAAACAACAGCCTAAATTTGCCAATAGCTTCAACTGTCACCTTCTTGCCGTCACCCACATAGATATATCTTTCACCATCATTTGGTTTTCGGCAGTTCAGGCAACCCTGCATTGATATACTTATGTGAGTAGTAGCAGCAGAATCTACCCACCAAGTATCCTTAGGTACCGAAATTAAATTAACTTCAGAACAAACAAGAGAAAGAAATGTACCTTTTTTCGCACGCCAGGCATGGTACTTGGTACAATCTTTCTTCACATGATTAGTCCCCTTACAGAAGAAGCAACCTAATTCAGTAATTTCAACCTTAGGTTCCTTATGTTGCTTAATCTTGGGCTTTGCAACCGCAACTTCCTTACCTTTCCTCTTCTTAGTTGCCTTAGAAGAGGATGCCAAATGAGCACTTTCTGTCTTATCTAGCTTTATCCTTTCCTCTTCTTGCACACAATGTGAAATGAGCTCATTAAGAGTCCATTTCTCCTTCAGGCAGTTGTAACTGACCTTAAACTGATTAAAGTGTGCAGGAAGAGATATCAAAACAAAGTACACAAGCAGTTCCTCAGGTAAATCCAGCTTGAGTGACTTTAGTTTCAAAGCAAGATGAGACATTTCCATAATGTACTCCCTAATGTTTCCCTTGCCCTTATACCTCATGGAAACAAGTTTAATCAATAGTGTACTTGTTTCTGCCTTTTCGTTTTGCATAAAACGCTGTTCAAGGTTTCCAAGGAAAACTTTGGCATTAGGTTCATCATTCATAGTGCCCCTGAATGATTCTGGAATTGCACGTTTCATTATCATTAGACTCATGCGATTCGAGCGTTCCCACTTCTCCATCACCCTCCTTTCATCAGGAGAGGATGTATCCTCAAGAGGAGTAGGTTGCTCGGTCCGAAGAGCAAGGTCAAGATCCATGCAACCGAGAACGATCATGACGTTCTCTTTCCATTCCTTAAAGTTTGTGCCGTTAAGCACAGGGATGCTATTGATGTTGGCAGAGATCGTAGAAGCAGAAGAATTAACTGAAAATAGAACAAAAGGATTACTGAATACATGCTTACAATTACTTGAACTTTAACTTTACTTTATGGATTCAAAATAGGCATATCCCATTACAAGATACCTAGCACAACATTGATTTTAGTCTTTGGACAGAAAAACAACTTGTAAGTGGTACTCTTGGTGTAGTGATCAAACATAGACAATAAACTCCTGTCAAATATCAAACCTTCCTTTGGGCCGATTTAATATTCACATGGAAAACCAAATAATTGTCTCATATTTATCACCACAAGCATGTTTGAATTCCTGCCAAATAACAACCTTCCTTTGGGCCGGTGTTAAACGCATGGAAGACTAACATCCATAGTCATCTTATATTTCAAGATTAATCAATCTACACAATAGAGGTTACTTTGGCAACATAATGCTTCAATTGACTAATTTAAAATATTTGATACTAAAAACTTTAGTTCCTTAAGCCATATTATGAATCTTAACTTAATATGTTACATGTTTTGACATGCAACAACCGAATATTAATTGTTATTTTACTTGAGAGGACAATTCCAAAAATATGAAATTGATGGACTAAAAAACAATTAACATTCAAAACTTAAATATTAATGTATAATACATTAATAATCAAACTTAAACATTTCAATTGAATAATAATATGTCAATTAAAAACTGAAAGTTAAAAGATTTGAAACGTTTTTAACCTTACTGGTCCAGGATAATCGATTATCTTAAACAGATAATCGATTATTCTGGCATAAAAAAAAATTTCATAAGTTACTGGACCAGAATAATCGATTATCTAAACCAGATAATCGATTATTCTGGTATTAAGAAAATTTTTCTAAGTTACTGGACCAGAATAATCGATTATCTAAACCAGATAATCGATTATTCTGATATTTATGAAAACGTTTCAAACTCACTGGACTAAGATAATCGATTATCTGTCCTAAATAATCGATTATCTTGGAGCAGTGAACCTTACTATTTTAACATGATTTTCAACAAGAATCTTAAACAAGAAAACATGTTGTTTACCAACTAAATTCATGCTTAATACAATGTTTTAATTCAAGTAAAGTTAACATGACATCAAAACATCAAATTTCAACAAAACACAACATTCATAAAATCATGCTATTTCATGGTACTAGAATTTCATAAATAAAATTCTAACAAAACTTGAACATGAATCCTAACATAACATGAATCTTATGAACATCCAATTTATCCAAAAATGAAGGTGGCTCTGATACCACTTGTTAGGATTATGATTCCTACTAAAGACAATAACCTTCATATTGAACAATTCGGAATTAAAACTACATGAGCGGAAGCTAACCTGAATCCATGTGTGGAAATTGTTGAACCTCCTTTGATGATTGTCCAAATGTCCTTGTGAACTCCTTGATCCTTTCTTCAAGATTTCTTGAAGTTTATGTCACCACAATAATTCTTCACAAGACTTAAACAATATTTGAATGGTTTCACAATAATATTAATATGACAATTACCAAAGGTTGGTATATGGTTTTCCACAATTATTTTCAAGACAACAATGGTGTTTTCGCTCTTGATTCAATGGGAGGAAGAAGAGTCTTGTCTTGCAATAATGTGGGAACCATAACCCCCACTTTATAACAAAAGAGTTACATAACCCAAGAGTCACAAGAGTTACATAACTCAAGAGTCACAAGCTTGTAACCATGGTTACATATATGTAACCTTAGTTAGCCCATCATTAACTAAGGTTACCCTTTTGGGTATCTACACATTAGTCCTACACTTTATATGACAACACATTGACCCCCTTAACATAATGTCCATAAGACCAAAAAATTAAGCCAAACCAAAAGATAGCACATAACATATAATTTATCCATATATTGTTCATATGTATGTAGATATAAGTCCATATATCTTACAAAAGAACCTACGATCACACACATTAACACTTGTACTGGTAAATCTTGCTAGTATAATGGAGAAAGCTGATGACTCTTTATTACCTGGAGTTTACATCGAAGTTGGCAAAGATTTTACATACTGACCCAACTGGTCTTGGTTCTTTTACTCTTTTCAGATCATTAGTTCAATGTCTTTGTTATCCTTTAGCTGCATATCTTGCTGCTCGTTATAACAGAGCTCATGTTATTGCTATTGGTGCTTTTCTTTGGTCTGCTGCTACTTTCCTTTGTGCTATCTCCTCTATTTTACTCAGGTTAATAATTTAATACTCTATATATGGTGTTTCAAATAGAGAAATGAGTCCTAACCCAGTTGATAATTTATGAAACTAGTGTTGTTTTTGGGGGTGTTTTGGTTTATTTGTGTTGGGGTAAATTTATAATTTGAATTTGATATGTTGCTCTTTAGTGTCTTACCATTGAACCTATCAAAATTTATTTTTTCACATATATATATCTGCGTTGACTGCTTTTTAAAATTGTGTTATGCTTGAGCCGGGCTGTGTCGGAAAAAACCTCTCTACCTTTATAAGGTAGGGATAAGGCCGCGTACACACTACCTACCTCAAGGGCGGAGCTAGAGTTCTCCAAGCGGGTTCAACTGAACCCAATAGCTTTGGTTCGAACAATGTATCTATCTTAAAAAATTCATTAAATATATATAAATTATCAATTTAGAACTCAGTAGCTTAAAATTATTAGAATCTCGAATCCATAAACTTAAAATCCTCGCTCCGCCTCTGCCCTCCCTAGACCTTACTTGTGAGGTTACACTGAGTCGTTGTTGTTAATGTATCTGTATTGAATTTAGAGATGGTTTTTTAAGAAAGTTTTGGAAATAAGGAAAGTTTTGGTGCAACAGACTGCCCTTTTGTGTGTGTCTTTTTGGGGGGGAGGAGGGGGAGGGGGGTTGAGAGGGTTGTGTGGATTTATCTATGCTTTTTGTATAAGGGGTACGGGTGGAGATTGGAATAACTTGATATTAATTGAATGTTGTCTCTGTTTTATTAGGAGCTAATGATAATAAGATTACCAGAGTTAAGCCTAAAGGAACTTTATTTTTTCGATAAGCTGCATTTAGGAATTTATCCTTTTGTCGTGCCATTAAATGAAACACAACAATGGAAATGTTGTCTTTCTTGAATTTGAGATGTATGGTTCAATCTCATGTTGTTTGACAGATAGCAATTTCGAGAGGATTGAATGGAGTAGGACTTGTAGTAGTCGTACCAGCGATCCAATCTCTAGTTGCTGACTCAACCAATGAGTAATGAGAATGAAAGAAACTACCCTTTCCCCAGATTTCTGACGATGTACTTCAGGGACCTCAAAGTTGAAAAGAGGCCATTTGACATAAAGGTCAAAGCGAAGGCCCCATTCCCTTGGTACAACATACAGGGGGATGACAACCCAAAGAGCAAGACCTTTAAGGGAATATCTACTCCTTCAACTGGTGAGTCTGAAGAGACAATTGTCATAGTGGCTCCTGCTCAGCCTGCCTCCACTTCAACAGATATCCCTCTTGGCCTATCTACCTTAGCACACCCGAAAATTCCTTCTTCCCGAGCTTACCTAGTGACTGCCCACCGACTGAGCCAGGCTCTTCTTAGTATCAAGAACTGGATGCAGACAACATCATCTAAGTTGTCTATCCTATCTACTACAGTAGAGGCTCAGTCGACTCCTCTACCTCCGCAGGTCCTATACTTCATAGAGGATACTCTCAAAGAGACTCTAGCAAACCAAAAGAAAATCCTCGAAACTTAGAAGGTGCTCATAGATGTAGTTGATTCATATAGCAAGGCTCTTAAGGAGCTTGCTAGCGAGCACAATAAGTTGAGAAAGACGGGGGCTTCCAAGGAGTCCATGAAAGAGCCGAGGGTTGATGTTGACTGGTTGAAGATAGACCAGTTGCCACTAGATTTACTACTTCAGGACCCTGCACCAGCAGCTCATTCCGAGCCAGAGCAGTCTCAAATGCCTCTCAAGAGGAGGAGGATGATTCCTTGAGCAGACGATACAGTCATCCAGTTGGCAGACCTATCGAAGGCCTCCTCCAGTCAGCAACAGGATGTACCCCAAGAGCCTATCCAGGTCCAGACTTAGGTGCCAACAGTAGAGCAGCATGCCATAGGGAACCAGTCTGAGGTTCCCAGGCAAAGTGAGGATTCAGGGACCACTCAGGAGCCCATGCAGACAGATAGGCTATAGGTAATCTATATATACTTTTCCATTCTCTTTTTGGTGCTTACTTAGCTTTTGTTGGCATTGGGTATAATGTCATCTTTCATTTGAGGGGGTAGTCCATACCTTTATGGATTCATTCGATGATTGTATATATTTAACAATTTTTATGCCTTCCTTAGTTTTCATCTTTGGTTTATATATAATTTTAACATTGTTACATTTTTCCCACTTTTATTTTACTTTGGGTCTGTAGATAAAGTTATGTTACATTGTATATATTCATCCCATCTATTGTATATTCGAGAAATCTTCTCTTGTATATATTCATTTTACTTTCTGCAAGTGTTTTTTTATTAGCTTCTTATTTTTTGATCTTAGCTTCTTAATTATGTTCGCAACTTCTTATTTTGAAAGTTTGCAATAAGCCTTTGGTTTTCTTAATCACTCGGTTCTTTCCAAAGGTGGTATGGCTCTTCCCAATGATAGATAGCGTGACAACCTTGTTAATGATTTGAGTATGTTTTTCTTTTTGTTTTTTGCATTTAGTTGTTAAAGATGCCTCAAGAAAAGTTTTACTTGGGACTAGCACAATTGCCTTTAATCTTGTGTTTAGGATGGTGAAAGTCGTGACATTGAGACTCTTGTGTTGACCGATAATCATCAAGTAGTTTTTTGGGACCATTGTTTGTTCAAATCTTATCTAAGGTTGTTGTGTGCCCCGGACTCTGTGTCTTTTGCGATCCTATAGCTTTTGTGGCGAGTATTAGCATTGCAAGTTCAAGCCCCAAGCCATTGGTGTAGAACTTGCTCTAAATGTTTGATAAGACGAAATCCTAAGTGAATTTTGACTTGACACATGACTATAGGCTCTCCTTGATCCAAATGATAGCTTGAACACATCCATAGCCTACCAAAATAAAAATCCCTAGTCAACCCTTTTAGAGCCTTAAACCTTTTTCCTTTAAGAACCATAATACATGCCTTTACCCATTCTAAAAGATACCCTCTCTTGGCACCTAATCTTTTCTTAGCACATGGCAAAAGTATAAGTTTGGGGGGGAGAGACGAGGACTGCAACAAAGTGGTAAAAAGGTACAAAAATGAAGAAGGAAAAAAATAAAAGGGCAATGAAAAAGAAAGAAAAGAAAAAAGACAAAAATAATACTCAATGTGAAAATGAATAAAAGGGTTTCAAGAAAGTAAAGAATGAAAGATGTGGAAAATTGAGAAAGTAGAAAAGATTTGAAATGTATAAGGAAGAGTGACCATTTGTCTCTCTAACCCCTTGAAAGAAGTGAAAAGACTCAAAGAGTCAACTGAATTTGTGTCAAAATGAAACAAAATAAGTGCTTAAGGGAAGATGGAACCTACTTAGACAAAACATTGCCTACCTGGAACCAAAAGCCTTCACTATGTCTCCACAAAAGCCCTATATGATCTCTAGTCGATTGAAGCTTACATTAGTGGTGAACTCACATAAGGGGCAAGCATATGGTACTTAGAGCCAATCTTGTGACTCTTCTTTTTGAGAGATGAGTGAAATCCCATTAACCTTGTTATGAGTGCCACTATTTTAATGGTGAGGTTTGCTTAGGGAAAGTTGAGGATGTGCGAGTTTGGGTTCCACAATGAACAAAGTAGTAGAAAGAGTTCTTCGATATGTTGAGTCAACTCTTGATGCTCTTGTGTCGCACTTAATACATAGTTTTTAAAAGAGTAAATGTTGCTAATGATTCATTTGTATTGAGGGCTATTGTTAGTCCCAATTGATGCTAGATGAGGTCACTTTAGAATAGAAAAATTTCTTGGATGTTCTCTTAAGGGGTGGGTCTTATTTTGTTTGCTTGAGGACAAGCAAAAGCTTAAGTTTGGGGGAGTTGATAACAAACGAATATGATTCCTTTTACACTCCTTCATGCTGAAGTTTTGATTAGAAATGTGTACAAAATTGTTCCAAAAGGCTCAGAAGTAGTGATTGATTGCAGGTTTGATCAACAAGGTGACAAAGATCAGCTCAAAGAGGAGTGAAACTTGCAGAAGTACCAAGACAAAGACAAAGCTCAGGCAAAACAGGGTCTGCACAAATGAGATTAGAGAGGCTGACATTTAGGCAAAAAGGCAACGCGGTTGCATGAGGATTTTGTGTGGTCTGCACTAGGATCAATGCGGATGCACTCGTTTTAGTGTGGTCCTTAGAGAGAAGATTCATAGAGTAGCAAAATCCAGGTTGAAGACCAATGAAGTCCGTGCTCCATTTCATGTGGACCATACTAGAAGCCACCACTGTCGCACTCGATTCTTTGCGGTCCGGATTGCCCAAGTTCAGAGAGCAATTTTGACAAGTTCAATGCCCCAGTACGGTCACACATGATTTCGTGCGGTCCGCACTAACCCCCGCTGGGGTATTTTGTCCAGATTTGTCAGCTTAGTAAAAATAGCTTCTTTTCCATTTTTAGGTCAAGTAGATAGTGAGCACTGAAGGATGCACTCGTGGGTTCAAATATTTTAGCTATTTTGAATTTTATCTTCATTTCAACATTGAATCTTCTAGTTCTTAGCAATTAATTAATATTAGCTGTTCTTCATCTATTTTTTGTTTTCTTCTTCAATTATGAGTAGCTAGACCCATAAGCTAGGGTTGTGGCTCAACCCTAGTGTGGGTAATTGATGGCTCTTGTGTTGTATGCTAGATTGACTATGGGTGTGATATTTGGACTTATTTCATGTTTAATTTCTGAATTAGTGGTTGCAAACACTAGTTTGTGTTTAGTTTATTTTGGATCTTCTCGAGAATGCGAGCCTAAGTCTCTGAAATTGGTCCAACAAGGAATTGGGGCGTACTCAAGAGGTTGATAGCCCCAACTAAAGGGTTAAACCTTGAACCCTGTTTGCTTGTGCAAATTTTGCATAGCCAATTGGTCTTGAGAAAGTCAATTCGGGAAAAATCACTCAAACTACCGAGAGGTATAAAGTGAGTAAAATTGTGCAAATGTTATATCATACTCCCCAAATACGCCAATCATATGTTAAACTCAAGAATCCATTAGTTGACCACCTAGGCGAAAGTCACTACCCTAGTGACTTTTAACCATTTGAACAACCAGTAATATATTACTCTTAGCTTATTCTATTTTTAATTTAGCATATTGCAGTTGATTAAATTAGAAGTAAAACAAAAACCCAAAAATGTTAGAAGTGCAATTAAGAACAATTACGCCACTCTAAATTAGATAGTTACCCAACTCCAGCTTTTAACTATCTGTGAAAATCGATCCCGACCTTAATCAGGTAAAAGCTGCTTCGACCCTGTCTCCCTACTCAATAGAAGTTTAGGGTAGGCCTCGATCATCCACCCAGCTTTCGAGTGTGCATCCGGTATTTTATGTCTCTATGCTTCGAAAGTATATTTAGGATCCATCTAATATTTTGGATTTCAGCATGGTCAGTTGGATGATGATTTGACCTATCATGTGGAGCCATCATCTACTTTGGGTCATCAAATTTAGAAGTTGAGGTCAAAGGATGTAGCTTTAGTGAAAAGGCAATGCAGGGGTTGGCCCTTAGAGGGGGCTACCTGGAGAATGAGCGGGAGATGCGCAACAGATATCATCACCTGTTTGAGGCTTCAGGCAAGTTTATTGACTCATTTGAGGATGAACGTTTATTTAAGTTGGGGAGGATTTGATGACCCGACCAGTTGTCTCATGAGTTATCGCTCTAATTTCTCCTATTTCTTCTTATTTATGCTTTGTTATCCGTGTTTTGCGATATCAGGTTGGTCAGATCAAATCTGAAATGATTTTGGTAAGGTTGGAGACATTTAGTCTCCTTTAAGGAAGCTTAGGTTGGAAAAGTCAACTTGATGTTAACTTGTGAGTTAGAGGGATCAGATAGCGTCAGAATGTGATTTGGGACTTAGGAGTGTGATCAAAATGAGTTTTGGAGGTGTGGAGTTGATTTAGGCTTGAATTGTCCAAGTTGATATTTTTGTGATTTGCAGTGGTTATATGAAATTTTGATATAGGGGCCAGGATGGAATTATGAGAGTGCACTATCTTCGTTTTGTCATTTTATATGTGTGTGCAAAATTTTAGGTCATTCAAATGTAGTTTGATTGGTTTTTTGATCAAAACCAGAATTTGGAAGATTGTAGAAACATGGACTTTAATCTAAGGTGTTTTGGTTGATTTGATATTGTTTGAGGTTTTTTGATGTTTGGAAAAAGTTTGAATAAGGTATTAGGATGTGTTCGTGCCTTTGGTTGACTTCCCGGGGGCCTCGAGTGTGTTTCGAGTGGTTGAACGAATCATTTTGGAGTTAAGAGAATTGTAGAAGTTGCAGGTTCAGCTGCTGCAGGTTTTTACTCTTCGCGTTCGTGAAGAGTTAGAGGAATTTAGTTGAAATTTGGCCTTCACGTTTGCGATAAAGGCTTCATTTTCGCGGAGAGCTGGGAGGCGATACATCGCGTTCACGAGAAGGGTTTCGCTATTGCATAGTGGAATTCGGTCTGTTGGGTTTGAGGTCAAGTTGTTCATCGCGTTCGCGGGAGAGGGAGAGCGTTCACAAAGAGTAATTCTTAGGAACCATAGCGTTCGTGATGGCCATGTCAAGTTCACGTAAGCGAAAAGTTGTTCGAAGTCAATCTGTGCTTTTTGAACGCGAGGATTTGACCGTGTTCGCGAATAAGGAAAATGGGCCTGGGCAGAAGGTTTTTAATCTCATCTTGTCTGCGATTTTTGGGCTTATTTCCTCCATAGCTGGTCGCTTTTCGAGATTTTCTAAGGAGATTGAACAGGGATTCAGGGGGAACTGTTTGGAGGTAAGATACTTGGACTTAAAACTCTATTATTATGAAAATGTCACTTATAAAAGTATGGATCTTAAGCTAAAATTGAAGTACTGGGGCTTGGAAATTTGGACTTTTGATTTGGGGATTTGAAGGACCATTTGGGACCGGATTTGACAACTTTTAATATATATGAAATCCTGGGAAGATAAGGAATCTATCGGTGTAAAAAATTCTGAATTTCGAGACATCGACTCGATGCTCGGGTTTTGGTAATTTCGGGATTTGTGCCCTCTATTGATTGTTTTCGCTTGGACTTTGTTTCCTTAGCATATTTTGTCATTATCATTCTGATTTTGGATAGATTCGATGCGTGTGGAGCCAATTCGAGGAGCAAAGGCATCGTGAGTGAGAGATTTAGCCGGTTCGAGGTGAGTAATGATTGTAACTGAAGTCGTGAGGGTTTTGAACCCAGGATTTTCACATTGTAGTGCTATATTTGTTGATACCCTTTTTTTCTTTATTTCTAAATATCCAAAATATCTTCAAAATAGCTTATTTATGCATATATAAGTATATCACAAGGTTTCACTACTTTTCCCAAATTTTTTTAATGATTTTAAAATAAATTTATTGCCCTATTTTATGAAGAAAAACCCAATAATTGTTCCCTAAAAGTATCATTTTGGTGATTCATTTATTGGATTCTTGTATTTATACTAAAATATAGCTAACATATTTTTAGAAATTTATTTAGTATTTTTAATGCTAAATTGCATATAATTGTAATATTAGCCTATTTTATGATTTAATTGTGTTTATAATTATAAAATTGATTCCAATATTTTTATTTTCATAATTATACATTACTAATCATTTCTTTACCTTTAATTTATTTTAAGAATTTTTTTTACTATTTTTGATATAATAAATAAGGGAAAAAGGCTATTTAAATGTTAGCCCTTTGGTATTTCAATTTTGGCCAGATTTGGCACCCTAATTGGACCCAATTTTAATTTCAGTTGCCCAGACCAATTCCTAAATCTAACCTACCCATGACCCTTTAAAATAACCCACCTAGTCCCTCTTTTAATCCTAGCTGTTGATCTAATTGATTAACAACTCACACTTTTTCTTTCCTTTTTAATTTACCAATACCCCCAAACACTACTCATTTTTCACTGGTAGCAGCCCCTGGATTACCCCTCTTCAAAACTCTCTCTCAGAAACCCTAGCCGCATCCCCCTATTTTCACCCTAAAACCACCAAAACCTATGGCTTCCAAGGCTAGTGAAGTCTTATGCCAACCTCTTACTACACGCCTAGTTCCTAAAGATTCAAGGCCTGACCATGAAGAAGCTTGGAGTAGGCTTCATTTGATTTGAGTTCTACGGCCATCTCCAGCCTTGCTCCGGCAAGCCATGGTTGTTCGAGCCTGACCTCGACTCCTCCTGCTTAGATCAACAACTATCCAAACCTTTCTCACCATCTGGATTCCTCTTAAACCCTAGCTTTTGAGGTTCTTCTGATTTCTTCTGATCTGTTCTAAACTTGTGTTTCCCCTAAAATTCTAAATGGTTTCTCAAGATTTCTTTCAAAAAACAATACTTTCAAAACTTTTATTCCGATTTAGGGTTTTTGAGTTATTTAGATGTTTCTCTGATTTTCTTTTTCTTTTGTGTGTTTCTTCTACTATGTTTCTTCTACTGCGTTTCTTTGTTTGTTTCTTCTACTGCGTTTCTTCTACTGTGTTTCTTTATATACTTCTTCTACTGTGTTCTTACTAGTTCTTCTACTGTGTTCTCTATGTTTTTATTTACTATGTTTCTCATGAGTTCTATTATTGAAAGAGCATGTTAAAGGCCTTAGTTCCTTCTGAGACCTTTGAACTTGTTTCGTTAGTATTTCTTAATGATTTAGTTGTTTTCATTTCTACGCTCAACTAATGGTAAAAACCCTAGAATATGAGGGTTCATTCGAGTTTTGAGACCATTGTCTATGTGATTTGCTTGTTCTTCATCTCTGAACTCGTTTGATTTCAAAATCCTAACTTCTTTTGACCTATTTCGAGTTTCTAAAGTTGTTTCATCTATTTCTCAATTAAAGTTTCAAAATTATTATTTCAACCTTTGTTTCTATAAACGATTTCGATTCCCTACTAAAATCTTCTAAGGTCTTTATACTAGACCCTTTGTATGCTATTTGATAATCTCTCTCTTCTCCATTATTGAGTTATCATGTGATTACCATGTTC
The DNA here is from genome assembly GCA_034376525.1 of Nicotiana benthamiana. Classification (NCBI taxonomy): domain Eukaryota; kingdom Viridiplantae; phylum Streptophyta; class Magnoliopsida; order Solanales; family Solanaceae; genus Nicotiana; species Nicotiana benthamiana. The sequence goes on from CM067332.1 coordinate 67,581,423, forward strand.
CTACAGTCTATTACTTGCCGATTTTGTAATTGCATGACACTTTTTCTTTGTCCTAAATTCAGCCTGGCCTGCGTAATACTTGTGTACTCTTTATATGTGCTGAACTTCCCCTCTAAATGACTTTTAATTTGTTTTGAATGATTTAAGACTTCCTTTGTGTAAGTCTGTTTGATTTCTTTCCTTGTTTGCTAATTTCCCCGTTAGTTGGTCTTGGTCGAAGAATTTACTTAGCTTTTCTGACTTGGTTCATTCAGGGACAAATAATTACAAACCTCTGACTCCTTGATTTACTATGTAGTAATTGATTTTTTTTACCTTATTTATGTAACCAAGTATTTCAAAATTCTTCCCTTAAGTAAACTCCTGTGTATTTACCGTTAATTTCCTACTTTGCACAAGGTGCTTATTGGATTTCTTTCCTTAAATAGTTTTTGCTCATTACCGTTTAAGACTGAATTCCTTAATTAAAGAAAGTCTTGTACTGGTTGATTTTAATTGATACCCAGTTCCTTAATTGTTTTCTTACATTATTTCAGCCTTTTTCGCACTATAAATGCTTGACTCGTTCGTTGGCAAAAGACACGAAAGTCTTTTAATTTTATACGCAGCTATACTCATAGCCTTTCTGAACTTATACTCCCACTCAAAAGAATTTTCTCTTGATATTTGTAATGTGGCCTGTTCACAAGTCTTGATGCCTGCTTTTTCTCTATTTGCCTCTTTGAAGCTAGTATGTCCTAATTTAAGGATTTCAGCACCACAACAATGTGTTTATTTATTATCTTTATTTCATGTCTTCTTACTACTTCTATATAGTTCAACATTTATTCTAGCATGCTGAAGTTTCTTTCTGTCTGTTCTATCATGAATCCAAAGCCCCTACCCCTTATGCATTTAAGCTATGGTTTGAGGCATGACAATGCTACAAATTATTGTCCATGAATCAAACTTAATCCCATCGGATCCTAGACGCTAATAATGTGTGTTTTAGCAGGCTTATAGGTATACTAGCACTCTCCACTCCTAGGCATGCCTAAGGCCCGCCCTTGCCTAAGCAGTAGGCTCCTTGTAGTCTCCTAATTCCCCTGAACCCCCTTATGTGTGCTTATTTATAGTTGTTTCCCTCTCTTTTTCCCCTTTTAGTATTTAGTTCTTCACTTTCACACCTTCTTAGTCTCTAAGTTTTGCCACCCTCTTATGAGCCTTGACTTGGGACCCTTTGATCTCCCTCTAAACTTGGACACTTGAGGGCTGGTCCTTTCACATTGCGCTTGTCCTGTTCTAATAGTATATTTGGGTGTGAGTATTGCCCGAGTCCAATTGAGGCTCTTAGGGAACTTTGACACACCTAAATGGGATAAAGGCTTTGGATCATGATCTTTTAGAGTTGGTTTACCCCATATTTCAGACATGAAGTCTGAATTAGGCTCTCCTTGGTTGTACTTCCATTTATATTTTTTCTGATGTATTTTTTACTTGATTCCCGCTATATTTATTTGTCATAAACTATTGGAGATGGTTAGTAAAAGGGGTGGGTAATTACGTACGCAAAGGATGTCTGTAGTTATTTTAAATTCTGCACATTCGAAAGCATAACGAAATCCTGCCTATAGGTACTTTAAATCTGCATACATATAGAAATCATGCCTATAGGTCCTTCTCAATCATGTGTATCCATTCTCATATTGAAATCATGATCACAGGACAACTATATTCATATAGAAATCATGCCTACATGATTTTCCAAATCTGCATATTCAGTTGCACCTAGATATCATGTCCATAGGTTTTAAACAATTTCTGCACCTAGATATCAAGTCCATAGGTTTTCAACAAATTTCAGCCCATAGATATCATGCTCATAGGTTTTAAATAAATTATTTCATCTAGGTATCATGTGCATAAGTTTTAAAATGAGTCTTTTGCATTTTATACCATGTATAAAAGGTTCAGAATCAACTACATGTAAGAAGCATGTCTATAGGAACTTCTAATAGAATCTGAATCGCTTCATCCACATATAGAGCTAACATTGGTAAATATCGTGTACTATAAGTTGCAGAAGTTATATCCTTCGTAATAATTTGCCTTTTTTAATAATCTGACTACCTTTTTTACTAGTACGTATTCAGTTTGTTTTAGACTTTATTATTTCATTGCTTTCTAAAATAAATAGATACCATGCCTATAGAATCCTTGTGCAGCATTTAGGCAAGCCTTAGGGAAAAATTATAAACTGAATCTCTTCTATTAACTACAACCAGCAGGCAGGCCTGATTGGGGCTTCTTATCTGAATTAGGTAATAAATAAATGCCTTAACCTTTAAGCTCTTTCATTCTAAGTATTTAACCAAACCTTAACCAGTACATGTAAGTCATGCTAATTACGTGCTACTTTGTTCAAGGAGGTATATTTGAGCCTTTACTTGTTATGTGCTTTTCCCAACTTGCTACATATGCTTTGTATGTCGAATTAGAAGTTTTGCCTTTGAAACTACGAATAAGCCTAATATCCCCTCCTTTAGGATTAGTAGTCCCAAATGCCTCCAGGATTGGTAGGATTGGGACGTGTAATAGCATGCAATAAGTAAATGAGACAATTCTGCGCTTTAATACCTTAACGGCGCGGGAAGGGTATATATGGATATGATCACCATGTGATAATGTCACGTGTAGCTCCTCAGTGAAGAGTGATTACCAGGAATTGTGTGGGGTATTGTTAATAAACCTAGAAACCCCCTTACCTTTTATTTCTTTGTTTGTTCTAAAATTTATAAACTCTTTCTTATAAGGAAAAATCAACTTTCTTTTAGTTCTTTCCAACTTTGCTTATTTGTAAAACCATTATGTGAAAATCCCCTCTTATTTGGAGTTTTATCTGCCTACTTGTTATTTGCACATAAATTGGTTTTGCCGGGAATCACACTAGTGGATTCTAATAGGTGCCGATCACCTTTCCCTTGGAATAATTTCAAGGCCTTACCCAATCTCTGGTCATTCAAATCAAATCTACTTGGTGTCCTAATTTACCCTAATCATTAGGTGGTGACTCTTCAAGTCAAACCTAATTCCCAAAAGGAATGAATTGTCCTCTAGAATGTCATAAACCCGATTTCGCGAGAAAAAAAGGGGCGCGACAGCATGATGATTCTGCTGGGGATATTGTCTTCTAGGCTTTTACCATTTTAGACCTTATTGTGAATTTATGCTTCTTTGCGCAAAACTATTTGTTTATTTCGTTCAAGCATTCAATTTCCATTTCGATTGCAAAACTGACTCGTCTATTTTTTCTTTTCTTTACTGCTTTCCTTTGCTACTGCTTTACATTATGAAACCGTTGTATTTACTATTTTTTTAACATGTAAATACGTAACTACATGCTTTTAACTATTGCATAATGATGCTTATCATCATATTCTACTCGTTCCAAACAAAATCCCATAGAAACACTTATAATGAGTGGTTGCACTCTTCTAATATTATCGCCCCCTAAATCTTGAAAATGTATATTTGCGGTAAACCTGTCGATTAAGAGAGTAGTCGACGGTTCCGCGTATTTCGCCCTTGAGTTTTCCACACAAAGGTACAAGTCAAAAACTCCATAGAAACCCTACTCTGTTTAAATTGTTCATGTATCATGGTCAAACCTAGCCGAGTCAGTTTTGTTGTCCGCATAATGACTCTCCAAGATAGCCTTGTCCAAAGTCCCCTTGGTTCCCCTAGAACCCAAACAGATATCGTCACGTTCTGTGCATTTATTTGGAGAACTAAATGCTTTTATGCCAATTACTGATATTAAATAGTCGAGTCTGGTGGGGGGTATGAGGCACGAAGTCCCTAGATTTGGTATGGTCACCAACATTCACCCTAAGCTGCTAAGCTGGTGGAAGGATTTTCATTCAAGCGATCAGACTCTTGTCCGGAAATATTTAGGGAACCTACGTTATCTCCTAAAAATCCAACCCAACAAAAAAAACTTAGAAGTTGCTACTTTGTCTGGGATTGTGAAAGGTCAGTTTTCTGCTTCGGGGATATTGAAATGACACCCTTACTAGAAGAAATGTTGGGGTTTGCTGGTATACTATGGGAAACACCATGTTTGTTGATGACTGAGAACCAAAAGAGCAGGGGTTTTCTCAAGATGATTGGTTTGAAGAAAAATGCTGAACTGATATGTTTGAAAAACTCCTTTATCCCTTTTTATTGTTTTTATGAAAGATACGATCACAGCAAATCCTACCGTACCTATCCCGACGAATTTGCCATCACATCATTGGGACATATTCACCAAGGGGTCTTTGTTTTCATGTTTTTCTTCTTGGGATTGATCTTGTTTCAAACTTTGAAGGCAAGAATCCACACCAGACTAGCTATGGTAACTAAAACTCTATTGGAGGGAATCGACGAACAACCATTTAGCCTCATACCAAAGATCATTGCAGAAATATACCGAGCCCAAGAAAGGTGTCAACATAGAGCTAAGCACTTTGAAGGTTGTAATTTTCTACTTCAACTTTGGCTCGTGGAACATCTCCAAAAGGGTGAAAACTAGCAAGAAATCCATCAAAGGGACCGGGATGATTATATCGCTTTCCATCATCCAAAGTGAATATACATGTCCAACATGTTCGCCCAACCGGAGAATGCTAGAGAATAGGTCGAACTCTTTCAAAATCTGACTGAGGACCAGGTACAATGGATGTTCGAGTGGTCTCCAACAAAGGAGTTCATCATCCAATCATGAGACACACCTTTCCTAATACTAATCATCTTAGGAGGAATGTACCCTTACGTACCTCTCCAGGCTATGAGACAAGCGCGTCGGAAGCAGGTTATACTCATGGACGAAAAAATAAGTCACTTCTGAGCCAACTTCCAGGATGACGATAGCCCATACAAGTGTCTGGCTTAGCATATATGGCACTTCAAGATTGTCCTGGGAAGGGAAACCATTGAGTCGGATAGATACCACGCTGGTTGTGTTTCTTATTATTTTGGCTAGTTGGAGATAGGCACGATGGTCTGGTTCAACTCGGGTTTACTTGAGGTCACACGATCATATATGAGAAGCCCAAGGCATAGGTCAAGTACAATCAACTATGCAAAAGGATTCAGGAATGCTAAAGAGATCACCTTGAGATACAGGAAGCCAATCAAAAACTATTTGAAGAGTGGAAGGATATGGCTGTCAGCGCCAATAAGCGACCAGGATATTTGGAGCGAGGTACAATAGAATTGGAAAAGAAATTTTTCAAGAAGGTGGAAGACTGCCGGACATCTGAAGGAAATGAATACGGACATCTGGCCAGAGCCTACGTGGTGCTGGGACAATGCAAGTTAGGGAACCTATTCGATGGAGCCAAGGACGCTGAATCTGGGAAAGGTCCTTTAGGGACCAAACAGATAGGAGTTTTCATTTTTTTTATAAAATTTAACAAGATCAATGGCCACTAGTGACTTTTATTTCCTATTATTTAGTGTCGCTTTGGGATCCATCTACTTTTTATCAACGAAATTAGGAATTTAGAATTCCAAGTTCTCCAAATAAATTTGTCGTTAGGTCTACCGCGGGCATAAAGAGGTCCCAAAAATAAGACACGCTTTACATTCCCGCATTGTATGATTAAATATTGCACTATTGTTTTCTTATAACCCTCACTCACTTGTTGTGAGCACGTGATTTTTGCGTCGCATGAATTACTCCTACATAATTGTAAAAATTAGGATTTTTATTTTAATTATTTTGGGTTTTTAGCAATTATTGCATAATTTTCTTGTTTGTTTGCATTTTTGTGTGCATGTTTAATTTCTATTTTGTTCATAAAAATACAAAATATATGCATTCTATTTGCATTTAGGATCCAATTTTATATTTTTTATGATAATTAATTAATTAATAAAAAATAGTTAATTTTTTGCACTTTTTGATTTTGTTGTTTATAATTTTGATAGATTCTATTTATTTTGGATTTTTACTATTTTTGATAATTATTGATAATTATTTTTTTGATTTATTTAATTTTTAGGAATTGATATATGTTTTTATTTTTAATTGTAAAGAAAAAGAATTTTGAAATTGAAAAGAAGAGAAAGAGCTTTAAAATAAAGAGAAAAACCAATTTTTTAGGCCAAACCACCAATACCCATCCATACCAGTCTATACTAGGCCCAGATCGCATTTTTACGTGGTCCAGGTTTCCCTACTTATCCAAACGACCCCGTTTTGGCCTCTTTTAATCATGATCGTTGGATCTTCCTAATCCAATGGTCCGGAACTAGGGATGCATTTAATATAAATATGTTCAAACACCCCTACCCCCTCATCACATGTCTCAATACCCTTTAGAGAACCCAAATAACACCACCTACATACCAATGGATGCCGCCCACGGGAAATCCCCTACGGCGGCAGCCGGCGGCCAAATGCCATCAAATTAACACCATAGATTCTCCTCCGCCACCTCGTCTCGAATCTCCGATCACCTTTTCTCAAATCCTTGTAGAACCCCTCAAGTATCCGATCAAAGATCAAAACCCTAGCGCTGCCTAAAAATCCTCAACATATTTTGGTGGCGGCGTCACCTCCAATGAAACCCAAACTAACACCTCATTACCTCCAAGCTCCCCTCTTCCATAATCCATAGTCCATTACCCTCGAATCTTAGACAAACTCCTCAAATATTAAGTTTGAATCAGAATCCTAAATCCCAAAAAAGTGCAAGTCAGCGAATTGGGCGAAGTTATGAGTTCAGATTGGACTTTAATCGCGTGTTTTCATCGAGAACACGCGATTAAGGTCTAATTCGACCAAAAATCAGATTATTCAAAGTGTTGATTCAAAGGATTTGTCACTTATTTTTGGACAAGTATTTTTCAAGATTTTTTTCTTCACTTCCTTTCTTATTTTCTTCTATGATTCTTCTGTTCTTTGGTTTTCTCAAAGTCATTTTTGCATTTGCTAACTAGTATCCTCTTTTTTTTGGCAATCCACTAGGCAGAGCCTAGAGTTAGATTTTTATTAATAACAGAAAAGAAAATTACAACAATTAGGAGAAATACTAATAAGACAATAGCGCCGGAGTTGGTACCGATATAACATAAACCGGGCTAACCTTACCGTACTAATCCTATTGAGGCTTCAAAACCTCATTACTAGCAAGCATGTAAGAAATAAGAACTTGAGAGGACCAAATAAGCTATGATCATCACAGAGTTTATAACATACTTTGTGACAATATTACATATGAAGATACTAAGACGGTAAAATAAATATATGAGGAAGCCATGAAGGTGATGTCCTTTCTCCAAATTTGTGAGGAATTCAAAATGAGATTTATTGTCTTCGTCCACAATTTTTCTCAAAAAGTCTTCAAAATTCATGCTTTGTTCTTCGTTCGATTGGACTTTGTAAGAGTTGTTTGAGTGACCTATTTTTGTTTTGCAGTTCTCATTGGGAGCCTCCTTATGAATGCGTCTTCACACACCCTGCCGTCCCAGCTTCTATCCCTTTGACGACACTTTTTACTTGTTTTACTGTGCATTGGTGATAAATCACCTTTTCTTGAAGCATCTTTCCGGCATTGCATTAAGATATCCTCTTCCTCTCCTTCTTCATATGTATGTCTTCCTTCCATAGCATTCAGGAGTTGTCTTTGCTCTGAAGAGATTAGCGGAGCAGAAGATACATGCTGGTGTTGCCCCGCCTGTGGAAATGCCACTGAGTTGCTATCATCAGAAGGACATTTCATTGGTGTAATTTCATTCCTTCGCCGCCGCTGTCTTGTGTGTAAAGGTTGCTTCATTGAAACCATTAGCTGCCTCTCCTCCAAAGTAGTGAATGGTTCTGTTGTTGGCAGTGCTGTTTCGTTTCCAACAGCTGAAGTTTCACCCGAGAATTGGATTACTTGTACATTTTGTGCTGTTTCTATTTGGTCGATCTTTGATGTTGCTTTATTTGAAGTACCTGATGTTGTAGTATTTCTGGGAATATAAACTGGAGCGTTATGGTTCAAGTGGCTGTTTGGATTTGCTGCAGATGGCAGATTTGCATTACAATTGATAGTTGCAGGATTCCCTTGAAATTTTGGCTTGACTGGAGCCTCCCTATCCTCTCCTGTACTATCGTAATCATCCTCTTGATCTTCTTCTGCAGATGAGAAACCAGTAAATCCTTCACCCCAGCCCTCGTCATCATCAATTTCTCATTGGTCTTTCCAGAGTTTCGATTTAATGACCATGTCCCTCATGTTAGCTAGAATTAGTTGTTTGTTCTTTCCATTGGAGATTGAAAGTTCCCCAAGTGCAGCAAATGAGTTAGAGCTTGTTAGTAATGGTGGACTCTTTTCTGCGATCTGCTTTATTTTTGTTTTTCAGAGTTTCTTTTTCTGTTGGACCTATATGACCAATTGTTCCTTGCAGTATCTTGTCCAGTTGCCCTTGTTTGTTTGTATCATCAGAAGGCTGTAGATCAAGCTCACCTTGATACAAGATAGTATTAGAGACATTTGCAGCTGCTGTAGGTATTGAGATGGTCATACTGTCTTGTTGAACCATGTCAGGCTTGTGAGGTATCTTGTCGAAATGGGTTCTGCGCAATATCATCAGCTGTATGACTTGCTGTTATTTGAATGACAACATCATCACTCCCAGATATTGCTCGATCATCAAGACTTTGCAAATGAAGTGTAGAATCCATCTTTGGCAAAATAGAAGCTGCAACAGTTGTTTCATTATGCAATGTCCAGTTGGTACTCTTGTTACCCTTTGTAACAAATGCTGCAAATTCCAATTCCATAACATCACATTGATCACCCGCCTCTTTATTCTGCCCAGTCATTTTAATTGCATCCAATGCTAGAGTTTCCTGAACAATAGTCGGTACATATATCTCTTCTGCTCCTAGCTGCTGAACATTATATATGTATTACTGTCCTTTGGATAGTTCAGTTGTACTGGGAGGGATAGAATTAACCAAAACTGATGCTTTATTCTTGCTTTCTTGTTGTCCATGTATTTTTGAAGCAGCAGGTAATGTGGACCTGTCAGCTGGTTGAATTGATAAAAATGTTGAATCTGTATATGCTTTGAAAGTATCCAGATTATCCAAATTTGTACCAGTTTCTTGATCAACCAGAATAGAGTTCTGTAAAGTGTGCTGCTGGTCGATCAAAATATGTTCCAGCCTTTTTGCATTGTCATGTGCTTTCACAGTAGACAAATTTGACGTCTCCTTTTTTGAAGCATCAAAATGAATTGGTATTGTTGACATCTCCATTGGTTCATCCGATACAACAGTTTGATCTCTATTAACATTCAAAGAAACAGAATCCTCCAAAAATGTACCATTTCTTTGATCAGATAATGTACTGTTATGATTCTTACTATTCTGTACCAAAAGCTGCTGGTCGATGGCTTTATCCTGCATACAGACATCTATCAAAATCTGGCCAGATCTTTTTTCAGTGTCACCTGCCACTATAGAAGATGCAGCAGTAGGTTTCAAATTTGATCCCACCTTATCTGACTGTCCATCAAGATCAACCACCTGCCCAGTCTTTGCACTAATAATAATATGATCTGCAGAAGTTAGCATTGTCCCAGCAGTATCCACATATGATCGTGCATAAATTGTAGAAGCAGGTACATCTCTAGGAAAGTTAAGAGGTCCTTTATCCAATTTCAATATCTCTTCCATAGACTCCACTGGATCTGCTGCATCAATAGACCTATCATTCACACCAGCAACCACAGCAGTCCTAGCCATTACATTTTGATCTGCATCACCCCTATCTATCACAGTAGGTTCTGTAGTCTTAGAAATAACAGTCTGTTTTGTAACATTCTTTACAAAATCATGTTGTATAGCTGAATCAATTCGACCAACAACCTCTTTCAAGCCTGCATTATTTTGCAAAGTCACTCCTGCAATTTGTAAAGTCTGCTGCGAGACTTTTGTTAATTCAACTCCTGAATTACCATCTTTTTATTGTAAAGTCTTAGCATCTTGTCCAGCTCTTTTATCATTTAGAAATTCCCTTGCATCCCCTTGTAATTTGTCAACATCATCCACATCGTTTCCAAGCTGATCACTGACCAGAGTATCCTCTGCCTTCCCCTCTGCTCCAGCTTTTTCTTTTTTAATTCTACAGGCCTTCTCATCGTGACCTTGGTGTTTGCAATAAGCGCAATACATAGGAAAATTGTCGTACACTATTTCTTGATGTAACTCGACAGATTTACCTGAAACTGAATCCATAATCTGCAGCATGACCTTTTTAGGATGTTTATGCAACAGATCAAGAATAACCTTACTTCTTGCCGTGCTAGGTCTCGTTCTATCCTGCGTCGCTTTATCAACAACAAGAAGTGTTCCCACAGCTGAGGCAATAGACATTAACGATCTCTTAGCAAAGAAATTTGTTGGAAGAAATATTCGTCGCCTTTGGATTTAAGATATCCAGTCGACTTTGAATGGAAGTGAACATAATCATTGAAGAGATCAAACATGATTAACAGATGACAAAATTCCAAGTGACCAACATTACATTGACCTTGAACATCGAATTGCGACAAAAGTACTCTTCCGCACTTCCGATAGATCAAGTCAGCCATAAGAGAATTTTAAAACAACTGGCTCATGCGATCCTTCTTCCCTAATGAAATTGTTAGCGTCTTCCATTGTGATTTGAATTAGAGGTTCACCATGATCAAATTTAACTGGACAGAGCTCTATTTTTGTCGGAGTAGGCTGTTTTGCTTGAATTGTTGCAGCATACGATTGCCTTGAATTTTCTTTTGGATCAGCTGTTATGGGATTGTGAATTACCTCTTCCACAGCCAAAGGCTGGGGAGAGATCGATGCAGCCATGGCTGCCTAGCTCACAAAACGACTACAAAATCCAAAAGATAGAACAAGGACTCAACCATTGTTCTATACAATCGAGAATAGAGAAATCGATGAAGAATCTGAAAAAATTCTTCGAGCTACAGTGATTTGTAAAATCAAATTAAGATCTTGAAGAGATGGTTAAGGATTTTTATAAGAAAATAAGTGAGGATTGATCGCAATGAGAACGGGATTATTTTGAAACCACTTTTGCTACAATCCACCGCCGGAAAATGGCCGATGAACAGTGTCGGAATCACTATTTCACTACCCTTGTTGTCAGTATCCTCTTTCGTTTTTAGTTTGTTTGATTTTTAGAAGTTTCTTTTAATTTTGAAGCGGTTTGTTCATTGTTCATTTGGTTTTATTTGTTCATGCATATTTAGTCTTGCAGCGTTTTCTTTAGTTAGTGAAATTAGTCCACCTATTATCCTTTATTTAATTTTCATTTCAACAGTTCTGTTTTGGTATTTTAAGAAATGTTTGGTTAGTCTACTAAAAATAGCCATTTGGCCAAGAATGAATCAAAATTGAAAATCAGAAGCCCAAGTAAAAATTCAACTTGGGTTGAAAACTGATATCTAATTGGGCCATTGGGTCAATTTGACCCATGTGATTTCCACGAAGTAATTTCCAGAGGTTTAAAGGGTAATTTGGGGATTGTAGTTAGGGAACCTTGCTATAACAGACGTAGGAAGCTTCTTAATAGGTGAAAAATAGACTTTCTTTTCAAGAAAGTCAATACATAGGGACAAACTAGCAAAACTAAGAATTGGAAATGATCTACGTGGCAAAGACTGAACCCTTAAGGCTGCCTTAATAGCTTGCCTATAAAGGCATTGCTACTTGAAACAAAAATCAGACTTTAAGAGAGATTTTTGGACTTCAGATATTTTTTAGAAAATGGCCTGCAGAGATTTTCGACGAGAGGACTTTAGAGATTTTTTCTGAAAAAGATTGGAGAGCAGATTTTAAGAGAGATTTTCATCAGATTCAGAAACCAGAAATAAAAAAATGAAAAAAATTTAAAAATGGCTAAAATTTCATAGAATCACTGTTCCATTGAGTTTCTTAGGTGATATTCGAGGTTTTCAATTTTCGGGACAATTTTCATCCATTTGGGGTAGAAATGGACTGAACGTTTTGAAAAATTTTAGTGCAAGTTTTAATGATTAGTCTATTGTTCTATTGGTTTCTCTGGGTGGATTTTTACATTTGGTTGATGAATCTGGGCTAAATTTCTATTGCTACTCTACTGACCCCTCACTTTCCTATTTCTATTTCAATCTCTAGGTACACACTCTTAAGCAATATTGATTATGAAGTGGATTTGAAGAGTGAAATAAAAATTAAAAGGCTTAAAGAATGATGCTAATTTATTCGAGTTTAAATTGTATTTCCTTTCGGTGATTATGTTTGAGCGAATTTAGTCCTTATATTGGCATGTTATCATGGGACTGCTAAGACTGTCATAACAGAGGTTTAACTAGGTTGTTTATGGATTCTGGACCTTTTATTTAGTTCTTTATAAAGACTAGTGTTTCTTCAGCTCTGTTGTCTATTTGAGTTTGTTAGATTTCAAGTATTGGTTTGTCTTTTGTGTTTGATTTAACCAAGTCATGCTTTGTTAGCATGCTATGCTTTTGCAGTCATATCAGTTGTATTCAACCTAGGTCAAATAAGCTTGAAATATGAATCATGATTACCAAAGCACTTCTTTGATTTGGGAAACTTTAGAAATTGTTTGGATGTGGATGAGCCTTTCATAGTTGTGATTCAAGTGTATTAATTTAGATTGTTGAGTCCAAGTATTTACTTCACATCAGCCTAGTATATTTCTTCGCATATTTTGTTAACTAGTATAGACTATAAGGCTGTGTAAGTGTGCTAGTGTTAAGTCATAGTTTAGCATGTGAATAAAGTTTGCTAGAAATTTTAACTTATCCTCTTCGGTGGGATATTGAAATGAATGATTTAAAAAAGGCTGCACTAGCCTGTTATAGGTAATCGCTTGGTCAAAATTCTAACTTTTCTCATTAGAACGTAGACTTTCCTACAATGATTGATGCATAAAACACTGACTTGGGCTATAATTTCGAGTCCAGTTATGCAGAGTTCCCTCTGTTGGGTGCTCCGGGTTCTAGGCTTCACATTAGGGTCCTTTCAAGGTCCCTTGATTACTGATAAAATGGTCATAAGGGACAATGAGCCTATAATTTCTTTGGGGACCTTTTAGTGAAAACACGTTGTTCATATTGTGCTTAAATTCTTCATGTCGTTTAATTAATTAGCAAGTCCCTTAAATTAGCTTCATGGTATGCCATATTAGACAACACACATAGTTTATAACCCTTCGAAATTTAGTCTAAATTCCCTTTTAAAATCGGAATTGAGGTGCGTCGCGCCAAATAAAATCTCAAATGTGTGGCCCTCATTTAATTATTTCCATTAAAATCCTTAGAAACCGAGGCGCGCCATTTAGCAAATTTTCCATGGACCATACAAAGTTAAAATCCGCATAGTTATTTTATTCAGGGTATTTTAATAATTTAACTTCTTAAATTCGGGTGCGCATTTCATATGAACCAAATTCAAATCTCACAGCGACAAATAAAATACATTTCAGACTGCAGGTGTATTTCATGTGGCGTGGTCCAAAGACGCGTATTAGATGACGTTGAAATCTTCTTGAAATTATTTAAAGCGGTTTAATAAGTTAAAATGCACTATAGGCTAAAACATGTATTAAAATCATATGATAGACCAATTGTAATAATTTAATGGACCATGCTAGAACCACAGAATTCAAAGGCGCTTAACACCTTCCCTCGGGTTAACAAAATTCCTTAGTCAAAATTTCTGGTTCGCAGACTTCACAAGGAATGTCAAATTTTTCGCGATTTGGGATTTTAAATAAACCGGTGACTTGGGACACCAAATAAACTATCCCAAGTGGCGACTCTGAATGAAATAAATAATCCCACATAGAATAATGTCACATTAATTGAAAAAACACCTTTATACACTATCACTTCGTGGGTGGTGTAGTGACAAAAATGAAGTGTGACAGCTCTAGCGACTCCGCTGGGGAACCAAACCCAGAACTTCGGTTCAGTGTTCAAGAATTCCAGCATAGAATAGCTATTATGATAGGCTTTATCTATTATCTGATTTTTCTACATGTTTGAGCCTAATGTGCTAAATGCTTTACCACTTTGATGTTGTGTGAACTGTATATAAACTGCTACGGAACCCTTCTTCTCTCATAGTCTTCTAAATCATCTAGGAAGAGTGCATTTCTTGTAACTTCTTTTCTGTTAGAGTCTTGTCCCAAATTTTAGAACGAGGTTCGAACAAAGTGCAAAGCGGTGAAGCTTTTGTATTCCTTGTACGCTGCCATGCCCTCAGCTCTAGCTGTCCGCTCAGGTAAGCCAGGTCTAGAACAATAAACCCAGGTATTAAACCTAGTATAACAAAACCTCATGTCGGATCCCTAGTAGGAACGTTTGTTTGCATCAAATGCATTCAACTTAGGACACTCAACAAAGGTGTTGGGTCTATCTAGGACAGGTGTACCCGCAATGAAAAGACGATCCTAATTCATCCTACTTGCTACTTGTGCATTTATTTGCTTCGGATTTGCATATTGACCGGCTTGTGAATAATAAACGAAAATTGGGAAAAGAAAATAAAAGTGTGAGGGCTAAGAGAGATAATTATTTGTTTTTTACAAAAAAACCAATGTCCAAAAGGTAGTGAAACTCAGCCGGATTTTTTTTTGAAAAAGAAAAAAAGAAGAAAATCTTGTTTTTAAAAATAGTTGTTGAATCTACCTGAATTACGCCAGTTTGATTCTCACCGGATGTGGGATGCGTAGGCAAACCCCATCGGGTCCAACTTTACTTTTGCAAAAAATAGCCCAAAAAGAGAACAAAAAAATTATTTTTATCATAAATAAGTAAAGTAATGCCATTCTTGTTAAAATAAGCGAGTGTCCCCAAAATGGCGCTGGAAGGCTGTTTTGCAAGAATAACCACCTTTGATAATTTTTTAATTTGTGGCCAGCTAGCAAACACAACCTTAAAATCTTTTTTCCCAAAGTGCTGAAAGGCCATATTTGCAATACTAGATTTTCTTTTGAAATAAAATTTTGAAAAATAGTGTTGCCTTTTGTTTTGAATAAAAATAAGTCATTAAATCACTTTAATAAATGTGCAGTATTAGCACAAACGAAAATGAACCCTTCGCAGCTCCTAATGATATCCCCTCACAGCTGCACATGTGGTGGAATGATCTAGAAAAAGGCAGTAGAGAAACTATAGTAAAGGTTCTAGGTGGTCTCGTTGGACTATTGAATATCAAGCCAAGGTTGGATGTGATTGAGGCTTTAATACCTTTTTGAGATCCAACTCACAATGTGTTACACTTTTCTGAATTTGAGTTCACACCAACACTAGAGGAGATTGTGGGTTATGCTGGCCTTAACAGAAACCTTAGAAGTCAATATTTAGTGTCGCCAAGACAAGTATCTCCCACAAATTTTTGGATTTATTGAGTATTATTCGGGACATTCAGGATAGAAATTTGGTCTAAAGGGTATTGCATTTTCCAATTCTGTATCAACGTTATGGTAGCTCCCCAAGGTTTTGAAGCACCAAACAGTGGTCTGACCTATGACAAAAATAAAGATAAAAGGGAGGCAAGGCAGAGTTTGGCTTTTGCTGCAACATTCTTGGGTGTTGTAGTATGTCCGCGAGAAGATGGTATTATAGAAATGGGTCTCATAGGAATGGTCGATGTTGCAATCAAGAAAGCCAATAGCGCTGTGAGTCCCTAATTTTATATGAAATTTTACCGAGCCTTGACTATCTGTCGAGGAGGGGGAAAATTCTTCCAAGGCTAGAATCCGTTACTACAATTGTGGATAGAGAAGCATCTCTGCCACCGGGTTGGGTATATGAACTACGGTATGACTGGTTTGAGTTGCATTGAATAATTTGAAAGCTGAGAAGGGGGTGTTGAATTCCCCGAGTGTACTGAAGCTCGTTTTGTATACTTGAGCTTTTTGACTGCCGATAAAATTGAGTGGGAGTTCGGATGGTTTCCTTCCACCAAAGCAGTATACGTGTTAGCTAAAGTGTGTTATCTCCTCCTAGTAGGCATCCGGATCATCCAACCATATGCTCCTTACAGGGTTTTGTGCTAATTGGGATGATTTCAAACCGTTCCCCACGATGAGGATTTGAGTAGACATATTGTCAAATTGGGCCCAAAAGCTGTATTTCCAGAAGGGAGAATTCGTGAGGTGTGGAATCAATGCATGTTTCTTGAGCCTAAGACTATAGTATGGGATCTAGCTAGAGATGAGGTAGACCCCAAGTACATTGTTTGGTTCGGTAAAAGGTTTCAGATTCCTGAAAGACCTGCTAAGAGAGCCCGCATTCAAAAATTAACTAACGACTCGCAAGAGCTGTGAGGCTGGTTGGCAAAACAAGAAAGCTACATGGACAAAATAGGTAATTTGGAAGGACAAATCAGGGACCTCGAATAAGAGTATCCAAGTTGTCGCAAATGAAGGTGAAAAGAAAAAGCTAACTTAGAAAAACAAAGCCCTCAAAGCTCAATCCAGAAAATGAGAATAGTAGCCAGAAACCCGAAGAGAAGCCAAGCAGATAAAAAGCTTATAGGTAGTGTAAGAAAGAAAGCACTTGAGAGTCAAGATAATCTAGAAATGTTTGAAGCCAATCTCGCAAAAACACATGCCCAATTGTCTAAGAATGTAGAAGGGAGGACAGAATTTGTGCAACAAATGAAAAGAAAATATGAAAGGACAATCACAAGTCTTAGAAGAAAGTTAACCACTCTTGAGAATGAGGCAGCCAAGCAGGCCAAAGACTTTAAAGCTTACATGCAACATTATTATGCTCTAATGGCTCGGATGGAGGAGGAAATGCAACAACGGCAAGATCAAAACAATCACGACACTCAGGTATTAGAAGCCAGAAATCAGCAAATCGGGCGGCTACTTAAGGAAATGGGTAGGATCCGAGAAAGGATTAGAGCTATTGTCCACTACATCGTCGCACAATCCTAAGCATGTGAGGATGTGTCCCAAACCATTTTCTTCACTGCAGTGATGACATTCGTTCGCCAGATAATAAGTGATTTGGACCGTCTACAAGGGGATCTCGCACATAGGCCTGTGACAAGACCAGATGATGTCCCACGGGCCCCTGGAATTGAATCTTTAATGTATTCTTAATTTTTCATTTATCGAGTCTGTATTTTTGTTTATTTTGAGTTTGTTCGTAGTTTTATATTCCACGAAAAAATGAGTAGTTTGAAGTCTTTGTAATAGACGTATAGTAGTTTTATTAATTAAAATAAGAATTCCCAAAAATTGTTTCTTTATTTTTGCATTTATTTTTTTGAACTACATAATGATCTAATGCACTCGGTGTTGTGATACGTAGCCAATCCTCATCGGATTTTGTCATAATTTTGTGAATAATTCTAATAAGAAAAAGAAAATGAGGTAAGGAAAATCAACAGAATAAAAAATGAGAGAGGAAAAGTGAGAGAAGAAAAGAAAAGAAAAAGAAAAACAGAGAGAGATGAAAGGGAGAGAGTCGGAGTTTGAAAGTGGAAAGAAGAAAATTGGAAAGAAGAGTAAAGCCGGGAGGAAACACACAACCGTTGCAAAACATGTAGAAACATATTTAAATCTTTAGGTGCATCATACCCCCAACGTGCGATTGCCTATGTGTTATTTGTTTTAACCTAACCGTTTTGTTACAGTTACAACCGGTCCACGTCTTTATAGAAAGGTGGTTGGTTTTTGTGGTAATCTAGCGTCGCACCCATACTTTATGAGATCTAAATGGAGCATCGAGATGTCATCATAAATGAAACAATTTCTATTATGGATGATTGTCCAATCTCAGGCATCCCGACCTCAAAATCGGCAGCTGTTGAAGAAAACAGAATCTCGCATCTCAAGGTAATAGAAGTGTGGGCTGCTTGGTCAAATGGAAGAGAGCCACCAAGCGCAATCCCAGGATTCTCTGAACCCTATCGTAGAGCAAGTGGTACCTCCACTGTCTTGATTAGTCACCCAAATACACCACTAAGAGACCCAACTATCTCAGCTCATTTTGTGAGAACACCTTTTGAGGTTCTCCCTCCAAGTGTTGCAACTTCAAATATCTTTACTGCTCCACCTTGCTCGGCTACTGCACAGCCTACACTGCCCAGGCCCATCTTCGACCCATCATCTTTCACTTTCCAAACACCCTCCTTCCCAGTGGAACCTCCTCAATTTTCCACTTATACTTACTCCCAATCACCCTGGTATGATTTCATCGTGGGCAAGAAAAGACCATCAAAACTCCTAGCAAGAAGAGATTGCGAGAAAAAAGAAGAGTATGGAACAAAGTCTTAAAAGTATACAAGGCTTGAATGGACAGAAAAATGTATCCTATGCCAATTTATGTATGTTCCCTCATGTACATCTACCATTGGTTTCAAAACCCCAAAATTCAAGAAATATGATGGACACGGTGATCCTATTGCTTATCTCAAAGGATATTACAACTAGTTGCGAGGAGCTGATGGAAAAGAAGAACTCCTAATGGCCTACTTTGGAGAAAGCCTAGTTGGAATTGAATTTGAGTGGTACATGGACCAAGATATATCCCGCTCGCACATCTGGGATGATCTTGCTCGAGATTTTGTCAGGCAATTCCAATACAACATTGATATTGCCCCAGACAGAAACTCATTGCCAAACTTAAAGAGGAAATCCTCGGAAAGTTTCCGAGAGTATATGGTTACATGGTGTGAGAATACCTACAGGGTGAAGCATCCAATGGATGAGATTGAAATGGCTAAAGTTTTCCTCCAAGCCTAAGAGGCTGACTACTTCTAAAACATGATATCCGCCATGGGTAAGCCGTTCGCTGAAGCCATCGAGATTGGTGAAATGGTTTAAAATGGGTGGTAAACAGGTCACATTTTGAGCCAATCTGCTATTATGGCAACCTCCCAAGCCATCTAGCATGGGTCTGGAGGAGTAGCAAATAGAAAGAAAAAGGAAGAAACATCTAAGTCAGCGTTTAGTGCAAGGAAACACCGTACTCCCAGACCCCTTTTCTCTGAGAGAACCCCATAGCACTATTACTCCAACCAAGATGTGACCTATGCTCCTCATGTTGAAACACGTTCTCAAGTCGCTAAACTAAACGTGTGTTCAGATTTGTAGGTTTTGATAAATGACAAACCGACGTGAACGGAACATTGACGTATGCCGAAGTCCAAGCACAAGAGAAACAAAGATCAAGATAAAGTAATGCGACAAAGTTATACATGAGTCGTTCTATAATTGTGATCTTGATCCGACAATTGATTCAAGACTTGGCTTCTCTTGTGAAATCATTTTTATCAAATCATGCATCTTTAATTTAAAGCAAAATGATTTTCAAACATTTCTTTTTAGCCAAAATGAATTTTAAACATGTCTTTCAAATCTGGACAAAGATAATCGATTATGTACTTTATGATAATCGGTTATGTTAAGGCAGTGTACACCAGATTTTACAAAGCTGAAGGATAATCGATTATGTACCGTATGATAATCGATTATGTTAAAGCAGTGTACACCAAACTTTACAAAGCTGCAAGACAATCGATTATGTACCTTATGATAATCGATTATGTTGAGGCAGTGTTCACCAGATTTTTCAAAGTTACAAGATAATCGATTATGTGCCTTAGACTAATCGATTATGTTGAGACAGTAAGCATCAGATTTTTCAAAGTAGCAAAATAATCGATTATGGCTTTTCTGGTAATCGATTATATTAAAGACCGTTGCCAAAATATTTTCAAACGCTGAAAAATAATCGATTATGTATAATCAGACAATCGATTATGTTAAGAATAAAATCGGGAATTGATTTTTGAACGTTGTCAGGTAATCGATTATACGATTTGGATAATCGATTATTCTGCTTAAAATCTGGGATTGATTTTTGAACGTTGGCAGATAATCGATTATGCAGAATCAGATAATCGATTATCCTAGCACAAAATCAGCAATTTAAGCAACAGTCTTGGGTGTTTTGAGCACTATAAATACAACTCAAAACCACTCTTCTAAGCATAAAAACTGATTACATTCTTGCTAAAGCTTACATACTCTCTTTGCAATCATTTTATATTCATTTTATAAAGTTTTTGAGAGCCAAACTTTTGACTAAGTTGTTGTGTTCTTGAGCGTATTTATTTACTCATATCTACTCTTCAAGAGAGTTCTATTTAAGTGAGTGCTAATTTGTACACACTTGAAGGGATAGTCTAATCCCTTGTTGTAAGAAGGAAAAGTAGTTCCTTGGTTTGAAGTCTTGAGGTGCGGTATCCTCGAGCAGGTTGAAGTCTTGTAGAGGGTATATCTACGAGCAAGTGTAACGGTTTGTTAAGCACCCGTAAGCTTAACGAAGTTAGTGTAAAACTCGAGAGAGTCTCTCGGGGACTGGACTAACCACGTGTTGTGGTGAACCAGGATAAAATTCGGTATGTTCTCTCCTTATCTTTTTTACTGCACTTACGTTATTCCTGCAATTTTTAATTCCGCAAATTTACATTGTATATCATAACGCTATTCACCCCCCCTCTAGCGTTAAGCGTATATTCTAACAATTGGTACCAGAGCCATACTCTCTGAAAGACTTAACAGTTTGAGAGAAACTTTCCATGGCTTCTACTCGTAGTGTTTATGCAGGACTAGGTGAAGGACAATGCTTCACAAGGCCACCACTTTTCGATGGCACCAACTACACTTACTGGAAGGAGAGAATGAGGATTTTTATTCAATCAAACAACTTCCAACTGCGGAAAATTATCAAAAATTGAGAATTACAACCTACCAAAAAGGTTGGAGAAGAACTCGTTCCAAAAACGGAAGATGAATACGACGCCGATGATATCAGAAAAATAGAGAACAATGCAAAGGCTATCAACATGATGTATTGTGCAGTGAACCCCGATGACTATCGAAAAATATCATGTTGCACCACTGCCAAGCAAATGTGGGACAAATTAGAAATCAACTTCGAAGGTACGGACCAGGTAAGGGAAGCTAAAATTGATTTCCTAACCCACGAATATGAACTGTTTCGCATGAAGGAAACCAAGAATATAGATGACATGTTCGAACGATTCTCAAAAATCGTAAATAACCTACACGCCCTCAAAAAGACATTCACGGATAAGGAGCTTGTCCGGAAAATTCTACGAAGCCTCACTCCGGAATGGCGTTCCAAAGCCGATGCTATCCAAGAATCAATCGACATCACAAACGTCACCATTGACGGACTACGAGGTAATCTTAAAACTTATGAATCAACTATTCTTAACTCTCCTTTGGATGATCAAAGGAAAAGAAAGATTGCACTCAAAGCATCAACTACTCAACCTCAAAACGATGAGGAGTCAAGTGATGAAGATGTCGAACTTGGACTTGTTATTAAGAAATTTCACAAGTTCATGCAAAAGAAGTATGAACGAAAAGGTAAGCAACAAGGCGACCAATTGAAGTGCTATGGATGCGGAGAAATCGGGCATATCAAATCAAATTGTCCAAACATCAAAAAGGAGAAGAAACCATTCAAGAAACAAAGAGCATACATCTCTTGGGGAGGTGACTCCGGAGACGAATCAAGTGATGGAGAAGAAAACGAGACCGCAAAATTGTGTCTTATGGCACACGAAGAAAATCAAAATGAGGTATGTACTTCTTCTAAGAACTATTTCACTTTAGAAGAAATGCAAGATGCATTTGATGAGTTGTATAAAGAGTTTATTAGCGCTTCTAAATCTATAAATGATTTAAGAAAACAATTTTCTTCAAAAGAAAAGGATTTTGAAAAACTCACTCTTGAGAATGAGAAATTAAAAGAGGAAAACAAGTTTTATGGCAAAAGAAGCGCCGATAAACCTGAAAGCTCAAATAAGGATTGTACTTCTTGCAAATCTCTAAAGGAAGAAGTAGAAAGTCTTAGAAGCACATTGCACAAATTCAATTCTTCACACTAAAATCTCAATGAAGTGCTTGTAAATTTGAAATCCACTAAGCACGGTATAGGCTTCAAACACGAGACAAAAGAAAAGGTTGAGTCCATTCCTAAACCACCTAAGACTCAACTTAGGCCAAACAAAATAAACGTCATCACTCAACCTAGAAATTTCAATCCTAGAATTGCATCTCATTCTAGAACAAATGCTAGGAGAAATATTGGAATGTATAGACCACCTAGACAAGAGTTTTGAAAACTACATCAAAGCTATATTTCTAAAAATGTAGTGAACACTAGAAGAAACGTTGACTTGTATAGACCACCTAGACAAGATTTTTGAAAACTACATCAAAACTATGCTCCTAAAAATAGAGTGAATAATTTTAGACCCCCAAATTACTATCATCCTAGAAGAATGCACAATCCGAATGCCATTTGTCATTATTGCAATAAAATTGGACATATTGCTCCCGCATGCTTCACTAGACATAGACATTTCACTGCAGGGTAATCACACCAATATGTTACACCTAACGCACAAGGACCCAAAATGGCTTGGGTACCAAAATCTCATTAATTTGTTTTGTAGGTGTGTTTGAAGGGATCAAGTGTACTATGGTACCTTGATAGTGGATGATCCAAACATATGACCGGGGATGCATCAAAATTCCTTCAACTAAAACCCAAGGAAGGAGGAAATGTTGTTTTTGGAGACAATAACAAAGGAAAAATTATCGGCATTGGATCGGTCGGTAAGGACGAATCCTCCTCCATTAAGCATATTTTGCTAGTTAAAGGTCTCAAACATAATCTCCTGAGCATAAGTCAATTATGTGACAAGGGAAATCTTGTATTGTTTGACTCCGAAGAATGCTTAGTTATCCGTCGTAGTGATTTTAAAATTATTCTTCGTGGTTTTAGAATGGATAACATTTATATGGTTGATCTTGAAAATTCTTCATCAAGTTATGTGAATTGTCTTTTGAGTAAAGAAGACGACATGTGGTTATGGCATCGTAGAGTAGCTCATGTAAATATTAATCTTTTAAACAAACTAGTTTCACAAGACTTAGTACTTGGTCTTCCAAACATGAAATTTGAAAAAGACTCTATTTGTGATTCATATAAAAAAGGGAAACAAACAAAGGCTTCTTTTAAATCCAAAAATGTTGTTTCAACCACTAGACCTTTACAACTCCTACACATGGATCTTTTCGGACCTTCTAGAATTAAAAGTCTTGGTGGAAATCTTTATGCTTTTGTTATTGTTGATGACTATTCTAGATTTACATGGACGTTATTTCTTGCTCATAAAAGTAATGCCTTTCAAGCTTTTAAAAGTTTTCTTAAACATGTTCAAAATGAAAAGGACACAACCGTCACTTCCATAAGAAGTGATCATAGGGGAGAGTTCGCTCACAATCTCTTCGCGGACTTTTGTGACGAACTCGGTATTGAACATACCTTTTCGGCTCCACGTACACCACAACTAAATGGAGCGATAGAATGTAAAAATCGATGTCTCGAAGAGATGGCTAGAACCATGCTCGAAGAGGCCGATATTCCCAAATATTTTTGGGCGGATGCCGTGAGTACCGCAAGCTATGTTTTAAACAGAGCTATCATTAGACCGATACTCATGAAAACTCCCTATGAACTCAATAAGGGAAGGAAACCAAATCTTTCCCATCTTAGAGTCTTTGATTGTAAATGTTTTATTCACAACAACGGAAAAGATAACTTGGGAAAATTTGATGCAAAATCTGATGAAGGAATTTTTCTTGGTTACTCATCACGTAGCAAAGAATATAGAGTGTTTAATAATCGAACCAAAACTGTTGAGGAATCTCCTCATGTAGTATTTTGTGAAAATGATGCTCGCTTGGCGAGAAAGGATTCTTGTGTTGATCTTGCAGATGCTTTAAAGAAAATCAATCTTCAAGACGAGGTACAAAAGGAGGATCCAAAGGAAGTTCAAGATGAAGTCATGGAACAACCTTCGGAAGAAGTACCACCACAAGAAGAAGAGTCGATGATGCCTAAGGCTTGGAGGACGTCTAAAGACCATCCACTTGACCAAGTAATTGGCAACATCGAGAAAGGGGTAAGTACACGAAACCTTCTTAAAGATACTGTAGGACATATGGCTTTTGTTTCACAAATAGAACCTAAAACCATCTCTGAAGCAATTGGGGATGAGCATTGGACCTTGGCAATGCAAGAGGAGCTTAACCAATTCAAACGTAATGATGTTTGGGAATTGGTGCCAAGACTCGATAATCATACCATAATTGGCACGAAATGGGTTTTTCGGAATAAATTAGATGAAAATGGTATAATCACTAGAAACAAAGCTAGGCTAGTTGCTAAGGGATATAATCAAGAAGAAGGCATTGATTATGAAGAAACCTATGCACCCGTTGCACGCCTAGAAGCCATTCGTTTATTATTTGCTTTTTCATCATCTATGAATTTCAAATTATTTCAAATGGATGTCAAAAGTGCCTTCCTCAATGGGTTTATTCAAGAGGAAGTGTATGTTGAACAACCCCCGGGTTTTGAAGATTTTACATCTCCCGACCATGTCTTCAAGCTTAAGAAAGCTTTATATGGTCTTAAACAAGCTCCTCGAGCTTGGTATGAACGTCTAAGTAACTTTCTCTTAGACAATGGGTTTGAAAGGGGGAAAGTTGACACCACACTTTTTATCAAAAATAAAAACAATGACATTCTATTAGTTCAAATTTATGTCGATGATATTATTTTTGGTGCTACTAATGATTTTCTATGCGAGGAATTCTCTAAGTTAATGACTAGCGAATTTGAAATGTCAATGATGGGTGAGCTAAACTTCTTCTTGGGGCTACAAGTGAAACAAATGAAAGAGGGAACTTTCATTTGCCAATCCAAATATTGCAAGGAGTTGGTAAATCGCTTTGAAATGAGCAACGCCAAAGCAATGGCCACCCCAATGAGTACATCCGACCATCTTGACAAAGATGAGAAAGGTAAGGAAGTAGACAGCAAAAAGTATCGAGGTATGATCGGATCTCTTCTCTATCTTACTGCTAGTAGACCGGACATCATGTTTAGCGTGTGTTTATGCGCTCGATATCAATCATGTCCGAAGGAGTCACACTTAACTGCGGTAAAACGGATTATGAGGTATCTTGTTGGAACAATAAATGTGGGACTATGGTATCCCAAAGATTCTTCATGCCAACTTGTTGGCTATTCCGATTCCGATTTTGCAGGTTGCAAATTGGACCGCAAGAGCACTAGTGGCACTTGCCATTTGCTCGGTAGCTCCTCAGTTTCTTGGTTTAGCAAGAAGCAAGTTAGTGTTGCGTTGTCCACAACCGAGGCTGAATATGTAGCCGCGGGGAGTTGTTGCGCTCAAATCCTTTGGATGAAACAACAACTCTCGGACTATGGCCTTAGTATCGATCATGTTCCTCTTCGATGTGACAATACTAGCGCCATAAGCTTGATGAAGAATCCTATTCTTCACTCAAGAACGAAACACATAGAAATTAGACACCATTTTATAAGAGATCATGTTCTCAAGGGCGATATCGAAATTGAATTTGTTGAAACCAAAAATCAATTGGCCGACATCTTTACAAAGCCTTTAGAGAAAGAGTCCTTCTTCCGAATTCGTAGTGAACTCGGGATTCTTGACTCCACGTTGATCTAATTCATGCATTGCATTTTTATATTTTAACGATTACTAACTTGAGCGTCGGAGGCGCCTAATTTTTTTTGCAGGTATCGCCCCAAAGACAGGGGGAATTATCAGACACTGGTGCAGAATAATCGATTTCTCTAAAGTCAATAATCGATTATTCCCCATTTACGTTTTATGTTTATTATGTTGGAAAATTGACATAATCGATTATACAACAGAACAATCGATTATCTAACAGTTTTGGCTTTGCAGGATTTTAGCTGTTAACTATAAAAATCGATTATCACATATCCCTAATCAATTATGCTGACATTTATTTTCAGGTGTTAAGTCACTGTGTGACTATAATCGATTACTTAAAACAGTATAATCGATTTTTCTATTACCGTCTCGGATGTCCGTTACTACATTTCCTGACATAATCGATTATCTCAAAAGAACAATCGATTATTCCCTGAGTCAATGAATAATGTCTTTTCTCTTTGTTTTTCTAATTTGCATAATATTCTGTCTTTTATTTTTATTGTTCAATCAATAAAGAGTTAGTTATTTTTTTGCTAATGTCAAAAGAGGGAAGATATAGGCCATGCACACTTAAACATATTGGCATAAATTGAGGGGGAATTCATAACTTCAGGGGGAACTTGTTGCATATCTATATACTTGTCTTGGATCGTCATTATGAATCAATTAATATGCATATCCCGATATTGGTTTGCCATTATCAAAAAGGGGGAAATTGTTGAAATACGTTCTCAAGTCGCTAAACTAAACGTGCGTTCATATTTGTAGGTTTTGATAAATGACAAACCGACGTGAACGGAACATTGACGTATGCCGAAGTCCAAGCACAAGAGAAACAAAGATCAAATTAAGTAATGCAACAAAGTTATACATGAGTCGTTCTATAATTTTGATCTTGATCCGACAATTGATTCAAGACTTGGCTTCTCTCGTAAAATCATTTTTATCAAATCATGCATCTTTAATTTATAGCAAAATGATTTTCAAACATTTCTTTTTAACCAAAATGAATTTTAAACATGTCTTTCAAATCTGGACAAAGATAATCGATTATGTACTTTATGATAATCGATTATGTTAAGGCAGTGTACACCAGATTTTACAAAGCTGAAGGATAATCGATTATGTACCTTATGATAATCGATTGTGTTATAGCAGTGTACACCAGATTTTACAAAGCTGCAAGATAATCGATTATGTACCTTATAATAATCGATTATGTTGAGGCAGTGTCCACCAGATTTTTCTAAGCTACAAGATAATCGATTATGTTCCTTAGACTAATCGATTATATTGAGACAGTAAGCATCAGATTTTTCAAAAGTATCAAAATAATCGATTATGGCTTTTCTGGTAATCGATTATATTAAAGACCGTTGCCAAAATATTTTCAAACGCTGAAAAATAATCGATTATGTATAATCAGACAATCGATTATGTTAAGAATAAAATCGGGAATTGATTTTTGAACGTTGTCAGGTAATCGATTATACGATTTGGATAAACGATTATTCTGCTTAAAATCTGGGATTGATTTTTGAACGTTGGCAGATAATCGATTATGCAGAATCAGATAATTGATTATCCTAGCACAAAATCAGCAATTTGTGATTGGCAATTAAGCAACGGTCTTGGGTGTTTTGAGCACTATAACTACAACTCAAAACCACTCTTCTAAGCATAACAACTGATTACATTCTTGCTAAAGCTTACATGTTCTCTTTGTAATCATTTTATATTCATTTCATAAAGTTTTTGAGAGCCAAACTCTTGACTAAGTTGTTGTGTTCTTGAGCGTATTTATTTACTCATATCTACTCTTCAAGAGAGTTCTGTATAAGTGAGTGCTAAGTGTTTGTATACACTTGAAGGGATAGTCAAATCCCTTGTTGTAAGAAGGAAAAGTAGTTCCTTGGTTTGTAGTCTTGAGGCGCGGTATCCTCGAGCAGGTTGAAGTCTTGTAGAGGGTATATCTACGAGCAAGTGTAACGGTTTGTTAAGATCCCGTAAGCTTAACGAAGTTAGTGTAAAACTCGAGAGAGTCTCTCGGGGACTGGACTAACCACGTGTTGTGGTGAACCAGGATAAAATTCGGTGTGTTCTCTCCTTATCTTTTTTGCTGCACTTACGTTATTCCTGCAATTTTTAATTCCGCAAATTTACATTGTTTTATATCATAACGCTATTCACCCCCCCTCTAGCGTTAAGCGTATATTCTAACACCTCAGTCGTACACTATAATGAATGCTCAACTATATATCAGGCCACAACAACAAGCCAATCGAAACCAAGCTCTATTTCTTACAGACCAGCCTCTTGACCAAACTCACTATAACCCCCTGCCTCCGTAAACCAACTTCCACGTCCGTGAACCACCCAAGATGAAAAATTCCACACTAATAAGTGAATCCTACTCCAGCCTGTTACAAAAACTTATTCAGATAGGTCTTCTATAGCTTGTTCCCCAAACCAGGCAGAATCGGGCATCACTCACTTACAGAGATGGTGCCCGATACGCCTACTACTCAGGGGCAGAAGGGCATGACACGAATGATTGTTAGACTCTAGAGAGAGTCGTGGATAGTTTTATAGAACAAAGGAAGATAGTGCTAAGGGATGAAGATATTCCACATGTGACCAAAAACCCATTGTCAGCCCATGACAACTACTAGTAATTAGAATGATTTGTGAGAATAAGGTGTTTGACCCAGCGTTGAAGGCCCATCATTGCCATTGCTAATGTAGAAAAGAAACAAAAAAACTGCCCTAAAGCAAGAAAAAGGGGAGAAAATGAATAAAACCACCCCTCCAAACTCGAAGAAGAAGATGGAAGTTGAAATTGGGGCAAAGCCCCATATAGATGTTGTTCTCTATGTCCCTCGAGGCCGCAGAGAAAAGCAGATGACATTGAGTCCTCCCAAGAGATTTAAGCTGAATAAGACAACCCAAATGTATGTGCCTAATGGAGCTTACATGATGTAGAGGCCAATAAATCCACCAAGGTTGAGTGAGCCTGTGGTTTATTGGCCGCACACCATAAAAGCCCAAGATAGATCCTACCGCTGTGCCCTAGAATTATAACAAGTCAGTAGTGACCTTTAAACGCAAAAAAATCTCACGAGAAGTTCAAGAAAATAACCTGGCTAAAAAGTATTTCAATTTGGGAGAGGTGAACAATGCAACTAGAAAGCACTTCCCATCTAAGAAGCGGGTGAGTGCCGAATAAGAAGAGGCTTTCTTTCAAAAGATGAAAATGGCGGAGTATGAGGTAATCGACCAGCTTCAAAAGTATCACGCACAAGTCTCCCTGTTATCTTTGTTTATGAACTCTACCGAACATCAAAAGGTATTGATCAAGACCCTTATCGAAGAATATGTGCCTATTGAGACTGTTGCAGAGCAGTTTGAGAGAATGGAAGAAAGATTTTTTGCAGTCAACCAGATCTCATTCAGAAAAAAGTGATTTGCCCCCAGAAGGGGCCGCACACAAGAAAGCCTTACAGCTACAAGCAAATGCGAAGTGTACCACATGAAAAGGGTTATGTTGGATGGGGGTTTTGGAGTAGATATTTGCCAACTCTCAACTCTGCTGCGTATGGAAATCAGTACCGAGTGAATCTGACCCAACAATGTCTGTGTACGTGCTTTTGATGGCATAAAAACGGACACACTAAGAGATATTGATCTGATTCAGACCATCAGCTCTGTAGAATTCGAAGTAACTTTCCAGGTTTTGGACAAGGACATTTCTTACAACTTTTTTTTTGGGGAGGCCGTAGATTCATGCAGCGGGGGATGTACATTCTATTCTTCACCAGATAGTGAAATTTATGCATAAGGATAAAGAGATTCTTATGCAGGATATCATCAGGTGTTGATGGATGAAGAAGATGATGAAAAGATAGCTTTTACCACAACTTGGGGTACATACTGTTACAGAATTATGCCGTTTGGTCTGAAGAATTTCAGGGCAACCTACGTGAGGACCATTACTCCCATTTTTCGTGACATGTTGCACAAAGAGATAGAGGTGTAGATGGGCGACATGGTCATTAAATCCAAAACCCAGGAAGACCATGTTCGAGACCTGAGGAAATTCTTTGAGCGGTAGCATAAATATGATTTGAAGCTGAACCCATCCAAATGTGCATTTGGGGTCTCATCGGGCAAACCTTTGGGCTTTGTAGCCAGGCGGAGGGGTATTGAGTTAGATCAAACAAAGATAAAATCTATTCGGGTTTTTCCTTCTCGGAGAACCAAGAAAGATTTGATGTGTTTATTAGGCAAATTAAACTATATCAGCCGGTTCATTGCTCACCTGACATCCACATGTATACCCATATTCAAATTGCTGAAGAAAGATGCAACAATCAAATGGACAAATGAATGTCAAGAAGCTTTTGATAAAATCAAAGAGTATCTATCTAACCAACCAATCCTGGTCCTGCCTGAACTAGGAAGGCCTCTGTTCCTGTATTTGACAGTCTTGGAAAATTCTTTTGGTTGTGTTCTCGGGCAACATGATGTTATCAGAAATAAATAGGCAATCTACTATTTTAAGTAAGAAGTTTACCAGCTATGATGCTAAGTATACTTTGTCGGAAAGAACATGATGTGCTTTGACTTGTGTCACTCAGAAGTTGAGACATTATCTGCAAGCCTTCACCACTTACCACATAACCAGGTTGGATCCTTTCAAGTGCATATTTCAGAAATCAATGCCCACGGGAAGGTTAGCAAAATGGAAGATCTTGGTCACTGAATTTGACATAGTCTACGTCACTCGCATGACAATGAAAGCCCAGGAGGCGGCAGATCATTTGGCTGAAAACGTGATTGAAGATTAATACCAACCTTGGAACACTTACTTCCCGAATAAAGAGGTAAACTCAGTAGAGGCAATATCCAATGATACTGCTGCTTGGAAAATGTTCTTTGATTGAGAAGTAATCACAAAATGTGTGGGAACTGGGGAAGTTTTGATCTCACCCACTGGCCAACATTATCCAGCCACAACTCGGCTTTGGTTTTTTTTTTGCACAAACAACATTGCCGAGTATGAAGCTTTCATTATGGATACAAACATGACAATTGACCATGACATCGAAGAATTGTTAGTCATGGGGGATTCAAATCTAATTATCCGGAAAGCCTAGGGAGAATGAGAAACCTAAGATGTTAAGCTTATCCCTTATACGCTGCATGTGGAAGATCTTAGCAGGCAATTCAATTCAATAGAGTTCAGGTACATCCCTCGCTGTCACAATGAATTGGCTGATGCACTTCTACATTGGCCGCAATGCTCACATAAATCCTTTGGAAATTGAAATTCGGGAAAGGCATGGTTACTGTTATTCAGTTGAAGCATAACCAAGTAGTCAACCATGCTATCACGGCATCAAAAGGTTTTGAAAACGAAAGAATACCCCAAGCAAACCAGTAGGAACCAAATGAGAACCATTAGACAACATGCAAATGGTTTCTTTTTATGGCTATGTCCTGTACAATGAACTCCGGACCTCAACTTGTTAAGATGTGTTGACATAAAGGAGGCTAGAAGAATCATGTATGAAATACACGCGGTAGTACACGGACCCCACATGAACGGGTATGATTTAGCAAAGAAAATCCTTCGAGCAGGCTATTACTGGATAACCATGGAAAGGGACTATTTCAGTTTAGTATGGAAGTGTCATCAGTGTCAGGTGCATGGTGATTTAATTCATGGACCGCCTATAGAACTGCATCCCATGTCAGCAATTGGCCATTTTTTTCTTGGGGTATAGATGTCATCGGGCCAAATCGAGCCAGAAGCCTCAAATGGTCACAGATTCATACTAGTTGCCATCGACTACTTCGAAAAATGGGTCGAAGCCATCACTTTCAAATATTTCACCAAGAAAGCTGTGGTAGATTTTGTGCACTCCAATCTTATCTGCCATTTTGGTATTCCTGCAACTATCATCACATATAATGTTGGGAACTTGAACAGTAATTTGATGGAGCAGGTATGCGAAAAATTCAAAATAACACATAGGAACTCTACTCCTTATCGACCTAAAGCCAATGGTGCCGTCGAAGCAGAAAACAAGAACATTAAGAAGATTTTGAGAAAAATGATTCAAAGCTCCAAGAAATGGCATGAAACTTTACCTTTTGCACTGCTGGGATATCATACTATGGTGCGTTCATCGGTTGGAGCAACCCCATTCTTCTCTGTCTATGGCACTGAAGCTGTGATACCCACGGAAGTTGAAATCCCCTCTCTCCGGATTATTGTTGAAGCTGAAATAGAAGACAGTGAGTGGGTGACGACCAATCTGGAACAGTTGATCCTAATTGATGAAAAGCGAATGGCTGCGATCTACCACTGGTAGTCGTACCAACAAAGAATGGCCGGCGCTTACAATAAGAAAGTGTGGCCCAAAAATTTTGAAGTTGGGCAACTAGTGTTAAGGCGCATTCTTTCCCATCATCAGGAAGCGAAATGAAAATTCACTCCTAATTGGAAAGATCCGTATATCATCAGGAAGATAATGCCAAGTAGGGAGTGAAACTTGGGAAATGTCGAAGGAAATGTTTCCGAAGCAGTTGTGAATGCGGATGCAGTAAAAATATATTATGTTTAGGCTTTCTGCAGCAATAACCTTATCTGTTTGGGATGACGAAGGGTTTTATTCTCGCTGCCAAAATACTATCAACCTTTTGCGAACCCTTAGAGCTGGTTACTTTTATTTGACTACCCTCTTTGGAACCCGAAAGTATTAATGAAAAAGAAAAAGAAATAAATAAATGCATCAAAATAAAAGGAAAAAAAAAAGAAAATATGAAAAGAGAACAAAGCAAAATGTTTTTCCTGAACTACGTTTGACTTGATTCTGAAAGGATATGTTGAAAGCCTCTGTCTAGGGTTCAGTTACACCAAAACAAAAGTCCAATTTTCCCTAAAAGTGAAACTGGGGTAGATGATTTAATGGTTCGGCGACAATCCTTCCTGAAAGGTTTCAAACTTGTAATTTGATCAAAATTTTTTTACCCAATCCTTGTCAAAGTCCTTCTGATCAATTGGCAAAAACTTCCGAAATCAGAAAATATAGTTGCTTGGATCCGATGCAATCAAAATGAGAGAAATAAAATGAGACAGTCTTATTGATGAAATCTTATGGGAACCATTAGGCGATGGTAGAAGAGAAATTGAAAATGAGAGAGTCTGGTTAGTAAAAACTCGTAAAGAGCGCTATAAGGCGACAGTGAGAAGAGAAATGAGAGAGATCGATTAGCAAAAACCCGCAAAGGGTGCCATCGATCAAAAAGAACAAACCCTTCAACACCATTAGAGTCCTGGCAAGGTATCTCGATTTAGAAATGTGGATCACAATGAGTTTATGAGAAGTTGGAAAGTTGTGTGGATCGGGCATCCAGTCCAAGAAGTATGTCATGTCTACTGAAGTGTGCATGCACCATCGATAAGTCCTTTCTTCCTTCCTAAAAGGGACACTTCTCTTTAAATTTCTTGCCTCTTGTTTACTTTTCCTTGAATCCCTTTTGATCTAACTCTATTTCTGAAACTAATATAAAGAAAAGGTGGAAATATTGGCTTTACAGGGTTCTGCTTAACAAAATCCAAGCCAAAGAAAAGTACCCAGCCTCAGTTAGTGCATCAAGTCGATCCCGACTGGCCATGATGGCTGATGCTCTCGAATCAAAGTTATTGAAAAAGAAAAGAAAGCCAAAGGAAAAAGCTTTAAAGACGGCATAAAGTGAAAAGACCAAAACCCCACACTGGCAAGCTGTCATGGAATCATGAAGAGTTGAGTTCCTCGATTTGAAAGAGAGATCAATCTTTAGAAAAACCAGCAAACTGTGGAGGTTCTCACCAAAGAGTCAGGCCGAGGTCAAGTGATCGAGACAATCAAGGCCACAAAACCAACCACCATTTCAAACTAACAACTATTATTTGTTTGATAATTGAAACAGGTGCAGGCCAAAGCAACCATGCAAAAGTAGGTGCAACTAAAAGGAAAAGATGCACGAAAGCTAGAAATAGCTTTGCAGTAACAATCAACCAAAAAGGAAAGTTTTCATCCAAAAATTCTTTCCTGCATTTTATTGAAATAAAATGAAAAGAAAATGAAAAAAAAGAGAGAAATAAAAAGAAAATCCAAACAAAAATGATAGCTCATAATCCTCAATATCAATTCTTAACTTGTTACCAACATTAGGGCTCCAATCCCTGAGTTGAGATTTTTAGACATACGACCTCCATTCCCTAGTTGCCTTTTTTTTTACCAACATTAGGGCTCCAATCCCTGAGTTGAGTTTTAGACATAGGGCCTCCATCCCCTAGTCGCCTTTTCACAAACATTAGGGCTCCAATCCTTGAGTTCATTTTTCGACATACGGCCTCCATTCCCTAGTCGCCTTTTTACCAACATTAGGGCTCCAATCCCTAAGTTGAGTTTTTAGACATAGTGCCTCCATTCCCTAGTCTCCCTTTACCAACATTAGGGCTCCAATCCCTGAGTTGAGATTTTTAGACATAGGGCATCCATTCCCTAGTCGCTTTTTACAAATATTAGGGCTCCAATACCTGAGGTGAGATTTTAGACATAGGGCCTCCATTCCCTAGTCCCCTTTTGCCCACATTAGGGCTCAAATCCCTGAGTTGAGATTTTTAGACATAGGGCATCCATTCCCTAGTCGCCTTTTTACAAATATTAGGGCTCCAATCTCTTAGTTTAGATTTTAGAAATAGGGGCCTCCATTCCTTAGGCGTCTTTTGCCAACATTGGGGTTCCAATCCCTAAGTTGAGCTTTTAGACATAGGGCCTCCATTCCATTGTTGCCTTTTCACCAATATTAGGGCTCCAATACCTGAGTTGAGCTTTTTAGACATAGGTCCTCTAATCCATAGTCGCCTTTTTACCAACATTAGGGCTCCAATCCCTGAGTTGAGTTTTTTAGACATGGGACCTCCAATCTCTAGTCGCCTTTTTTGCCAATAGTAGGGCTCCAATCCCTAAGATTTGTTTTTTTGATATAGGGCCTCAAATCCCTAGTCATCTTTTCTGCAAACATTAAGGCTCCAGCCCCTGGGTTGAGATTTTTAGACATAGGTCCTCCATTCCCTAGTCGCCTTTTTGCCAACACAAGGCCTCCATTCCCTAGTTGAGGATTTTATATATAGGGTTGCATTCCCTAATCTTTCCTCCTAAAGACACACAATCCTTATCTTATCTCTTTCAAAAAAAAAGGGAAAAAAAAGTTTAGATCTTATTTACAAATAACTCGAGAAATTTTCCTAAGTGAAACCGGGGAAGAAAAATTTTATTCGTTTGTTTGTTTTGGTGTCTGAGCAAGTTTGACCTAGAGGAATATGATTCGAGATGACCAAAAGAATGAGTCTCAATCAAAAATAAAGAAAAGAAGAAAAGAACAAAAAAGAAGTGAATTCGAAATGCTGAATCGGACAAGGATGCAGATTGTTTCGCATGACCCGCTTTGATCAAATGTTGAAGAAAGAATCAGTACCAGCAACTAACGAGCATAAAGATTGAGATCGTAGTCCACACTAAGAACCATTAAGACTCAAGATAAAGCTTCAAGAGAATTATAAATAAGAATCTTGTAACTCGTAGTTGATAGGCCTAGCTAGCTTAGCTTTTGATTTTCCCTTTGGTGTAATAAGGAGGTTGGCAAGAAGTAGCAGCAGTAGCAACAGTGAAATCACAGTTTCCCAGTAGTCCCAGCTACCAAAACTTCCGGAACTACACTAACCTAATTACTTTATTGCCGGGGATATGTAGGCAACCTCAGAAGCAAGGTTCGGTCAGGCGCTTTTCAAAACTACTTCTCATGGAGTGTCAAGCTTGCAAAAATCCCTCATAATTTCTCATTTTATCTTTGCCCAAAAACCCTTCGTGTCTCCGAGCAAAGAGGGCAGCTGTGAGCACGTGATTTTTGCCTCGCGTGAATTACTCCTACAGAATTCTCAAAATTAGGATTTTCTTTTAGTTATTTAATTTTAAGGAATTATTTCATAATTTTCTTATTTGTTTACATTTTTTTATGCATGTTTAATTTCTATTTAATTTATAATTATAAAAAAAATATGTGTTGCATTTGCATTTAGGATCCAATTATATATTTTCAGGATAATTTATTCATTAATAAAAATATTTTATTTTTTTGCACTTTTTGATTTTGTTGTTTTGGATTTTTACTATTTGTGATAATTATTGATTAATATTTTTTAGGAAAATATAATTTGTAAGAAATAATCTAGTTTTTTACTATTAATTAATTGTAAATAAAAGGAATATTGAAATTAAAAAGAAGAGAAAAAGCTTTAAAATAAAGAGAAAAACCAATTTTTCGGGCCAACCCACCAGTACCCGTCACTACCAGTCCATACACGGCCCAGAACCGCATTTTTACCGGTCCAGGTTCCCTCACTTATCCAAACGACCCCGTTTTGCCCACTTTTAATCGTGGCCGTTGGGTATCCCTAATCAAACAGGCCGGAACTAGGGATGCATTTAATTTAAAAATCTCCAAACACCCCTAACCCCCTCATCACCGTCTCTCAACACCCTTAAAAGAACCTAAATAACACCACCCTCAAACCACCGCCTACCGCACACCAGAAATCGCCCACGGCAGCGGTCGGCGACCAAATGCCATCAAATTAACGCCATAGATTCTCCTCCACCACCTCATCTTAAATCTTTGCTCACCTTTCCTCAAACTCACCCAGAACCCCTCGAATATTCGATCAAAGATCAAAACCCTAGCGCCGCCTTAAAATCCTCAATGTTTTCCGGTGGCGGCACCACCTCTAATGAACCCCAAATTAACAACCCATTACCTCCAAGCCCCCCTCTTCCCTAATCCATAGTCTGTTACCCTCGAGTCTTATCCAAACTCCTCAAATATTCAATTTGAATCAGAACCCTAAAGCCCAAAAAATTGCAAATCAGCCAGTTGGACGAAGTTTTGAGTTTTGATTGGACTTTAGTCGCGTGTTTTCATTGAGAACACACGATTAATTTCTAATTCGACCCAAAATTGGATTATTCAAAGGGTTGATTTAGAGGTTTTATTCACCTGTTTTTGGACAGGTATTTTTCAAGATCTTTTTCTTTACTTCCTTTCTTATTTTCTTCTATGATTCTTCTCTTATTTGGTTTTCTCAAAGACATTTTTGCATGTGCTAACTAGTATCTTCTTTAGTTTTAGTCTGTTTAATTTCAGAAGTTTCTTTAGATTTCAAAGTGTTCTGTTCATTGTTCGTTTGGTTTTAGTTTTCTACAATTGTTTGTTCATGCATGTTTAGTCTTGCATCTACCCCAAATGGATCAAAAATTGTCCAAAAAATTGAAACTTTTGGTAATTGTTTGTTCATTCATGTTTTGCTAATTGGTCTACTGTTCTATTGGATTTTCTTGGTGGATTTTCACATTTTCTTTATGAATCTGGGCTGAATTTCTGCTGCTACTCTTCTAACCCCTCACTTTCTTGTTTTTATTTCAATTTTCAGGTACACATTCTTAAGCCCTATTGATTGTGAAGTGGATTTGAAGAGTGAAATAAAAATTAAAAGGCTTAAAGCATGATGTTGATTTATTTGAGTTTCAACTGTATTTCCCTTTGATGATTATGTTTGAGTGAATTTAGTCCTTATCCTGGTATGTAATCGTTGGACTATTAAGACTGTCGTAACAGAGGTTTAACTAGGTTGTTTTTGGATTCTTGACCTTTTATTCGGTTCCTAATAAAGACTAGTGTTGTTTAGCTCTGTTGTCTATTTGAGTTTGTTAGATTTCAAGTATTGGTTTGTCTTTTGTGTTTGTTTTAACCAAGTCATGATTTGTTAGCATGCTATGATTTTGCAGTCATATCAGTTGTATTGAGCATAGGTCAAGTACGCTAGAAATATGAATCATGATTACCAAAGCACTTCTTTTATTTGAGAAACTTTAGAAATTGTTTGGATGTGGATGAGTCTTTGATAGCTGTGATTCAAGTGTATTAATTCAGCTTGTGGAATCCAAGTAATTACTTCTCATTAGCCTAGTATATTTCTACGCATATTTTTTTAACTAGTTGAGACTATAAGGTTGTGTAAGTGTGCTAGTGTTAAGTGAGAGTTTAGCATGTGAATAAAGTTTGCTTGGTCAAAATTCTAAATTTTCTCATTACACGTAGACTTTCCTACAATGATTGATGCATAAAACACTGACTTGGGCTATAATTTCGAGCCCAGTTATGCAGAGTTCCCTTTGTTGGTTGCTCCGGGTTCTAGGCTTCACGTTGGGGTCCTTTCAGGATCCCTTGATTACTGATAAAATGGTCTTGAGGGACAATGAGCCTATAATTTCTTTGGGGATCTTTTAGTTAGTGCATGTTGTTCTTGTTGTGCCTAAATTCCTCATGTCGTTTAATTAATTGGAAAATACCTTAAATTAGCTTCATGGTTTGCCATATTAGACAACACAAATATTTTATGGCCCTTCGAAATTTTGTCTAAATTCTCCATAAAATTGATATTGAGGTACGTCACGCCAAACCAAATCTCAAATGCATGTCCCTCATATAATTATTTTCTTTAAAATCCTTAGTAATCGAGGCGTGCCATTCAGCATATTTTCCATGGTCCTCACAAAGTTAATAATGTGTAGTTGCTTTAGCCACGTTGTTTTAATAATTTACCTTCCTAAATTTGGGTGCGCATTTCATGTGACTTAAATCCATATTTCACAACGTCAAGTAAAATACTTTTTGGACTACAGGCGCATTTCATGTGGCATGGTCCAAAGATGCATTTTAGATGACGTTGGAATATTCTTAAAATTTTTTAAAAGCGGTTTAATAAGTTAATATGCACTATAGGCCAAAACACATATTAAAATCAAATGATAGGCCAATTATAATAAGAGACCGCTCTAAAATAACGGAATCCGAGGGTGCCTAACACCTTCCCTCGGGTTAACAGAGTTTCTTATTTAGATTTTTTTGTTCGCAGACTTCACAAGGAAAGCCGAATTTTCCTCGATTTGGGATTTAAAATAAATCGCTGACTTGAGAAACCAAATAAACTTTCCCAAGTGGCTACTCTAAAATAAATAAATAATGCCATTATGAATAATGTCACTTTAACTGGAATAACACCCTTATACACTATCCCTCCGGGGGTGGTGTAGTGACAAAAATAAGGTGTGACACTTATTACCTTTTTGTTGTACTTTTTGTTTATTTATTCCCCTTGCCGAAGCTTAGTTGGTGCACTCTGGAATCATTATCTTTTCTCACGAGATCCAAGGGCCCTCCACCTACTCCTCTTCTCAGTCCTATCAGACACAAGAACAATGGGAAGATGGAAGATTTTAACAATGCCAAAAAGGAGAATTCAATCGAACGGGTAGAGGTCACTCATGGTCACGTTCCTCTTGTTCCAAAGAAAAGGCATCCCAACTGGAACGGAAGCTGCTAAAATTTCAAGAAGAACTTGACCAAATTCGGAGTCTGGTAAATCCTTCATTTTCCCTCACCACTCCAGAGATTAATTTCCCAAACGTTAAGAATCCTGTACCTCCATAAATTATCCCAAAGCAACAGAACCATCCCACTCCTCATAACCATTGCAATACCTGCCATACCTCAAATAACACCGCACCGATCATCACAGAACTACAGAACTCCACAAATGACCACTACCACACCTAACATAATGCCCCATTCTACGTGGAGACTATGCCACACTCCACCCAGCCCCTCTTAAGCACACTCTAGTCCGATGATAAGGGACTTGCTCATCAGAGACCTGGCCGAAGGACTTAAAATGTTGACTAGCAGAATTTAAAGCGTTGAAGGTAGTAAGGGAATTGAGGGGATAAACTACGAAGATATTTGCATACAACCTGATGCAGAACTGCCCGAAGGGTACAAACATTCTAAGTTCGAAATGTTTGATGGTACCGAAGATCCAAGGGTCCATTTAAGAGCATACTGTAAAAAAATTGTTAGAGTAGGAAAAGACAAGAAAATCCGCATGAAGATTTTTATGAGGAGCTTTAAGGGACATAACTTATCTTGGTAGATTAGCCAAGATCCAAAGAAGTGATCGAACTGGGTAAGCATGGCATCTAATTTTATGGACATGTTTAGGTTCAACTCGGAGAATGCGCTAGATGTGTTGTATATTCAAAATTTGAAGAAGAAGCCCACAAAACCCTCCGTGAGTGGGCTACTCGTTGGTGGCATGAAGCTGCGAAGGTCAGACCCGCCTTAGAAGAGGAACAAATGAACAAATTCTTTGTTTGGGCTCAAGACCCACAATATGAAAGGCTCATGATGATCGAGGGCAAAAAAATTTGCTAACATTATCAAACTGGATAAAGGATCAAGGAGGGAATCAAAAGAGGTATGATTACAAACATTGAGGCCTTGCAAGCTACAAATAAGGCCTTACAGTCAACAGGTGTGTCCAAGAAAAGGGACGTTGGAGCCGTAATGGTGGCACAGAGAGCCAAATATCCCATCAAATACCAAACATAGCCAATGCCTCCAATCACATATTAGCCTACCCCAAACGACCAAGTACCCTCACTCTCATACAAAACTCCACCACTCACCCATAAATCACCTCACACATATCAGCCCACTTCACCCAAAGATTCCCAACCAGCATATTTTTACCAAGCCTACAACACTCAACCATCCCACTACCAATCCCCTCCCTCACGCAAAAGCTTCTCTAGACCCCGACCAAAATTTGATTGAAGACCCCCAAAACAATATACAACTATTGCTGAACCTATCGACCAGTTTTATCAAAGACTCAAAATTGCTGGTTATGTCGCCCCTATCCCTGCTGCTCCTGAGAACCCTTCTCAGTAGATTAATCCATACAAGTTCTATGCGTACCATTCCGGCATAAAAAGGCACACCATTGATGAATGGCGCTGTCTAAAAGATAAAATCCATACGTTGATTGATAACACGATTATTGTTGAAAATGAACCTACTCCGAATGTCCACAATAACCCTTTGGCGGATCACAAGGGTGGAGACATTCACATGATTGAAATAGAGAATGATTGGGACCCCAAGGGATCGATCTATTTAATCACAGAAGGTGACAACCCAAAGAAACCAATAGTCACCCTTAATCCGATCGTAGTCCAGATTCAACCCTCTACGGACGCTGAGGTAAATATTTCTATTCCACTTGAGTTTGAAGCACCATCCATTACAAAACTGCCAAGCCCAATTGAGCTCGAATATATGTCTCCATCAAATGCACCTTCACCCTTCGAAGTTACAGTTTTACCCCGAGGTATGTGCTCCGTTCGGAGTAAAGATAGCCACGCAAATTCCAAAGGCAATGTCGACTGTAATACCATTCCACACAAATGTCATACCCTGGGACTACATAGCCGAGGTAAGAAGGGAAGGAAAGGTTAGGTTCAGAGAGGCTATTGCGGCACAGGGTATGATGAGAATTGGTAGAGTTTATACCCCGGAGCATCTAGCTGAGTCGAGCAAGCAGGCCTCTATCCGGTCACCATAATCGAGACCGGGCCAGATGATCTCTGAAGAAGGATATAAGCCAAGGAATACTCGATCATCGACCAGCTGAACAGAACACCGGCACAAATTTCTATCCTTGCTTTGCTATGAAGTTCTGATGCACACAAGAATGCCTTGTTAAGGGTGCTGAGTGAGGCATATGTACTAAGAAACATCATCAGAGGAAAGATGGAAAACATGATAGGGCGGGAATTGGAGTGTCAAAAGATAAATTTTCATGCAGATAAGCTGCCACCAGAAGGGTTAAGTCACAACAAGGTGTTGCACATCACTGTGCAATGCAAAGATTATTTTATCACCAGAATTCTGATTGATGTAGGGTCCAGCCTAAACATTTGTTTGTTAGTAATACTCAGGACACTAGGAAAAAGACTGCATTCGATCAAGGATGTGGCCATCAACGTCAAAGCTTTTGACAGTTCCCAATGATCCACCATTGGGGAAATTAGCCTGTGTTTGCTAATGGGGCCTACCGCCATCTTACAATTTGTAGTTGGGACGACCATGGATTCATGCCACTGGGCCCGTAGCATTAAAACTACATTAGATAGTGAAGTTTGAGTGGAATCACCAATAGGTGATCATTCACGTCGACGGTAGAAATCCCATATACAGCCGCCAGACCATCCCAGCTATAGGAGGCAGAAGAAAGATATGCGAGGAGACTTATCACCACATCAAGGTAGTTAACATCGTTGACAAGGACAAATGGTGGGATAAACAAATTAAAAGCATGTTGAACTGGAGCAAATATGAACCTGGAAGGGGCCTTGGGGCAATAACCTCCAAGGAATCGCTGAGCTTATCAAATTAAAGAAACATGGCACCACCTTCGGCCTGGGATATGAGTATACCTGGGTGGACAACAACTGGTCGCCACCATGGAGAGACCCTTACTACCCATTTGAGCATCCAATACCATGCATTGAATAGAGTTTCCAAATGACGTACGTTATCTATGGGTTAGAAGAAGAGGAAGCACTGGCAGCAGTGACGAATTTGTTCCTGGAAGATAATGATATGGATTGTTATGTCATTTTCGAGGAGGAGGGGTAGGAAGGCCCTTTCATACAGGCTGTAAATAGAAGACTATGACTCATTAACTGGACTATCAGAACCACCAAAGCCCGGTGAGCCTCAGGGTAGCAAGGCTGAACAAGCATCATGCACTATCTTTTTTATTTTTACTAGTTGGCTTTTCTTTCGCATTTTTTTAAAAATTCGCAATAAGATCTTTATTGTTCAAAACAATTATGAAATTTATCAAAGCATTTCGATTTTCATTATAAATTAATACTCTTACTATTTTCTCTCATTACTTTACTTATACAATATTACTATTACTTATCTTGACGAACCAATAACTGTGACATGTAATGAGACAACGCAACGAACAGATATGGACTCAGAGGAAGATCATATACTGGAAGAGATTGTCAAGGAAATTGAGAATTTTTAAAAAAGACCAAAGTCTAACCTAGGCGACACTGAGATTGTCAACTGGGAGATGCATAAAATGTCAACGAAACACGAATCAGTATTTACTTATCACCGTCAAAAAAGGAAAAGTACACAAAATTTCCAAATATGAGGATATATTTACCTAGTCATACGATGACATGACTGGTCTGAGTATATCCATTGTGGCACACAAACCGCTAACTGATCTGACATGTCCACTGGTAAAGCAGAAGCTCAGAAAACTCAAACCTAATATGAGTGAAAATCAAGGAAGATGTCACAAAGCAAGTCAAAGCCAAAGTTCTCAAGGTGGTGGAATACTCAAAATGGTTAGATAAAATTGTGCTAGTTCCAAAGAAGGACATGAAGGTCAGAGTATGTGTCGAATACCTGGATCTCAACCAGGCCAGTCCAAAAGATGACTTCCGTTTACCGAACATGCATATCCTAATGAAAAATTGTGCCAAGCATGAGTTGCAATAATTATTAGATTGTTTTGCTGGGTATCATCAGATATGGATGGATGAAGAAGATGTTGAGAAAACATCTTTCATTACGCCGTAGGGAATGTACTGTTACAAGATGATGTCGTTTGGGATAAAGAATTTAAGAGGCCACCTACATGAGGGTTATGACCACCATTTTTCTTGATATGATACACAAGGATATCGAGGTCTATGTAGACGATGTCATTTAAGGTACAACCAGAAACTAAATCCCGCAAAGTGTGCATTTGGTGTTTTTGTCAAAAAATTTCTTGGGTTTATTGTGAGTTGCTAGGGAATAGAACTGGATCCATAAAAGATCAAGACTATTCAGGAACATCCACTACCAAAGAAAGAGAAGGATGTGATGAGTTTATTGGGAAGGATTAACTATATCAGCCGATTCATAGTGCAATCTACAGTCATCTATGAGCCAATTTTCAAGATATTGAAAAAGGATGCCGCCACCAAGTGCACTGATAAATGCCAGAAAGCTTCCGACAGGATCAAGGAATACCTGTCAACACTGCTGGTCTTAGTCCCGCCTGAGCCAGGTATACCATTGCTACTCTACATCACAGTATTAGATGGTGCCTTCGGTTG
Source organism: Nicotiana benthamiana (assembly GCA_034376525.1). NCBI lineage: Eukaryota > Viridiplantae > Streptophyta > Magnoliopsida > Solanales > Solanaceae > Nicotiana > Nicotiana benthamiana. The sequence continues at coordinate 67,625,232 of CM067332.1, forward strand.
CGTCCTTGGGCAGCATGATGAAATGGGGAGGAAAGGGTAGGCCATTTACTATCTCAACAAGAAGTTCACTTCGTACATAGCCCAATCTCTGTTAGAACGCAGCTATTGTGCTTTGACTTGGGTAGCCCAGAAGCTGAGACATTATTTTTGTGCCTATATCACATATCTCATATCAAGGATGGACCCTTTGAAGTACATCTTTCAGAAGCCCATGCCCACTGCCAAGCTAGCCAAGTGGCAGATCCTGTTGAGCAAATTCGTCATTGTCTACGTAACTCAGAAGGCAATCAAAGGACAGGCACTAGCATATCACCTGGCCAAGAATCCCGTGGATGGAGAATATGAACCCCTGAAAATGTATTTTCCCGATAAATGAATATCATTCCTAGGAGAAGACATTGCAGAATCCTATGACAGTTGGAGAATGTTCTTCCATGGAGCAGCAAATTTCAAAAGAGTCAGCATAGGAGCAATTCTAGTATCAAAAACTAGTCAAAATTATCCGGTGTCTGCCAAACTTAGGTTCTCCTGCACCAATAATATGGTCGTGTACAAAGCGTGCATGTTAGGCTCAAGATGGTTATTGACATGAACATACAGGAGTTGCTAGTGATAGGCAATTTTGACCTACTCATACATCAGGTCCGAGAAGAATGGGCAACCGAGAACTCCAAGATACTCCCCTATTTGCTTCACGTGAAGGAATTGAGGAAGAGGTTCACACAGATAGAATTCCGACATGTTCCCAGAATCAAGAATGAATTCGCCGATGCATTGGCTACCTTGTCATCCATGATACAACATCCAAACAAAAACTTCATTAAACCTATTCCAGTAAAGATCCATGATCAGCCGGCTTATTGTTCCAACGTTAGAGAAGAAGCACACGGAAAGCCTTGGTTTTATGATATCAAGGAGTATTTGACAAAAGGAGAATACCCAGGACTTGCAAATCTTATCCAGAAACGCACACTTCGGAGGTTATCCAATCATTTATTTCACCGCAGAGGAATCCTGTATAGGAGGACTCTGGATTTGGGATTATTATGGTGCGTCGACGCGAAAGAAGAAGCTATTAGAAGAAATTCATGTAGGGACCTATGGTCCACATATGAACGGTTTTGTATTAGAAAAGAAGATACTATGGCTGGTTAATTTTGGATGATTATGGAGAGGAACTGCATCCAGCAAGTCCAGAAATGATACCGCTGCCAGATACATACAGACATGATAGAGGTGTCACCAAATAAGCATAATGTAACAAGCTTACCAAGACCTTTCGCCTCCTGGGGAATGGATGTTATTGGACCAATCGAGTTGGCCACTTCCAATGGGCACCCGTTTATCATAGTAGTAATCACCAAATGGGTCGAGGTAGCATCTTAAAAAGTAGTGAACAAGAAACTCATGGCAGACTTTGTCCGCTACCGTATCGTTTGCCGATTCGAGATTTTAGAATCAATCATTACTGACAATGGCTCCAGCCTCAATAGTGACTTAATAAACGTTATTTATGAAACCTTCAAGATCAAACACAAGAATTCTACAGCTTACAGGCCACATATGAACGGAGACAGTGAAGCCGCCAACAAGAACATTAAGAAACTATTGAGGAAAATGATAGATAAGCATAAGCAATGGCATGAAAGGCTATAAATTGCTCAATTGGGGTATCGCACAACTATCTGTACATCAATCGGGGTAACCCCCTATATTCTGGTTTATGGTACAGAAATAGTCATTCCCGCCGAGGTAGAAATTCCCTCTTTAAGAATCATACAGGAAGTAGAACTTAACGATGGAAAGTGGGTGAGGAATCATTACGGACAGATGGCTCTTATATATGGAAAGAGGATGAATGCAGTTTGCCATGATCAACTTTTTCAGAATAGAATGTCATGAGCCTTCAACAAGAAAGTCAAGACGAGACAGTTCACATTGGGGCAGTAGTGTTAAAGAAAATTTTCCTACATAAAGATGAAGCCAAAGGGAAATTCTCCCCAAACTAGCCAGGTCTATACATGATTTACCGAGTTCTGATAGGAGGAGTCCTTATACTTACGCAAATGGACAAAGAAGTTCTGCAAAAACCAATCAATTCAGATATAGTCAAGCGCTACAATGTGTAATATGATGCTTTCTTATATGATGTAATTTGAACTACGTCTGACATGATTTTCGTTTAATAAGGGATACGCAGACAACCTTATGTGTTCGTTCATAATTCAATAAATTTTCATCTCCCCCCGCAATTGGAAACTGGAGCAGAATTTTGAGGAGGACCCTCCTACTAAAAATTCTAAAGTAGTTTCGGCCAATCATCGCAAGCAACCGTCAGAAGCATCAACCTATCAAACGGGGACATGAGTTTCAGGCGGACCCTCAAAATTCCGTAGCAAGAAAGGTTCCAAGGTCTTGAACTACGCCACAACCATTGGTTCATCTAAAAGCTATTTATTAAACATATACTTATGCCATATTTTTACAAACGCGTGCATGTTTATTGTCGAAATCACTTTGTTCAGCAACACTACCCCAATAATACATACCGTATCACCAGATCAAAGATGAACAGGTCGAGCAAGGCCAACAATGATACAAGCTAAACTCCCCTCAACAAAACTCACCATTTTTCTTTGGATACAGGCACTTGAGTTGCAAAATCATCAAATGTACTATACACTCACAAGACTCACGTTGTTCAGAAATACAACTCTTAGAGCTGTTGTACTTACTCACAGTTGCTATCCGCATACGACAGTGCCCCAATAGGCACAATATCCCCAGCAGCCACAATATTGCAATAAGCTATCAGCAAAAAAATATCTATTACTATATGTCTTTTATTTCTTGAATAAGACTACCATCCTGCATTCCAAGACTAAACACTGTCTCCATGTGCATTTTTCTGCATTGCACAAGGTTACCATTTTGCCTTCCAAGACTAAACACTGTCTCTAACTACATTTTTCTGCATTACATAAGGCTACCATTCTGCCTTCCGAGGCTAAACCCTGTCTCTATCTGCATTTTCTACATTGTATAAGGCTACCATTCTGCCTTTCATGACTAAACAATATCTCCATCTGCATTTTTCTGCATTGCATGAGGCTACTATTCTGCTCTTCGATACTAAACACTATCTCTATCTGCATTTTTGCATAGGATAAGGGTACCATTCTGCCTTCCAAGACTAAACAATGTCTCCATCTGCATTTTTCTACATTGCATAAGGCTACTATTCTGACTTTCGAGACTAAGCACTGTCTCTATCGGCATCCGCATGGCTTAAAGATGGCCACTTTATTTATACTTGCATGGCTGGAAGATCGCCGCTTTATTTTTACATTTGCATGGGTGAAATATTGCTGCTTCATTTATTCTTGCATGGCTGAATAATCGCAATTTATTTCACATTTGCATGGCTGAAAGATTGCCGCTTCATTTACACTTGCATGGGTAAAATATCACCACTTCATTCGCACTTGCGTAGCTGAAAGACCACCACCTATCGCATATCGTGGGCTTATATATTTCCAAATACTACATCTCATGGGCAGAAAGATCACCAAAATTATCTGAGGGCGTCATTGTTCGGAGACACCATTTTTTATAGCCCTAGAATGCCATGTCATGGCCCGAAGATCCCTTTAATCTCTTGCATGTCATTATTCAAAGGCATCATGGTTCGGAGGCATCATTCACAGAGCCCGAGGGCATCATTTCATGGCTTGTGAATCCTTTATCATACGATTCATAGCCGAGGACATCATGGTCTGAAGGACGTCAACCTAATCGTCCAAAGACATCATTCATGGTCCGACGGGAACTTACATCACATTTAAATTTATGCATAATATTTGTTCGTATTTGTTTATTTATAGGTAAATCGAAGAGCAATAGCCATCTCAGCAGGAGCGATCCCATTCCAGTTCCCGCAGCCCTATTAGACCTTAACCATTCATCCCAATCTAAATATTGCGTCCGTTCTGGAAAGGTCTTCATCAACATATACTGTCGATGAATCTTAAACTGCATATGGCCCGATTCCTGTAAGACCAGGGATTTGTAGGTAGCTGATAAGCCATAGCATGATCAAACGTCTTCAAACCATTTTGTTCGGTCAAAGTTGGCAATCATATTTTTAATCGCGAACTCTTTCATCCTTCTTGGGTAAAGAGGGGCAGCTGATGATACCCAATTTTTCCTTGTATTAATATGCAAAATATCATAAAAAATAGCTTATATATGTATATATTAATATATCCCAAGTTTTCATTATTTTTCCTTAATTTTTAAAAGATTTATAAATAAATTTATTACCATATTTTCTAAAAAAACCCAATAAATGTCCCCCAAAATTATCATTTTGGTGATTCATTTATTGGATTCTCCTATTTATACTAAAACATACCTAACGAAGTTTTGCAAATTTTTACAAATTTATTTAGTATTTTTAAAACTAAATTGCATATAATTGAAATATTAGCCTATTTTAAGATTTAATTGTGTTTATAATTAAAAAATTGACTCCAGTATTTTTATTTTCATAATTATATATTACTAATAATATTAGTACCTTTAATTTTTAAAAAAATTATTTTACTATTTTTTATAAAATAAATGGGGGAAAATGGCCATTTAAATGCTAGCCCTTTGGTATTTCAATTTTGGCCAGATTTGGCACCCCTAATTGAACCCAATTTTATTTTCAGTTATCTAGCTCAATTCCTAAATCTACCCGACCCATGAATCATTAAAATATCCCATCCGGTCCACCTTTTAATCGCTCACACTCTTCCTTTACTTTTTAATTTACCAATAACCCCTAAACCCTACTCGTTTCTCACCGGTAGCCGCCCCCAGATTCCCCTTATTCCAAAATCTTGCTCAAAAACCCTATCTTCCTCCCTCTGTTTCAACCCTAAAACCACTGATGTCTTCTAAGGCTATCGAAGTCTTATGTCGACCTCCTACAACTCCTACCCGCTTGGTTCCTGAAGATTCAAGGCCTAACCACGAAGAAGCTTGGTCCAGGCTTCGTTTGATTCGAGTTCTACGGCCATCTCCAGCCTTCCTCCGGCAAGCCATGGTTGTTCGAGTCTAACCTCGACTCCTCCTGCTTAGATAAGCGACTATCCAAGCCTTTGTCACCATCTGGGTTGCTCTAAAACCCTAGCTTTAGAGGTTCTTCCGATTTCTTTAGATATGTTCTAAACTCCCGTTTTTCCTAAACATTTAAATAGTTTCTCGAGATTTCTTTCAAAAAATTGTGCTTTCAAAACTTTTATTCCGATTTAGAGTTTTTGAGTTATTTATATGTTTCTCTGATTTTATTTTTATTTTGTGTGTTTCTTCTACTATGTTTCTTCTAATGTGTTTCTTTGTCTGTTTCTTCTACTATGTTTCTTTCATTGTGTTTCTTATATTCTTATTCTATTGTGTTCTTACTAGTTCTTCTACTTTGTTTCCTATGTTGTTCTTTACTATGTTTCTCGTGAGTTTTGCTACTGAAAGAGCATGTTAAAGGCCTCAGTTCCTTCGGAGACCTCTGAACTTGTTTCGTTAGTATTTTTGCTTGATTTATTTGTTTTAGACTTTACACTCGACTAATGGTAAAATCTTAGAAGTTGAGGGTTCATCCGAGTTTTGAGACCATTGGCTATGTGATTTGCTTGTATTCATCCAAGTTATGATACCATTGGCTATGTGATTTGCTTGTTATTCATCTTTGAACTCATTTGATTTGAAAACCCTAACTTTTTTGGACCTATTTTGAATTTCTGAAGTTGTTTCATCTACTACTCAATTATGTTTCAAAATCATTGTTTCAACCTTTGTTTCTTTAAACAATTCTGATTCCCTACTAAACTCTTCTAAGGTCTTTATACTGGACCCTTTGTACGCTATTTGTTACTCTATATTCTCCATTATTGAGTTATTATGTGATTACCATGTTCTTATAGTCTATTACTTACCCATTCTGTAATTGCATGCCACTTTTTCTTTGTCCTATATTCAGCCTCGCATGCCTAATACTTGTGTACTCTTTAATGTGCTTAAATTTCCGTCTAAATGAATTTAATTTCTCTTAAATGATTTCACATTTCCTTTGTGTAAATCTAATTGATTTCTTTCCTTGTTTGCTGATTTCCTTGTTACTTGGTCTTGGTAAAAAAATTTCCTTAGTTTTTCTGACTTGGCTCATTCAAGGACCAATAATTACAAACCTCTGACTCCTTGATTTACTATGTAATAATTGATTTTTGTAACATTATTTACGTAACCGTGTATTTCAAAATTCTTCCCTTAAGTAAACTCCTATGTATTTACCCCAAATTGCCTACTTTGCACAAGAAGCTTATTGGATTTCTTTTCTTAAATAATTTTTTCTCATTACCATTTAAGAATGCATTCCTTAATTAAAGAAAGTCTTGTAATGATTGATTTTAATTGATACCTAGTTCCTTAATTGTTATCTTACCTTATTTCTGCATATTTTTCACACTATAAATACCTGCTTTTTTCATTGGAAAAAGACACGAAAGAGTTTTAAATTTCTACACACCTACACTCATAGTCTTTCTGAACTTATACTCACACTTAAAAGAATTTTCTCTTGATATTTGTATTGTGACCTGTTTGCAAGTCTTCCTGCCTGCTTTCTCTATTTACTTCTTTGAAATTGGTATATCCTTATTTAAGGTTTTCAGCATACATCAATGTGTTTAATTACTATCTTTATATCTATGTCTGCTTACTACTTCTATATAGTTCAATATCTACTCTAGCATGCTGAAGTTTCATTTCTGCCTGTTCTACTATGAATCCAAAACCCCTAACCCCATATGTGTTTAAGCTATGGTTTGAGGCATGACAATATTGCAAATTATTGTCCATGAATCAAACTTGATCCCCTAGGATCCCAGCCTCCAATAACGTGTGTTCTAGCAGGCTTATAGGTATGCTAGCACTCTCCAATGCCAGGCATGCCTAAGGCCTGCCCTTGCCTAAGAAATAGACTCCTTACAATTTCCCAATTACCCTGGACTCCTTTATGTGTGCTTATTCATAGATTTTTCCCTCTCCTTTTCCCCTTTTAGTATTTTGTTCTTCACTTGTACACCTTCTTAGTCTCTAAGTTCTGCCCCCTCCCCCTCTTATGAGCCTTGCCTTGGGACCCTTGAGCTCCCTCTGAACTTGGACACTTGAAGGCTAGCCCTTCTATACTGCACTTGTCCTATTCTAATAGTACATTTGGGTGTGAGCATTGCCCCGTGACCCATTGAAGCTCATAGGAAACTTTGACACACTCAAATAGAAGAAAGTCTTTGGATCATGATCTCTTGGAGTTGGTTTACCCCATATTTAAGTCATGAAGTCTGAATCGCGCTCTCCTTGTTTATACTTTTATTTATATTTTTCTGATGTATTTTTTTTACCTTATTCTGGGCTGTAATAATTTGTAATAAACTCATGGGGATGGTCACTAAAAAGGGGTGGGTAATTATGTACGCAAAGAGTAGGAAGCATGTATATACATATTTTATATTTTGGACATTCAAAAGCATGTAGAAATCTTGCCTATAGGTATTTTTAATCTGCATGCATATATAAATCATGCCTATAGGTCCTTCTGAATCTTGTGTATCAATTCTCATATAGAAATCATGATCATAGGACTACTATATTCATGTAGAAATCATGCTTACAGGATTGTCCAAATCTGCACATTCAATTGCAGCTAGATATCATGTCCATAGGTTTTAAACAAATTCTACACCTAGACATCATGTCCATAGATCTTCAACAAATTTCTGCACTAGACATCATGCTCATAAGTTTTAAATAAATTTCTGCATCTAGATATCATGTTCAAAAGTTTTAAAACGAGCCTTCTGCATTTTATACCATGTATACAAGGTTCGAAATCCACTACGCATTGAAAGCAAGTTTATAGGAACTGTTAATCGAATCTGAATCACTTACTCCACATATTGAGCTAAAATCAATAATAACGGGTACTATTAGTTGTGGAACCTATATCCTTCGTAAAAACATACCTTTCTTTTAATAATCGAACTACTCTTTTAATCAATACGTATTCAGTTTGTCTTAGGCTTTGTTATTTCATTGCTTTCTAAATCAATAGATACCATGCTTATAGAATCCTTGTCTAACACTTAGGAAAGCCTTAGGGTAAAATTATAAATTGAATCTATTCTATTAACTACAACCAATAGGCAGGTTTAATTAGGTCTTCTTATCTGAATTAGGTAATAAATCAGTCTGTCTCAACCTTTAAGCTCTTTCATGTTAAATATTTAATCAGACCTTAACCAGTACATGTAAGTCATGCTAATTACGTGCTACTTAGTTCAAGGAGGTATATCTAAGCCTTTTCTTGTTATGAGCTTTCCCCTACTTGCTATGCATGTTTTGTATGTCGACTTAGAATTTTTTCACTTAAAACTAGAAATAAGACTAATATCCCTCCCCTTTAGGATTAGTAGTCCCAAATGCCTCCGGGACTGACAGGATTAGGACGGGTAGTAGCATGCAATAAGAAAACAAGAGCATTTTGCGCTTTAATACCTTAATGGGGTGGGAAGGGTAGATATGAATATGATGACCACGCGATAATGTCACGTGTATCCCCTCATTGGGGCGTGATTAATAAGAATTGTGTAGGGTGATCAATATTGTAAATAAACCGAAGATCCCCCCCCCCCCCCTTTCCCTTTATTTCTTCGAAAATTTTAAACTCTTTATTTTAAGAAAAAATCAGCTTTCTTTTAGTTCTTTCCAACTTTGTTTGTCTGTAAAACCATTATGTGAAAATCCCATTTTATTTGAAGTTTTATTTTCCTACATGTTATTTGCACATAAATTCACAACAATGGTGTCACGACCATAAACCCTGATCCGATCGTGATGGCGCCTCTAGTGAAGATGAGGCCAGCCAACCAACCCATTTACCCTTTTCAGAATAGTTAACATTTGTAAACAGTTTAAGCACAATTAAATAGCACACTTTAAGCAAAAGATTTCCCTATTAAGTGCGGAATACAACCTAATCACAGCCCAAACCGGGGTCTCACAAGTCACAAGCATCTATGAATATATGAATACAACTACGGATTCTGGAATATACAAAATGAAACTGAAAAACAACGGAAGAAATATGGTGTTGCGAACGCTGGCAGCCACCCTGCTAAACTCTGATAACTTACCCCAATCAGCTTAAACCCCGCGACAGGCTAAGCAAATACCTCCATCTTCACACGAGGTGCATAGAGTAAAGTGAATACTCCAACTCAATGAGTAACAAAGTTAAATAATAACTGAGCAGTAATAAATCACGTAAGGGAAATCATCATGTCGTATATTAGGAATATTATAACCCCTTCGAGAAAAGCCATGAAACCATGAAATCTTTAGAAGACATCTTAACCCAGTTTAAACCTCTTTTGAAATGATTGAAAATGACTTTTTCGAACAGTAATGCAAATGAATACAAGACAACTAGTGCAGATAGGCACAGAAATCCGCCCCTCGGGTGCACCACTCACTGAGAAAAAAAAATGCCAGGAAATCAGGTAGATATCATATGAAATAGCACAACTACAAATAATGGCAGACAATTAAAGAAGTACACACATAAAATAGTACTGGTACTGCTGCGGTGTGCAGCCCGATCCATATACTGCGGCATGCAAACCGATCCATTTATTGTCGACGACGCTCACTAGGGGTGTGCAGACTCCGGGAGGGGCCCCTTACGACCCAAGCGCAATATCAAGCCATCTCGTGGCATCAAATCTAGGCCATCGGCCTCATATCAGTATCAATATAACACTGCTGCGGCGTGAAACCTGATCCATATAAATATATATATATATATATATATATATATTGCGTTGTGGCATGCAACTCGATCCAAAAGTACGTCGCAATTCATGCCCTCGGCCTTACTCAGTCAACAAAAAATCACATAGGCCACTCGGACTACAATAAACATGATGCTCACCCCAAAATATTATTTAGAATATCATTTCAAGTGTTATAGCAGACTAAACTTGGTTGAGTTTTTTAAAACAGTGGAAAATACATGACTGAGTTCAAGTATAAAATTAAAACAGTAAGGAAATATCAACAATCATCCCCGAAGGGGCTTAAATAATTGGCACTAAGTCCAAATATAGCAATCAACACAAGTCGTGATGATAACAAATAAGTTCCAGTCAAATACATGGTAAAATCATCAATCGAGATGGACCAAGTCGCAATCCCCAATGGTGCTTTAACCCACGCTTGCTATCCGGCGTGCAAGTCACCTTAATATAACACTACAATGTGCAATCCGGAGTTTCAAACTCTCAGAATATCATTTACAATCGTTTCTCACCTCAAACCGATGAAATGTCTAGCTCGCGACACCTTTGCCCCTCTTATCGGCCTCAACATGCGTCGAATCTATCCAAAACCAGAGCGAATACATCACAATATGCTAAGGGAACAAAATCCAAGCAAAAACAATCAATAACGGGAACAAATCCTTAAATTCCTAAAACCCGAGCCCGTGCCCACTTCTCGAAACTCAGAAACTTTTACATCAACGGGTTCCTTATCTTGACACGAGTTTATACATACCAAAAGTTCTAAAATTTGACGTTAAAGGGACCGTCAAATCTCAATTTGAATGTCCAATTTCTCAAGCCCTAGTTCTTCAATTTTAAGCTTAGTTTCCATCAATTTCTAGGTGGATTTCACAATATAAACAACATTTCAGTTCAACAATCTTTCCTCCAGGTGCTATCTCTTGAATCCCTCTTCAATTCCCCTCAAGAAGCTCAAAAATAGCCCAAAAATGTTAAAAGTTAGCTCAAAAATCACGGACAAGAGCTATTAAAACATTCCGCCTAGGCTTTAAAAGCCTTCTTCGCGAACGCGGATGACCATCGCGTTCGCGAGGAACAAAAACCATCCATCTAAAAATTTCTCTATGCGTTCACAACACAAGCCTTGCGAATGTGATACATACTTGATACAAAACTACGTGCAACCTAATTCTCGCGAACACGATGAATATCTCGCCTCGAACCCAGCTGATCTTTTTCCTTCTATGCAAACGCGGCATGGACCTCGAGAATGCGATGCGTGAGAAAATAACCTTCTGCGAACGCGTTCCCTCAACCGCGAACGTGAAGGGTAATACCCCTGCTTTCCAATTTTCTTCTACGCGATTGCGAGGAACCGCATGTGATAGTGAAGGCTTAAGATCTGCTGCTAATTTTTCTGCAATTTCCAAAGTCTCAAAACTTCCGTTTAGCCATCTGAAATCACCCCAAAGCTCCCTCTACCTCAACCAAAAGTACAAAAAAAAACCTTAAACATTATCCAAACTTGTTCAAGTCATGAAAACACCTCAAACAACACCAAAACCATCAAATTGCATCAAATTCAAGCCTAAGTTCTTCCAAAACCTCTGAAACATACATTAGATAAAAAAACCAACCAAATCACCTCCGAATGACTTGAAATTTTGCAGACACATCACAAATGACATAGAAAAGATAGTACAACTCTCCGAATTCCAATCCGACTCTCTGATAAAAATCTCACCTACCAACAAGAATTCGCCAAAATACTAACTTCATCAATTCACGGCAAATTTCACACGGGACCTCCAAAACCAATTCAAATCACACTCTTAAGTCATAAATCATCTAATGAAGCTAACCAAATCATACAAATTCTAATCCGGGCTCATACACAAATAAGTCAAATATTGGTCAAACCTTTCAAATTTTAAGCTTTAAATTGAGAATTATTCTTCCAAATTCATTTTGATTAACCTAAAACCAAAGACGAAGATTTATATAGGTCATAATACACCACTTGGGCTAAATCATACCCGAGAACTAGCGATCAAAGTGAAAAAGGTCAAAACGACCGGTCGGGTCTTTACATCCTCCCCCACTTAAACACATGTCCGTCCTCGAACATACCCAGAGTTGTTCTAATGCCTACCAATAGTTAAACTTTACCATGCATATACTCGGGTGTGGTCCCACGTCACCCTATCTCATGTAGGTCTGATAACACATTATAACTGAAATTACACGATCTAATCCAGCCCATAAACCATAGAACCACATTTCCACTTCTGAAACCATCAATACGATCAAAACCTCCCACCAATACTCTGAATAGGCTCGAACTAGTTGTTATAACCTAGGCCTGCAACCTCAGGTGCAATTATATGATATACCACATAACTCAAACACATGCAGAGATAATCTTCCATTCACAGCAGCTGCACACAACTCCCGAATACTGGCTAAAAAACTCTTATTAACCAAAGTTTCATCCCAACTCTCTTATTTATATAATGCCAATGATAGCTAAAACACGCAACGAACCATAACTATTTCTCAGATCAACCATTCATGAGGCAGTTCCATCTCTGGAAATTACCATAGCAAATGTTTGAACCGAACCTCGATATTTACCTATCAAACACGCTGAAATAGAATCTGTTTGCATTCATCAATGATCCCAATGATCTCTTCTGATCAAGCACCACTCTGGCGACACGACACAATCAACATAGGCCTAAGCCACAACTATCGTAATACGAGCACAAATAAGAAACTGTCCGAACATACTCAAATCATTAAAATGACTCTAATGAAAGAGTTGTCCCTCAAGCTCACCAGAACCATCACAACACAAGGCTGAGAACCCATCTCATATCATAGAAATAGAACACACGAATAGGTCAAATTTCTATATAGATTCGCTGAAATGTATGATCTTATCCAGACACTACTCCACATGGAGCACCTTAAGTCACTATGCTCGAAATTGAAAACCACGCACAATCTGATGCTTGGAACCAAGGCGAATTACTAAACCCATAATGGAACAAGTAACATATACCACACAGACCCGATAGGACATAATCGATACATCATTCACCGAGCAACACCCATTTACCTTTCCCCTTCGACTTCCACTATAAGACCCAAAATGATCCGAACCATATGCGCCCAAAACCAACAAATCACAATACTTTGCAACACAGAAAAGCAACTCATCGATCTCCCCATATTACACAAGATCGATAATGAACGAATCGACCTATCCCTCAACAATACAATCGGGGGCCAACCAAGCCAAATCAAGATAGAACACGCATCCATATTGGCCTACCAACGAACTCATCATCAAGGAATCCTGAAGTTGCTTCTTCCACTACTACAACTCCTAGCATATCTATACGATGTAGTGCCCGACACCAAATCAATACCAAAATCAACTACCTCACTTGGCGACATGCCCGGCCACAAGAAACACATCTGAAAAGTCCCTCAATATGAAAGCTGAATCAATATCATGGCCCTCAGCTTTGACACTCATCACAAGAGCCCAACTAAACAAGACAATCCTTCCCAGCCATCCTTTGGGTCTTAGAAATATAAAAACTACTTTACCGGGATATAATGCGACGCACCTTGCCGCTAAACCCGTGGCATTTCTGGCATAATTTGTAGCGCAATTGTTCAGAATAGTCCAACGCGGAGACAACCTGTCTACCCTAGTATCATAGCCAATATCTACGATACCAGGCAATTAAAGATCCACTCGGACCTCCTAAATCCTGATAGTCACTAAGCAGTGCCGACATAAACAGTTCACAACTATAACATAGCCTGAATATAAGAATTTCCATCTCCAATCCACACTGTATGTGAATGACCATATCTGATCCCAATTTTTGCCGTCTGAATACATGCCACACCTCGAATAACCAGTCACTTCACAAGAGATACTCAAACATTCTTCTATTCCACCAAGAAAACTCGAATGTCAGCAGTCGATCCAGCTTGAAAGTGCCGCAGTACTAACAAAGTTCTATCAACTTAATCACATTGCCCTTTTCTGAAAAACATACCTGCGTAAAATCACTATGATTAGCAATACTATTTCCTTAATCATATGAAGATCATTCACCCTAATAATCTTAAGCTCGTTTCTCCAATGACATAAAATTGCTCGTGCTGCCTAAGAATTTCATGACTTTCCATTCGAAACTGAACTGTAACCTTACACACGCAAATCCCAATCCTGCACAACATAATGCATATATCGTACCATCTTAGGATAATATGAGAACTGCATCTTCCTTCCAAGCCACGAACACTTATGTACTCAACTAGTCAAGAACTTCCTTTGATCCCTAGAAGAAAAAAAAACATTACACATCCCATGCCTCTCATATACGTAAAAATGCACCTTACCAACTACGGTAGAAATAAAGAAGAACTCTCCCAATTCTGTTTGCACAACTTAAACTGCCAGGACCGAATCCTTCTAACTAGTCCAAGATAAGCATGCCATCAAAACTCAAGAGCATTGCTGCAAGATACCTCTAAGAACCCATTATCTCGAACACGTACGAATTAATCATATTCATACCATACTGATTCGGTCTACTATCAAGCTACTCCATCTATCTAAATTTTATTCTGATTCATCATCAACTTGATATTCCCTCTTGCTGTAGCACCATAATTTCTCACCCAAAACTCACCACACGAGACCAAAGCATAAAACCACACTGTCTGAGGCTCATAAGTCACTGTATACCTTAATTATTCCCAAAAGAACCACATTCCAAAAGATCTTACTCTAAAAAACTTCCTGCGAATCTAAACACGTTGCCTTTATCGTTTGGATACTAATACATAGAATCACACAATTAACATAGAAATACTACAAGTCTTGAATTCTTCTAATGAAAACTCAGTTTCTAATCGCATATACAACTTTAATATACCCAATTATTGTATGTAGAATCTTGAATGCATTAAAACCATTTTCGAGAGTCATTTACTCAATTTAAATTGCAATTAGCCTGACCAACAGAATAGAACCACATGTGCCTCATTAGCACTCTGGCACCAAATAATGAATCCTCACCTTAATACAACAAAGCATCTACCTACTCTATCCACCGAGCATTCTTTACCAATAATAACTTAAGACATTCTGTGATTCTCATACCCTATGAAGCATAGTATATCCTTTGTCAAGACTTTTCTTTACTCTACCAATAGCTAATTCACTCGGACGCCCCAAACTAGAATCAACATAGCACCAAAATGTGCAATCAACTGCTCACCGCAGACTTCCCCACTTGACTTGAAGCCATAGATTAAAATAGACTCAATAGCCCATAACACTTTTTCTCTACCCATACCATAATACCTTAGTGAGGTTTAACTCAAATCATTTATAAGTTTGTGAAAACACAAATCATCTAATACTTTAAATCTTCTGCAACTCTCACATTCATCCTCGCAACAGTCAAGCCCACTCTCTTAAGCGACCCAAATATAAATTTCAACACATATTTTTCACTTGTAAATGAGAACTTCCAATAGACAACATAAGGATCACACCACTTCAGAACACTCCGTAGGAGATAACCCACCTGCTTCACCTTAATATAACATTTCTGTATACCTTCCACCGTCATGCACATTACACAGTCATTTAGTCTTCCTTGGTCTGAACTCATACTGCAACATAAAATGCACTTCACTCCCCAACTAGGAGACACAAAAAGATTCTCCACGTGCCCATAACTCGGGCTACACATCAAATCACAATAGAAATCAAACACTTAATAGTTATTTTATCATCCAGCAGATTTCCTCGTCACTGCCAAGTCATATAGATACATCTCGCAGTACTAACATCCTCATCACATAGCTATCTAACCGCCATTCCCACTAATAGGGACAATACCGAACATATAAGTTTAAAACACTTGCTCACACAATCGGCACCTTGGTGCTCAAGCCATAGGCACATCCGGCCTCAAGTCTTTTGGATTAGCCCAACATAAGCTCACAGAGATCACATCTCGCCCCTCGATTGGAGAATCACAAGCCATCCAGGCATATCTGATACTGAGCGCTCATGCACGCATGCGAATGCGTGGAAGGAATTTCAAGAGTTACCTTTCAAGCTGAATCAAGGATGCACGATAAGAAATCAAGAATGTGAGTTTTTCCTAGAGGTTTTGTAGCCTCTCGAGGATAAATACAGACATCTCTATACCGATCCGCGAGACTCTACTAAACCTTCTCATGACTCGTGATACATAGTAACCTAGGATCTGATATTAACTTGTTACGACCGCAAACCTCGATCCAGTCGTAATGGTGCCTCTTGTGAAGATAAATTCGGCCAACCAACCCATTTCATCTTTTAAAAATAGCTAATATTTGCAAACAATTTTAGCATAATTAAATAACACAGCTTAAGCAAAACATTTCCTTATTAAGTATTGAATACAACCCAAACACAACCCAAATCGGGGTGTCACAGGTCAAGAGCATCTATTAATATATGAATACAACTACATAGGGTGCAATATTCAAAACGAAACTGATTAACAATGGAAGAAATGCAGTGCTGCGAAAACTGCCAATCACCATGCTAAACTTTGATAACTTAGCCTCTGATCAGCTCAAAACCCGTGAACAGATGAACAAATACCTGCATCTGCACATGAGGTGCAGGGAGTAAAGTTAGCACCCCACCTTAGTGAGTAATAAAGGTAAATAATAACTGAGAAGTAAGAACACGTAACGCAAATCATCATGCCTTATAAAAGCAATATAAAAACTTCTTTGAGAAAAGCCATGAAGCTGTAAAATCTTTAGAAGACATCTTAACCCAGTTTAAACCTCTTTTGAAAATGACTTTTTCGAATAGTTATGCAAATGAATGCAAGACAACTAGTACAGATAGGCACAGAAATCCGCCCCTCAGGCGCAACACTCACTCAGCAGAAAATGCCAGGCAATCAGGTAGACATAACATGAAATCGCACAACTACAAATAATGGCAAGTCAATTAAATAATAAAACAAGTAAATACATAAAACAATACCGGTACCGCTGCGGTATGCAGCCCGATCCACATACCGCTATGGTATGCAGCCCAATCCACCCACCCACACACACACATACAGACACACACACACACACACACACACACACACACACACACACACACACACACACACACATATATATATATATATATTGTTGTAGCATACAACCCGGTCCAAAAGTACCTCACAATACAGGCCCTCAACCTTACTCAGCCAACAAAAAAACGCATAAGCCAGTGAAAAATACATGACTAAGTTCAAGCATAAAATGAAAACAGTGAGCAAATATCAAAAATCATCCCCCAAGGGATTCAAATAATTGGCACGAAGCTCAAATATGGCAATCAACCTAAGTCAATGATAACAATAAGTTATAGTCAAATACACGGTAAAATCATGAATCAGGACAGACCAAGTCGCAATCCCCAATGGTGCTATACCCCATGCTCGCTATCCGGCATGCAAGTCACCTCAATATAGCTCTACAATGTGCAATCCAGGGTTTCAAGCCCTTAGAACATCATTTACAATCATTACTCACCTCGAATAGGCAAAATCTCTAGCTCAGGACGCCTTCGCCCCTTTAATCAGCCTACACACGCATCAAATCTATCATAAATCAGACCGAGTACATTACAATATGCTAAAGGAAAAATCCCAAGCGAAAACAATAAATAACTCGCCCAAATCCCAAAATTCTGAAAACCTGAGCCCTGGACCCACTTCTTGAAACTCAAAAATTTTTACATCAACAAGTTCCTTGTCTCGCCATGAGTTCATACATAGCAAAAGTTCTAAAATCCGACATGAAATGGTCCATCAAATCCCAATTTGAAAGTCCAATTTCTCAAACCTAGTTCATAAATTATAGGCTTAGTTTCCATGAATTTCTAGGTGGATTTCACAAGAAAAAACGAGCTTTGAGTTCACAAATCTTACCTCCACGTGTTATCTCTTGAATTCCTCTTCAATTCCCCTCAAGAATCGCAGACAAGAGCTACTAACATATTCTGCCCAGGCTTTAAAAGCCTTCTTCAGAACGCGGTATGACCATCGTGTTCGCAATGAACAAAAACCACATTCCAAAAATTTATCTATGCGTTCGCGACACAATCCTTGAGAACGCAATACATACATGATACAGAACTACGCGAACGTGGCCTAATTCTCGCGAACACGATAAATATCTTGCCTCGAACCCAGCTGACCTTTTTCCCGCGATGCGAACGCGGCATGGACCTCGCGAACGTGATGCACGAGAAAATAACCTTCCGCGAACATGTTCCGTCAATCGCGAACGCGATGGGTAAAACACTTGCCTTCAAATTTTCTTTTACGCGATCACGAGAAACCCCACGAGATCGCGAAGGCTTAAGATCTGCTGCACTACTGCTCATTTTTTTGCAATTTCCAAAGTCTCAAAACTTCCTATTAGCCATCCGGAATCATCTTCCCGAGGCCTCCGGGAC
Source organism: Nicotiana benthamiana (assembly GCA_034376525.1). Taxonomy (NCBI): domain Eukaryota; kingdom Viridiplantae; phylum Streptophyta; class Magnoliopsida; order Solanales; family Solanaceae; genus Nicotiana; species Nicotiana benthamiana. Next base: position 67,643,676 of record CM067332.1, read on the forward strand.
CTCAACAAAAAGTGTCAACACACCCTAAACATCATTCAAAACTTGTTCCAATCATCAACACACCTCAAACAACACCAAAACCATCAAATTACGTCAAATTCAAGCTTAAGTTCTTCAAAAACCTCTGAAACACGCATTCGATTAAAAACCCAACCAAATCACCTCCGAATGACCAGAAAGTTTTCACACACATCATAAACGACATAACGAAGCTCCTAAAACTCTCATAATACCATTCCGACTCTCGGACCATAATCTCACCTACCAACCGGAATTCGCCAAAATACTAAGTTCATCAGTTCAAGCCATTTTACATCGAACCTCCAAAACCAATTCTGATCACACTCCTAATTCATAAATCACCTAGCAAAACTAACAAATTCATAAAAATTGATCTGGTCTCATATATAAATAAGCCAAATATTGGTCAAATCTTTTAATTTTTTTAAGCTTTAAACTGCAAATTGTTCTTCCAAATTCATTTTTATTAACTTGAAAATAAAGCCAATGATTTATATAGGTCATAATACACCACATGGGCCAAATCATGCCCGAGAACTGGCGATCAAAGTGCATAAGGTCAAAACGACCCGTCAGGTCGTTACAAGTGATCTGGCTGGGAACCACACTAGTGAATTTTGAGGGGTGCCGAACACTTTCTCCTTGGAATAATTTCAAGACCTTACGCAATCTCTAGTCCTTAAAATCAAATCCCCTTGATGTTCTAATGCACCATAATAATTAGGTGGCGACTCTTCAAGTCAAATCCAATTCCCAAAAGAAATGAGTTGTCTTCTCAAATGTCATAAACCCAACTTCATGAGAAAAATAGGGCATGTCAATATTGATATGAGGCACACGCTTGATGACGAGCATGGGGTCGTGCACTATTGGGGATTGTGAATTGGTCTTTCCCGAATGATGATTTTACCGCTTATTTGATTGAAAACTATTTGCTATCATCATATTTGGGTTGAATGCCGTTTTTGGGCCTAGTGCTAATTATTTGAACCCTTCGGGGTTTTTCATTGATGTTTCCTTACTGTTTTGACTTTATACTTGAATGCGGTCATGTTATTTTCCATTGATTTCATACTCAGCCATGTTTACTCAGTTTCAAATAAATGATATTTTAAATGATGTTTGGGCTGAGAAATACTATTTTACTATAGCCCGAGGGGCTATTGAGAATTTTTTACTGGTAAGACTGAGGGCCTATGTTATGAGGAAACATTGATACTGATTTGAGGATGAGGGCCTGAGATATGTATTCCATGAGATGGCTTGATTGATATGAGGCTGAGGGCCTAGTTATGATACCACGAGATGTCTTGTTATTGTGCTTGGGTCGTAAGGGGCCCCTCTAGGAGTTTGCACACCCCACAGTGATCGTGGGGTACCCATTATGATGTGAGATTGAGCCCGAGGGGCTGGTATTGTTCTTAGATGTTGTTTGAGGGGAGGATTTGCTGATACAGTGCCCGAGGGGCAAACTTCTATTTGTTTACCATACCTTAATTGCTTGTCAATTACCAGTTTATTTGCTAAGAAAGGCTCTTTATTGATTTACTACTTTTAAATGGTTTTCATTATAGAACGCCTTGTCCCGTTCATGTTTTCTTACTTTCAGTTGTTATTTACATTTGTTACTCACTGAGTTGGGTACTCACTTTACTCCCCGCACCCTATGTGCAGAATTAGCTAGTTCCGCTCCCAAGTGTTGATTCTTCCAGCTTCAAGCGGACATTTGAAGTACACGAGGTAGTTGTCTGGCGTCTGCATCCCTGTGTTTCTACTTATTTATCATTTCGATTTTGTACCAGATAGGTGTACTAGTTTTCTAACTTAGCAGACTTGTGTTATTGCTTATAGATACTCATGACTAGCGACACCCTGGTTATGGCTGGGTTTTGGGTTGTACTTCCACATTATTATGATATTCTCTGCTACTCAGTACTACTAAATCATTTTTAGACTGTTTTTTTTTTTGCTATTTAGCTATTTAACTTCGAATCGGGATTAGTTGGTTGACCTTGTCTTCACGAGAGACGCCATCATAATTGGGTCCGAGTTTGAGGTCGTGACACAACTGTGAGAGGTTAAACTTAATAGGCTAACATATCGATTAGTGGAACATTATCTCAATGCATTTTTCTTAAGCTATTCGCCTTATACACCCCCAAGCCTTCTTTTTCTTACATGTAGTATGAATAGTATTTTCTCACTTTCTTATACCTAGGGGTGTCAAATGGGTGGTTTGGGATGGTTTTAATTGGATCATGCTAAGTCAATAAATGGGCGGGTCCACCGGTCCAAAATTTACTTGAGCTAAGATGAGTTGGGAAATGAGATAAAATTTGCATCACAACCCAACACACCTAATTTTTATCAAGCATTAATTAATGTGTGTTATTTTTTTGGATTAATTAACTATCAAATAAGACATTTTTCTTTTGTTATTGTAATATATAACATATCAAACAAAAAAATTATTTTTAAAATATTTTAATAAAGCTACTTATGGATATTTTTAAGCTAACAATTAGTCAAACTTTAAATGAACTGAGATGGGTTGGGTCAAGGAAGGTTGAGTTCAAAAAATGGATGGGTTAATGACTCGCCCAATCGGGGTAGCAAGGCTGAACAAACACCCTGCACTACTTTACTTTATTTTGTTTTCTTTCTTTTCGTATTCTTATTTTTTCAAGAAAAAGCTCCAATGTATAAAATATTTATGGAATCTATCAAAGCACTTTAGTTTTCTTATAAATCTTACTCATATTATTTTCTCTCATTACTTTACTTATACAGCATTACACTTACGTATCTTTATTAACCAATAACTGTTACGTGCAATGAGACAACGAAAAAAATGGACATAGATTTAGAGGATGATGATATACCGAACAAGATTATTAAGGAAGTTGAGAATTTTGAGTATAGACCTAAGTCCAACTTGGATGACACTGAGATTGTTAACCTGGGAAATGCAGAAAATATCAAAGAAACACGAATCAGTGTTCACTTGTTACCGCCAAAAAAGGAAAAGTACACAGAATTTTTAAGAGAGTATGAAGACATATTCGCCTGGTCGTACGATGACATGACTGGGCTAAGCACATCTATTGTGGCTCAGAAATTGCCAACCTATCAAACATGCCCGTCGGTAAAGCAAAAGCTCAGAAAATTCAAGTCAGATATGAGTTTGAAAATCAAGGAGGAGGTCACTAAGCAAGTCAATGCTAAGGTTCTTAGCGTAGTGGAGTATGCAACGTGGTTAGCCAACATCATGCCACTTCCAAAGAAGGACGGGAAGATTAGAGTCTGCTTCGACTACTGGGATCTCAACCGGGCTAGTCCAAAACACGACTTCCCCTTGCCAAACATACACATCCTCATATAAAATTGTGCCAAGCACGAGTTGCACTCATTTGTAGACAGTTTTGCTGGGTATCATCAGATCTGGATGGATAAAGAAGATGCAAATAAAACAACTTTCATTATGCCATGGGGGATGTATTGCTACAAGATGATGCCGTTTGGGTTAACGAATACTGGGGACACCTACATAAGGGCCATGTTTGCCATTTTCCAGGACATGATACGTAAGGAGATTGAAGTATATGTAGATGATGCTATCATCAAGACCAAAAACGCTACTAATCACATATAAGATTTGAGGAAGTTGTTCAATAGATTGAGAAGGTACAATTTGAAGCTGAATCACGTGAAATGTTCATATCAATGGCCATGCACTGGCTATTGACAGTGCATGGTCTCCTTAAAATAGAATTTTGAGGAGGACCCTATAAATTCCGGATTGATAAAGGTTGCAATGTCCTGAACCACGTCACACTCGTCTGTTCATCTAAAAAACTATTTCTCAAATATATATTCATGCCATATTTCTTCACAAACTCGGGCATGTTTGTTATCAAAATCGCTCTGCTTAGCAATGATACCCCCTCTGATACATACCATGTCATCATATAAGAAACAAATATAGTGAGCAAAGTCAATGGGGGCACAAACTAACTTTCCCTTTTTATAGATCTCACAGTTTTTCTTCGAATGCTGTCACTCAAGTCGTAAAATCCCATCATATGTATTGTTCAAGAATGCAGCTCTCACAGCCGTCACAATTACTCGCAGTCACTATCAACTCACAGTATGCCTAGCACCTACAATATCAGAATCAGCCATCAGCTATCAGCTAAGAAATTTTGTTACTATTCTCCTTTTATTTGCTGCATAAGGCTACTATTCTGCCTTCCGAGGTTAAGCTCTACCTCCATCCGCATTTCTTACATTGCATAAGGCTACAATGCTACCTTCCGAGGTTATGCTCTACATGCACCTATATTTTCCACATTACATAAGGCTGTCATTCTGCCTTTTAAGGTTAAGCTCTACCTCCATCTGCATTTCATGCATTGCATAAGGCTACTATACTACCTTTTGAGATTAAGCTCCACCTGCATACGCATTTTCCACATTGCATAAGGCTGCCATTCTGCCTTTTGAGGTTAACCTCCTACCTCCATATGCATTTTCTGCATTGCATAAGGCTACCATTCTGCCTTCTGAGGTTATTCTCTACCACTATCTACGTTTTTTGCATTGCATAAGGCTACCATCGTGCCTTTCGAGGTTAAGCCCTGCCACTATTTGCATTTTCTGCATTGCATAAGGATACCATCCTACCTTTCGAGGTTAAGCTCTACCTCCATCTGCATGGATGAAAAATCATCACTTTCATTTACATCTTGCATCGGCTAATATATCGCCACCTCATTTGCATTTCACATGGCTGAAAGATTGCCACTTTGTTTCTTGCACTTGCATGGATGAAATATCGCCACTTATTGCATTTTTACAATGGCTAAAAGATCTCCACCTCATTTAAATTTTTCATTGGCTGAAAGATCTCTGCCTTATTTGCTTTTTGCATCGGCTGAAAGATTGCCACCTTATTTACATCCTACATCGGCTGAAATATGGCCACTTATTGCATTTTGCATCGCCTAAAAGATTTCCACCTCATTTATATTTTGCATTGGCTAAAAGATCGCCACTTTTTGCATATTATGGGCTGAAAGATCGCCAAACCGTCCAAAGGAATCATTGTTCCGAGGCACCGTCTTCATAGCCCGAGAATGCCATGCCACAACGTGAGGACTCCTTTAATCTTTTGCGTGTCTTTATTCAAAGGCGTCATAGCTTGGAGGCATCATCCTCAAAGCCCGACAATATCCTTTCATGGCCCACAAATCCTTTATTATACGTTTTATGGCCCAGGACAACATGTTCTAAGGACGTCATCCTAACCGTCCAAAGACAACATTCATGGTCCTACAAGAAATTGCATCATGTATAAATTTATGCACAATATATGCTTGTATTTCTTATTTGCAGGTAAACCGGAAAGCAACAACCATCTCAGCAGGAGCGGTCCCACCCCCATTCCCGCAGCCCAATTAGACGTTAACCATCTACCCCAACCTAAAACGTTACATCCGTTCTTGAAAAACTGCCATCGGCATCCTCTTCTAATGGATCCTGAACTATATATGGCCTGATTCTCATAAGACCAGGGATATGTAGGTAGCGCAGGAACCAGAGCACGGACAATCTGTTCAAAGTGTTTCGTTCAGTCAAAATTGGCCATCATATCTTTACCCGACAACTCTTTCATCCTTCCCGGATAAAGAAGGGCAACTGTGTATACCCAATTTTTCCCTTTGTATTTTTTAACAAATGCTTTATATATATATATATATATATATATATATATATATATATATATATATATATATATATATATATATATATATATATATTATATATATATATATGTATAAGTGTGCCCAATTGTTTTAGCATTTTCCCAAGTTTCTTTTAAAGATTTTAAAAGTCAATTTGTTGTCCATTTTAGTAATAAACAAATCAATAATTAGACCCAAAGTTATTACTTTTTGTATAGTTTATTTTATTCCTATGCTTATGCCAAAATATATCTAAAGTAATTTTTATACATTTTTACAAATTTATTTGACATTTTAAAATTTAAACTAGATATAATAGTAATTCTAGCACATTTTAAGATTTAATAGCGTTTTATGATAATGAAATTGGTTCCAATATTTTTGTTTTAATATTTATACATTATTATTTAACTAAGTACCTTTAATTTGTTTTCGAAGTCATTTTCACTATAAAATAAAAAGGGATACTGTCTATTTTAAATCTGACCTCATTTTATTCCAATTATAGCCAAAATTGGTACCCTAATCAACCCAATTTTGAATACCAAACGGACAGGCCCAATTACAACATAACCCGACCCCCAACCCAACTAATTAAACCCGACCCGCCTCCACTTTAAATCCAGGTCGTTGATCATTTTAATCAACAGCCATAATTCCCTCTTTCCTTTTTAATTCACCCAAACCCTAATGCTAACTCATTCTCTTCTCTCGGCCACCCCAAAATGCTCTCCTCTCTCAAACTCTCTCAAATGTTCTTGAAACCCTAATCATCTTCTACTGACTTCAACCTCAATCTCACCGGAATCCATGGCCTCTCAGGCTATGGACGGTCTATATTCACCTTCCTCCATTGATAAATGCTTGATGTTCGATGGTTCAAGGGATAACCTCAAAGGTGTACGTTCAGGTCTTCACCGATTCGAGGTTATATGGCCTCTCCAGCTTTGCTCCAACAGCCTATGATGTTTTGAGCTTGGTTCTGACCTTTCCGACCAAGATCATACCTTTTCAAAGCCTTTCACATTTTAGGGTTCTTCTGAAACCGTAGCTACTCGAGATTTTCTCTGATGTTTCTTAGATTTGTTACTTATTTGTTCTCTACTTGAGTTTTTTAATGCTTTTCCAATGTTTCTTTCAAAAAATTACTTCTATTCGACTTAGAGTTTTCTAAAAAATTCAAAATGTCTATCCAACTTTTCTTTTCCTTTTTTTGTTTGTATATTTTTCACGCATGTACTCCTATTGTTTTCTTATATTTTTTCTACTATATATGTTCTTCTGTGCCTTTTCTTTCTACCGTGCTTCTACACTATGCTCGCATGTTCATCCTGTTGTGTTTTTCCTATATGTCTTGTTGATATACTCTTCTGGTATATTTTGTTCTCCTACTGTATGTTTTCCTACTGAGTTCTGAACTTCTTTGTTTTCCTTTTTACTGCACCTTTTTGAGTTCCCTTTTAACATGTTTCTTCTACTCCTTTCTAAAATTCTATACTATCACTTTTCTCTTCTGAACGTTGTTTAAGTCACAGCTTTTTCTTAAACATGTGCCTAATATTCTCACTGTGCTTCGGATCAATTTCTTTACTCTATTGTTTCAAACAAGCTATTATATATGTTTGTTTCCTTATGAACCTCTGAAAGAGATCTTTGAATATGTTTCAATTACTAGCCTCCTTGTCTCTGTATCTGATTTGAAATGGTAACCCTAGGAATTGGGGATTTTCCTTGTGTTTGGACCAAGTTCTATTTTGGAACTATTGACTCTTTCAGACTCATTCTCAGTCTATGAACTGAGTTTGAATCTATTTACTTACGACTCTGAACATTTAAATTCTTCTACTGATTAGCACAATAGTTTTTCTTGCTTAAATGTGGTTGTATGCTTTTATATGTGCGATAAAGTCTTTATTTCAAATGGTTTCCAATTTATGATTCAGAATCTTTCTTTTATGGTTTAATTGATTAGTACAGATTTTCCTTAAGTCAAGATCTTTCCCATCTTCCTGACCTGATTTATTCATATGAAATCTTTAATTTCTGATTTTAGAGGTTGTTTATTTGTGGCCTTCCCTTATTTGCACAAACCGTGTGCTATCTGGCTTTTTCCTTAAATAAATCTCTGTGTATTTACCCTTCTTGTTCTGCTTTGGGAAAGGGTTTCATCAACCTATATCCTTAATTATTTTATCCGTTTGAAATCAGAATCCCTTAACTAAAGGGAAACGTGCGTAATTGATTGACAACTGATTTTTGAAATTATTCTACTACCTTATTTTGTTTGACTTCTATACTATTAAAAGGCACGAGCCCTTTCTCATCAACACACCTTGAGTTTGATACCTTTTTTCAGACATTTTCAGTTACGTAACTAACAATTTAACACTTTTACAAACATAATTGTGTAGCTCTTCTCATTATTTGCTTGCAATTTTTCTTTACAAGACTACTGATTATTTCTTATTTCCGTGAAATTGGTATGTTCTAATTTAGTTTTCAGCCTCATCCCAATGTGTTTATGTTATAGCTTCTAAAATCACGTCTACTTTTCTATCTATGCTTAGTGTTAAATATGCACGCTTTTCTCTTTGCATTTGTTTTTGTTGTGGATCCCTATACCCCTATTCCCTTCTATGTGTTTGAGTTAATGTTCAAGACATGGCAATATCTTAATTGTTGCTCATGTCAAGACTTGATCTTTTGAGGGATCCCAACTCCCAAACAATGTGCCATATAGGCTGGTTAGAGGGTGCCAGAATTTCCAGTTGCTGGGTATGACCACCAGCCTATCCTTGCTCCCCCCGGAATCCTCTCTTTGCACTTACAATCTCTCCCAGCTTCTACATTCTGCCCCCCCCCATTCCTCCTATGAGCCTTGATTTTGGACCTTGAGTTCCCTCGGAACTTGGACATTTGAGAGCTGGCTCTTTCACAATGCACTATGATTCAATTCTGCAATATATTTGGGTGTGAGTATAGCTCGGAGTCCATTTGAGATTCTTAGGGAACTCTGACACAACCCAAAAAGAGAAAGGATTTGGAATCTGATCTTTGGAGATTGGTTTATTTAATGTTTCAGGCAGGAAGTCTGAATCATGCTCTCATTCGTTATAATCTTAGTTATTCTTATTCATCCTGGGATGTAATAATAACTTGTAATAACTATTGGGGATGCTAGTGAAAAGGGGAGGGTCAATCATGCATGCAAAGGGTAGATATCGTGTTCACATGGATAGTTTACACTTCTATACTTATGTATCTTATTCTCAGCTTCTGCATTTTTGCATCTCACATAGGGACCATTCCTACAGGCTTCTGCATTTTTTGCATCTCAAATAGGAACCGTGTCTGTTGGCTTATGTACTTCTGTATTATATAGAGACCATGTCTATAAGCCATTTGTGAAATGCTGCATACCATATAGATATTATGCGTATAAGACTTCCTAAATTCTTGCACCTGCATCCATAACTAGGCAAACCTGTTCATAGGTTTAAATAATAAACAGCATGCTAGGTATAATGCCTATATGACTTCCTAAATTTTTGCATCTGCATCTATCACTAGGCAAACCTATGCGTTGGTTTATATAACAAACAGCTTTCTGGATACCATGCATGTAACTCCTGCACTCTTATTTCAGCTATAAAAGTATTTAAAATCAACAATGCCGAGAAAGCATGCATATAGGAGCAACCAACGAAATCAAAATCGTTCATTCACTTGTAAGTCTAAAATCAATTGTAACCATAATGATTCCAGAAGTTATATTCCTCTAATTGAAAATTTCTTCTTTTTCTGAAACTAATAGATATCAAGCCTATAGTTTCTTATTTGACACCTAGGCAAACCATATGGAAACTTGTATACTGAATCAAATTCTATCAATTTCAACCAGCAGGAAAGCCTGACTGGGGTTTCTTATCTGAAATATGTAATGGATCAGTCTCCTACAACCATTAAGTTTACAACCATAACAATTATGTGCAAGACAAGCTAAATAATCTGTCTTGAAGCTGAGGAGGCCTGTTTGAGCCTTTAATTGCTATGTGTTTCCTCAAATCTGCTCTACGTATTTTTGAATGTCGCCTTAGAGTTTTATCCTTTTAAAACCACAAAAGGCCCAAATCTCCCTTCCCTTTAGGTCTAGTATTCCCAAATGCCTCAGGGGCTGATAGGATTGGGGACGGGTAATAGCATGCAATAAGTAAAACGAGACCATTCTACGTTTAATACCTTAACCGGTGGGAAATGGTAGATATGGATATGATGACCACGCGATAACACCACGTGTATAAACGATTACTAGGTTTTGTATGTGGTGATCCATATTATATATAAACCTAGGACCCCTCCCCCCTTACATGTTTGTTTCACACTATCCTAAGCCCAATAAAGAATAACCTCACTATGGCTTAGAGACTTATCATTATCCAACATAAACACTAATAGGCCTAGGCCTCAAGTACGAACATTATTCAAACTCAGTCGTAGTGACTTCGAGGAAGCCACCCAAAATCAGAGTCTCGAATGCACCAAAGGATAAGATTGTGCTAAAGGTTTTACAAGGCAAAAAACATGTTTGTAGATAAATATTGAGAAGGAATTCAAGAGAAACTTTCCTTTATGTGTTTATGAAGAAGGATATGTACAAGATATCGACATAGGTCTTATAAAAAAGGAAAAGAAAAATAATATGTCTGAGGCTGATTTCTCACTGGGGGTAGCTTCTCATTTGGGCCATTGGACCCGTCTTGGCTGCCTTCATCATTGTCATCATCAAAGGAGGAGAGAAGCAACCTGACATCAGCTTCAATTTCCTTAGCATGAGCTATCTTCTTAGACAGGTCAAAACCTCGAGCATGGATTTCCTCGAGGGTCTCCCCCTAGGATTGAAACTTTTCCAAGACATTGCTCCATTGCTCTCAATCAAATGCCTCCCTTAACTACATTTGAGAAGCCTCGACATCGACCAAATACATGGCTATGGACTTATCAGTTGTGATCTACATCTTCCCGACCTCTTCCTTGGCCTCAACAAGTGTAGCTTCGCGATCCTCGATCCTAATCGCCTAGCCTGGATCTAAGCCGATGATAACTTAGCCATGGCAGCCTCTTTCTCCACTGCAATGCTAACCATCTCTTTTCACCGATCGCAGTCGGCTTTGATCTGATCGACTTCCCCTTGGAGCTGCTCGATCCTTTCCACCTTTTATTGCAACTAGGATATTGAAGTATTAGCCTCCACAGTTTAGTCAAGACCATACTCTTTCAAAAGGATAGTTACCTGCTCATCTAGCTCGGCCTCTTTCTTATGAGCTTGGGCCAAGTCTGCTCAAAGGTCCCTGACCTCATCCTCTTTATTAACATCGAGGTATTTGTGGGCGTCTCTCTCCTCAGTAAGATTATTAAGACCAACCTCACAGTGGTTTGGCTCATCCTAGGACTTGGTAAATTCTTCCTGATGAAGCACCACGGCTTATGGAGAAAGGAATGAAATTAGCAAGAAGGAAATAAAGGCAAACATATTAACGAGGAACGAAGTTTACTTAGTTCTGGAGATGATGGACCTCATCAAAAACCATCATTCCATCGAGGTCAAAAACTTCATCAACCCCCATAAGGCATCCAAGAAATATCTCTTCACCATCGTGGGTCGTTCCCACATTGGGGGTCTCTATAGATCGAGTCTCTAAAAATTTCCCTTTGGAAAATTTTGGGTCAGGCAGTGAATCATCAATGGTGATTGCCATAAGCAAGTCACTTCGGGTACTCTCTCCCTTTTGAAGAGACCTACTACCGGACTCTTCGAGCACACTCAATATTTCGAGAACTTAGTGTATACAGTGTAAATCGAGGTTAACCGACTTCCTCCTTTGATGGAATAAGTGATACCACATCGGAGGGCCAAAACGTCAAGTTAGGGCTCGGTGTTTCCTTTCCAAGATTGAGGTCTAAATTACATACCGGGGTCAGAAGAGGGCATACTTTGAGATGATACAAGTATAGTTCAGCAACTGAAAGAATGAGCTACCGTAACAAACCAAAGATCACGACTTGAATTTTGAATGGATTGATACTCGGTGGTTAATCAGTTGTCCAATATGATTTCATACTAATATTAGAAGTGTATTTTATTTAGAGCCCCTATTATATAAAGGGGGATCATATTCATTTGTAAGCGTCATTATACATGGTTCACTGAAAAGAATTTATACAACCATTACTTTCTTGCTATTTCGCTTACTATTCATCAGAGATACTTTATTAGTTTCTATATCTATTATCATACCTCGAGAATACCACAGGTCGAGGTCAAAATTTGGCTTGCATATTGGTTTGATTCATTTTTATTCTCCAATTTATCTATTTAGTTCATTGTTTATCAATTGTCATTGGATTAAATCACAAATTCTTAAAACCACAATATAAGTTTAATTGTTACTCGAATTCTAGGGTAAACACTTAGATTAACGGTGAAATAATTCTAATCATCTCATCACACTATTGTATTACGAGAGTTCTTCTTGTTGAATAATGGTAGTAGTAGAACCAAATATATGGGAAAATTGTCGATAATTTCCCATTTTTGCGCCAAGATATAAATATTGACAATAATTTTTAAATTTCTATTGATAAAGGTGCATTGAGTTTATTGTTGATAAAGCTAGAAACATCGAGTGCCTTGCATATTCGCGTCGAGTAAAGTGTAGAGAAGCAATTGATGCCAACGACAGCAATAAGATGGTAAAGGAAAAAGAAAATAAGCTAAGCAGTAAAACTATGGCAAAATAAAGAAGGGTTTTCATTCATTATGTATCGGATTCTTAGGGAGCTTACATATAGACTCCACTACTCATTACAAAACAAAATCTGATAACTATTTTTGATAGGGTCTATAAGTGTCGAATTGGAATAAATCTATGGATCTAATTACAACTTATAAACTTGCTTTATGAAACTTATAGGGACTTAAGTTCTCACCTAACAACTTTTATTCCATATGCAAATAACTAACTCCTAACGGCTAGGTACACCTATTTGAGCTATCGGTACATGTCACACAAGCTGAAGATATTCTTGTTTGCATCAGTTCCCCTCCCTTGAAAGCTTCCTTGTCCTCAGGGAAGAAAAAAAGGAAAGCAAGTTTTCAAGGCTGAGTAGTCCTCCCAAGTGGCTCGATCAGGTGGCAGTTTGTCCCATTGTTGTAGGACCTATGCCATAGCCTTGTTTCCATTTTGGATCATGTGCCTCTATAGGATTTTATGTGGCTAGGAATAATAACGGATTGACAATTCAACTACAGGGGGATATGAGGTTTTTTTTGGTAACTTATGGCATTTCTTGAGTTGGGACACATGAAAGGTTAGGTGCAACAATAGTTGAGCAGGAAGAGAGAGTTTATAGGCAACATTTCCAATTTTCTGTAGTATCTGATAAGGCCCGTATTACCTAGCTGAAGCATAGAAAATTGCCCTCATGACATGGTGATTTTCCTATATGACTGAATCTTGACATACAACCAATCACCCTTTTCGAATTGACTATCCTACATGTGCTTGTTTTCTTGGTTCTCCATCCTCTTTTGAGCCCTTTTAAGATGGTATTTAAGGGTTTGTATCTTTTAATCTCTCGTGAGTAAGCTCATGTCAACTTCCTCCATGCTTGAGTCTCCAGCACCATAAGGCAAGTGCGTGGGAGAAGGTTGTCCATATAAAGCTTCATATGGTGCACATTGGATGGTAGAATGAAAGGTGGTGTTATACCACCACTCACCTGCTCCTAAGTAATACATCCAATCCTTTTAGAGTATTAGCAAAAACATCTCAAATAGGTTTCCACACACTCGTTAACTACCTCAGTTGGGCCATTTATTGAGGGTGGTAAGCTGTGGAAATGTTGAGACTCACCCCTAACATGCCGAACAATTATTGATTAATCATGCTTGTGAAGATAGGATCTCAATCAATGATAATATCTTTTGGCAGCCCATGTAACTTATAAACCTGTTCCCTGAAAATCTTGGCCAATTCATTGGCAGAATAAGGATGAGATAATCCTATAAAATGAGCATATTTTGTAAGCCTATCCACTACTACCCAAATTAATGATTTCCCTTGAGACTTGGGTAGTCCCTCTATGAAGTCCATATTTATACTACTCCAAGATACAACATGTCTTTTCAGAGGTTTTAGCAATCCTAGGTAAGGAACATTGTTATACTTGTGCCTATAACATGTATCACAAATCTTTACCAAGTCTTGAATTTCCTCCTTCATTCTGTTCCAATAAAATATTGAAGAGCTCATTCCTTAGAATAACCTAAGGATTTTTCCTTCTCTTCTCTACCCCCAACATAGTCAAAATGATCTCTGTGGTCATTCACTTCCTGGTAGCTCCCTAGAATAACCTAGGAATTTTCCATTCATCCCGGCATAACCCGCGGATTCCCCCTGGCATAACCCAGGAATTTTTCATTCATCCCGGCATAACCCGTGGATTTCCCTAGCATAACCTAGGAATTCTCTTTTAATCCTGGCATAACCCGTGGATAACCCTGGCATAACCCAGGAATTTTCATTCATCCCGGCATAACCCGTGGATCCCTCTAGCATAAACCAGGAATTTTATTTTCAACCCGGAATAACCCGCGGATTTTCCCCTGGCATAACCCAGGAATTTTCCATTCATATCGGCATAACCTGCGGATTCCCCCGGGCGAAACCCAGGAATTTCCAATAATCACGGCATAACCCGCGAATTCTCCCTGGCATAACCCAAGAATTTTCCATTCATCCGGGCATAACCCGCGGATTCCCCCTGGCATAAACCCTGGAATTTTCCATTTATCCCGACATAACCCGTGGATCTCCCCTGGCATAACCCAAGAATTTTCCATTCATCGCGGCATAACCCGTTGATTCGTATCATAACTTAGGAATTCTCTTTCAATCCCGGCATAACTCGTGGATATCCCTGGCATAACCCAGGAATTTTCATTCATCCCGCGGATCCCTCTGGCATAACCCAGGAATTTTCTTTTCATCCCAGCATAACTCGTGGATTTCCCCCCAGCATAACCCAGGAATTTTCCATTCATCCAGGCATAACCCGCGGATTCCCCGTAGCATAGCCCATGAATTTTCCATTCATTCCGGTATAATCCGCGGATTCTCCCTGGCATAACCCAAGAATTTTCCATTCATCCCGGCATAACCCGTGGATCTCCTCTGGCATAACCCATGAATTTTCCATTCATCCCGACATAACCTGTGCATCCCCCTAGCATAACCTAGGAGTTTTTTGTCAATCCTGGCATAACCCGTCGACCCCCCTAGCATAACGTAGGAGCTTTTCCTTAAAAATCCTGGCATAACCCAGGAATTCCCCATTCCAATCCCAGCATAACCCGTGATTTTCCTTCCATCCCCAGTAGGAACCTTTCATCCCGGCATAACCCGCGGATCTTTCTTACCCCTAGCATGGACTTTTTCATTTCTATCCTGGCATAACCCGTGGATCCTCCTCGTATCCCTCATACGGACCCTCTTTCCTTCCCAGCATAACTTGTTAATTAGTCCAGAGGATACACAATCCTGGCTTTTATTGCTTGCAGTAAAATAGCTCAAATTTGTGTTATAAATAACTCACGAAATTTTCCTAGTGAAAACTGGGATAAAAAATTTTGTTCGTTTATTGTTTTGGTGCCAGATGCAGGTTGTACTCCAACGCACAGAATTCGAGATGATCGGAAGAGCGAGGTTCAATCCAAAATGATGAAAAGAGGAAAAGAAAAAAAGAGACCCACATGTCCTTCTTTGTTTTAAAATTGAAGAATAAACCAGCAGTTGTATCTAACGAGCATCAAGTTTCAGATCAAAGCCTTTTACAAGAGCTAGCCAAGACTCGAGATCAAGTTTCAAGAGATCCATGAATAGGAATTTTGTAACCCGTAGATGATAGACCTAGCCAGCTTAGCTTGGTTTTTCTTTTGTGTAATAAAGAGTCGGTAAGCGGTAGCAGCAGCAACAACAGCGAAATCACAGCAACGATAGTCCCAACTACCAAAACTTCCAGAACTACACTAACTTGATTCCTTTATTGCCAAGGATATGTAGGCAATCTTCGAAGCGAGGTTCGATCAGAAATTATTAAAAATGCTTCACACGGAGTATTCAGTTGGATAAAAATCACTCATGTTTGCTCACTTGTCTTTGCACGAAAACTCTTTGTGTTTCCGAGCAAAGAGGGGCATATGTGAGCATGTGATTTTTACCCTGTTGAGATGTCTCCTACATGTTTCTCAAGTTTAGGATGTTTTCTCTTAACTATTTACTTTTAGAATTTAATTTTTATGATTTAATTGCGCATATTAGTGTGTTTTCATTAATGCATGCTCTAAATCATATAAAAAGAATAATAATAATAATAATAATAAGTACAGAATTGCACAAGCATTTAGGACTTAATTTCATAATTTTGCAAGATTAATTGGGTAATTAGGACTATTTTTGCAAATATAAAAATCACAAAAATTAAGTAGTATTTTCGACATTTTAATTGTTTTGCATTTTTGTGTTTAATTTATATTTGTTGTATTTTTACTTATTTTGCACAATAGGTAGTTATTAGGTTTTTTAGCTAAATTACAATTTTTAAAATACAATTAGGAACTTAAAAAATATATAAGAAAAAGAAAACAGAAAAGGGGTTCTCTAATAAATCACCCAGGCTGGCCACAATTTGGCCAGACCTGGGTGGCCCAAGTCTTTTAAATCGTGTAATAAATGTCCAAGACCCAGCCAACCTGTGTCCCCGACCCAGTCCATTAGAGGTGCCCCAATACGCCACCATTTTTGGGAAAAATATTATAGTTGTTGATCACGGGCCATCCAACGACCCCGAAGTCATTCCCATGCCCCCATATATATGTTGAAATGTCTCTGAATATTCAAAGACCAATGATTCATCTTCCTCGTATCTATATCACCACCCATTCACCATCATAAGCCCACCGTTGACCACCCATCAATCACCCTTACGACGCCGCCAGAAATCGCCTTACGACGGCAGCCGGTCACCAAACAGCCTCATATTTACACCACCGGACCACCTCGACCCCCTCTTTCCCGTCCCATGGTCGGTTTTCTTCGAAAAAACGCCTAACTCATCGAATATTCGAAAGAAGGATCGCCGGCACCACCGTCTCTGGCGACCCAACCCCAAATCAACCCAAAATTAAACCCCTGAACCACCTCCCCTCACTTTTTCCAACCGTCTAAACCACACCCTTCTAATCTTAGCTGACCGGCTCGAATATCAAAACAAAACTATCCCTAAACCCTAAAATTCACCTGAACCCCGTCCAATTGGTCCCGTATGACCATATCCAATTCATTTCCACAACCCTACCACCCACAACCCTCAAACACAACTGGGAACAATGAAATTCCAAATCTAAGACCTCACCTTGTCTCAAAATCAACGAACCCCCCCCCCCCCTCGCCGAACCCTTTTTCCCTCTTCAATACTCAAGGCGAAAGCCTTAGAAGATCAAAAGACCTCTCAAAAGAGGTTAGAGAATCGTGGAACTGAAAGAATTCCAAGTTAGGGTTTTATGCACGAAAGATAAATGTCATGTGCTCTAATTGTTGTCAATGCTTGTGTTTTTGTATATATTTCTTGTTTAATTTCTTTGTTTGTTTAAATTTTACTTGTTCTCTACATTCTCATCCTAAAGTGTTTTGAGTAGTCATCCTTGCCTGCTATTCTTTCGGTTCCCTTTAGTGTTGCTAGTTTGAATTCATTTATTTTCTATGTTTCACCCTCATCCTTGTCTCCTGACTTTTGTTTGTTCATCTCTGAAAATTATGAATGGTTGTTAAATGCTCATCTTTGTTGATCTTATTTCACATCATGGCTAATTTTTTAGAGTATTTTGAATTCTGATACTAGTCTTGTTAATTTGTTGGGTTTTTATTCATGTATATCCTGAGCATTCAATCCCCGTTACCCATTTCTTGCCTTTTAGTTCTCTGTTGAGTGTTGGTCATTTTTTATAAGTACTACATAGTTGATTGGGTGTCGTTCCTTATTGTTTTGGTTCATTGGTGTTGACATATAAAAACATGCATGACCACCTATCAGGTGTTTAGTTTTCATGAATATTCATATGATCCTGAAAGTTGTGATAATTAGTTTCATCCCTTGTTACTAAATAGTGTAAAATCCACATTGAAATGCTTGCTTGAATCCTTGAGTTGCATTGATTAATTCTCAAACTCTTTGGTTTACTTTTACATAATTTAGTCTGTAGTTCATATCTTGATTTGGACCTATAACTTGAATACAACTAACTAAGGTCAGATTTGACCAAACAAATGAGAACCAAGGTTAAAAAACCCTTAGGTTAGTAATTAAGAAAAAGGACAGGGGTATTAAGGGTATTTGAATATAGGGAATCTTGTAACAAACTCCTAGAACATTCTAGTGAGGGGAATAAGCATAATTGCTGCCATAAACTTGAGGCACAAGTCAGAAAACCAAGGACTATTTAGGCAAAACTGAAAATTGGATAAGGGACTAAAAGGAAAACAAATAAATGATGTTGCCCTAAGGCTTCAATTATAAAACAAAACAATCTGATCATTCCAAGGGGCTAGACTTTTGGATTTTTCGAGCAGATTTTTCCTTCAAAGCTATTAGTAAATTAAAATATATAAAATATATATTAGTCTCTTTTCGATTCTTCAGAAATCCTTTGGTGCTGTTCTTTTCCGATTGAATTTTCCTTGATAACAAGTTGACAATGGACTGAATGTGCTATTGAGCTGCTCTTGAGATCAATTCGTACTATTTTCTTTTTTCTCAAAAACCTCCTGAATTTATGGGTGTTTACTGGTTGACGGGTTGTTGCTTGCTTGCTACTTGCTTCATTGTGCTCATAGGCTCTCTTTCCTGTTGACACTCTAGGTACCAATCCTTTGTCAAAAATCTGAAGCTATAGCCCTGTACATTCGAGTTGGTAGCTGATCATGAAGACAAAAACACTTTGTTTCAATTTCATACGGTGACTGTTATTTATTTTTAGTAGTATTTTTGGCGTTGTAATGAACATGAACATGTATTAATTATTGACTGTATTGGGACTGTGCTTTTAATTCGTTTAAGTTCCAAGGTATTAAAGATAGTTTGGTCAAATTTACTTAGTGTTTGTAACTTGAGTTATTGTAGAGGTTTGACAACTGAATACGTAAATACTCTGGATGATGAGTACTTCAAATTTTTCCTTCAAATAAGCGTGAAATTATTCTCAGCATCTTCCTTATTTAAAATACCTTTAGTATACTTTATAATGATCATGTGTATAGTCTTAATGACTGTGGTATAATCGAAAGAAGGGGCCGCTGTTGTTTTCCTATAATGGACTCATTAGTCCAGTATCTTTGGGCCCAGTTAGAAGGCCCAATAGCTTTTAGTTGCGGCATAAAAATACATATTCCTTGGGCTTGCTACAAAAAGGAAGCCGAACGCGCATAATCAGCCACGAATGAGGCTGAAAAATGCAAGTATTGAATACCTCCAAATACATTAGTTATGTATAAATATTAGGACATTTTTAGATACAAGCATAATAGAAAACTTAGTATGTTTTAGGGTGCCCTTATAAAATAATGTGAGCCACACCAAACTTAATCAAACACTATGTGAGTCTCCTGAACTTTATAAAATACATAGAAAATTGGAAGGGCTGCTTAGTAAAGTTTACGGGCTTCCACGAATTTCTAAAGGCGTAGTTACTATAGGCGCGAATTTATTAATAAAATATCTTCCCAAACTCGGGTGCGCATTTATGTGACCCAAATCCAAGTCTCAGCGATATTAAAATGTGTTGAGAACCCGGGTGCATTTATGTAACGTGGTTCGAGGCGTGTTTTAATGACGTTGTAAATATTCTTAAAAATGACATGACGCGGTTAATAAATATAAAATTGTACTGTAGGTTCGAACATATAAAAAAATCAGATCCTTGGCCATTTATAATTGTTTAAGTGACCATGCTAGAACCACTGGATCCGAGTATGCCTAGCACCTTCCCTCGGGTCAACAAAATTCCTTACCTAAGATTTCTGGTTCGCAGACTCCATTCGGGAGTCGAAAATTTATTTTCGATTTGGGATCCTAAATAAACCAGTGACTTGGGACACCAAAAGCCAAACATATCCCAAGTGGCGACTCTCAAATAAATAAATAATTCCATTTCGAATAATATCACATTAATTGGAAAACTCCCTTATACGTGTTATCCTTTGGGGTAGCCGTGTAAAAAAGGAGGTGTGACATCTGTTTTTTTTTCCTCATGAGTCTCTAAAAGAGATCTCTGAGCATGTTTCAACTACTTGCCTCCTCGTCTTTGTATCTAATTCAAAATGGAAACCCTAAGATTTGGGTTTTTCCTTTTGTTTGGATCATGGTTGTATTTTGGAACCCTTGACTCTTTAAGACTAATTCTAAGTTTCTGAGCTGAGTTCGAATCTCTTTTCTTAAGACTCTAAACTTTTAAATTCTTCTACTAATTAGCACAATAATTCTTCGTGTTTAAATGTGGTTGTATGCTTTTATATGTGTGATAAATTCTTTCCTTCGAAAAGGTTCTCCAATTTATGATTTCAAATCTTTTTCTAGGGTTTAATTGATTAGTACTGATTTTCCTTAAGTCAATATCTTTTCCATATTCTTGGCTTGGTTCATTCACATGAAATCTTAAATTTCTGACTTTACTGGCTGTTGATTGATATCCTTTCTTTATTTGCACAAATCGTATGCTATCAGGATTTTTCCGTATATAAATATCTTTGTATTTACCCTTCTTGTGCTGCTTTAGAAAAGTATTTGATCAACCTTTCCTTAATTATTTTACCCGTTTGAAATTTGAATCCCTTAACTAAAGGGAAACTTGTGTAATTGATTGACAACTGATTTTTCAAATTATTCTCCTACCTTATTCTTCTTGCCTTCTACACTATAAAAGGGGCACGCCCACTTTCTCACCAACACACCTTGAGTTCGATACCTTTTAAGACATTTTCAATTGCACAATTCACAACATAACACTTTTGCACACATAATGCGTAGCTCTTCTGATTATTGCTTACAATTTGACTTCACAAGACTAATGATTTCTTCTTGTTTCCCTAAAACTGGTATGTTCTAATTGAGTTTTCAGCCTCATCCCTATGTATTTATGTTACAGCTTCTACAATCCTATCTACTTTGTTATCTATGCTCAGTGTTAAATATCTATATTATTCTATTTGCTTCTGTTTCTGCTGTGGATCTTTGTACCCCTATTCCTTTCAATGTATTTGAGTTAAAGTTCGGGATATGGTAATATCCAAATTGTTGCTCATGTTTGGAAGCGATCCCTTATGGGATCCTAACTCCCAAATAATGTGGCTGACAGGCTGGTTGGGGTGTGCCAACATCTCCAATTGCTAGGCATGGTAACCAGTCTATTCGTGCCCCCCCCCCCAATCCTCTCTTTGCACTTACACTCTCTCCTAGCTTCTAATTTCTGCCCCCTTCCTATGATCCTTGCTTTCAGAACTTGAATTCCCTCTGAACTTGGACATTTGAGGGCTGGCTCTTCCACACTACACTATGATTCAATTCTGTAATATATTTGGGTGTGAGCACTACCCGAAGTTCATTTGAGACTCTTAGGGAACTCTGACACATCCTAAATAAGAGAAATTCCTTGGAATATGATCTTTGGTGATTAACTTATTTCATATTTTAAGTAGGAAGTCTAGATCATGCTCTCTTTGGTTGTAATCTTAGTTCCTAGATGTAATTTTACTTTTCTTATTCATTCTAGGCTGTAATAATAACTAGTAATAATCATTGGGGTTGTTACTAAAAAAGGAGGGTCAATCATGCATGCAACGGGTAGATTTCATGTTCATATGGAATATATACACTCCTATACTCATGTTGCCATTTTCAAGTTAGAATATACAAATGAATTAAATGCCACATTTGTTGTCCTATGTAGTCTGATTCAAGATTGTTGAGGCAATCAAGAATGTCTTCTGGTTCCCTGACATATACAAACAGCTCAAATGGGTGTACCTAGGCGTTAGGAGTAAGTTATTGGCGGATGGAATGAAAGTATTTGGTAAATCCCTATAAGTGTCGTAAGAAAGTTTTATAAGTTGTAATTAGGTCCATAGATTTATTTCAATTCGACACTTATAGTCCTTGTCAGGAGTAGTTATCAGATTTTGTTTTGTAGTGAGTAGTGGAGTCTATAGCTCCCCGAGCATCAGATGTCATTATGAATGAAAACCCTTCTTTATTTTGCCCTAGTTTTACTGCTTAGCATCTTTTTTTTTCCTTTACTATATCATTGCAATCGTTGGCATCAGTGGTATTAGAGCTCCTTCTTGGCTCTGTAGGAAACCGTGGTTGGAGAACCTAACGAGGTCATGGACATGCTACACAAGATGTCTGCAGATATGTCTAGTTTCACATATCGTCAAGATCAGCTTGAAGCTTTTCAAGTGAGGACCTGGATGAATCATGAAGAAGCTGTTAATGACTTGAGAGAGGCTCTTAATGAGGTTATACATAGTAGCAGAACACTCGAATATGGCAAGAACGTAGATCCACGAGGAGGTGAGTTTTATTCTTCTAGTGATCTTCCTCTCAGTATCGGAGAAATGACAACCCCAACTCTCTTGAAGGAACTTGTTCAGTTTCATCGAGTGTCTCACTCCCTAGCAGTACTCTGATTTCAAACCTTGTACCCCCTGCTTGAAATAATGCTCTGGGAGTAATAGACTGCTCCTGGTCTCTCGAACCAAATACAACTGAACCCTAACTAACAGATTCCCAACACAATCATACGAACTCAACCTTTTATGTTGGGTGCACAAGGGTCCTCGGGTCCATACTCTCCTCAACCTAGAACTATACTAGTTCCATCTTATCTTCCTCCTCAAGCTCATAGAAATAATTACAGTGACCCCCTTTGTGAGGAGGCACCCCTTCTCCCGAAGTTACCGGGCTATTTTGCCGAGTTCCTTAGAGAGAGTTGTCTCGCACCCCTAAGTATTCTCTACCTACCCACCTGTGTCAGTTTCGGGTACATGTACCCTCCTACGAGGATTTATTAGGATGGCTCAAAGACTGATTCGGTCTTTTCCTCAAAGGTGGATACGATTGAATTAGCTTTGGACTATGAGAGATCTAGACAGCGGGGATGAAAGGTTTGCGAGGAAGAATCAATGGCCAATGGTTCTACAACTGCAACAGCACTTACTGAAAAGACTATTCTACGACCAGCCGCCTACTTAATTACACTTTCGGCATTAAGCAAGTTCTTCCTTCTGCGAATATGAGATAGACCGACAGCCGGTACGGGACTAAGGGACTGTGGGAATAGCGAAATACCAGGAACTAAGACTCGCATCTTTGACACATGAAGATGCCCTAATCTACGATGCCATAACTCGACTTCATTATAAGAAGAAGCATTCAATGCCTGTGTGGAGGACATAAGACCAGAAGTCTCAAGGATGTTTTGTAGAGCCCCTTGTCCTCACGTCCACTCCCAAGGATGCCCCCGTCCTCGGGTCCTGAAAAAGACACCGATCAGAGACGAAAGTTACATTAGAGTTTAGGCTTTTTTTGTTATGGAGCTCACAGACAAGAGATTAAAAGACGGAACATATAAAAGAGAATTCAAGGGTAAGGACGAGATGGTTTTCGTATCATGGATCTTGGGTCGCGCTTTATGGCATTTCCACTATAAAAAGAAATCCAATCTCGCAAAGGATTGTTCATGGAACTACTATCGAGATTCTTCGGACCATATTTCCTAGTATCATCCCTATTTTTACTGCTATACCATCATTTGCTCTGTTATACCCAATAGACGAGGTAGTAGTAGATCCATCCATTACAATAAAAGATATGGACATCAATGGTATCAGAGTGTGCCTCTTCATGAGGGTGATTAAAGTGCAACGAAATGCCTTAAAGCTGAATATGGTTCGCAAAGCATCTGGCTTACCGGTAATCTCCCATTCCCGCCGTCGAGAGACTTTAATAACTATAGCATGCCAGAAACGGGGAGTTGAGGTGGTTAGACCTATACCCCGAAATGCTCCCAGCATAGGAGCCTATGGTTCCATTCTTGTTGTTGCTGGAGGTACACATCCCTCTTCTCGGTGTGGAAGATATACGAGAAATAGATGCTCAGCATGCAATATCCGATCACGGCGCTGAAGTAGTGAATCTATCGGCACCATAGTAATGGTATACAACTTTGGACCTAACGGCCGGCCTAGTAACCTTTCGGAATAGGGGATCCCAGTTGGCAACAACCACGGTAGTAGTTGCGGAACTACAGGTGCTTTTCATGCTGCCTTTAGCGGAAAACGGACTTAAATGACAAATAAGGGATAGGCAAGAATCTGTTCTTGAACTCTAGAGAAAAGGCGGAAAGAGGTTCATCAGAGCGATAGGGAAAGCTTATAGAGGGGTGGTCTTACTACGACAAGTGAAGCCAGGGTTCCCTTTGTTCAGTGTCCGGGGAAGAGAAAGGAATCCATTCGGGAAGCGCTTACCAGCCCCTTTACCGATACCAAGGGGAAGCAGGAATTAGACCAATAGGGTACTGCTCTCCGCCTGTCTTATGGCGTGGTCTAACTCTGAGAAAAAAAATTTCCGTGTTTAGGTCCCTACAAAGCAGAATTCGTAAACTATGCAAAGGCTCTTTGAATACTTTTGAAAAAGTTTTTAGCAAAAAAGAAAAAACAATTCTCAACGCCCTTACGAGGTAGTGATGAGTTAATCTACTCGTGTTGGCATGGAAGTCAGCCCGGTATACCTAACCTTATCAGCATTCTAACATACCTAGTCGAGTTCAATACCCTTCCAACCCTTATAATCAACTATGACACTACCATTTAGCCTACCAAGTATCCAATACACATGTAACCCTACCTATATAACACCTAGATCCTTATGAACCACTTCCTAACTTACCCTAGAATACACCTAGAAACAATCACTGGCTAACACTCACCTACCAAATACACCCTTACCAACATTTCCATTTACTAAGTATGCTAAGGTCGAATTCTCAAAGTTCAATGGTGAGTATTTGAGGACATGGATGTATAAAGTGGATCGGTTCTTCTCTAAGAAAGATGTTACAATACAGTAGAAGTTGAAGTTAGTTTCTATGCACTTTGAAGGTGATGCCGTACAATGGCATTTTGGGTATACGAGGAGTAGAAGTCAAATTCCTCTTCCTAAATGGATGAATACATTTGGACAATATGCGATAGCTTTGGTGCAGAATACACTGACCCCATGACTGAGATAATGAGTGTTAAGCACACAAGATCTATGAGGGAATACCAGCAAGCCTTCAATAGTGTTATGACTAGGCTGGATATATCAACAGGGCATGCAATTAATATTTTCCTCAATAAACAAAAACCAGAGTTGAGCAATGTTGTAAGAGTGGGGAACCTAAGCACCTTACCCTAGGCCTATGACATGGCTAGATTGCATGAATCCAATTTTGCATCTCAAAGCAAAGCCGTCAGGAATTTAAGCTCAAGATCTTCCATGAGTAGAGGATCAGGGAGCCTTTACTCAACCAACTGGAAAAAAGATGGCTCATTAGTGTTGAAGAAACCTCCTGCTACAAGAATGGATAGCAGCAGAAGGAGGAGATTGACCCCTTCTGAGATGGATGAGAAGATGGCAAGAGGTTTATGCTTAATTTGTGATGAAAGGTTGACTCCTGGCCATAAATTCAAGGCCAAAAAAATTTACTCATTAGAGTTGGTCCCTATAGAGGAGGTGGAGGAGAAAGAAATAGATGAGGAAGAGAACTTGGAAGTAGAAGAAGTCAATGAAGAAGTGGTAGAAGATACAGCTGAAAACTATACCATATAACTTCAAGCACTCAATGGCACACCAGGACACCAAACACTTAGGCTTAGGGGGTTTACTGAGCAGAAGCCATTAGAGATTTTTATTGATTGTAGATCTACCCACAACATCATTGATGAAGACACAATAGAAAAATTCCATTGCAAGATAAAGCCACAATAAGTGCAAGTAGCTGATGGTTACATATAGAGAAAATATGTAAGGGATTTCAATGGCTCATACAAAGCGCAGTGTTCCAAGGTGACTTCTTGGTCTTTCCTATTAGCAATTGTGACGTTGTATTAGGTATTCTGTGGTTGTACCCTTTGGAAGACATTAATTTCAATTTCAAAAAGTTGAAAATGGAGTTTGAATATTAGGAAAAATATTGACTCTGCAGGGGTTGCTATGATGGTAAGCAACCCCCACTTCCAACCGAGAGGTTCTAAGCTCGAGTCTCTCCAAGAGCAAGGTGCGAAGTTCTTGGAGGGAAGGATGTCGGGGGTCTATTTGGAAACAACCTCTCTACCCCAAGGTAGGGGTATGGTCTGCCTACATACTACCCTCCCCAGACCCCACTAAGTGGGATTATACTGGGTCGTTGTTGTTGTTGTTTATTGACTCTGCAAGGGATCCAACCTAAATTCAAGGCCGTTTAGTCTATGGCCTTGGAGAAGGTTGATAGGAATGCGTCAAGGTTCTTCATGGTAAAGGTTAAAGGTGCCAAGAAAGAAGGATCAAGTGTTGCAGAAATTGAATGTAGTCAGGAACCGAGTCCAATTACTAAAGTCCTGAAGCAATATGACCTAGTGTTTGGAGAACCAACTCAACTGCCTCCCTTTAGAGGTGTGTTTGATCATCTCATGCCTTTATTGGAGGGTACCTCTCCAACCAATGCTACATCTTATAGATACTCCCATGTGCAGAAAGATGTCATAGGGAAATTGGTACAAAAAAATGTTAGGACAAGGGATAATACAACATAGTTCGAGCCATTATGCTTCACCTGTGGTATTAGTAGGAAAGAAGGATGGGACATGGATGATGTGTGTGGATTATAGAGCCTTGAACAGAATGATTGTCAATGACAAATTCCAAATTCCTATTATTGAGCAGTGGTTGGAGGAATTAGGTGGTTCCCAAGTATACTCTAAAATAAACCTCAGAGCAGGATACCATCAAATCAGAATAGCACCTGAAGATCGGCCAACACTTCCTTTAGAACACATTCTGGGCATTACGAATATTTGGTCATGCCATTTGGGCAGACCAATTCTCCTTCAAGATTTCAAAGGCTAATGAATCACATCTTCCAAGCATATTTGAGGAAGTTCATTCTTGTTTTCTTTGATGACATTTTAATCTACAGTAAAATCTTAGAGGAACATGTGCACCATCTTAGGATTTCTTTTGACCTATTAGTGCAACATCATTTATTGGAAAAGAAGAGAAAGTATGTGTTTGGGGTAGAAAGAGTTGAGTATTTGGGACACTACATATCCTCACAAAGAGTTTCAACTGATCCTAGAAAGGTGAAGGTTGTAATGAATTGGACTGGACCTAAGCCTATTAGTCAACTCAGGGGTTTTCTCGGATTAGATGGGTACTATAGAAGATTTATACAAGGGTATGGAATCATCAGTAAACATCTTACTGATCTTCTTAAAAAAGATAGTTTTTGCTGGACAAATAAGGATGAGGAGGCCTTTGACAAGCTTAAACTGGCCCTCACAACAACACCTGTGTTAGCACTACTCAACTTCTCCTTTACCTTTGTGGTTGAAACTGTTGACTGCAATGTGGGTATTGGAGCTGTGTTAATGCAGAAGGCCAACCAATTGCCTACCTCAGGAAATGACTATCTATTAAGCATCAATCTCTATCAGTTTATGATGAAGAACCGTTAGCCTTGGTCATGGTAGTGAACAAGTGGTCTCAGTATTTGATGGTGAAGTCATTCATTATTAAAACATACAAAAAGCCCTTAAGTTCGTGTTAGAACAGAAGTTACACACAGAAAATTAGCTAAAAGTTGATGTAATATGACTTTGAAATTGAATACAAAAAGGGTAAGGAAAACGAGGCTACAGATGCACTCTCCATGATTCTACTAGTTAAGCTATCATCCATGACACTCTTAACTGTGAAAATTGACATGTTGTAAGCTATTATGAGAAGCCAAGAGTTGGATGATAAACCTAATGACAACAATACATGATCTCAAGGATAAGGGTTCCAATGATTAATGGTACGCATTCATACATGAGCAACTAAGAAGGAAGGGTTAGTTGGTGGTAGGACCTGACGCACAACTAAGAAGAGAGATCCTACAGTTGAGGCACAATTCAACTATTGGAGGGCACTCAGGAATGGACAAAACATATAGGAGGGTGCCTCATATGCCCAAACTCTCCGCACTCATAGCAACTCCCCGGTGCTAGAGATAGGTACTGAAAGGAACCCCTGGCATCAAAATGACCAGTAGAAAGACCTGGCATGGAGAAACCCTGGGCTGATGGAGCACAAAACGAAATCTAAGCTATAAGGGCACTAAGAGATGAGTGGCCCTGATGAGAACTGTGAAAACAATGACCAGATGATGCCCCATGATAACTTGAGCGAGCCGAATATGCCGGCTTGAATGAACGGCCCTTGCCCTGCTAGAGCTGGCCCCTCGAAGGAATACCACAAAAGCTACCAGATCGTCGAGGCCTCTTGTGTTGGAAACACGTTTCAAATGCAATATACTAAACGTGTGTTCTTTTGTAGGTTTTGATGAATGTCAAACAAAGCAATAAGCGATATATAGCAGTGCTCAAGGACAAGCACAAAATGGATGCATTACAAGAAGCTCAAGACAAAGTTTAGAAATGTTATAATTGAGTCAATATTAATTGTGATCTTGATTCCTCAATCTTGGCTCATAACATGGCTTCTCTACTAAAATTATTTTTCCAAAATCATGCATATCTAACTTAAGTGTCAAATGATTTTAAACTATGCATATTTATATTTGTTAAAATGTTTTTCAAACATGCCTCAAAAATCTGGGCTAAGATAATCGATTATGTACTTATGATAATCGAGTATCTCTAAGCCAAGACTGCATGACAATCGATTGTGAATTAATGATAATCGATTGTGAGTAAGTCAGTTAACATCAGGTTTTTGCAAACTGCATAACAATCGATTGTGTACTTTTGATAATCGATTGTTAACTGAGGCAAAGTTTTCAAAACTCAGAAAAATCGATTATGAACTAATGGTAATCGATTAGAATGAGAAAAATGTCTCCCAGTGTTTTTAAAATAAATTAATAATCGATTGTGGCTTTTGATAATCGATTATATATGAGACAGAAAGTTTTGAAATTAATTAATAATCGATTATGGCTTTTGATAATCGATTATATATGAGACAGTAAGTTTTGAAATTAATTTATAATCGATTGTTCTATTTGATAATCGATTGTTGGAACTAACCGTTGTCATACATTTTCAAATTACCTTCAGGTAATCGATTGTTGATATTTAACAATCGATGTTGTGCGTAAAATCTGGAAAAGATTTTCTGAACGTTGTTAAAATAATCGATTGTTGATTTCCTGATAATCGATGTTTTATGCCAAAAATTGGAAAGGATTTTTTAACGTTATAAATAATCGATTATTGATTTGAAGTAATCGATTGTTGACGTAAAATCTGGGATTGAATTTTTGATCTGATAGGCAAACAATCGATTGTTTAGTCTTGACAATCGATTGTCACTGAGTAATTTCAGCAATCCTTAATTGGCAATTAGACAACGGTAAGACTGAGTTTTTCACCTATAAATACAGGCTTAACTCAGTGTTTTCACAACAACAACATATACAATTTAAGTATTTTCATTGCTAAAAGCTTTCTTACATTGATCATCATTTTCATTCATCCATAAAGCTTTTTGAAGAGCCATTCTATTGAGCTAAGTTGTTGTGATCTTGAGCGTACTATTTCTACTCATATCTACTCATTGAGGAGTACTTTGTAAAGTGAGTTTGTTTTGTGTTTGTAAGAGAATTGCGATTCTCGTTTGTTGAGGAACTTGTGATTCCTCAGTTGAAGTCTTTGGGATTGTTATCCCCGAGCAATTGAAGTCTTTGGGATTGTTATCCCCGAGCAATTGAAGTCTTTGGGATTGTTATCCCCGAGCAATTGAAGTCTTTGGGATTGGTATCCCCGAGCAATTGAAGTCTTTGGGATTGTGATCCCCGAGCACCTAGGTGAGGCTTGTGTCCTCAGCTGTAACGGTTTGTTAAGCACCCGTAAGCTTGACAAGTTTAGTGGAAATCTCGAGAGAGTCTCTCGGGGACTGGACTAACCACGTTTGTGGCCAACCAGGATACATCATTGTGTAAGTTTATTTTACTGCACTTGTTTTAATTTCTGCAAAGTTTTAAATTCCGCACTAAAACGCTTAATATTTTTAAAACGCTATTCACCCCCCCCCCTCTAGCGTAAAGCGTTATTTCCAACATCTTGGCCTCCCTCTCCTCTCACTCATGGTGGCAAACCGACTCAATCTCATGGGAGATATCAACAACCTCCTCGAAAGTGGCACTTGACACCCTTTCCCTAGTTGTAAGAATCTGAAACTGATATGTGAGGCCATCAACAAACCTCTTAATCCTTTCTCGATCTGTAGGAACCAACCAAACTGCACATCGGGCTAACTAGGAGAACCGCATCTCATACTGCATCACGGTCATCTCGCCCTAACACAGCTGCTCAAACTTCTTGCATAGCACCTCTCGGTGCGACTATGGTACATGCCTCTCCAGGAAGAGAACAGAGAACTGTTGCCAAGTAAGGGACGCTGCACCAGTAGGCCTACGCCTCTCATACGCCTCCCACCAAGTGAAGGCAACACCAAAAAGCTGAAAGGTAGTAAATGACACACCACTAGTCTCCAGAATCCTTGTTGTACGAAGCATCTACTGGCACTTATCCAAGAAACCCTAGGCATCCTCCCCTTCTGCACCGCTAAATGTCGGAGGCTGGAGTCTACTAAACCTCTCAAGTCAATGCTTCTCACCATCGGCATAACCGGTACCATAAAGTCCTGATCTGGTTCAATTGGCTAGCCTGGAGGTGCCCCCGGTGTCTGGAGTCCCTGCACAACCTGCTCAAGTGTACGAGCAACAGGGGTCTGGATCCCTCCCGCGGTCTGGGAAGTAGTTGTGGCTATAGTAGCTGAGACCGCCTTAGCCAAACTGGTACACACTGATAAGACCTGAGCTAAAGCCTCCTGAAGGCTTGGAATCATAATAGGCACAACTGCTACCTGAGTTGGTACTGTCGTATCGTCCACAACTGGGATCTAACCCGGAACTGGGGCAGCTAGTGGATCTGCATATGATGCTCTAACTACTCTTCCCTTACCATGGCCTCAACCGCAACCTCGGCCTCTGGTGGCCCTAGCTAGTGGTACTGGTGGTCGTCCATCCTGCCCGGTAGCACATGCCCTCATCATCTATAAGAGAATGGAATAGTGGAAGTTTACTACTCGGATCAACGGATTTGCATGACAAGAATTTCAAGAATATGAAGTTTTTCCTAAAGGTTTTGTAGCCTCTCAATGATAAATACAAACTTCCCCACACAGATTTGCGAGACTTTACTGAACCGGCTCACGACTTGCAAGACCTATGAAACATAGACTCTGATGCCAACTTGTCATGACTCCAAATACTGCCAGTGATGGTGCCTTTCACATTACTAGGAAAGCCAACTAAACAATTAACCACAACCCTTTTTCCTTTTTCATTAAGCCATTTTTACGCAGGTTTAAATATTATACCTTTCATAATAAGCATTTAGCACTACAGATAAATATGCGGATGTAAAACATGAACTACACAGCCCAACAAATTTGGTATCACGAGTCTAGGGCCTCTAATACATGTCTGAATACCTACTACAATAATAGTCTAGGAAATGCGAAAAATATATCAAAATAGAGAGGAGAAACAGGTTTACAGACGCCATCCAGCGACTTGGAAATCCTTGTCAACCCACTGGATCAACTAAACAACCCTTACTCATCCGCTCAAGCACCTGGATCTGCACACAAGGTGCATGGAGTAACGTGAGTATGCCAACTCAGTAAGTAACTATGATAAATAAGTACTTAAAGTAGTGACAAGCAGTTCAAAAGCATATAACTGAAAATCACAGGATAACAGATAATATTTACAGTTTAAAACATGTGAAATCAGATACTTGACAATATTTTCAACGGAGGATTATTTAAAAACATGGTGAAATCAGGGAAAACATTATAATTGGGCCCCTCGGGCAAGGAATCACTCGAAATATGGCCTCTCCGGCAGCCTCTCAGTCACTCGTGATTCAACCCTTATCATCCAGTCTCACAATATCTCATAATAATGGAAATCATAATAACCGCTGCAGTGTGCAGTCCGATCCATATATTTATAGTCGACTACGCTCACTTGGGATGTGCAG
The DNA here is from genome assembly GCA_034376525.1 of Nicotiana benthamiana. Lineage (NCBI taxonomy): Eukaryota > Viridiplantae > Streptophyta > Magnoliopsida > Solanales > Solanaceae > Nicotiana > Nicotiana benthamiana. Next base: position 67,675,903 of record CM067332.1, read on the forward strand.
ACTCTGAGCGGCTCCTACAGGCCAAGCGCCATATTGATGCAGCATGCAGCCCGATATATATATATATATATATAGCATTGCGGCGTGCAGCCCGGTCCATATAAGTCTCAGTGCAGCATGCAGCCCCATCCATTACTCACATATATATATAAATATCCTCACACTTTGGCCCTCGACCTCTCTAAGTCGTTAACCTCACAGCCTTTCGGGAAAAACAGCAGGGAACTTAGTCCAAATAGTTCTCTCTTTTAAAAGTCACAAGAATAAACCAATTTTAGACATTTAACAGGTAAAACATGATTGAGAATATGCTTTTAGTAAGTAAAGTTAGGAAAAGTAGTCAAAATGCACCTAAGGGTTTTCTAAAGGTCGGCACAAGGCCCCAAACATTGCATAAAACCGATAATACATTAAAAATTTTAAAATATGAAATATTATAATATTTCCAAACCAAACACATGGCTTAATAGTCTCTATGGGATGGAATAAGTCACAATCCCTACCGGTGCATGCCCACACGCTCGTCACCTAGAATGTGCATCACGCGTTTATCAAAACAAGTCAAGTACCAGGATTTTGTACCCTCAGTTCAAGATTTACATTGGTTACTTGCCTCAAATCGGTGAAAATACAACTCCGCAACGCCTTTGCCCCTCGAATCGGCATCCACTCACATCGAATCTATCAAAAATCAAAACGAGGACATCAAAATATTCTAAGGGAATGAAGACCAAGAGAAAAAAATCAATAAAGAGCACAAATCTCGAAATTACCAAAACCCGATCTCCGGGCCCACGTCTCAAAATTCAGAAATTTTTTACACCAATAGATTTGTTATCTTCCCACGAATCCATAAATACCAAGAACATCAAAATCCATCCATAAATGACCCTTCAAATCTCAAATATTTTGTCTCCAATTTCAAGCTCTAGCTCTTTAATTTTAGGCTTAGATTTCATGATTTCTAGGTGGAATTCGCATAATAATCGAGTTCTTAGTCCAAGAATCTTACCTCAAAGTGATTCCCCTTGAATCCCTTTTTAATATCCTTCACAAATCTCAAAAAATAATCAACTATGGAGGAAATAAGTCATAAAATCGCGGACAAGACGAGTTTGAAAACATTCTACCAAGGTCTAATTTTCTTCATTGCGATCGTGGGAAAATCTTCGCGATCGCGAAGCACAAAAAATCAGCTCCCAAAAATTACTCTATGCAAATGAGAACAATCATATACGAAGGCAATGCTCCAGCTCCCAACTCTATGAGATCGAGGACTAGCTCCCGCGTTCGCAATGAATAACTCTCGTTTGAGACCCCTGGTCCACTAAACTCTATGCAAACGTGACCATCTCACGATGTTTGTGATGACCCGACTCCTCAAACTATGCGACCGCAACTCCTACTATGCGAATGCATGGCATAAAATGGACTGCCCCTCAAAAAGCTCTATGCGATTGCAAGAATCCTTACGCGATCGCAAAGAAGAAATCTCTACAACATCTAAACCTAAAATTTCTGCAACTCTCAAAGGCATGAAAAGGCCTGATTGACTATCCGAAACTCACCCGAGGCCCCCCGGGATCTCAGCAAAAGGCACTAACATATCCTAATACCTTATTCCAACTTGTTTCCAATCATCAAAACACCCCAAACAACATCAAATCAACCAAAACACATCGGATTCAAGCCTAAGTTTGTAAAAATCTTCTGAATTCCGCTATTGATAAAAAACCTAATCAAAGCACATCTGAATGACCTCAAATTTGGCAAATACATACCAAATGACATGAAGAAGCTAGTGCAACTATCGGAATTCTATTCCAACCACTATATCAAAATATCGCCTGTCAACCGGAAATTACCAAAATATCAACTTCGCCAATTCAAGCCTAAAACTACTCCAAACCTCCAAAACTCATTCGGATCACACTCCCAAGTTATAAATCACCTCCGAAACATAATCGAACCATCGAAACTCACATTCAAGTCCTTTAACACACAAGTCAACATCCAGTTCACCTTTCCAACTTAAACTTTCTTAAAAAAGACTAAGTGTCTCAAACTTTACCAAATCCTTTCTGAACCCTAACTAATCAACCCGATCATATAGAGGACCACTATACAACACAACTAGAAGTAGAAAAGAGGGAATCAGAGCAGTAACTCATGAGACAACTGGCCGGGTTGCCACACATAAATCCGGCCAATCAAAGATAATCAACTAATATAGGGTTACTCTAGCCCTCATTTGAACACGATAAATACAACTTAAATATAATATAGTGACAAATATAGCTAGAATATTTTATTATTCCAAATTTCCAATGAATGTAACAGAAGATTAAGCCAACCATTGGCATCAACATTAGAAGAATCTCCTTGTTTTAGCTCTTCTACCAATGGTTTTATTGTTAGAGTGAGTTATGTAAATTAATTGACTTTCCTTTCATAGAGTAGACCTTGTAATCAATTAATATGTGTCATCTTAATTGTAAATCAATTATCATATTGATCACACCCAACTATGTCTTTTAACTGACAGAGCGGTCACTGCAAATATACTTCGGTTTTAAGTCCGGAATCGAATTCTCAGGGAACTAACCTATCTATTACACTCTTTGGAAATGCTATTATCAACTCAACCAATTTCTAGATGCAAGAACTTTTATCAATACTAATTGGGTTTTTTTTGTTTAACTACTTCAAATACTATTAAGAACAACATTAAACTAAAGAAAAGATAGTTCGATGGTAAAAGATCTAGGGCATTGATTTCCTTAAATGTTAGCTTCGTTCTTGACACTTTCGCTATAATCTCGCCAAATTACTCTATAAGGACTGACAGCTATGGTTTATCATAATTATCTCTCGATCAATTACAATAATATACTAAAGCATTCTCTCGAACTACTTTAGCTGACAATATGTATAACTTTATATTATTCCACCAAAGTTTCGTTATCTCTAAACCCACTTTTAAATTCAAGTAATGAATCTCTTCAATTACTCATAATTGGTGTGTTAAACAACTGTCTAACCTAATTTTCTTTCTCAAGCAATATGATGTAATTAGACACGATTAATCAATGGCCCATTCAATTAATCACAATACAAAACGTAGTTGAACAATCATACAGTATATCCGGCTCGATTATAACAAGTTGAGTCAAAACTTCAACCAATAATTGGTTCCATCAACCCTAGATAACTGTTTAGCTACTCGTAAAAAATACAAGAAAACTACAAGATTGTTTATAATATAAAATTGCAAGAATAAAATGGAGATAGAGAAAAACTCTAATATTTAGATCATCTCTTCATACTTGTTCTTCTTCCAAAGTAGTCTAAAACAAGCTTGAAAAACATCTTGGGCGAGTTTCTAGAGCTTATAAGGGTTTTACAAAAGTTTCCACAAAATTACACTCAAGTCCCCAAACTTTCAGCAGTGTGAACAGTGCACCACGGTCACGGCAGACCGCGGTCGACCGTGGTGAAAGCTTCCCTTTCTGCCTCGCATTTTTTAATCTATCGTGGTTCACCTCAGTCACAGTGGACTCCTTACCCAGTCCATTTTCTGCTTCTTCGTGCTCGGATACTTCTTGAGTGGGTGTTTTCTCCACATTATCGCCTCCAAAACACTCCATGTTTCTTCCTCACATATAGTAAACCCTGCGAAATAAAAGAACATTATTTAGCGCATTTTGTTGATAATTTACCTATAAAACAGCAACAAAGAATTGTCATATTAAGGTGTATATATCGACTATAAAGCCTACTATCAACACCCCACACTTAAATCATTGCTGGTCCTCGAGCAATCCACCACACTCCATCAAATTTTCTTCCCTGAGCTTTTCCCTTAACGACTCACACCATGAACATTTTACACAAGTTGCACCTAGTAGTGAACAACCTTTACTTCAAGAGTCAAACCTTTTGTACCATGCATCATTCGCACTCACTCAAACCACTCTATGCAAGAGTCAAAACTTACCTTTCCTTTGTGAATCACATGTCGTCACATCAAGTAGTTCCACATATAATGATAATTAGAACAATTAGGAACTAAGATAGAAAAAATTCACTCACTCTAAAAAAGAACATTCACATGTCACAAAGATGCACCATAGGCTTTCCCGTAGTGTAACACTCCACTAATTGAGCCCACTCAGTCTAAGAGCAATAGGACCTTATTGGTCTTCTTTCTCTTTGTTTTTTTCGTGGTGGTTCTTCTTTTATGCTTCAAAATTCAGCACATTTTCTCTATCTCAAAGGTTCCACTCAAAAATCAAACCAACACCCCACACTTATGCTTTTGCATATTTCCAGTACCATTCAAATGCTTATTGGTAGGTAAACGGGTTCAAATAGCATGCTATTCAAACAATTGAGTATGTTTCATAACGTGGTTGCCAAAGAAACGTGCTTATAGGCTCAATGGGGTTAAATAAGATGTATTGCACTCATGTGGGTTAACTTTATATGTCTGGCTCAACAAAGAAATGGCTATATCACTTCTAAAACTTAATGAAACTACAATTTTTCTTTGCAAACACACAAGGCAAGTTCTAGACATCAAATGTGAATCATGGAATACATTAAAAACTCACACACACATGGCACATGACTCACTCCGGATGGGTTTATCAAGACATTCTTTTTTGAATCTTCGAGTAATATGCAAACATACAATTTTAAGGCACTTTAACAGGATTTAATTAATGAAGCTAAGCGTTACACTATGGTATCTATTATTTTCAAATGTATCAATGCTAATATTTTTTTCATCGAATTAGCTCATAGCCCACTAGTCCTAATCTAAAAACTTAAAAGAACAAAAATAACAAAAAAACTATCTATACCAGGTTCAAGCTAAGCCCTTGGAAAAGAATCGTGGCCCAAAGAAAAACCAAGGGGGAGTTAGTAAACTATCTAAAAATAAAATAAAATAAAATCTTTTTGGTCTTTTCTCTGAACTAACTTCCCTCAAGAACATTATCTAAAGGATTCGCCATCGGGAAGAGTCCCCATATTCAATATTTCTTTTTATATTTTTTTCTTCGTCTTATTCCCTTAAGGACCCTGCCGAAAAGGATCCATCATCGTGACAAGTCACTTACTATTTTAACTTCCTTAATGAACTATTCACTCAAATACCAAAACAACGTAAAAAACACAATAGAATTAGACCATTAATTGCTACAGTTACACACATACACAGAAGTATCCCCGCCCCACACTTAAAAAGAAGGCATGTCCCTATGGCTAAAAAAAATTTAAAGAGCACTGAGGTAAGGGAACTTCCCTGACGGATCACTACTGATCTTAGACGCTGTCTGGGTTCACATGGCACGCATGGCCCAGTGCTCTTAACCAACCCAAGAATTTCCTCTCCGATTTCACTTGCCGGTCAGCTACTACATCTACATGCACCCCCAAATCATGGACTGAGGTGCACAACCCAGTCATATCCTGCTCTATGGCTATCATATGAGTGCTCCAACATGGCTGTGATGGGCTTTCCATATCAACTCTCAGAGGATGAGGAATCTCAACTATCTCAACATCATCATCATCATCAGCTGAATCATTATCACAGTCATCAACAACCACCACCGACTCTCGTCCAATTCCTATTTTTCTTGACCGAAACGGGATTTTCAATGGCAATTTCCCATCGAACCGAGGGTCTTCAGGGTCTCTAGCAATACAGCACAGCTAGGTGATCAGCAAAGGGAAGTAGTGACCCTTGAGCAACTTCGGTGATCTAATAAACATCTCGTCATGGAGAAGCCGGGCCACATCAAAATCTCTCTAGGCCATGAAATAGAAAATAGCAGCTGCCTTTGATAGGTTGACATCAGTTCTGTTGTTGGAGGGCAACAGCCGACTGTTGATGATGGTGAGCCAACATTTAACCTCCAAATTGAGAGAGTGGGAATTAAGTGTGATCCTTTGCTTTATCCAAATATATTCCCTGTCGGGCACACAAATAACCTCAAGAATAAGCCATCATAAACCTTATGTTGAGATATAGGTTTGATAATCATTAGTGTCTCTCCTGAACACTGCCAGCCTGTACACCCTACGAATATCCTTAATAGATGCGTTCACCGGTGTATTCCTTACAGTAACAATGTCATCCGCATTCACCGAGCAGTTATCATAAACTCCCGCATGAGCTGAACATTTGCCTACTCCAGCACCTCGAAGAAGATGTCCAACTGACGCCTCCTTAACTCATTGCAGATGTTGGGGCCTTCCACCTCTAGTGCCTGGCGGTCAATGTGCACCTCATGGAGAAGTTTCTTCGTTATCTTAGCAGTGTATCTAGCCTCCGCCGCTTGGGAGATAAACCTCGTATTGTCAAACTGTGGTGCTTGGGCTTGGCCCTACCTCTGGATGAGCTTCCCGGTCCACTAATGGAAGGCCCAGTGGTGCGTCTCTTTCTAGAAGAACTCATTGTACCTATCAAATAGAGGAGCACCTATTAGAAAGTGTGTAAAATGGGTGACTATGGGTGGTTACTCAGACTTCACCACAGCCATATCACATTAGCCCTTCTAATTTCATTGGGGTAATTTCTAAAATACTTTGTGGGCACGACCAATATCTTCATATACACAGCCCATGTAACTCTATAAAATCCTCCCGAAATCAACTATGCAACTACACCTATACACACCCACACTTTCTTCATTCAAACACCCACTAGCAACACCGTTCCACCACAATAAACAAATAGCCCCTTTACCAATCATGGTCAAAAATGAAATTTAGATTAAAAAAAGAAGAACTACAAAAATCTACCAACAATTACAACACCATATCAATATAAAACTACATAAGATACAACACAATACAACATAAAGCCAGCGAAAAGAGAGAGGAAAGGTAAGTACATACCTTAGTTAAAGAATGTGTGAGAGGAATAGGGATGAGAGAGGTTAGTATGAGTGAGGAGGAATGAGAAGAGGAAGGGATTTTGGGGTAGGGTTTAGAGAGAGATAGAGAGAGAGAAAGAGAGAGAGAGAGAGAGAGAGATGAAAAAGAAGATTATTTGTGATTTGGGGGAGTGGAGTGTCGGTTGGTGTAGTTTTAGGAGGGGGTTTGGGTTATAAAATTAAAAGAAGAAGAAAAGAGGAAGGAAACGGAAAAAAATAAAAAAATTAAACATACCTGGTACCCACCGCGGGTGAGGCAGAATGTTCATGCCTCACCGCGGTTGCGGTGGGGTTTAAAACACGAGGCAAAATGTTCACGCTCACAGCGGTTTACCGCGGTCCACTATGGTCGCATTGGGGTTTTAATTATTCTTCTTTTTTGGATGTTACCTAAGTACACTAACAAAAACACTCGGGGGTTGCCTCTCATGCAGTGCCTCATTTAACATTGCGGCACGATGCAAGCATTTGTTCATCACACTTCATTCACGTACTGGGGCTCTTCCAAAGTGATTACCACTCTGTCCCCCTTTTTTTAGCCATTACAAGGTAATGTTTCAACCTTTGCCCATTCACCGTGAACTTATTTGTCCCATTTTCTGATTCAATCTCAATAGCTCTACTTAAGAACATTTGTACCAGTCTGAAAAGTACTGACCATCGAGAGTTTAACTTACCCGAGAACAATCTCAATCACGAGTTGTATAGCAACACTAGATCTCCGGGTTTGATGTTTCGATCCAAAATATGCTTACCATGCATTAATTTCATCCTTTCTTTGTACATTCTAGCAATCTCAAAAGCCTGGAATTTGAATTCCTCGAGCTCATGCAATCTAATGACTCTATTAGTACCTGTTGTCTCCATGTATAAGTTCAACTGCCGCAATGCTCAAACTTCTTTATGCTCTAGATCAACTGATAGGTGGAAATGCCTTGCCAAACACCAACTTGTATGGTGACATACCAATTGGAGTTTTGAAGGCTGTGCGGTATGCGCATAATGCATCATCCAGCTTCTTTGCCCAGTCAGTCCTTGTTGCATTCACTATTTTTGTGAGGACACTTTTAATCTCCATGTTGGACACTTCAACTCGCCAGCTTGATTGTGGGTGGTACGGAGTAGTCACTTTATGACGAACTCCATATTTTTCCAAAAACCTTGTGAATGCTCTATTCCATAAATGGGTTCCGCCATCACTAAGTATAGCACTTGGGGTGCCAAAACATGAGAAAATGTTCCTATTTAGGAATCCTATTATCCCTTTTGCATCATTGGCAGGGAGAGCCACAGCTTCGATCCACCTAGAGATGTAGTCAAATGCTACTAATATGCACTTGTTACCATACGAGCTAACAAATGGCCCCATGAATTCGATCTCCCACATGTAAAAAATCTCTACCTCTTGAAATGTGGTAATTGGCATCTCGTGCCTACGAGATATGTTTCCAGTACTTTGGCATTCATCGCAGCTTCTAGCCCAAGCATGGGCATCGTTAAACATAGTAGGCCAGTAAGACCTTGACTCCAACACCTTAGCTGCTGTCCGAATTCCTCCAAATTATCCACCATATGGTGAAGCATGGCAAGCCTGCAAAATAGAATGTTGATCTTTCTCGGGGTACACCACCGGATCATGTTATCTACACATATTATAAATAATAAAGGTTCATCCGAATAATAATACACATGATCACGCAAGAACTTTTTTTTTCAATTAAGGAGAGTTCATAAGGTAAAATATCACTTGCTAAATAATTAGCAATATCAGCATACAATGGTGCCTCCTCCATTTTCATTGCTAGTAACTGTTCATCTGGGAATGTCTCTAATATATCTTCAACCTCTACCTTCTTTTCAGCTCTCTCCAACCTTGAGAGGTGGTCAGCTACTTGGTTTTCTGTCCCTTTTCTATCACGTATCACCAGATCAAATTTTTGTAACAGAAGAACCCAGCGAATTAAGCGAGGGTTTGACTCCTTCTTTTCAATCGCGTACCTAATTGATGTATGGTCAGTATAGACAATAAACATCTCCTTTTCCGTCACGGTGTAATTTAGTTGAGCACTTCTTAGCGGTCTACTTGCATAATAAATCTAGTGCATCAGCTTATCCTTTCGTTGCCTCAAGACGGATCCTACGGCATAGTCACTTGCGTCGTTCATGAGCTCAAAGGGCTACTCCCAATTGGGAGCAACAATAATGGGTGCAGTCACTAGTCTCCTCTTCAACTCCTCAAATGCCAACCTTTAATCATCAGAAAACACAAAGGGGTGATCCTTTTCAAGGAGTTTGCATAATAGGTTAGCAATTTCAGAGAAATCTTTAATGAATCGCATGAAGAACCCGGTGTGCCCAAGGAAACTTCTCACCGCTTTGATTGAGGTATTCAATGGTAGCTTTTCAATCACGTCAACCTTAGCGTGGTCAACCTCAATTCCCTTGCTGGACACTCGATGCCCCAGGACTATCCCTTCACGTACCATAAATAAGCACTTCTCCTAGTTCAACACTAAATTTGTCTCCACACATCTTTGAGCACTCTTCTTAAGTTGTGAAGACAGACGTCAAATGAATCTCCCACCAAGGAGAAATCATCCATAAATACCTCCATAATATCATCCACCATGTCCGTGAAAATGGCTAACATGCACCGTTGTAATTTCACTGGTGCATTACAAAGCCCGAAAGGCATTCTCCAAAAGGCCAAGATGCCATACGGACAAGTGAAGGATGTTTTGTCTCTATCTTTGAAGGCCATTGATATCTGATTGTACCCCGAATATCCATCCAAGAAATAGAAGTGTGATCTCTCGACACTATCTAACATTTGGTCAATGAATGGCAGGGGGAAGTGGTCCTTTCGGGTGGCTGTGTTCAGTTTCTTGTAATCCATTCAAATCGTCCATCCTGTGACTGCACGAGTTGAGATCAACTCATTATTCTCATTTTGCACAGTCATTCCCCCTTTTTTGGCATATATTGGACAGGGCTGACCTAATTGCTATCAGAGATGGGGAAGATGATTCCCGCATCTAACCATTTGATCACTTCCTTCTTCACTACCTCTTCCATGTTTGGGTTCAACCTGCGTTGATGTTCTTTGGAAGGTTGTGCCCCTCTTCCAAGAGAATCTTGTGCATACAGAAGGCTTGCGCGGATACCCTTTATGTCTGCCATGGTCCAGCCAATGGCAGTCTTACTTTCCTACAGTACCTGTAAGAGTTATACTACCTGCATATCTACAAACCGGATGATATATTGACAAGCAAAGTAGAATTAGGGCCTAAGAAAATGTACCTGAGGTGAGTTGGAAGTGGCTTCAGCTCCAGCTTTGGTGGTTCCTCTACTGATGGCTTTGCTGAATGTGTGGCTCTTTTTCTAATTCAAGGGACTCGAACTGAGGTTCCCTTTTCCAGAATCCTTGGCCTTCAAGTTCCATGACCCACTCGGCTAACCTTCACCATCCACTTCTTCCAAATTCGTCAAGAATGCCTCCAATGGATCCTTAGCAGTCAGGGTCACATCATCTTCTTGCAGGATCACACCCACTGCCTCAGCATATTCACTGGGTCTCCTCATGGATTGTTGAATATTGAATATGACTTCTGCATCGTTCAGTCTCATTTTTAATTCCCCCGTCTCACAATCAATCAGTGCTCTCCCAATGTCCAAAAATGGCCTCTCTAAAATGATAGGTATCTCCTCATCTACCTGACAATCCAGAATAACAAAGTTTGCAGGGAACACGATCTTTCCCACTTGCACCAACATATCATCAAGAATCTTAGTTAGCCTTTTAACCGTGCGGTCAGTGAGCTGCAGCGGCATCGAAGTCTGTCTAGCTCTGCCAATGCCTGGTTTGGTATATACAGCTAGAGGCATCAAATTTATGTTGGCTCCAAAATTAAATAATGCCTTTGCAAAGTCATAACTCCCAATCGTGCATGGAATGATGAAGCTACCTAGGTCGGACATCTTTTGGGCCATCAGTCTTCCCATTATTGCGTTGCAAGTCTGCGTCAGAGTCACTATGGAAAAGTCCTGAAAATCAAAATTCTGTGACATGAGGTCCTTCATCATCTTCGCATAACTTGGCATCTCCTAAAGGCATCCATCAAAGGAATATTCAATTGAATATGACGCAACATCTCCATGAATTTCTTATATTGATCTTCCTTCTTCTGTTTTACCATTCTCTAAGTGAATGGTGCAGGTATCAATTTTTGTGCACTGCTTGCTGGCTTTTCTCTGTTGGGGTTCTGTGGCACAAGAGGCACCATCTGTTCTGCAGCTTGTTCACTTACCTTAGCCTTGCCCTTTTCATCTTGACCCTGTTCAACCACCACTTCAGTAAGGTCTGTTTGTTCATCTACTTCTAGTGGAATTAGATTGGCTGACGTAGTTTCCTTGCTAGCTTGTCCAACTTCCTGCTCTTTGTCTAAATCTATCACATTCCGGAGACTTATTGCCATCAGCTTATTCGGGTTTTGCTCTTTAGGGTTAATGTTTGTCTTCGTTGGTAATGGTCCCTGGGGCAGTTGTTTAAAGCCATAAACAGCTGCCCCAGCTGAGTTTCAATTTTCTTTATAGCTAAATCATGGATTACCAACTTTTTTTGTATTTTACCATTTGTCCCAATGAGTTGCTGAAGCATACCCCTGATCTCCACCATGTTGTTATCTTGCTGCTAATGGGGTGGTTGATATGTTAATTGTTGCTGATTTTACTGTGGATAACCTTGTTGTCTCTGATATGGTACTGGCACCATTTGGCCTTGAGGTTGCATACCCCCAGGTTATGCATGTTTGGCATGTACTGCTGATTTTATGCCGGTCTCCACTGTTGTCCACTTTGTCTCTGACCCCCAAAGTAATGACATAGTTAATATGTTCTCTTGCACCTTGATTTTAACCTCTCCACTCCATGAGCACACATAACAAAGTGTGGCTATGTTCTCTGCATGCAAATTATTTGGGTCAAGAGGAACTGAATGCATTATAGGTTCCAGTGTTATGCCTCTAGTCCTCCACCCCGAATTTTGAGACATCTTGTCAAGAAGGACTTTGCATTCGGTGAATGTCTTACTAAAAAATGCATCTCCAGCTGAAGCATCCATATTTGCTTTTATATTGTCAGCTAACCCCATATAGAACCTCTAACGGAGCATCTGGTCTGGAATGCCATGGTGAGGACACTTCACTAGCATCACTTCAAATCTCTCCCAAGTTTCCTGCAAGGTTTCAGTCGGATGCTACTTGTACTACATTATTTCATCAAGTTGTCTTGCAGTCTTGCTGGGCGGGTAGAACTTATTTAGAACTACTTGACTAATTCCTCCTAGGTGATCATGGAATTGATAAGGAGAGAACTCAGCCAAGTCTGAGCTTTCCCAGTCACAGAGAATGGGAATATTAAAAGCTTGATAGTTTCCGGGATCATATTCGGTTGCTTTAGGTCTCACAAATCAACAGAAAATTTTTCAACTGTTTCTAAGGGTCTTCAATGCGTGACCCAGAGAACGATCCTTTATTTTATAGAAGGTGCAGCATGTCGTTGGTTTTCTGAAAAGTATCCGCTTGGATTGCTGGCACAGCAATGGCAGTAGCCAGGTTGTCAGCTGTGGGTCGTGCCCAATCATAAAGTGCAGCATTTGGGACAAGAGGTGCCACTACTCTAACGTTTGGGATAGCTGGCAGATCCCCATTGTTTCCATTGACATTTTCTGTGTTACCCATGTTAAATTCAATCTGGTGTGGTTGTTATGACTGTTGGATTCACTTGTTGGCACGATTCAATGCCCTGAATGTTTTCTCAGGGTTTGGGAGTCCTTTTAGCAGTTCTCCTATCCTCAAATAATTTGTAAGCATACACCTGAATTCCACAAGAGTTCAATGAAATATTGTTTAACACCTTCAAAAATTGATTTAAACTAACAATTCTAACACTACTTCTAAGTTGTAATAAATAACATCGTTAGTTCCCCAGCAGTGTTATTACGCCCAACTATGTCTTTTAACAGACAAAGCGGTCGCTGCAAATATAATCAGGTTTTAAGTCCGGAATCGAATCCTTAGGGAATTAACCTACATATTAAACTATTCGGCAATGTTATTATCAACTCAACCAATTTCTAGATGCAAGAATTTTTATCAATAAAAATTGGGTTTTTGGTTTAACTACTTCAATTACTATTAAGAACAACAGTAAACTAAAGAAAAGATAATTCGATGGTAAAAAGATCTAGGGTAGAGATTTTCCCAATTGTTAGCTTCGGTCTTGACTGTTTCGCTATAATCGCACCAAATTACTCTATGAGAACTGAGAGTTATGGGTTATCATAATTATCTCTCGATCAATTACAATAATATACTAAATCATTCTCTCGAACTACTTTAGCTGACTATATGCACAACTCTAAATTATCTTACAAAAGTTTCGTTATCTCTAAACCCACTTTTAAATTCAAGTAATGAATTCTCTTCAATTACCCAAAAGGGGTATTTTTCAACAGCTGTCTAAGCTAATATTCTTTCTCAAGCAATATGAGGTAATTAAATATAATTAATCAAGATCCCATTCAAGTAATCACCATACAAAACGTAGTTGAACAATCTTACAATAAATCTGGCTCAATTATAACAAGTTGAGTCAATACTTTAACCAACGATTTGTTCCATCAACCCTAGATAATTTTTTAGCTACTCATAACAAAATACAAGAAAACTGCCAGATTATGAATATAAAACCGCAAGAATTAAAAGGAGAGAGAGAAAAACTCTACTGTTTGGATCGTCTCCTCAAACTTGTTCTTCCTCTAAAAGTAATCTCAAACAAGCTTGAAAAATATCTTGGGCGAGTTTCTAGAGCTTATAAGGGTTTTACAAAAAGCTTCTCCGAAATTACACATAAGTCCGCAAAGTTTCAGCAGTGTAAAAAGTGCACCACGGTCGCGGAAAACCGCGGTTGACCGCGGTGAGTGCTGCCCTTTTTTGCCTCGCATTTTTTAATCTACCGCGGCTCACCACGGTCGCGATGGACTCCTTGAGAAGGCCATTTTCTACTTCTTCGTGATCGGGTACTTCTTGCGTGGGCATTTTCTTCATATTATCGCATCCAAAACACTCCATGTTGCTTCCTCGCATATAGTATTTCCTGTGAAATAAAAGAACCTTATTTACCGTATTTTGCAAAATATGGCAAGAACTAGATCATCGAAGGTCAATCTCTTTCACACAACCTGATTTTATTCATGCTCGACTGAAAGAGATTGAGGAAAAACGTGTTTATATTTTCTCGACTTGTTTGGATGATGTTTATGGTTGTGGCTGAAGTGATATTCTTCGCACAAGTCCTTTTCCTAATCTAAAATTTGCTTTTTCTATGGTTCAAGTGAAGAACAATGGTGAAATGTAATGCTAAGAAATACTACAGATCCTAGTATAGCTATGGTAGAAAAAACTTCCTTGATCCATAATCAAAATTATCATTTAAGTACTCGCAACAATGGTGAAAAGGATTGTGACCATTGTGAAAATCCTAAACATGGTGTAGAAAGTTATTTTAAATTACATGGCTATCCAGATTAGTGGAATGGTTTAAAAGAAAAGAAGTTTCGGGAGCGAAGCAATGGAAAGGAGGGTGAAAAGAATGAGGGAAAAGCTGTTGCAATAGTGTCATTAGGCACTTCACTGCCAACTGTTGGAACTGCATCATTTGTTTCAGCTGAAATTGTTGATTCTGATATACGGAGCCATTCATCGGGTAATATTGGATCAGCTCTCAATAATATAGATTCAGGCAAAAGCACGGGATGGATTATTAACTCCGGAGCCACTGATCACATGACCTTTTATCCGTCTCTTTTACTGACTCTTAAAAAACCACATTATTCACATGTGTCAAATGTAAATGGTGTATCATCTCCTATTACTAGTGCTGGAACTATTGTTTTGACGCTCGCCTTTTCTCTATAGCATATATTATTTGTTCCTTCACTATCAAATAATCTCTTATCTGTGTCTCAAGTAACTAAACAATTAAATTGTCTAGTATTAATGTATCCCAATTTCTGCATTTTTCAGGACCTTATTAGCAAGGAGATTATTAGGTGTGGTACTAAAAAAGGGATTTTATTATGTGGATGATGTATGCCGTGGTATTTCTCTAACTAATCAGGGTTCCTCTTTTGCTAAATGACAACAATTATGGATGTGGCATCGAAGATTTGGCCACACTTCTTTGGATATGTTAAACACTTATTTCCAACAATGTTTTTGGATTGCAATCTCTCTACATTTCCATTGTGATATTTGTGTATTAGCTAAAAGTCATCGCACTATTTACCCTTTGAGTACTAGTAAGGTAACTGAACTGTTTGCATTGATTCACTCTGATGTCTGGGGTCCTTCTCAAGTTTATACTTCATCTGGATATCATTGGTTTGTAATCTTTGTTGACGATTGTAGTCGTATGACATGACTCTATCTAATGAAGAATAAAATTGATGTTTCTGAATGCTTTCGCTCATTCCATAAGATGATACAAACCCAATTTTCAGCCAAATTAAGAGTTCTTAGGTTATACAATGGTGGAGAATTTATTAATCAGGTTTTCTAGTCTTATCTCCAAAATTATGGCATCATTCATGAAACAACATGCTCATTTACCCCTAACAAAATGGCATGGCGGAGAGTAAAAGTCGACATATATTAGAAGTCACGCTTGCATGATTTCTTGGTGCTCATATGAAATCTACATCATGGGGGGATGTTATTTTGTATATTGTGTATTTAATAAATAACATACCTAGTAGTATTCTCCATTTTAAGACTCCCCTAAGTTATCTCTCCAGTTTGGTTAACATCACATCTAATTTAAACTTTGAAGCCTATATTTTTGTGTGCGTTATTTTTGTCCATCTCCTAAGCATCAACATACCAAACTTGATCCATGTGCATTGCAGTATATCTTTCTTGGGTATTTACCTCATAAGAAAGGCTATAAATATTATCATCCTCCCACCAGAATATTGTACATAACTATGGATGTTACTTTTTCTGAAACTGAGATGTATTTCTCTTAGGTGATAACTAATTCTCATATTTATGAGGAGAATATTATTGAAGAGCATAATTAGATGGAGTTACTTCCTGATAATAATCGTACAATTTCAGCTAATGCAGATATTATCTCAAAAATTCCAAATCATGGTATCCTTGATCAAGCAGTACAATAAGAAAGTGAAGAGCCCCCTCTCCAGTACCTATAGCACCCATCAATGACCCTCATGCTGATGATGTTACTGAGGTATATATTAGTTTTGAGGAAAATACTAGTAATTTTTTTAATGATACTACACCAATGATTTCCAATGATAATAACAGGTATCAGTTACCTCCTTGAACCAGTCGAGGTAAAGAACCAAAGAGATACTCCGCTGATAATTCAAAGAAAGCAAATTATCCTATTGTCCAATATGTTTTTAGTAAATATTTACCAAGTGCTATTAGATGATTTAATGAATCAAATGTCATATGTTAAAATTCCAACAAGGTTTGAAGAAGTATTGGGTTCTCCTAAATGGGCATAATCCATTACCAAGGAGATGCGAGCACTAGAGAAAAATCAGACATGAGATATCATGTCTTTACCAGAAAGGAAAAATATCCATCGGATGCAAATGGATTTTTTCAGTGAAGCACAAGCCGGATGGTTCAATAGATCGGCTCAAAGCAAGGCTAGTGGTGTGTGGATATACACAAACTTATGGTGTTGATTATTAGGAGACTTTTGCACCCATGGAAAACTTAAGTATTGTTCATGTTCTATTATCTATAGCGGCTAATCTTGATTGGCCTTTACAGCAATATGATATGAAGAACGCCTTTTTATATGGAGATATTTCTGAAGAAATTTGTATGAGCATATCTCATGGTTATGACACTTCTGTCCATTCAAATTTGGTGTGCAAGTTAAAGAAGGCGTTGTATGTTTAAAACAACCACCTAAAGGATGGTTTGGAAGATTCCGACTAGCAATGAAGAAATATGGCTACTCTTAGAACAATGCAGATCACAACTTATTTTTGAATGTATAAATGGTAAGATAATTGTTCTTATCATTATGTTGGTGACAAGATTGTTACGGGTGATGATGTTGATGAGATGGACAAATTGAAAAATTGCTTATTTGCGGACTTTGATATAAAATATTTGGGTGGATTAATGTATTTTTTGGGTATTGAATAAGATCCAAACAAAAATTATTTTTATCTCAACATCAATATGTTTTTGATTTGTTGAAAGAAACTGGTATACTAGGTTGTCAACCTATTGATACACCGATTAAACAAAATCATGGCTCGAGGAATTTCATGATCAAGTTCCTACCAAAAAAGGGATGTATCAGAGACTAGTAGGATGCTTCATATACATGTCACACACACACACGACCAGATATTAACATATTCTCTAGGATTGTACTGGCATATTCTTTGGGATTGTAAATATCTTCTCATATATAAGTAACTCTACATATTATATAGCTAATTCATAATGAAAGATACTACAATTTTACCCATTTTTGAGTTTTATTAGCTATTAACTTTTAGTCAGTCTGTCCTCATATATAGCTGCCTCAGTTGTGCATACTACAGACCTACAAACATCCTTTTCTTTTAAAATCAAACAAAAGGTAATTTCTAATGTAATTTTGGTAAATCTTTTTCTACTTTATAAAAACTAAAGCAAAGCAAAAGTCTTATGTGTGGAACTATCTTTATATAAAATTCCCCCAAGTGTGAAAATTATGTGTAACCATGATCTATAGAAAGATATCTTTACGCACATAAAAAAACAAGAAACATCTTCTAATTAACTAGTCTATTAATTTGCAGTTGGTTGTTGAATGTCGAACATCTATTAATTTGTTGTTGAATGTTAGTAAGCAGAAAATATAAATAGTAATTTTAAAACCAGCATGTCTTAAGAAGCATAGCTCATTGCTTTGGTAGAGACTCTAGCTGGTTGAATTATGAATCTTGGTCAATAATAAAATTAATTCAACCAAGCATGCCTATATTAGAGGAATCAAATAAAGGAGGAGGGTTGTAGTAATTTGATAGGCAACGTAAAACTAATCAATTTATATGAATTCTTATTAATTAATACAATACAAATATGCTATGATGTGCCCATTTAGTCACATGTTACAATGTGTTGGTTAACATCAAAATCCTATGGCAAGGCCCACGAAGGAACTGGGGTGGCTTAAGTTGGAGTCATGATCGAATATGAAACTTAATTGCTGATCTTGATTAAAAAATAAAGTTGCACCCTTGCTATCAGCTATACTTTTGGTTTGATAATATGCATTTGATCCGAACAAGTGGTATCAAAACCAAGATCATGGATTCAATTCCAAAAAGCAACATGCCACATGAGATAGGTGTTGGAAGTGGGGATTGTTGGATAATGCCAACATCCTGCTTATGGTAAGGCCTACGAGGTAACCGGGGTGGCCCATATCGGAGTTACGGTCGAACATTGCTCTTTCTTGGTGGGCTTAATTAAGAAATAAAATATGCTTTTGCTATCAAATATAATTTTATGCATGATGATGAGCGCTTGACTCTAACTCAATGGCACTCGGGATTGTAACAACCTTAAAATGAAATGACATCCGCACTGTAAAAATTCATAAAAACTAACCCCAATTTGATTGGGATTAAGGAATAGTGGTAGACCAATATAAACAATAAAATATTTTTCTTCTTTCTTGGTTAGGTTTGTGAAAGGAAACCCACCACAAGAATGTATGGAATCTGTGCTTTACGTGAGGAATTAATATCCACGTAAAAGGGAATAGTCTTTTGATTTTATTTATTTTTTATATAAAGAAAACTCATAAACTTCTGAACGAAGGACACTGTAATTCAGAAGCGAACCCAAAATTTTAACTTTATGAATTGGATTTTAAAATGATAATTTTAGTTCTAAATAACCGGGTTCTAAATGTAATATTTGTGTTATGAACAATAAAAGAAGAAGAAAAGTATTGCAAAGAAAGAGAAAGAGAAAGATAGGGTATTCTTATCGAATTTTTGGGGTGAATTACAATGAACTTTATTTATAGGGTAAAAGTGGCTTAGCCACCAAGTAACAAAACCTAGAATCTCTCTAAAATATAGAGATTTACCATAAATACAATTCTATTTATAACAACCCCCCCCCCCCCCCCCGGAATGTCTATTCAGCAGATAATATGTCTCGTGAAAACCTTATCTAAAGTAAAACTCAGTGGGAAAAATTCTAGTGAAAAAAAAAGAGTACGCATATCTAACAATATGCCTTTTTGTTTCCTCGTTAAAAACCTTACAAGGAAAACCAAGTGGGACAAAATCTTATAAGGAAAAAAGAGTACAATGCGTATTAATTCCCCCTAATGAAAGCATCAATTCACATCAATAAACATTTGCATTCCAATCTTGTGCACCATCTTCAAAAGATCTTTGGTGGAGATTTGATAAACAATCAGCCATATTAACTTGAACGAATTTGTTATCATCATCCCTAATAGATGTATGTCCTCATATGATCTTGTTGGGATCACCAGTTAAATATATTCATATAGAGGTGAAAACTCTTGCTATCATATTATCATTCCTATAGTTATAGTAAAATACATTTGTGCACAAATTGCACCAAGAAAGTGGTACTTCAAGATCAAGAATTGTATATGCTTCAAGCAACTTAAATCCTTCAGCGATTGTCATATAAGTTAGTTCGTATAAGCCATATAATAGACTTTAGATGGATATCAAGTTTTCATGTCATGCTAGACATATAAGATATCGAAAACTGATTACACATACCATTGACTTTATACTTTCAAGTGTTTGAATTAAATGTTCAAAACTACATGTCTTTCATATGAAACCAATTATATATGTTTGAAACTATATATATATTATATATATATATATATATATATATATATATATATATATATATATATATATATATATATATGTCATCAACAAGCATTTATATTGGTTCCAACCTCTTTATTTTCATATAGACATAACATAGAGATCTCTTCATTCATATATATATATATATATATGTCATCAACAAGCATTTATATTGGTTCCAACCTCTTTATTTTCATATAGACATAACATAGAGATCTCTTCATTCATATATTCAGGTACCTGAGTTTCTCATGAGATTTTATGAAGTGTTATGTCATGTGATCTTCTAGATCATTTGCCTACTTTATTATGTTTATTTTGAGCATTTGCTATTCTTCTTTATCAAGAATTTTTATTTGAAACCGATTTGTCTATACACTTTAAGCGTATCATAGACTTTGTCCTTCTATGACTTAATAGGAGTATTTGTAATAAGAATATAGTTACTTTCTTTGGGTTAGAAAATGCGTCTGGCATGCTTTGCAATATATTGCAAATGAATTATCTTTTTATGAACTTCAAGTTCATATTATCTTATTCGATGATCTAAATGAGCAAATGTTAATTCATTCCACGTAACTTTTTCTCAATTGTTTATCATATATCCCCCTCATGTTAGAAAAACTAACTTGTTTCCTCAACTTTGAGAACTTATCTTTGTGCGTTTTGGTATTAATCAAAATATACACGGTACATCAATAATAATAAGATAAAATTATTTGGTTCCTGACCCTGAACCACTTGTGAGGGGAGAATATAATATACTTTTATATATAATGTATATCAAACTGATACAGATAATTTTGTTCTCATAAGCAATAGTTTAGCTGTTAAGTGGAGGCACTCAATAAATTATTTTGCTAAACCAATTATGATGTAAACCAACTTTTCAAGATGAACCATCTTGATTAAAAAAATTAGGAATTACACTTTAAATCAAATTATTGAGCAAGTTACCTCGCAAATGCCATATTGTGGGTTAATAAATAATCGCGCATGTAACCATCTCATAGATGCATAATATGTGGTATACATGGTAGGTGAATTGGCTCATATTCACTTTTGATATTTCCAGCATTCATGGGATTCAATCCCAATTATAGTTGGTCTATTAATTAATAAAAACAAGCAATGTAAGAGAATTCGTAAAAAAAATTTAGTTCTTTAATATTTACCCATGTGAATTCTCTTTTATTTTTGCACATTGTACTTAAATTAACATGGCTAAATCAATTATGCCAACTGAATAAATTATCAATATTGATAAAGTTCAAGTTTACACCATTACACGTGCAATTATCAATGAACTCCAAGTTTTTTATGATAAGGGTTTTATATCGATAAACATCCACTTTATTGTAGTGTTCTTTTATTTGTGTAGTATAAACTGGAGAATAAACCGGGTAGCTTTTCACATACATAACCGCTACGAGTTGTAGTAATAAAATATATTAAATTTTTCTTTTATTTTTGGTTTCAATATAATCAACCGTTGTCGTGTATACTTCAGAAACTCAATTAAATTTCATTGAGACTTACTACAATATAATGCCTTATTGATAATCAATTTTATTCCTCCAAAATAGTAATAATTGTCTCTTCCAGAACTTTCGGTTAATTTGGTACTACCACATATTCATCAACATCCATATGGTGAATATCTCTTTTAATGAGAAAGTTATATTATTATGGTTATGGTCAAAGTTATATGCAATATATGTTTCTTGCATTACTGTTATTCTTTAATAATCACATTACCAAAATATTTTGGCATGCATTAGGTACGTGACCAATGTCATTCATGTCATAATAATGACATTATTTGCTTATTTCCTCTCAAACCTCCTTCTAGAGGTGAGTGTAGTATATTCACTATCACTAGCACGTTCATATTCTTCCAAGAATGAATATGATTCATAAATCATATGTTGTCATATTCGCATCATGAATGGACCATAAACATCTATATGTGATTTATGAAGTATCATGTCAAATTAATGACAAATATTACTTCATAAAGTGAAAGATTATTTTGAGAATCCTTATTATTCTCATTATCACACTGATGACGATTATAATTTTATCTATTGCCACGTCCACAATCATTGATACCTTCACAGTAATAATTTTATTTTCTTTTAGATTTATCACATATTGCTATCACATTTTCTTAAGGGAACAAAAATGGAGCAAATTCAATAGGACGGGTTTTCACTTCATGTGCTCACGATCATACATGGCTTTGATCATGCAAGACATAGAAATTTTACCACTTTGGGTAATTATAATTTCTTTCAAACTCCATTAGAGTCACAATCAAAATTTATCGTCTTTAGTTGTGTTTAAAATCAAATTATAGAATGTCAAGAATTTAAAAGAGAAAAATAAAGTAAAATACTTACCTTAAATCCAGAATTTAGTCATGAAGAAAGTTCATGGAACAATTTACAATCTTTATTCTCAATCTCAAAGCTTCTACTTAATTAGGTAGAGTCTCGTGTTAATAACATGTTATTAACAATAAAAGAAGAAGAAGAGTATTGTATAGAAAGAGAAAGCGAAAAAAGGAATTCTTATTGAAATTTGGGATGAATTATAATGGACTCTATTTTTATGGTAAAAGTAGCTTAGCCACCAAGTTACAAAACCTCGAATCTCTCTAAAATACAGATGTTCACTATAAATACAAGTCTATTTATAACAATTTATATGTACTTAACAAATTTTTAATATAAATATATTATTTGAGCAAAGATTGCTGAGCTCAACCGAACCATTACCCGACTTATAGCTCCACCCTTGCTATAACATGCTTCCAAAGTTTTGAGAACCTAGGTTCTTTTGGACGTGGAAAGATGGAGTCCACTTGATACATATTCATCACCCTTAATTGAAAGAGATCAATCTTTTTAAGCTTCAATTATTGGTAGAATAGGTTCTTTATTTTTGAAAAGGTAAAAGTTGCCATTTTGAGATCCTAAATTCTACTCAAAGTGTGAACTTATAACCATGTCCATTCATATAATGTGCACCCTACCATACAATCTTTGAGTCGAATTATCTCGATTAATTCCAATACTCTCCAAGAAATAGTACAACATCTGATGGCTCTTAAGAGTCCTTTTTTGGTTCGACAAATCATGCAATATCCATTTATTGACTGTGGATAGTAAAGAAAAAATTATCTCTTTGGTAATTAAACAATAGAGAAACTGAAAAAATTCTATGATAGAAGAAAGTCCCATCTCACATACCCCCTATACATAAGGTACATTGTCTGGGAGCTCGGACAAAGAGATGCAAGAAGCACTCTCTCGAGGGATTGATTCTACTTTAAAATAAAACTGAAGAAAAGTCTTGGTGGAACAATGAGAGTTCGTTATCGTGTAATCAGAAGGTCATAACTTTAAATTGCAGAAATAAAATCTTGTAGAAATATAGAAATAAAACTATTATAATAAATTTATTATAGTCTCGTCTTTTACGAAGCTCATAATCTCTAGTAGAAAAAAAAGTTAAAACTAAGTAATCCTTCCGTTTAAATTTATATAATATATTTTTCTTATTACTTCATTCAAAAAAGAAATCTTTTTTTTTTAATCCACTAGACAAATGCCTAGGGTTGCTTTTTATTAATAATCAAAGACAAAAATAAATTTTAATTAAAACATACTTTGTCCGGTGGCCTTACGCTATGAAAGAAATAAACATTGATAGTAACATAGAACCTATTGCCAATAAGTAGACTAATTAAAGGAACCATATCGTCTAACCATTGATATTGTAGTAATGAAGCAGTGTTGTTGTTGTTTATTTGTTGGTGATGCGCTCTCATTATTTGTGCCATTTTATTCAAAAACACACAAGTAATGTAGTAATCCCAATCAGAATAGAGCATTGTAGTAGATGACTGATTATACATTCATTTGTATTATGAATCATCGGGTTTGTGATCAATCCTGACCAATGTGCCCAAGCATATTCACATTTTGATCCCCACACAAGTATTGCCCTTTCACGTGATTTGTCTTTTTTCTTTTCCAAAGTCGACATTAGCATCCACGCATTTAGCTTTTCGATTCTCTTAGACTAATTTTAAATCCTTTCCATTGGAATGAAGGAAAGACAGTAATACCACCAATTGAAAATTCATTAAAAATTAGGCTTAGAGTACCGTTACTTTTCCAGCGATGACTCCAGTCCATTTGCTCCAAATTGTCACATTAATTAAAATTACTGGAAATGTCAATGTTTGCTTCCCAATGTACATGTCTCCTTTTGCTTTGTGTAATATTGCTATTTTTGTGCCTCCTAATGTTGCTTCATCATGATCACGAATAGGTAGTACCACCCTTCTCATGTGCATCAGACAGTAATGCTTAAAAAAAAGAAATTTCACCTGCAAAAGAGTAAACTATATCAGATAAAATGTCCAGTGATTCCACTTCCCAAAGTAGGCGTGCAACTGGACCACCGATAACACATGAGCTGCAAATTCCAATTAATTGTCCAGTGTGTGAGTATTTGTTTCCAAGCATGACTTTGATTGCATAAGGTTGAGTGCTACATGCGTGTATTAAACTATTCCAATGCTTCAGCAAAAGTTTTGATGTTTGCTTGAATTCCCAATGCAATTGTCGCTCCTCGTTGGTTGCAAAGTTTTTCTTGAACACTATGCTCCAGCTGTGAAGCTTAACAGCACGTCGATCCATCCCTGTGCAACTTCCAACCTATTTTGTATGTGAATCCTTTATTGCCCAGCACATTGTCCTAAAGTATGTGCAAATTAAGGTAATGGAAAATTGTGACAGAACTACTAAAGGTTGAAGTCCAAGACGCATGGTACCAATACAAATTCCCACGGAATCTATACTTTTAGTTGTCTCAATGAGCATGCGTGCATTAAAAAATGTTACTGTCCCAATGTAATTGTTGAGCTGCAGTATGTATTGCATTTGTTTAATGTCTTTTTGATCCATCAATCTTGAAATGTAGCGACCTATTGCATGAACTGGTGAGTATACACCACACCAACAGCATTCTCTAGGCAAGCGTGCGACTCTATTCCAGATTGAACACCAGCGTGCTTCAGCCTTGGAATTCCATTCTTAACATCCAAACACACGCATGAACTGCCAAGAGTTGTGTCCATCTCTCGAATTCTGTTCCTCTATCTTATACATGTGCTTAACATTAATGTTATGGTGTTGCATAACAAAAATCACGCACAAAAAGTTAAGCTGAACCTGTACATTTCTACTTGAACTCCCAGTTGTCCCTCTCTCTATTAAGATCATTGTGAACTATGCACAGTATTTTCCATATCTTAATCTCCATGTTTCTTCTATTCTTTTGTATACCCTTGATAAAGTAACAATGTTTCCTTGTTTGTTGACACTTCCATGGTTTGTACCACTGTCCAGCTGCAAGTTACTTCCCTTGGAATGAATGCATTGCATCAATACCACCACTGGAAATTTTGTGACAACAAAGAACAACAGTACAAATCTTGTACCTGCAAAAAGGAAAGAAACGTTAGTGAAAGAGGTTATCTCCATGTTTCCCTTGGTGCCTTCCCTTTCCTTCCCTAATTTCTTGAAACTCTTATTCTCAGTTTTGTACATTGTAGCTTATCATCATTTACAATCCTCCTGCTCAAGACATCAAGTTCCCAAAAATCAAAACACTTGATGTTACCACTATGAAGAGCTTGGTTTGCAATGTGGTCTGCTAGTTTGATTCCCTCTCTGAAAATGTGAGATACCTTAAAATTACACCCCGCTTTGAGTATGTTGATTTCCTCTACTGCATCCAAAATATTCTAGGGCGGCTTCCATTGTCCATGTATGATCTTTTGAAGCATCATTGAATCTGTCTGAAGCCAAACATTGTTGAGGTTCATTGTTTTGCACATTCTCATTGCCTCTACTATTGCTGTCGCCTCCGCTTCATTGTTAGAACCCTCCTTAATTTCTCTTCCTTCTGCATATATCAAATCACCTATCTCATCTCTCAAACAAAAACCAATTGAACTCCTCCCTGGGTTCCCTCTGCATGATCCATCAGTATTCACTTGATCCAGCCTCTTGGAGGAAATACCCATAGCACTTTATCATATTTCAATCGAGGTGTATATTGCTTCATCATTGTCAGTAAGTCCAGCCACTTGTGTGGCACATGTAATCCGGGTTTTTTCAGTTGGACTAGAGCTTGCAGCATAGATGTCACATAGTAAATAACTCTTCTTACTGACACTTCTTCTCCATATTTCAAACTGTTTCTTCTCTTCCATAGCTCCCATGCAATGCATGCAGGTAAAGCTTGCAAGATTGGCTTCAATCTATGTACAACTGATGTCGCTAACACTTTGTAATTGCTTGTTGTAAAGACAGCCCTTCTAATGCAATTCCTGCTCTCCTTAGGAAGTAACTCCAAACACTCCTAGCTGCATTGGATGTGAAGAACAAATGTACTAAAGACTCCTCCTTAGGATCAGTACAGCACCCACATTTAGATGCCATGGAGTATCTTATTCTACGTAATAAATCATCAAGTGGCAGTTTGGCTTTCCACACCTTCCCCATGAAGAAGGATATCTTGAATGGTAAGCCTTTGACCCATATCATCTTGTAAGCTAGCCTTGGAATGTCTCTTCTTCGCAGGTAATCCCATGCAGATTTCACTGAAAAATGTCCCCTTGTTTCCAGCATCCAGAATGGTGTATCTAACTCTGCACATTCTTTTGGTGGTCTAATATTCTGCACAATGTGGTTTGCCAAATCTTCAGGTAGAGTTTGAAATAATTTTTCCAAATTTCATATACCATTTTCAACCATATCATTGACATTGTGAATGTCTTCATCAACGACAAACTGTGCAGGTAGTTGGAAATATAATGCTCCCATCTCGGTCTAATTGTCGAACCAGAATTGAGCCGATCCCATTCTCAATCTCCAGTAGATTTGATGCTCAATCAAGTCCCTGCATTCAAGCATTTTTCTCCACACGTGGGATCCACCCTTCCACGGTACAATTACAGGATTTAATTTCTTGCAATACTTATGACACATAAATGCACTCCATAAGCTGGGTTTTGTCCTGAAATTCCACCACAATTTGCATAACAGTGCCTTGGATACATCATGAAGGGATCTGAAACCTATACCCCCCTCCTCATAAGGCATACACAGGTTAGTTCATGATGACCAATATCTTGAGCTTCCTCCCACATTGCTGCTCCAGAAAAATTTGGCAAAAATGCTATGTAATTTCTTGATCACATAGCTTGGTAGATTAACTGCTGACAACATATGAATTGGGATACTCTGCAGGACATTGGCGATCAATACAGCCCTGCCTCCTACAAATAGGAGTTTGCCTTTCCACGACTGCAGTTTGTCCATAACCCTAGTAATTAATCCCTAGTAATAATCACTCCTTCTTCTGGCATAAAAAATAGGACATCCAAAATAGGTCATAAGGAAACATTGTCTTCCTATACCAGTAATCGCAACAGACTCTTTATGCACCAAATTGCATTTATCAATATGCCTATACACTAACAACTTGTTTGGATAGTTGTTACCTATTGTATTGTGTTATATTGTATTGTTACGTTAAATATGGTATTTGTTTTAATTGTAACTTAAATTTTATTGTATTATATTATTAAATCTATCGTTATGTAATGATAAAATATTTTATTTTATATACGATCGATTTAGTGTGTCAGATCGTTACTTTAGGCCTATTAATTCTTAACACATGACACATGCAAGCTTAACCAAAGACATGACACCCAGAAAAAAAGAAGATTTGTATGGAGGATATGTACTAGTTGGAAATATGTTTTTAGACTGGTAGGAAACTACTATTAATAGTATGATTGATAATATATGTTAAGTATCCCAACATATGAGGACTGGATATAATTATTGCACTCCCATTCCCACACAGGGTTGGTGTAATTGAGTAATCCTTTCAATGCTTCTCACTTGAGTGCTCATAGATTTTTTATTCACATATAAATTACATTATGCTCCAATAATTTGTGATAGTTTTTACGATTAATTATACTGTAGCTCTTACTTTATCATGTTCAACGCATTTATCTAGCCAATGCATTCACCAACGCAACAAGAAATGGCACTAATGGTGATAGAAATTCAAACTCCTGTTTTGATAGTTAAATATGGGGCTTTTTTTGGATTGCGAAACTTAATTCGAGCCCATTAAAACTAGCCCATTTCATAATATGATGTAGTACCATTTTTATGACCACCCTTAATCCAATTTGTAAAATACAATAAGTGAAATTTGGGAGAAATTCAAAATAGCCAGATTTATAAACAGTCGTTCAAAAATAACTTAGTTTCAACAGTAATCGAAATTTAGTTATTTTTCATGTAAAGATAAACCTGAACAAAAACGTTGTCTAAAGTCCGAAAAAATACTCCAGCATAATATACTGGAGTTATACTGGAACTCCAATCTAATATACTGGAGTTCCAGTATACTATACCGTTCCAGTATAATATACTGAAGTTTGGAGCATCGGTGCTCCAGTCTCCAGTATATTCTACTGGAGCCACCAAAGTATACCGGTCGGGTTCATACACAAGTATACCGAATTTCAGTATATTATGCTAGACCGGTCTCTGTTATAGCAAAATAATGGTTATTTTTTATTAACTGGATAAATGCTGACTATTTTTGAATGACCAATCCTAAAACTGACTGGACTGTGCTATTTTTACGTGGAATTTCATTGGGCAAGTTACCCATTTAGTCAATCGGCAAAAAAGAATTACACATATTAGCTAAAATATACAAATAAATACATTTATTATGTATAGCATGTGAGTAATTTATATATACTATATATTAATATACAAAAAAATATAGCACATATTACTAGTTATTAATTTTTGAGCCGATTGTGTAGTTTTCCCTTCTTGATTCTTGGTATAATCTGCCTATTATTGTCTACAATTTCAATAAAAAAATAGCCAGATTTATTAGTGGTCATTCAAAATTGGCCAAAGTTTCAAAAGTAGTTGAAATTTAACCACTTTTTAAGTAAAGATAAATTTGAACGAAAACACTGTGCAAAATTCAAAAGTACTCCAGTATAATATACTACAACTCCAGTATAATATACTAGAGTTCCAGCATAAGTATACTTGAACTCTAGTATATTATTATGGAGTTTCAGTATAATATACTGGACTTCCAGCATAATATACTGGAGTTTCAGTATAATATACCGTTCTGGCATAATATGCTAGAAGTTCATACGCAGGTGCTCCAATATCCAATATATTACGCTAAAACTTTTCGTCTGTTAGAGTTCTAGCATAATATGTTGGAAGTTCATATACAGGTGCACCGATCTCCAGTATATTATGCTAGAACTTTCCGTATTGCAGCAAAATAGTGACAATTTGTTAATGACTTTGCAAATGCTGGCTATTTTCGAATGACCAGTCCAAAAATTGACTAGTCTATGCTATTTTTACAATAAAAGAAAAAGGAAAAACTATATGATATAGTTGTTCCAAAGTAATAGCTGAAAAAATATATTTCTTGTATATTAACGTCTGACATCGTATTTTATACATAACTAATATTCATTTTTGTTTATTTAGCTAGTCCGAACAAATGTATAACGTGCCCAGAAAATATCGAATCCGTACAACAAAAACTAAAGACTCCATAAACAAGTTGACAGACCCCTGCAGATGTGAAGAACTCCACTGCAGAAGTCATAGTTGACACCATACGTTATACAAACAAAAAGAACTACAGTCACAGACATTAAAAGTCCTAAAAACAGAAAGAAAAAACATATACTAGAAAGTCAAGTGCTACAATTGGTATAGAACTGCCCATTCAATCTCCACAGACAGATACTTCAGTGACATGAAGCTTTCAGATTCATTAAACAATGAGTCATCTGATTGTGCAGGAGATGATAAAGCCTAACTAAAAGGACACATTACAAAACCTCTGGTGATTTCCTTTCCATCTACCTAGTACCTAAGTACATACAAGCTAAGCTCAACATATCACCATTATAAAAAGAGAAACAATGAACATATCAATACTTTAGCGAAATAATCAAAATGCATACAAGCTGAGCCTAACATGCATCACAAAGAAAAACAATGAACATATTAATACTTTAGCAAAAAGCGAGGCATTAATCGTATTAATATTAATTCTTCAAGCTAAAAGAACACGTAACACTTAAATATCCAAAAAGACAAAACGTGAATACATATAAATTTAGAGAAGTGATATGGATAAACAAAGATTCATCATAATAATATTGTCCAATGCAAACCATTCAAATTTGGTCCTCTGTCAACTGGTACTGCTGGAGGATCTGGTTGCAGCTAGCAAGAGGCTCATCGGAAAGGAACCCGATGGAGTTAGCAAAACGAGTATTAGAAACCATGCCATTGTTACGAGTGAGAACAACACGAGCACGATCACGACCTGCAGTTGGAACCGCACACATTGGATCGGAGCTCCTGACGAGAACCACGTCGCAGACTTCGTCGCCGCGGTCACTGTATACAAGGATCTTGTATTCTCCTTTTGAGTTGGTCACACCTTCAATGGTGTATGACATATCGTTGGTGTCCCTCTTCTTGCACTCAATTCTAACCCTAGACCCTGCATCCATAGTGTACACGTTTGAGTTTTTTAAAAGATTCTCGAATAATTTTTAAATGAGATGATCTCACTATTTTAACATATTACCAAAACAGATACCGATCAATCCCCACATTAACTTTTCTTTAGAAACAACTAAAACAAGTGTAGTAGGCTTATAAAGAAATGGAGTAACTAATTATTTAGTAAGTAAATGTATATCAAAGCTAACATATTAAGCTTATCAATAAGATGGTTACACACTTCTAATATATATATATATATAACACTACAAGATATTGTGCAATTAAAGAAATACGCAAATCCTTGTGCCAAAGGACACTATATATGGTTTTGGTGCAAATAAGTACTCTACTTCCTAGAAATGAACTCTAAAGGTTAAAAAAAACTACTACTTAAACTAGAATAAGATGAACACTCCAATTACTGTTTTCTTACAGTGGAACAGAAAATCTTGACTTGATTAAGCTAGAAATAGAAATATTTTATACATTGGATATGCAGAAATTCAACAAAAACAAGAGGGAGTTGGCCTATAGTTGGCCAATTGGACAGAATCACACAAAAGAAAGACACTCAAACAAATGCACGGAGACTGCCGGATCTCACCATCAGAGGCAGATCCAGAATTTGAATTCTATAAGTTTCTAAAGCTGCCTCAAGTCAATATATATACTATATTAAATGAGTAGGTTCACAATCTGATATTTAACAAAAAATGGCAGCCCGGTGACCAGACCATAGAGTTTTTCGTACGCAATATACCTGCATTTCTGCAAGAGGTTCACGATCAAATATTTAACTAAAAAAGTAAAGGGGTTAGTAATATACCGGCGAGATACTTGGAGGCAGAGGTCTCAAAGCCACAGCGGCAAGTGTCACAGTAAACTTTGCCAACTACAAGGAAAGTGTCCATAAAATGTGCACTAGCAATAGAAGTAAAGAGTAAAAAGCAAACAACAATCAAAGCTACAAACTTTGCCATGTTTTCTACAACTCAAACTTAACTATCTCTTCTTCAATTTCTGCAATTGCTAAACTTAACTATCTGTTCAAGTTCTTTTAGCCTGCAAATTACAAACTACAGAAGGAAAGTGAAAGTGATATAATGAAAAATTATGGGGTTTGGTCTAAATCAAAAATCAAAACATGGTGGCCCAAAGTTACTTTTTCTGTTTTTATGGTAGCGTAAATTAGTGATAGATAGATCGGTCCTTTAATTATTCAAAATTATGAAGCAGACCCTACACTCAATTAAGATCAAAGTCAAAAGTAGTGGTAATCTTGGATTCTCTATGTATCTCTCTCTTTATCTTCATCTCTATCTCTCTCCCTACAAATTACATGCTTTTCTTTTGTCTTTAATTAAATAGTATTGATTTTTCCCCATTTCGGTCATCGAAAGGGGTTTTTGATGAGAATAGAAAAGGGAAAGTTACACATATGGCCACTCGATCAAATATTAACCTCTGTACGAAATATTAAAGAATAATTTGTGAAATTTTCTGTGTATTTCATCTCTGAAATGTACATGTATATATACAACAAAAATATGCATCATAAAAAATGAACAAGAAAGAGAAAGTTGTACAGTTGTCCTACTCTAATTTGCCTAAAAATAACAAATTTATTCTTCTACTAATTAACAATATTCCCTCACAAATTTATTACTATGGTTTATAGGTTTTTTAGTTTTTCTTTTTTTGCTAAACATGGTTTATACATTTAAATGTTCCAAAATAGAAGTATATATCAAGTATTTTTTTTGAATAAAAATAGGAAATAAACAAAGAAAGAAAATAAAAAAGCGAGGCAGTCAGACTGAAGAAAGTCCAAAATTTCCTCTTTTAAAAGCAGTAAAAGCAATTTCTGGATTGCAAAATTAAATAAAGCTAGCACTTTCTTCACTAATCTTAACAAACTTTACAACCTCCTCCTTTTGCTTTCTTCTAACTTTTACTTTTTTGTCATGACTCACTACTTAAAGATACACTACACCTTAACAAGAACTAATGTCATCACTTCCAAATTTATAAACTATTTAGCATACCGCCTTTATGAAATTCTTTCTTCTAAGCAATAAATTTAAACCTATCTTATTCACTATTCCAAATGAACTAAACTAATTTGCTCCATTTTCTTCTGAAACCAACTCAATTACTCTCCATTATTCAAATTTTCATATCTATAAAATAATGCATGTTCCCCAAATTCTTGACCTTGAATTCAGAATTGAGAAAATATTTAATGCTTTGAATTTCCTCTAAGTCATCTCATGTAAATAGTATGTCGTCAACATAGACTGCTAGGATTGAAATAAGACTACATGTGCGCTTAAAAGCCAAAGAATAGTTATTTAGGGATGAAGAATATTCATTAAAATTTAGAGCCCTTACAAGCCTAGCATATCACTGTCTAGAAGCCAGTTTTAAACCTTATAATGATTTGCTCAGAATACAAACATGTTTGGGAATAGGAGGATCCAATCCTGTTGGGAACTTCATGTACTTATTCCTGTAAATCCCCATGAAAAAGTGCATTATTGACATCTAATTAAGATACCTTCCGATTTTTCTTGGCTGCAATAGTGAGCAGACACCTTAAGGTTATCATCTTCACCACAGGTGAAAAAGTTTCATTATAATCTATCCCCCTTACTACTAACTTTGCCTTTAGTATTTCAACTCTTCCATCTGATAAATGCTTTATCTTATACACCTATTTACAAGGTAAAGTTTTTTTTCCATTAGGTAACTCAACCACATCCCATGTGTGATTATCTTCTAGAGCTTTAATTTCTGCATTCAAAGCTTCTATCCACCTTGGATGTTGACAAGCCTGCCAAAGGTATAAGATTCAGTTAGTGTAGAAAGGGATTGCATTACATGCCAATTATTAGGTGAGAGAGATGAGAAATAATATTCCTTAGGCCTGGAGGGTTGAGCAAAACAATTTGTGTCCACATCAGTTAATATGATGATACTACACACATAGTCTTTTAAATAGAGTGGTTGACTAGAAATCCTTCTTGATCTTCTTAATGGCATCGATTTTTCGGGTATAGGAAAAGGTGAGGTATTGTGTGATGATTGATGGATAGGTGAAACTGAAATATTGACTAGGAGAGGTCTGATGGTAATGGGGAATATATGAAGGACTTGATGTTGAAGGAATATCAATTGCTTCTTATTCTAAGGGAGTGGACAGTGTTGGATCTGGTATTGTGGTTGAATAGCTAGACTCAGTGGTGAAGGTCGAAATTGGAAAAATATAATGCTATGGTGTGTTAATTTCAGCAAAAAGAGAAATGTGATTCTTGAAACTTTACATCCCTAAAAAAAAAACTTTCTTAGTAGACAATTCAAGTAATTTGTATCTTTTCCGTGAGGGTAACCAAGGAAAATACTAGTTGTTTCTCTCTCAATAAACTTTCTGCTTCCTTGTGCTAGTGTAGAAGCATAACACATGCACCTAAAGTTCCTCAAGTATCCATACTTGGGTTTTTATTGAAATAGGATCTCATACGATGTCTTTTCTTTAAGTACACTAGAGGATAATCTATTAAGAAGATGTGTGGCAATCAGAATAGATTCACCCTAATATGACATAGGCATCCTGAATTGAAACATTAAACCTCTAGCTATTTCTAGAAGATATCTATGCTTCCTTTTTATAATCCCATTTTGTTGAAGAGTTGCCATATAAGATAGCTTTTGTAAGATTCCTTCTGAAGCTAGAAAAGTTGCCTCTTGTATTCCTTTTCCTAGTTCTAGTGCAATGTCAGATCTTATCATTCTCGCCTTTATATGCAATTACCTTTCAACCATAGACAAAAATGATTAAAGTATTGCACTTAGCACACAACAAGAAGGTCCATGTTCCTCTGCAATAGGCATATATTATATTGAGAAAGTATTTGAATCTATTATAGGTGTTAGACTTATAAGGCCCTCATATTTCCACATGTATGAGATCAGAAATCTGTTCGAATTTAATACTGTTGATAGGAAAAGGATTTCCTGTTTGTTTAGCCTAAGGATAAACATCACAAATAAACTCAGAATGTGGATCACAATGAAGGAAATATAAATGTGTCATTGCTGAAAACGGAATATGTGCCAACCTTACATGTCAAATCTTAACATCAGTAATATCATTAACATGAACAAGAATAAAAAAGGACTCAGACTCTAAAATGGAATTTCTTCCTTTTAAACTGAAATACATTAGTATTGTACAGTCCCTTAGACTTAAAGCTACTAGGCTCCAAATTGTAAAGTCCTTCTCTAACTTCACCAAAAGCTTGTGGACTCTTCATTAAAAGTTCCTGCAACACACACCATTATTTGTGAATAAGGCATATATTGTACACAAAACCTATAAATTGATAAGCGGCTGTACTTGAAATTTGGAATATAAAATATTTTTTAAGACATATCCTGGCAGAATAGAAACACTTCTTATATGGGTAACAATTACCTTGAAAAAATTATGTAAGCTGATGTTCAAAGGCATATGAAGTTGAGTTAGAAACAAAAAAGAATTAGGGTCAAAGCACATATTCTCTGAAGTACCTGAATCAATGATCCAGGTGTTGAAATTCAGAGTTGCAATCACTGAACCTGAGTATTTTAGAATAGTACCAGCAACTGCATTAGTATAGATTCCTGAGTTTTCTGTTTGTCCCTATTTTGCTTGTTTATAGATGTTCCTCATTTTTACAACTTGCTCCGTGCTGAGTTGTTGTCCAAAATTCATGTTGTTTTCAACATTTTGTCCTATTGCATTCTCATGATCTTCATGTGTCAAAACTGCATTTTCCTTGATTTGGTTTTGATAACCTTTCTGATTAGTGAACTCAAAATCATCTGACAACCCAATGTTTCTATAACAATCTTTCTGTGTATGCCTTGTCTTTCCACATTAAGTACAAGAATATTTGAATTATATGTCTTCCTTCCCTTGAACTTCTGTTGAGGCTTGTTGAACTTCTGTCCGGAATTGTTATATTTAGGTGCCATTACAGCTCCTCTTTGTACTTGATTCCTGCTTTTCTGAAAATTTCTCCCATGTCATGTTGCCGTGTAGGCTGCAAAATTAGCCAAAATTTAAGCATTAGGCTATTTAGTTTCTCCAACTACCATGAATGAAAGTGAATCATAGTTGAAAGTTACATTTGCATAAACTTCTTTTTAATTTTCATCTTGCAAGAGAAGTGAATAGGCAACATCTATGTTAGGCAAGGGGTTCATCACAAGTATGTTCTCTCTTGCTTGTGCATAAATATCATTCAATCCCTTTGGAATTGAATCAACCTCTGATATTCAAGAGATTTAGTTAGTTTTGCTTTTCCTTCACAAACACAAACACATGAACAATATGTGATAACATTTAGAGCTCTAAACTCAAACGACTATTGTTTGCTCTACGATGAACACATAAACACAAACACATGAACAATATGGTTTCATCCCATAGTCGTTTGAGTTTAGTGAATTATCCTGCAATGTCACTATTGCCCTGAACTAATCATGATAATTCTTTCTGCAGGTGATAGAGCTTTGCTTCATTTGATCTTCCAAATCTCTGCTCTAAACTATCCCAAAGTTCCTTTGCAGTTTTGGAGTATATCACACTCTCTTCAATGTCCTTAGAGAGTGCATGCAAGATCCAAGATATGACCATGTCGTTGGCACAACTCTATTGCTCATCATCTGGAGATGTCAGACTTGGAGATTGACATGCTTTACTAATAAAGCCAAGCTTCTTCTAGGTTGATAATAATAACAAGATAGATCTCCTCCATCTTGTATATCCTCTCCCATTAAACGTTGTATTGACCAGTGTCATCCCAGGAGAACTAGAGTTGTTGGGGTGGTAAGGATGATTGACATCATAGATTACTGCCATTGTAGTGTTGCTGGTATCTCCGACAATGGTGGTGTCACCCATCTTAGTTTACTGAAGATTGAGTTTGATCTAGATGAACTTAGATGATTAATTTGATCGAGCTAGTAACTCTAATACCATGTACGAAATATTGAAGAATGGTTTGTGAAATTTTTCGTGTATTTCATCACTGAAATGTGCATGTATATATACAACAAAAAATTTGCAAAATAAAGAATGAACAAGAAAGAGAAAGTTGTACATTTGTCCTACTCCAATTTTACTAAAAATAACAACTTTATTCTTCTACTAACTATATTCCCTCACATGTTAGTCACATCAGAGAAAGTTCTAGAACCATAACTATCAGACGGCCTAGATTTAATCCATCATGAATATAAATTTATTTCATCTAATGACTCTCCTTCTTCCACGTGTCCCAAGTCATGTTACTGAACATATCTTTTTACACATCGACTATATCGAAGCATAAGTTTTTTGGTCTGAAACTTGCTCTTCTCTTTAGGTTTAGGTCTTCGTCTTCTTCTTCATTTTCTCTTGATCAGTTGTAGTTGAAACTCCATGAGAGCCATGATAGGTAGAGTTATGAAACTTCTTCGCAACAACCTCCGCTAGTCAATATACAAAACTTATACACTAATTATATATATATATATATATATATATATATATATATATATATATATATATATATAATTATATCTAACAGCTTTTCTTTTTTTTGGTGGATAGCTATAAAGTAAAGAAATTCCAATAGAAAAAAAATTAATTTTTTTCTTAAAGCATATTAGAACGAATATTTTAGATGGTTCAAGTATATAACTATACGGATTATAAATGATTTGGGTGGTCTGTCATTGCACGAAGAATTATGTGGAAATTTATGTATTTGTTAAGGGATTGATTGTTGGAGCTAAGACTAGGGTTAGGACGGTGGGTGGCGAATCAGACCATTTTCCAGTGGTCATGGGGCTCCATCAAGGATCGGCGCTGAGCCCCCTCTTGTTTTCCTTAGTGATAGATGCTCTAACCCGACATATTCAAGGGGATGTGCCTTGGTGTATGCTATTTGCTGATGACATAGTATTGATAGATGAGACGAGGGTCGGTGTTAATGAAAGGTTAGAGGTATGGAGACAGACTCTCGAGTCTAAAGGTTTCAAAATAAGCAGATCTAAGACAGAGTACCTGGAGTGCAAGTTTAGCGCCGAGCTGAACGAAGTAGGCAGGGACGTGATGATTGGTTCTCAGGCCATTGCCAAGAGGGACAGCGTCCGATATCTTGGGTCTGTGATTCAGGGGGGCGGAGAGATTGACGGGGACGTCACTCATCGTATAGGAGCGGGGTGGTCAAAGTGGAGGCTTGCATCAGGAGTCCTGTGTGACAAGAAAGATCCACACAAACTCAAGGGGAAATTCTATAGAGCCGTGGTTAGACCTGCGATGTTGTATGGGGCGGAGTGCTGGCCCGTGAAGAACTCTCATGTTCAGAGGATGAAGGTTGCGGAGATGAGGATGCTTAGGTGGATGTGCGGACACACCAGGCTAGATAAGATTAAGAATGAAGTTATTCGAGAGAAGGTGGGGGTGGCCCCGGTGGATGAGAAGATGCGAGAAGCGAGGCTGAGGTGGTTCGGGCATGTGCGAAGAAGAAGTCCCGATGCCCCGGTGAGGAGCTGCGAGCGGCTGGAGATTGTTGGCGGTCGGCGAGGCAGAGGGAGGCCTAAGAAGTATTGGAGTGAGGTGATTAGGCAGGACATGACTAGAATGCAGGTTTCCGAGGACATGACCCTTGATAGGAAAGTCTGGAGGTCTAGAATCAGGGTTGTAGGATAGGGGCTCCTAGAGTTTTTCGTACGCCTCAGCCGGGGTTGGGTGTGGGTCAGCAGGGTTTCCCATAGATGGTTTGTGTTTTAGCTGATGCCCCCCCTATGGCTGTTAGTTGTGGTAGTTACTGTTTGATATTATTGCATGCGGTTGTATTTATGTGTCGTATGTTTAGATAATTATTTACGCTATTTACGCTATTTCTACTGGAGTTACTAATGCTTTATTGTTTTTGTTTTACTGCCGTTTTTCCTTTATCCTATGAGCCGGAGGCCGATTGGAAACAGCCTCTCTGCCCTTTCGGGTAGGGGTAAGGCTTGTCTACATATTACCCTCCCCAGACCTCACCTGATGGGAGTATACTGGGTAGTTGTTGTTGTTGTTGTTGTTAAGGGATTGATTGCAGACAAAAAGAAACATCCATTTAAAATCAAGATTTATATTTTGAGTTCGTTAAGAAAATTTTTGGAAAAATAACCTCGCGTCAGTATTTGAAAATACGTTAGTCAAAATTTTGAAGCACGAGGAATTCTGACGATCGCAAAATTTTCTATCACAGTGCAAAAAATTCTTGTGATAAATTAGAATTTTCTAGCCAATCTCACAAAAATTTGCAACCTTCAAACTCTTGTGAATCATAGCAGCCTTCAAACTAACATGCTTCAAAATTCTGACCGAATACTATTTTTCAATACTTTTCTTATTAGGATTAAAAATTAAATAGTGATGCCAAAAGATCCTATTTGTGCTAATCACCACAGCCAAATACGAAATTCAAAAATAACGAAACTTACAAGTGATCGTCTAAAAATTATTACAATTTCAAAAGCAATTAAATTTTAGCTATTTTTCAGGTAAAGATAAATCTGAATGGAAACACTATTCAAAATTCGAAAATATTCCAGCATAATATACTGGAGTTCCAACATAAGTATACTGGAACTCCAGTATATTATAATGGAATTTCAACATGAGTATACTAGAATTCCAGCATAATGTACTGGAGTTCCTGTATAGTATACCGGTCCAGCATAATATGCTGGAAGTTCATACACATGTGCTCAAATCTCCAGTATATTATGTTGTAACTTGTTGCGTGTTGGAGTTCCAGCATAATACGCCGGAAGCTCATACACATGTACATTAATCTCCAGTATATTATGTTGGATCGGTCCATGTTGCAGCAAAATAGCGACAATTTTTCAATAACTTTATAAACTGTGGCTATTTTTAAATGATCAATCCAAAAAATTGTTAGTCCGTGCTATTTTTACGATATTAAGTGGGCCTTCTCTAGTACCTCTTGTCAAATTGAGTTTGACGTCCATGAATCCTTGTACTGCTTGATAATGACACGGACGAAGTTAATTAATTCTTCTCTTTTTTTCTTTTTTTCTGCGAAAAAGAACAGATAAATTACTAATACACATATTGTTTATTTCAACGATTTTACTTGTCAAATCTGTTTGTAAACGTCGTTCAATCAAACATGTTTGTAACGTTTTGTTATTAAACGGAATAACTCTGTTTGAGATGTGCAAAATAAAAAATTAAGATCGATAAAGCTTTTCGAGTTGAAAATCTCATTTATAATAATAGAAATCCCATTACCCTTCTCAATCAGTTAGTCTAACCACAAAGATCATCACATGTACATTTCTTATTAGGAAATATTATAAATATATTTTGTGTATCTTTTTATTATTGGTAGAATATTTTTTTATTAATTGTACAATCCTATAGTTGGTAGGTTTTGATTTTCTTCATTATTGTACAATCCTATAGTTGGTAGGTTTTGATTTCCCTATACTCTTTATATACTTTTGTGAGAATACAAGAATTAACACTTCTCCCAAAAAAAAAAATATTCTCTCATTAATTGTACA
The DNA here is from genome assembly GCA_034376525.1 of Nicotiana benthamiana. Classification (NCBI taxonomy): domain Eukaryota; kingdom Viridiplantae; phylum Streptophyta; class Magnoliopsida; order Solanales; family Solanaceae; genus Nicotiana; species Nicotiana benthamiana. The sequence continues at coordinate 67,716,126 of CM067332.1, forward strand.
ATCCTATAGTTGGTAGGTTTTGATTTTCCTTCATTATTGTACAATCCTATAGTTGGTAGGTTTTGATTTCCCTATACTCTATATATACCTTTGTAAGCAATATATTTTAATGAGAAGCCTCAAACAATTAACTTCTCCAAAACTCTCTACATGGTATCAGACGACAGTGGCTTATCGCCAAACAAATCCTAACTACATACTACCCGCCGTCGCCGTAGCTCCTCTCATCGGAGTCCGTCGCCGCCGCCGCTGCACTAATTAGCAACCCTCTCCGGCGTCCCTCTCCGGCATCTTGCCGCCCTTCTCCGGCAAAGAAGATCAGCCGCCGACCTTCACGGTCCTCTCCGGCCTCTTGCTGCGCCGCCGCTGCACTAACCGGCAGCCCTCTCTCTCAGCGCCTTTTCTCCGGACGCGCCACCGCTGCACTAACCGGTAGTCCTCGGCTTCCTCTGTTGATGTCCAAGATTGGCGTGTCCTCCGGCCCTCCATCTTGAGGGGGCGTATTAGGAAATATTGTAAATATCTTTTGTGTATCTTTTTATTATTGGTAGAATATTCTCTCATTAATTGTACAATCCAATAGTTGGTAGGTTTTGATTTTCCTTCATTCTTTTACAATCCTATAGTTGGTAGGTTTTGATTTCCCTATACTCTATATATATCTTTATAAGCAATATATTTTAATAAGAAGCCTCAAACCAATTAACTTCTCCAAAACTCTCTACATTTCTTCTGTCATATGCTCTTAATTAAGCTTATGATTCTCTTGTGCCTTCAGTTGAATAAACATGACAATTAAGTGATAGTAATTAGGTAACATTAATTAAATAATACTAATACCATTAATATTCTCCAACCTAATTTTCTTATAAATCACAAGAATTTATGGTTGATCCATCTCGCACTCAATGAAAAATTTTGCTTAGCTATGGGGATAACAACTATTGGAAGGAAGATTATTCGAAGGTATCATCAAAAGAATCATATGTTGGTCGTATATTGTACGTTCTTTTGCATTTAGCTTAGATCTACAAATAATGTTCCTTAGATTAATAATAGCATTGATCCCAATATCCCGAGCTGAAGAGAAAGCAAGACTGGCTTTTAATGCACTATACATGTCTTTGCACTAAGTTGTTAGGGAACACCAATTATTTCATTTGAACATCAATTATTTCTCTAACAATTATTTTTTATAATAACATTTCATTATAATGGCCAGATTTTTTTGATATCAAACTTTTATGTTATATAAAATATGTTTTTATAAGAATATTTTACTATAATAGCTAAAAAAAAAGTCAGAACAATCAAAACTGTTATAGAAAAGTTTGACAATAAAAATTTTATACGCACAAGGTTAAAAAACAATCAGCAAGAAGAGTTGTATTTGAGGTGACTTAGCTTGTTACGTGCACTATGGATTTCGGAAGAAATAATTAAAATGGAGGTACAAGAAGTAACTTTATGTGAGTTATAACGTATTTTTTAAGAGTAAAATTTTGGGCAAAATACGAAAAATTCTGATCAGCCATAACTAATTGCATCTCTAGCAAAAAAAAAAAAAAAAAAAAAAAATATATATATATATATATATATATATATATATATATGATGACCCAAAAAGTTATCTCTTATTTTAGAAGTTAAATTTATATTTCGTAGGGTCCATAGTAAAATATGGGACTTGGACATATGTCCGAAATCGAATTCAGAGGTCCCTAGCTCGAGGAATGAATTTTTGAATAAAATTATTTGCTGGAAAATATAAAGACTTTGGAATGAAATGGTGTATGTTCTTGAGGGTATCGCGCCCATATTTTAGTTTTGGATCCTGGTTGTGACGACCTAAAGGGTCATCACCTACTTTTTAATTGAATTCTATGTCTCTGAGGCCTTGAAAACCTCATTTAGAGTTGCCTCGATTTGTGTGTGCAATCCGAGCGCGTAGCCGGAAAGCTTAAATATAAAATTCTATGAAAAAGAAATGCTAAGTTTTGATGTAAAACGAATAAATTTGACTTTGATCAATATTTTAGGCAAAGACCCAGACCACCCGTGATTTGGCGGTCCCGGAAGGTCCATAGGAAAATATGAAACTTGGGCGTATGCCCAGAATCGAATTCCGAAGTACCGAGCCCGAGAAATAAATTTTTTAGTAAAATTGTTTCTAGAGATGTTTAAGAAAATTGGAAATAAAATCTGATCAGAAAGTGATGGTATCGGGCCCGTATTTTGGTTCCAGCATCCGGTACATGTCTTATATATGGTTTAAGTTATTTCTGTACAGTTTGGTTGAAAACGGAGTCCATTTGACGTGATTCGAGCCTAAATTGCTAAATTGATACTTAATGAAATTTTTGGGAAAAATTCTTGATTTTGAGGTTTGATTAATTGTTTTGAGGTTATTTAGGCGATGTGACCGCACTGACAAGTTCGTATGATGTTGTTGAGTTAGTGCATGTATTTGGTTAGAGCCCCGAGGGGCTCGGGAGTGTTTTGGAGGTGTTTTGGAATGGTTTTTGGCTTAGAAATGTTGCAAATTTTCTACTGTCAGTGCACTAGGAAATTGTTCTTCACGTTCGCGTAGTCCCCCTTGTGAACGCGTAAGGCAAATATCCCCAAGTGCCAATTTCTTTTTCACGAACGCGAACGCGAAGCTGAGGGGGGAGACCCTTCGCGACGTAGGATTCAGAGGGGCCTCCAAGTTTGTTCATCGCGAACGCGATGCTTTGCACGCGAACGTGAGGCTTGAGGGGATCGAACGCGAGCTTAATTACGCGAACGCGAAGGTCTGTAGGCCAGGCTCATTGCGACACGTTGGGTCTGTCGCAAACGCGAAGAAAGTTTTTACCCAATTATGTTAAGTTCCAAAAATAGAACCCATTATGGGGTTCTCAAATTTTTATAAAACTCCTTTTTCTCCAAAGCTCTAGGGCGATTCTTGAAGCTTTCCTTCACCATAATCTCTTTAGTAAGTAATTTTTAACTCGTTTCTTCTATTTTCATCAACATCTAATGAATTTCTAGGCCTAAAATATGTGATTAAGCATAGAAAATTAGGGATTCGGTAAACTTAGGGCTTTTAAATTTTTCTGTATTTAGACCTTTTTGGGGTCGAATTTAGAAATAAATTATATATTTGGACTCGTGAATGAATGGGTGATTTGATTTTGGTCTGAACCTCGTATTTTAACCAAGCGGGCCTGGGGTCAATTTTTGGATTTTTGGGAAGAATATTGAAAAAGCTATAATTAGGCATGAGATTCAAATTGTTTAGCATTTATTAATATTAATGAAGTTGTTTATGTATAGATACGATCGATTTGGAGCCAAATTCAAGAGGAAAAGTGGTGTTTGAGGCTTGAGTTGGCGTCGTAGTTCGAGGTAAGTGTTTGGTCTGACCTTAGTTTGAGGGATTTGGAGTTGAGTCCTATTTTCTATGTGATAACTCTTGAGTACAACGTATAAGTATGGTGATGAGTATCTATATGTTGGTGTCTAGCATGACTGTGAGTCTTTATATTGTGAATATCATGATTTCATTGTTTCTTTCATGCCTTGGTGATGATTTCTATATGTTCTGAAAAGCTTGTGAAAAAAGTTGTGACCTTTGAACATCTAGGAGCATTGGCTTGAGTTATATTACAAATTGCTAAAGTATATGAGATGATTGAACCCTTTGGAGCATTGGCTCAAGTGGTAAAGCGAGTTGTGAAGTAAAGGTAAAAGAAAGAGAAAGTGTTATTAAATTGTTCCGTTGCCTGGATGTTTGTGGTGTTGTTGATTATCTCCCTTTCGAGATGTTGAGATTATTGATATTGTTGCCTTGCCGAGATTTAACTGTTAAATTGTGTTCCCTTGCCGAAATTTCTATTAGTATTTGCCTCCTCCCTTGCCCCTTGTTTGTGATTATTGTTTGGGTGAGGAAGAGTGTTAAATCACGAAGGGTGATGCCGTGCATTATTTGTTATTGTGAGGAAAGAGTGTTAAAGCACGAAGGGTGATGCCGTGCCGTATGATGTACCATTCCGGGCCGATTCTATTTGATTATATGTGAGGAAAGAGAGTAAAAGCACGAAGGGTGATGTTGTGCACATTTTTATTATATCAGTTCTTGGTAAGGAAGAGAGTAAAAGCACGAAGGGTGATGTCGTGCGCATTTTATTATATCATTGCTTAGTGAAGATGAGAGTAAAAGTACGAAGGGTGATGTCGTGCACTTATTGATTTCTGATTCTTTATTGATGTCTGAGTTAAGTTGCTTTCTTCGTTATTTGATGACTTTTATCCGGAGTTGTTATCTTTCCTACAGCATGCTCCCCCTCCCATATTGACTGGTTAATTTCAGTATTTTCCTTTTTGTTGTATATATATAATTGAATTGCACAGGTTTAGTTGGTAGTCTGGTCCTAGCCTCGTCACTACTTCACCAAGGCTAGGCTATACACTTACTAGAACATGGGGTCGGTTGTGCTGATACTACACTATGTGCTCTTTTGCACAGATCTAGGTACCGGACAGCAGTAGTAGTTGGAGGGCTTCCTTCAGTCCATCCGGAGTCCCAAGATAGACCTGCAAGCGTCCGCATGCCCTGTCGTCTCCCTCTATCTCTGTTTCCTGTTTCATTTCCTTTATTCAGAACAATGTACTGTTATTTCTTCAGACCTTGTATGTAGTAATCTTAGATAGTCTGTGACACTAGGTTTTGGGTAGTCGGGACTTAATGTAACTGTAATATTTGCAGATTTCAGGTGTTTAATTGTTATCTTTTGCTTAATTATCTAAAGTTCCGCGGTTTTCTTGATATCAACTTTTTAATTGTTAAAAGAAGTAATTTGCTAATGAGGTAAGTGGTTAAGGATTGGCTTGCTTAACTCTCACTAGTAGGCGCCATCACCATTGCCGAGGGTGAAAAATTCGGATCGTTGACACCGAAAAAGGTTTAAAACAATATTTAAGTCGAATTTGTGAAACTTGCTAAGAATCTGAGTTGATTTGATATAAATCAGACCCTTGATTAAGAAAATTGAAATTTAGACTATCTTGTGAAATTCATGTGTTTTGATATTAAATTCGTTATTTAAGATGTTATTTTGGAGATTTGATCGCACGAACAAATCGTATGATGTTTTTAGACTTGCATGTATATTTGGTTAGGAACCCCCAGGGCTCGAGTGAGTTTTGGATAAGCTACGGAGTGTTTTGGACTTAGGATTTTTTTTGTAGGTTTCAGTTTTAGTGTTGGCCTCTGATCTCGCAATTGCAAGGTCGGGGTTCATAATTGTGGCAATAGCTAGTAACTCACCGCAATTGCGAAGAGTAGCTGGGCCAACAATATTCTCATTTGTGAAAAAAAAACCTTCGCAATTGCGAAGTGCAAGCTCGGAGGGGACTGTCGCACTTTCTATCTTTTTCTACAATTGTGGAGGTTGGTGTTTGCAATTGCGAAGGCAGCAGTAATGTGATGGTTCTCTCATTTGTGATGTTCCTTCGCATATGTGAACTTCGCAATTGCAAAGCTCCTGTCGCATCTGCGACATCTGTAGCCTGTTAAGTGTAATTGCAAACGGAAATTCAACTCCATTTTCCAATTTTTCCAAATCCTACACATCCCTTGGCAATTTTTCAAAGACCCAATCTTCTCCAAATTATAGGTAAGTGATTTTTAACTCATCTTCTCCAATCTAATTCATCTTTTTACATGATTTTACTTCAAAGTCTAGGGTTTTTCATGGGATATTTGGTGTTTTTGGGTAGAAACGAGGATTTTTAAATTTGGGGATTTGGACCTCTATATGAGGTCGAATTTCAAAATCAATTGCATATTTAAGTTCGTGGGTGAATTAATAATCGAGTTTTAGTTCGAACTTCAAGTTAAGACCAATCAACCCCGGGGTTGATTTCTGACTTTTTGGGAAAAATATTGGCATATCTATATTCATGCATTAGAATTAATTTAGTTAGCATTTATTGATGTTATTAAGTAAATTATGACTAGATACGAGCGGATCTGTGGTGGAATCGAGAGGTAAAGCGGTGATTGAGTGTTGAATTAACTATTGACTTGAGGTAAGTGTTTGGTCTAACCTTGACTTGAGGGAATAGGAATCATCGACTTCTTTGCTATCTGAAATTCCATGTGTGTGGTGTATAGGTATGGTTACGAGTACCTATGCACCACCAAATTACCATGTTTAGCTATTTCCTTCCCCCTTCCTATTATACTATTTCTTGTCTTAATTACTAACTGCTTATAGCTGTTTCCATGCCTTAATTGCTACTTGCTCATAAATGCTTCCATGCCTAACTGCTTCATACTAACTGTTGTCCTCTTTATTGAAGTATCTAATTGTTTCAAGGTTTCTCTTTGTTACACTGTTGGCTTATATTGCCTTATTGGTTCCTTATGGTACACCTTAGTTAGTCTCACTGAGTAGTTTACATTGGTGAAGTTGCATAATCGTAGTGATATTCCGTTGTGTGAATTGAGATATAAGTACATTGGAGGACTTGACTTAATCTGTTAAATACTTGTCTTTGTTTTTGTGATTGGTCTTGATTCATATATTGGGATCGGTTGCACGCCGCAACAGTATTGTTTGGTGGGATCGGGTTGCAACCAGCAATAAAGAGTAATACGGTGTGCATGTGGGATCATGTTGTGCGCCGCAACATGAGGAACAAGGGTAATATGTGTTGAGGAGTAATAAGGGTGGACAGTGGGATCGAGTTGCACGCCGCAATAAGGTGGAGTAAGGGTAACTATTGATATTGTTGTAGTTTATATGATGGGATCGGGATGTCCGCGGCATCAATTGTTGTTATGTGTTCGTATATGTTGTGGTGTCCATTATTGTGATGTTGAAATAACATTAAGGATTTGTTATAGGTGAAACGTAGTAGAATAGTTGGGTTCCGGATTTATTTAATGCCAGTATTGCTTTATTACATTCTGTATTTCCTTTCTGTTTAGGATAAACTTGTTACGACCCGGTTCCCCCTCCGTGAACCATCGCAACGGCACCTAGTCTTTACGACTAGGTAAACCTAACAATGCGAAAATTAAACCATAATTGTGGAAGAAATAATTAAAACAGAACTAGTAAAGTAAAATAGTGTTTGAAGTGTCACCCGATACATATAATAACATCTCTTGAAACTAATAACATTTCCAAAACCCGGAATCTCGCAAATCACAAGCTAAAGAATACATAAGAAGCTCTAACTCCGAAAATGTCTAAAAAAAGGAAAGATGTTGAAAGGGCTACACTTATCACATAAAGATAGAGAGGGACTCTTCGGCCTGCGGACATAGTAGATATACCTCGAAGTCTCTACGACAACGCCTCCTTCCAAGGCTGACAGAACGGAGTGAGGGTACTTGGATCTACACAACAAAAATGTGCAGAAGAGTAGTATGAGCACACCACAGCGGTGCCCAGTAAGAATCAAGACTAACCTTGGTGGAGTATTGACGAGGAACAGTCAAGACACTTACCAATCAAATAAATAATATAATTATGAGGGAAATAGAACATGATATATATATATATATATATATATATATATATATATATGTGAAAACTGTACAAAATGATCAATAATGTTACAGCCACAATGAGGGAAGAAACAACAAATAACACGAGAATATAAAGAATGATGACACATAATCACGGTATAATACAATCCAACCCTAAGATCACGATACAGAAATGGAAACACAAACAATAACTCGGGTCCTGCAGTAGTGTTCACATCACATTTTGTTTAACAATTTCTACAAATTTAAAAATCTTGGTCAAATCACTATTCACGAGTCCCAGCATCCGAAATCTACACTTGGCATCCAGTGCCTCCATCAACCATACGGTCATACTGGCAACTAACTGGCTAACTAGAGCTACTCTCACATATAAAATGATTAAACAAAGGCATACCTCTTTACTTAGCAAATCAGGGGAACTTCACCTCCAATATGAGTGTTTTAACTACATGTATGCTTGTGCGAGTGCTTTAACAAGATTTCTTCTAGCTAATAAAGATAAGGAGAATAGCGGACATCACGCAAAATGTTTCCTCACCGTGTCCACAATATGAAGCTCATACAGAAAAGCAGCCACAATCAAAATATTAAAAGAAAATAGAAATGCCTCCACATGCCATCACAATCCTTACAATGAATCCCTGATATAGCCCTCCTTATTTCTCCACATGTGCAATTAATAACATAAAAAGTACCGCCTTATTTCGCCACACGTGTATCATAATGTTCCAACCTTATTTTGCCACATGCGCGACCCACATATAAGCATATAAACAATTCCCTCCTTATTATGCCGCATGAGCAATAAATCAATTGCAACACTAGCACGGCAAAGACCTCGTACAACCTCTCAACCACAATCGCATGGCAGAAACCTCGTGCATCACAACAACTATACTGCATAAACCTTATACATCACAATATCACTAACCGCACAGCAGAAACCTCGTGCATCACAATATCAATAACAGCACGATAGAAGCCTCATGCATCACAATATCAATAACTGCATGACAGAAACCTTGTGCATCAACACCCCAAGTACAACAGCAAAAAATACAATATATACAATAGCACAAAAAAAGAATTAACTCAAGAATCTTTCGTTCATCGGGGCGGTAAGACTAGCTCACAAGGAATAACCATAATAGAAAATATTAAAAGTAATAAGAACAACTGAACAAGGGAGATAAATAATATAAAGCAATGACCCCATAGCATGTAGTTCAATAGCAAGGGAATTAACAAGAGTCAAGTAATTTCAAATAAGGAAATATCAACTACAGATGGAATATCTACTCTTCTTTTGAAATTGGGCAGGTTACGAAGGATATACAATAATTTTTATTAAGACTAAATAATTACCTGAGAGATAACAATGATTTTTAATAAAATAAGCTATTATGAAAGATAGCATGACAATGAAGGAGGTAAAGATCTTCAGTTAAGTAAGTTATGATCCAATTACGCAATAAGAATGAACCACAAGGCAATTAATTCCAAATAAACATGTAGAGGTGGAACTAGCAAAAGAAAAATAATCATATCAAGAACAACTTCATACTCAGTGCATATAAGGACCTAAGAACCTAAAAAGGCCAATTTCTCACAAATATATCCGAGAAAGCACTCGTCACCTTGTATACATGGAATACAATCAGCAGAGAAGACTTAAGTCCTAAGGGAGAGTCCCCCACACAAGGTTATGCAAGATACTTACCTCTAACCGGCTCAAAATAAGCTAGAAATCACGTTCTTGCCATGAGTACCCGACTCCAAATGGTCCAAATATATTCAATCAACTTCATAATGTAAATAATACTTCAAGTAATTGATTCTAAAATTAAACTCTAAGCTAAGATGCGGAATTATGTGAAAATACCAAAATGCCTCTCAGGACAACCCCTCGGAATCGGGAAAAATTTGTATTTTCAAAATCCTCATGCTCACACGAGTCCAAGCATGCAAAAATTATCCAAATCCGATGTCATTTGATCCTTCAAACCATGATTTTTCATTTTAGAACTTTTTTTTCAAAAACCATCTCCTTCCCCAACCCAAAATACAATTTAAATTATAAAAAAAAGGAAAAATTCATGGAATATATTTAATTATATATTTAAAAAGAATAACACTTACCCAATCGACTGACATGAAAATCCCACCAAACACCGCCAAGGACCGAGCCTTAGAAGTCAAAATGTGATAAAAATGGTGAAACCCTCGATTTGGAAAGACTTATATTATGCCAAGATATTTAAAGCATCGCGAACGCGGAGGAAGTAAGGAGTTCACGAAGGAGAAAAATAAAGTCTACTCATATTGCTCTACGTGAACGCGTGGAGTAGTATGCAAACGCAAAGGCTTGGATTGGCAAAGCTACGCGCACGCGTGATAGGGCTCGCGAACGCGGTGAAGAGAATAGCCATAGCCCTCAGTGCAAAATAACACTACGCGAACGCGAAAAAAAGGAATGGTAAAGCTTCGCGAATGTGGGAGGTGCAACGTGAATGCGAAAGGTAACATGCCCTCCTCCTAAATTTACTCTACGCGAACTCGTGGAGGAGGAAGCGATCGCGAAGAAGAAAATGGCCTGCAACAGCTGAAGAAAAATCTGAAATTTTAAACAACTCAAAATGCCCTGTTGAGCATATGAAACACACCCGAGGCCCCCGGACCTCAACTAAACTTACGGACATATCCCATAACATCATTCAAACTAGTACCAATCCTTAAACCACCTAAAACAACATCGCAAACTCGAATTAATTAAGGATTTAAACCTATGAACTCCAATTTTCCTCAAATATGCTTTTGATCAAAACCCTAACCAAACAACGTCCGAATGACTTGAAATTTTGCACACACATCTCAAATGGCATAACGAAGCTAATACATCTCTCAGAATTCCACTCCGAGCCTTGCATCAACATCTTACTATCAGACCGGAAATTTCTAATATTCAAACTTCGGCATTTCAAGCCTAGATTAGCTACGGACCTCTAAAACACAATACGAACACGCTCCTAACCCTGAAATCACCTAACAAAGTTAACGGAACCATCAAATTTCCATTCCAAAGCCGTCTTCACACTATTCCAACAATGGACAGCTTTCCAACACTTAAGCTCTCATTTAGGGACCAAGTGCCCAAAACTCTCTGAAACTCAAAATCGAACTCCGGGCAAATTAAAAATAGCAGAAATGAAATAGGGGAAAGCAGTTAATAGGGGATCGTGGCGATAATTCTTAAGACGAACAGTCGTGTCGTCATATCCTCCCCCTCTTAAAACCAGTGTTTGTCCTCGAACATGCTAAGATTTTCCTCAAAGCCTCAAGTCACTGAATGTACACTTCCAACATACACCCGCAGGTGATCCCACATCACCCCCAATCCACATAAGCATGATGGCACAATCTCAACCGAAATTTAGCCTTTCCAGCAATACCGATGAGCCTCAAAGCCAGAATTCTCACCTTTCATCCATTTCCAAAAGACCCAATTCTAAATCCATATCTGGTATCAATCTTAATCAACTACTTCAATTAATTCGAACACCCACATGGTACAACCACACAACCTGACGCATCATATATAGGCCCATAATAATATTTCTGATAACAATGGTTGCTTGAGATCAAATCTGCACTGGCCATAAGTCTCACATCCGACAGGAACACTTTTCAAACCCCTACAATATTGGCCTTGATATAATAACCACAAAACCACATAACCAAACACCTAAATAACCAAATCTCAGCTAATACCAACAGGGACACACTCCACAAGCTCAAACTCAAGAAGCATAGAACGAAAATAACTGAATATGAGAAGGGAAACACGTAAGGGACTATCAAACAAGTCGGACAAGCACAAATTTTCAAAAACACTAATATACAAAACAACCTAACGAGAAAGAATGAAAGCATATAAAAGACTCACAAGGATCTTATATAGATATTACCTCCACCGTGATACACAGCTCGGTCTCAAAACATCAAATCACCTGAAATCACGAGGATCTCACCCTCAACTCTGAATCACACGTAGGGTACACATTAATCCATCTAGAAACTCTTACTGGATCAATTCTTTCGACAAAATAACAACACATACTGGCTCCCACACTGGTGGAGAATAAAGAACACAACTCGCAACCAAGAATACTCAAAATTGCATCAAGCCTACCGAAACGGACAACAAGAACTCTACTAATAGTCTCACAACTCCCGACAATGGTTAGAAACAGACGATAGACACAGTTATCACTCATAGAACCTCTCTACAGAATAATCACATAAACATAGTGCAAATCACGAAACATACCCATAAATGGAACAACAAAATAGGGGAACTCGTCCCAATAAGCAGGCTGTAATAAACTACGGATGGTGCTCCTTTCTAACAAACTGAGGCATACTTGAATGACATCACCTAGCAGCCTTAAGCCTATTATATGAAACACATTAATTGGTTGGGCCTCCCCCTCTTAGGCGCCCTCTACTCACCTGAATACCTCGCTGTGACATATCGGTGCGAACTCTGGCACAATCTCTCACCATGTGGCTAGTATCCCCACACTCAAAGTACCCTCTCTACTCACGAGGTAGTGGAAATTGTGCGATACGGGTACTCCGAGACCCATGAACACCTATGTCACCATGCAAGGCAACGCAAAATGAACTGGCTGATGCGTAAAACCTCTACCATAATGCACCCTACCTCCAAAATAAGGACCAGTATACCTCCCCCATCTACGGGGACTCCTCATCTCCTTAAACTCTATCTCCTGATCTCGTTTTCTCTCTCTCTCTCTCTCGTGACCCTGCCTGCCTTCTCTCTCAATGACACGCATACCCTTTATCCTCCTAGCAATTTTCACCACCTGGTGATACAAAATATCCATCTCTAACGCACGAGCCATGCTAGGCCTAATGTTGGTAATAAGCCCCTCAATAAACCGTCCAACCTTCTCGCGAACAGTAGAAACCAAGGATGGGGCATGTCTAGTCAAGTTGGTGTAACGGACAACATACTCCGAGACAGTCATAGCACCCTGGTGCAAATGCTCAAACTTCGCGCACCATGCATCCCTGAGGCTCTGAGGGACAAACTCTCGTAGGAACATGTTTGAAAATTGAGTCCAAGTCAGTGAAGTTGCCTCATCTGGACTGTCTAACTCATAGGTGTGCCACCAATCATAGCGGCTCCTTGAAGCTGGAAAGTAGTGAAAGAAGCCCCGCTCAATCTTGAGATACCCATAGTATAGAGAATGCGGTAACACTCCTCAAGAAAACCTTGATCAACCTCCGATGCTAGACCATTAAATACATGAGGCTTTTACTTCTTCAACCTCCCAAGCCTCAGTTGCTCCTACTCGGAAGTCGCTGCTATGCCCTCGGGCTGAACTGGCACCATAGGCGGTGAAGGAATAATCTTAAATACCTGCTCAACATGCATTCGCTGCTCAGGAGTGCGTGCTCCTCCCTCGGCCTGGGATGTGGTTGCAGTAAGAGGAAGCAGCCCTGCCTAGGCCAAAGTAGTTTACATGCTCATAAACTGTGCCAAAGTCTCTTGAAGGGGTGGAGTAGTAGTAACAGTAGGCGTGTCAGGTCCCTGGAGTCCGGTTAGATCTATTGGTGGTGCCTTGGTGGCAACTCGAGCAGGTGCTCTCATTGCACCACGTGTGCATCCTCGGTCTCTACCTCGGCCCCGGCCTCTAACGTCTGCAGTAGGGAGCGCGGGTGCCTGATCATCTCGGGTAGTACGTGTCCTAACCATTTGTGAGAGAGTAGAAGACAAAGGTTTAGGACTGTGATGTCAAAAATCTCGCACGACAGGGAAATCAAATAAAGTGAAAACTTCCTAACAGTTCCATAGCCTCTCATAAATAAGCACAGATGTCTCCATACCAATCCATGAGTCTAATAAATCGTCCTGTGATTCGTGATTTATATGAACCTATAGCTCTGATACCAACTTGTCACGACTCGGTTCGCCCTCTATGAACCATCGTGATGGTACCTAGTCTCTACGACTATGTAAGCCTAACAATGCAGAAATTAAACCATAATTGCGGAAGAAATAATTAAAATTGAACTAGTAAAGTAAAATAATGTTTAAGGTGTCGCTTGGCACGTATAATAACATATCTTGAAACTAATAACATTCCAAAACCTAGAATATCACAAATCACAAGCTAAGAGATACATAAGAAGCACTAACTCCGCAAACATCTAAACAAAGAAAAGATACTAAAATGGCTATACTTATTACAGAAAGATAGAGAAGGACTCTTCTTTCTGCGGACGTAGCAGATATACCTCGAAGTCTCTACAGAAACGTCTCCTTCCAAGGCTGACAGAACTGAGTGGGGGTACCTAGATCTGCACAACAAAAATGTGTAGAAGAGTAGTATGAGCACACTGTAGCGGTACCCAGTAAGTATTAAGACTAACCTCGGTGAAGTAGTGATGAGGAACAGTCAAGACACCTATGATCAAATAAATAATATAATTATGGGGCAACGGAACATGGCATATACATATATATATATATATATATATATATATATATATATATATATATATATATGTGTGTGTGTGTGTGTGTGTGTGTGTGTGTGTGTGTGTGTGTGTGTGTGTGTGTGTGTGTGTGTGTGAAGACTGTACGAAATGACCAATAATGCTACAATCACAATGAGGGAAAAAAACAAGTAACACGAAAATATAAAGAATGATGACACATAATCACGGCAAAATAAAATCTAACCCTAAGATCACAATACAGAAAAGGAAACACAAATAATAACTCGGGTCCTACGGTAGTGTCCACATCAGGTCTTGTTTATCAATTTTCACAAATTTTCCAAATCTCAATCAAATCACAATTCACGAGTCCCGGCATCTGAAATATACACTTGGCGTCTTGTGCCTCCATCAACCTTACGGTCATACTGGCAACTAACTGGCTAACTAGGGCCACTCTCACATACAAAATAATTAAACAAGGACATGCCTCTATACTTAGCAAATCAGGGGAACTTCACCTCCAATATGAGTGTTTCAACTGCGTGTATGCTTGTGCGAGTGCTTTAACAAGACTTCTACCAGCTAATAAAGATAAGAAGAATAGCGGGCAGCACGCACAATGTTTCCTCACCACGTCCACAATATAAAGCTCATATAGGAAAGCAACCACAATCAAAACATTAAACGAATGTAAAAATTCCTCCACAGGCCGTCACAATCATTACAATCAATCCTTGACATAGCCCTCCTTGTTTCACCATATGTGCAATTTATAACATAAAAAGTACCGCCTTATTTTGCCACACGTGTATCATAATGTTCCCACCTTATTTAACCACATGCGCAACCCACATGCGCAACCTACATATAAGCATATAAACAATTCTCACCTTATTACGACGCATGTAAAATATATCAATAGCAATAGTAGCACGGCAAAGACCTCGTGCAACCCCTCAACCACAATCGCACGGCAAAAACCTCGTGTATCATAGTATCAACAACTATATGGTAGAAACCTTGTACATCACAATATCAATAACCGCATGATAGAAACTTCAAGCATCACTATATCAATAACCACACGGCAAAAACCTCGTGCATCAACACCCCATATACAACAGCAACAAATACAATATATAGAAGAGCACAACAAGTGAATTAACTCAAGAATATTTCATTCACCGGGGTAGTTAGACTACCTCACAAGGAATAACCACAATAGAAAATACTAAACATAATAAGAACAACTTAACAAGGGAGAAAAATAATATGAAGCAACGACCCCATAGCATGTAGTTCAACAACAAGGGAGTTAACAAGAGTCAAGTAATTTCAAATAAGGAAATATCAATTACACATGGAATATTCCAACAAAACAAGTAGTTATGATAGATAACGTGACAATGGAGAAGGTAAAGATATTCAATTAAGTAAGGTAAGAGTCAATTAGGCAATAAGAATGAACCACAAGGCAACTAATTCCAAATAAAACATTTAGAGGTGGAACTAGAAAAAGAAATATTCAATCATATCAAGAACAACTTCATACACAGTGTATATAAGGACCTAAGAACCTAAAAAGGCCAATTTTCCCATATATAAATTTGAGCACGCACTCCCCACCTTGCGTACACATAATACAATCAACATAGAAGACTCAAGTCCTAAAAGGGAGTCCCCCACTCATGGTTTGGCAAGATTCTTATCTCGAACTGGCTCAAAATCAGCTGGGAACCACGTTCTTGCCACGAGTACTCGACTTAAAATGGCTCAAATCTATTCAATTCAACTTCATAATGTAAATATTACTTCAAGTAATTGATTCTACAATTAAATTCTAAGCTAAGATGCGGAATTCTGCAAAATGACCAAAATGTCCCTCAAGCCAACGCCTCGGAGTCGGGTGAAATTTATATTTTCAAAATTCTCACGCTCACACATGTCCAGTCATACCAAAATTATCCAAATCCAATGTCATTTGATCCCTCAAACCATGATTTTTAATTTTAGAACTTTTCTTCAAAAACCATCTCCTTCCCCAACCCAAAACACAACTTAAATGATAAAATTAGGACAAATTCATTAAATATATTTAATTCTAGTTGAAGAACACTTAACCAATAGAATTACATGAAAATTCCATCAAAAATTTCTAAGGACCTATTTGTAGCAGTTAAAATATGATAAAAATGGTGAAACTCTCGATTTAAAAAAAATTATATTCTGCCCAAATATTTAAAGCATCCCGAATGCGAAGGAAGTATCGCATTTGTAAAGGAGAAAAATAAAGGTTGCTCGAATTGCTCTACGCGAACTCGTGGAGCAGTACGTGAATGCGAAGGCTTGGACTGGCAAAGCTATGCGAACGCGTAACAGGGCCCGCGAATGCGATGAAGAGAATAGGCATAGCCCTAAGAGCCAAATAACACTACGCGAACGCGAGAGCTTTGACGCGAACGCGAAGAAAGGAAATGGTAAAGCTTCGCGAATGCGAGAGGTCTAATGCGAAAGCAAAAAGTAACAAGTACTCCTCCAAAATTTACTCTATGTGAACGCGTGGAGGAGGACGCGATCGCGAAGAAGAAAACGGCCTACAATAGATAAAACAAAATCTGACTATTTTAAACATATCAAAATGCCCTGTTGAGCATCCAAAACACACCCCGAGCCCCCAAGACCTCAATCAAACCTACACACATATCCCATAACATCATTCAAACTTTTACCAATCGTTAAACCTTTTAAAACAATGTCAGAAACTCGAATTAATCAAGCATTTAAGCCTCAGAACTCCAATTTTCCTCAAAATACGCTTTCGATCAAAAACCTAACCAAATCATGTCTGAATGATCTCAAATTTTGAACACCCTTCCCAAATAGCATAAGGAAGGTACTGCAACTTTTTGAATTCCATTCCGATCCTCGGATCAATATCTCACTACCGGACCAGAAACTTCTAAAATTCAAACTTCAACATTTTCAGCCTAAATTAGCTACGGACCTCTAAAACACAATTCGAAATATGCTCCCAACCTCGAAATCACCTAACAAAGCTAACAGAACCATCGTATTTCCATTCCGAAGTTGTCTTCACACTATTCCAACTATGGACAATTTTTCAACATTTAAGCTCTCATTTAGGGACCAAGTGCCCAAAACTCTCCGAAACTCAAAACTGAATATCCCGAGAAACTAAAACTAGCATAAATGAACTTAGGGAAAGCACTTAATAGGGTATCGGGGCATTAATTCTTAAGACGATTGGTCGGGTCGTCACATAACCTTTGCAGGTTGCATATGTTGTATGCCCTACCGTAGCCTCGTTACTACTTTGTCGAGGCTTGGCTCCGCACTTACCAGTATGTGGGATCGGTATACTGATACTACACTCAGCACTTCCTGTGCAGAATTTAGAGCCAGTGGCTGATCATGAAGTTGGTTATTATCACTGCAAACCGGAGACCCATGGTAGTCTTGCAGGCGTCTGCAAGCCTTAGAGTCCCCTTCTATCCTATTTCATTTTCTGTTTTATCTACTTTCAAGACAGATGTAAACTTTTTGTTTAGACCTTTATTAGTAGTAATCTTAGACTGTTCGTGTGTTGTGACATCTGTTCTAGGTGGATGTTATTTTGGTTTTCGTTTTTGCATAAAGTTAAACTTTTATATTGTTTTCTTCCGCATTTATTTCTGTTGGTTTATTTTTTTTAAGTCTTAAATATTTGAAAGATAAAGGGAAAAGGTAGGAGATTTTGAAACATTGTCTTGCCTAGCGGATACGATGTTAGGCGCCATCACGGTCCCGATGGTGGGAAATTCAGATGACAAGTTGGTACCAGAGCTCTAGGTTGCTTAGGTCTCACAATTCATGGACAAACTTAGTAGAGTCTGAGGGATCGGTACGAAGACGTCTGTGCTTATCCCCAGAGGCTACATAGTTAGGAGTAGATTCACTTCTATACATCTTTGTCCTGTGTTTTATTTCTCAACACTAAGTGAACTTCTACTCCGTTCTTTCGCAGATGAAGAGAACATGTACAACTTCTTCAACTGATCAGCAGCCCGAGCCTCCAGGGGCAGCTCCAACAAGGGGTAGAGGATGAGGGCAAAGCCTAGAGCAGCAGCACCAGTGGCAAAGCCTAAATTGAGTATGATGATGAGGTTCCAGCCTAGATAGCTCCAACGGGCCCAGCTCAGGTCCCACAGGGGTTCACAGCTACTCCGTTACTCCAGGATGATCCGTTCCGTCTAGTGGGCCTTGTGGAGAGTGTCACTGTGGCAATCATACTTCCTGTAGCATCAGTAGTCTCTCATGCTGGGGGAGGAGCACAGACTCTTGCTACTCGCACTCCAAAGAAGATGGCTACCCAATTTCAGACTCCAGTAGCTCATCTAGTTGAGCTAGTCCCACCGCGTGTTGTAACTTCGACTGGTGATGGATCAGCTATGTCTTCAGATGCTTTTTGGAGATTGGACAGGTTCACCAAGCACTTCACTACTACCGATGGCGGTACATCTTCAGAGGATCCCAGGATTATTTGGACAACTGTCATGAGGTTCTTAGGAACATGCGATAGTGGAGACCAATGGGGTCGACTTTGCTACTTTTCGCTTATCAGGTTCCACCATGAAATGGAGGAAGGATTTTTGTTTGGGTAGACCAGTTGGGTCACCTGCTTTAACTTGGGATCAATTTTCTAAACTATTTTTGGAGAAAATTATCCCTATTACTTAAGGAGAGGACTATTGGAGGCACTTTGAGCACTTTTAGCAGGGTTCTATGTTTGTCGCTCAGTACGAGACTAGATTCATAGACTTGGCCCGTCATGCTCTTCTTATACTTCCCGCCGAGAGAGAGGGAGGGGGTGAGGAGGTTTATTGAGGGACTCGCTCAGCCTATCAGATTGCAAAAGGCTAAGACAGGGAGCGAGATTTCTTTCAAGGATGTGGCTAATGCGGTGAGTTAAGGCAGTTCTATCTTCAAGGAGTGGTTAGGGTTCTGACAAGAGGCCTCGTAATTCGGGTAGGCTTAATGGTTCCTCATCTAGAGTCAGGGATTCTTTTAGTAGGGACCTTAATCTCAATCGATTTCACTTAGCACTTCAGGCATCTCAGGGAGCTTCATGGGGTCGTGATCCTTATGCACCTCCTTTAGGACAACCAGCTCATAGTGCACAACCAGCTCTTATTAGAGTACCTCCTCTTCAGATCTATTATCATGGTCAGCCGGCCTGCTAGGGTCAGTCACATTTTTCTTAGTTGTAGTACTCAGATGATGTTTTGAGTGCGGTGAGTATGGTCATATCTGGAGGGCTTGCCTGAGATTAGTGAGTGTCCGGTCACAGCAGCAGAATTATCGTGCATGATTCTGGCATCGCCTACCCAGCCAACTAGAGGTAGGGGTCAGGGAGCTAGAGGTAGGGGTCAGCTCGCTAGAGATCGAGGCCAGTCAGCAAGAGGACATCCCAGAGATATAGTTCAAGGTGGTGAGGTCCAACCCCAATGTTATGCTTTCCCAGCCAGGACTGAGGTTGAGTCCTCCGATGCTGTTATCACAGGTACCGTTTCGGTTTGTAGTAAAGATTCTTCAGTTTTGCTTGACCCAGGGTCTACATGCTCATATATGTCTTCTTATTTTACTTCATATTCGGTTGTGCCTCCTGATTCTTTGAGTGCTCCTATATATGTGTCCAAGACGGTGGGTGATTATATTGTAGTAGATCATATCTATCATTCATGTGTGGTTGTTATTGGGGGTCTTAAGACTAGTGTAGACCTTCTACTCCTCAATATGGTTAGCTTCGATGTTATTTTGGGAATGGATTGGTTGTCTCCTTGTCATGCCATATTGGATTGGCCCGCTAAGACCTTTTACTCTTATATGAAGGCTCGGCGTATAGTCGAGAATGGGTGTTTGGCTTATTTGGCATATGTTCGTGATTCTAGTGGTGAGGATCCTTTTATGGATTCTATGCCAGTTGTTTGGGTGTTTCCAGAGGTATTTCCTGCAGACCTACCAGGGATGCCACCCGATAGAGATATTGATTTTTGCATTGATTTGTCTCCAGTCACTCATCCTATTTCTATTCTGCCATATCGTATGGCCTCGCTAGATTTGAAAGAATTGAAGGAGAAGCTGCAAGATTTGCTTGATAAGGGATTTATTAGACCTTGTGTCTTGCCTTGGGCTCCACCAGTGTTGTTTGTTAAGAAGAAGGATGGGTCGATATGGATGTGTATAGATTATAGGTAGTTAAACAAAGTCACCATCAAGAACAAATATCCTTTACCGAGTATTGATGATTTGTTTGATCAGCTTCAGGGTGCCAAGGTATTTTCGCAGATTGATTTGAGATCTGGCTACCATCAATTGATGATTAGGGCATCTGATGTCCCGAAGACAGCTTTACGCACTCGGTATGGGCATTATGAGTTTCTAGTGATATCGTTTAGGTTGACAAGTTCCCCAGCAACGTTTATGGATTTGATGAATTGAGTGGCCAAGCTTATTTGGATTCCTTCATGATTGTCTTCATTGATGATATCTTGATCTACTCCCGCAGCAGAGAGGAACATGAACAGCATCTTCAAGTTATTCTTCAGACTTTAAGGGACAGTCAGTTGTATGCAATATTTTTGAAATGTGAGTTTTGGTTGAGTTCAGTTGCATTCTTGGGTCATGTTGTATCAGCAGAGAGTATTCAAGTGGATCCTAAGAAGATTGAGGCAGTCAAGGACTAGCCTAGACCCATGTCAACTACAGAGATCCAGAGTTTCTTGGGTTTGGCGAGTTATTACCGTATGCTTATGGAAAGGTTTTCATCTTTAGCTTCCATGATGATTAGGTTGACCCAGAAGGGTGCTCAGTTCAGGTGGTCAGACGAGTGTCAGGCGAGCTTTTAGAAGCTTAAGACAGCTAACTATGGCACCAATGTTGGTTTTGCCTATAGGTTCAGGGCGATATACAGTTTGTTGTGACGTATCTCATACTGGACTGGGTACGGTGTTGATGTAGAAAGGCAAGGTTATTGCATATGCTTCACGGCAGTTGAAGATTCACGAGAAGAATTATCCAATTCATGATTTTGAGCTATCATTCATTGTTCATGAGCTGAAGATTTTGAGGCATTATTATATGGCGTATCATGTGAGGTGTTCACAGATCACAAAAGTCGACAGTATTTGTTCAAGAAGAAGGATCTACATTTGAGGCAGAGAAGGTGGTTGGAGATATTGAAAGACTGTTATCACCATCTTTTATCATCCGGGGAATGCCAATGTAGTAGACGATACTTTAAGTAGAAGTCATCTAGTATGGGCAGCTTTGCATATATTCTAGTCGGTGAGAAACTGCTTGCTTTGGATGTTCAGGCTTTAGCCAATCAGTACATGAGGTTTGATATTTATAAGAACAATCATGTTTTAGCTTGCACAGTTTCATAGTCTTCATTATTTGAGTGTATTAGAGATCGGCAGTATGATGACCTCCATTTGCTTGTCCTAGGGACATAGTGCGTCACAATAGGGATATAGTGTGGCACGATGGTGCCAAGCAGGTTGTAGTTGGAGATGATGGAGATTTAAGGATGTAGGGTCAAGTTTGTGTTCCTAATATGGATGGACTTGTAAGTTGATTCTAGAGGAGGCCCATAGTTCTCGGTATTCTGTTTATCTGGGTGGAACTAAGATGTATCACAATTTGGGACAACATTATTGGTAGAGGAGGATGGAGAAGGATACTATTGCGTATGTAGCTCGATGTTTGAATTTTCGGCAGGTAAAGTATGAGCATCACAGACCTAGTGGTTTACTTTAGAAGATTGATATTCCTAAGTGGAAGTAGAAGTGTATTACTATAGACTTCGTTGCTGTACTCCCACACACTCAAATGTCGATACAGATGGATTATTGTAGATAAGCTGACTAAGTCAGTACATTTCATTCCTGTGGCAGTTTCCTATTCTTTGAGCGGTTGGAAAAGATCTATATCCGTGAGATCGTTCGTCCTCATGGTGTGCCCATGTCTGTCATTTCTCACCAAGCCCGCAGTTTACCTTGCCTTTCTGGAGAGAAATTCAGCGTGAGTTGGGTACATGGGTCGAGTTGAGCACAACATTTCATACTCATACAGATGGAAAGTCCGAGCGTACTATTCAGATTTTGGAGGATATGCTCCAAGCATGTGTTATTCACTTTGGAGGTTATTACGATCCGTTCCTACCATTAGCAGAGTTCTCCTACAACAACACATATCAGTCAAGCATCCAGATGGCTCTGTATGGGGTATTATATGGTAGACGGTATAAATTTATAATTGGGTAGTTTGAACTAGGGGAGGCTCAGTTGTTAGGTACAAATTTAGTACAGGATGGCTCGAACAAGATTATGATCATTCAGGACAGGCTTCGTACAGCTCAGTCCAGGAAATATAGTTATGTCGATCGTAAGTTTTGTGATGTGGCATTCATGGTCGGGGAGCGAGTGTCGCTTTGGGTATCGCCCATGAAGAGCGTGATGAGATTTGGGAATAAGGGAAAGCTAAGCCCTAGGTTCATCAGACCTTTTGAGATCCTTGATCGATTGGCAGAGGTGGCTTACAAACTTGCATTGCCGTCGCGTTTATCAGCTGTCTTTCCAGTGTTTCATGTGTCCAAGCTTTGCAAGTATCACAGTGATCCATCCCACGTGTAAGACTTTAGGACTGTCTAGTTTGACAAGGACTTGACCTATGAGGAGGAGCTAGTAGCTATTCTAGACCAACAAGTTCCTTAGTTGAGATCGAAGAGTTTCCCTTCAGTTCGTGTGCAGTGGAGAGGTCAGCCAGTTGAGATGGCGACCTGGGAGTCCGAGTCTGATATGCAGAGTTGATATCCCCATCTTTTCACCGACTCAGGTACTTTTCTATGTCCGTTCAAGGACGAACGGTTGTTTTAGAGGTGAAGAATGTGATGAGCCAAAATGTCATATCTTGTTTTAGAAGTCAAAGTCAAACCTGTGTTCTGAGGCCTTAAAAACCTCCTTTTGTCTTACCTCAATTTGTGTGCATAGTCTGGGCGCGTTTCCGGAAAGCTTTTATGTGAAATTTAAGAAAAATATTGAATTTGGCCTTTAAAAGTGGAAGTAAGTTAACTTCGGTCAATATTTTAGGTAAGCAGACCCAGACCCGTGTTCTAAAAAAGTCATCTCTTGTTTTAGAAGTAAAAGCTATGTTTTGAGGCCTTTAAAATCCTTTTGTCTTACCTCAATTTGTGTGCGCAGTCCGAATGTATTTCCAGAAAGCTTTTATGTGAAATTTAAGAAAAATATTGAATTTGGCCTATAAAAATAGAATTAGGTTGACTTCGTTCAATATTTTAGGTAAACGGACTCGAGCCTGTGTTTCGACGGTCTCGTAGTGTCCGTAGTAAAATATGTGACTTGGATATAAGCCGAGAATCGAATTCTGAGGTCCCTAGCCCGAGGAATGAATTTTTGAAGAAAATTGTTTACTGAAAAATAGAAAGACTTTTGGAAATAAAATGGTGTGAGTTCTTGGGGGTATCTGTAACGACCCGGCTGGTCGTTCTAAGAATTAATGTCTCAATCCCCTATTAACTACTTTCCTTGTGTTTACTGCTATTATGAATTCCCGGGAGGATTCGTTTGGAGTTTCGGAGTGTTCTGACACACTTAGTCCCTAAATGAGAGTTTAAGCTTTAGAATTTGGACCTTAGTCAGAGCAGTAGAAAGACGGAAACGGAATGCAATTCTATTGGTTCTGTTAGCTCCATTGGGTGATTTCGAGCGTAGGTGTGTGTTCTGACTAAGTTTTGAAGGTCCGTAGCTTAATAAAGCTTGAAATGCCGAAAGTCGAACTTTTGAAGTTTCTGGTTCGATAGTGATATTTTAAAATCGACGTTAGAATGCAATTTCGAAAGTTGGATTAGGTCCATTTGTGTTATTTGGGATGTGTGTGCAAAATTTTAGTTAATTCGGACGAGGTTTGATAGACCTTTTGATCGAAAGTGAAAATTGAAAGTTTTGGAATCCTTAGGCTTGAATTCGAGGATGATTTAGCATTCCGGCATTGTTTTGAGTGTTCCGAGGGTTGGTGTGAGTTTAAATAGTAGTATATGACTTGTTCGTACTTTTGGTTGAGGTCTCGGGGGCCTCGGGATGATTTCGGGATGTTGACGGAAGAAATTAGGAGATTTAAAAGCAGCTTCAGCTGCTGAAATGCTGTCATAACCGCACCTGCAGATTAGGGACCGTATGTGCGGACCCGTAGAAGCATGTGGCCAGTCGCAAATGCAGCCAGAGGAAGGAAAATCAGGAGTCCCAGGTGCGGGTGCTTTATCACACCTGCGAGATCGCAAATGCTGTATGTGAAGCGCAGGTGCAGCCGGTGCATTTAAGTGAATTTTTGCAGATATGAACCTGGGACCGCGTCTGTGGGTCCGTAGGTGTGAGGAAATGGCCGCTGGTGAGGAAACCCTGGGCCAGAACCTATATAAGGTTTATGTCACAATTTTGACCTATTTTTTCACTACTTTTATCCGATAATTGAGTTTTTGGGAGATTCTTGAGAGAGTATTCAAGGGAGCTTCAAGGAGTTAAGATTTTTGGAACCCAAACTCGTTTATATGGTATTATTCTACTAATTTGGCAAGAAATTTATGGAAAATAAGGGTTACAATTGGGATTTTGGGTTGGGAATTGGAGATTTGGATTTGGGGATTTGAAGGGTCGTTTATAGTAATTGTTGAAAATCCTTGTATGTCAGGTGACGAGTGTGTACATGTGTTAGTTGTTGAAAATCCTATTTTCATTAAGTAACTATAATTGTGTTCTCTTCGTTGTTGTACATTAATTGCAATATAAGCCTATTGTTAGCTTAGGGAAGAATGTCTAAGTGACTTAACTGTTTTCCTTGCTCAAAATTCCTTATTTGAATTCTGTACAACATGCTAGGATAGAAATACCTGTTTTTCCTTGGTATAGAATTAGAATTCAATATTCTTCGTGATGTTGATGTGTATCTACTTTAGGACTACGGGTGATATCTCGGTAGATCCCCCTTGCCTGTTTATTTGGGACTACGGATTGGCATTCCGGTAGATTCCCCTGCACATTTACATTGGAACTACGGAATTGCACTCGGTAGATTCCCCCTAAATAGGATATTTACATTTGGGACTACGGAATGTTATTTTGGTATATCCCCTACGTACTATGATTTGGACTACGGGATGACGCCCGGGAGATCCTCTGGATATTTATATTTGGGGACTACATGATGATATCTTGGGAGATCCCCGGTTGCTAGCTTTGTGTGGAGCTATATTATGTGATTTTTATCTCTTTTGTAGTTGTTGTTATTCTTATTATTCTGTGTTACTTCATACTATTTCAGTTCCTTATATATATATATATATATGGCCAGTAGGGCCCTGACCTTCCTTGTCACTACTCGATCGAGGTTAGGGTTGGCACTTACTGGGTACCGTCGTGGTGTGCTCATGCCCTTTCTTACACGTTTTTCGTGTGAAAATCTATGTCCTTTGACTCACCCCTACTATCCTTGAGGCGAGGTGATTCTTCAGAGACTTCGAGGCATATCTGCCGCGTCCGCATAACGAGGAGTCCCTCTCCATTCACTTTTGTAGTTATAGCCCATATGTATTTCCTTTGATTTAGATATTCTGGAGTTAGAGCACTATGTAGTATCCAAAGCTTGTGATTTTCTGAGATTTCGGGTTTTGGGAAATCTTTTTAGTTGAGAGTGTGTATTTGTTTATGCTGAGCGGAAAGTTAAATGTTTTATTATGTTTATCCGCAGTTTCTACTAGTTTTATCTATTGTTTCCTTTTTCCGCAAATTGGTAGGCTTACCTAGTCGTAGAGACTAGGCGCCGTCACGATAGTTCACGGAGGTGAAGTGAGGTCGTTACAGTATGAGGCGCATTTTTTGTTCTGGAGCCCGGTACAGTTTTAAAATAATATTTAAGTAGAATCTATGAAATTTGGTAAGAAACGGAGTTGATTAATATAAATCGGACCCTTGGTTGAGAAAATAAAATTTTGAACTATCTTGTGAAATTCATGAGTTTTGGTGTTAAATCGTTGTTTAAGATGTTATTTTAGCGAGTTGATCATATGAACAAGTTGTTTCATATTTTTAGACTTGTGTGCATATTAGGTACGGAGTCCTTAAGGCTCGGGTGAGTTTTGGATAGGATATAGAGTGTTTTGGACTTAGGAATGTTTTTTGCAGGTTTCAGTTCTGGTGTTAGCCTTTGATCTCGCAATTGCGAGGTAAGGGTTCGCAATTGTAAAGTCTGTCAGTGTTGCAATTGCGAGTAAATCATCGCAATTGCGAAGAGTAGCTGGGCCAGCAGTCTCCGCATTTGCGAAGAAACCTTCGTAATTGCGAAGCGCAAGCTGGGAGGGGACTGATCGTATTTGCGATCTTTTTGTCACAATAGCGGAGGTTGGTGTTCTCAATTGCAAACATTTTTTTGAAATTACGAAGGCATCAGTTGTGTGATGGTTCTCGCATTTGTGATGTTCCTTCCATTTGCGAGCTTCATAATTGCGAAGCTCCTTCCGCAAATGCGACATCTGCAACCGGTTAAGTTGGATTTCAGACGGGATTTCAACTCTATTTTTTCAATTCTCTCAAACCCTAAACATCCCTAGGCGATTTTTCAAAGATCCAAACTTCTCCAAATCATAGGTGAGTGATTTCTAACTCATCTTCTTCAATCTAATTCATTTTTTTACATGATTTCACTATAAAATCTAGGGATTTTCATGGGAAATTTGGTGTTTTTGGGTAGAAATTAGGATTTTCAAATTTTGGCGATTTGGACTTTAATGTGAGGTCGAATTTCAAAGTTAATTGCATATTTGAGTTCCTGGATGAAGGGTAATCGAGTTTTGGTTCAAACTTTGAGTATTGACCAAGTGAGTCTGCGGTCGATTTTTGACTTTTTGGGAAAAACACTATGAAATCTATATTAATGCATTAGAATTGGTTTATTTAGCATTTATTGATATTATTTAGTAAATTATGACTAGATAAGAGCGGATTGGTGGTGGAATCGAGAGGTAAAACGATGATTGATTGTTGAATTACACTTTCTCTTGACGTAAGTGTTTGGTCTAACATTGACTTGAGGGAATAGGAACCCCCGACTTCTTTTCTATGTGAAATTTCATGTGTGTGGCATATAAATGTGGTGACGAGTACCTATGTCCCACCAAATTACCATGTTTAGCTATTTCCCTTCCCTATTTCCTATTATACTATTTTTTGACTTAATTACTACCTGCTTATAACTGTTTTCATGCCTTAATTGCTACTTGCTCATAATTTCTTCTATGATTAATTGCTTTATAGTAATAATTGCCTTTTTTATTGAAGTATCTAATTGTTTTATAGTTTTGCTTTATTACATTATTGGCTTATATTTGCTTGTTGGTGCCTTATGGTACACCTTGGTTGGTTTCACTGAGTAGTTTACACTGGTGAAGTTGCATAATCGTAGTGATATTCCGTTGTGAATAGAGGTATAAGTACATTGGAGGACTTAACTTAATTTGTGAAATACTTGTCTTTGTTTTTGTGATTGGTGTTGATTTATATATTGGAATCAAGTTGTACGCAACAACAGTATTATCTGGTGGGATCGAATTATACAGCACCAATAAGGAGTAATAAGGGTGGACATGTGGGATCAGGTTGCGCGCTGCAATAGAAGAAATTTGGGTGATATGTGCTGAAGAGTAATAAGGTTGAACATGTGGGATCGGGTTGCATGCCACAACAAGGAGAAATAAGGGTGAATATTATATTGTTGTTGTTTATAAGATGGGATCGGGATGCACGCCTCATCAGTTGTTGTCATGTGTTCATATCTGTTGAGGTATGTTATTGTGATGTTGAAACACCCTTAATGGCTGGTTATAGCTGAAAAATAGTAGAACAGTTGAGTTCTGGATTTTTTTAATGCCAGTTATTGCTTTATTACGTTCTGTATTTCCTTTCTGATTAGGATAAATTATTGCAGGTTGTATATACTGTACGCCCCACCGTTGTCATATCACTACTTCGTCGAGGCTAGGCTCAACACTTACCAGTACATGAGGTCGGTTGCACTGATACTGCACTCTGCACTTTCTATGCAGATTTTGGAGCTAGTGGCTGATCGTGAGGTTAGTTGCTATTATTGCGTGCCAGAGACCCAAGGTAGTTCTGCAGGCGTCCGTAGGGCCTGGCGTCCCCTTCTATCCCATTTCATTTTCTGTTTTATCTACTTTCAAGACAGATGTAAACTTTTTGTTCAAACCTTTATTTGTAGTAATCTTAGACGGTTCGTGAGTTGTGACACCAGTTCTTGGCGGATGTTATTTCGATTTTTGTTAATGCATAAAGTTAAACTTTTAAACTGTTTTCTTTCGCATTTTTTTTTCGCTGATTTATTTTCGTAAGTCTTAAATATTTTAAAGATAAAGGAAAATGGTAGGATATTCTGAAACATTGGCTTGTCTAGTGGGTACAATTTTAGGTGCCATTACGGTCCCAATTATAGAAAATTCGGATTGTGACATATACAAAATATATATATATATATATATATATATATATATATATATATATATATATATATATATATATATATATATATATATATATATATATATATATATATATATATATATATATATATATATATATATATATATATATATATATATATATATATATATATATATATATATATATATATATATATATATATATATATATATATATATATATATATATTATCAGTTATCATTGTAGCAATAACTTAAAATATACATTTCTCTAAAAGTTTCTTTTATGTGAGTTATATGTCCTTTCAAGAGGTAAAAGGAATTAATGAGATGGACCATTCTCAAAGTAAACAAATTATATGGACCATAATGCAGACACACACATGACAACTGTCTATGGTTAGGATCATTGAACGTTTTAATTCAAATTATGAATTACGTTTCCACCAAATATAAGCAATCTTTATTTTTCAATATGAATATTATGATATATGTATTATCAAGATGTAGTTAATGGAATCTATTTATTTTATGAAATCGAATCAATAGCTTGATCTTCTTTCAATTTCGAATCACCATACAATTCAATGGTCCACAAAAATCCCTTTGTTAGAAGAGAATTTTAGAAGATAAAGTTATTTATATTTTGATAGAATCTTGGTGATTGTCTTATGAATGACATCAACAATATTTTTTTATAATTATCTTTCAACGAAGTTTATAATTAGAATAATTAAAAGGTTTTTAATTTAATGCTGGATTCCGGTGCTACCAAGTATCAAGAATGAAGCGACGCATTGAAGTGCGATTTGGTTTTTCAGATTGCTAGCTATATTTGAATTAATTGTGATTCCAAAATGTCAAATACTGAGTGAGAAACGAAACAAAAGTGACATGAAATAATTTTTAATTGTTTGCTTTGGAGGTGTTATTAAAAATAACATAAGGAATACCTTTTCTTTTATTTTTTAACCTGTTAATTTTAAGTAGTCTTATGTCAAAGAGCACTTGGGTAATGGTCTACATGGTCCCAATAATACACTTTCTGTGACATAATAGTTGTTGACAATGATTTATGTTATTTTTATGTGACGAATCATATGAGTTTTGTGTGTGTGTGGTGGGGGTAGGGGTAAAAAGTTTAGATTAATCAAAGTGGATGGAATTGATATCATGTTTCTTGATGGAAATTGCCAATAATGCACTTTATCCAAATAATATTGAAAACAAATAAATTTAGAGAAATTGCATAAGTGGGTCTGAGGAGTGGGAAAAATAACATGTACGTAGATCTTATTTCTATCTTGTGAAAGCATAAAAGTTACTTTTAATAAATTCTCAACTCGGGAAAAATATAATTGTAATATTATTATAAAAAATATAGTAATTAAAAAGACACAAAAAAAGAAACAATAATTAAGTAGGCGTTTGGACATGAATTCCAAAATAAATTTTCATTTTTGGAATTTCACTCCAATTTGAATTGATATGAAGTTGTATTTGGCTATAATTTTTGTAACATATTTAGATATCTTTTTTTTCAAAATCTTGAAACATGATTTATACCCCTCAACTTATAAAAAATATTAAAACGGCCCCAATTTGATTATCCTACGTGAAATAAACAATCCAACATGATATATCATATTCTGCTTTACTGCAATACACAAAACATGTAAAATTAATATCGCATGTTCTATCATAGTCCGCTTCTCATTACTATTACCAGTACTTGTATTCATATTCACAGGCCAGTACCAATAGGATAGTCGTCACAAGAAAGGGGTTCATTATTCGTTATAGTAGTTTCATCTAATCGTCGAGGGAAAGAAGTGGGTAATTGTGGGTTAATAATTGACGGGGTCATTTCATAAATTTTAAAAGTATAGGATAAATTTATAAAATTAAAAACTAAAAATTTTCATTTTCAATTGGAAAACTGGTAAGAACTAATTTTTCAAATTTAAAAATATATTTTCAAGTGAAATTTTAAAAACTGATAAGATTGGATAATCAAACATTATTTTAAAAAAATTGAAAACAAAAATTTTGAATGTCCAAACGAGCTTTAAGTAGTATTGAAATCATTGTTAAAAGATAAATATCATGTTTGGCCATGCTTTTTTTTTCGTCAAAAGTTTTTCTTTTTTTTGTCAAAAGCATTTTTGGTCAAAAGTTAAGATATTTGGTCAAGCTTCGGGAAGGAAAAAAAGTGCTTTTGAAGAAAAGCAGAAGTAGTTTTGGAGAAGCAGAAAAAAGTAAATTTTCCCCGAAAGCACTTTTGAGAAAAATACATTTAGAAGCAGTTTTTTAAAGTTTGACCAAACACTAATTGCTGCTCAAAAGTGCTTTACAAATTAAATTAGTCGTTTAAATTACTTCTCACCAAAACTACTTTTAAGAAAAACACTTTAAGAAAAATATTTTTCAACATAAACTAATTTTTATGTCTTGACCAAACATACTAAAAGTCGATTAGCTTCTTCAACAGGATCTCTATACGTTATCCCCTTATTAGCTCTTAATCGTGACCATCGACACCCAAAAGTTTTGGATAAGTCCAAATCGAGCCAATTAAAAATGTCATATAAGTTATATAACACTTTTTACAGGAGACTGGTAATTAAAATAGGAGATTTTCAATTGGCCAAATACATAATTGGATTCTTAAATTTTGGTCTTTTTTGTCACTTGAACATCTAAATATACAGTTGTTCCTAAGGTACTCAACTAAATCATCTACGTATCAATTAGACACTTTGTAGACTATATGACAAAAAAATTATAAAAATTAAACGTGTATATTACAGTTGCCTCTAACACCTTAAAAAATTCCACCTTATAGAATTAACCCCCAAAACAAATTTAAACTCATTTTCAGAAAATGAAAGACCTAACTATCGGCACTGGCGACTTAGTGCCCTATAAAGCCCGCTGAAATTTTCTCTGTTCAACTTTATTATGTTCACGCGTCTTTTGATCACCACACATTCAATTATGTCACTACAAAGTGTCTAATTGGTAAAAATATAATTTAATTAAAAGGCGTAATAGGAACAACTTCATGTTTAAGTGTCCAAGTGACAAAAAAATTAAATTTAAAAGTCCAATTTATATATTTTGCCTTTTCAATTTATAGAGTCATTTCTTCTATTCAAATTTCAACCGGTCATAAGAGACCATTTCTTCTTAATCAAATTATCTATAACAATGTGGCATGATATTATAATCTTAAAGAATACTATTATTCTTCTCTTATATTAATAATAATTCCTTGTTTTTTCTCACTTAAAGTATTTTATATTATCTTCATCTTACGACTCCAAGAATGAAGAAGACTGGGGATAGATTACTGAACTAATTATACCAATATCATAATGGGAGTTTGGTGTTGCAATTGAAAAATATGCCTAAGTTTCAGTCACTTCACAAGACGTTTATTGTAGGAACAAAAATTAATAACACTTTCTAAAATATATAATTGATAGCAAGAATGAATCCTCATCTTATGATTCTCCATTTGATTACATTATTTTCATATTACAATATATTCCTTTCTTACAAAAAATCAATGTTGAGTGTGATTATCAACTTCTCTCTCACCTAAGGCAAACATATTTTATTAAAGCTTAGTTGCATTTCCATCGCAATATAATAGTAAGATCCCGTAACATCATTTTAAATAGAGTCCAATATCGGTAAAACATAAGAGATATTGGGTATATGAGTTAATAATCTTAGACCTAAATGATGTATTTTAAATGCGTGAGAGCCTAGGGCCAGAGCAAATAATATCACAAACGGGCTACGCTCTGATAGATGGTATCAGAGGCACTCTTGTGTCAGTCTTATCGATGGTGGGTCAGAATTCAAATGAGTTTAGGCCAATCCCGGTTAAGCATGGAAAGCCTCAGTGCTAAGTCTAGGTGAATCCCATGTTGTGGGAAAAACCTCAGATAGGACGCTGAGTTCATCAGAGGAGGTGCATGTGATAACGCAGACTTTAGGGTGAGTCCTATATCGGCAAAACACAAAATGGATGCTAGGTATTAACAATCTAATAATAGGCTATAATTACATATTTTAGACACTTACTAAACACTAATTTACTGCATTTTAATTGAGTTTGAGCTATAATTGCTAGTGTTTTGCACTAATTGTGTATTTTATGCCATGTAGGAATAATTTCGATCTATATAGATACTATGAAATGAATTCAAGTGATTTGGAGCTTTGAAGTCTAAGTAAAAGCCCAAGGAATCAAGTCGACATCGTGTTCGAGGATCAACAAATCATAGTTAAGAACAAAACAGAGAATCGAACAGGCATACGGAGGATTATCTAGTAAAATGCACAAATCATTTTGTTCAGAACTCCGTTTGAGCTCCACAAGATAACGTTGAAAAGCTATTTGAAAGGCCAAAAGTTTCATGTTTTGTATTTTTGCGACTTTCCAATACCGAGGCACATGGAGCAACGTGTGACGCGCTTGTGGAAATTCCCTGCATCTAATCAGAATCAGCTCTCTTAACTTCCCCACAAGCACATGGCGTAGCGCATCGCCCCATGCGGTGTGCCTATGCAAATTTTACAGAGCCAAAGTCCTATTTCGCGCAAGAAAAGGTGTTTCATCTGGGCCTGACCCTATTTGGTATAAATATGTGTAAAAAAGCTATTTTGAGAAACGGGGACATACTTTTGACATAATTTAAACCGAAGGAGGCTGAGGGGATCGGAGATTTGACCTGAGGAGGAAAGAACATAATAAAAGCAAGGCAGAGAATTTTTCTACGAGTTTGTCACTTCGTTCTTCCTATTTCCATCATTAGTTATGAATTCTAGTATTGCATTTAGTATACTATTATGAATAGCTAATTAGTTATCTAGGGTTTTGATGGAACCTAATGGAGGATGTTTTTCTTGTTATGTTAATATAGAGCTGATGTAGTATTTTTTTTTATTTGTTCAACTACGTTATTATTGTTGTTGGTTGAAGAGCTCTCAATCGACCGTGCCTATTTAGTTTATATTACTTGAGAGAGAGTGCATATTTAGGTAGTTGTCTAACAAAATCACTCCTAACGTATATGAGGGATCAATACGGAGGGTTTAAAGGTGGGATTAGGGATAACGAAACCTTGGGTACGATCCGAGTGAGCCGTATTTAATATCAACAAACGTAAATATCTATTAAATTATGGTAATTAATCGGGAGAAAGTAATGACAGTTAGAGCGCTTATGATCGGTAAAGAAAGCTTAGGCAAATTTATAGAAAATATAGCGTAACGGATTCCAACTGTAAGGAATATCATGATTCTAAACCTCCTTAATCTTTTCTCCAACCCTTAATATACCTAGTTTTTATTTACTTCTTTAATTTATTAGTTGATTAGATATAAGAATCTTAATATTTATAACTTAGGAATTTTTTGATCTTATCTTCTTAGTGATAGTCAAGAACTGTAGCTAAATCTTAGTTCTCTATAGGATTCGACTCCGGACTTGTAAATCAGATTATATTTTCAACGACCATTAGTCTTTTTTATAATGGCATAGTTGGGCGTGATAAAATTTTGGCACCATTTTCGGGGAATTAATTGTGTAGTTATAGCTGTATATATTGCTAGATTTTAAGTTTGAACTTTTATTTTATTTTATTTTTATTTTTTATTTCTTGTTATTATAACTGTTGATTTGAGAAAAATGACATCTTGGAATTATAGGAATTTAGGTATAGATAACTCTTCTATTGATCCTTATACATATTGTGAAGGAAACCACCCATATCAAAATTATCAAATATTTCCAGGAGCGAGTTATGTGAACCAACTCAAATCTTATTTGTGAAATGTGTGTGATGTGTGTGGTGGTAAAAATAGTTGCTTTTATGGTTGTGCTTATATTTCTTATCTTCCCCTAACCCCTTACTATGATAGTTTTACCTTATCTCGTGAAGTTAACATGAACAAAGAACCTGGAGATGCAGACTTGAAGGAGAACAAGGATATGTTAAAGTGCCTTCTGGAACAAAATAATAAAAAATAATTGCAAATAGAAAAATAAGAGGCAACTATTCGCAACTTGGAGGCTCAAGTGAGTCAAGCGGTTGAAGCATTTAATGCTCAGCAAGCCAATTTTGGGGACACGAGCCAAAAAGAGCGTGTCTTGAGGTGCTAATTGAGGAGGTCAGAGTAGAACATCAACAACCTAGACAAATACAATTTGAGGATGTCGATGTTGAAGAAGTGAGACAAGAGTCAGTCAAGGACAATGAGGATATAAATTTTGTTCACTCTAACATCATTGATTTTAAGGAAGTTGAAATGCGTGAATTTCATGTGTTGTGCGCATCGGCTTCACCCCAAAAAAATTTCTACATTGTGCTTGGATGACGATATGGAAATATAGTCATCTGAGCCTATTGAGAAGATAAGGAATAAGGAACAAGATACCTACATTCTGGAATTACAATGGTTGCTTGGGCCAATTAGATTTGTTCCTCCATCCCTGGAGCATAGCCGAAAATTGATGCCAAATTGGGGTTCAATTCATAAGCTCGAGGTGGAGGCAAAAAGTGATTTATGTTGTGTCACGATGTTAAATCGGGTGTTTGTTGGGAGACAACCCAGCTTTATTGCTTTCTTTTATTTTTATTTCTTTAATTGTATTATGTTTGTAGTGTCGTTTTTGATTTTATAGGAGCATGGAAAGCAAAACTATTGAAAAGATGCAACATCAAACTAGATAGTTGGAACTAAGTGTGAGGTACCCACAAGAAGGACCAAGCTTGGGAGAAGTCTGAGTACCTCATAAGTTGCTAGTACTTCGGTCTTTGTCCTACCATGGAGTTTCTTTTACCCTCTTATAGTTATGATGCGCATTGCGGACAATGCGCAATTTTAAATTTGGGGTGAGGAGATTGGCTATGTGACTATCTACGCTACTTTAGTTGTGTTAGTTTAATTGAATAATATTTTTTTAAAAGATTGGACTTTTTCCCATGATGGATATAGTAGAGAATTTTGTTGTTAAGCCAAAATAAAAAGACAAATAAAGATTTTTTTTGTTAGATAGTGTAGTAATTACCCCTTAGTTCTTGGTGTCGCGGTTCTTTTCCAAGGGTTTTGTTTAAATTGGTTATAGTTAGTTTCTTTTTCACTTTTTTTAGTAATAGGATCCATTGCACCGTGTTTTGAATTGAAGCAATATTTCTTGACTTTGTTATGCCCTGAGAATAGTGAGTACTTTGGTTGTAACGTTTAGGCTCAATTTTTTATTCTTGTATAAGTACCTTAAATTGTATGATCTTAACTTTCTTTAACTGTTTTGACTAGAGTGTCTTGATGAATCTAATCATGAGTGAGTTATGTGCCATGTCTGTGTGAGGTTTACTTGTTATTTTGTGCATTGCAATTGATGCCTAGAACTTGCCCCGTGTGTTTATAGTAATTTTTTTCAGTCTTAAAAGTGACGTAGGCGTTTCTTTGTTGAGACAAATATGTATATTTTACCCGCTTAACTGTTATGTATCATAGTTAATCTATTTGAGCATTTAATCCTGTTTCTTTGGCAACCAAATTACATGCCTTACTCATTTGTTTGAATTAATCATCTATTTGAACCGTTTCACCTCTCATGACCACTTGACTTGTTGTGAACTTTGTAAAAGTTAAAATGTGGGGTGGTTGGTTTGGCTTTTGAGTGGAACCAATTAAATAAGGAGAAATGTGCGCTGTTTTAAAAAAGTAAGAGCTACTTGAATTGAAAAAAAAAGGAAAAAATAGTTGTATTGTTGTGAATAAAATATTCCTTGATAAGTGGTAACTTTTGATGTAATTGTGCTTAAAGAAATATGGAGTAATATACATTGATGTGAAGATGGAGTTTAGTTTGACATAAGTATGGGGTTTGAATATTAAAGTATATGTATTAAAGTTCTTAGGGAGGTGTAGTCACTCTTATTTCTATCTTGAGTTCCTACGCGCTCTTAAATTTTATTGTGTAGAACTACTCTCTTTTGTTTTGTGAGGACACTTAATTCATAAAAGAAAGATAATGTCAGTGGCCTCTATGTTAGAGTAAGTAGGTGAATTTTAAATAATGTGAGTATTTATAAGTCAAATCTTGAGGTGAAGATGTTACGCTTTTGTGCTTAGTCTATTTCAAGTATTCTTGGTGTGATAAGTTAGGAGAATTATTTTAAAAGGTCGTGTCTATATAAAGTGCAATTTTACTGCTCGAGGACAAGCAATGGTTTAAGTGTGAGATATTGATGATAGGCTATAATTACATATTTTAGTCACTTATTATTTATTCATGAATTGAATTTCAGCTTTAATCGCTAGTTTTGCACTAACTGTATATTTGATGCCTTGTATGAGTGATTCCGAGCTATGTAGATTTTATAGAATAAATTCACCTGATTTGGAGCTCTGAATTCTGAGTAAAAGCCCAAGGAATCAAGCAGGGATCGTATTCGGGGATCAATGGATGATAGTTAAGAACGAAACAGAGAATCGAGCGGGCATATTGTTCTTTGTCTGGTAAAATGCACATAATGTTTCGCTCAGAACTCCGTTTGGAATATACAATATATCGTTGGAAAGCTATTTGGAAGGGCCACAACTTTGATGTTTTGCATTTTTTTTGAGTTTCCACTACTGTGGTGCATGGCGGGGGCGCTCCGCGCCTGAGGAAATTTCCTGCAGCCTGTCAGAAGCAGTTCTCTGAACTTCCCCACAAGCACACCGCGTGGCGAGTCGTCATATGCAGCACGTTTGTGCAAACTTTACAGAGCCAGAGTCCTATTTCTCAAAAGGAAAGGTGTTTCATCCAGGACCGACCCTATTTGGTATAAATACATGTAAAAATACTATTTTGAGTAACGGGGACATATTTTTAACGTAATTTAGACCTAAGGAGGCTGAGGAGAACGGGGATTCGACCTATGGAATGCAAGAACACAATAGGAGCAAGGTGGAGAATTCTTCTGCGAGTTTTTCATCTCCTTCTTTCTATTTTTATTATTGGTTATGAATTCTAGTATAATAGTTATGCATACTATTATGAATAGCTAATTTGTTATCTAGGATTTTAGTGGAACCTATTGGAGGATGGTTTTCCTGTTACGTGAATATAATTTGTTGTAGTATTTTCTCTGTTTGAAGAGCTCTCAATCAACTATGCTTATTTAGTGTGTATTACTTGGGAGATAGTGCATATTTAGGCAGTTGTTGAACAACATCATTCCTAACGTATATGAGGGATCAATACGAATAGTTTAAAGGTAAGATTAAGGTTAACGAAACCTTGGTTGCAATCCGAGTGGGCCGTACTTAATGCCAGCTAGTGTAATTTGGGAGAATATATCTAGTAAATTGTGGTAATTACTTGGGAAAGAGTTTTGACAGTCAGGGCGCTCATGATCGATAGATAAGACTAAGGAAAATTTTTAGAAAACGTAGCCGAAAGGATTCTAACAATAGGGAAAATCATGACTCTAGACCTTCTTAATTTTTTTCTCCAACCCTTAGTATCCCTAGTTTTTAATTTACTTCTTTAATTTTTTAGTTTATTAGATATAAGATCTTAATATTTATAACTTAGAAATTGTTCGAGCTTATCTTCTTAGTGATAGTCAAGAACTGTAGCTAAGCCTTAATTCTCTGTGGGATTAGACTCTGGAGTTGGGCGTGATCATAAACCTTAGACCTAAGTAATGCTCTTTAAACCCGTGAGGGCCTAACCCCAAGCGGACAAAATTACTAGCAGCTTGGGTTGTTAAATCCCTCTTATTACAAATGGTAATTCGAATTCAAAGGTGAAATCATTTTTGCGTTCTTGAGTATGAAACTTACTCATATTCAGAGGCGGAGCTAGAATTTTAACTTTATGAATTTTAAATTTTAATGTGAAAACTTCAAGCGCTAATAATTAAATTTTAGATCAAATATTTGGAAGTATCTAATAAATTTTTTAATACGAGTACACTATTTAAATAAAAATTACGGGGTGCGGATGAACTAGTACTCTGAGTTTCTAGCTTTACCTCTGTATGTATCATGTCTTTACATCAAACTTTACTAATTTAACATAGTAAACTATAAACTAATGAGAGAATATATATATATATATATATATATTGGCAATAACTTTGCAGTAATTATATGTAGATATGTATTATATATTTATTAATTTGGTATAAATATTAGGAGTGAATATGTTGAAGGAGAGTTTTGGCATAACTAGTAAAGTTAACTTAATGTCATGTGACCAAGAGGTCACGAGTTCGAGCCGTAGAAACAGCTTCATATAGAAATACAGGGTAAGACTACATATAATACACCATAATGAAAATTTACCATAACGGGAGTTTATTGAGTCGTATTAGGAGTGAATAAGTTACTCCCTCTGTTCCAGTTTATGTGAACCTATTTTCTTTTTGGCTCGTTCCAAAAAGAATGAATCCTTTTTAAATTTGGTAAAAATTTAGCTAAAACTTACAACTCTACCCTTAATGAAAAACTTTTATAACCACATAAGTACTTTGGCTTTATTTAAACTTGTTTATAATCATAAATTTTAAAATCTTTATTTTATCTTAAATTCTATGCTCAATTAAATAAATTTACATAAATTAGAACGAAAAGAGTATAATCTATATGTTACTTCTCCCCAAACTGCGGAAAGCCTCAAAATACCTTAAAACGAGGAGGAGTTTGGAATATAAACAGCCCACTGAATCTATAACTTTATTATTAGGGTCCACAATCCCACAAAACCAACCGTTAATGTCATCTTCCTTTCTTTTCTTCTTTTTTCTTTTTTTAGAAATATCATTTTCCTCTCTAAAATGTTTCAAAGTACCAAAAAGCAAATTTAAAAAACAAACATATCGTTTTCCCGTTTCACCATCACCACTTTGTTCAAACAACAAAAGGAAAAGGAAAAGGTTTCTCTTACTTTTGTTCTTTGTGCTAATAACAATTTTAGAGGTAATATTCCTTACTAAGAAAAATGTGGTCATTAGGTTTTTTTCCCCTTTGTTTTAGATTTATCTTTTTTTGATTTCATTTATTGAGAATCAATGTAATCAATTTTTGAAAATAAAAAGTTAAACATTTCATTAAATTGAAATGTAGAAATTTAAAAATTATACGAAATTTTCATAATATGCACCAAATGGTAAATACCAAATTACCCTTGTACTAAACCATGGCGCATCAAACAATCTCAATGCTGTTAACATCCATGGAATCCATGGATGTGAGGATTAAAGCAAAGAGATGAACAGTGCGGAAGAAAGAGAAAGGAGAGAAAAATGAAAAAGTCGGTGTATTGAATGCCTCGAATGAAAATGTACATCTGACCCCTCGAATATATCAAAAATACAAAAGTACAAAAATTAAAATATCCGTGTGTGTGTGTATACATGTGTTGTAAATGTATAAATAAAAGAATGGCTATATTTGCAATATCAAAACTGGCTACTTATGTAATGTCTGTGGCTATCAGCTTGTCTTGCACATTGGGCTGCTTGCCTTTTACATTGGGCTGGCCCAATACTTCAACACCCCCCCGCAAGCTGGAGGGTGGCTGAACACCCAGCTTGGGCAAGAAGGAATGATGCAATACACCTGTGAGGGGCTTAGTAAAAATGTCAGCAAGTTGTGAACCAGAAACTACATGATGCAAAGAGATGAGACCCTCCTGAAGCTTAGCCCGAATGAAATGGCAGTCAAGTTCAATGTGTTTGGTACGCTCATGGAAAACAGGATTGGTGGCAATATGGATGGCAGCTTGGTTGTCACAGAAGATAGGGACAGGAGAAGAAACAGGGAACCCAAAATCAGAAAACAAACGAGTAAGCCAAGTGATTTCACCCACAACTTTGCTCATTGCTCTATATTCAGCCTCAGCTGAAGACAAGGACACTACAGGCTGCTTTTTAGCTTTCCAAGTAATCAAAGAACCCCCCAAAAGAATGCAAAAACTAGAAACTGACCTTCTTGTGTCTGGGCAAGATGCCCAGTCACTATCACAATAGGCAGAAAGGGTTAGGCTAGGAGAATTATTAAGGAAAATCCCAAGATCAATAGTCCCCTTAAGGTACCTTAAGGTGTGTAAAGCAGCAGACATGTGTACAGTAGAAGGAGATTGAAGAAACTGACTTAGATGCTGAACAGTAAAGGCCAAATCAGGTCTAGTATGAGTAAGAAAGTTGAGTTTACCAACAAGACTTCTGTAAGTTTCAGGTGAGGGAAGGGGAGGACCCATGTCATGTTTGAGTTTGACATTAAGATCAAGAGGAGAAATGACAGAAGAAACGTCAAGGCAGTCATAAGAAGAAAGGAGGTCAGTGATGAATTTTCTTTGATGAAGAAGGATCCCGGTGGAGGAATAACAGACCTCAATGCCAAGAAAATAATTGAGGACACCTAAATCTTTTATCTTAAAAGTAGAGTCCAAAAAGGACTTCAAAGCAGTAATTTCAGAGAGGTCATTCCCAGTCAAAATAATGTCATCTACATATACAGCCAATAGCACAATAGAAGAACCAGACTTTTTATGAAAAAGAGAGTAGTCATTAAGAGAAGAAGAGAACCCTTTAGAGAGTAAAGCTGCAGAAAGTTTGGCATACCACTGCCTAGAAGCTTGTCTTAGGCCATACAAAGACTTCTGAAGCAGGCATACCAAAGGAGGAGAAGAAGAAGAGGAAGAAGAAGCAGGAGAAGAAGAGACAACCAAGCCAAGGGGTAGTTTCATATAAACCTCCTCATTCAAATCACCATGGAGGAAGGCATTGTTGACATCAAGTTGGAAAAGAGTCCAGGACTGCTTTACAGCAACAG
The DNA here is from genome assembly GCA_034376525.1 of Nicotiana benthamiana. Lineage (NCBI taxonomy): Eukaryota > Viridiplantae > Streptophyta > Magnoliopsida > Solanales > Solanaceae > Nicotiana > Nicotiana benthamiana. Next base: position 67,757,636 of record CM067332.1, read on the forward strand.
CAATTAAGGATTTAATGGTTGAGAACTTGACAACTGGGGAAAATGTATCAGTGAAGTCCACACCTTCTATCTGAGTATCACCCCTAACCACTAATCTGGCTTTGTATCTTTCCACACAACCATCAACCTTATATTTCACCTTATAAACCCACTTACATCCAATTGGCTTCTTCCCAGGAGGAAGAGGGACAATGGACCAAGTATTATTGGCTTGCAAAGCCTCAAATTCCTTGGTCATTGCATCGTGCCAGGCAGGATCAGATGCAGCTTGCTGGTAGGAAGATGGTTCAGTAGATGCCATGAAAACAGAACTAGTACAACAAGAGGATAAAGAACTAGTGCCAGAAAGAGAAGGAGGTAGGTTACAAACATATTGGTTAAGATGGGCAGGAGGTACATGTGGTCTGGATGATCTTCTAACTGGTGGTGGTACAGGATCTAGAGGAGGGGATGGAACAGGGACAGTAGGAGAGGAATGGATTGATGTATCAACAGGAGAAGATGGTGGAGTAATGCTGGAGACAGTTGGAACTGAAGAGAAAGGAGGATGAGAGGAAGAATTACTGAGAGAAGGATCATCAGCAACATCTGGACACATAACAGGAGGATGGAGGATGGATGAATTTGTGGAAGTAGCAAAAGGGTAAATGTGTTCATGAAAGGACACATCTCTAGAGACAAGGGTTGTTTTAGTCTTCAAATTGTACAATTTATATCCCTTTTTGCCTAATGGGTACCCTAGCAACACACAAGGGTCAGCCCTTGGAAGGAACTTTCCTTTATGGTGCTGTGGTATGGAGGCAAAGCATAAACAACCAAAAGACCTAAGATGTGCATAGGAAGGACAGTGAGCAAAAAGTAGTTCATAAGGAGATTTGTTGTTAAGCAATTTTGAAGGAAATCTATTGATAAGGTATGTGGCAGTTAGGACACAATCCCCCCAAAAATGTATAGGGAGATGAGACTGGAAAAGTAAAGCTCTGGCAGTCTCTAGCAAATGTCTATGTTTTCTTTCAACTACCCCATTTTGTTGTGGAGTGTAAGGGCAGGAAGTTTGGTGAATGATGCCATTTTCAGCAAGAAAATCAATCCCAGCTTTGCTAGAACCAAGTTCAAGAGCATTATCACTCCTTATGGTTTGGACATGAGAGTGAAACTGAGTTTTAACCATAGCAAGAAAAGCTTTGATTATGGGGAAGGCATTGCTTTTGGACCCCATGAGATGGGTCCAGGTGGCTCTTGTAAAGTCATCAACAATGGTTAAAAAATATTTACAGCCATTATAAGTAGCAGTGTTATATGGCCCCCAGGTGTCCAAATGAATAAGTTGAAAAGGGTGATTTGTTTTTATAGAGCTATCAGGAAATGGTAGTCTAGAATGTCTAGCTAATGGACAAATAGTGCATACAAAAGGTTGTTTATTAGAAAACTTGCATGGAATAGAAGACATGGTTTTCATTTTTACAAAGGGGATGTGTCCCAGCCTATTATGCCACAAGATTTCCAATGTATTCAAAGCAGAATGGTTTTCACAATGAGTAGAAGAAGTAGAAGAAGTAGCAGTAGCAACAACTAATGGGGAATTGGGAAGACAAGGGGAAATGGACAAATCAGATGATTGAACAAGTTTGTAAAGACCATCCTCCAGTTTACCAATTTCCACTGGCCTCTTCAGAGAAGGGGCCTGTATCAAACAAGAAAATTTTGTAAATGAAACAATAGAGTTCAGTTGGTGAACAAGTTTGGACACAGAGATGAGATTGTATTGAAAGCTAGGTATATACAGCACATTATGCAAGGTAAAACACAAAAATTTAATGGATCCAGTACAGGTCACTTTCACTTTGTAACCATTTGGCAACACAACTAAGAAAGGTACAACTAATGGTTTGATGTCAAAGAGAAGAGTTTTATTAGAGGTCATATGGTCAGTGGCACCAGAATCTATAATCCAAATGTATGTATTAACTCTAGTTAACATGCAAGCACCATAAGAAACATCTTTTAAAGGACTGAAATGAGAAGGAAGAGTACCAGCAAAGTTTGCAGACCCCATAATGTTTGGTTGAGGCTGAGATTCTGAAAGCTGAGTCTGTTGAAGAAGCATCAGGAGCTGTGCATATTGATCCTTTGTTAGCCCAGGTATACCAGCCTCTGAATTGGATTGCCCTTGACTACCCTCACTTGAGCTTGAAGAATTAACTGAGCTTGCACAACCTTGTGTTTCAACATTAGCAGCAACCCTTCTGTTTCTAGTAAACTTGAAATCTGATGGGAATCCATGCAACTTATAGCATTTATCAATTGCATGACCTGGTTTCTTACAGTATCTACATGTAATGGGTGGCTTAGTGGTGTCAAAGTTGAGTTTTTGGTTAAATGGCTTGGAATGTGGATATGGTGTAGTGGTTTTGATAGGAGGTTTATTTATGAAGTGAGTGTTGAAGGCACTGGACTCACCACCAAACTGGGAGGGTACACGACTGACCTGTCTTTGTCTTTCATCTTGAAGGAGTATATTGTAGGCAGTGTCTAGTGAGGGAGGAGGTTGCATCATGAGAATGTTACTTCTGATTCCCAAATATGTGTCGTTCAGCCCCATAAGGAATTGATGCAACTTATTCTCCTCATCCTCCTGCTGAAATTCAGCCCTAGCTGTACATGCAGCACCACAACTAGCTGCATTACACCTTGAAGACCTCATGAAATTCAATTCATCCCACAGCTTCTTCAACTTATTGAAGTATGATGCTATGTCCAAAGAACCCTGAGTGGTAGAAGCTAACTCTAGCTTAATCTCAAACAATTTTGTGCCGTTGACTGCTCCATATCTAATATTCAATTGATTCCAAATACTCTGAGCAGTGTCGGAGTATTGGACACTCTCAGCTATCTCAAGGGAAAGGGAATTTGTGAGCCAGGATATAACTAGGTTATTACACCTATCCCACTGCTTAGATTGAAGGGAATTTGCAGCAGGTTTTGGGACAGATCCATCGATGAACCCTAATTTGTTTCTAGCTGACAAGGAAACAATTATACTCCTTCTCCAACCCCCAAAACCAACACCTGAAAATTGGTTGGTAACTAGAGAAACCCCAGGAACATCGGAAGACATAAGGAATAGAGGATTTGATGGGTCAGGAACAAAACTAGCAGGTACAGGAAGAGGATTTACACTATCATCAGTCATTTTGAGTGTAAAGTATGACAAATGAACAAAATGTATAGGATAGAAAAAAAATGTTATTCAGAGAACTAGGTGATTTAAGGCTATACAACTTCTGTAAACACAATCAGACTTTAAACACACCACCAACAGTATCGATGGACAAAGGAAACAACAATCAGACTTCAAACACAAGACTTCAAACATAAAACTCCTGTAAACACATCACCATCCGTACTGATGAACAAATGAAACAACCACCAGACTAAAAAAAAATCATGAATCAAAGTGGAAACACACAAAACTTTTGTGAATACATCATGAGGACTACCGATCAACCAACAAACAACTCCAAAATTGACAAATCGAAGAGGAACCACTAACCGATTGCGAAGTAAAAATCGAGAAAACCCTAGGTTGTGAAAGCTGGTGAAAAACTCAACGATAGAGGATGAAACTAGTACCGGAAGATAGGGCTTGACGAGGAGAGTCGGATTACCCGCTCTGATACCATGTTAACATCCATGGAATCCATGGATGTGAGGATTAAAGCACAGAGATGAACAGTGCGGAAGAAAGAGAAAGGAGAGAAAAATGAAAAAGTCGGTGTATTGAATGCCTCGAATGAAAATGTACATCTGACCCCTCGAATATATCAAAAATACAAAAGTACAAAAATTAAAATATCCGTGTGTGTGTGTATACATGTGTTGTAAATGTATAAATAAAAGAATGGCTATATTTGCAATATCAAAACTGGCTACTTATGTAATGTCTGTGGCTATCAGCTTGTCTTGCACATTGGGCTGCTTGCCTTTTACATTGGGCTGGCCCAATACTTCAACAAATGCCAAAATAAAAATTTAAATTGATTAGTTTCTAAATATATGAACGTCATAATCTTTTTATAACCCCCAAAAAAAGTAAAATAAATACTACTACTCTCTTTATTTCACTTTATATGTCATTGTCTTCTTTTCCATCCTGTTTAAAAAAATACGGCATCTTTTTATATTTGAGAAGTTTTAGCTTTAAATATTTTATTTACTCTTAATGACATGGTCTTTTAATCATAAAAATATCATAATATATTTAAGATAATAAACTTTCAGAGTCGTATTCTAAAAATCTTTTTTTCCTTTCTTGAACACTATACTTTATTAAAACTTCGACATATAATATGATAAAGGAAGAGTACCAAAGAGAATAAGAATAGATAAAGTTTAATTTGCACACGTTGTCAAGTTGCTTTTGCCTATTGTAAGTTGTAACATATAGCTTATTTTATTTTTAAGATTATAAATTCTACTTTCTCTGTTTTAGTTTACGTGAACTTATTCCTTTTTAGTACGTTCCAAAAAAAATAATTCCTTTCTTATATATATTTGGTAACAATTTAGCTTAGTCTTATAATTTTACTCTTAATGAAAAGCTTTTATAACCACACAAATACTCTTGACCCTTTTTAATTTGTTTAAGACCACAATTCCAAAATTGTTTATTTTATCTTACAGTGTGTGCCTAGTCAAACAGGATCACATGAATTGAAACGAATGAAATACCTTTTATAGAAAAGTACATGTAAATATTTCTTTGTAGTAAGAGTTTTTTTAAACTCATAGAGATAATATTTCCCCATCATTTCCCTCATCGTTTTTCGTTGAAAATAGCATGGGCTAGTCATTTTTCGGATTGTTAATAAAAAATTAGCTAGTATTTGCAAAGTTAATGACAAATAATTAATGTTTTGCTGAAACATAAAAAGTTCCAGCATAATATGCGAGATTATAGAGCTCTTGTGTATAAACTTCCAGCATATTGTGTTGGAACTTTAGCATATTATGAAATTCTACCGCATTATGCTGGAAGTCCATATGTAAAAAATTCAAACTCCAGCTTATGTCGGAATATTTCTGGATTTTAAGGGTATTTTTATTCAAGTTTTATTTTTATATAAAAAAGTAACTAAATTTCAATTACTTTTAAAACTATAATTATTTTTCAATTATCAACTATAAATTTAACTATGTTATGAAATAATATAAAAGACAAGAACAATAACTCAAGAATAAGAACAATATAGAGAGAGAATAGGGAGAGAGAGAAGTATTCTTATTAATACTTGGGGTGTTTTACAATGGTAGAGAGCACCTCTATTTATAGAGAGGAGAATGACTTAGCTTCAAGCTAAAACTCTTAGACATTCACTCTAAATAGACTTCTATTTTATAACACTCCCCCTTGAATGTCTATTCAATAATGTGCCTCATAAAACCTTAAAACCAAAACCCAATGGTAAAAATTAAAGAAAGGAAAAAGAGTACACATGTTTGAATATGCGCCTATTGGTTGCCTCGTTAAAAACCTTGCGAGGAAAACCCGGTGGGACAAAACCTTGTAAGGGAAAAAGAGTGCAACGCGCATTGACTCCCCCTAATGAGTACATCAATTTATATCCTTGAGCATTTGCATTCCAATCTTGTGCATCATCTTCAAAACGATCTTTGATAGACGTTTTGATAAATAAATCAACCATATTGACTTAAATAAATATTCCGCACCTTGAAATCATCATTCTTGATAGATATGAACATCTTCATATAATGTCGTGGAATAACTCTTCAATATCTCCATAGATGCATTCTTAATGCCATCATGCTTATAGTTATAGCAAGATTCATATGTACACAAATTGTACTAAGGATGTGGTACTTCAGGACCAAGAATTGCATATGCTTCAAGCAACTTAAATCTTTCAAGTTAAGTCATATAAGCCATATAATAGACTTTAGATGCATATCAAGTTTTCCATGTCATGCTAGACAAATAAGATATCGAAAACTGACTATACATACCTTTGACTTTATACTTTCAAGCATTTGAACTATAGGTTCAAAACTACATGTCTTTCATCTGGAATCAATTCTTCTTGAATTGTATCTCTTCCATTTAGTTATTTTCTTTGGGTCAGCAAATGCGTATAGCATGCTTTGCAATATGTTGCAATTGAATTATCCCTTTTATGAACTTCAGGTTCATATCATGATATTCGGGGATATACATATACAAATGATAATTCATCCCATGTAACCTTTTCTCAAGTGTTTATCATGTCTCCCCCTCATGTTAGAAAAGCTAACTTATTTCCTCAACTTTGGGAAATCATCTTTGTGCATTATCAACACATTAATAATAAGATGAGATTATTTGGTTCCTGACCTTGAACCACTTGTGAGGGGAGAATATACTCTCGTATACAACGTATATCAAACTGATATATATAACTTTGTTCTCATAAGAAACAGTTTAGCTATTAAGTGGAAGCACTCAATAATTATCTTGCTAAACTTACTTTGATATAAACCAACTTATCAAGATGAACTGTCTTGAGTAGAGAATCTGGAAATTATGCTCGAAGTTAGATTACTGAGCGATTTACCTCGCAAGCACCGGCCAGGCTGCGGGTTAATAACAATTGCGCATGTAACCATATCATAGATGCATCATATGTAGTATACATGGCGGGTGAATGGGCCCATATTCACCTTTGATATTTCCAGAATTTAGGGGCTTCAACCCGAACTCTTTAGTTGGTCAGTTCATTAATGAGAACAAGTGATACAATAGAATTCGTAAAGAACTTTCTAGTTCATTGATATTCACCTGTGTGAATTTGCACATCATACTTAAAATGAGATGGCTAACACGAATGCCAACTGAATAAATTATCAATATTGGTAAACTTCAAATTTACACCATGACATGTGCACTTATCAATAAACTTCAGGTTTATTATGACATGGATTTTTATACCAATAGATGTCCACTTTATTGTGGCATTCTTTCGTTTGTGTAGTACAAACTGGAGAACAAGGCGGGTAGCTTTTCATATGCAAATTACCCCGCTACAAGTTGTAGTAATAGGAGATATCAAAGCCTTCCTTTTATAGTCTCAATATAATCAATTGCTTTCGCGTGTACTTTGGAAACTGAATAAGTTTCTTTGAGACTTACTACAGCACAATACTCAATTGTGTTTCTCCAACATAGTAATAATTGGCTCTTCTAGAGCTCTCAATTAATTTTGTACTACCACAGATTCATCAACATCCATGTGGTGAATATCTTTCTTAAAGAGAAAGTTATACCATTATGGTCATGTCAAACTAATATGCAAGATATGTTTCTTGCATTATCGTTGTCCTTTAATAGTCATATTTCCAAAATACTTTGGCGTACAATAGGTACGTGACCAACGATCATTCATGCCATATATCATCTCAAACCTCCTTCTAGGGGTGAGTGTGGTATCATCTCAAACCTCCATCTAGGGGTGAGTGTGGTATATTTAATACCAATTTCATCTTCATATTCTTCCAATAATGAATATGTATTCGTGAATCAGATGTTGTCACATTCACTTCGAGGATATGTGATTTTGTTATCCTTTTCAAATCTATAAATGCGTCAGGCATTTGATTTGCTATTCTTTGCAAATGGATAATCTTTTGTACCTCTTTCTCACAAATAGAGGTGTGTGGATCAAGATGAGATAATGATGCATTTTTCCACAAAATTTCCCGTTTGGTTTCACCAACTTCTCCCCCTAATTTTGGGAAAAGTGTCTCATCAAATCGACAGTCTGCAAATCGTGCAGTAAACAAGTCGCCTGTCAATGTTTCGAGGTAGCGAATGATGGAGGGCGATTCAAACCCAACATATATTCCTAACCTTCTTTGCAGACCCATTTTGGTGCAGGATGGCGGTGCTAAAGGCACATATACTGCGCATCCAAAAATTCTTAAATGGGATATATTGGGTCCATGACCCAAAACCAATTGCAACGGGGAATATTTGTGTCAATTCGTCAGTCAGATACGAACTAGCATTGCTGTATGCAAAATGGCGTGACCCCAAACCGAAGTGGGCAGCCGACAAACTAAAATGCTGCATGCAAAATGGCGTGAACCCAAACCAAAGTGGGCAGCCGACGAACTAGCATTGCTGCATGCAAAATGGCGTGAACCCAAACCAAAGTGGGCAGCCGACGAACTAGCATTGCTGCATGCAAAATGGCGTGAACCCAAACCGAAATGGGCAGCCTCGTTTTCATGAAGAATTCAAGATTATTCTCATCTATTGTCTCAATATGATATCCATTTTGAATGATATCTTTAAAACTCAACAAGTTCCTTTTAGACTTGGAGGAGAACATTGCGATTGATATCATTAAAACTCAACAAGTTCTTCTTAGACTTGGAGGAGAATATTGCATTCTCTAAGATAAACGTCATGCCTTTGGGCAGAGTTACAGTTGCTCTTCCGGAGCCTTCAATCAATTTACTTCCCATGGTTTGACATATAAAAGAAAATATACGAACATGAGAATAAACAACTTCAATTCGTTTGTGTCACATAATATTTTCAAAATCTGCTGCTAACAGTTGACTAACAAAATCAGATATGTTATCCATAATTGATTACTTTGCAGTTTGAAAATTTTCAGCGTTTTTCATAAGACAATCGATTATTAAACACACACAATCGATTGTTTGAACATAGACAATCGATTGTTAAACACACACAATCGATTATTTGTTATTTTTGAAAAACTTCAGATCACACTGTCTTAAGACAATCGATTGTTAAATATAGACAATCGATTGTTGGCTTATTTTGAAAAATTCCAGACCTCACTGTTTCAAGACAATCGATTGTTAGACATAGACAATCGATTGTTGGTTATTTTTGAAAATTCCAGATCACTGTCTAACGACAATCGATTGTTAGACATAGACAATCGATTGTGGATGATTTTTGAAAAATTCCAGATTAGTCTAACGACAATCGATTGTTAAACATTGACAATCGATTGTTGACTGTTTTTGAAAAATTCCAGAATACACTGTTTTAAAGACAATCGATTGTTGTTCATTGACAATCGATTGTTTTGCAGTTTTTATGCGAAATATGAGATAACTGACTAGTTTTTCAGGTTAGTCGATTACCTCTACAGGAAAGTAAAAATATTATTGATATTTGAGCATATTGATACATTCTAAAGAACTAATACTAATACGAGCTAATACTAATGGCTATTAGTTTATTCATTCACTAATACAAACAAGTAAAATAAAATCAAATAGCTCCATCTTCTTTCATCACGGATCCATCACCGATTAGGTGGTCTATCTTCCCCTCGGGTTGCTCAAAGAAGTCTGCCACATCCAAGTGGGTGATGTCAAAGTTGTCGTCAGAGACAAAATTCGTTTCAGGGCGTTTACTCTTTCGAGATGCTTGGTAAAGGTCAACCAAATATCATGGTATACGGCAAGCCTTTGACCAGTGCCCGTTTCCACCGCAACGAATATATAGTTTATAAACTATTTGCTTTTGGATGCTTATCGTATCGTGCTTGTGGCAGAGTGACCAACTTCAGGTTGTCATATCTCTTCTTTAAGCCATTCCACAAGATAGGTGGATCCTTGACGGTGAGATATTCAATCTTCAAACCTTCATCAAGGTGATGGCGCAAGAAAATCAAGGCCTTCGCATAGTTTTGGGTGGATGCATTATTTCTGTCTTTAATGGCGTCTCCAAGACCCATAGTATCTAAGTGGATTTCATCATCCAACACCCATGTCATATAGTTCTTGCCCGAAATTTCAAGGGCAACGAACTTTCTTTTCATAGTGTCAGACATAAAACAGATTTACATCAAGAGCGTGTTCATACTTACGGGCTCTATTACAATTATCACATTCACTTCAGGGAATAGATCAAAATCATGTGCTTTACACAATCTCATGTCAAATATTACTTTCATAAAGTGAAAGATTATTTTGAGAATCCTTATTGTTCTCATTACCACAATAATGACGATTATAACTTCGTCTATTGCCATGTCCACATCCATTGATACCTTTACGGTAATTAGTCTTCTTTCAGACTTATCACATACTGCTACCACATTCTCTAAAGGGAATGGAGCAAATTCAATTGGACGGAATTCTTTGCCACGTCCACATTCATTGATACCTTCATGGTAATATTTTAGTCTTCTTTCAGACTTATCATATACTGCTTCCACATTCTCTAAAGGGAATGGAGCAAATTCAATGGGACGGGTTTTCAATTATTTGCCCACAATCATACATGAATTTAATCATGGCAGGACATAGAGATTTTACCACTTCATGTGGTTACAATTTCTTACAAACTCCATTAGAGTTATAATCAAACTTTGTTTGTATATTAAATCAAATCGTAAAATCTTACCTTTAAGGTATACCAATTATATTTTCAATGTTTTCTTCCTTTTCTCTTTGTTTTTCGTTTCTTTTCCTCCCTTTTTTCGTTTCTTTTCCTTCTTTCTTCATTCTTTCTTTGAAGCAAAACCTTGCACAAATAAAAGTTAAGACAATCGAAAAATTAAATTAGGAAGAGGGAAATACCTTAGATTTCTCGAGAATGGTTCTTGAGACGGTAGAGTCTCGTGCTGATAACGTGTTATGAAATAATATAAAAGACAAGAACAATAACTCAAGAATAAGAACAATATAGAGAGAGAATAGGGAGAGAGAGAAGTATTCTTATTAATACTTGGGGTGTTTTACAATGGTAGAGAGCACCTCTATTTATAGGAAGGAGAATGACTTAGCTTCAAGCTAAAACTCTTAGACATTCACTCTAAATAAACTTCTATTTTATAACAAACTATTTTTTATTTTTATTTTCCTCCCTTTTTCACTGCCCAAAACAAAGCCCTTTGAAAGTCACACTTGACCTGTTAGGAGAATGAAAGAATCTCTCCGCACAAAACCAAAAATAAAATAAATAAATAAAAAGAAAGGATAAGTGGCTCAGATTCATTCTCTCCATCTCCTCATTCCATTTATCTCCATTTCTTGCCTTCCATTTCTCTATAAAAGCACACACAGACCAAAACAGTAGAAAAGAAAAAAAACGAAAGATAAGTTCGCTAATTATTTCAAAAGAAGATGATGGTGGGGAAGATGGGACGACGTCCTTCAATGAAGAGGACGACGAGCATGACAGGGATAACCGTTGATGTGGTGAACACCGGAGAACCAGAACCGTCTGATGTTATTGATGAGTTTAAAGCGAATGGATATGATCATAATCAAAATTCCATAGCCGTAGTCTTGCCGAGATACCACCAAAGAAGTTCAAGTATAGGTTTTCAGATAGAAGAGACTACTCATTTCTTGAAAACTTGTGGCCTTTGTAATCGTCGTTTGGCGCCTGGCCGAGATATCTATATGTACAGGTATATTATTTTTATGAATTCAACAGTGTAAAGAATTTTTATACTATTAACGTATTTTTACTACTCTTTGCTACATGTAACATGTCATATATTTTTTAGGTTAATGTCACTTTTTATTAATAATTACTTTTAGTTAGGCAGGACATGACTAGAATGCAGGTTTCCGAGGACATGACCCTTGATAGGAAAGTCTGGAGGTCTAGAATTAGGGTTGTAGGATAGGGGCTCCTAAAGTTTTTCGTACGCCTCATCCGGGGTTGGGTGTGGGTCAGTAGGGTTACCCATAGATGATTTGTGTTTTAGCTTTATGTCCCCCCTATGACTGTTAGTTATGGTAGTTGCTGTATGATAGTATTGCATGCGTTTGTATTTATGTTTCGTATGTTTAGATAATTATTTTACGCTATTTCTGCTATATCTGCTGGAGTTACTAATGCTCTATTGTTTTTTTTTTGTCTTTGTTTTGTTTTACTGTTGTTTTTCCTTTTATCCTATGAGCCGGGGGTCGATTGGAAACAGCCTCTCTGCCCTTTCGGGTAGGGGTAAGGCTTGTCTACATATTACCCTCCCCAGACCCCACCTGATGGGAGTATACTGGGTAGTTGTTATTGTTGTTATTGTAGTTGTCAATATGACAATATACAGAAGTTAAATTCCACTTATGCATATACTGTCATTTTCTTCTTCTTCTACAGTTCTGTTTGAGTATGGGAGGTTTGGCTAAACATAAATAAAAAGATCCTGTACAATTTATTCATATAACGAGGAAATTGGTAACAATTGAGTACTAGTTAAGTTATGTAGTGGTTCCACGCGAGTTTTGTTTTAATTAGATTTGTTGAAGCCATAGCTGCTGGTGATATATGATTAAATAAAAACTTAAAGAGCAATTCAGTATACAAAATAACTCCTATTTTCATAGGGCTCGAAAAAAAATCGCACCTTAAAGGGTAGAATATAAATATCATTAGGATGCTTATGATCTACGGGTATTTGCTAAGTGGTGTTTTATTTATGGCAAAAAGTTTCTAGTTTTAATGTGTGTTAGTGTCACCGTTACTTTTATCATTAATGGATAGTAGTGCTTTCTTGAAAAGTAAAAGGATAACAATTGTTTTTTTTTTCTACCAACATTCCTCCAAATTGTTTGGGAACTGAGATATCCAGGATAAGTGAAAAGAAAAAATAATTTTTATTTTTGGAAGACTTGTCGTATTATTGGTTTATTAGGGTTCGTTTGGTACGGTGTATAACAATAATTGAATATAGTATATTAGTAATACTTGGAATATAAGTAATATTGAAATTAGTTATGTTGTTGTTATTTTCTATCCACTGATTGATTTGAAGAATTAAAAATAACATGCATTGCATAACTTTAAAAAAAAAGGTTTTACCCTTCACAATAGAAAGTATAGTTCTATCTTTAATATATGTTTATTCATGAAAAAAAAACATTTATTCATGTATTAAAAATCATAATGTTACTAATTCCATGGTTTAATGAATATGATGTATAACTAAAGAGTATAGTATCATAAGTTGAAAAACATTACCAAACAAATGATCAATAATTTCAAATCTAATATATATACACATCCTACCAAACGACCCTTATTTTATTGCATTATGGACTAATATCTTTTTAAAAATGTTTGTGGGGCAACAATTATTGAATATACAACCACAGCAAAATAAAATATATATTCATTTGACTTCAACCTTTTGGATTAATCAAACTTTTGATTATTGATCTTGTGTATGTGAACAGGGGAGATACTGCATTTTGTAGTATGGAGTGTAGGGAACAACAAATGAAAAAAGACGAAAGAAAGGAGAAGTTAAAGATTATCCTTTCAAAGAAGACTGAAAACCATCACAACCACTCAGAATTGCCATCTGCTAACTCTGAAACTTCTGGCAAGAGTGAAAGTATTGCAGCAGCTTGAAGGAAAAAGAAATATAATTAATTAAAGAAAAAAAAAAGAGGAGAAGAGAATGTTGTGTATTAACTTACTATATATTAGCCTAAATAATTTTTATAGTATTAGTGTAATTCAACCTGTGAGGATCATATTTAATCACCATGCATATCTCAAGAAAGGTTGGTTTGATAACCAATTTATAGAATTTGACTTGATAGATGTTCAAATTCTAATGGTTGTTGCTTGAATTTTTCTGGATTTAGTTAAATATATTTTTATTTAGAATTTATTTCGCCTTAAAAAAGATTATTTATCAATTGCATTTTAAATAGTAGCTAATCATTCATAGGCCATGCAAAAATGACCATCCCACATATTTCATAGAAATGACACCATACAGCCACTCTAAAAAGATTGATATATAAAAATTAGTCAATATGCCATAACTTTTAGTTTTTTAGTTTAATTTTCAGGATAAAAATATTCTAAAATTTTAAATTTTTAGTTCAAGTTTCACTTTCACATCCCAATGCAACGAAAGGAGAAATTTACACATTGGAGATGAGTATTCCAAGTATATCATTATTTTAGTCGATAAAAATTGTACGGGATGTCCTATTTAGTCCATCCTCTTTAATCTATATTTATTTTTAAAATTTTTTAATTTGTACTTATTTTTTAAATAACGTCAGTCCCATTTCTCCTCCTCTTCTCCTTATTCGTTTTCTTCTTCTTTTTTATGTTGTTGTTGGTGCTGCTATGGATCTTCAGTTCATGAGATGATTGTCATAAATATGTTTATCAAATTATTTAAAAATAATTATAAATAATTACATAAGTTAGTAAATAATAATTTATGAACATTTTTACATATGTAAGTTAGTAGACAATGATAATTATGTTCTTTTCACGTTTATTTTTTCCAAAATTTATGATTTAGATATTGTTGGCAATCTGATTATTTATCAGTATGTTAAAAAGTTTTTTCAAAAACTTCAGCTTATATAGTGCTGAAGTTTTTACAAATAAACTGAATAATTTCAACATCTTCTGCTGAAGTTTTTGAAAAAGCTTTATGACAAAACTAATAAATCCGGGACAAAAAAAACTTTAGCTTTTAGTACTGAAGTTTACAAATGAACTAAATTACTTCAGCATCTTCTACTGAAGTTTTTGAAAAACCTTATCCAGGACAAAAAAACTTCAGCACTAAATAAACTGAAGTTTTTTTAAATGAACTAAATAACTTCAACATATTCTGCTGAAGTTTTTGAAAAAGCTTAATGATAAAATTAATGAATCCATGACAAAAAAACTTTAGCTTATTTAGTGTAATTATAAACAAAAATTTCAGCAAATAGAGAATAGAACTTCAGCTACTATGCTTAAGTTCAACAATTACAAACAAAAACTTCAGCAAATAGAGAACAAAACTTCAGCTACTATGCTTAAATTCAGTAATTACAAACAAAAACTTCAACACACATGCTACTTCAGGCTCGTCTACTAGAATATTAAAGTTTTGCGTGATTGCCTATGTTACTTCAGTCCTGTATGCTGAAGCTACGCGAAAAAGTTGATATGCTTGCAATTTATTTTTCATAAGCAAACAAAAAATTAAATTTTGTCTCAAAAAACAGGTATAGATACAAATCTCCTTATTAATTGGTGCTTATAAATTAGCTTTCTGGCCTTCAGGAAACATCTAAGTTCCTATATATTTTTTTATAAAAACACATAGAAATAGGGGAAGTAGCTGTTCTAGTTAGTTTTGCTAAAAGAAAGGGACGAGATATGAGTACATGAGAAAAGAACATATTCATATACAGTCAAAACTCTATATAATAGTATCATATATGATAATACTTTAACATAAAAAGCCAAGTTTTTCCGAAACTAAATTTCATGATCTATTATAATATATGTTTTCTATAACAGCAATTCACTATAACATTCAAAAATATATGGAACAAACGATACCGTTATAAAGAGGTTTGACAGTACTTCCTTTAAGTATTGATGTTTTTTGCCAGAATATATAACAACAACAACAACAACTACCCAGTATATTCCCACCAGGTGGGGTCTGGGGAGGGTAATATGTAGACGAGCCTTACCCCTACCCGAAAGGGTAGAGAGGCTGTTTCCATTCGACCCTCGGCGCATAGGATAAAATGAAAAGCTGTATTAAAACAAAAACAAAAATAAAAACAAGACAAAATTAGAAACAAAAACAAGACAAAACAAAACAATAGAGCATTAGTAAATCCCGCAGAAATAACGTAAATAATTATGTAAACATAAGAAACATAAATACAGTCGCATGCAATAATAACAAACCGTAACTACCATACTAACAACCATAAGGGGACATAAGCTAAAACACTAATCATCTATGGGTGACCCTGCTATCCCACACCCAACCCCGGGTGAGGCGTACGAAGAACTCTATGAGCCCCTAGCCTACAACCCTGATTCTAGGCCTCCAGACTCCCCTATCACGGGTCATGTCCTCGGAAACCTGCATTCTAGTCATGTCCTGCCTAATCACCTCTCCCCAATGCTTCTTAGGCCTCCCTTTTCCTCGCCGACGGCCAACAATCTCCAGCCGCTCGCAGCTCCTCACCGGGGCATGGGACCCCTCCTCCGTACATGCCCGAACCACCTCAGACTCGCTTCCCGCATCTTCTCATCCACCGGGGCCACCCCTACCTTCTGTCGAATAACTTCATTCTTAATCTTATCTAGCCTGGTGTGCCCACACATCTACCTAAGCATCCTCATCTCCGCAACCTTCATTCTCTGAACATGGGAGTTCTTCACGGGCCAGCACTCCGCCCCATACAACATCGCAGGTCTAACCACGGCTCTGTAGAATTTCCCCTTGAGTTTGTGTGGAATTTTCTTGCCACACAGGACCCCTGAAGCAAGCCTCCACTTTGACCACCCCGCTCCTATTCGATGGGTGACGTCCTCGTCAATCTCTCCGTCCCCCTGAATCACAGACCCAAGATATCGGACACTATCCCTCTTGGCGATGGCCTGAGAACCAAGCATCACGTCCCTGCCTACCCCACTCGGCTCGTCGCCAAACTTGCACTCCAGGTATTCTGTCTTTGATCTGCTTATTTTGAAACATTTAGACTCGAGGGTCTGTCTCCACACCTCTAACCTTTCACTAACACTGACCCTCGTCTCGTCTATCAATACTATATCATCAGCAAAAAGCATACACCAAGGCACCTCCCCTTGGATATGTCGGGTTAGAGCATCTATCACTAAGGCAAACAACAGGGGGCTCAGCGCCGATCCTTGATGGAGCCCCATTACCACAGAAAAATGGTCTGATTCGCCACCCACCGTCCTAACCCTAGTCTTAGCTCCATTATACATGTCCTTGATTACTCTGATATAGGCTTCCGGCACACTCTTCGCCTCCAAGCACCTCCATAGCACCTCCCTCGGGACCTTGTCATACGCCTTCTCCAAGTCGATAAGCACCATGTGAAGGTCCTTCTTCTTATCCCTGAATTGTTCCGCCAGTCGCCTAACTAGGTGAATAGCCTCTGTGGTGGAGCGGCCCGGCATGAAACCGAACTGGTTCCCAAATATAGTTGTCGCCTCCCTCACCCGCGCCTCAGTTACCCTCTCCCATACCTTCATCGTGTGGCTTATTAATTTGATACTCCTATAGTTGTTGCAGCACTGGATGTCCCCTTTGTTCTTGTACAAGGGCACCACTGTACTCCACCTCTACTCATCCGGCATCCTTTTGGTCTTGAAGATCGCATTGAACAGCCTAGAGAGCCACTCCCCTCCAGGCTTACCCATGCACTTCCAGAACTCCACCGGGATCTCGTCAAGCCCGGTCGCTCGACCCCTACTCAACCTACGCAACGCCCCTAAGACCTCCTCCACCCTAATGCGCCTGCAGTACCCAAGGTCTCTATGCTGCTCTGAATGCCCCAACTCTCCTAGCTCTATGCTCCGATCCCCCTCCTCGTTAAGAAGGTCCCAAAAGTACGCCTGCCACCTCTGTTTGATTTGAGATTCCCCCATCAGGACTCTACCATCCTCGTCCTTGATACACCTGACTTGGTCTAGATCACGTGCCTTCCTTTCCCTTGCTTTAGCCAACCGGAATAACTTCTTCTCCCCACCTCTCTCCCCTAGTTCCTCATACATGCGACCGAACGCCGCGTCTTTAGCTTCTGTGACTGCCATCTTAGCTTCTCTTCTCGCTTCCTTGTAGATCAACCTGTTCGCTCTCCGCTCCTCCTCGCTTGTGCTCCCTGCCAACCTAGAGAACGCCGCCTTCTTCACCTCCACTTTTCCTTTGACTACCTCGTTCCACCACCAATCACCCTGATGTCTGCCTGAATATCCCTTAGCTGCCTGAATATATAATAGTACATTAATAATAAGGAATGAATGTCTTTAGAATCAAATTCGAAAATTATTCATATTTAAAATAGGTTAATGGATAAATTATTAAGAATTATAGAACATCTTTAAAAAATTAGAATTTAAATTTTTTCTCAATATAATCCAGATTCCGTGTATATTAAAATTTTAAAAGGACTCCCTAACAAACTACTGCACTCATTTTCTATTGTTTAATAGATTTAGTCATAGCCACTAATAATAGTGTAAATTGTTAATTTGTTATGTGATGATAGACTAGTTATCACTTTTTTGTAAGTTGATACAAATTAATACTTATCATAAAAAATTGCTCATATTTACCTTTATAGGTGACATGATTGTTTAATATTTTTTACAAAGATAGTGCATAGAATCTAACTCGTATAAAACAAAGGCTAAGGTACATTTACTAAAACCAAAATCTAAACCACCACATTGTATTTCCAATAGAAGAAAAGCTGATGCTGGCTCTATTTGAGCTAAAGAACTAAGATACATTTTGCCCTTCAAACATCTGTGTATCACAGTCATGCCACACTTTGCTTAAATATATAATGATGAGAAAATAGAAAAGAAAAAGAAGAGAGAATGGTCTTCAGCACATGCAACTACTCTTGACTCCATTCTCTTCTTCTTTCATTTGGATATTTCATTTGTATTCCAAAATCATGTTGTTCTCTGGTGCCAAACCAACACAAGCTCTCAATATGTTCTCAAGCATTGCCCTCTGCTTTGACAGGGCATTCACCACTGGTGTACCTGGTGGTACCTGTTTTTCAATTCACAACAACAGTTAATGAAAAACTATTAACAAAAAATCAACGGATTACAAACAAAAATTAGGAGAATTAGAGCTGAAACGACACATTTGCTATTCATGTGAAGTCCTTTTTTAGTTTGTTGCAACTTCTGTATCTATGTACAAGAACAACTACAGTTCAATAAGCAAGTTGGAGTCGGCTCTCTGAATTTTGAATGTCTATGTTGCTCCACTAAGTTGTTCGCACTCGGGTACGGATGTCCGATACCGGTGCGAATCTAGAAGTTGGATCTTAAAAGTATATTGATAGAATCCAAGAAGGAGACGAAAGGAAAAGGACTGACATAAAAATTTCTATAAACAAAGTATTAAGTTTTCTTCAATTGTATCTTAACTTTTGAAGACAAGAGGGGCTTGCTCTGATGATAAGCAACCCCCACTTCCAACCGAGAGGTTGTGAGTTCGAGTCTCCCCAAGAGCAAAGGTGGGAAGTTCTTGGAGGGAAGGATGCCGGGGGTCTATTTGGAAACAGCCTCTCTACCCCAGGGTAGGGGTAAGGTCTGCGTACATACTACCCTCCCCAGACCCCACTAAGTGGGATTATACTGGGTTGTACTTTTTTTTATCTTAACTTTTGAATGGATTTCAAAAATCATTATATCTATCCTAAATTTCTCAGTCGATTTTGGTCAAAGTACCAAAAGCCGGTTGACCAAATCTTGTAAGGATCTCATATCCACACCCCCGCCCACATCATATCGACACGGGTGTGACAGTGAACTAAGTTGCTCCATTGAGCTCATCACCGTCCAATATTGTCTTTTAGTCTATGTACACATGAAAATATGAATAACTGCTAGTGTGTGCCACATTTCTATATTTATCTTGTGGACCACAGATAGTTCTGGTCATTCATTTAATAAGATGAAAGAATCCAACAATGTCATATCAGCTATAGACCTAGCACATGCCCTGACCCAATTATCAATCAATTTTTCACTCTTGCTACTTCTTCACCAGCACTGATAATTGCACATTGTTTACATTTAAGTCAGTTTTAACCTAAGTTGCTCGGACACGGGTGCAAATCTAGAGGTCGGATCCCTTTGGATATATTAAGATTCGAGGATATAGATCCTAGTACGGATATGGGTGCAAGGATCTGACTAAAAATAATTCAAAACATAAAAAAATCTGTAAATTATGAGAAATTTTGTGGAATTACTTACGTATAGCTTGTAAAGTGTGAATTTTTTTTTTATTCTCAAGTTGTAAATAAGTAAAGAATTTTCCTAGATAAGGTACTCTATTTTCTTCAATTTACCCCTAGTTTTGGTTCTGATTTCGGGAATCAAATTGTATCTCGTCTGGAATTTTTCCGTCAAAGTACCCAAAAGTGTTTTTGCCAAATCCGGTACGGATCCCATACCCACACCGACGCCCATACTAGCGTCATGTCAACACGGGTGTGGCACCTAAACTTCCATGTCGGAGCAACTTAGGCTTTAACCGAAGGAAAATAAACTGTCACAGGAACTTTACCAGAGGAGCCTTAGTGAGGTAGCTGAGTACAGTAGCAACAGGATGGAAAGAGTGAAACTTCCCCTGAAAACAGAATTACTACTCATTAGAACTACACAACATTGTAAGTGTAAAACATTGAATTCAAGATATAAAGTAACTGACCTCTCCTTCAGCTTTGAGCTGAATGCGAGTGCTGAGTTCAGCGAGAAGGACTAAGTCCAATATAATTGGAGCTGCCAAAAGAGAATCCTCACAAGTATTGTGCAAAACTATGGTGTTCTTTCCACCCATGAAAATCTCTGACGTGTACTCATCCATCGCCCTCTTACTATCTCCGACATATGGGACATACTGATTGAATCCGAGATGAAACATTAGTTTTGAAAAACTAACATGCCTGTTTGTGTACATTAACCTTAACTTTCTCGCGCTATATCATTACCTTGATCACAACAACATGGTCAGGATGCTCGCCAGCTTCATAGAGAATGGCGTTACTGGAAACCATGTCATCGACAACATTGCTCTTCGAGATCTCTTTAGACCGGAAAGTTTGAGGGGCAGAAAGATTCATTCCGTCATTATTACCTAAGTGATTGTAGCTCACTATTGATGTTGGCTGTAATAAAAACACCACGATTTTAGCACGATTAGGTTATTGCTTCCACTATACTACTACTACACCTCTATTCCAAACAAGTTGGGGGTCTGTTATATGAATCCTCACGTTCTCCATTTAAATTCTTTCACACCAACAATATTATATTATCGCTCTATAAGGAAATTCATCTTTTATATTATGTATGTGCTCACGTATAAAGTGTTTCAAGATTTCAAAGCTCTAGTAGATTTAACAGCAGAAACCATACCTTAATACCAGCTCCAACGAGGAAATCAACTAGCACAGACTTCATCTTGGTTTGACCACTCTTAAAGTCATCACCACCAATTAAAGTGTTCCTCTTTATGGCCAAATCAATAAGACCTGAGAAATTGTATCGGTAAAAAATACTCAGAAGCTAAAGACTAGAGCTTGTTTTTCAAAGCATTCCCACTTTTAATAATTCGTTACAAATGTAATCGAGATTCCAGACCTGGGACGAAAGTGTTTTGTGGGCTTCCATTGATGAAAGGAACATTTTCAAGAACACAAGCAATAGCATACAATGTAGAAGGAGATATTTCAGCCTCATCTCTATCCACAGCAGCCAAAAGATTTTCCATTGTGTCATTAAGTCCAACAATCACATTGCTGTATCTTTCTGTGTTAGCAGTCCACAGCACCACAATCTTGTCTACCTTTTTCTTTTCCTTGAACTCCCTAAATTACCACACAAACATGTTATTTACACTCTAAACTTGGCAGGAATCGGATAACTCTGTTTAGGACTAAAGACAATTAATCAAGATTATACTTCTTTTACCTGATATCTTTAACAATTTCATCAACTTGTTCTTTCTTGGTTCCTTTGATCACGTTGTTGGCGCGTGATTCTTGGTTAGCAGCAATGAAGTCAGGGTCATAGATACCGGGAAGGGGGACCATGGATTCCATGTATGGCCTCAGCTGGTTTTGCAGATCAATGTCGAAAACCTTAGCCCTGACCATAGCATCTGCCAAATTCATGTTGCTAATGTCCCATCCTCCAAATACTACATCATCTGGATTAACCTATTTCATCATCAGATCAAATATATTAGTCTGAATCTAACTTCATCATTTAAACGTAATTATAGGTATATAGAGGTGGATCCAGGATTTGAACTTTATGATGTCGAATTCGAAATTCTATCACAATCTATTTGATTTATTGAGTTGAGAATCTATTATTCACGCTTATTTGGTAGGATTTCTAACACATATACATCGCTTTAGCCAAAACTACTAAACCATTATCTTATACACTGCATCCACCCTTGTAGGTATCATACATCATAAGTGGAATTCAACCGAAAACCAAGACAAATATCCTTCTATAAGATGTTAAATTGACACATATATAGGGTTTGAGCCAAAACTATTTGGTTCAGAAAAACCCGTATATTATACATTGCATCCGCCAATGCAGGTAACTGCACAAAATAACCGGAATTTAACTCAAAATAAGACGAGTGACCTTCTATAATATGTTTAATTGCATTGATATATAGCGTAAAAAGTTCATTAAGCTGTCACTGCATATAAGTTAAATCCTATTAAGAGAATTCGTTAAAGATAATCAATCAAGGAGCAGGGTGAGTACCATGGGAAGGAGGCTTTTGAAAGGGGCATAGATCTCTTCTCCATTGAAAGATCCAACTCTAATTGTTGATGCCTGAGTAAGAGACCCAAAGTAATTGGCTTGTTGCACCTTCTCTTTTGTTGCCCATGAAATTCCTCTACAAACAACAACACCCCGGTAAAATCCCACTCAAAAATAGAAAAGCAAAATTCGTATTAATTTAGAATCCAAAAATGATTGTTTAAAAACAATTCTTAAATCTTACTACTTCGTAGTAACATACATTATAAAATCAACAAATGTAATTTGATAATATAACAATGACAAATAGACATGAAATCAGGAAGAAACTCACTCTTTATTAGCAATAACACCTCCAGTCAAAGTTGAACCATTGTTTCCTCCCCATCCAACAAGCATAACCCTAAAAGGAAAAAAAGATAAACGCATTAATGTTAACATGAAACAACAAACACTAAAAAAAATTACCAAATTTTTAGTTTCCAAATCATGGGTCCTTTTTTTTTCTTAATGAGGTGGCGTGGGAAAGGAGCCTTAGAATAGCGGTCAAATTGTCTCTGTGTAATTTATAGGTCACAAGATCGAGCCATGAAATCTAACTAATCATCAAGGTAGGCTACAGAAACCCTTTGGGTGCCACCATTTCCTGCACCCTGCCTGAAAGCGGAATGTTTTGTGTACGACCCGGTCCTTTTTCCCCTTAATGAGGTGGTGTCCAGGTCAGGTAGGCATCTCGACTAATCCATCAAATCTTTTATGCTATGTATTGGAAAAAAGGCTGAAAAACAATTAGAAACGTACCCTAATTTAGGAACATTGGTATCAGTTTTGAACTCATATTTGACAGTTTTTGGCTTGACAGTCCATTGATAAGAACCATTCTTCTCTTCATGAACAAGCTCTGTGGTTTGATAATCATAAACCGAATGAATCTCATTTTCTGTGTATTTCACATTTGGGCTTTCAACCTTAAAATTCTCAATAAACATTTTGTCAAACACCTGATCGGCAAATCTAAGAAAATTTTCAATTAAGAAAACAAGAACAGATAACAAGTATTTAGATTTATAGTTGCTCTCAGATGTTGCTGCCAGGGAGGAGTATATATAGACAAAGAGAAAATACAAGTGGCATGCTGTTAGTGGAGTCCCACTATATAACATTACATGTTAAGTGGTTACAAGGCATAAAGTGAAGCTTAGCCATGCAAAATTTTTGAAAAAGCTAAGATCCTTCTACCCTGTTATTATTTTATTTTTATTTATTTAAGTTTTACACACTCATGGTGTAAAAAATATTTGAAAAGCAGATTATTAATAAGATAATTTTTGGTTAAAATTAACATTTTGGGCCTAATATACTCATAAGGGGTGCTAATTAATTAATAATTAGATGTCCCAATTAGATCTATATTATAAGCTCAGTCTATATAAATACCACTATGGGGTTATAGAAAATTCACTTGTTTGAGGAGAGAACGGATAAGATTTGTTCTCTGCATCCAAACATGGGGATAATTAGGTTGTAAAAACAGGGGATAATTATGTAAGGAATCCTGACGATTAGTAATTCGAATCGGGTTGTTGCAGATAATCCACTTTCACTAAAAAGACATACCGTAAGTCCCTTTAATTGTTTTATTACGATAATGAATTTAATTTGTATACACTGATATGGTAATGAATTTTATATGTGATTAGTGTAATTTAACATGATATAGCAGGTTACTTAATTTAATTCTAATTTTTTTAACTGATCGTTCATAGAACTTAAACTCGTAATTATATGTAAATTTCTATAGCGTGCGTTATTAGATAACTTGTTAAAACTAATAAATTACATGTTATTTGTGATATTCTAAGCAAATATCAAATCGACAAAATACAAGAGAGAAGTTGGGTATATAAGTAAGTATACCTTAAAATCTAGTAACGCATTTTAAAGCCGCACGGGCCTAAGCCTAAAACAGGCAATACCACTAGCATGCTAACCTATTATATTAACTAAGATTAATGTTTATTGACAGGGGCGGATCTACGTATAAAAATTGTGTGCTCGAGCACCCATTAACCTCGACCCCGAACACGTATAATTATATAAAAAACTTAAGAAAACGGATATAACAAAATAGCAAGCACCCAGATCACAAAAGGCTTGGTGGGTGCTTTGGTTATGATGGATGTTGAAGGGCTCTAAATGAGTTTATGGTCGAGAGATTGAATCTCACTCATGCCCCTAGCTAGACTTTTTCCTTCATTTATCAAGCACTAACTTTCTTTTGCTCCAATTAAAAAAGTTCATGCCCCTAGCTAGACTTTTTCCTTCATTTATCAAGCACTAACTTTCTTTTGCTCCAATTAAAAAAGTTAAGCACCCACGAACTCAAAATCCTGGATCCGCCATTGTTTATTGATAGTGTAAAACCCTTTGCACTGTTCGTATATATTACTTAATTTTTTTTAATTTGTAATTTTATGGAAGTGATAGACATGTGGGCTGGACTTCACGCGTGGCCTGATGGTGTAAAGCTAATCTAAGGACTTTCTATATTGAGCTGCGGCAGGTATTAGAGAGTTTAATTGGTGTTTTTTGTCAATTAAGAAGATTAAAAATAACCAAATTGTCATCAGTTTATACTCAAATCTGACTTTAATTATGGTTATCATGTGCCCAGCATGGATTTGGATTCGTTGATTCATTATTTCAAGAGCACTATTAGTGCAAAACCGTATAAAATTTGCAAGTGTGTTGCCTTTTAATTGTTTCGAGATTGATCTACTTCTTTAATCAGCAAGTGTGCTATATTAATATTTGTTTCCTTATATATATCGAGTAAGTCTACCATCAAAACTTAATAAATAAATAAATAAGTTATCTTAATTTGAAGTTGAAACATTATGATTCTTCAATGAAACTACTAGGTGACACTCTTGGATTCTTGTGTTATTATTGTTTTCTTATTGAAACATATTTCATTTTTTTTCCCTAATAACCAGAACAATCAACGAACTCTTTTCAATAATATTCTGAAAATTGAATATTTACACTTGCAACAATAACAATAATAATATATTTAGTATATTTTGGAGAATAGTGTATATATATAGACTTTATCCTTATTTTTATACAGATAAAGAGGTTGTTTCAAGAGACCTTCGATTCGAGCAGACACAATCATCAAATTGAAAGAGAGTAGCGAGTCATATTTGTTTTTTTTTATCTTTTTTTTGGAAAGGAGGGGTTGCAACAACGAGATAGTAACTAATCGAAGCTGAAGCATAATCATAAAAAATAAATTTAAATAATAGATACTCTCAGATGAGAAGCTACTGGAAACAATAAGGTGACTCCTGTGGTCTTACATCCTTTGTGGGCTTTGACCCACACACTTGGCAGATTTATAGTGGACCATGCTTCATCTTTTTTGGACATTCATAAATCATGTGACCTGTGGTGGGCCCAATATTACTACTTTAGCCCTTCATACAAGTATATAATTGATAAAAGAAGGGAAAATAGAATTCTTCTTTTCCTTGAATAAAGTTTGTGGGAAATTAACTTTCTATTTATTAAGAAATGTAGTTCAAATTAACAATATAAATTAAGGAAATAAGTAAAATAAAAAATGACGAAATAAGTTTTTATTTCATCAAGTGTTTAAGTATATACAATGTGATATTCAAACCATCTATTTATAGAATGATATTGAAGTATACAAAGGGATATCATAAATATGGTATTAACTATTGAGATCATAAGAAAATATCATGGGGAAGTTATGGAGGTGTGGGAGTTACAACTATAATGATAAAAAGTAGTGGGAGTTATCTACTTAATAGAGAAGAGTAGTGGGAGTAACCTTTTTAAGAGTTATACACATCCACTATAAAATAGTATTTCATAACACTCCCCCTTGGATGTCTATAGATAATGTGCCTCATTAAAACCTTACTAAGAAAAAATCATGTGGGAAAAAATCTTAGTGAAGGGGAAAAAATAAACATATCTTGTAATACGCATTATTTTCTCTCCCATTAAAAACCATACCAGAAAAAACAAGTGGGATAAAATTTTAGTTAAGGGAAAAAGAGTATAGTGCGTATTTTCCTCCCCCGATGAAAACATCACTTTATTCTTCAGAGACGAATTCCAAGCTTGTATAAACAACTTCTATAATATTGAGATCCACAATATCTTGTGAAGAAGTTTGTCAAATTATCACTTAAACAAATTTATTGAAGAACTTTAGTGAATGTGCTTTATTTTGTCTCCTTCGGTAGTTCTTCTTTTAATTGATATAAGCAAACAACATTATCTTCAGTATTATTGAAATCTTTTCTTCAAAGTCAAGTCACACATCTGTTGTGTGTTGAGCCCCTTACTTAATCAGTTGCTTATCTTGGCATAACTTGAATAAGTATCAACAATTAATTGCCTTGTATGATAATACGGCAGTACTCTCACATGTAAACAGAATGTTTGAAGAACGCAATTCAAGAAAATGCCTGCATTTGCATAACCAATAAAATCTTGGCAATATTTGTTAGAATAGACAAATCTACATCAAGTATTCCTTTTAAAGTATTATACTAATCATATTTCAATATCTCCATATAGTCTTTATACTTTCAATTGTTGGGACTATTCGTCCAACTTCATATTTTTTAAATGAAGTCAATTTTCATTGCATATTTTTCATTTGGCCAATTATACATCTGTCCAAATTTCATGATAGATTTGAGCTCAAGATCCTCGTCAATATTAATAACATCGAGCGCTGCATTATATTAATAACATCGTCGACGATCATTTTACGTCGGTTCCATCATCAATTAATAAAGACATAACTTATCGAGATCTTACTATTTTCAGGTACATGAGTCTCTCCCATGAGGTCTTATAAAATATTATGTCATGTTGCTCTTATAAAGTACTTGCCTTCTATTATGACCATCTTGAACATTTTCTCCCTCCTTCTTCAAGGAGTTTTATCTTTAGAACCGATTTATCTATTTACGCTTCATACGTGGCAGAAACTCTACCCATCATGGACGTTATTCTATTTGGGCCTTTAGTAGCTGAAATATGACATTTGGCTTTGGGTCAGCAAATGCGCCTGTCATAGTTTTGCAAATGAATTATCACTTGAACTTTAGTTTCATATTTTCTTGTACGAGGATCTAAGTGTACTCATGATAATTCATTCAATGCATTACTTTTTTCAGTTGCTCATTTTCTCCCCAAATTATTGGGATCACCAACACATATCCACAATCTTTTTTTGGGGACCAATCTTTGTGCATTGTGGTGAAATAGTTGTATCATATCACACATCCATATTTCTATTTAAAAATTATTTGGTTCCTGACCCTAAACCAATTGTGAGAGAATTTATCATAACTTTTTAGCTAGATGCGTACAAGTGCCGTTGTATATTAAATAATACACCTCATACCAAATTTCTATTTGCGAATTTTATTCTCAAAACCAATGGTTTAGCTATAACTGGAGGCATACAATTTCTGCTACACCAACTTGGATTTAAACCAGCATCATAAAGATAAATTATCATAATATATATACTGGAATTGTGCTATAATAATTTGAGCAGTTATCCTTGCAAAATCCAAGTGCAAGTTGATAACAAACGCACATGTCACCATACAATAAATACATCTATTAAAATTATATAATATTAAACGGTCCACATGGCAGGTGACTTAGCCCATACACACACATACAGATATATATATATATATATATATATCACCTTTTATATGTTCCAAAAATTTGGGAATACAATCCCAAATCTAGCTGGTATAGTAATCAATTTATCATGAGAACAAGTCGTACATGAGAATTCTTGAAGAATCTCTGAATTCTTCAATATATGCAATGTGAATTCTCAATTATTTTTCGCATAATAATTGAACGGGGATGGCCAACCAATCGTGCCAACTAATATTTATTTTAGTAGATATATAATTTACTACATGTGATTCTATCACCATGCTTATACATCTATAGTACAAATAGAAGAAAAATCGGGTAACCTTTCATATTTTCCCGGTATGATTATGGTAATATGAAGATATTCAATCTTTCTTTCATTTATAATCTCAATATGCCAACCGCTTTGACGAATATATTTGAAACTCAAAAAGTTCCTTTTCGAGACTTACTACCATGAATGCCATGAATAATTTTATTTATTCGGGTAGTAACAAATTCGCTCTTTTGGAACTCTATATAATTTTGTACTACAAGATCTTTTATACCACCATCTAAGTGGTGATTTTTTCCTCTATAGAAAAATTATTTTATCATTGTCACAATCAAAAACATTATAGACAAGACTCATTTCTTGCTTTACTTTTGCCTTTAATAATTTTTTATAAGGTATGGTAAAATATTTTCGGCGTACCATATGTACGCGACCAATGACATATTCATGTAACCATATTGTAATATTCATTATCTTTATTTCTCTCAAACCTCCCTTAGAGGTGAGTTGTGATATTTATCCAACCATGCATTAGCACATTCTTATGCATAATTATTATCACATATGGTTACATTCACCTTCAGGAATGGATATGCATTCTCAATGCTCATCACAAGTAACATTCTCTTCAAAGAATGGAGTATAATTATTGTGACGTGCTTTGTATATTTGTTTCATACCAATTTTATGGCAAACATTACCTTCACATTTTGAAGGAATATTTTGAGAACCCTTATTGTTCTCATTATTACGGTTACCATAATGATCACTATTATTATTTGATCAATTGGCCAACCACTTGTCTTCATTAAAGTTATTATGCAGCGCTATTACATTCACTTCAAGAATGGAGCAAATAAAGTGAGACAGACTTCATATTTTTTCATGAAAAATACTTTATTTCTTTAATCATCATTATATCATCAATACGGTGCATTGGTACTCAAAGCCAATGTCTTACCCATATAATAACACTAGGTCATAATGAGTTAAGACTCAAACCCAACTCTTATAATCACGGTGCACTGGAGCTCGAACCCGATATCGTACCCTTGTGGTGCGTTGGGACTTGAACCTACTGTCTTACCCTCAATTAATAGCATAATAAGCAAGAGTGCATGTACTGGGACTTGCCTTCAAATATTAAAAAATATTACATCACTTTGGCAACCATACATATCATGTAACTCTGTTATAGTTCAAGGACATTTTATAATGTAAAACATTCAACTTAAAGAGCTATTACTTGATAAATCCTGCAAGATAGATGATAAATCACAATTGTTTTATTATTTTATAAAATAATTTAGCACTATAAGTCATAATAACCATCAAGATAGATGTATTTTATGTATGACTATGAACCATTCTTCGCCACTGGACAGTTTCACTCATTTTTCTGCACAAAAAAAGTTTTTTGTTTGTAATATGAACAATATCAAATCTTAACTCCCAAATTTAAATTTTAATTTATCAGAAGAATGAAAGAAAAATACTCCCTAGACCATTGAAGCAAATTGATTGACATAAAATACTCGAGTTTTCACTAGCTACATAACTGATTCTAGGTAGTCAACATTTTGTGGTTCAACTATGAACTTGGTTATCTTCTGATCTTTTAGGAAGGAATAATACCAGAATTAAATAGATATCTTAAATTTGTTAGAGATTTGTGTTGATAACGTATTAAGAATTGTAGCTCAAAGTAATAATATAAAATAAGAAGATAAGTAGAATAAGAGAAGAAGAGATAACTTTCTCATTTCATCAAGTGTTCAAGTGTATACAATGTGTACAAACCCTCTATTTATAGGATGACATTGAGGTATACAAAGGGATATCATAAACATGGTATTAACTATTGAGATCATAGGAAAATATAATGGGGAGGTTCTGGAGGTTTTGGAGTTACAACTATAATGGTAAAAAGTAGTAGAAGTTATCTACTTAATAAAAAACAGTAGTGAACAAAGTCACCATCAAGAACAAGTATCCATTGTCGAGGATTGATGATTTTTTTGATCAACTTCAGGGTGCCAAGATATTTTTCAAGATTGATTTGAGATCTAGCTACCATCAGTTGAGTATTAGGACATCTGATGTCCCTAAGACAACTTTTCGCACTCGGTACGGGCATTGTGAGTTCATAGTGATGTCATTTAGGTTGCCAAATGCCCAACAACATTTATGGATTTGATGAACCGAGTGTTCAAGCCTTATCTGTTCCTTTGTGATTGTTTTCATTTATGATATTTTGATCTACTCTCGCAGTCGAGAGAAGCATGAGCAACACTCTCAAGTCGTTCTTCCGACTTTGAGAGATAGTTAGTTGTATTCTAAGTTTTTGAAATGTGATTTTTAGTTGAGTTCAGTAGTATTCCTGGGTCATGTCTTATCAGTAGAGGGTATACAGGTGGATCCTAAGAAGATTGAGGTAGTGGAGGACTGGCCTAGACTTAGATTTGCTGTAGAAATTCACAGTTTCTTGGGTTTGGCGGGTTATAACCGTAGGTTTATGGAGGGTTTTTCATCTATAGCAGCCCCCATGACCAGGTTAACCCAGAAGGGTCCCCAGTTCAGGTGGTCAGACGAGTATGAGGTGAGCTTTCAGAAGCTCAAGACAGCTTTGACTACGACGTCGGTATTGGTATTTCCCATAGGTTTAGGGCTATATATAGTATATTATGATGCATCTCATATTGTACTTGGTGCGGTGTTGATGCAGGATGGCAAGGTTATTGCATATTCTTCGCTACAGTTGATGATCCACAGGAAGAATTATCCAATTCATGATTTGGAGCTAACATCCATTGTTTACGCATTGAAGATTTGGAGGCACTATTTATATGGCGTGTCATGTGAGGTGTTCACGGATCATAAGAGTTTGAAATACTTTTTCAAGCAGAAGGAACTAAACTTGAGACAGAAGATGTGGTTGGAGCTATTGAAAGACTATGATATCACCATCTTGTATCATCTTGGGAAGGCCAATGTGGTGGCTGATGCTTTCAGTAGGAAGTCATCTAGTATACGAAGCCTCGCGCATATTCCATTCAGAGAGAGACCGCTTGCTTTGGATGTTTAGGAGTTAACCAATCATTTCTTGAGGTTAGATGTTTCAAAGCCCTATCATTTTCTAGCTAGCACAACTGCTCTTTCTTCATTATTTGAGCATATCAAAGATCGACAATATAATGATCCTCATTTGCTTGTCTTAGAGACACAGTGCGGCACGAAGGTGCCAAGCAGGTTATAGTTGGAAATGATGGAGTTTTGAGGATGCAGGGTCGAGCTTGTGTGCCTAATGTGGATGGAATTCGCGAGTTGATTCTAGAGGAGGCCCATAGTTCCCGGTATTCTATTCACCCGGGTGCCAATAAGATGTATCAGGTTTTGCGGCAACATTATTGGTAGAGGATGATGAGAAGGACATTGTTGCGCATGTAGCCTGGTTTTTAAATGTTTAGCAGGTAAAGTACGAGCATCAGAGACCCGATAGTTTGCTTCAGAATATTAAGATTCTTGAGTGGAAGTGGAAGTGTATCACTATGGACTTTGTTGTTGGACTCCCGTGAACTCAAAGAAATTTCGACGCAGTACGGGTTATTGTCTATAGGCTGACTAAGTCAGCATATTTCATTCTTGTGGCAGAGATTTATACTCGTGAGATCGTTCATCTTCATGGTGTGCCCGTGTCTATCTTTTCTGACCGAGGCACGCAATTTACCTTGTATTTCTAGAGGGAGGTACAGCGTGAGTTGGGTACGCGGGTCGAGTTGAGCACAACATTTCATCCTCAAACGGACATGCAGTCCGAGTGTACTATTCAGATTTTCAAGGATATGCTTCGTGCATGTGTTATTAGTTTTAGAGGTTCTTGGGATCATTTCTTGCCATTAGCAGAGCTTGCCTACAACAACAATTATAAGTCGGGCGTCCAGATGAATCCCGATGAGGCATTATATGGTAGGCACTGTCGGTCACTGGTTGGGTGGTTTGAGCCAGGAGAGGCTCGGTTGTTGGATACAGATTTAGTTCAGGATGCCTTAGATAAGGTTAAGATCATTTATGATAGGCTTTGTATAGCTCAGTCCAGGCAGAAGAGTTATACTGACCGTAAGGTTCATGACGTGGCATTCATGGTCGGAGAGCGAGTGTCGCCTGAAGCCCCACCCACCTTTTTGTATATAGCCGCATAACCATAACAAGTTTTCTCTAATTTCATACCAAACCAAGACATTTCACACAAGGAAAGAAAGAACATGCGGCTCCCCTTTTTGAATACCCCCATCTCTCCCTCCAGAGTGATTTTTTTTCTGCGGGATTTAGGGATTCCTGTCTTTTTCTCATATTGTCTCCTATGGAGATGGATTGATATGGGGCTTTTTACTTCTTACCTAGTCACTTCTACTTGAACTGTTCAACGAGCATTGTAACGATCCAAAGGAAAATATCCTGGCTCAGCACTAGTCAACTTGTGGGGTGAGTGTCGCCCATAAAGGACGTGATGATATTTGGAAAGAAGGGTAAGCTAAGCCCTAGGTTCATCGAGCCTTTTGAGATCCTTGATAGAGTGGGAGAGGTGGCTTATAGACTTGCATTGCTGCCGGGTTCATGTGTCCATCCCACGTGTTAGACTTCAGTACTGTCTAGTTGGACAATGACTTGACCTATAAGGAGGATCCAGTAGCTAATCTAGACCAGTAGGTTTTTCAGTTGAGGTCGAAGAGTTACCCTTCGGTTGATGTTCAGTGGAGAGGTCAGCCAGTCGAGGCAGCTACTTGGGACTCCTAGTCCGATATGCGGAGCCGATAACCCCCTTTTTTTCACCGATTCATGTACTTTTCTATGTCTGTTCGAGAATGATCACTTGTTTTAGATCTGGAGAATGTGATGATCCAAAAGGTCATCTCTTATTTTAGAAGTCAAATCTGTGTTTCGAGGCCTTAAAAACCTCCTTTTGTCATACCTCGATTTGCGTGAGCAACTCTTCGGAAACGCGAAGGCCCTTCTGGATGCAAAGCATCAGGAACATGACAGGTCTCTCACGAATGTGAAGAAAGTCTGTCTAGTGTTTTAAAAACAAAATCACAACGGGAGACTTCCACAATTTCATATTTTCTTCCATAGAAACCGACCTTTGGCGATTTTTGGAGAGGGATTTCAACAAAATTCATAGGTTTGTGTTCCTAAACTTATCTTTTTTATTTTACATCAACACACATCAGATTTTGAGGCCTAAATCTTGTTCTTTCATGGTAGAATTAGAGATTTCGGAAGAATTGGGGATTTTACAAAAATTAGAGATTTAGACCTCGATTTGGGATTGGGTTCCGAAACTAATTACATATTTGGGATCGTGGGTGAATGAGTTTTGATCCGAACCTCAAGTTTTGACCAAGCGAGCTCGAGGTCAATTTTTTTAACTTTTTGGGAAAAATATTAGAAAATCTATAATTATATATTGGGATTGATTTATTTAGCAATCATTGATGTTATGAAGTTGAATATGACTAGATACAAGTGAATTTGAGGTGAAATCTAAGGAGAAAACGGTATTTGAGGCTTGAGTTTGGTCGTGGAATTGAGGTAAGTGTTTGGCCTAACCTTAGCTTAAGGGAACGTATGTTGTTGGTTTATTTGCTACGTGTTAGTGTTGAATACGACGTATAGGTGTGGTAACGAGTATCTATATGTTGGTGTCGAGAATGCCCGTTAGTCTTATACTATGACTGTTGTGACTTTTATTATGTATTGTCCATGCTTAAATTGATGATTATCCATGTTGAACAAAACTTATGATAATCTTTTGGTAATTGACCATTGTTGAATATTATCTCAAGTTGAGATTTGTTTTGTGAAGTTAGTTGTTAACACAAGATTGGTTATAGCTGATTCCCTTATCAGGATGTATTTGTTTCTATTATTGATTCCTTTGTCGGTATGTTATTGTTTCTACTGTTTGGGTGAGAAAATAGTGATAAATTATGAAGGGTGATTCCGTATACATTCATACTTATGCATATAGTGAGGAAGAGTGATGAAGCAAGAAGGGTGATGTCCTCCACATTTACATTTATATTGATGCATATAGTAAGGAAGAGAGATAAAACATGAAGTGTGATACCGTGCACATTTATATTATTGATTTCATGGTGAGGATTGAGAGTAAAAGCACGACGAGTGATGCCGCGTATTTTCTATTTGATGTGTACATTTGCTGTTATTGGTTCAAGTGTTTAAACTGTTTAAATTCCTTACTGCTGTAATTCTTTGTGTTGAAATCCATATAGTATGTTGCTCCTTCCCGTACATTTTGCTTAGTATTTATTACTTGTTACTCTGTTATTATACTGATTAACTGCACAGGTTTATGATGTTTGTCGTTTCCTAGCCTCATCACTACTTCACCGAGGTTAGGCTCGACACTTACCAGTACATAGGGTCGGTCGTACTGATACTACAATCTGCACTTTCAGTGTAGATCTCAATGCCAGACCATGTGAGCAGAGTTGGTGGCTGCCTTCAGTCCAGTGAAAGACCCGAGATTGTCATGACCCTAAAACTGACCCGATTGTGATTGCGCCTATTGTGAAACAAGGCGAGCTGACACAATTTCCAAATCAAACCATTACTCTATAAAAGTCATTTTAAGCCATTAATTAACATAATATCATAATATAAGTATAGATAACCAGTGTGGAAGAAAAACAACATAAGCCCGACATCGGGGTGTCACAAGTATGAGCTTCTACTAAGGTCTGAATACAACGAAGAGACTAAAATATACTATTACAGTATATGTAAGATAAGAGGGAGAAGAGCAAGGCTACGGACATCAGGAAGCTATATTGCTATCTCCGATGAACCTGCCATTGAGTAATCAACACCGGTTACCGGATTCAGAAATACCTAAATATGAACACAAGGTGCAGAGAGTAATGTGAGTATATCAACTCAGTAAGTAATAAAATTAAATAAGAATGAGAAGTAAGAAAACATATAATCTACGTTAGAACACCACAATAAGCACAACGTGTGTATATATATATATATATATATATATATATATAAACCATTTCGTTAAATATCCAGTTTTTGGTAGAAATCATTTGAAGATGTGTAAAAATTCATTTAAAACATCTTTCAGCAGTTTTCAAACAAGTGATTAAATGCTGAGTAGAAATGATGAAAACATAGTTGGCCCCTTGAGTAAAAACTCACTCGTATACATCCCCATGGGCAAAATGAATCATGAACCGCCCCTCGAGCAAAATATAAACAGAATCAGCCCCTCGGGCTACCTCACAATCACTCGTAATCATCCCCTCGGGCAATAATATGAATCAACAACAGCCCCTCGGGCAACAATATGAATCAACAACAACCCCTCGGGCTACATCACATCACACTCACTAGATACCCGCGATCACTAGGGGTGTTCAGACTCTGGAGGGGATCCTACAGCCCAAGCGCTATAACAGGCCTTCTCGTGCTATAAAAAATTAGGCCCTCGGAACCTCGTGGAATAAATCAATCAGTCCCTCGGCCTTACAATATCACGAATCCGTCATAACCTGCTGCGGCGTGCAACCCGATCCCATAATATCCTTACAACACAGGCCCTCGACCTCACTCAGTTAAAAACCTCTCAATCCAAAGTCTCGAAATCCGACAAAAGTCTCGAAATCTAACAACCGATTCAATTACGAGACTATCCATACTAGTTTCACTCAATTCAGACTCTGAATCGGCTTTCAAATTCCAAATATTTATTTTATGAAGTTCTACAATTTTTCCAAATTTGTACCCCAAATCTCTACTCAAATAATAAATCGAACATTATAATCTTGTATTTTAGCCAAAATTGAGCAAGAATTACTTACCTCGATGGTTTTCTTGAAAATCCTTCGATAAAATCGCCAAAGCCAAAACTCTCTAAGTTAAAATATGACATAAAACCCCAAATCTTGTATTTATAGTACACCTTTTGGATTCCCATCACCGTTGAGCGGTAAACAACAAATGACAGCGGTGAATCATCGCCCACCGCGCTTATGGTGGCTGCACAGACAGGCCTTAGTAGTTTGGCCATAACTTTATGTAAAGATGTCCAAATTATGGTTTTGGTATCTTTCTGGAAACTAGACACGAAAGGATACGACTTTCATTTTTGAATCATCTCAAAATTCTTTTAGATCAAAAGATATAGGCTTATGAAGTCGGACCAACGAACCTACAGATTCTTTCCCTAAAGTGCGTCAACACCCCATTTTCCGCCTCAGCGTTCCCTACTCCGCGAAACTCTATCGCCCTCAGTAGAAAATCTCTTCCCCCACAGTGAAAATTAAACACCAGAACCATGCATGAGTTTAGAAAATGCCTGGACTCGCCCAAAACTCACTTGAAACACACCCGAGGCCATCGGAACCTCAATCAAATATGCCAACACATCCCATAACATCATTCAAACTTAGTCGAGCCGTTGAATCACTCAAAACAATACCAAAATTCCAAATCGACCTAGGATTCAAGCCTAAGAACTTAAAAACTTCAAAATTCTACAAATAACGTCAAAACCCATCAAATCATCTCCGAATGACCTAAAGTTTTGTACACGCATCTCAAATGACACAACAGCCCTACTCCTTCAGAATTTCATTCCGACCTTGATATTAAGATTTCCACTACCAACCAGAAAATGCCAAAATTTTAATTTCGCTAATTCAAGCCTAAATCTATCACAGACCTCCAAATTGCATTACAAACACGCTCCTTAGTCAAAAATCACCTAATAGAGCTAACCAAATCATAAAAGCCAAATTCGAGATCGAATAATAAAAAATCAAGATTGGTTAACTTTTCAAATTTAAAGCTTCCAGCTGACAATCAGTCTTCCATATCTATTCCGATTAACCTGAAAACCAAAATCGACAATTTACATAAGTCATAATACATCTTACGGTGCTAGTCATGTCCGAGAACTGGCGAGCAAAGTGCAAATGCTCAAAACGCTTGGTCGGGTCATTACAAAGATAGTCATGCAAGCATTCACAGGCCTTGACGTCTCCTTCTATCTTGTTTCTTTTCTGTTTTATCTATTTTTGAGACAGATGTGTATTTCTTTATTCGGACCATTATTTATAGCATTCGTAGACTGTCCGTGAGTATTGAAACAAGTTCTGGGTTGAATTTTATTACGTTTTAATTATTTGCCATAAGATAATTTATTAAATTCTGTTCTTCCGCATTTATTCCGCTGATTTACTTTTGTTAACTTGTATGCTGTTAAACGATAAAGGAAAAAGGTAAAATAATAGTAACATTGGCTTTCCTAGTGGGAATATTGTTAGGCGTCATTACGGTCCCGATGATGGAAAATGCGAATCATGACACCAAGTCCTAATCAAACTAGGAGACAAATCAAGTCTTCAAAACTCGAACTAGACCTGGCCCCAGGCCTGGCGTCGCCAGCCTCAGCCTGGCCTTTGGCTAGCCTCGCCAGGCTAAAGCCTAGTTCTGTCTGGCCTTTGGCTAGCCTCGCCAGGCTAAAGCCTAGTTCTGCCTGGCCTTTGGCTGGCCTCGCTAGGCTAAAGCCTGGTGGAGCTGACCTTTGCCCGGCCTCTCGTTTTTACTGCTCTCGAGCACACTTTCAATGTTTAAGTATCCCTTTTATCTCTAATTTATCTACACATAAATAGACTCTATTACACGTAAATAAAGTATAATTTATCTTTAAAGCATATAAAATACAAGGCACATAATATATGAAACTATGAAATTATAGTCACACATCAATAATTTAGCTGAATTATTGTTTAATCATCGTAAATAACGAGTTAAAGAAGAAAAATAAGGTGTATGTACCAGCACTACGAGTAACAATCACCTTTTTAGTATAATTATAAATATGAATCTTTGAACCATGCCTTTGTGAAAATTGACATATGTCCGAAATTTTGGCTATTCATAGTAAATTGACAAGCATATTTCCCATTTACTTATTTATTATTCTAAGAATAGATTATTAATTTTATTTGTTCATTTTCGTATATCAAGAAAAAATTAATTTTTTTATTTTTTTCTTAACATTAATTATTCATTTCAAATGATTTTTTTAAATTCATTAAGACTATATACCAATTAATATAATATCATTAAATTATATACTTTATTTATTATTTTTTTAAAGAAAATAAAAAAGAGACTTTTTCCTTCATATAACATATATGAAACCTTATTATCAAAAATGTGCATAGTTTCATATTTACCTGACATGCTCACATTTATTCTCCAAAATATATACCGTTAATTAAATACCAATTATGAATGGTATATATTTAAGGTTGTTCTTGAAACTGTGTTCTCACCAGCACTCTCCTTTTAAAGCTGCTTTCAGTGAAGTTTGGGAAGATGATGTCCCTGAATAAAAGAATCTTGATGCAGATGCTTAAATTGCTTCTCCTTGAAATCATATCCTACAACCTACACAGTAGTTGAATAAGTTTATCAA
Organism: Nicotiana benthamiana; assembly: GCA_034376525.1. Classification (NCBI taxonomy): domain Eukaryota; kingdom Viridiplantae; phylum Streptophyta; class Magnoliopsida; order Solanales; family Solanaceae; genus Nicotiana; species Nicotiana benthamiana. Next base: position 67,796,489 of record CM067332.1, read on the forward strand.
GACCTTGCCACTCCTTTCCTTGCACGGGAACTCACTTAGCATCTCTATTAAAAATACAAATCGAGTGACGGACAAGCAAAAAATTAAAGAATTGTTGATCATTGCCAATTATTAAAAGCTGATTCATTTCTAATTAGGCGCGCTACAAATCTGGAACTAAATACTTTTTTAATATTCCTATTTAGGCGTGCTATAATTATGGAAGTAAATATTCTTCCAGATATTTTCCACCATTGACAGCCATTAAGATGCCTGAAAGCTTTGAATTCAAATTTGGGTTTTCAAAAATCATTATTTATTTGGAATGTGTGTTGTTGAAAATAATCGGAAATATAGTTGGAGTTTATATCTCAATTTTGAGGGGTTTTGGTGAAGATTAGACTTGGTTTTGACTGAATTTCAGATTGAAACTCGAAGATGAAGATGAAGAAGAAGAAGAAGAAGAAGAAGACATATTGCATAAATTGTAGATAAATTATAAATTATTTGTATTTTGATTGTAGATGCTTTATTTTCTATTTTCACAAATAAAAAAAGGCTAAAACTTCTACAAATCTTCTAAAAAAATACAATTATGCTACAATTGAATGGGAATTGGGTACTGGGTAGTTGTTGTTGTTGAATGGGAATTGGAATATAAAATTTAATGTACCTAGTTTGTTGATATCTTGTATATAAATTGTAGATTGTTTGTATTCTAATTGTAGATGCTTTGTTTTCTGTTTTCACAAATCGAAACGACTAAAACTTCTACAAATATTATGCAAAAAATGCAATTATATCGAAAATCCCAATTAAACTACAATCGAATGGGAATTGATATATTAAAATTTAATATACCTAGTTTGTAAATATTTTGTAGATAAATTGTAGATTATTTGATTTCTGATTGTAGATGCATTATCTTCTGTTTCCACAAATTCAAAACGACTATAACATCTGCAAAATCTTCTGCAAAAAACACAATTATTATCGTCTTTTAGCTCTTAGTGAACCATATAACGACTATGAAAACTCCAAACACAAACGCCCAAAAACGCCCGTGCAAACGCCTCATATTTGACCGGTGCTACGGTTGGGTGTAAGTCTATTCTCTTTTTCTTTCTTTTAGGGTTAGTAAGAATTCGGATATTTTACAGGAATTTTTACCTATATATACCATATAGCAAACCTTATTACCAAAATTGTGTATGGTTTGGTATTTACCTGCCTATACCATGTTTTGTTTACAAAAATTGTACCAAACCAAAAATAGATAGATTCTACCCTAAAAAGGCTCCAAATTTGTAGGAATCACATTTAATGGTGATTCTATCACCATTGATTTCGAAATTTGAAACGGAAGAAAATATATTGCAGCGTAATTCTCTCTTTCTCCATATATTTTCCACCACTGATAGTCATTAAAAAGCTTGAAAGCTTTGAATTTATTTGGATTTCAAAAATCATTATTTGTTTGGATTGAGTGTTGTTGTAAATAATTCAAAATATGTTTAGGAGTTTATAGCTCAATTTTGAGGGGCTTTGGTGAAGATTAGACTTGGTTTTGACTGATTTTCATATTGAAACTCGTCAAAGAAGAAGAAGACATATTTTCTAGAAATTGTAGTTAAATTATAGTTCAATTGTAGTTAAATTGTAGAATTGTAAATAAATTGTAGATAAAATATAGATAAATTGTAGATAAGTGGTAGATAAATTGTAGATTGGGAAGACTAAAACTTCTACAAGTCTTCTACAATTATGTTCAGATTGAAACTCGTCGAAGAAGAAGAAGACATATGTTTCCAGAATTTGTAGTTAAATTGTAGAATTGTAGATAAATTATAAATTGTAGTTAAATTGTATGTTACATTTATACTACAATTAAACTACAATCTTGTGTCAAAAAATTTAAGCATGCCAAATTTAATCAATTCTTAATATTCAAAATTTCAATTTTGGTAGTGCCGCAAATTTGGAAAGGGCAAGAACGATTTATATGCATTGGCTGTTGTTGTGATAATTTATTTTATAACAGCCAATGCGTATAAATCGTTCTTGCTCTTTCCAAATTTGCGGCACTACCAAAATTGAAATTTTCTTGAGGTTGAACAGAATGGATCAAAACGAAAGAAAATTATGAGTTCGATTGGAAAAGCTGACGATGAAGCAACAAAACTTGTTGATGCAAACTGTTTCGAACTTATGGATGCAATAAAGTATGGAGAACGAGAAACGAAATCCGATGGGAAAGAGAAGAGGAAAAAAAGGAAAAAGGAATATATGCTCCTAAAATCATGCATAGAATAAATGAAGCAATAATTATACCCTTAATTTGAATTATGGTACATAAATAGAAATTTGGTATGCTTAAATGTAATAAACACAAACTTTAAACATGAGAGGTAATAAGGTTTGCTATATGGTATAGATATGTAAAAATCTCATATTTATATGCATAAGAATGGAAAATCTTCGTTTGGGTTATTGGTTATCAGGCAGGTTTGATGAGTGCAAAGGCCCAGCAGAAGAGGCCTTAGTTGGTGGAAGAGGAATGTGAGTTTTATTTTTATTTATTTTTTTGAATAAAAGTTTTTTGTATTCTGTGCTGAACATGAAATTGAGTGAGGGTGAGGGTTTGTGAGAGAGAAATGTGGAAGAAATGGAATATACGATATTTTGAATTAAGGAGGGATATACATTGTATTTATTGTATTTTTAAAATACATTATGGTATAGAATTGATAATTTGGTATATTAAATATAACTAAGTCAAATTTTAAACATTAAAGGTAATAAAATTTCTTATATGGGATAACAATATAAAAATTCTAATAAAAAATCTAAAGTAAATTAGTAGAAATGAATAAAAAGAGTACATAATAATGGACTTATCTCTCAAACAAGAGATAACCCTACTCACGTGAAAGGTTCTGCTCTCTCTTTGGACGACGTCCTTGTTTCTAGGTCTTTGTTATTTTCCATTTTGTTTGACTTTGACGTTTTTGCCATGAAATTCCAAAAATTAGTAAACCCAAGGGAAAAACACAACCTTTCATGGGTCCGCCTTTATCCTTTATATAATTTGTTTTCGAAAAAAATAAGAGAAATTTCTATAAAACACGGTAGTTTAGAATATAGTAATTATAGCTTACCTAACTATTATTATTAGCTATTGTTTAATGTTTACTAGCTTATATTTCCTATATTCAAAAGCGTAACAAATATATGTTGTTCAAATTATATTTGTTCGTGTAACGAAAACAAGTTATATCAATTGTATGCGCTCGCATAATTATGTTCATTCGCGTATTGAATAAAATATGTATCAACTATAACCAAGGAGAAATACAAAAATATATATAAATGATACATTTGTATCGATTGTATACATGAGTATATAAAAATAATACAATCTGTATCGACTATATTCGACAACATGTATCAATGGTAACCAAGGCAAAATACAAGGACGTGTACAAAGTATATAACTTGTATCGACCGTATAATGAGTATATACAAAGGATACAATATGTATCAATTGTATTCGCTCGTGCAACGAATATATACAACTAAGGCGAAATACAGAAATATAGAAAAATAAAATGCTCTTGTTGAGAGTCGAACTCAATAACGCCGCTAATTACGCGGATCCTTTAATCAACTGAGTTATAAGAGCTTGTTTTCTCTTTTGTTTCAGTTCAGAGAATTAATCTCTTATTTCGGTAAATTTACTATAAAATTTAAATATGTAAATTTACTGAAAGTATATTTATAAATAATAAATATAGTTTACATAAATATTTAATGTATTGCGTAATTTTCTCAAAAATATACCAACATTTATGTTACACAAAATTAATTGTTACATAATGTCACACCTCCTTTTTTTCGCTTACGCATGGTTACCCCGAAAGGTGATACGTGTATAGGAGTTTTTTCAATTAAAGTGACATTATTCAAAATGGGATTAATTGTTTATTTCAAGAGTCGCCACTTGGGATAGGCTTGGCTTTTGGTGACACAAGTCACCGGTTTATTTAAATCCCAAATCGAGGATATTTCGACTACCCAATCGGAGTATCCGAACCAGAAATTCGTGAGTAAGGAATTTTGTTGACCCGAGGGAAGGTGTTAGGCACTCTCGGATCCCGCGGTTCTAGCACGGTCGCTTAAACTCATTATAAGTGGCTAAAATATGATTTGCTATACCTGTTAACTCGTAATGTTAGATTATTAACCGCTTTTACATCTGTTTTAGGAAAATTTGCAATGTCATATAACATGTCGTGGATCACGTCACAAAATGCATCCGAAATCTTAGACATATTATAATTCCAATGAGAATAAGATTTGGGTCACATAAATGCGCACCCGAATTTTAGGAAGGTATTTTATTAAACACACGCCTACAACAACTACGCCTTTGCCATTTATGGGAAGGCCGTGAAATTTGCTAAACGACACTTCCTATTTTTTCTATGTGTTTTAAATGAATTAAGGAGACGTCGCGTAGTATTTGGTTGAATTAATGCGGCTCACTTTATTTTTATAAGGGCATCCCAATCCATGCTAAATTTTCCACTCTTGCGAGTGCTTAAATACACTAATTGTTTTATATACAAACTATGTATTTGGGAAACATCACATGATCTTAGCCTCGTTCATGGCCAAGTTACACATAATAAATCAAGTTTAGGGCCGGCCTAGGAGCACATAATACATCAAGTTTGGGCCGGCCTAGGAGCACATATTGCTCCGGCTGTGACTGGTTTGGGTTTTAACCACTCAGCCCAGAAAAACGTATTGGATTATAAAATTTTGGTGTTTACTGGGCCTCGCGAATGAGCCTAGTACTGATTTGAATGACAGAGCCCCATTGTTAATAACCCTTTTTCGTTCAAACATGTATGCAAAATCGAATATCTACTCACAAAGACAATATTAACAATTGCTTTTATATATATCTATATATGTCAAACTTTAACATTAGACCTGAATCAATTGATTCATATACTCATCAGTCAGAGTATATGAATCCAAATCTTCAAAATTCGATTATGACTTAATCACAGTTTATAGATCTGAAACAAACAGGCTAGCGTATTGAAATCTAAACGAATTAAGATAGTGTACAGCATTTGGACTTCAAATGATTATAAAGCTGATATTTCATGAGTTCCTTATTTAAAACACAAGCAGAAAATAAACATCCAACAATTGTATCGCCTAATTAACTATACTATCAGCTATTCATGCTTAAAATAAGAGTTCAAATGTCCTGATTATTACAAACAAATCAGTCTCTAAATTTTAGTTGATACAAAATGAAAATAGTTCAAAAGTTTAATTACAATGAGATAGTCACCTTATCATTACATATAAACGAACTAAAAGGGGAAAAACAAGGGAGGATTTTGGATAAGCTGATACATTCATATCTTCACACTTGAGAAAAGTTTCATGTTTAAGCTTCAATGTATCAATTGAACAAGGAGAGGTACCTGTAATTCAGCAAAAAAAATCAGGAGCCTATGAGTAAAATGTGAGGAGTCAGTCAAGCAAACACCTAACCAATCGAACAGTATGCCCAAGGTTTCAACAGAATTGTGAGAGAATTAAAATAAAAAATGATCAAACTCAGCACTGATGGTATTTTTGCAGACATAGGAGAAGACTAATAAGTATTTCAGCTCTAGTATTCAAAGAGAATGTTTACGGATCCTTTCCAATGCCCCAAATGGTTCATTTTATAGTAAAACTGTTAGGGCATCAGATTTTACCTTATTTTCTTTTTTAGTCCTTAACTCAAATTGTGTTTTTGCCTAAGTGATCCTTCAATTTCTGACTTGTGCCTCAAGTTTGAGGCAAAAATTATGTTTAAGTCCTTACTAGAAGGTTCTAAGGGCTTTCTATCAGATTTTTACAAGTCCAAGTCTCTTTTGTACCCTTACTTCCTTTCCTAAATTACCTACCCCTGAAATTTGACCTTGGTCAGTTCTTTTAGCCCTAGTTCAGTCACAGTTGACCTTGGTTAGTTATTTGAGCCTAATTCAGTCACAATTGACCTTGGTCAATCAAACTTGGGTCACTAATAAACTCATGAAAGTTCCATTAGCCAAAATTAACAGACTTCTTCAAGCATTATACAGGATCAACACACAAGAAATCAAAATGACCAGAAAAATGAATCCATCTATCAGCATTGAGGACCAAAACTAATATGAAATAAAGATCATGCACTCAGTAACACAAAACCAATCAGAACATCAGTGAGTCAATAAAGTTCATCAAATTATGAGAATCACACCGCTCAAACACTAATTTTAACAGGATGTTGAATTATTTTAGAGACAAGAAGGTTTCCAGCCTAGTGACAAACAAAACATATGAATATTTAAACCTATCTTAGATGAACTGGTGGGCAAACAAACAAACAACTAAAGGAAATCAAAGGAAAGAACTTCAACTATTAGATATATATATCTACTGATACTAATCAATTTAAAGAACTCAAGCATTCAAAAGCTAAAGAAATGAAAAATATGCAAGAAAACTTAGCTTTTATTCTTGTTTCCATTTAAATCAATTCAGCTGGACCTTGACCCTTTCCACAGGGCTCTGAACCTCCTCGGACGGTAGACAACTAATTCTAAGGGTTCACGAGGGGTTTTCACTGTTCTGAGACCTCAATAGAGTCTCAGATTTAGATTTATCAACGGTTGGGGTTGTGTTGGGACTCATGGGTGGTGTGGTTGGTGTCAAACAGGACCAGGGACTGCCTGGTAGAGGTTTGAACTATTTCTTGCAGGTTTTGGGATTTAGGGTCAAGCTTCAAATTGAAATTCGAGGAGTTTAAGGATGATTTGAGAGGGGTGACATGCATGGTTGGGAAGAGGGGGTTAAGTTGCATTAAGGGTGTAAATTTGGGAGGCTTTGGGACAGGGTCGCCCGGAGGTAGGGTTTCTGGCAAACTTTTAGAGGATATTCGAGATGATAGAGGGGGATTTGAGGGGAGTGGATTACAGGACGGGGAATGGGGTGTCCTAGTGGTGTTGTGGTGTTAAGGTGGAAGGGTTTGGAACAGGGTCGCCGGAGACAGTGGTTCCGACGGCCCTGTTTTTGAAGATTCGAGACAGAGGAGTCATATTCGAGGGAAACTGGCCATGGGATGGGGTAGAGGAGGTCACGACGGTTGAGGGTGTAAATTTGGGGCGGTTTGGTTGCCGGCCGCCGCTGTGAGGCGACTTCCAGCGGCGGCAATAGGGTGGTAAGCCGGTGGTCAAGGGTGGTCAACGGGAGGCTTTACAGCCGGAGAAGGAGGTACGGGGAGGGTGATGTTTGGTCGTGTATGTATATTAGAGGTGTTTGGACATATGTATATAAAATGGGGGAGGCTTCCGTGGCCGTTGGATGAGATGGGGATCAACGGTTGTGATGATAGGGGTCTTAAACGGCGTCGCTTAGTTTAGTGGATGTGGACATGGATCAGACTGGTCGTTTGAGCTGGGTTGTGTCTTGTTTTAAAGGGAAAAGGCAGGTTGGGCCACTCAGGTCTGGCCCAATTCTGGCCAGCGTGAGTGGCTGTTTATACATATATATATATATATATATATATATATATATATATATATATATATATATATATATATATATATATATATATATATATTATCTTTTGTCTTTTTTCTTTTAATTGAAACTAATTACTAATTTTATTTAAAAACCACAAATCACAAATAAAATAAAAACACGCCAAAATTAAACAAACATAATTTAAAATATTGGAGATACATCTATACCTTTTTTATTTTTTTTTTTGTAAAACCAATTTATTTAACAATTAAATCTTAAATCATTTTAAACATGCAGTAATGAACATGCACATGCAGTCAGATCCAAAAAATTGAAATCCTAACATTTAAAAGAAAAATTCTAAAATTTAAAAGTCCTATGGGAGCTTGTTTTGCCCGGTCAAAAATCATATGCTCACAGCTGTCCCTCTTTGCGCGGGAACACGAAGAGTTGTCGTGCAAAGACAAGTGAGCAAATATGAGCGACTTCCGTCCGATTGAATACTCCATGTGAAGCATTTTGAAAAATCTCTGACCGAACCTTGCTTCATAGGTTGCTTACATATCCTTGGCAATAAAGGAACCAAGTCAGTGTAGCTCTGGAAGTTTTGATAGCTGGGACTACCGAGAGACTGTGATTGGCTGTTGTTGATGCTGTTTCTGCTCACTAAGCTCCTTATTACACCGAAAGAAAATCAAAAACTAAGCTAGATAAACCTATCAACTACAATTACAAGATCCTATCTATGATTCTCTTGAATCTTGATCTTAAGTCTTGATTATCTTTCATGGCAGACTCTGATCTGAATCTTGATGCTCGTTAATTGCAGCTGTTGGCTCAGTCTTCAATCTTAATACAAAAATAGGATATGCTGAGCTTGGACTTCCATTAATTTTGAGCAGTCCACGTCTTTGTGTGCCTCATCACTTTGAGTTCACCTTTTGGCTCTTTTCTTTTCTTCTGTTCTAAATTGACACTCATGTTTTCAATTATGCCGAATATTGTGCCTTGAGGTGATACTTCTTAGACAGCAAAACAAACAAACAAACAAAATTTTCTGCCCCTGTTTTCACTGGAAAATTTTGTGAGTTATTTGTAACACGCATCTATGCTGCTCTTTTCAAAACACAAAGGAGAGGGATTGTGTATCCCTTGGAAAGATCGCCAGGTTGTGCTGGAGAGGAGAAATGGTTCTTGCTAGGGATAAGATAAGAATCCTTGGGTTATGCCGGGATGATAATGAAAAGGTCTCTGTGGGGATGGCAAGAAGAGATCTTTGGGTTATGCCAGGATAGGAAAGTTCCTGCTGAGGATGGGTTATAAAGAAATTCCTGGGTTATGCTACGGAGATTCACGGGTTATGCCGGGATGAAAAAAGATCCTGAGTTATGTCAGGAAAATCCACGGGTTATGCCGGGATGAAAAGAGATCCCGAGTTATGTCAGGGGAATCCACGGGTTATGCCGGGATGAAAAGAGATCCTGAGTGATGTCAGGGGAATCCACGGGTTATGCCGGATGAAAGAAAAAATCCTAGGTTATGCTAGGGGGATCCGCGGATTATGCCGGGATGAAAGAGATCCTTAATTATGTCAGGGGAATCCACGGGCTATGCCGAGACGAATGAAAAATCCTAGGTTATGCTAGGGGAATCCACGAATTATGCAGGGATGAAAAGAGATCCTGAGGTATGTCAAGGGAATCCACGGGTTATGGCGGAATGATGAAAATCCTAGGTTATACTAGGGAAATCCACGGGTTATGACGGGATGAAAATGAAGGGTCCTTGCTGGGGATAAAAGGAAACATCCACGGGTTATGCCGGGATGAAAAGGGAAAGATTCCTGGGTTATGCCAGGGTGAAAAGAGATCCTGAGTTATGTCAGGGGAATCCTCGGGTTATGCCGGGATGAATGAAAAAATCCTAGGTTATGCTAGGGAAATATGCAGGGCAGTGGAGGACCTCAGAGATCCTTTTGATTGTACTGGGGATAGGGGAGGAAAGGAATAACTCTTAGGTTATGCTAAGAGTAGGGGAATACTAACTCCTAGACTATGCTGGGGAGTAGGAAGTGTAGGGAGAATATCCTCAGGTTGTGCTGGGGATATGGAGGGAAAATTCCTTGGTTTATGTTGGAGGGGGTGGAATGCAATCCTTAGGTAATACCTAGGAAGTCCGCAAGCTGAGCAAAAAGAAACTTAAAAAGGAACTTCCTTTTGGTCACTGACGCATCAGCACCTTTGGCCCTTGTGCCTATCCTTGATTGGTTTTGTCTCATGTTCCTTTTGTTTTCCTAAATTGTGACTGCACCTTTTAGTTCAGAAACAAACAAAAATGTTAGTTTGAGCAGTGATCGGTTTTGCGGCCTTGTGACGCTTGATTTCTGCTTCTTTCGTATTCAAAAACAAAACCTCAGCTTTCCGTCCTTGCTTAGTTGGTCAAGGGGTCCTCATTTCGGATTGGGTTTTGCTTCTCGGGCCTTGGGTTATGAGTTTTGTCCCACCTTTGGTGTTAGGCTTGCTTTTGGGACTTTCGATTGGAATCAGAATCCTGATCGGCTTAAAACCCCGATTTTGTTTCAACTTCACATCTTTTGGCTTTGAATTTCCTTTCTTTTATTTTCTTACTTTGGGCCATTGACTGTCATGATCAACCGGGATTAGCCAAACATACTTGACGGTATCGGTCATTTCCCTAATTCTTGCCAGGAGAAAACCGCGAAGCCGGCCTTCCTACCTTTTTTAAGGAATGGCGAGGGAGTTAAAATGGAAAGGAGTGAAGTATGAATTTAGAGAGGTATACACTTTGAAGGAAAAAAGGGAACTTATCTGAAAATACGAGCCGACTTTAAATGGCGACGACATGCTTCCTGGACTGGATATCCGGCCCAAATCCATTTCCACTTTCTGACTTCAACTTTCGAAAACCAAAGAAAATTTCTCAGACCTGAGTAGCAATATTTCCTCTTTTAGACCGACGGCGCCCTTTGCGGGTTTTCACCAATCGACCTCTCTCATTTCTCTTCTCCCGTTGCCCAATAGCGCTCTTTGCGAGTTTTTGCTAAATGGACTCTCTCATTTTGCTTCTCTGCTCACCATCGCCTTATGGTGCCCAGAGGTTTTCACCAATAAGACTCTCATTTATTTTTCTCACAAATTTGATTGGTGTTGAACCCCAACAAATGGTATTTTCTTCCCCGGGGATCTTATAACTTTGCAACCATTCGGAGGGGTTTGTAACCAAACCGATACATTTCTTCCCTAGTGTTAATTTTCTTTAGTAAATGGGGTTTTTATTTTGATGTGACTAAACCTCAGGGAGAGGCTGCCTACGTATCCTTTCGAAATCATGTCAGACGTAGTTCAAGAAATTTTTACTAAACTAATTTTGTTTTGTGTTCTTCTCTTTTTTTGAATTTTCTTTTCTCTTCTTTTTTCTTCTTTTTTTTGAGTTACAAAGAGGGTGGGGATAGCGGCATAATAAAGCCCTCGTCTTTTTGATCCAACGTGGTAATTGCTGCAGGGGATTTAAACATAATACCTTTTCACTGCGTCTATGTTTACCGCTTCCTCGGGCTCATTTCCTCCAATGTCGCCCAAGTACAATGCTCCTCTAGGCAATATCTTCCTGATTATATATGGGCATTTCCAATTTGGAGCGAATTTCCCTTTGGCCTCCTCATGATGGGGAAGTATTCGTCTCAAAACCAGCTGCCCGACTTCAAAATTCCTGGGGCGCACTTTCTTGTTGTAGGCACTGGCCATTCTTTGTTGGTACAACTGCCCGTGGCATACTGCGGCCATTCGTTTTTCATCAATTAATGCCAGCTGCTCCAATCGGGTTTTGACCCATTGGCTATCTTCGATTCTGCTTCGACGATCACTCGAAGAGAAGGGATTTCCACCTCGGCACGTATAACAACCTCTGTCCCATAGACCAGCAAATAGGGAGTGGCTCTTACGGATGTACATACTGTGGTACGATATCCCATTAATGCGAAAGGCAACTTTTCATGCCATTGCCTCGAGCTTTGGATCATTTTCCTCAAGATTTTCTCAATGTTCTTGTTGGCAGCTTCAATCTCACCATTAGCTTTAGGTCGATAGGAAGTGGAGTTTCTATGTGTTATTTTGAATTGTTCACATATCTCTCCCATCAGCCGACTGTTTAGATTAGCTGCATTGTCAGTAATGATGACAGTTGGAATCCCAAAATGCAAAAATTGTTGGAATGCACAAAATCCACGGCTGCTTTCTTAGTTACAGATTTGAGGGTAATGGCTTCAACCCATTTTGTGAAATAATCAATGGCGACCAGTATAAATCTGTGCCAATTTGAGGCCTTTTGCTCGATCGGCCAATGACGTCCATACCCCAGGCAACAAATGGCCAGGGTGCTGATATATGATGCAGTTCATTCGGGGGTGCATGAATCAGATCACCGTGCTCCTAGCTTTGATGACATTTTCGCACAAAGCTAAAGCAGTTTTTCTCCATGGTCATCCAATAATAACCAACTCGGAGTATCTTCTTTGCCAATACATAGCCATTCATATGGTGCCCACATACGCCCGCATATACTTCATGCATAATTCTCCCAGCTTCTTCTGCATCCACACATCTCAACAAATTAAGATCTGGAGTTCTTTTGTACAAAGTGTCACCACTCAAGAAGAAATTACTCGCATGCTTTAGGATGGTCTTCTTTTGTTCTCCTGTGGCTTGCTCGGGGAACTCCTATGTTTTTAGGAACTTCAAGATGTCGCTAATACCAAGGCTGCGGGCTAGGCTCTGCTTCAGTTGCATTACAATATCCATGTCTTTATTTGATTTAGATTTGTAAAGGATCAACATAGGCATTCCCAGGGTATGGCAGCATGGAAGCTAAGGTTGCAAGCGCATCCGCTAACTCATTGTGACAACGGGGAATGTACCTGAACTGTACCGACCTGAACCATTTGCTGAGGTCTTTGAAATTCTGTCTGTACGGGAGGAGCTTAATGTACCTTGTCTCCCATTATCCTTGAGCTTGTCGGATGATTAGATCAGAATCCCCCATAATTAGTAACTCTTTGACATCTTGGTTAATAGCCATGTTCATGCCCATAATGCAAGCCTCATATTCAGCTGTATTATTAGTACAAAAGAACCAAAGTCTGGTTGTAGCTAGATAATGCTGGTCTATAGGTGAGATTAAGATTGCCCCGATCCATACGCCTTTCACGTTTGCCGCTCCGTCGAAGAACATTTTCTAGACGGAAGTATACCCAGCTACTATTTCCAAAGAGTTCACTTCTTCGTCTGATACTCGTTATCAACGGGGTTCAAAGGGTGATACTCGTTATCAACGGGGTTTTATACTAGGTGATCTGCCAATGCCTGAGCTTTCATCATCGTACGAGTGACATAAACGATGTCGAACTTGATGAGCAGGATCTGCCATTTGGCCAGTCACCCTGTGGGCATTGGTTTCTCATATATGTACCTCAATGGATCCATCTTGGTTATGAGGTACGTGGTGTGAGCTTGCAGATACTACCTTAGCTTTTGAGCTACCCATGTCAAAGCGCAACACTTCTCTCTAACATTGTGTACTTGGCCATAGCCAGTAAACTTATTTGCTCAGATAACAAAATGGCCTGCTCTTTCTTTCCCATGGCATCATGCTGCCCGAGAATACAACCGAAAGAGCCTTCCAAGGCCGTCAAGTAGAGAAACAATGGCCTTCCTGGTTCTGGCGAAACTAAAACTGGTGGATTGGACAAGTATTGTTGATTTTGTCAAAAGCTTCCTGACACTCGACCGTCCACTTAATTGCCGCATCTTTCTTCAGCAGTTTGAATATAGGCTCACATGTTGAGGTCAATTGGGCGATGAACCGACTGATGTAATTTAATCTCCCTAATAGACTCATCACATCCTTTTTGGTCCTTGGCGGCGGCAGTTGTCGAATAGATTTGATCTTGGTTGGATCTAATTCAATGCCTCTCCGACTGAAGATGAACCCCAGAAGCTTGCCCGATGGAACTCCAAATGCGCATTTTGCCAAATTCAATTTCAAATTATATTTGCGGAGCCTTTCGAAGAATTTCCTCAAATCCTTTACATGATCGCCCTGAGTTTTGGATTTGATAATCACGTTATCCACGTACACCTCTATTTCTCTATGCATCATGTAGTGGAAGATGGTGGTCATAGCCCTCATGTAGGTTTCCCCAGCGTTTTTCAATCCAAAAGGCATAACTCTATTACAATATGTTCCCCAAGGTGTGGTGAAGGCGGTTTTCTCCGCGTCTTCCTCATCCATCAGCACTTGGTGATACCCTGCGTAGCAGTCTACAAAGGATTGAATCTCATGCTTGGCACAATTATCGACCAGGATGTGGATGTTGGGCAGAGGGAAATTATCCTTGGGACTCGCCTTATTCAAATCTCTATAATCCACACATACTCGGGTTTTCCCGTCCTTCTTCGGCACTGGGACCACATTAGCCAGCCATGTGGTGTACTGCACTAGTCGAATTACCCTTCTTCAAGCTGTTTTGTAATTTCCTCTTTGATTTAATCACTGACATCAGGCTTGAATTTTCTTTGCTTTTGTTGTACTGGAGGGCATTCGGGGTATGTTGGCAACTTGTGAACCACGAAATCCATACTCAGACCAGGCATGTCGTCATAGGACCACGCGAATACATCTTTGAATTCCAATAGGAACTGAACCAATGAATCTCGTATATCTTTATTTACGTGGATGCTTATTTTAGTTTCTTTGATTTCATCGAGATTGCCCAGGTTAACCGGTTCAGTATCATTTAAGTTAGGCTTAGGTTTGTTTTCAAAGTGTTCCAATTCTCAAGTGATTTCCCTAAAAGCCTCTTCTTCGTTGTATTCTGGTTCCTGGTTCATTATTTCACAAACAGGCAGCGGATTTGGGTCATGGGAAGAAGTCCGCGAGCATGTCGTTTTATTTAAAGCCGCATTATTGGGACTGAAAGAAAAGATGAAAAATAAAGAAAGACAAAAATTTGAGAAAGGCGGGGAAATGAAAAATATTGGTTTTATTTCTTTGAACTTGAAAGATAAACAGGGTTTACAATTGAGATTTAAAGTGCTAAAAAGGAAAACAAACAACCGAGTACACCCCGAAATAGCCCGTGATGTGGGAAGAGGTAGCAAGGCGAGACTACCGGGTCTCCCGCCTGACCGGAAAGGGCGTGGCCTTCCAATTTTGAAGTTTGGAATCTAGCCCCATAAATAGCATTTCAGCGGCGCTTGAACCTTCTCCCGCTTGGACCATATTTACATCATAGAGCAGCCCTCTCATAGCCCGCAAATCTCATCAATTTCTTCTTACGTGAAAGTTTCTTCCTCCTCCTCTTCACTGTACTTTGGTATTATGAAGGTTTTGTACAAATGAGGCAGGGGTCGTGATAAGGTCCATCTTTTGCACTTTCGTCGGTTAGCCCAAGTGATATCTTCTGAGGTTGGATGAAATCCTAATCCTAAAAACTTTTCTGTGGCAGGCAAGGAGACTGGCTCGGTTATGACTTGTAGGGAGCTTCCGAGTCCCTTGCCTGGCTTGAAGCCTTGGCGCGTCATTTCCTTTGCTACCATAATCGAAGCATTTGACAGAAAAGGATGAGGAAGCGGCTTGCCCTCTTCATGCTGATCAGCTACTACGACTGCGAAATCTTGATAGACTATGTTCTCACTCCCTTCCTTGGCTTCTAGACAGGGAACAGATGGGTCCCGGTAAATTGATTGCTTGTCCTCTCCATGAACTACAATCTCCTGATTTTCATACTCAAATTTCAGTATTTGGTGTAGGGTTGAAGGCACGGACCCTGCCGCATGAATCCACGGCCTTCCCAGGAGGTAGTTGTAAGAGGTGTCCATGTCCAACACCTGGAATGTTGCTTCAAAGTCGACTGGACCAATAGTGAGCACCAGATCAATTTCACCTATGGTAGCCCTTTTTATTCCATCGAAGGCTCGGACACAGACGTTGTTAGGACGGATTGTCCCTGTCCCGATCTCCATTCTCTGCGAGGTGGATAGTGGACATATGTCTACTCCGAAGCCTCCGTCGACCATCACTCTCTTGACATAATATCCCTCACATTTGACTGTAAGGTGCAAAGCCTTGTTATGAGCAACTCCCTTCGGGGGTAGTTCATTCTTACTGAACGATACTTTATTGATAGCGAAGAATCTTTCCGGCATTTTCTCTAACTATTCTACGGAGGTTTCAGCTGGCACATAAGCTTCGTTTAATGTTTTGGACAACACTTGTTGATGCTGGGGAGATTTCATTAAGAGTGACAATAGAGAAATCTGTTCAGGGGATTTTCGGAATTGATCTACCACTTCATACTCCGGCATTTTCATTTTCTGGATAAAAGCATCTGCTTCCTCAACATTCACTGGCTTCTTTGGCGGGAATAGCCGTTTGGTCGCGGCATTTACCTCCTCCACATTTAAATATTTCTTCGTGGGAAATCCCTTTGGGGCTTCTCCAAGGACTTCTTTTCCCTTGTGCGTAACAATGGTTTCCTGATAATTCCAAGGGACAGCTGAAGGATTGGTCATGGGCTTTTGTGTCACGCGACTAATAACCACGGGCTTATACAACACCAGTGGCTTAATTTATCCTCATACTACATAGGCCTTCTTGGTTATGTTCAGGGCTTTGTTCGGCTCAAATATTTTTGGAGGGCTTAAAGTGGGCCGCTTTTCTTTGCTTCCTCACAGAATATAGAGTATTGTTTCTTTGACGGGGGTTGTCTCAGCTTTGACCTCAGCCTTCTTCTCTGCTCCAGGGCTTTTGGCTTCATTTGTTTTCTTTTCATCTTTCTTCTTTGGGGTGACCTTCATCTTCCAATCAGCTTCGGTGATGGCTATGATGGCTTTGAGAGCGGGATCAAACTCTTTGTCCTCACAGATCATTTCGATGACCGGCCCATTGTTGTGGGCCGCTAACGGGTTATCAGTTACATTTGGGACTTCGTCATCTCTGGGAACTATTTTCTTTTGATCAATCAGGTTTTCCACCGCTCGCTTTAAGGTCCAACAATTTTCAGTATCGTCGCCCTCTGCCCCTGAGTGGTAGGCACATCGTACACCACTTTGGTAAGATGGTGATTCGGGATTCTGTCTAAATGGGGGTACAGGCTGGAGGAGACCCAGATGGATTAGCTTTGGAAACAGGTTGGCGTAGGGTTCTCCAATTGGGGTGAAGTTATGTCTCTGGGGTGGCTCCCGGGGACGATAGTTGTTTTGCTGATGGCGGGGATTGTAATGATTATGAGGGAGTTGATTCCTCGGAGCTTGATTTATATTATTTTGTTGTTGAGGGCGGGTAAAAGGGCTGAGCATTCATAACTGCGTAGGGTTGAGGGACATAATGCATGTCTCTGTGAGGATAGTAATGTTGAGGCACTCTGTCAGAGAATGCATGTCTGTGGGTATGTTGTTTCCTCGACCCGGAGGCTGCCATGGATGCTTCCTCTTTTTTCTTGTTCCTGGGAATTCCTCCCACCCCTCCTTGTATGGAATTGGAGGTGGCTCTTATGGCAGATTGGCTTAAAATACTCCCTGTTTTGAGACCAGTTTCCACCATCTCCCCAATCTTTATTGCTTCGGCGAATGGTTTGCCAATTGCGGACATCATGTTCTGGAAATAGTCTGCTTCCTGTGCCTGTAAAAATACCCTGAGCATTTCTGTTTCATCCATAGGAGGCTTCACCCTTGATGTTTGCTCTCGCCATTTAATAGCGTACTCCCTGAAGCTCTCAGCAGGTTTCTTCTTTAGGTTGGCTAGGGAATTCCTATCCAGGGCGATGTCGACATTGTACTGGAATTATTTCACAAAGTCCTGGGCAAGGTAATCCTATATGTGCCACCGGGTGATGTCTTGATCTATATACTATTCAGAAGCAATCCCTACTAAACTTTCCCCAAAGTATGCCATCAGGAGCTCTTCCTTTCCGCCTGCTCCTCGTAACTGATTACAATATTATTTCAGATGGGCGTTTGGGTCTCCATGGCCATGGTATTTCTCAAATTTTGGCACTTTAAACCCCAAAGGAAGATGGATATAGGGGAACATGCACAGGTCTGAATAGGCTTCACTTTTCTGTTCTCTCTATCCTTGCATATTCTTCAGGCTTTGCTCAAGACCCCACATTCTCCTTGTGATCTCATCTTGCTCGGGTGCTTTAGAAGTTTTGTCCGGCACAGGGGTAAGTTCATATGTGGGCTGAGGGTAACTATATGTAGGCTACGGGGGAGGCTCATTTTGGTAATTTGGAGTTTGGAAGGTAAAGGCTGCGGGGTCAAACATAGGCCTTTGTACTGCAGGCTGTGTTGTAGCTGCGCACGGAAGGGGCTGTAAAGATATTGGGAACTGGTCCGGATACAAAAATTGGAGGGTGGGTTTCAGAGGGCGCCCCAACAAAATTGGTGGACATGGTGGGCTGCCCCAGGAGAATGCTCGGGTGACTGATAGGAATAGTAGAAGTACCCCTGACCGTGGAAATAGCTCGGGAAATCCAGGGATGGAGCTGGGAGGTTCCTTTCCATTGGTCCATGCGTCCCACATTTCCATGACCATGAGATGTAGGATCCTGTTTTCTTCGGCCGCTGCAGTTTCAGAGCCGGTACTCCCGTGATTGGACTGTCTTCTGGAATAGGGATGGTGGGTAGAGCCATTTCAGTTGACATCTCTGTATTTCCCTTTGAACGAGCGAAGTATCTGTGTGAAGCCAGTTTATCGCAAAACCAACTACTGTTCTAAACACATGAACTGTAATTCTATAATACATAGTTAGTTCGAGGTAGGTGACAGACAGGAAATCACACGTTGAGCATGATGCACCTATGCAGACAATGGGTTTCTTATATGCTTGCCACAACCGCATGTGTCATCCCGGCACTTCTATTTCAATTTCTTTTTGCTTCTTACCTTTTATTTCCTCTCTCTTCTCTTTATTTCTTTTTTATTTTATTTTAAAGAATACGGTCGAATCCTATAGAGATTGCCTACGTATCATGACTTGCATGAATCAGACCGAGCGTAGTTCATGGAAATAAAGGGTTAGGTGCATAGTAAAACTTTTTTTGGGATTTTCAATTTGATACAAACTATGATTAAAATGGCTTAATAGAATGAAAAACAACTACTAGACTGGGACTTAATACCCTTACAGACTTGAAAGGACAACAAACGGACTCTTTTGTTTCAACAAAAATATAAATCTATGAGTAAATCAACACTTCAAATGCTTTTGGAGCTTGCGGGCCATCATTCGCCCTTGTGGATTTGCGTGCTAAACTTCCCTGGAGATAATGGAGATCTTCCATTAGTTGTTGAACAAAGGTCATATCAGCGGCCAAAAACATAGACTTTGTCATGTCTTGGCAGTGATTGCATTTAGTGGTAATGTAGTCCGCAATTGCCCGCACCTTTTCTCTAATAACCCTTTTTTCTTGTAGCAGACGCCCTATTTGTTCAGCCCGTGCTTCCAAAGTCCGCTCAGCTGCCTGATTTAGCTTTTGAAACTGCCGTAAATCTCTCTTCAACCCTGCTATTACCGTATAGCAATGCTCCCTCTCGGCTTTGAAATCCTTAGCCTGCTTGGCCAGTTTGCTTTCATCTATGATAACCCTCTGTTTTAGACCAGCGCTTTCATTGCCATTTCCTTCTTTTAACTGCTCCAGTATGTGGCCCTTTCTTCAGCACTTTTAGCTAATTGTCTTCGAGCTATGGACAATTCACCCTCTACCTTATTCAGGTCAAAATCGTATTCGGTTACTTTTCAGCGCAGGTTCTCTATGAGCTTTTCATCCTTTAAACTTCTTGGAGGGTTTTCTGCGGATGTTTTCATTTTCTGAATCTGAGCTCGCAGAGCTTCGTTTTCTTTAACCAATACCTTCTTTTCTCCCTCACTAGCAACAATTTGCAGGCTGTTTTCGAATTGCAATTCCTGAATTTTCTTTTCCATCCTCCCTATGGTAGCGCGATATTCATGTTCCAACGAATTCTCGGAGGTGAGGCCTTTTGGATGGTCTTTCGTACTCAATTTATCTCTTATACCAAGCAAGGTACCCCAGAGACACTTCACCTTTGGCAAAATCTTGCACACAAGTGTCAGCGGTCAGGTATTGGCATTCATTCCAGATTTTGCGAACCATGGCTTCGGGGAACTGACTACCAGGCCAAATTTTGACAACCCAGATGCTAAGATCTTCTTCTTTTGGCACTATCTAGCATCTTCCGAGTTGTCTCAAGACCCGACGTGGGACATAAGGCTGGATGTTTCTACGGCCCATTAAGAGAAAATGCGACTTTGTTGCGGGCATATGCACAACTTCGACCACGGAGAGCCAACTGAGAGTCCATTGTATTTGATTTGCAGAAATAGACCGGAGATGTGACACCCACTCTACAACACCTTCTGGTAATTTAAACCTATTCACCATATTGTCCAATTCTTCTATGCAACCTTTCGTTGGCAACCCACCATTCATGAGTCGAGGCTTGGGACGTAGCTGCTCAATCATCTAGATTTGTAACAAGTTACAGCCTTCAAAGAAATCCCCTCCTGCTTTACAAATGGTAAGGGCTCGAAAGATATCAGAAAGGATCATCGGAGCAAGAGTTCTCTTTGCCTGAGTCATCAGTGTACTAACGACCCCTGCTATCCATATATCGATGTTTCCGTCCTTTCGGGGGAATACTAAAAGACCCAAAAAGACACCATCAACGCGAAGCATCGGTGCTCCTCCCATTTAGTTTGATTGCCCTTGCTATAGATGAGGTTTTCAGGGTTGTTGAATCCTCCGATGTGGCCATATCTTTGGTATATAAGTGGAGGGTGAAAATCCAGTCGACGGGTCGGGGTTGTGAATCTTTCTGCTAATTTTCAAAACATCCACAAATTTGTGCACAGCGAGGGCTCTGGGTGCTATCAAGTATTGATGTCTCAGTGGGATTTTGTGGGTCCCGATGTATCCGGTCTTTTCTTCCAAAGTCGGGGTTAACTCAAAATCTGAGAAGTGGAAGACGTTGTGGGCAGGGTCCCAGAAGTTGTTTAGGACCTTTATGATATCTCCCCTAGGGTTGATTTTCAGCAGACCACTGAGGCCCCCAGATGTGCATTGACTTTTATTTGTCCGGCTTCTCCGAGGTCATCCCACCACAGCCGCAGCTCCAAGGGAATTTTGTTCATTATCGTGCTCACTCTGCACATTTATTTGAGCGAATTAGTATTCTCAAAACGATAAAACTGATATTTATGAAATTTGTTTTAAAACAGGGACCGGTTTTGCGAATACGGCCTCTCAACACTTCGGCTAAGAGTTTTTTTTAGGCTGTGCTTGCTTACCGACCCTAATAAAATCTAGAGGCAGCCATTTGTGTAAGATCAACCTCCCGGCGTCCCTTGTAGCGTCATTTAGCTTTTACCGCAATAACGGCACCATCCGACTCATTTTGAAGTAAGAAAAATAAACTCGGGCATTCTTGATATTTTAAAAGAAAGCATTGGAACCGGCCAAAATAATTTATCCAAACCCGCAGACATTATTGAAAAAATCCAAAATTTTGTGCTCCTTTTTTGAAAAATTCGGCAACATTTCGACGCTATTTGAGCCTTTGTTTTCATAAACGACTACCCTAGCACTGTTTATTTCTCTCAATTGAATCGCTTTGCTTACAGGCCAGTCAACATGCGGATCCGAGACAAATAAATGCGCAAGTACCACGTAAAAATGCATCAAGGTTGTCTTTTATGTCAGGGCACTTGTCCTAGACGGACCCAACCCCTGTGCTGAGTCCCCTAAGTCAAAATGCATGATGCAAATAAACGTTCCTACTAGGGATCCGGCTTGAAGTTTTGTTATACTAAGTTGAAAACCTCGGTATAAGGTCTAGACTGTGTACCCGAGCGGACAACTCGAGTCGAGGAGGGGGCTACGTACCGGGGACCCGCGAGATCGTCCGGTTTTGTAACTTGTCGGGCATCTTTCCTATTTCACGGTAAGACACTAATAGAATAGGGAGTCTCAACCAGTAGCACATCCCCGGAGGTGAGAAGTGAAGTGTTTTCGTAACAGTTTATATATACAACTCAGATAATATCAAAGCGGTAAAACATGCGACATTTAGCACAGAAAAAATAAGCAAATTAGAAGAAGGAAAATATAACAGTTATTGTAAGCTCGAATACTTGAACCCACAATCGGAGATTCTGGGTCCTCCTCTATCCCCAGCAGTGTCGCTAGAGCTGTCACACCTCTTTTTTTCCACATACGCGTGGTTACCCCGAAAGGTGACACGTGTAAAGGAGTTTTTCCAATTAAAGTGAAATTGTTCGAAATGGGATTAATTGTTTATTTCAAGAGTCGCTATTTGGGATAAGCTTGGATTTTGGTGTTCCAAGTCACCAGTTTATTTAAAATCCCAAATCGAGGACATTTCGACTACCCAATCGGAGTCTGCAAACCAGAAATTCGTGAGTAAGGAAGTCTATTGATCCGAAGGAAGGTGTTAGGCACCCTCGAATCCCGTGGTTCTAGCACGGTCGCGTAAACTCATTATAAGTGGCTAAAATATGATTTGCTATACCTGTTAACTCGTAATTTTAAATTATTAATCGCTTTTTACATCTGTTTTAGGGAAATTAACAATGTTATTAAAACATGTCGTGGATTGCGTCACATAAATGCTCTTGTAATCATAGACATATTATAATTCCATTGAGAATAAGATTTGGGTCACATAAATGCACCCAAATTTTAGGAAGGTATTTTATTAAACACGCGCCTACAGCAACTACGCCTTTATGGGAAGGCCCTGAAAAAATTTGCTAAACGGCACTTCCTATTTTTTCTATGTGTTTTAAATGAATTAAGGAGCCGTCGCGTAGTATTTGTTTAAATTAACGCGGCTCACTTTATTTTTATAAGGGCATCCTAATCCATGCTAAATTTTCTACTCTTGCGAGTGCTTAAATTCACTACTTGTTTTATATACAAACTATGTATTTGGGAAACACCACATGATCTTAGCCTCGTTCATAGACAAGTTACACATAATAAATCAAGTTTTGGGCCGGCCTAGGAGCACATAGTAAATCAAGTTTGGGCCGGCCTAGGAGCACATATTGCTCAGGCTGTGACTGGTTTGGGTTTTAAACACTCAGCCCAGAAAAACGTATTGGATTACAAAATTCTGGTATTTACTGGGCCTCGCGAATGAGCCCAGTACTGATTTGAACTACAGAGCCCAATTGTTAATAACCTTTTTTGGTTAAAACATGTATGCAAAATTGAATATCTACTCACAAAGACAATATTAATAATCGCTTATATATATATATATATATATATATATATATATATATATATATATATATATATATATATATATATATATATATATATATATATATATATATGTCAAACATTAACATTAGACCTGAATCAACTGATTCATATACTTATCAGTCAGATTATATGAATCCAAATCTTCAAAATTTGATTATGACTTAATCACAGTTTATAGATTTGAAACAAACAGAGCTAGCGTATTGAAATCTAAACAAATTAAGACAGTGTACAACATTTGGACTTCAACTGATTATAAAGCTGATATTTCATGAGTTCCTTATTTTAAACACAAGCAGGAAATAAACATCCAACAATTTTATCGCCTAATTAACTATATTGTCAGCTATTCATGCTTAATATAAGAGTTCAAATGTCCTGATTATTACAAACAAATAAGTCTCTATAGTTTAGTTGATACGAAATGAAAATAGTTCAAAAGTTTAATTACAATGACATAGTCACCTTATCATTACATATAAACGAATTAAAAGGGGAAAAACATGGGAGGGTTTTAGATAAGCTGATACATTCATATCTTCACACGTGAGAAAAGTTTCATGTTTAAGCTTCAATGTATCAAATGAACAAAGAGAGGTACCTGTAATTTAGCAAAAGAACCAGGAGCCTATGAGAAAAATGTGAGGAGTCAGTCAAGCAAACAGCTAACCAACCGAACAGTATGCCCAAGGTTTCAATAGAATTGTGAGAGAATTAAACTCTAAAATGATCAAACTCAGCACTGATGGTATTTTTTCGGATACAGGAGAAGACTAATAAGTATTCCAGCTCTGGTATTCAAAGAGAATGTTTCCGGATCCTTACCAATGCCCCAAATGGTTCATTTTATAGTATAACTTTTAGGGCATCAGATTTTACCTTCTTTTCTTTTCAGTCCTTAACTTATATTGTATTTTTGCCTAAGTGATCCTTCAATTTCTAACTTGTGCCTCAAGTTTCGGGCAAGAATTATGTTTATTTCCTTGCTAGAAGGTTTTAAGGGTTTTCTATCAGATTTTTACAAGTCCAAATCCCTCTTGTACCCTTACTTCCTTTCCTAAATTACCTACCCTTGAAATTTGACCTTGGTCAGTTCTTTTAACCCTAGTTCAGACCAAATTGTCCTTGGTTAGTTCTTTGACCCTAATTCAGTCACATTTGATCAGGTCAATCAAACTTGGGTCACTAATAAACTAATGAAAGTTCTATTAGCCAAAATTAACAAACTTCTTCAAGCATTATACATGATCAACACACAAGAAATCAAAATGACTAGAAAAATTAATACATCTATCAGCATTGAGGACCAAAACCATTATGAAATAAGATCATGCACTCAGTAACACAAACAAAAAATCAGACCAATCAGAACATCAGTGAGTCAATAAAGTTCATCAAATTATGAGAATCACACTGCTCAAACACTAATTTTAACAGGATGTTGAATTATTTCACAGACAAGAAGGTTTCCAGCCTAGTGACAAACAAAACATATGAATATTTAAACCTATCTTAGATGCATTGGTGGGCAAACAACAAACAACTTAAGGAAATCAAAGGAAAGAACTTCAGCTATTAGATATATAGCTACTGATAATAATCAATTTGAAGAACTCAAGCATTCAAAAGCTAAAGAAATGAAAAATATGCAAGAAAACATAGCTTTTATTTTTGTTTCTATTTAAATCAATTCAGCTAGACCTTGACCCTTTCCACAGGGCTCTGAACCTCCTCGGATAGTATACAACCAATTCTAAGGGTTCACGAGGGGTTTTCACAGTTCTGAGACCTCAATAGAGTCTCGGATTTGGATTTTTCAACGGTTGGGGTTGTTTTGGGACTCATGGGTGGTGTGGTTGGTGTCAAAAGGGACCAGCAACTGCCTGGGAGAGGTTTGAACTATTTCTGGCAGGTTTTGGGATTTAGGGTTAAGCTTCAAATTGAAATTCGAGGAGTTTCAGGATGATTTGAGAGGGGTGACATCCATTGTTCGGAAGAGGGGGTTGAGGTGCATTAAGGGTGTACATTTCGGAGGCTGTGGGACAGGGTCGCCGAAGGTAGGGTTTCCAGCAACCTTTCAGAGGATATTCGAGATGATGGAGGGGGATTTGAGGGGAGTGGATTATAGGACGAGAA
Organism: Nicotiana benthamiana; assembly: GCA_034376525.1. Classification (NCBI taxonomy): domain Eukaryota; kingdom Viridiplantae; phylum Streptophyta; class Magnoliopsida; order Solanales; family Solanaceae; genus Nicotiana; species Nicotiana benthamiana. Next base: position 67,821,568 of record CM067332.1, read on the forward strand.
TGGGGTGTCCTAGTGGTGCTGTGGTGTTAAGGTGGAAGGGTTTAGAACAGGGTCGCAGGAGACAGTGGTTCCGACGGCTCTGTTTTTGAAGATTCGAGACGAGGTAGTCATATTCGAGGGAAACTAGCCATAGGACGTGGTAGAGGAGGTCATGACGGTTGAGGGGTATAATTTTGGGGCAGTTTGGTTGCCGGCCGCTGCCGTTAGGCGATTTCCGGCGGCGGCAGTAGGGTGGTAAGCTGGTGGTCAAGGGGTGGTCAACAGGAGGCGTTACAACCGTAGAAAGAGGTGCGAGGAGGGTGGTGTTTGGTCGTGTATGCATATTAGAGGTGTTTGGACATATGTATACAAAATGGGGGAGGCTTCCGTGGCCGTTGGATGAGATGGGGATCAACGATAGTGATGATAGGGGCCTTAAACGACGTTGCTTGGTTTAGTGGATGTGGACATGGATCAGGCTGGTCTTTTGGGCTAGGTTGTGTCTTGTTTTAAAGGGAAGAGGCAGGTTGGGCCACTCAGGTCTGGCCAAATTATGGCCAGCCTGAGTGACTGTATATATATATATACATATATTATATTTTTTGTCTTTTTATTGTAATTGAAATTAATTACTAATTTTATTTATAAACCACAAATCACAAATAAAATTAAAACAAGTCAAAATTAAACAAACATAATTTCAAATTATGGAGATACATCTATATAATTTTTGTATTTTTAATTTGTAAAACCAATTTATTTAACAATTAAATCTTAAACCATTTTAAGCATGCAATAATGAAAATGCACATGCAGCCAGATCCTAAAAATTAAAATCCTAATATTTAAAAGAAAAATTCTATACTTTAAGAGTCCTATAGGAGCTTGTTTCGCCCGGTCAAAAATCATATGCTCACACATAACATGTGTCTTGACTATTTTTTTGTCACTCAAGCATTAGTTGTAATGTGATTTTTTATCTCAATGTATCATCTAAGCATGGTGAAGCAACATTGCTTCATGTAAAATATGAATTTTTATCGCAATTTATCATATAAGCATGGTGAAGCAATATGGCTTGATAAATTTATTGCAGTTTATCATATAAGCATGGTGAAGCAATATGGCTTGATGTAAAATATCGAGTGTGGATAAATTATTCTCAAATATTTCTTCTAGTAGAGATAGCTGTATATGATAAAATATGTTTATATTTAATGATCGCATGAGAAAGAGATATGTAGAGCCAAAGATAGAAGGCAATCGGACCTGAAGACAATGATCACGCTTGTCATCGGAAAGAATAATGTTCATAAAGGTAAAATAAATGTATGCTATCCGGTAGTATTTACTGCTTACCATTACACATTCTTCAATAACACTTATAATTATCATTTAAGAGGGGTTTGATCCTAAGACCATGTTCTGGATAAAAGAATTAGGTGTCATGCAGAAGCTAGCACAGTAAATCTTGAGAGAGGATAAATCATACAACAAAGAGGAATATAAAAGAGACACAAATATATAATGTGATTTGGTCAATTAACCTACATCCACGACAGAGATAAGCAAGTTCACGATAATAAAAGAGAGTATAAATAACGAGAGAACAACTTCACGAAGAGGCAAACACAAGTGACACAGTAACACTTGTCCCGTAAAGTTCTCCCCCTAAACACGACTAGCAAACCCCTTATGGCTACATTGTCGATGTTACTGGATGAAAAAAGCGGATCTTCCATATTTGGAATAGCCAAATATGGAAGAATTATATTTTTCTTCTAAGAAAAGGAAAATCAAATTATGGTAAATATGTTGTCCTTTCCTTCATGAAATAGGAAAATCAAATATGGTAACAAAATCTGGACAAACACCTAACAATTCTCCCCATTGGCCTGAATTTTCGGACAAAATACACTTGATCCACCTTCTTTACATGGCCTTCAACAGGTCACATCTCCAAATCTCAGCCACAAACTTTGACTCAATGTGTGTAGACCTCAGTCAAATTTCTCAGACAAAAATCATGATTATCGTCAAATAGGTTGCGGCTAGAACTAAATCCGCCAAGATGATCATGTCATGAACCTCTCTCTAATACTATCACGACTCAAATTTTCCACCCTTGTGAGTTGATCCAACACTCTTCAATGTTCAAATATCAATATTCTTTCCACAAACCTTACTCAACAATAACAATCGTCGCATTAGGCATGAACAATACAAATGGAGTCACATTAATCATAACATATGACTCACGGGCCTGCTTGAAACCAATATATAGATACCCATCACCATGCCTATATGTCGTACTCAACAATTAACATATAGAAACTAAGACACAACTCCTAATCCCTTAAGCAAACGTTAGACCAAACACTTACCTCGATGTCGCGAGCACAATTCAAGCCTCAACTACCGCTTTACCTCTTGATTCCACCGCCAACTCGCTCGTATCTAGCCAGAAGTCACTTAACAATATTAATTAAGTGCTAAATGAATCAATTCTAATGCATGAAAATAAATTTTCTAAAGTTTTTCCTAAAAAGTCAAAAATCGACCCCGGGTCCGTTTGGTCCAAACCCGAAATTTGGATCAAACCCGATTACCCATTCACCCCCGAGCCCGGATATATAATTGGTTTTGGAATCCGACCTCAATTTGAGGTCTAAATCCCCAAATTTTAATATACTTAGGTTTTACCAAAAATTTCCAATTCCGCCATGAAAACCCTAGATTATAGGATGAAATATTGTAAAACGAAGTTAAGGAATAAAGAAAATGTGTTAGAAATCACTTTCTAATGTTTTGGAGAGGAATGTTATTTGAAAAATCTCCTCTTATGTTTTTTGAGTTTTGAAAAATAAAAAATAACTGAAAACCCCGTTAAATATACCCAGCTCAGACCCTCTGTGCGGACCGCACAAAAAGGAGTGCGGCCGCAAAGCTCATAATGTTGATGCAGCGACATGCTTTAGTATTTTGACCATAACTTTCTCTAGAGATGTCCAAATTGTGATTTCTTTGCCATTATAGAAACTAGACACGAAGGGCTAAAACACTCATTTTTTAATCATCTCAAATTTCCTTGTAGTCAAAAGATATAGGCTTTTGAAGTCAAACTAGTGAACTTGCGAATTCTTCCTCAGCGCGGACCGCACAAAATCGAGTGCGGCCGTAAAGCCCCCATAGAGGACACCGTTATGTTTTAAGACTAAAACATCCTTGAACCTACTCGAAACTCACCGGTGCCATCAAGACTCCAAACCAAATGTACATACTAACTCAAAAACATCATATGGACCTACTCGTGCGATCACATCATCAAAATAACATGTAAAACCATGAATTAAACCTCAAAACTCATCATTTTCATCAAAAACACTTAAAGTTCATAACTCTTCCACTGGAAGCTCACATCAAATAGACTCTATTTTTCATCAAATTTCACAGTTATCATCTAAATACTATAACAAGTTTATACCGGGCTCCAGAACCAAAATACGGGCCCGATACAAATGGTTTCAAACATAAATTCTTTTCTTCATTTCTTAGATAATTCAGCTAAACAATTTCTTTCAAAAATTAATTTCTAAGGCTTGGGACCTCGGAATTCATTTCCGAGCAGACGACAAAATCCCATATTTCACTACGGACCTCCCGAGATCTTCAGAATACGAATTCGGGTCCATTTGCTAAAAATGTTGACCAAAGTCAACCATAGTCAAATTTTAACTCTAGAAATTTCTACTTCTCGTATTTTCACATAGAGTGCTTTCTGAATATAGGTCCGGACCACGGTCGCAATTCGAGGTGAGGTCAAAAGGAGGTGTTTAGGCCTTAGAACACTATATTTATTTTTAAATTAAGTGATGACCTTTTGGATCATCACATCCTCCACCTCTAAAACAATTGTTCGTCCTCTAACTGATATAAGAAGGAAGTGCCTGAGTCGGAAAAATGGTAGGGATAACGTCTCCGCATATCGGACTCGGACTCCAAGGTCGATGCCTCAGCAGGCTGACCTCTCCACTTAACATGAACAGAAGGAAAACTCTTCGATCTCAACTGACGAACCTACCGATCTAGAGTAGTTACCGACTCCTCCTCATATGACAAGTCCTTGTCCAACTAGACAGTGCTGAAATCTAACACGTGGGATGGATCGTCATGATACTCCCGAAGCATGGACACATGAGACACTAGATGCACAGATGATAAACTCGGTGGCAACGCAAGGTTGTAAGCCACCTCCGCCACTCAATGAAGAATCTCAAATGGGCCAATGAACCTATGGAAAAGTTTGCCCTTCTTTCCAAATCTCATCACGGCCTTCATAGGCGGCACTCGAAGCAATACTCGCTCACCAACCATGAATGCTAAATTTCGAACCTTTCGGTCGTCAAAGCTCTTTTGCCTGGACTGAGCTATACAAAGCCTATCATGAATGATCCTGACCTTGTCCAAGGCATCCTGCACCAGACCCGTACCCAACAACTGAGCCTCTCCCGGCTCAAACCATCCAACCGGCGACCGACACTACCTACCATATAAAGCCTCATAAGGAGCAATCTGGATACTTGACTAGTAGCAATTGTTGTAGGAAAACTCTAATTTGATCCTACGAACCTCCAAAGTTAACGACACAAGCTCGGAGCATATCCTCCAAAATTTGAATGGTACGCTCGGACTTTCTGTCCGTTTGAGGATGGAATGATGCGCTCAACTCAACCCGTGTGCCCAACTCACGCTGAAATTCCCTCCAAAAATGTGAAGTAAACTGAGTACCATAGTCAGAAATGATAAACACGGTCACACCATGAAGACGAATAATCTCTCACATATAAATCTCAGCTAACCTCTCGAAATAATAGAAGACTTCCACAAGAATGAAATGTGCTGACTTGCTCAGCCTATCAATAATAACCCACACAACATCAAACTTCCTCTGGATCAGTAGGAATCCAACGACAAAGTCCATAGTGATACGCTCTCAGGAATCTCAATCTTCTAGAACAAACCACCAGGCCTCTGATGCTCGTACTTAACCTGCTGATAATTCAAACACCGAGCCATATATGCAACAATGTCCTTCTTCATTCTCCTCCACTAATAATGATGCCACAAATCTTGATACATCTTCGTGACTCCTGGATGAATCGAGTACCGGAACTATGGTCCTTCTCTAAAATCAATCCCCGGAGCCCATCCTTATTAGGCATACAAACTTGACCCTGTAGCCTAAAAAATCCATCATCCCTTAAGATAACTTGCTTGGCACCTCTGTGTTGCACTGTGCCCCTAAGGACACACAAATGAGGATCATCAAAATGCCGATCTCTGATATGCTCCAATAATGAAGAACGAGTGAATGTGCAAGCTAACACACGTTTGGGCTAAGAAACATCCAACCTCACGATCTAATTGGCCAAAGCCTGAATATCCAAAGCAAGCGGTCTTTCACCGATCGGAATATAAGCAAGACTGCCCATACTGGCCGACTTCCTACTTAAAGCATCAGCCACCACATTGGCCTTTCCTGGATGATATAAGATGGTGATATCATAGTCCTTTAATAGCTCTAACCACCTTCTCTGCCTCAAATTTATCTCCTTCTTCTTGAACAAATACTGCAGACTCTTGTGATCCGTGAACATCTCACATGCCACTCCATATAGATAATGCCTCCAAATCTTCAACACGTCAACAATGGCTGTTAACTCTGAATCATGAACCGGAGTTCTTATCATAAATCTTCAATTGAAGTGAAGCATAAGCAATGACCTTGCCATCCTGTATCAATACCGCACCAAGTCCAATATGAGATACATCACAATAAATTGTATAAGGCCTTGAACTTGTGGGAAAAACCAACACTGGTGTGAAGTCAAAACTGTCTTGAGCTTCTAAAAGCTCGCCTCATACTCGTTCGACCATCTGAACTGGGTATCCTTCTGGGTCAACCTGGTCATCGAGGCTGCAATAGATGAAAACCCCTCCACAAACCCACAATAATAGTCTGCCAATCCCAAGAAACTCTGGATCTCTATAGCTGATGCGGGTCTAGGCCAGTCCTTGATGGCCTCTATCTTCTTTGGATTTACCTGAATACCCACCGTTGAAACAACATGATCCAAGAAAGCAACTAAACTCAACCAGAACTCACACTTCAAAAACTTAGCATACAAGTGACTATCTCTCAAAGTCTGAAGAACCACTCTCAGATGTTGCTCGTGCTTCTCCCAGTTGCGAGAATAAATCAAAATATCGTCAATGAAAACTATCATGAAAAAATTCAAGTAAGGTTTAAACACCCGGTTCATCAAATCCATAAAAGTTTTTGGGGAATTTATCAACCCGAATGACATCACCAAGAACTCATAATGCCCGTACCGCGTACGGAAAGCTATCTTCGGGACATCGGATGCCCTAATCCTAAACTGATGGTAGCCAGATCTCAAGTCAATCTTCGAAAATACCTTGTCACCCTGAAGCTGATAAAAAAAATCATCAATCCTCTACAAGGGATACTTATTCTTGATTGTAATCTTGTTCAAATGTAGGCAATCTATGCATATTCACATCGATTTGTCCTTCTTCTTAACAAACAACACCAACGTACCTCAAGGTGAGACACTAGGTCTAATGAAGCCTTTTTCAATCAAGTATTGCAATTGCTCCTTCAACTCTTTCAACTCAAGCGGGGCCGTACGATATGGCACAATACAAATGGGCTGAGTGCCCAGAGCCAAATCAATGCTGAAGTCAATATCCCTGTTGGATGGCATACTCGGTAGGTCTGAAGGAAATACCTCAGGAAACTCACGAACAATAGGCACAAAATCAATGGAAGGAACCTCAACACTAGAATCATGAACATTTACCAAATAGGCAAACACCCCTTCTCAACCATACGTCGAGCCTTCATATATGAGATAACACTACGGGTAGAATGACTAAGAGTCCCTCTCTACTCTAAACGAGGTAAACCCAGCAAGTCTAAGGTTACAGTCTTGGCATGAAAATCCAAGATAGCTTGGCAAGGTGATAACCGTCCATCCCCAATATGACATAAAAATCAACCATGTCCAGAACTAACAAATCTATACGAGTTTCAATACCCCCAATCACAACTATACATGAACGATGGACATGATCTACCACAATAGAATCACCCACCATTGTAGACACATATATAGGAGCAACTTAAGGAATCACTATGATAAGTGCATCGGAAGCCTCAGCCTCAAGCTTGGCTGGAAGATCATAACACGGGGTTGGGCCCCACTCTAAACTACATCTTTGGGCTGGCCTGTTGCTGGCTAGCCTCCACCTCTAATACCTTTACCTCCACCTCTAGATGGCTGAGCGGGCTAAATTATTCCCTCAATGAACCTCCTCACTATCTCTCTCTCTCTCTCTCTCTCTCTCTCAGTGGGAAGTATAAGAAGAGCATGACAGGCCAAATCAATAAACCTTGTCTGTTTGAGTAACAGTCATAGAATCTTGCCTGAGACGCTCAAACTGCCTCCGATAGTTCTCTCTCTGAGTGACATGTAGAAACTTCTCCAGAAACAGTTGAGAAAACTAATCACAAGTTAAAGCTGGTGACCCAACTGGTCTAGCCAAACAAAAATCTCTCTACCAAGCACTACTAGAAATTGGAGTTACAACAACGCTTTTTATTGGTAGGGTTTTATAACTGTTTCTATAGGTGGTCTATTGTTATGGTTTTAACTGTTACTAATAATTATTAGAACTACTGGGACACTTAGTAACTGAACCGTTGCCATAGTCTAAAAACCGTTCTGATAGAGATATATGTGGCAACGCTTTACATAACCGTTACAATAAATTAGTCTATGGTAATGCTTATTTCTATTATTACCGTTATTAATTTCCTCTTTTTTTCCATCCAAATTTTTAATATACGCTAAAATGGTAGGGCCACCATCTAATGTTTTTGAGTTTTATACTTAATAAGTAATTAAATACACTAAACCCCTAAAAATACCTAATAAATCAACCGGCGGGTCTCTCCTCCAATCAACTCCAAAATAGCTCCTCTAGTACTCCCAAAATCACCTTCAAATCAGATCAAAATCAGCGAAATCAGTCAAAAAGACCTCAAATTTCCAAAATATAGTGAACTAGAGAGCTGTTTGCAGGATTCAATAGCTCTTTTCACGATTGGGATCGAGATTACGAAGCCTTTGCATGACTGCTTGATTACGCTATTGATTTAGAGAGACTAAGCTCAGCTTTTTAGGGCATCTGTTCTTTTGCAGACTCAACAATCGTGTTCCTTCTGCAGTAATTCATTTTCCTTCAAAGAGACCTCATAAGCAAATCAAGTTCAGGCCGCGCTCGGCTACTGCTCTTCGTAATCTCCTTCTCCGGCGAACTCGGCTAAGAAATCGAGTGGTAAGAACCTTTCTTCTCTCTCTGTATTTACCAATTGTATGAATATGCTTCTTAATTTAGACTACATGTTCTTGTTTTTGGCTGAAAATTCCACCTTTAGGTCACATGATAGTATTTTGGGATACTAATATTCTCTCATCTAGTTACTAGGCATGAAGAATGGTAGTTAAAGGATTCAAACACCACTTAGATGATATGTGGTTTTTGGAAAACTAATGTTTATTTAGTATTTTCTAGAGGAACTCTGACTCTGGGTGAGATGATCCTCTTTGTCTTGCTCTATTTGATTATTTACAAATAACCCGATTTACTCTAGCCTCGCAAAGTTTTAGATTCTATAGTTTGGTAAGTCTTGTTAGTTTCATTGTATAAATAGTAGTAAATAACCCTAATCCCATATCTATTAGGAGTAGGACATATATTGTTTATATGGGGTTCATTGTATCATTGTCATAATTAATCAATAATATATTTTCTCCTATGCATTCTCACATGGTATCAGAGCCAGGACCATCCCAATTATTGTTACCGATGTTGGTCCCCTATTTATATTGTCCATGCTCCAGAGGTTTGGGCATGATGGGGGTGTTGAGTTGTCCCACATAGAAGGAATTTGAGGTCTTTGGTCTCCTTAATGGCTTGGGAAATCCTTACCTCACAAGCTAGCTTTTGAGGTTGAGTTAGGCCCAATATCTCATGTTCCGCTACATTTTTGGGGGGATGCAGTTCTTACATCGTGTTATCTTATTAATTGTATACCATCATAAGCTATCCAAAATCAAGTTCTATTCTCTGTCCTATTTCCCCACTTACCTTTGTTCTCTCTTCCACCCCGTGTCTTTTAGAGTACGTGCTTTGTTCATGACATTACTCTAGGAAACATAAGTTAACTCCTCGTGCACTTAAGTGCATATTTCTGGAGTACTCAATAACGCAAAGGGGATATCGATGTTATTCTTCTGATCTTTAGTGATTTCTTATGTCTGTTGATGTTACCTTCTTTTACACCCAATCATACTTCACAGGTCCAGTTAATCACTTAGATATTTCTAAGGTGATACATGTTCCTTGTTTTGGAGATTCAGTCCCTATCTCCCATCCATCTTCCTCTATAGCTCCAGTGTCACCACCGAGTCCAGTGCCACCACCTAGTCCATTTACACCAACTATAGCTCCAGTGCCACCACCTAGTCCAGTTCCATCAACTATAGCTCCAGTGCCACCACCTAGTCGAGTTCAACCTTCTATAGCTCCACCACTCATAACTTATCATTGTGGTCCGCCCTCAACATCAGGCCCAATTGATTCACGTCCTGCACTTGACCCTACTAATACTACGAACTTTTCTCCTCTTAATCAACCCATTGCACTACAAAAAGGTATACGGTCCACACTTAATCCTAATCCTCATTATACCGATTTAAGTTACCATCATCTCTCACCATCCCATTATGCATTTGTGTTATCTTTGCCTTATGTTTCCATTTCTAAGTCTATAGGTGAAGCACTATCTCATCCTGGATAGAGACAAACTATGATTGATGAGATGTCTGCTTTACATACGAGTGGTACTTGGGAGCTTGTTCCTCTTGCTTCAGGTAAATCACTGTTAGTTGTCGTTGGGTGTATGCAGTCAAAGTTGGTCCAAATGGCCAGGTTGATTGACTTAAGGCTAGTCTTGTTGCCAAAGGATATACTCAGATATTTGGACTCAATTATAGTGATACTTTCTCTCTTGTGGATAAAATTGCATCAGTCCGCCTTTTTCTCCATGGTTGTTGTTCGTCATTAGCCTCTCTATCAGTTAGACATTAAGAATGATTTTCTTTACATTGACCTTGAGGATGAGGTTTATATGGAGCAACCACCTATTTTTGTTGCTAAGGGGGAGTGTAGTGGCCTTGTATGTTGGTTGCGCTGGTCCCTCTATGGTCTAAAGCAATCTCCTCGAGCCTGGTTTGGTAAGTTCAGCACAGTTATTTAGGAGTTTTGCATGGCTCGTAGTGAAGCTGATCACTTTGTATTTTATCGATATTCTACTTCAAATCTATGTATTTATCTGGTCACTTATGTTGACGATATTGTTATTACCGGCAATGATCAGGATAGTATTAGTAAGTTGAAGGAACATATCTTTTAGCACTTTCAGACTAAGGATCCGGATAGATTAAAGTATTTTCTGGGTATTGAGGTCGCTCAGTCTAGCTCAGGTATTGTGATCTCACAATGGAAGTATGCGTTAAATATTCTTAAGGAGACATGAATGACAGGTTGTAGACCTGTTGACACTCTGATGGATCCAAATTCTAAACTCCTGCCAGGACAGGGGAAGCCCCTTAGTGACCCTGCAAGATATAGGCGATTGGTTGGTAAATTAAATTACCCCACAGTGACTAGACCTGGCATTTCCTTTCCGGTGAGTTTTGTGAGTCAGTTTATGGATTCTCCCTATGATAGTCATTGGGATGCAGTTGTCTGCATTCTTCGGCATATAAAATCAACTCCAGTTAAAGGCTAATTATTTGAAGATCAAGGCCATGAGCAGATCGTTGGACACTCAGATGTTGATTGGACAGGATCACCTTCTGATAGACGTTCTACATCTGGATATTATGTCATAGTAGGAGGAAATTTGGTGTCTTGGAAGACCAAGAAACAAAGAGTGGTTGCTCGATCTAGTGCAGAAACAGAATATCGAACAATGGATATAGCCACATGTGAGCTAATTTGGATCAAACGGTTGCTCAAGGACTTGAAATTTGGTGAGATTAGTCAGATGGGACTTGTGTGTGATAATAAAGATGCTCTTCATATTGCGTCAAATCTAGTGTTCCATGAGAGAAATAAACACATCGAGCTTGATAGTCAATTTGTTAGAGAAAAGATACTCACGAGAGATGTTGCTATGAAGCTTGTGAAGTCGAATGATCAGCTTGCTGATATTTTCACCAAGTCCCTTACTGGTCCTCGTATTAGTTATATATGTAACAAGCTTGGTATATATGATTTATGTGCACCAGGTTGATGGGGAGTATTAGTTTCATTGTATAAATAGTAGTAAACAATCCTAATCCCATATGTATTAGGAGTAGGACATGTATTGTATATATAAGTCTCATTATATCATTGTCATAATTAATCAATAATATATTTTCTCCCATGCATTCTGCATATAACGTCAATTTGTGGTGGAGGGGCCACTGGGATTGACTTGAAATTAAGCCTGTCAACTGGGTCGGGTTGACCCGGGACCGGCCGGGACCGGACCAGTAAAACCCAGGACCGGACCGGTAAAACCCGGGACCGGACCGGACCAATTAGCAGGGGCCGGGCTGGGCTGGGTTCAAGGGGGGTAGGGGGTTGGTCCGTTAAGATTTTTTGGTATCGGAACCAGACCGGACCGGCCCGGTATAGTCAATAGTACCGTGAACCGGTATGGACCGGCCCGGTTCAACGGTAACTTTTTTTTTGATTTTTGAATATGTGGGGCCCACATTACCGTTGGCAACGGTACAGATCCGTTGGCCAACGGACAATTTTGCAAAAATGGCCATTTTTTTATTATTTTTTTGTATTTAGTAATTTACAATATTAACCCTTCTTAAAATCTATAAATACCCTCATCTCTTCTTCATCTTCATTTCTTCACTCAAAAATCAAAATTCTTATCTCAATCTTAATTCTCAAATTATCAATCTATCTCTTCCCTTCAATTTGCAAGATTTCATATTTTATTTGTCACTCTTTTCCCGAATTTAATTTATCGTAATTTGTCATTCGGAATTTGAAGCTTGAAGTTCAAAATTGAAATACTTGCTTGACGTTTGTTCGTGGTAACACCGAATTTGCGTAATCAAGTGCTCAATTTATTGTCGAATTCGGTGCACTCCCTTCAACTCTTTCTCTTATTTAATATTTTAATTGCATATTTAATTTTAGCTTATATTTTAATTTTTACAATATGCTTAATGCTGCTAATAGAGCGTGTAGAAAAGTTACTGGTAGGGGTAGAAATAAAAAAAGAGGTAGTCCTGTAGCTTCTGGTAGTAATAGTAATGACCCAATAACACATGTTTCTGAATCATCGCCTAATTTGCAAGATGTAGAGATTGATTATGAACAATTACAAGAAGATTTTGAAATAGAAGATAATGAAATTGGAATAGAACATGAGATACCTCCTACACCTACTAGTGGAAATGTTGGTAGTATTGGAGTTGGAGTTGCTAGTGCTACAAGGGATAGAAGACCACCAGTGGCTCCAGCTTCTACTCGTAAAAGAAGAAGTCTGGTATGGAATTTTTTTGAATAATAGAAGGTACTAATAGATTTAAGTGCAAACTTTGTAATGAAACTTTTAAACATTTGTCCGGAGGTAATTTAGGGCGGACTGGGACACTTATTAGACATATGATGGCTATCCATCCCATAGAATGGGGAAATAATGGGGATGGAAGTCAAACAACTATTAGCCCTACTACTGGAGGTCTATTAAAATATGATAAAATGAGGGATATGAGGAATTAGCAAAAATGATTACTTTGGGTTGTTTACCTTCTTCTTTTGCTTCTTCATCGTATCTTATTATGTATATTCAAAGGATTTACAATCCTTTATTTAAAGGTATCCCTAGAAGTACTTGTAGAGCAGATATCTTTAGACTTCATGGACAATATCAAATATACATACGTTATTTGTTTAGTCACCTTCCTTCTAGAGTATGTCTAACTTACTGATATTGGTCGTGCTGTTAATGGAAATGATTATTTGACAATTACATGCCATTGGATAGATGATAATACTTGTATGTAAAAACGTATTATCGCTTTTAAATATGATGAAGATCAGAGTCATACTGCTACGTTTATAAGTAGTACAATTGTTGACGTTGTTGAATTTTATAATCTAAACCAAAATGTTTTGTGTATGTCTTTTGATAATGCTTCAAACAATAATGCTGCAGTTTCAATTTTAAAATTGCATTTGCAAACACCTCTTGATGATATTTTTCATGTTAGGTGTGCATGTCATGTATATAATTTAATTATTAAAAGTGGCCTTGATTTATTTTCAGTTGAGATTACTCATGTTAGAAGAGCAGTTGGTGTTATTCAGGGAAATAATAGACAATCTAGAATAAAAGAATTTAAGACTAAGTGTATCCAGTATAACCTTACACCTAGATTCATGCCAGACGAAAGTGCTACTAGATGGAATTATACATATATATTCTTAAAATGTTGCTACAAATATAGATTTCCTATAACTGAAGTTGCTAATGCACATTGTACTGATCCTAGGCGTATGTTAACAAGTGATACTTGGGAGGTCATTAATGATGTTGTTAAATTTTTATATAAATTTTATACTGCTACTGTTGTGTTTTCTGGCGCATATTACCCCACTGTTATTATGGCTTTAGGACATATAGCTGAAATTTCTTGGCTACTATATGAATTTAAGAAGAAAGAAAAATATATGGATGTTGTTGAAAAATGCAAGCGAAATTCAAAAAATATTTCTTTCCAATTCCTCCATTAATTGGTGCAGTTTTAAATCCTTCTATTAAAATGTCGGATTGTCACCAATTAATGAATGCTTTATATACTTATATGGAGATTGGAGAATCTGAAACCCCGAATTTATATGATTCTATGAACAAACTAAATGAATATTTACAACAACTATATAATTATTATGCTAATGAATGTGATAATACTGCTCGTGCTTCTGGCAATGTTAATCCCGCTATGCAATGTAGCAGTTCTGCTAATGTGGATGATGAAGGCCTTGATAGTTTAAATATTTTTTCTACATTTTCTAACACACAAACCAGTAGCAGGAATATTGATGAGCTTCGATTCTACTTGCAGAAGCAAAAGGAGCCTCGCACAAAAAATGAAAAGTAATTTCCTGTTCTTTTCGCTATAGCTCGTGACGTGCTGAATATCCCAATTTCTACTGTTGCATCGAAGAGTGCATTTATCCAAGCAAGACAACAACTTGGAGACACCCGCCACTCATTGGGAAGCAATGCTTTGGAATTTTTAGTATGTTTTAGAGATTGGATTAGATCAGAACGAAGAAATCAAGGAAAGGAAGATGTTGATAGCCCAGAAGACGAAGAACTTGGAGATATATTAACCCATGGAAACCCATCGGAATTTAACTCCTTAGAAGAAGGTAAATCGGTTCATATTGATTATGATGAACTTGCTAAGGCGATGCAAAATATTTGAAATTACTACTTCACTAGTTTACTTGTTAGAAAAAATGTAAACATTTCATTTTCTACTTATTAATTTGAAATTGAGAAATAAAGTAGCACTTGCAATAAGTGCAATTTTTTCCCATCTTACTTGTATTCATTCAATTATTACAAAGTATTAATATAATTATAACTTAATAGCTATACTTAATTTCAAAGAAAAAATTAAAAATATACTAAACCCGGCCCGCCCCCCTTCAACCCGTAACCCGTATGGTTCAATTTTAACCCGAACAAATCCGGTCCGTTAAAAACCCGGTTCTGCTCAACCCGGCCCGGCTCGGACCTGAACCCAGACGAGTCGAAAAAATCACGACTCGGACCGGACCGGTGGAACCGCTAGTCACCTTTACTTGAAATATTTATTTGGCCTTAGTTTGTGTTTGAAGTGCAGAGGTTGACAACTTGATGTAATTGCATTTCTTGTTTCTTGCCTCAACCACTATAATTTCAGTTGTAGTTTTTTAGTTTGGCAAGTCTAAACTAGCAAGTGTATAACTTCAATCTGTGATGGAGGAAGTCATGGAAAATCCCGTTTGTCTTACTTTGTGTTTGAAGTGCGGATGTTGATAGCTTGATGCAACTGCATTTCTTGTTTCTTGCATCGATTGCTATAATTTCAGTTAGAGTTCTTTTTCCTTTATCATGTTTGTTTCAGTGCGAACTGGATTAGAGGGACCCGGACTTACTAGTGCTCAAAAGATATGTTACTGCGTGGCGACAGTCGGTGGTCAATATAGATGCCCACTCCCACCCACCTCTTCCAAAAAGACAACCTCGATCATTCATTACATATGATATATCAAGAGTTCAAGACCATAACATAATTCATTTAGAGAATGCCGATGAGAAAGTAGATCTGGTTCCGAGATCTGGAAAGCTGTGAATACAGTTAGTGAAGCTAGACCCGGAAGTGGGGTATCCCTAGAAAAGAGGTCCCATGGATTCAGCAGCAGTTCGAAAGGTTGCCCTATTCGGGAATCTCCGGATCTATGCTGATTTTCAACTCCCCGAAGCATTTCGTCGATTACTATGCCCCTTTTACCGATAGCGAGAGGATTGAGAAAAGCTATAGCGCAGGAAGAGCATAGGGAGAGAATGAAGGCTTAGTTAGTGCTTGGGGAAAGGCTGAGGTACGATAGCGATCAGCTTGTCATAGTATGTAAACTATGTGGTGGATACGATAACAAATAAGCCTTCTACATCAGCCAATTCTTCTTCCATGAGGGACTTCAATGAAGCAAGATTTTTTTATTTCCCGTTGTATCGACCGACCCAGACCCCGTACCTGTCCCCGATGAAAGTCAGGATGAAACCTGCTTTCATTCAAAGGGCCCGTTTACAATCATTTTTTGCTTTTCGGAGATGGGGCGACTCTGAGCAGGTACTGCTCGCTCGACCTCACATATTCTACTTGTTTGTTTAACATGCCAAGTTTTAATGGTGAGAAATCCGTGATCACTAAGAAAACTCTTCTTTTCTCTAATGGCTAGTATTCTTCAGAGTTGTTGACTCCATTTGTTAGAGATAATAAGTTATAAAGTTCTCTAAAAATCTAACTTTGTATAACAACTTCTAGCCATGCACAGGAATTCCTTCTATTTTGTATTTTATCTTAGCTTGAGCATACATGTTAAGAAGGAAAATTTAAAAGTTTTTTATGACTATGAAACTCCAAAAGGTACAACTTCAAATTAGATCAGCAAAGACATTTATCACTGATCAACATTGATCATTGATATGAGTACATTGTTAAAAGCATCTCGGAATATAGCCTCGTGGTCAATAAAGTTTAAATGATCTATGACAAATCAGGGTTCGAAATTTAGCAAAGGCAAAAACATTTCAGGTGGTCTCTTCCTATAAGTCTAAGCCTTGATAGACAAAGTTACCTGATGCATATACTGGTGGGAGGTGCATGCAAACTGGCCCCGATACCACCATTATTATAAAAAGGGAGTAGAATATTAACAGAAATGCTTCAAGGGATCTTTCAGTTTGTGAAATAAGAAGTAACTTTTCACTTAGACAAGAATAACGAGATTCTTGTAAGAACAACATGTCCAAACAAAACTTGGTTTGTTATGGCAATGAACCTCCACAACAGGAAATATTCTACATATCGAAAAGAATGCCAAATGAAAATAATTTTAGTTTGTTTTAAATCTAATATTCAGATGAATACTACTTTTCCTTGCTGATTTAAAAAAATATGAATACTAATTTGTCCTTGAGCAGTTTAAACTGAGTTGTGAGCTTTGAGTACATGAATCGTAAGTTGGTATGGAATGAAGTCTCGATAATTGTCCTTCTGTTGGCACTTTCTTGTAGAATTCGTATGCCCATCAGAAAGTATAAATTGGTATATCGTGATCTGAATGAACTATATCGTGAACTCCATGTTCCTATTCAATTTGATTCTAATATTCATCTTGCCTTTCTTGGTTATCAATATGTTCTCCCGTATTGTTGACCTTGATCCTTTTTTATTTGCTTTTGTATTGTTGCCTGCTCTATTTGCTTGTGTCGATTCCTATCTCTTTCTTTCTTTTCTTTTGTCATTATTCTTCTTTGAATTCTCAGTTATGTCTATCAACAATATATTTATGGGATGCATAAGATGTTTCATAATATATCTACTACTCCTTGTACCCTTTCCTGATTCTTGGTGACAAATAGTTTTAGTGGTTGGCTTTCAGAATTTTCTACTCTTTTGTCCTTCACCCATTTATGTGTATTTTTTAATTCTGAGTGACTCTAAACTTTTTATAGCTTCATCACAGTCTAGTTGTACTGTTTCCCTACCATGAATTGTGAATCTTAAGCTGAAACTCCTTGTCAAACAACATAATTCGATAACTCTATGGAAACTTAGACAATGCAGCGTAGGATCCTGACACAAAGCTTGGCAGTGTTCTTGGCTTCATAAACTCGTATTTATATTTATCTTTGGTCTGAGATTAATCCATTTTGCAAATCTCACTTTATACTCTTTTGTAGGTGGGAGTAGATGAAGATATGGAAAACGGAGGCAGTGATGAAGATCTAGATCTTACTTGAATTTTGAATTGTTGATTGTTGTAGATGCATGCGGCGATTTCTAGAAATGTTTGTTATCAAAACATTTTAAAACTTTTGATCTTGAAATATCAAATGTCTTGTTATTGGTTTCATCACTATCTATGGATTTATTATTAGCTTGTCGGACAATTTGAATTATGAATAATTTCATTTTGTTATTTATATAAATTTTAGTTTTTATAGTTTATTGTTTATATATGTAAATCTTTATTTATAACATGGAGCACTATTTTCAATTCAATTAAATTGTTACAACTAACAAAACTGTTGCCATAGGACCTGCAAATTGTTCCAAAATAGTATAAACACCGTTACAATAGGTAGTTCAACCGTTGCCATAGGACCTGCAAATCGTTTCAAGATAATCTAAAAACCGTTGCAATAGGATCTGCAAACCGTTTCAATAAAACTAAAAGCCGTTGCAATATGTAATAGAACCGTTGCTATAGGATCTGCAAACCATTCCAAAATAGTAACGATTTAATATATATAGTAATGGTTATTGAGGAACCAGAAGAGAAGCTAAGATGGTAGTCTCGGAAGCTAAGAATGCAGCGTTCGGTCGCATGTATGAGGAACTAGGCGAGAGGGGTGGGGATAAGAAGTTATTCCGGTTGGCTAAAGCAAGGGAGAGGAAGGCCCGTGATATAGACCGAGTCAGGTGTATCAAGGACGTGGATGGTAGGGTTTTGGTGGGGGAATCGCAAATCAAACAGAGGTGGCAGGCGTACTTTCGGGATCTTCTTAACGAGGAGGGGGATAGGAGCATAGAGCTAGGAGAGTTGGGGCATTCAGAGCGCCATAGAGACCTTGGGTACTGCAGGCGCTTTAGGGTAGAGGAGGTCTTAGGGGCAGTGCGTAGGATGAGTAAGGGTCGAGCGACCGGGCCTGACGAGATCCCGGTGGAGTTCTGGAAGTGCATGGGTAAAGCTGGAGGGGAATGGCTCTCTAGGCTGTTCAATGTGATCTTCAGGACCAAGAGGATGCCGGATGAATGGAGGTGGAGTACAGTGGTGCCCTTGTACAAGAACAAAGGGGACATCCAGTGCTGCAACAACTATAGGGGCATCAAATTAATGAGTCACACGATGAAGGTTTGGGAGAGGGTGATTGAGGCGCGGGTGAGGGAGGCGACTTCTATATCTGAGAACCAGTTCGGTTTCATGCCGGGACGCTCCACCACAGAGGCGATTCACCTAGTCAGGTGGATGGCGGAACAATTCAGGGACAAGAAGAAGGACCTCCATATGGTGCTTATTGACCTGGAGAAGGCGTATGACAAGGTCCCGAGGGAGGTGCTGTGGAGGTGTTTGGAGGCGAAGAGTGTTCCAGAAGCCTACATCAGAGTGATCAAGGATATGTACAACGGAGCTAAGACTAGGGTTAGGACGGTGGGGGGTGAAACAGACCATTTCCCTGTGGTAATGGGGCTCCATCAAGGATCGGCGCTGAGCCCATTATTGTTCGCCTTAGTGATGGATGCTCTAACCCGACATATCCAAGGGGATGTGCCTTGGTGTATGCTCTTTGCCGACGCTATAATACTGATAGACGAGACGAGGGCCGGTGTTAGCGAAAGGTTAGAGATATGGAGACAGACCCTCGAGTCTAAGGGTTTCAAAATAAGCAGGTCTAAGACAGAATATCTGGAGTGCAAATTTGGCGCCGAGCCGAATGGGTTAGGCGGAGAAGTGATGCTTGGTTCTCAGGCCATCGCCAAGAAGGGCAGTGTGAGATATCTTGGGTCGGTGATTCAGGGGGACGGAGAGATTGACGGGGACGTCACCCATCGGATAGGAGCGGGGTGGTCAAAGTGGAGGCTTGCTTCAGGGGTCCTGTGTGACAAGAAAATTCCACACAAGCTCAAGGGGAAATTCTACAGAGCTGTGGTTAGACCTGCGATGTTATATGGGGCGGAGTGCTGGCCCGTGAAGAACTCGCATGTTCAGAGGATGAAGGTTGCAGAGATGAGGATGATTAGGTGGATGTGTGGGCACACCAGGCTGGATAAGATCAAGAATGAAGTTATTCGTCAGAAAGTAGGGGTAGCCCCGGTGGACGAGAAGATGAGAGAAGCGAGGCTGAGGTGGTTCGGGCATGTTCGGAGGAGGGCCCCCGATGCCCCGGTAAGGAGCTGCGAGCGGCTGGAGATTGTGGGTGGTCGGCGAGGGAGAGGGAGGCCTAAGAAGTATTGGGGTGAGGTGATTAGACAGGACATGACCAGTATGCAGGTTACCGAGGACATGACACTTGATAGGGGAGTCTGGAGGTCTAGAATCAGGATTGTAGGCTAGGGGCTTCTAGAGTCCGTCGTTCGCATCTCTCGGGGTTGGGTGTGGGATATCTAGGGTTTCCCATAGGGGATTAGTGTTTTAGCTTATGTCTCCTTATGAGTGTTAGTATGGTAGTTACGGCTTGTTATTATTGCATTAATGCATGTGACTGTATTGATGTTGCTTATGCCTTCATACGTATTTACTTTATTTCTGCGGGAGTACCTATGCTTTATTATTTTGTTTTGTTTTGCTTGTGTTTCTAATTTCACCTTTGTTTTCGTAATGCAGCTTTTCCTCCCACATCCTATACGCCGGGGGTCGTTTGGAAGCAGCCTCTCTGCCCTTTCGGGCAGGGGTAAGGCTCGTCTACCTATTACCCTCCCCAGACCCCACCTGGTGGGACTACCTGGGTAGTTGTTGTTGTTGTTGTTGTTGTTGTAGTAATGGTTATTGACCGCTGCATTTAAATTTAAGGTAACGGTTATTAACCGTTGCAGTTGATACGAGGGAAACCTTTGCGACAGACTGTACTATAGCAATGTTTATTGGAACCGTTCCAAAAACCATTTCATAAGCTCTATAGGTACAACAACTTGTCGAATGGGCGCTGAACCGTTGCAATACACCTATGGTAACGGTTTACTTACCTATTGGAATGGTTTTCGATGCATAGCCATAGGTGAATTTTCAAGTAGTGAAGTCTTTGCGGACTCAGACAAACAAAAAGTAGCAAGTTGACCCCACTAGTCTCCACTATTCCCATGTTCATGTGAACCTCATGATAGTCGTCTTAATAATCCTAGGGATTCTCAAAAGATGCACCGCTAAAAATGGCAGTAAAGAGTTTGGTGAAACTTATCCAACTTCCAGAAAGTCTCCAAAGACGTAGCTGATCTATCATCTGTCTGTTCTGCTACTCGGCTGAAGAACCGGTACATGACCTCGCCGTTCGTGAAGTAGAGGTTTTAATTTAGTAGTGAAAGAACAAAATCGCACGACATAGAAGAATAGAAGTGAAACTTTTTCTAACTTTGTAGCCTCTTAGGCATAAATACAAGCATCTCCGTACAGATCTCTCAGACTCTACTAAGCTTGACTGTTGAATTGTGAGACCTATGTAACCTAGACCTCTTATACCAACTTGTCACGATCCGAATTTCCCACCCTCGAGATTCGTGATGGCGCCTACTAGTGAAATTTGAACAATTTACCTTTTTCCCATTTAATCCTTTAATAATTAATAGCCAACATTAAATAAAACATCGAAATTAATAAGCGGAAGACTGTAATAATATTTTAATAAAGATACCAATGCCAATCCATACATAACTACCCAAGACCAGTGTCATCCACAGACTGTCTAAGAATACTATAGATAAAGGTCCGAAATATTTATTACAATACTATTTCAGAAGTACGTAAAAGAAACAAAATAAAAGGGATAGGAGAAGACCCCAAGGCTTGCGGACACGTAAAACACTACCTTGGAATCTCCGTATGGACTGAAGGTAGCCACCTAAGCTAAGGTCCAAAAGTTGTTGCGTCGGGATCTGTACACAGTGCAGAGTGTAGTATTAGCACAACCCACTCCATGTGCTAGAAGTGCCTAGCCTAACCTCGGTGAAGTAGTGACGAGGCTAGGACTAGACTACCAAATAAACTTGTGTTGCTAAATCATATACAACAGAAAATAGAAGTAGAAATGTACAGTTAGGAACGAGAGAGGGAAACATGTTGTGGGGCCATCGAATGACAACAGAAGAATAACAAATAAATATTAGGATCGCCACAGTTTAATTGAAGATAGAAGGGAGGAAACATGCTTCAGGGTATAACAAGGATCAACATAAACCAATAATTAAATGTAGAGAAACCATAACTTATTTATCAATAAAAAATTAGGAAATCAAAGACAAGTGCACGGCATCATCCTTCATGCTACACACTCTCTCACAAATAACATGCACGGCATCACCCTTCGTGCTTTAACATTCTCTCACCAAAACAATTAACGGTATCACCCTTCATGCTTTACACTCTTCCTCACCCAAGCAACAATCACAATACAATTTGGGCAAGGGAATCAATAACATCACAATAAAATTAAGTAACAACAGGAAATCAGTAAATAAGCGTAAAGAACACAACTTAATTATCAACAAGAGTCGGGATAATGAAGAACAAGTGCACGGCATCACCCTTCATCCTTTTACTCTCGTCCTCACCGTTAAAATAAATATAAACTGCACAACATCACTCATCTTGCTTTTACTCTCATCCTCATCATAAAATAAATATAATCAGCACAGAATGGTACATCGTGTGGCACAATATCACCCTTCATGCTTTACACTCTTCCTCAAATAAATCATACACGACATCACCCTTTGTGCTTTAATACTCTCGCACCAAAATAATACACGGTAACACCCTTCGTGCTTTAACACTCTCTCACAAAAACATCATCATTAATGCTTTAACACTCTCTCACCAAAACAATGCACGACATCATCCGTCGTGCTTTACACACTTCCTTACCCAAATAATAAACACAAACAATAAGGGCAAGGAAATGATTGAATCATAATAAAAACCCGGGAAGGGAATACTATTAAAAGCAACAACGTTCCGACAAGGAAACAATACCATTATCCTCTTCTCTTTTTCACATTTACATCACAACTCGATTCACATATTTGAGACAATGCTCTATAAGATTAAATTGCCAATTATACTTCCACAAATCACTTTACAACTTGAGCCAACGCTCTTTAATGTTCAAATATCAATATTCATTCCACAAACCTTACTTAACACTAACAATCATCGCATTAGGCGTGAACAATACAAATGGAGTCACATTAATCATAACATAAGACTCACGGGCATGCTTGATACCAACGTACAGATATTCATCACCATGACAATACGTTGTACTCAAAAATTAACACATGGAAGATAAGACACAACTCCGAATCCCTCAAGCTAAGGTTAGAGGAAATACTTACCTCGATGCCACAAACACAATTCAAGCCTCAACTACCTATTTAACTCTTGATTCCACCACCAACTCGCTCGTATCTAGCCACAAATTACTTAACAATATTAATAAGTGATAAATGAATTAATTCTAATGCATGGAAATAAGTTTTCTAAAGTTTTTCCCCAAAAGTCAAAAATCGACCCCGGACCCGTTTGGTCCAAACTCGAAATTCAGATCAAAATCTGATTACCCATTCACCCCCGAGCATGGATATAGGCTTACGAAGTCAGACCAATTAACCTACGGATTTTCTTCGCCGTGGACTGCACAAAATCAAGTGTGGCTGCAAAATTCCTACCGTGGACCGCACAAAATCATAGCGGACCGCATTGGCGTGTTCAGAGATTTGCACTTCTCTGAACCTGCAACATCTATGTTTTAAGCCTAAACATCCCGAAACTCACCCGAGTCCGGGACTCCAAACCAAATGTGCATATTAACTCAAAAATATATATGGACATACTCGTGCAATCACATCATCAAAATAACATGTAAAACCATGAATTAAACCGCAAAACGCATCATTTTCATCAAGAACACTTAAAGTTCATAACTCTTCCACCGGAAGTCCAACTCATGTCAAATAGACTCCATTTTTCACAAAATTTCATAGTTATCGTTCAAATACTATAACAAGTTTGTACCTGGCTCCGGAATCAAAATACAGGCCCGATACCAATAGTTTCAAACACAAATTCATTTCTTCATTTCTTAGATAATTCAGCAAAATAATTTCTTTCAACAATTTATTTGGGACCTCGGAATTCATTTTCGGGCATACGTCCAAGTCCCATATTTTACTGCGGACCTCCCAGGATCTTCGGAACATGGATTCATCTTCATTTTCTAAAAATGCTTATCAAAGTCAACCAGAATCAAATTTTAACTCTAGAAATTTCTACTTATTATATTTTCACATAGAAGACTTCCAATATAGGTCTGGACCATGCACGCAATTTGAGGTGAGGTAAAAAGGAGGTTTTTAGGCATCAGAACACTGAATATGTTTCTAAAATAAGTGATGACCTTTTGTCATCACAGACCACTTGTTAGGATAAAAAATCCAGGTGTTATGCGGAAGCTAGCAAAGGAAACTTGAGCGATGATAAATCATACAAAAAAGAGAAATATATCAAAGAAGACACAAATATATGATGTGGTCCAGTCTAACCTACATCCATGACAGAGATGAGTAATCCACTATTATAAAAGAGAGTACAAATATCAAGAGAACAACCTCATGAAGAGGTAATGTCACTACCCGGATTGCCCACCCTCGGAAGTCGTGACGACACCTACTAATGAGAGCTAGGCAAGCCAAATCCTTAACTACTTACTTCATTATCTAATTACTTCTTTTAGCAAATATAAAGCGATAATTATGAAAACATCAGAACTTTAAACAATTAAGCGGAAGATGATAATTAAATATCTTAAATCTACATCTATTACAACTCTTAAACCTCAAACACCCAAAATCTGATGTCACAGTGTCACAACTATCTAAGATTGCTACATACAAAGTCTGAAGAAAATGACAATACACTATTTCTTAATAAAAGGAAACTGAAATAGGAAATAGGGATAGAGGAAGACGCTAGGGCCTGCGGACACCTGCAGGTCTAGCTTGGGTCTCCGAGTGGACTGAAGGAAGCACTCTAACTGCTTCCCAAAAGCTGCTTCGGAATCTGCATATAGTGCAAGTGTAGTATCAGCACAACCGACCCCATTTGCTAGTAAATTCCTAGTCTAACCTCGGTGAAGTAGTGACGAGGTTAGGAACAGACATATCAAATAAACTTGTACAGTTCAAATATATATATATATATATATATATATATATATATATATATATATATATATATATATATATATATATATATATATATATATATATATATAGCAGAAAAGATATACGGAGATAACCAGTCAATATGGGAGTGGGAGCAAACTGTGGAGGAGATAACAATTTCGAATAAAAAGACATCAAGTAGCGAAAGAAACAACATAACTCGGATATCAATAAAGAAGCAGTAACTAATGAATGCACGGCATCACTCTTCGTACTTTTACTCTCGTCCTCGCCAAAGCAATTATATAATAAAAATGTGCACGGCATCGCCTCTTCGTGCTTTTACTTTCTTTCCTCACCATATAATCAATACAATCAGCATGGAATGGTACATCATGCGGCACGGAATCACCCTTCATGCTTTACACTCTTTCCTCACAATCATACACGGCATCACCCTTCGTGCTTTACACTCTTTACTCACAAAACAAATAACACACGGCATCACCCTTCGTGCTTTAACACTCTTCCTCACTCAAACAACAATCACAAACAATGGGGCGAGGGAATAAACAAGGTTATAATAGGAATCCCTGCAAGGGAACAACGATTAAACAATTAAATCCGGACAAGAGAACAACATCAACACTATCAACATCCCGGCAAGGGAGATAACCAACAAGGCAACAATATCCTGACAAGGGAACATTTAATAATTATTTCTCTTTTCCACTTTTACTTCACAACTCACTTTACCACTTGAGCCAATGCTCCAAAGGGTTTAATCAACTCTTTTACTTTCACAATTCATAATGTAGCTTGAGCCAATGCTCATCGGTGTTCAAAGGTCATAATTTCTTCCACAAACTCTTCCCAACAAATAAAGATCCCCTCTAAAGCATAGATAATATAACAAAGTCATGAAAATTACAATATATGATTCACGGGCATGCTTGACTCCAACGTATAGATACCCGTTACCATGCCAATACGTCGTACGCAACAATTATTACATAGGAAATAGGACTCAACTCCTAATCCCTCAATCTAAGCTTAGACCAAACACTTACCTCGAACTTCCACGGCCAACTCAAGCCTCAAACATCGGTTTTTCCTTTGCATTCGACTCCAAATCAATCGTATCTGTACATAATCGACTCAATAACATCAATAAATGTTAAACAATCCAATTCCAATACTTAATATGTAGTTTTCCAATCATTCTTTCCAAAAATCCAAAAATCCACCGCAGGCCTGCTTGGTCAAAATACGAGGTTCGGACCAAAACCCGATCACCCTCGAGCCCACGAGCCCAAATATATAGTTTATTTTGAAATTCGACCCTAAAACAAGGTCAAATTCTCAAATAATCAAAAACACTAAGTCTACCCAAATCCCCAATTTTCTACCCTTAATCTAAGGTTTTTAGGCCTATATATAATCTAATAGATCTTGATGAAAATATAAGAAAACAAGTTAAAGATTACTTACTTAAGATATTATGGTGAGGAAGTACTTCAAAAATCGCCTAAGAGCTTTGGAGAAGAAGATGTTTATGAAAAACGGCCAATTCCCTATAATGCATTCTGTTTTTGAGCTTAAATAACTGGGCGAATTGTTGTTCTATGTGATCGCGAAGAAAGGAAAACGATCGCATAGGTAAGGAAAATGAGTCACTCTGATCGCGGAAGAACCAATGCGATCACATAGAACAAATTGTGACCTCTCAGAATTTACTCTATGCAATCGCGGAAGAATCAACGTGGTCGTATAAAATAAATTGTGACCCCCAAAATTTACTCTATGCAATCACGGAAGAATCAATGCGATCGCATATAACAAATTGATGATTACCAAAAGTAACTCTATGCGATTACGACCATTCCTATGCGATAGCATAAAACAAAAACTAGACACCAACAACCAGCAAAAAAGCATATTTTCTAAGTTTAAAAATACTTCGACGCCTATCCGAAACTCACCCGAGCCCTCGGGGCTCCAAACCAAACATGCATACTAACTCAAAAAATGATATGGACTTACTCGTGCGATTTAATCGCCAATTAATATCATGAACATCAAATTAAACCTCAAATCAATGAAATTTTTTAAAACTTCTTAAAACATCAAATTTTGCATTTAAGGTCCGAATCCCGCCAAACGGATACCGTTTCATACCAAATTTTAAGGAAACATCTTAAATCATATATAAGACATGTACCGGGCACCGGAATCAAAATACATATCCGATACCATCATGTTCTAATCAAAATTCATTTCCAAATCCTTTAAACAATTTCATAAAGCAATTTTCTTTAAAATTTTATTTCTCGGGCTTGGAACCTCGGAATTCGATTCCGGTCATACCCCCAAGTTCTATATTTTTCTACAGACCTTCTAGGACCGTCAAATTACGGATCCAAGTTCGTTTATCCAAAATTTTGACCGAACTCAAATTAACTCTTTTTATAGTCAAAATTGATCATTTTTCTAGATTTTCATATTTAGGCATTCCGGCTACGCGCCAGGACTGCGCATGCAAATCGAGGTGGCGCTAAATGTAGTTTTCAAGGCCTCAGAAATACAAAATTCAATTTAAAAGCAAGTGATAACCTTTTGGGTCATCATAGGCAAACACATGTGACACACTAACATTTGCCCCGTAAAGTTTGCCCCCTAAACACAACTCTCAAACCCCTTATAGCCACATTATGGATGTTACTGGATGAGAATGACGTATACTCAATTTATAGAACTCCAAACTAAAAGAGAAGAACCTTTTAATTTGAGCCCGCTACCTACTCGAATAGCTCAAACTCGGTATAATTTCAAATTATAAATTAAACCCCTAACTTTCTTGGGTTTCGAAATCAATTCCAAAGTGATAAGATTCACTAAGGTTTGATAAAATGTCCCCAGATCTAGAGGGGGGGGGGGGAGGTCATGGGGCTAAGTTTAAAAATGAATTGGACTTAAAGAGTGTGGATTGAGAATCTCATACTGATTGTACGATTGGGCCTATGACGAAGGGACCAGGCCCAGGGCGTGTTAGTGCATGGCTTTCAGCTATGAAGCTGAATGCGATTGTTTGGGCCCTGCGTTTCAGCCCAGTATGATAGAGGACATAATCCAGCTATAACTCATTTCAAACTTATAGCTCAAATTAACTTAGCAAGCAAACTTAGTACAGTAGGCATTATAAAATTCAGATTCATCCTAGCTAAACACCTTATACTAACATTTGACCAAGACGTAAAAATGAGCATTAGTTATGGATATTTGATTTCAAATCCAATGTATAACCTATATAACCTTTAATCGCAATTCCAATTGACAATACAATTTAACACTCAAATTACTTATGTAGTTTTCCTATTTTCTATATCATAGCCATAGATGATAATTTCTGGGAACTAAAGTGAATCAATTTACCACTTCAATACTTATAACGATTAAATGGATAAAAGAATTCATCAAACGGCATGCCAAACATCTTACAACCTGCTATGAACATGCAATCCAAGTCAAATTCAATTTTTAACCAGTAAATTGACAAATATAAATCCATTCATACTACTGCCTGCATTTGTGAAATACTCACACCTATTCGAGTGTTTAATTATTAGCTACGCATGAGGACCTAGGATCAATCTCTAGATTTATGTTGTTGTTAATGTTAAACTAACTGCCAAACAAAATTACACTAGGCTAATGAATATGAACATTCCAATACAAATCAGCAGTTCAAAACACTCCAGTCTTAGTTACAAATAGGTCTATTGAACTTCATGAAATTACAGGAAATCTAATATGAAAATTAACAGAAAATAAAGCTATGTTGCAATTCAATTCATGTCCTCAACTTGGAGATTACACGATGTGTATCTGGTTACAACAAATAATCACCAATGAGTATGTAGGAGGGAAGTAATAACAATAATAAATCCAACTCAACAGATACAATAATAAAGCAAAGCTCGAAACCCCGAAGCAAAACAAAGAAATTTCTCAAATAGACCAGGATCCAAGCAGCCTCAAAACAGATTCAAATGACTCCAACTTTAACAATTTTGCACTTTTGAATCTGGAACTGATTTGAACAGTTTCAAAGAGCAATTAATGCTAATAGAAAAGTTTTTGCTGCTTATTTTGTGATTTTCAAGAGTTTTCGCTAAACTCAAATCTCCTATTTTATATTTTTTCTCTTTCACTCATGGCAAATTCAAAAGAATTTTTTCTGGAAGGTCCCAAAGTGTCTTTTAGGCCAAGAAGCAAATGCCTTTATAGGCAAGTAACTAGGGTAAACTTCAGCTCTTATTGCATTTAGGTCCCTCAACTTTTAACTTGTTAACTAAGTTCTAACACTACAATTGACAATGGAACCCCTACTAAAAGGTTCTATGACTGTTATGCTAATATTCTCTAAGGTTCTATTCCCTTATTTACCCTTCCAATCACAATGTATTTCAATTCTACCCATTGCTTTGATTTAAACCACGCTTGAAACTCTTAATCAGATGCAATCACATTTAACCCTTTGAACTTAAATTAATTCTCAGAAATTTAACTCAACAAGCTTGGCTAATCAGTGAGCAAACTATACAACCAATTTTGACTTACAAATCAATTATGAAAGATTAACAATTAAGGGTTTTAACATGGATATCAATTCAACCATAAAAGAGTAACACAACTTGAATTTAAATCAATTTAAACTCATCAGCTTAACATGAAAACTTGAACTAATAGATTAAAGCTGACTTGTCTAAAACTAATTGAATGCAGTGTTGCAATTTCAAACCTAACCCATCTAGACTCAAATTAACTTACAGAGGTGAAACGAAGAGATAATTAAAATTAAAAAAAGGACTCAGAAGACTTAGCTTAATTCTTTGAAATGAAACCCCAGGAATCTTCATGCATCACTTGGAGGGTTGCGGAAATCCTATATTTAGAATTGGAGGAAGTGTGGAGGCATTCGAGGGCAAATGGTTGCGGTGAAGGGGGTGAGAAGATTGTTTAGGGGTTCATTTTGGGTGGTTTGGAGGATGGTGAGATTTGGCCGGGTCTTTTATTTGATATTTGAGAAGCTTGGCACACATTCGAGGAATGGGACTTACAAATTCGGGGTGAGGAAGGTGAGAGGAGCATTTGGGGTCATTTGGCGTCGGCGCCGCAGTGGGCGGCGGAGGCGGCGTCACTATTTTTGAATATTCGAAGATCTTTTGTTGGATTTGAGGGACGATATATGGAGCTTTGGAAAGAGGAGAAGAAGGCGGTTTAAGGGTGTAAATTTGGGTGTCATTGGAGCTTTGCCACCGGCGGAGGCAATTTCCAGCCGGCGGCAGACAATAGGAGACGACGGAGGTGTGGTGATGTTACATTCTCTGAGTTAGGGGTGTGGGAGATGATGGTTTGGGGGTAGGGGTGACCGACACTTAAATATTCTAAACCTAGGAAGTTCTGGACCGTTTGATCTAATGAGATCAACGGTCCAGATCAATAATAACAAAACTGTGTCATTTCGGCACTAGGGGCTGGACCGGGTAAGGGTCGATTTGGGCCGAGTTAGAATGGGTTCTTGGACGAGTTGGGGAGGGTTTTGTGTGGTTTGGGCTGGGTAATTGGCCTAGCATTAACAAACCAGCTTTTCTCTTCTTTTTTTTTTCAATTTCCATTTCAATTAATTCTTTTTCTTTTATTTGCTTTTCTCTCTTTCTCTTTTTTTTAGATTTTTGTTAAATAAATTTTTTTCTAAAAAAAAGAATGGATTTCAATCTAAAACTAAGAGAATTAATTAAATTCTAATTTTAAATGAAAACTATGACAAATCCGAGAATTAAAAGTAAAAATGTAAGCTAATTTTTTGGTATTTTCTCTTATTTTTGCAATGTCAATTAATTAATAAATTTAAGAAAAATATAAAATTGGGTCCTAAATGCAAATGTACTATTTTTGTATTTTTTTTATGAATTATATTAATTAAAAATGCACAAAAGCGCAAACAAACACAAAATCATACAATTAATTCCCTAAAATTCAAATAATAAAGAGAAATTCTAATTTTAAGAGTTATATAGGAATTGTTTAAGTGAGGCAAAATCATGTGCTCACAAATACAAGACAGTTTTCATTTTAAAGTCGCAAATTATCAAGAACCAGGTCCATTAGGTTATAAACATCGCAGTCCAAAGCAAAAGCACACCTTATCTTGCATGTCTATTGCTTGAATTAGACCATGACATGTTTACATTATCCGCGGACCTGGTTTATTCATATATTCCTTTGTCAAACATCAAACCAAAATCTCTTAGGTCAACAACTTCTCCATTTTTGACGATGACTCAACAACTTCTCCACTTTTGACGATGACAAACTAGGTACTATCCAAAAGCATGAAACATGTTTTAACTTAGCTCAATATAAGCATAATGTCTGAACACTTTTTATTTTAAAGTCACAAATTATTAAGGACCAAGCACTGCAATATATGTGATATGTAGCTACGAAATTTATAGCTACAACACATATTTTGTCACTAATTGTTCACTTTTCGTGATAAGAATTACCTTTTGTGTCTAATACACGAGTCACATATTTTTAGTGACGAAACAAAAAATTTTATAGTAAAGTTTTGTCCCCTAAAATTTCTCACAAAAAAATGAGGTGGCGCCATTTTCTGGGAAATATTTAACTACAAAGATAATGTTATTAATGACATTATTTTTTTGTCACTAAAGTTGTATGCCATTAGTGACGAAATATCTTTTGTCGTAATAGTACTTAAATTTAGATACGAAAAAAGTTCTGTCACAAAAAAAATTGTGAAAATAGCAACAATTAAAAATTTGTAGCTAAATAGTACGAACATTAGCTACCAAATATTGTACTTATTTGTGACCATAGGTTTTGTCAATAATAATGTAAATAATTGTGACGATCACTATGTTGTCCCTATATAATACTTAATTTAGCTACGATGAGATTTTGTCTCAAAAAATACAGTGTCTAGCTACAATTAAAATTCGCCACAAATCACTCATTTTTTGTGATAAATATTATATGTCATATTCGGATATACTAATTGAGGGATGATATTCAAATTTTATAACAAACTTTTTCTATTAAAATTTTCCACGAAAAAAATATTAAAAACCATTTAAGAAGTAATTTTAGGGAAAAAAATGAAATTGCCGATTATTATATCATTGACCTTACGTACGATTTCTGATAAAAATAAAAATATTTGTCACAAGTTGCTAAGTTTTCATTCAGAAAAAGGAAAATCAGTAACCAAGAATTGGTTCTTAAATAATGATAGTTAGAATTTATGGTTAAATTGTGCGATTTTTAGAGATGAGAAATGTTGCACTTATTCGTTTATAATTTTTGCTATTATTATCTAAAATTTTTGGGAAAATAATTAAATTATTTTACAGAAATATAAAAATTAGTGTCCAAATATTATGTGTTTAACTGACTACAGCTAGGATTTCTACCACTATAAAAGTAGATAGAAATATTCAATCATTCGCTAAAGCATATAACAATATCATCTGTGATGACCCATAGGGTTATCTTTTGTTTTAGAATTTGGATTCGATTTCTAAGGCCTTAAAAATCTCATTTTCTTTTTCTTTGATTTGTGTGGGTAGTCCGAACGCGTTTTCGGAAAGCCTTCATATGAAATTTAAGAAAAATATTAAATTTTACCTTTAAAATTGATTAAAGTTGACTCCGGTCAACGATTTTTGTAAATGGATTCGGACTCGTAATTTGACAGTCTCGTAAGGTTCGTAGTAAAATATGGGACTTGGTTGTATGCCCAGAATCGAATTCCGAGGTCCCTAGCCCGAAAAATGAATTTTTGAAGAAACTTGTTTACTGAAAAATATAAGAATTTTTAGAAATGGAATAGTATGTGATCTCGTTGGTATCGAGCATGTATTTCGGTTCCGGGGCCCGATACAGGTCTGTTATGGTATTTAGACCTTATTTGTGAAATTTGGTAAAAAAACAGAAGAAATTTGATGTAATTCGGACCCTTGGTTGAGAAAATAGAAATTTTGAACTATCTTGATAGTTTCATGAGTTTTGGCTTAAATTCATTGTTTAGATGTTATTTTGACGATTTGATCGTACGAGTAAGTCCGTATGATGTTTTTATACTTGTGCATGTTTTGTTTGGAGCCCCGAATTCTGGTGAGTTTTGGGTAAGCCACAAAGTAAGTTTAGACTTAGAAAAAATTGTTGTGCATCTGGTATGTGTTACGAGCCTCTAATGTCCCAATTGCGAGATCAAGCTTTGCATTTGCGAGCTTCACAAGCTTGGTAATTGCAAGGGTTTTATCGCAATTGCGAAAAGAAGTTGTGCCAACATAGTTAGCATTTGTGAGCCCATCTTTGCATTTGCGAATTCATCAGGGAGGGGGCAACCGTCGCAATTGCGACCAGCGGTTCACAATTGCGACAATAGCAGACATGCATCACGATCGCATTTGCGATGGTTGTCTCGCAATTGCGGATCTCTGATCGCAATTGAGACATCTGGAGTTGAGTAAAAGGGTCTTGGACATGATTTTTTATTCATTTTTCAAATTTTTAAAACCTAAACTCTAAGATGCGATTATCCTAGAGCAAGTTCTTCCCCAACTTATAGATAAATAATTCTTAACTTATTTTTTTCAATCTATTTCATGTTTTTACAAAATTTCATCCTAGAATCTAGGGTTTTTCATGGCAAACTGAATGTTTTTGCAGTGAGTACGGCGTATGGGTGGGTTGATGAGTATCTATATGTTGATACTGAGCATGCTAGTGTGTCTTATAATGTGGTTATTGTGTCTCTTACTACGTACTGTTCATGCTTAAATTGATGATTCTCCATGTTGAACAAGTTTTATGATATTTTCTTGGGGTATTGGATCATTGTCGAGTATTGACTCAAGTTGAGACTTATTTTGTGAAGTTAACTGTTGAAACGAGATTGGATATAGTTGATTCCCTTGCTGGGATGTTATTGTTTCCGTAGTATGGGCGAGTAAGAGTGTAAAATACGAAGGGTAATACCGTGCACGATATTATGAGTGAGTGTTAATGCATGACGGGTGATGCCGTGCCATATTCTGTGAGTGTTAATGTATGAAAGATGATATCGTGCTATGATTTGAGAGATTAAAAGCACGAAGGGTGATGTCGTGCCGTTTCTGTTATTTCTTATAGTGAGGGCAAGAGTAAAAGCACGAATGGTGATGTCGTGCTATTTCTGTTGTTTCTTATGGTGATAGCGAGAGAAAAAGCACAAAGGGTGATGTTGTGCACATGTTACTATGTCATTACTTCTATTGTTTTAAAGTCTGATGTTCCTTTTGCTTCTTTATTGTATTACTACCAGAATTTGATATTCCTCTCAACATGTTTCCCTTTCCCGTTTTGTTTTGTTAAATTTCTGTTGCTATTACTTTCTCGTATATAATTTAACTACACAAGTTTATATTGTTCTCGTGTCCTATCCTCTTTAGTATTTCACCGAGGTTAGGCTCGATACTTACCATTACATGGAGTCGGTTGTATTGATACTGCACTCTGCATTTTCTGTACAGATTTCGGTGCCGCACCTCGTGAATAGAGTTTGGGTTGGTGCCTTCAGTCCACGAGAGACCCAAGGTAGATCTGCTGGCGTTCGCAGACCCTGGCGTCCCCTTCTTCCCCATTTTGGATTTTCTATCTCTTTCTATTTTGAGAACATATGTATTTATTTCAAACCTATATTTGTAGAATTTCTTAGACGTTCGTGAATTGTGACACCAGATCAATGGAGTAGTCATGTACTAGTGTTGTTAAACTGTTATAACACTTATGCACTTTATATTTGTTTGGCTTTAGCTATTATTTATTTATGTTCTTATTCATATTTAATGTGGTAAAACTGTATTTGTCGGCTTACCAAACTTTCAAAGTAAGCACCATTATAATCTCAATAGTGAAAAATTCAGATCGTAACATCATCGTAGAAATGTTTTGTTGTCCATATTAGCAAATCTTTTAATCATGTTGACATATTTCGTTGGTTATTCAATAAATTAACAATAATAATTTTTTATTGTTGGCAAAACGTTTGTTATTTTTGATGAAACACATTTTTTCTACCACTAATTATGTATACTTTAGGGTGGATCATGTCAGTTTATGTGATCAAATAAAATATTTATTAAACCTAATTATAATCATAAATGTATTATGATAACTCATAAACTTTAAATCTTTAATTTATATTAAAGAAAACTTTTAGTACCTAGTTTTTGGCGTAAAAATTTGGTTTCTTTTCAATTTTCTGCCAAAAGGTAAACGCGGCAAAACGAAAAATTTCCTCTTTTATTCTTCAACCAATCACCTCAGATTCTTTATAATCATATTTATTTAGGGGTTTTTGTTCTTATTTTTGTCTTTTTGAGCATATTTTAATTATCCAAAGTCCATCGAAGATATGTACAAAGCAGTTACACTACTTTCCACTCCAAGGTTTGTGTTAGGTTTTCTCTTCTTGCTTTGAATCGTTGTCTTTACATTAGTAAGTTAGTGATTTTGTGACAACCATTTTGCTCTTGAGAAAATATGCAATAAGGCAAACATGACTCGAGCGTTTAATCCAATTTTAAGATTTTTTCTGTTATGCCCTTGTGTGAATAGGACAAGTGATTATGCTTTATTAATTTTCAGAATTTCCCTATCGTATTGATATGGGTAGTGGGTAAGTTCAAGAAATCGTTATTCCTTCTTTAGCTCTTCCTGATTTGCTTTTTGGTTTTCCTAGTTAAGCATATAAGTTTCCGAAATGTTAAAATGGATAGTTGAATATATTTGGAGTATAACCTTTCAGCTTTTCATGATAAAGTTTACTTTCAACATTTGCTAACTTTATTAATGTATTCTGGTAGTTTATGGCGGAACTTGCAATGTGTATTTAGATTGAAAAATATGAGAAAAAGAAAATATCATGTGTAAACCTATTTAATAGCAGAATATATATATTCATAGTTTTATTTTATACTTTGCCTATTACTAGGTAATAGTTAGACATATTAGAAAAGTTAGAATTATAATAGTTATACCAGCGGTAACTTTGTTGGAATAGATACTCTCTACCTAATTATTTCACGGAGAGATTTCTTATTCTGCAATAATATCTGTATCCTCGAAGTTCACCATAGCTGCCGCATCAAAAGGCTTAATGAATGAGATGAGTATGCTAAAGTATTAATAAGTCAATTTTAATTTATAAGACCCCAAAAAAGTTTATGGGACCATTGTATGCAAGTTGCTTTTGTGCTTTGTGTTGGGAATAAACCCCATACCAAAATAATATTCACGGTAATAAAAATGGAATAATAATATAACACCGAGAAACGGTAATGAACAAGAATAAAAGAGTAACAATGACACCAAGATTTTTAAATGGAAAATCCTTATGAATAAAGGAAAAAACCACGGCCCTGAGAAGAGCAACTGATATCACTATAGTAAGGAATTTTTACACTTTGCAGGTCTGAGTAAACTACTCCAAAGACCACTACAACACTTAAAAGAAATAACCCTCTTTTGATATTCCACCTCACTACAATATCGCTCACTCTCTATTTTCCTCACAGACTATTTTCTTATATCCTATTTGTGAAACCTTACTCTTTTTCTCTCTTTCTGTTGGTGTAAAAAATGAGAGCCGAAGCTCTCATTTTATAGGTAAAATGAGGCAGCCTTTGTTGATTTGCAGCACAACTAAACTGACCAAAAAATAAAAAATATGGGCTGCTAAGCAGCCATTTTTGACAAAAGAATGAAGAAGGAAGAAACTTATTCCTTGATTAAAGAGGCTGGACCCCATCAATCTCCCCCTCCAGTCCCATTTATCTAGAGGGAATAACACCACAGTTTCTAGTTTGAGTGTATGCAGACAAGTTCTTTGCATAGCTCAAACTTGTCTCTTGATATCACTTTGGTCAGCATATCCGCATGATTTTCGCTTGTGTGAATCTTTTTGACATGTAAAGATTCGTCCGCCACTTTCTCACGAATCCAGTGATATTTCACATCTATGTGTTTGTTCCTTGCATGGTACATAGAGTTTCTGCTAAGGTCTATTGCACTTTGGCTATCACAATAGACGATATACTCCTTTTGGTGTAATCCAAGCTCTTGAAGGAACCGTTTGAGCCATATCATCTCCTTGCCAGTTCTGTAGCGGCAATGTACTCTGCTTCAGTTGTTGAGAGTGCGACACACTTCTGCAACCTCGACTGCCATGATATAGCTCCCCCTAAAATGTAAACAAATATCCAGTAGTGGATTTTCTATTATCAATGTCACCTGATATATCAGCATCTGTATAGCCTTTCAAGATTGGATCCGATACTCCAAAGCATAAGCAATCTTCCGTGGTACCTCTCAGGTACCTGAGTATCCACTTGACTGCTTCCCAATGTTCCTTTCCAGAATTTTCAAGAAACCTGCTGACAATACCAACTGCGTGAACAATATCAGGTCTAGTACATACCATTGCATACATCAATCTTCCGGCTGCTGAAGAATAAGGAACGCTAGCCATGTTCCCTTTCTCCTCCTATGTTTTAGGACACATCTTTTTTCTCAATTTTAGATGACTAGCAAGAGGTGTGCTGACTGGCTTAGCATTCTTCATGTTGAAGCGTTCTAGTACACGTTCAATGTACTTCTCCTGAGATAGCCACAACTTTCTACTTATTCTCTCTCGAACTATCTCCATCCCTAGAATTTATTGTGTTGGGCCCAAGTCCTTCATATCAAATGACTTGGACAGATCTCCCTTCAACTTTGCTATCAACCTCTTGTCTTTTCCTACAATTAACATGTCATCCACATACAACAATAATATAATAAAATTATTCTCAGAAAATCTTTTGAAGTATACACATGGATTAGAAAAGGTCTTTATGTATGTTTGACTTTTCATGAATGAGTCAAACTTCATGTACCACTGCCTTGGTGCCTGCTTTAATCCATAAAGACTCGTATTCAATTTGCACACCATGTGTTTCTTTCCAGCTACTTCAAATCCTTCTGGCTGCTCCATATAAATCTCTTCTTTCAAATCTCCATGAAGAAATGCAGTTTTCACATCCAACTGCTCCACTTCAAGATCTAGGCTAGCTTTCTTCTGTTCGAAGCCTTTAACCACCAATCAAGCTTTGTATCTGACCAGCTTGCCATTTTCATCTTTCTTGAGTTTAAAGACCCATTTGCATTTGAGTGGTTTTTTACCCTTTGGAAGTTCAACCAGCTTGTACGTGCCATTTTTCTGTAGAGATTCCATCTCTTCTTGCATGGCTTTCATCCACTGGTTCTTTTCTGGATGGGACAACACCTCCTTAAGACTTTCTGGCTCCCCCTCATCACTGATGAGGACATACTCTGTAGAAGGGTACCTGCATGACTCTACCCTTGGCCTCTCCGATCTCCTTAGAGGTTGAGGTTGTTCTTCTTCCTGAGTGGGGTTCTCCACTTCCTCGACACCTTCATCAAGTTGCTCCCCCTACTCAATAACCTCACCAGGTTTCTCCCCCTGCTCGGCAACCTCGTCGGTCGTACTTTCTGCACTTGTGGGATTGTTAGAAATAGAAGGAATAGTAACAAGGTTAGGAATTATACCATTATTCTCCTTTTCTAACATATCAGCAGCAGTTCCAACTTCAGTTTCTATGAAGACTACATCTCTGCTTCTAATGACCTTTTTCTTTACAGGATCCCACAATCTGTACCCGAACTCTTCATCTCCGTATCCAATAAATATGCAGGGAACACATTTATCATCCAGTTTTGTTCTCTGCTCTTTTGGTACATGTGCAAAAGCTCTGCAACCGAACACCTTTAGATGCGAGTAGGACACCTCCTTATTGGTCCAAACTCTTTCTGGGATGTCAAACGCCAGTGGAACTGATGGACTCCTATTGATAAGGTAACAGGTTGTTTGAACTGCTTCACCCCAGAATGACTTAGGTAGTTTAGCCATTCTGAGCATGCTTCTCACCTTCTCCACGATAGTGCGGTTCATCCTCTCTGCTACACCATTGTGCTGTGGGGTTCCAGGTACTGTCTTTTCATGTCTGATCCCACTTGAACAGTACTCCTCAAATTCCCTTGAAGTGTACTCACCTCCATTGTCACTTCGGAGACGTTTTAGCTTTCGACCTGTCTCCCTTTCTACTAAACTTCTGGAAAACTTGAAACACCTGATCTTTGGTTCTCAAAATATAAATCCACAATTTTCGTGAAGCATCATCAATAAAAATAACAATATATTTGTTACCGCCTATTGATTCAATTTCCATTGGACCACAAACATCAGAATATACTAAATCAAGTATATTCAATTTTCTTTCAGACGATGTTTGAAATGACACCCTATGCTGTTTACCAAATAAACAATAGTCACAAGGTTTTATCGTTGTACCTTTGGCATAAGAAATGAGTGATTTCTTGGCAAGAATCTGCAATCCCTTCTCGCTCATATGGCCTATTCTTTTATGCCACAAATCTGCAGAAATCTCATCTTGTGCCGCATTCAATTCACCTTGGCATATTTCTGCATTTGTCCTGTACAACGTGCCACGAGCAACTCCCTTTGCAATCACCAATGATCCCTTGGTGAGTCTCCACTTTTGATTTGCAAAATAGTTCTCGTATCCATCTCGGTCCAAAGCAATTCACGAGATCAAGTTCATCCGCAAATCAGGTACATCCCGCAAATCCTTTAGAGCCAATGTGCATCCGACATTTGTCTTGATACAAATGTCACCAATCTCCTCAATCCTTGAGTAACTCGTGTTACCCATTCTCACTGTGCCGAAATCACCTGCTACATATCTGTAAAAAAGATCTCTTATCGGTGTGGCATGGTAAGATGCCGCTGTGTCAACCACCCATTCCGACTCTTGACAGGTGCATGCATTCCTCTTCCTCAATTATAAGGAGGACAACATTATCATTGTTTTGCACTATAGCAGTTGTGTTATCGTCATTCTTCTGGCCACTAGTTTCACCTTTGCCTTTCCTTGGATTTGGGAAATCTCTTTTGAAGTGACCTGGTTGATCACAGTTGTAGCAATTTCTGGCTTTTGATTTGGATCGATTCTTTGACTTTCCAGGAGCTCCGGATCTACCATAGTTGCTCGAACTCCTTTGATAACTCCTGCCTCTACCTTCTGTGATAAGAGCTTGTCCTTGATTTTCAGGCTTCTTTCTCATCTTCTCATTAAGTAAAAGAGCCGATGTGACATCTTTCAACTCAATAGTAGTTTTACCGTGCAAGATGATTGTTGCCAAATTATCGTACGAAGATGGCAACGAGTTCAATAGCAAGATGACTTTATCTTCCTCCTCGATTTTCACTCCGAGGTTGGCAAGCAGTGTGATTAGTCCGTTAAACACATTTAAATGCGACAAAAAATTCATACCTTCACCCATATGTAGGGCGTATAACTGCTTCTTTAGGTACAATTTATTTGTCACCATTTTGGACATGTATAGGCTTTCTATCCTTGTCCAAATTCCACGTGCAGTGTTTTCATCAATAATATTATTTACTACATCATCCGATAAGTGCAACTTGATTGCACTAGCAGCTCTTTCATCCAAGTCAGCCCAATCCTCAGCTTTCATGGTATCAGGCTTTTTGGCATCAACAGCT
This sequence comes from Nicotiana benthamiana, assembly GCA_034376525.1. NCBI lineage: Eukaryota > Viridiplantae > Streptophyta > Magnoliopsida > Solanales > Solanaceae > Nicotiana > Nicotiana benthamiana. The sequence goes on from CM067332.1 coordinate 67,862,149, forward strand.
AATACCTTGTGTAATCCTTGTTGGATGAGAAGATCCCTCATCCTTCTTTGCAATGTTGAAAAACCGTTATCTCCGTTGAATTTAGCTACTTCGTACTTTACTCCGGACATTTTTATTTTTCACCGAGTATAGTACTACCGACAGTGAATAGTATTTTAGTGAACAAGCATAACCTGTGCTCTGATACCAGTTGTTGGGAATAAACCCCCTACCAAAATATATCCACGGTAATAAAAGCGAAATAATAATGTAGCACCGAGATACGGTAATTAACAAGAATAAAAGAGTAACAATGACACCAAGATTTTTACGTGGAAAACCCTTCTGAATAAGGGAAAAAACCACGGCCCTGAGAGGAGCAACTGATAACACTATAGTGAGGAATTTTTACACTTTGTAGGTCCGAGTAAAATACTCCAAAGACCACTACAACACTCAAAAGAAATAATCCTCTTTTGATATTCCACCTCACTACAATATCGTTCACTCTCTATTTTCCTCACAGACTATTTTCTTATACCCTATCTGTGAAACCTTACTCTTTTTCTCTCTTTCTGTTGGTGTAAAAAATGAGAGCCGAACCTCTCATTTTATAGGCAAAATGAGGCAGCATTTGTTGATTTGCAGCACACCTAAACTGACCAAAAATGTATTTTCTTATTCAACATCGGAAGGATTTGAGGTTCTTGGTCTCCTTATATGGCTTGGGCAATCCTCACTTCATAAGCTAACTTTTGAGATTGAGTTAGACCCAAGGTCCATTCTTATCATGGTATCAAAGCCAGGCCCATCCCAATTATTGTTACCGATGTTGGGCCCCCATTTATATTGTCCATGCTCCAAAGATCTGGGCGTGAGGAAGTATGTTGAGTTGTCCCACGTCGGAGAGATTGGGCATTAAAAAATAAAATTGCATATCCACAATTTCTGGGAAGGTTAGGTGGCAAAAGATTCAATTTGTATTAACAAACTGTTCGTTTTACTAGTTTTATTCAATGGATCCATGAGAGAAATTAAGAAACATGTGGAGAAAGAAAATTCAGATTATTCATTACACAATTTTCAATTCTTATTCCTTTTCTGTAAAAACAAGGAAAAAAAAGATTAATTTCCATTTCTTCTCCTTCTCTCTGAGTATTAATTTCTGAGTATTAATTTAAGTTCAAAGGGTTAAATGTGATTGCATCTGATTAAGAGTTTCAAGCGTGGTTTAAAATCAAAGCAATGGGTAGAATTGAAATACATTGTGATTGGAAGGGTAAATAAGGGAATAGAACCTTAGAGAATATTAGCATAACTGTCATAGAACCTTCTAGTAGGGGTTCCCTTGTTAATTATAGTGTTAGAACTTAGTTAATAAGTTAAAAATTGAGGGACCTAAATGCAATAAGAGCTGAAGTTTGCCCTAGTTACTTGCCTATAAAGGCATTTGCTTCTTGGCCTAAAAGACACTTTGGGACCTTCCAGAAAAAATTCTTTTGAATTTGTCACGAGTGAAAGAGCAAAAATACAAAATAGGAGATTTGAGTTTAGCGAAAACTCTTGAAAATCACAAAATAAGTGGCAAAAACTTTTCTATTAGCATTAATTGCTCTTTGAAACTGTTCAGTTCAGTTCCAGATTCAAAAGTGCAAAATGGTTAAAGTTGGAGTCATTTGAATCTGTTTTGAGGCTGCTTGGATCCTGGTCTATTTAAGAAATTCCTTTGTTTTGCTTCGGGGTTTCGAGCTTTGCTTTATTGTTGTATCTGTTGAGTTGGATTTATTATTGTTATTGCTTCCCTCCTACATACTCATTGGTGATTATTTGTTGTAACCAGATACACATCGTGTAATCTCCAAGTTGAGGACATGAATTGAATTGCAACATAGCTTTATTTTCTGTTAATTTTCATATTAGATTTCCTGTAATTTCATGAAGTTCAATAGACCTATTTGTAACTAAGACTGGACTGTTTTGAACTGTTGATTTGTATTGGACTGTTCATATTCATTAGCCTATTTGTTTGGCAATTAGTTTAACATTAACAACAACATAAATCTAGAGATTGATCCTAGGTCCTCATGCGTAGCTAGTAATTAAACACTCGAATAGGTGTGAGTATTTCACAAATGCAGGCAGTAGTATGAATGGATTTATACTTGTCAATTTACTGGTTAAAAATTGAATTTGACTTGGATTGCATGTTCATAACAGGTTGTAAGATGTTTGGCATGCTGTTTGATGAATTATTTTATCCATTTAAAATCGTTATAAGTATTGAAGTGGTAAATTGATTCACTTTAGTTCACCAAAATTATCATCTATGGCTATGATATAGAAAATAGGAAAACTACATAAGTAATTTGAGTGTTAAATTGTATTGTCAATTGGAATTGCGATTAAAGGCTATGTAGGTTATACATTGAATTTGAAATCAAATATCCATAACTAATGCTCATTTTTACGTCTTGGTCAAATGTTAGTATAAGGTGTTTAGCTAGGATTAATCTGAATTTTAAAATGCCTACTGTACTAAGTTTGCTTGCTCAGTTAATTTGAGCTATAAGTTTGAAATGAGTTATAGCTGGATTATGTCCTCTATCATACTGGGCTGAAACGCAGGGCCCAAACAATCGCATTCAGCTTCATAGCTGAAAGCCATGCACTAACACGCCCTGGGCCTGGTCCCTTCGTCATAGGCCCAATCGTACAATCGGTACGAGATTCTCAATCCACACTCTTTAAGTCCAATTCATTTTTAAACTTAGCCCCATGCCCCCCCCCCCCCCCCCCCCCCCCTCCAGATCTGGGGACATTTTATCAAACCTTAGTGAATCTTATCACTTTGGAATTGATTTCGAAACCCAAGAAAGTTAGGGGTTTAATTTATAATTTGAAATAATATCGAGTTTGAGCTATTCGAGTTAGGTAGCGGGCTCAAATTAAAAGCTATTCGAGTTAGGTAGCATGCTTAACAGCTACCTTGTGTCATTTCCACAGAAATTTACCCAAGTTATATTCCAAATCAGTTGATGTTAAATTGTTTCCTATTGAATTAAAAAAAATAGTTTTTGATGATAATGATCCATATAGTCATTGATATCATCTCCAAAAATTACTTTAAAAAGTCACGACGATATAAAGAAGAACGAACACTTGTAAACAGTTAATCAATTAGCACTACTACTGAGGAAAGATGTGTTTTGATTTGAGACATACTCTGAAGAAAGCCAAGATCAGAACAAAGAAAGGAAATCATGAAAAAGGAGGAGATTCCAAAGGTTTATTGGCTAAGGAGATTGAGAAATGGGAGAACCAACAAAAGGAGATGATAAATGAAGGAGCTGATCATGATAATTTGCAGCCCTTGGATTCATCATCTGCCAAGAACCAATAATTCTTCTATTACATTCCTTTTGGTAATTCTCTTTGTTGATAATATTGATGCAAAATTAAGAAGCCTATTTGTTGATCTTAATTGTACCCTGATTCCTCTCTATTGTTGCCTTATTACCATTAGAGTGCTACCTATTTAATTTAGAGTTGTATAATTACATATGTTATGCTTCTATATATGCTATTATCATACTCTTATCCAAGATTAAACTTAATATATTCAATCTTTGAAGCTACCTACATTATACTCCCTTGGGGTGCGACCCTTCCCCAGATCGTCTATGAATTCGGATGATTTGTACACCAGGCTGCACTTTTTCTCTTTATAGTTTCATAGCCGAACTATTGGTTGAGCTCGTAGCAACAAGTAAGACAATTAAGCTTCTCCCTGTCCCCCACCCCGGGTCCACTGGTCATCAAAAATATTTTAAAAGTGACAATGCTATAGAGCAGAATGGCCTATTTACATTAGTAGCATTACTTGCTTGGCGAAGATTTATTTTGGTTTGAAATATGATCTCAATAAGGCAAAGATCATAACAATGAAGGAGGAGGAGATTTCAAAGTTTCGTTGATCCTAGAAGACTATGGAGTAGGGACTGAACCCCTTATAGAATTACTCCAAAAAAAAACATGTAGAGAGTCTTGTGCTTCTGATAAATGGACATTGAGCTTAACTCAACCTCAAAAGCTAGCTTATTAGGTGAAAAGCCCAAGACCATATAAGGAGACCAAGGACCTCATATCTCACCAATGTGGGACAACTGAACAGCTTCAATGCAACTTGAAGATCACAACATTCCATCCTCAATCAAATTTGCCAAATCATAGCATTAAATGTTCACTTTGTTGCAATCAAGGAATAGGATATGCATGTTCAGTGTGTCAACAGGTATAAAATTAAAGACCCAGTGACTGGCGTATGACGCCAGCATGCAAGAGGCTTTGTGCAAACCGAGATTTGGTCATATAAGGAACAGATACGATCTAAGAACAGCAAATCAGAAAAGTCAACAGAGGTCCTGTTTTGCTCTGACAGTGCTTATCAAAGGAGTTGGAATACAAATCTTTAAAACCAACATAGGAAAGAAGGAAGCAGGGCGTCAAGGAGTAGGGAAGTCTAGAAGCAGATTAAATAGAAAAATCTTGAACTTCTATAAGCCAAGCATGTTTAGATATTCGTAACAGGTCTGAATAGATTAATTAAACTTAATCTCATAGAGCATCTTGCTGTTAATTCCTCATGAACAAAACAACATCAGCAACGAACCCAGTGTATTCCCATAAATGGGGTCAGGGGAGGGCTACCTAATAAGGATTTAATTCCTCATGAATCAATTCAAATTAGTATAACATCTTCCTTCTTTGAGCGTCCAACTTTTATCACTTAACATATTCCCAGTGACAATAAAGAGCAGTCTGGTGTCCAAGGAAGGACCGCACCTTAAGGGGTGTGACGTAGATAGCCTACCCTAATGCCAACATTAGTGGAAGTAGCCACTGCTCGAACCCATGACCTATAGGATACACGGAAACAACTTCATTGTTGCTCCAAGGCTCCCCTTCAAAAAATTTCAATGCCATTCATGACTTTAAAAGTAAAACAAAATATTGGTACTAGGGTATTACCGACTTTTGGCTCACCGACTATACGAAATAAAAGCAATGGAGAACTAGTACTTTAGGCTCTTTCTAAGAGCAGAAAAGTTTATCACCAAATACTGTGGGATACTAAATGGGTTCCATAGGTTTTGGATAACAGAAGGACTATGCAAAAATATTCGCAGAGAACCTAACATTCAGTTTTGGAAGCAACAGAAGCATGACACTCTGGTTCAAATGGTTCTCCAACAAGAAGGAATATCAAGAATTTGATGCCTCATTTATAATATACTGCTACCACGCATTATTAATTTTAGCGATGGATCTTGATAACATTGTAGATTAATGGGGATGATCTAGCTAATGTAGGAACATCATGAGCAGAAACCAGCTTTCCGACCATGTAAAAATTGTGACTGAGAATAACTTCATTATTTCTTCATTTTTGGACAGAATACAAATAGTTAACTCTTTCTAACACCAAGGCAAGTGTTTATGAATTCTAAGACAACAAAAAATGCATCACAAAATACAATCACAAAATTAGAAAGAGGAAATGAGATTACTGAAAACGTAATCCGAGTTCTCATTTTCAATTACATCTAAAAAGAACAATCAATACCTCATGTTCGAGTACATGTCGAGTCAAAATCATCAGGAGCAACTCTAGCAATCCAGTTATTAAGTGTCCTCTTAATATCGGAATGATTAACATAAGCCAATTCATACATACTACACAAATTCACCACAAGAGTCTCGTTCAACGCCACAGTCGGAACCCTCTCCAAAGCATTCTCCAAAACCTTAATAGCATCGGATAAATCCCTTGAATACATCAAACATAAGGCCTTATTATTCATTGCCACCATATCCATTCCGTCCCTCTCGATACACTCTTCATACTCCCGAACTGCAGACACATAATCTTTCTCCACTATATACATTAATGCCTTATTCCTACTCACCAAATTCCTCAACCCCACTTCACTTTCACTCCCTACCATCCCCTCCACCGAATTAAACGCCTTTTTTGTGCCCTCCACATCACCATACTGCATTTTTACATACCCTAATTTCGACAACACGTTCGGATCATCATTCCCACATAACTCAATCAACATATTCAACAATTCCAAGCACAATTTAAAATCTTTTTGACTCAAATGGTGACTAATTATCGTGTTCAACACCAAAACCTCCCTCCTTTTCCAAGATTCCTTACTGGGGTTGGTTAAAGTTTCAACCTTTTTCGATCTAATGTAATCAAGGAGAGTGTAAAGCCGGTCGAGTGACTTCACGCGCTGGCCAAGTGCCTGGGGGAGATAAGCGTGGAGCCAACGGAGGGCAAAAGGGACGAAATTGCCCTTCATGTTGGGGTAGTGAGAAGGGTAATTTTGGTAATGGAATTGTGGGGAGTTGAAATCTTCTTGGCCATTTTCGAGGAGGGTTTCGAGCTCTTGATTAGCATCAACGGGGCGGCGGAGCTTGGTGAGAGCTAAGGCGTTGAAGGTGAGGTAGATGAGGTGTTCGTGGGGTTTAGTGAGGAGGTTGAGGGAACGCGCGTGGCCGACTTTATCGAGGATTGATTTCCACGCGCCACGAGTTGCTATGTCTTGGAGATCCGAGAGTTCGTGGCAGAGGTTGTTTAGGGAGGTGTATGGGTTGTTTAGTGGATCGTCGACGACGGTGGGGGTGGGCGTGGGTTGTGGTGGATTTGGGTCGGGTGAACCGGCGGTGTCCATGGCGGAGAGGAGTTGTATCCGGCGGAGGAGTGGAGGAGAGTACGGAGTATCGGATCGAGGAGCTACCTTGATCTGGATGTTTTTGCTGTTAATGGTGTAGTTTTGAAAGTTCGGGTCGGGCTATCGAGTGGGTTCGATTTGAGAGGGATCTGGTCTTTTTTTTTCTTTCTTTTTTTTTGGTCATCAGTCAATTGAATTTTAGGAAATTTCAACTAAATTATTTTTTGAGGTATTTATTTATTTTATTTTTTTGTAACTAATCACTTGCTCCGGTCTACAATAAATGATCATTTTACCTTTGGCAAACACATTAAATAAATACAAACTCCTAAAGAAAAAATGTATTGGCTAAAGTAATCTTAATTAATTATTACCTTGACAAATTGAAATATAAATATACGAGCAGATTTCGAAAAAATAAAATTAATTCCGTCTTGATTATTTAGTGAACACTTATTTTGGACCAAAATAAAAAGTTAAGATAATCACTTATTATGTACCGGAGGTAGTATTTCATGACTAGGAAAATTATTTATATGTTGGACATTTGGCCTTGATTTCAATGAAACAACTTCTGATCAGAGTACTTCTAGAAAAAAATTTCATAAAGCACCATCTTTTAATAGTAATTAGCTATTTATAGATACCTTTTGCTATATAACGGATTATAGATACTTTTTCTGTAGTTATAAGATGTATTTGATGTATTTAAGCTATTATATTCATGAATACAGTAGCAAAAATAAGTGTGAATTAGGGAAGTCCAGCTAATCAGTTATTGTATTCGGGTGTATTCGACTGTATTTATGGAGTGAAATACGAGATTACAGCTAGATAAATTATTATATTCGACTGTATTGACGGCGTAAAATAGGAGATTACACTGTTTTTAAAACGTAAAGTGAATCAATTAACATAATAGACTCCTAATATAACTCAATAAACTCAGTTATATCACACACAATTTGTATTTTTCAGTTATAAAAAAGATTCTCAATCGTAAAATACCCCAAAAATATAGCAATCTTCAGAAATTATATAATACATCTAAATATATAAATTGTATTAATTAAAATATATATGAATACATTCATGGCATATAGCGAGATAATGGATACAATGAAATAGATAGAATATAGAGGGATACATTGAAATACAATGAGAAAAAAAGATATTGAATGCAAAGAAATACATGAAATACAACGAGATACATTAAATTACAATGAAAAAAAGATAGTGAATACGATAAAATACATAGAAATACAGCGAGATACATTGAAATATTTAAAAAAGGTAACAGAATCTTCAAATTGCTTAGCCCCAAACTTCAGACGACCTATTTTAGTCGAAAATTTTCCGATGACCCATCGGAGTCCGACCATGATTCCATAAGCAGCGATGAGAGAAAGAAGAAGAAAATGAGAAAGATCGTTGAAGAAGAAATTCAGCAGTCAATTCGCTAAAGAAGAAATTTAGTAGTCGAAGAAGAAATTCAGAAGAAGAAACATACTGGAGTTAACTCCTTATTCATATCCATGAAACTTGGGGAGAAAAGGAGAGTTGATATTAGAGGAAGAGAACCACGAAACTTTGGGAGAATGAGATGTATCAAAGTAGAGAGATAAAGAAAAAAGTGTAACTGATTAGTGTATCTAGTGGCTTAGGTCCAGGAGTAAACCAAAATTAAAAATTTTGCTATAAATCATAAAAGGTATCTAAAGAATATAATTTTTTAAATAATATTTATTTAAAATAAATAAGGTATTAACCTTTGCTATAGGAGGTAAAAATTCTTTATTTCTTTACTTCCTATCCTTCAAGCATATACATTAAACATTAAGGATAAAAGTCTAGAGTTTACACTATTGGGCTAGTCTTGGACCCAAGTTCATGCTACAATGCACTTCTTGAATGATCATACGGATTAGAGTTTCATATCTTCTTTGTTTCTCTTGAAATTTGTTGCAATTATGTTCTTGCCTAGTGATTGGAAAAATGTAAAAAAGAAAATAATTATCCACTTTTATTATGGATAAAAGTCTAGAGTTTGCATTATCGGGGCTAGTGTTGGACACAAGTTCCCCTACAATGCATTTCTTGGATAATCATATAGATTAGAGTTTCATATCTTCTTGATTCTCTTGAATTTTTTTACAATTATGCTCCTGCCTAGTTATAGAAAAATGTTTAAAATAAAATAGTTATCCACCTATATTATCCAATAAATATAAATTGAATAATGAACATTTAAAAACGGGTCAAATATGAATAATTATATTATTAGTTCAGAAAATGAATAACTAATAGGCTTAACTTTTACATTTGTAAAGCTTCCAATTCCAATTGAGGATTTCTCAAGTTTGAGAGATTAGGAATTTTCCTAAAAGTAATCATATTCAAGAAGTTATGGATGATATGGATAACTAAATATCCGCCGGTTAATCTATTTTTTTATTTGTATTAAATATAAGTCGGGTCGGATAATTTATTCATTTTGTATTACTAGTTTTGACCCACTCATATCCAAAATGACCTGCCTATTTGCCACCCCTACTCCTGTCATATGTGGTAGATGGTTCCATGCAAAGTCATTTTATACACCTCTGCCTGTGACTCCTTCCTTTAGCATGTGAGATTAACCACTATATTTCCTCTGCTAAGTTGTAAGAATTCATTCTAATACCTTGCTTTCATGACTCCAATTTGTCCTCCGTGAACTATCATGACGTCACCTAGTCTCTATGATTAGGAAAGTCTAACAAATTGCGGAAAAAGAAACAATAAAATAAAATAGTCAAAACTGCAGAAATAACAAAATGAAGCATTTAAGATGCCGCTCGGTATATACAACGCAAATTTTTAAAATAAAACTATATTTTCTAAAACCCAAAATCTCATGAAAATCACAAGCTGTGGGATAGCTACAATGTTCTAAAAACGAACACCTCTGACAAGCAGTTAAATGATAGGTAACAGTTCTAAACATGATAAAATAGCCAAATTTGCGGAATATAGCTATATCAAAGAAAAGGAACATCCCAACACAGCCGAAACCCGGGTATCACAAGGCATGGGCAATTAATGAATCCTGGTGCAAGTCTACTAAATATGAAATCTGATATAAAAGCTGAAAGACATAGAGTAATAAGATAAAGGAGGCACGGGGCTGCGGACGCCAACAACTACCTCGTAGTCTCCTAGACACTGCCTAGACTGGGAAGATCAGCACTCAGAAGCAAAATCTACTATGCCTGAATCTGCATACACAATCATGAAGTAATGTACGTATTCCGACCCAGTGTGTAATAATTATAAATAATGACTGAAAGCAAGGAAACACGTAAAAGAACAAGCAAATTCTATATCAAGTAGTAAAATCACTTAAAGCGGTAAATCAGTGAAGACGTCAAATGGAATTCCTTTAAAGCAAGTAAAATAGGTAATCTAGCAAGTAAGTAACAAGTAGGATTCGCCCCTCGGGCATAGTATCAATCACTCAGCAGTATCAACCCCTCAAGCTCAATCTCAGTACAATATCAACCCCTCTGGAACAGTATTGATCACTCAAAATAGTATTAGCTCCTCGGGCTCTCTCTCTCTCTCTCAGAACATTATGGGTACCCGCGCTCACTGTGGGTGTGCAGACTTCAGAGGGCCCTCTTACGGCCCAAGTGCTATATCAAGCCACCTCATGGGATCATCACTCGGCACTCGGCCTCACATCACTAAGGCCACCTTGTGGCGTATAAATGTATCTCAGGCCCTTAACCTTATATCACTCAGCATATCCTCACATATGGCCCTTGGCCTCACTTTGTCCGAAAATCATCACTAGCCCCTCGGGCATTAGTAAAACAGTAGTTCTTAGCCCAAAGCGTCATTTGAAAATATCATTAAGTTACAAATCCGAGTAAAACTGGCTGAGTTTGTAAAAACAGTAAATATTAATAGGATTCAGTTCAAGTAATAAATCAAAACAGTGAGGAAATAATGATAAAAATCCCCGAAGAGTTCAAATAATCAACATGAAGTCAAAATATGCCCATCATCCAAATCATGATGATAACAAATAAGTTTCTGAAATATATGATAAAAATCAGCGATTTTGACGGACCAAGTAGTAAACGACCCCACGCTCATCATCAAGCGCGTGTCTCACCTCAACATAGCACTATGTTGTGCAATCCCGAGTTTCAAACCCTCAGTACATCATTTACAATCACTACTCACCTCAAACCGGCCAAAGCTCAAGCTCGCTATGCCCTTTCCTCTCAATCGGCCTCCTCGAGCGTCAAGTCTGACCAAAACCACAACGAATATGTCACAATATGACAAGAAAATAAGACTCTATCGAAAACAATCGAAAAATATCAAAAATCTCTAAATTGGTAAAACCCGAGCCCCACGCCCGCTTCTCGAATCTCAGAAATTTTTCACATCAACAGGTTCCTTATCTCGCCACGAGTCCATACATGTCAATATCTCTCAAATCCCCTCAAATGGTCCCTCAATTCCCAATTTAAAATCTCAAATCCCCAAGCCCTAGTTTCTTCCATTTTTAGCTTAAGTTCCATAATTTCTAGGTGGATTATACAATATAATCGGGTTTCAAGACTAAAATTGTTACCTCAATTCTTTCCCCCTTGAATTCCCCTTTGATTTCCTTAAAAAATCTTCAAAAATGTGCAGCTATGGATGAAATCTATACCCACACTCGCGAATAAGATGATTTTAAAACATTCTGCCTGGGGGCATTTTCTTCTATGCGATCACGGAAAATTCCTCGCGATCACAAAGAACGAATCTTCGGTTCCAAGAATTAACTCTATGTGAACGCACCAAACCCAATGCGATCGCAATGCACTGCTCAAATCATTCTATGCGATCGCGGATAACCTTCCGCGTTCGCGATGAACAAAACCCAACTAGGACCTCAGGTCAACTTTACTATGTGCGATCGCGATGCCTCCACCGCGTTCGCGAAGGACAATTTCCACAAACTATACCGTCGCAAGCTGTCTATGCGAACGCAATGTACAACAGAACAACCCCCACAAATCCTCTGCGATCGCAAGACTTCTTATGCAATCACAGATAACAAAAATCCTGCAACGCTGAACCTGCAATTTTCTGCTATCTTTTAAGGAACAAAGTGGTCTGAATGACCAACCGAAACTCACCCGAGAACCTCTGGACCTCAACTAATTACGCCAACATATCCCATAATATTATTCAAACATGTTCAAATCATCAAAACACCTCAAACAACATCAAATTATCCAAAACTCATCGAATTCAAGCATTAGTTTCCAAAAACTTTCGAAATACACTTTCGATCAAAAACCCGACTAAATCACATCGGAATGACCTGAAATTTTTCATCCACATCTCAAATAACATAGCGAAGCTACAACAACTCTCGAAATTCTATTCAGACCCTCGAATCAAAATCTCACCTGCCAATCGCAAATCGCCTGAATACTAACTTCGCCAATTCAAGCCTAATTCTACTCCGGACCTCCAAAACCACTTCCGATCACACTCCTTAGTCACAAATCATCCCCCAAAGCTAAGCATACCATCGGAATTCACATCCGAGTCCTCTAACTCCTAAGTCAATATCCGGTTGACTTTTCCAACTTAGGCATTCTTAAAAGAGACTAAGTGTCTCATTTCATATCAAAACCGCTCCAAAGGAACTCGATGACATAAGTCACAGATATTGAAGCATAAAGAAGCAGAAAATGGCGGAAACGGTGCAGTAACTCATGATACGACGGGTCGGGTCGTCACATTAATTCTTCCTAACATGCTATCTAGGGGTGACAAATAGATGAATTGTGCTGAATTTGGATGGATCAATATGAGTTAAATTAATAAATGGGTCATAACCCAACACAGTCTAAAGTTCACTTGGGCTAAAAAAAAATTAGGTCAAGATAAGCTAAGTAATGGGTCATAACCCAACTCATGTAATTTGACCCAACTTCTGTTCTTTCTTATTAAAGAAATAAATGAGAATTTTCAACCAAATTGTCACAAACAAGTGTTCATAATTATTAGTACATTTTGCAAGAAGATAATTTTATGTACCCTTTTACTATAACAAAATTTTTATATTTCTTGAATTGTCCAAGTGACATTACTCACTTAACAATTTCTTTTTCCTCACATAAGCTAAACTTTAATAACAAAATTCTTTGATAAAAATAAACTTTTCTGATATCATTTTCCAATTGAAGTGATAAGATTCCAAAAATTAGACAACGTGAAAGTGATATCAAGTAGTAATGCTTTAGTATTGTTACTGGAGCTCACTTTATTCAGCCTTGTGATTGAATTGTTTCTATTGTTTCGTAGAAGGATAGAATGTCCAATACGATATATGTATTAGCCAAAAGTGAATAATCAGAGATGGAGCTAAAGCGTTATTTTTGTTCAAATTTCATATTTATTTTTTAAAATATCATTAATTATGTATAATTTTTTTTTGGTAATTAATTGTTTATTATTACTCTTTGCCCGAACACTTTTAAAAACTAATATATTTGTCTAAAATATTTGTAAACAAATTTACCACATAACAAACAAACAAGCTGAAAAGAACGGACCTTGGGCCTAACTCAACCCCAAAAGCTAGCTTATGAGATGAGGATTGCCCAAGCCATATAAGGAGACCAAGGACCTCAAATATTGCCCAAGTCATATAAGGAGACCAAGGACCTCAAATCCCTCCGATGTGGGACAACTCAACACCCCCCATCACGCCCAGATCTCTGGAGCGTGGACAACATAAACGGGGGCCCAACATCGATAACAATAATTGGGATGGGCCTGGCTCTGATACCATGAAAAGAACGGACCTTGGGCCTAACTCAACCCCAAAAGCTAGCTTATGAGATGAGGATTGCCCAAGCCATATAAGGAGACCAAGGACCTCAAATCCCTCCGATGTGGGACAACTCAACACAAGCTTCAAACTAACATGGTTCATGCAATATTCAAACTAACTGCAAATTTCCATTATGATCCAACAAAAGAATGAAACCTTACACTTCTATTAAGAAAAGTACTTGACAACATCAAGAAAGAAAATAGATCTCTGAAAAGTTGAGTGAGAAACAATAGCAAACCCAATCAGAAAACCAAAAACAGCTTCCATAGCCGAGAAATCTAGAAGATAGTGAGAAAAATCAGAAGGAGTTCTTTTCTAATAGTGAAAGAGAGAGACTCCAAAGTAGTGCAGAATCAATATATATTTTTTTAGGACTAAAATGTATATCCATCTCCGTGTATAGTGAAAAGAAAAATTGAATTTATAGAATGAGGAGGTGAAAAGGGATTAGAATTGAGGTACCAAAAATCTGTCAGGATTTCCTATTAATTAGGAAAAATGACATCTTTTTTTACAGAAATGGACAGCTGTCCAATTTCTAGTACATTCCTTATCCTCAAAAAATAGACAAGTGCCCTATTTCTGGATATTTTTTGGATCTTATCCTTTTCCTTTCATTGGGACAGTTGTCCCTACTCTAGAAAGTTCTAGCACTTTTTGAATGATTTTTAAAATTTAGGTTTCCTAGATTGATCCTTAAGGGTCATGGAATTACCTCAAAACCGGATTGATTTCGGATCTGAGTCAGATGACTCTTGGCCTAAAGAGCTTGGGCTCTTAAACTATAGCAAAGTTGTGGGCCTGTCGATTTAGCCAGGCTCAAAAATTAATAACAATAAGCAAGAAATAATAAACAACAATAAAACTGAAAGAATGAATAGTAACATTTTTTCTCATTTTTAACTCTTTTTTTCTTTTTCTTGATTAATCTATTTTAATTAATTAATTAATTAACAACATAATATGATTATACTAACTTTACATATATTTTAATTAGATCCAATTTTAACTAATTAATTACTTTTTATGAAATTAACAAAACATGGTAATTAATAGAAATAAAAATGGCCGAAATAAATAAACAAAATAAAAGACAGAATGCGTAATAAATAAAAAAAATAGAATAAAATGTGAAAATAGATTAAGAAAAGAGTATCAATGACGAGAATAAATAACAAATGCGTAAATAAAATTACAAAATTAAAAGGGTCTAACCGTGAAAAAATCCTCAAGCCAAGACTCGCGTCTTGGATCTAATATCCTTGATAGAAGATATTGATCGATTTTTTTAGTTGACTAGAAAAGTGAAAAAGGGGTGAGTCTAAGGTTTTTTTGCCTTTTAGATCCAAGATCTACCGATTTTTGTTGGATTTTTTAGAATTTGGTTGGTAGGATGAGGTTTAGGAGGATGAGAGGAGTGTATAGTGTGAATTTGAGGGGTTTGAGTTCAACCGCAGCTATGAGCAATTTCCGGCGGCGCCGCCACTGTGGGAATGGTTTCGGCCACCATTAATATTTTGGAGATGTTTTTTTTGTTAATTTAGTTGGTGGTGTGAGGTAGAGGAGGAGAAGAGAAGAAGAATAAAGTTATTTTGGGGTTTTTTGAGGTTGGTTGCCACTGGTGGAGATTTTCGATGGGCGGCGCCGTCGGTGGAGAAGAGCGGTGATGTAGGGAAAAGGGAGAGAAGGGAGGCGACTAGGGTTTGGGGGAGCTGATAGAGAAGTGAAAGAGTGGGGGAGTTTGGAAATGAAGGGGATGGAGATTTTAGGATATTTTTATATTAAAAAGGGTGAAGTTCTGGACCGTTGGATTTACTAGAGATCATTGGTCAAGATTGAGTGAGGGGAGATGGAGGCTGGATCAGGATTTTTAAAGGTCTTTGGGCTTGGGGATGTCTTGGGTTAAATTAGGATTGGGCTAGTTTAGGAAGAAATGACCCAATTCGGCCAAAAAACCTTTTTTTTTTAATTTTTAAAAGACTTATTAATTTATATAGACCATAAACTAAATCCTAAATTAATTTTATTTGTAAAATATAACTAATTATCTATTCATAATAATTATAAAAATTACTAGATCCTAAATTAATAGAGAAAAAAACCAATAATCTAAAAATTAAAAGGTAAACAATGTAAAAGGAGCCATTTTTTGATTTTCAACTTTAATAAAACAAATACTTAATTAATTAATCCTAAAAAATAATAATCTAAATGCAATGCATGGTATTTGTTTCTGACATTTTTTATGGTTTTTAATAAAAATTAAATGTGCACAAAATACAAATAATTGATAAAAATACTACAAAAAAATCCTGTAAAATGGGAAATAAATAAAAAATCCATTTTCTTGGATTTTATAGGAGTAATTTATATAGGGAAAAAATCAGGTGCTCATAATTATTAGGAAAATATTTACAAGTATAACAAAAACTCTCTCAAAATTCACATAGATTTGGACATGCAGCCTCAAATCTAGTGCCCTTATTTCTATATGGCTACTCATCTACAATCTATGGATTAAAATTAAATTCCTGCAGTTTCCTAGCTACCTTGACATCCGAATTTCCTCGACAGTCCACTTCTTGGACTATCACTCTAATTAACTCGTCGCAGCTCCTTTGTGTTCCTCGGATTATTCTCCAGTTTCTTTCCTTCCATATGTAATACACAATGCAAGCTAGCAACATTCTGTATATTACATGCATTTTGTTTTCTTCCCTGCTGCATGTTGTACAACCCATTGAACTTTCTCATTCCACCGCTGCACACTTCTTGTTACTCCCAATCATTGTAGTAGCCTTCTCCATATTGCTGTTGAGTACTAGCACTTGAAGAATAAGTGATCATGGCTTTCTGTTACTCCTTCAAATAGCGAGCAATCTGAACAAATTGCTATGCCCTAGCCTAGTAATCTGTCTCTCATGTGCAGTCTTCCAAGAATTGCCAGATATAAGTTGAATATCCGTTTTAGACTGCTCATGTTGTTACATATTAACATCTTCCATTCAACTTTGGGTAGTTCACCTCTGAGTTTGTCATACATCTATCTGATGGAATAATCCTGTATGTTCATCACTTTTTCTACTCCTACACTTGCCTCATTCAAAAGGTAGGGAGCCGGTGGAAAAGCCTAGGCACGGGATATTTTGATGCTTGATATCTTTTGTAACCCCTCCAAAATATATGGAACTTTTGTCCTAGTTTGCAATCAGACTTGAAGCTTTTGAAAACTGATCAAAGCACTGATAAAGTAGTTGGATGGATACCACATCTCCTCTACAGAACAATAATAAATCATCTACAAAGCTGCGTTGATCAATATGCAACTTTTCATACCTGGGATGGTAGTTAAAATCAGGCTTTTCCTTCAAAGTCTTTAATATTCTAGTGAGATACTCCATGGCTAGAAGAAAGAGATATGGTGACAATGGGTTCCCTTGTCTAACTCATCTTTTTGCATCAAATGGCCTTGTTGGCTTCCCATTGATAACTATAGTATATGACACTATAGTGACACATGCCATGATCAATGATAGGAATTTTCTTGGGATGTTCATTTATGTGAACACTTGTTTAAGGAAATTCCAATCATGAAATCATATGACTTTTGCATATTAATTTTTACCATACACCTTGGTGATACACCCTTCCTCCCATATCCTTTAACAAGTTCATGGCCTAGAAGAATATTATCACTCAATATCCTGCCAGGAACAAAAGCTGTTTAGCTCATATCAACTAGGGACTCCATTACTGCTTGCAATCTACTTGTGAGCATCTTGGAAATGATCTTATATATGATAGTGGAACAAGATATTGGTCTGAACTGTTTGAAAGAAGAGGGGTTCTTCACTTTTGGAATCAGAGTGACTGTTGTACTATTTACTGGTTTATACATTAGCCCTTCATTAAAGAACTCCAAAAAAACTTTTGTGATTCCATTGCCAATTACTTGGTGCCTTTGAGTCTCCAATCTCCTGTAGTGCCTTCCTCACATCTTCATTATTGATAGGAGCTATAGTAGTAGTTGTTGAGACCTTGTAAGTATTGGTCCTTTCCTCATTATTCTAGGCTTAATAGCAGGAATACTATTCGCTAGGAAGTGTAGAACCCCACAATCTCTTGTTCAATCTCATTTGTTTTGGTGATCAACCTTTCTTTGTCATCCTGCAGGAATTTAATTTGATTCTGTGCTACTCTCCCTTTCATACTTGCAAAGAAAAAGGCTGTGTTGGAATCAACTAGTTGGAGCCATTGTATTCTAGATCTTTGTCTATAAATGTTCTCCTATACTGTTCTCCATTTCTCCAATTTCTTTTTTGTATTTCTCTCTGATTAATACATGGAAGATGTTATTGTGGTGGTCCTCATCTATGCTTGAATGCTGGCTAATTCCTCCCTTAATTGTTGAACCTTGTTTCTTATACTGGTAAACTCCCTTTTGTTCAAACTCTTAAGGGCCACTTTGACACTTTTTAGATTATTCCAGATATCTTTCATACTTCTATTCTCCTTGTTTCATCTGTCTCTAATAACACTATCAAAATCTGGATGATCAACAAGACAATTAAAAAACTTGAAAGGTCTCCCGTTGTATTCTGGTTCTACTTCCAGCTCTGTACATAAAGGAGAATGATAAAAAAACTAAAGATCCATCATATGTACTTGCATTGGAGGCATGTTTATCATCTAGTTTGCGTTGACTAGGGCTCTATTAATTCTGCTATAATGGCTATTTGTCTATGTATGAGCTCTACCTACGGTACTAAATTCATTCAAATTGTAGTTCTCCATTAGAAATGTAAAGTTTTTTATCTCATTTTCCCACCGTGCCATTCACCTTATCTTCTATTGCCCTTATTGCACTAAAATCTCCCATGATGAGCCAAGAGTTTGTTAACTAAGAGTGTATACTCCTTAGTGCTTCCCACATATCACACCTATGAGCAATGGTATGTAGTCCATATATGGTTGTAAAAGCAATTTGCTTGCTAGAACATCTGTTTTGAACTATTCTATGGATGTATTGAGTATGCTTCTGAATCACAGTGAACTGAATGTTATTAGTATCCCATAAAATTCATATTCTCCCTTTTTCACTAGCTGGGCTATTAGAGCACCAACTCTACCCATATGTACATTTAATGATAATTTTCTTTCTTTATTGGACTGCACTTATGTTCTACTATAGCTATAAGACTAATTTTATATTTTTCAAGAAAGTTTTCATCTTCTTTTGCTTATGTACCGTATTGAAACCCCTCACATTCTAAGTGACTATCTTCATATAAGTTTTGGATTAGGTGGTGCTTTCCCTTCTCCTTCTCCCAAACTATCACCAACTTTTCCATGATCTGCCTAGCTTGTACTGTCTTCCATTATTTCCTTTATTAGTGGAGAGAATCCATTATTAGTAGTGAGTATTTGTTGTATTGAACCTGTCATTCCTCCTCTGCCTTTTGCTTTTGTCCATCTTTGCTGGTCTGCATTGGCCTTCTGTGGATCAATCTGGTGCTCTTGAGCTATCTGCTAACATGCATCCTTCACTATTTGTTTTGTTGGCCCTACTGCCACCCATTGAGTTATAAATTTCTTTGACTGCTGCAGATTACCATTTACACTGCCATTCTATCCTTGTTGCTTAGGCACTGGTGGCCTTTTGTTCTGATGTTCACCTTATGTATTACTTTTAACTACTCCACTTTTCCCTTGCTCTTCCTCACAATCTTGTCATACCATCAAACAGTTTTTACAATACTTTGTCATCCAGTCATAGTCTACTAGTTGTTCAAACTCTTTTCCTGTAGGGTCTTGTATTTTAATGCTTTTCGACAGCTCCTTATTGATATCCATTTCAATAAGTAATCAGACATAGGAAATTCTAGAAGCATTACTTGTGCATTCATCAACATACAGAGGAGAGCCCAATCCACTAGCAATTTTACTGAGAGTAACCCTTCCCCAACAATTCAAAGGAAGGTTAGGGAAACTCACCCATAGTGAAATAGTTTTCAAAACTTCATTGTAAAGGTTGAAATCTTTTGAACATGACTTTAGTATCAATGGCTTTGCTCCCATTGTATATGGCCCTGAGTATAGGACTGCATTCTTATCTTCTATGCTGCTGAATAGTATAACAAAATAACCCTCATTGTGATAAAAAATTGCAGGTTTTGCAGCAAAATTCCACTAGCTATGAATCTCTCCATGGATCCTATTCAAGGTGAGTCTCCAATAACATATACTATTATCGCCTTTTGCCATTTAGCATTCTTTGTTTCTATCTCCTCCTTTTGCAGCCGAACCTTTTTGAATCCATCCTGAATGATATGGGGTATAAACACCAGATCCATTCCTCTTGCAGCCATTTTATTTCCCATGAAAAGGTTTGTCCATTTTTTCTCATTCTGCCTAATTTTTGTTTTAGCTGCCTCTGAGTCTGTTGCCTTTGTTGTACTCTACATCCGAACTTGCTGTTCTTCAAGTTCTTTGTGCTTCTCACTTCCTCGATTTTGTTCTTCTCCTTCATACTAGCTGGTTCTTCCATTGATGAAACAATGTTCAATGAAACAATGCTCACTCCAAAATTTCTCAAACTTGTCTTCCCAACAACTAGTTGAGGTGTAGAATTCCTCATACTAGGGATCGAGAGTCCTAGATCCTATATTAATTTCAGTTGCATGTTGTTCAATTTTGCAGAATTTGCCAAGCTCGCAGGTTAGTTTTTGTCACGACTTAGGGCTACTTTCTGCAAACCATCTTCACAATTCCTCACCAGATTGCCAGTTCTACTTTCTGATGCGATGAATTCAGCTAGTTGTACCTTTGTTACCATTTTCTTTGGTCGTTCCCTCCCCATTTCCGATTAGCGCAAGATAGCATACAAGCAATCGTGCACTGAGAGAGAAAGTTTAGAGAGAGAGAGAAAGCTTATTATGTATATATAAATTATTGATTAATAAATTTTATTATAGTACGCAAACACGAAGTATCGCAAAGAAACTATATGAATGATTATTCACCGCATACCATTAATCATTACCCACATTATTATTTACCATCATAATAATTATCTTTTACACCATTCCATCATTTACCCAATAATTATTTTTACATTACAGGACAAACCATAAATTCTATTATAGTACGCCATTCGATTAAAAACTCCCAACATTGACTCTTCAGTTTCATTGGTTCTTCCCATCCGCAAGCAACTCTTTTTTTCCTTCTTAATATTAGTCATTTTGGGTTATTGTTTGATCAAAAAGTATAAAACAACTAATTAAATAAAAGGATAAAGGGTAACTTCTAGTGAAAGATAATAACTTTAAATTCAAAATAGGTTTATGAGAAATAATGTGGGACCCTGTTAAAATGGATTTAATGCAATATCCATTAAATATCACGGTTGTTAAGGAATGAGAATAATGATAAGTAATAAATATAATAAATGGCACTAAATGTAAATAAAGAAGAAGATTCATCCGAATGACGTGGATTTTTCCCACCTCTTTAGAAAGGTGTTCTTTGTATTTATCTAAAGAGATTTGTTTTCAAAAGAGTTCTTATTATATAGAATCTTACATGTCTTTTTCCTTATCTGTCCTACTATTTAGTCCCTTCGGTTCACAATAAGTGACCAATTTACTTTTTTATTTTGGTTTAAAATAAGTGTTCAGTTATGTAATCAAGAAAGAATTAAATTTTTTTTACAAAACAACCTTTTTGTACATATCCCTATAAAGTTTTCTTACTTCTCACATTAAATGTTTAATCAGGGGTAGCTTAGTCATAGTAAATACTTATTTATAGAATTTTATATTTTCTTAATGGGCGTGCTAAAGGAAACTTGGTCACTTATTGTGAATCGGATGGAGTATATGAGATATTCCCAAAGAACCATAAACGGTACAAATAGAGGGAATATTCAATAAAATATTCTCTGTGAAGGTTCCAAAGTTATACTAGTCGTTACTTCTGTCCATGTTGCTCTACCTCGGCCCTGATGAACCACTCACGACTTGTTCTATTGACCACTTGTCGACCTCGGCCAAACCGCTCATATTGATTTGTAGGTCAACCGTGACAATCGTCTCCGCGTATCAAATTTTTCTAGTTCGATTTTGACCCATACAGTTATTATTTCCTTGCTTTTTTTTTTGGTTGTACGTTGGAAAAGTAACATGCATTTGGGCATTCGGCCTAATTTTCTCTTGCTTTTGTGGTTCATATTTGATGCATTATATTGATCACATTTTTATATCTAACTGTAGTAGAAGTCATGTAGTAGAAGTTATATTATTTAATATTAATTTTTTTAGAAATAGTTAAGTTTGCAGCTTAAAATTACAGTATATTCTTTGGACTTTGAACTGAAAATTTGAAATATTGTTATGTAATTTCTATGATTTTACCAAAAATTTTGCTATTTTTTGATGGTGTAAGGCACCCTTAGATATTTATGTTAAGTTTAGAATTTTAATAATAATCAATAATCTAAAAAAGCCTTGACTAATGGTACATTCTTGTATGCAGATTAAATAAACAACAATGCTGATAATATAAAAGAAGTTCCTATTCAACGGCTATGTATTTTGAACTTTGTTTTGCATGGAAATAAATCAATCAGTCAAAATATTAAAAAAAGAAAGCCAATCAATGTGATGAACTTTTTGGGTCATCATTTACAATTCGATTCTGAGTTATGATGCCTTAAAACCTCCTTTTTGTCTTACATTAAGTTGTGTTTGCAATCGGGACGTGTATCCGGAAAGTTTTTATGAAAAAGTCAGTGAAAAATGATAAATTTTGCTTTACAAATAAATTTGAGTTGACTTCAGTCATTATTCTAGATAAACAGACCTAGACCCGTAATTCGACGGTCCCGGAGGGTCTGTAGAAAAATATGGGACTTGGGCATATGCCCCTAATCAAACTCCGAGGTCCCAAGCCTGAGAATGAATTTTTAAAGAAAATTATTTCTGGAATATATATGAGCTTTTGGAAATGAAATATGTTTGATTTTGATAGTATTTGGCCCGTATTTTTGTTCTGAAGTTCGGTACAAGTTTGAAATAATAATTTGATTGAATTTGTAAAATTTGAAAAGGATCGGGATTGGTTTGGTATAAAGCAAACTTAAAGTTGAGAAATTCAAAATTTTGGGTGTTCTTGGGATTTTATGAATTTGGGGTTTAATTCATAGTTGTTGATGTTATTTTGATGATTCGATTGCACGAGCAAGTCCATATGATTTTTTAGGTTGGTATGTATGTTTTGGTTGGAGCCCCGAAGGCTCGGGTATGTTTTGGATAGGTCACGGAATGAAAATTGGACTTAGGAGTTATTGTTATGTTGTAGGTCTGCAGGCTTCGCAGCTCGCAAATGCAAGAAATACGTCTCCATTGTGAAGAGCCCAGGACCAGCCTTACCATGTAAATGCGAGGTACTTTTCGCAAATGCGAGGTCTCTTGTAGGTGCCAGTCGTCGCAAAAGTGACATTTCCATCATAAATGCGAGTTCACAATTGCGAACATATGATTACAAATGCAATGATATTGCGAACCTTAGTCGTAATTGCGACCTTTGCGACCTACAAATTTATAACTTAGCCGAAAATCTTTCATTTTTCAAACCCTTTCAAAACCTAAACACCTTGGGCAATTTTTCAAAGACAAGTACTCTTCCAAATCGTTTGTAAGTAATTTCTAACTCGTTTTCATTAATATTTAACATCTTTTCTCATGATTTCAACTCAAAATCAAAGGTTTTCATGCATTAGAATTGATTCATTTAGCATTTATTGATATAGTTAAGTAACTTGTGGCTAGATACGAGCAAATTTGTGACAACCCAGCCGATTGTCTTAAGAATTAACGCCCAATTTTCCTATTAACTGCTCTTCCCGAGTTTATTTCTGCTATTTTGATTTGCCGGGATATTCGGTTTTAATTTTCGGTGAATTTTGGGATACTTAGTCCTAAATGAGGGCTTACGTGTTGGAAAGTCGACCGTAGTCATAACACTGCAAAGATAGCCCCGGAATGTAAATTCAATGGTTACATTAGCTCCGTTAAGTGATTTTGAGCTTAGGGGTGTGTTCGGATTGTGTTTTGGAAGTTCGTAGCTATTTAGGCTTGAAATGCCGAAAGTTTAATTTTTGAAGTTTCCGGTTCAATAGTGAGATTTTAATCCAACGTTCGGAATGGAATTCCGATAGTTGCAGTAGTTTTGTCGTGTCGTCCGGGATGTGTGTGCAAAATTTCAGGTCATTCGGAGGTGGTTTGATTGAGTTTTTGATCAAAAGCGTAATTTAGAAGATTTTGGAGTTCTTAGGCTTGAACTCCGATTTTAGTGTTCTTATTATTCATAGACTCATGAGAGTATGAGGATTCCGAAAATATAAACTTTACCCGATTTCGAGATATGGGTCTGAGGGGCATTTTGGTTATTTTACCTAATTATGCGTGTTAGCTTAGAATTTAATTGTGAAATCAGTTGCTTGAAGTGTTATTGACAATATGAAATGGAATTAAATAGATTTGGGTCATTTGGAGTCGGAAATAGTGGCAAAAGCGTGGTTTCAGGTTGATTTGAGCTTGTTCAAGGTAAGTGGCTTGTCTAACCTTGTGTGGAGGATTTTTCCCTTAGGATTTGATATGATTGTTAATTGAAATGCCTTGTAAAGGTGATGAGTGCGCACTTATGCTAATTGTTGGAAATCCAATTTTTCATTAAGTATTACGAGTATGATTACTTTCCTGTTTTACTACTTGTACTATTTAAGCATGTGTTAGCTTAGTAGAATCATGCTTAAGTGATTAAATTACCTTACTTGTTAACTGCTTAACCTGAAGTTGGTATGGCATGCTAGGCTAGACTAATTGTTTGCGTTTATATGAAGTTTGATACTTTTTGAGCATTTCTCTTGTTGCGGTTGTGTATTTACATTGGGACTACAGATGTGGAATTTTGGTAGCTCTCCCCTTGTCTGTTTACATTCGGGACTACAAATGTGGGATTCCGGTAGCTTCTCTCTATATAGTGATATAGAACTATGGGAATACACCTGGTAGATTCTCCCAGTATTGGGTATTTATATTCAAGACTACGGAACGGGATTTCAGTAGATCCCCGTGTACTAAAAGCTAGACTACGTGACGGTATCACGAGAAAATCATTTGATATCTATATTTGAGACTTTAGGACAGTATTCTGGAAGATGCCCGATTGATATTGTTGGAGTTGACTTTTATCTTTTCTTCAGTGTCTACATTGTTTCTGCGTAGTTATTGTTGTCTTTTATATCTGTGTTACTTTCATTGTTGCTCATACTTATATTATTTTTGGTTCTACAGTATAAAATTATATCTTTTATTTAACCTCAGTAGGGCCCTGACTTTCCTCGTCACTACTCAACCGAGGTTAGATTTGGCCCTTACTGAGTACCATTATGGTGTATTCATGCCCTTTCTGTGCATGTTTTTCATGTGTAGATCCAGGTACCTTTACTCAGACTTATTATTCTTGAGGTGAGGTGATTCTACGAGGCTTCGAGGTATATCTGCCACGTTTGCAGATCGAGGAGTCTCTTTCTATTCCTGCATTTAGTATTTAGCCCTTCTGTACTTGTTGTTCTTGATGGACATTCCGAAAATTAGAGCTATGTAGTGTTTTTCTCTCAGCTTGTGGATTGGTGAGTTTTCGGGTTTTGAAATAGTGTATCAGATTTATTGAGGAGTTGTGTATATGTCGAGCAGCTCTTAAATATTTGTTTCCTTCAGTTAGTTTTGGCTTTTGACTATTTATTCCGTAAGTTTTGTTTATTTTCCACACTGTTAGGCTTACCTAGTCGTAGAGACTATGTACCGTCACGATGGTTCACGGAGGATGAACTGGGTTCATGAAAAGTTAGTATCAGAGCTCTAGGTTCATAAGAGTCATGGATCACAAGCCCTTTTATTAGAGTCTCGCTTATCGGTGTGTAGACGTCTGTACTTATCTACGAGAGGGTATGTAACTATTAGGAAAATTCTACTTTGTTTGATTTCCTTGTCATCTGGGATTTTTGATATTACAATTTTAAACTTTCGTCTTTTATTCTCTCACAGATGGCAAGGAAACGTGCTACTCGAGATGATCTAGCACCCGTGCCCCTAGTGCAACTCTCATAGGCCGGGGCCGGGGAAGAGGTCGAGGACGCGCACGTGGTGCAGCCAGAGCACCTGGAGAGCTACCACCGAAGAGCCACCAACAGTGCCAGTCGGAGTCCAAGCACCTTACATGCCTATTTCTACTACCACGCCAGTACTTCAAGAGACTTTGGCACAGTTTATGTGCATGTACACCACTTTGGCTCAGGAAGGGTTGCTTCTCCTTGCTGCAACCACATCCCAGGCTAGAGAAGGAGCACAAACTCCCACCGCTCGCACTCTTGAGTAGCGAGTGCATATTGATCAGGTCCCAGAGATTATTCCTATGCTGCCTGCAGTGCCAGCTCAGCCATACGACAGGGCAACAACTTCGAAGGATGAGCATCGGAGGCTTGAGAGGTTCAAAAAATATGATCCTCGCATATTTAGTGGGTTAGCATCATAGGATGCCTTGGGATTTATAGAGGAGCGCTACCGTATTCTCCGTACTATGGGTATATCAGGATCGAGCGGGGTTTCATTCACTACTTTCCAGCTTCGAGGGGCCGCCTATGAGTAGCGGCACACCTACCAGTTAGACAGTCTGAACGAGGTTGCCTTGCTAACTTGGACTCAGCTTTCAGACCTATTTCTGAGAGAATTTGTTCCTCAGAGCCTCAGAGATACATGGTGCGCCGAGTTTGAGTATATTCACCAGAGTGCTATGACTGTCTCAGAGTATGTTCCATTATACTAGCTTGGCAAGGGGCTTATTCCCAGCATCAAGTCTAGCATAGCTCATGAGGTTGAGATGGATATTCCTTATCAGCAGCTGGTGAGCATTGCTAGGAGGATTGAGGGTATGCATGCTAGGGAGAGAGAGGAGAGGGAGGCCAAGAGGTCTCGAGAGTCGAGCCATTATTCTGGTGCACATACCTCAGCTGCAATTCATCATGGTAGGGGTTCCATGAGTCACCCTGTTCATTCGGCTCTTTTAATAGCTAGTAGTGCTCTAGCTCCTCCTAGGCCTCAGGAGCCTTATTATGCACCTCCAGTTTCTAGCGCGCCTCCCACGCGGGGTGCTTTCAGAGGTCAGTCTAGAAGACCTGGCCCGATCAAGTCACAGCCACCACGTCCTCCTAGAGCTTGTTTTGAGTATGATGACACATGCCATATGGTGAGGGATTGCCCCAGACTTTGGAGGGGTGCATCTCTACAAACTTCTTAGCCACAACGTGCCCTATAGAGTTCTCCGGCTATAGTTATAGCTCCAATTGCTACCCACATGCCCAGCCAGCTAGAGCTGAAGGTTGGGGAGGTAGAGGTCGCCCTAGAGGGGGAGGCCAGACCTGATACTATGCCCTTCCTGCCCGTACCAAGGTTGTTGCCTCTGATTCTGTCATCACAGGTATTTTACTAGTTTGTCACAGAGATGCATCGGTTCTATTCGATCCAAGCTCCATTTATTCTTATGTGTCTTCTTATTTTTCTCCACATTTGGGTATATCTCGGGATTCTTTGAGTTCCCATGTTTATATTTCTAATCCTATGGGAGGTTTTCTTGTTGTGGGCCCCGTTTATCGGTCTTGTTTGCTTGCTCTTAATGGTTTTGAGACTAGAGCCGATTTATTATTGCTCAACATGGTAGACTTTGATATTATCTTGGGCATGGACTGGTTGTCACTCCATTATGCTATTCTTGATTGTCATGCCAAGAGTGTGATGCTGGCTATGCTAGGAGTACTGCGTGTTTAGTGGAAGGGTGCTTTAGATCACACTCCCTAGAGAGTTATTTCTTTCTTAAAGCTCATCGTATGGTTGAGAAGGTGTATGATGCGCATCTAGCTTATGTAAGAGATGTCAGTATTGATATCCCTTCAGTTGATTCAGTTATAGTAGTACGAGACGTTTTCGATGTTTTTAGCTGATCTTCTAGGCTTGCCACCTGATAGAGATATTGATTTTGGCATTGATTTGTTGCTAGGCACTCAGCCCATTTCCATTACTCCGTATCATATGGCTCCTTCTGAGTTGAAGGATTTGAAGGATCAATTACAGGATTGCTTGATAAGTGTTTTATTCGACCTAGCGATCACCTAGGGGTGCTCCTGTCTTGTTTGTGAAGGAAAAGAATGGTTCTATACGTATGTGTATTGATTATCGCCTGTTGAACAAGGCTACAGTTAAGGAACATTATCATTTGCCTCGTATTGATGATCTATTTGACCAGCTTCAGGGCGCACAAGTGTTTTCTAAGATTGACTTGAGCTCAGGTTATCATCAATTAAAGATTCGGGAGCCAGATATCCCAAAGACTGCTTAGAGGACTCGATATGGTCATTACGAGTTTCTTGTTATGTCATTTGGTCTGACCAATGCCCCAACAACCTTTATGCATTTGATGCACAATTTATTCCGGCCATATTTTGACTCTTTTATCATTGTCTCTATTGATGGCATTCTGGTATATTCCCGAATTCTGGAAGATCATGAGCAGAACCTGTGGACATTGCTTCAGATTCTGAAGGAAAATAAGTTATATGCAAAGTTTTCAAAATTTGACTTTTCGTTGGAAATTGGAATTGCTTACGACTTGAATTGCTTTAGTATATGCCTATGACTTTAAGTGGCAAGGTAAATGCTAAAAAAGGGAATAACGTGAAACGTGAGTTATGGAATGTGGAAATCGTGGCCCTAAATGCTGGTAAATTAAAACATGTGTAACCAAAGATTGGTGTGAGATTGATAATGAAAAACGGTAATGTCTCGGGGAGACGACTTAGCCGATTGGACCGTGATCGGGCTCTATGATATATACACCCATGGTGGTAATGTACTAATGATTGAAACTGGAAAGTGTGAATAAAATAATGGTAACTTCTCGGGGAGACGGCTTAGCCGATCGGGCCGTGATCGGACTCCGCTCACAGAAGTGGTGGTATTATGGATAATGATGCAACAGTATGGGATGCTCCAAATCTAAAATTTCAAGAACTATGTGGAAATCATGTGAACCTCCTTATTTTGTTGGCATGGTGCTTATTTGAAACTTTGTTTTCTTTATGGTTTCCTCTTTACTCTTGTATGATTGTTCTTTCTAATAGGATGATGTTTAGTTATACATACTAGTACTATTCCATGGTACTAACGTCCCTTTTGCCGGGGGCTCTACATTTTTAAATGAATGTAGGTAGGTCCATAGCGGATAGTGTTGATCGTGTGTAGCAGAGCATCCTCTTCTCAATATCTTGGTGAGCCCCTTCATCCTTCAAGGGGTTAATAGTTCACCTTTTGTTATAGATATCCATTTTGAGGTATAGCCGGGGCCTTGTTGCCGGTGTTGTTATCATTGTTTTTTGTATCCCTTAGAGGATTTGTAGATGTTGGTATGGGTTATGTACGGGTATTGGATAGGTCAATAAACCATATTGTAACCTTGTACTCTTACTTTCTTCTAAACTACAACTGTATGGAATCTTAGAAGCCTAACAACGATTGAGGTTGTGTTGTAACATAAGTTATCCATGTTGAATGTGCGAGCTCCCATTTTTTTGTCTAATTAAATGGAATTAGATCCCTTGATCGCATTAAGTTGGGTAGGAAGTATTTCGTTAGGCTTTCTTAGTTGGGTTCACTCGATTGAGCGCCGGTCGCGCCTTCCGAGATTGGGGCGTGACAAACTTGGTATTAAAGCCTAAGGTTTTAAAGTGTCCTAGGATGTCTTTGAGTCGTGTCTAGTAGAGTCCTTATCATCGGTGTGAATTTGACCACATCTATTGGTTGGAGGCTACTTGGGCATTAGGAATAACACTCTTTCTTAGTATTCTGGATCGTGCGGAAATTATGATATTATTTCTCCCTCTAACTAGTGCATTGCTCTATTTTTCAGTAAATGGCACCTAGGAAGAAAGCGAGGATAGGACAAGGAGCCAATGCCACCTCAAGAGTAGCCGATAAATTAATTGTTGATGCCGGCGGTGAGGGTAGTCGCCCTGCTATCACCCTACCTAGTTCTCCTATTCCAGAGTAGACTACCTTGTTCCTAGACCTGTGGAGGAGACTACTATCCCTCCTATTGATACTCATGTTTTGCCTCCAACCCCAGCTCTTGGTTCTGGTATTTCTGACGCAGATCTTACGGAGCTATTCAGATGTTGACTCAGCTAGTGGCCTCTCAAGCCCAAAGGTCAGATGCCGAACCCAGTTTGTCTAGCCAGCAAAGGGATTCCACCAGTTCCAGGGTGAACAAATTTCTTTAGTTAGACCCTTCAGTTTTTATGGGTGCCAATATGGAAGAAGAACCTTAGGATTTTATTGATGAGATGCACAAGATCCTCAGAGTTATGCGTGCGACTGAGACAGAGGGAGTAGAGTTGGTTGCCTACCATATGAAAAGGTTGGCCTATGTGTGATTTGAGTTATGGGAGGATTCCCGCGAGGAAGGGAGCCTTAGAGGCAAGGTGGAACGAGTTCGTTGATGCCTTTATAGATCATTTCCTGCCTGTTTAGACAAGGACAGCCCGCACAGCGAGTTTGAGAACTCAAAGCAAGGTAGTAGAAGTATATGGGAGTACCATATGAAGTTTTCCCGCCTATCCAAATATGCTATTTCACATGTTTCCCGCAATGGAGGCTAGGGTGCGTCGGTTTGTTCAAGGTCTTTATCCTTTAATTGTTAATGAGGCTTCCATAGCTGCATTTACTTTTGACATGAATTATAGAAAGATGGTGGTAATTGCTTAAGCCACAAAGAACTATAAAATGAAGAACAGAATGGAGAGAGAGGGTAACAGATAGACCCCGTCTACGGGCAACATGGGTGAGTCACTAGGTGGAGGAATATCACCTTTTTGGAGAGGGACATCAGGGTCGTCCCAGTCTATTGCGAAGTCATCAGCTAGTGCACCACTATCAGGTCCTAACCAACAGCAGCAGTGGAGTCATTTCAGGTCCAGTCAGGGCAGCAGAGGATCCAATCAGCGAGGTCGATCAAGAGAGAGATCCCTGCAGCAACAGAGGTCCCCGTGCCCAGATGTGGGAAGATGCACTCAGGGGTTTGCTATTTGGAGTTACCCGTATGTTATGGATGCACGATTATGGGCCATATTCAGAGGCATTGTCATACATCACGCCAGGGAGTGGGTAGGGGCACAGCATATTCATCTAGTCCAGCAGTTGCTACATCTTCAGCCCTCCTCTCCAACTCGAGGTACCCCAGTACCTGCAGGGCGAGGCACGAATAAGAATGGTATGCAGAGGTCAGTTGGACCTAGCCGGTTCTATGCTATGAATCGTCGCAGACTGTAAAGGCTTCTCCAGATGTAGGTATTCTAACTGTCCAATCCCACGATGTGTATGCACTTATTGACCTCGGTTCCACCCTGTCCTATGTTACCACTTTTGTTGCTATGGAATTCGGGATAGAACCAGAACAACTTCATGAACCATTCTCGGTATCTACTCCAGTTGGTGAGTCAATTTTGATTACTCGAGTTTATAGAAGTTCTGTTGTCACGGTGCATGCTAGAGATACCATGGCCGATCTTATTGAATTGGGGATGGTTGATGTTGATGTAATAATCAGAATGAATTGGCTTTATTCCTATTTTGCCAAGCTTGATTATCGAACTAGGACTATGAGGCTTGAGTTTCCTAATTAGCCCGTGGTTGAATGCAAGGGAGATAATGTAGTCCCTAAAGGCTGGTTTATTTCTTACCATAAGGCCGTAAAGATGATCAAGAAGGGGTGTATCTATCATTTAGTCCATGTTACGGACACCGATGTCGAGGCACCTAGCCTTGAATCCATACTTATTGCGAATGAATTTCTGGATGTATTTCCAGATGAACTCACTGGGATTTCTCCAGATAGGGAGATTGACTTTGGGATCGATGTGATGCTAGGCACGCTGCTCATATCGATTCCACGTTATAGAATGGCACTGACAGAATTGAAAGAGCTAAAGAAAAAAATTGAAGGATTTGCTAGAAAAGCATTTTATCCGGCCGAGTGTGTCACCGTGGGGTGCACCGGTCTTGTTTGTAAGGAAGAAAGATGGGTCACTATGGATGTGTTTGACTTCTGGCAACTCAACAAGGTCACAATCAAACATCTAACTAGAACAGATGACTTGTTTGATCAATTGCAAGGTGTTATGTTCTTTTCCAAGATTAACTTGCAGTCCTGGTATCATCAATTGAAGATAAGGGAGCAGGATATTCCAAAAACAACTTTCAGTACTCAGCATGGGCACTTTGAATTCTGGTAATGTCTTTTGGGCTATTAAATGCCCTGGAAACTTTCATAGATCTTATGAATCGAGTCTTCGAGCCTTTTCTAGGCTCCTTTGTAATAGTATTCATTGACGATATTCTTGTATATTCTCGAAGTCAAGAAGATCATGATTACCATCTCAGGGCAGTTCTGCAGACTCTTCAACAACATCAACTATTTGCAAAATTTTCAAAATGCGAATTTTGTCTTGAACTAGTCATGTTCTTGGGCTATGTCGTCTCCAAGGAAGATATTATGGTTGATGCTTAAAAGATTTCAGCAGTGAAGAATTGGCCTAGACCTACCACTCCAATAGAGATTCGCAGTTTCTTGGGTTTGGCTTGGTACTACAGAAGGTTTGTGGAGGGTTTCTCTACTCTCGCCTCTTCATTGACTAAATTGACCCAGAAAGCAATTAAGTTCCATTGATCTGATTCTTGTGAAAGGAGCTTCCAGGAATTGAAGTCAAGACTAACTACAACACCGGTATTGACCCTGCCAGAGGGTACATATGAATTTGTGGTGTATTGCAATGCTTCAAGGATCAGGCTTGGGTGTGTGTTAATGCAACAGAACAATGTTATAGCTTAAGCTTCGAGGCAACTCAAGAATCATGAAAAGAACTATCTAACTCATGACTTAGAGCTTGCGGCAGTGGTGTTTGGACTAAAGATTTGGCGTTATTATCTATATGGAGTCCATGTGGATATATTCACACACCACAAGAGACTTCAATATATTTTCAAACAAAAGGAGTTGAAACTGAGGTAGAGAAGATGGCCAGAGTTGCTATAGGATTATGACATTGATATTCTCTATCACCCGGGAAAGGCTAATATTGTGGCGGATGCTCTTAATCAAAAATTTAAGCAAAGTTTGGCTTGTTTGACGGCAGATCAGAGGCCGTTAGCCCGGGAGGTTCATCAATTGGCCAGTTTGGGAGTTTGCCTTGTAGACTCTTATGATGGAGGGGTAATTGTGCAGAATAGGGTTGAATTGTCGCTTGTGGTGGAGGTGAAAGAGAAGCAATTCAATGACCCATCGTTAGCACAACTGAAAGAAGGGATTCATAAGCACATGACAATAGCTTTTTCCATTGTCATGGAAAATGGTACCCTATGGTACCAAGGTTGCCTATGTGCTCCGAATATCGACGGTCTTCGGGAAAGGATCATGGCAGAAGCTCACACTTCTAGGTACTCCGTGCACCCAGGCTCTACGAAAATGTATCATGATCTCAAGGAATTTTATTGGTGGAATAACTTGAAAAGGGATGTGGTGGACTTTGTGGCTAAATGACCAAATTGTCAGCAAGTGAAGGACAAACATCAAAGACCTAGAGGACTAGCTAAAAGCATAGAGATTCCAAAGTGGATATGGGAGATGATCAACATAGATTTTGTGGTATGGTTGCCGCGCACTTCGCGCAAGTTTGACTCAATTTGGGTGATTGTTGATCGACTCAGAAAATCGGCGCACTTCTTGCCAGTCAAATCCACCGATACAGTGGAACAGTACGTTCAATTGTATGTCAAGGAAATATTCAAGTTGCATGGTACTCCAGTCTCAATCATTTCAGATCGAGGGGCTTAGTTCACGACCAACTTTTGGAAGAAATTTCAGCAAAGTTTAGGCACACAGGTAAATCTTAGCACAACTTTTCATCCCCAGACTGTCGGGCAAGCAGAGTAGACTATTTAGACACTAAAGGACATGTTGCGTGCTTGTGCTCATGATTTAAAAGGTAGTGGGGATGATCATTTGCCACTCATAGAGTTTTCTTATAACAACGGCTTTCATGCTAGTATCCAGATGGCACAATTTGAGGCATTGTATGGTAGGAGATGTAGGTCTCCCATTAGGTGGTTGAGGTTGAAGAAGCTAAATTGATAGGGCCAGACCTTGTGCACCAAGCCATGGAGAAGGTCAAAATTATTAAGAAAAGATTGAAAACTGCTCAGATTCACCAAAAGTCTTATTCGAAGTCCTTTGTAGGGATTTGGAGTTCAAAGAAGATGATTGGGTGTTTTTAAAGGTTCCCCCCATGAAGGGTATCATGCGGTTTGGGAAGAAAGAAAAATTGAGCCCAAGGTATGTCGTACCATACATGATCATACGGATTGGCCAGGAGGCCTACAAGATTGAATTTCCACCCGAGATGTCATTGGTATACCAAGTCTTTCATGTGTCTATGCTGAAAAAAGTAATGGGAGATCCGTCCACTATTATACCAGTTGAAACCATCAAGGTTAGTGAAGAACTTTCCTATGAGGAAGTTCCAGTTACCATTCTTGACAAGCAGGTCCAAAAATTGAGAAATAAAGAAAAATCCTCCATAAAAGTGTTATGGCAAAACCAGCAGGTTGAGGAAGCCACTTGGGAAGCCAAGGAAGAAATGAGAAGGAAGTACCCACATTTTTTTGTATAGCCATGTAATATCTTTCATTCATTTGGTCCACATGGATTCTGTATCCTTGATTTGATCTATGTGAAACTGTTCTGTTTCATTTTTGTTACACGAT
Source organism: Nicotiana benthamiana (assembly GCA_034376525.1). Classification (NCBI taxonomy): domain Eukaryota; kingdom Viridiplantae; phylum Streptophyta; class Magnoliopsida; order Solanales; family Solanaceae; genus Nicotiana; species Nicotiana benthamiana. The sequence continues at coordinate 67,896,693 of CM067332.1, forward strand.
TGCCTATGCGGCCATGGATACTCATGGATAGTATTGTGCAGGTTATGTTGTGTCTATGGAATATGTATATACTGTTAGGATATGTTTCTAGGGCTCTATGGCAGGTGGATAGGCCTTGATACAAAGGAAACTCTGGCGAAATAATTAGAAATTTAGGGAGTTAGCCAAATTTGGAGCTGTCGAGGTGTTCCATAATTGTGAGAAACTAAGATTGCATAAAATTACTAGAGTTGAACTTGACTCTCATTCGAGGACGAATGATCCTAAGTGGGGAGGATGTAAGACCCCGTGAAAATTTATACTCAAAACCCGAGAGCTCATAGTGGTAGGTTAGGAATACATGTTAGAAGTTTGTAAAATTCAAGCTCGCCGCAGTTCGAACCCTTTGGACTGTTCAATGCATTAAAAAAGTCAAGGAATAGTATTTTCTTGAAAAGTGCATTTCTGCGGTCTACTATGAAATCACAGAATAGCTATGCGTACCATACATTCGCAGTAGAGTTAGTTTGTGTGATGGATTATTTGAGGTCAACTATGTTGCCAATTATGTGATCGCATTACCACTGTGCGAGGGCCGCATAGTCATCGCATAATCCCCTAGGCTACGGTGCATTATGCGACCGTAGAACAGGTATGCGGACTGCATTTCGGTCACATACCCAGGCAGTGTGTTCAGGTTTTGGGGCTATTTTTGCGGTCCATTTTACGGGCCGCATGTCAGGCATGCGGTCACAGATCTCTTCGGAGTTCCTATTTTCTAACTTTTAAAATCCAACCCTATTCCATTAAAAACACCCCATTAGACCATTTTCCTATTATTTCACGACATATAGAGTAAGAGGGGGAGTTCGAGAGTGAGAAGGAATAATCTTCATGAAGTCCTCTCTCAATCCTTGCCCCAAAATTTTGAAGATTGTCAATTGAAGCTACTAGGTCTTCATCCTAAGAGGTAAAAACTGTACCCTCATAAATAATTTCAAGTCTCTGTTAAAATAAGTAATTAGCAAGCGGATGCATGGGTATAGAGGGCTAGTAATCTTGCATGCACAAGGGATAATGGGGTATGGGGAGGATGAGAACTAAAGAGATGACAATTGGGGTATAATATCAAAGAAATTTCTTTCAAGAGGGGCCTAAGATCATAATACACCTTTTATTTTCGATAATATGCTCAAATGAGCTAGAATCTTAATCTTGTCTCTAATTCTTGGTTCAACTATAATTTTTATACACTATACTGAAGTGCAAACAGACTCGAAATTTAATAAGAATTACGGAGAAAGCTTTATTGAGGTATGTATGGCTGAAACCCCTACCTCTTAGAAATTGAGCTTCCATGGTGCCCGTGTAAGTGTTGTAAGTTAGAAACGTCATTGAGCTTCCATGGTGCCCGTGTATGTTAAATGAGTTGATGTTGTGAAAATGTATATGGTAAGTACTTTATAATGTGTTTAATGTGTTATTCTTGTAAATGGAAGATGTGTGTAAAACATTATTTACGTGCTAAATGCCAAACTTGATGAATTCTCCTTTATGCTTATGACTTGAATTGCTTTAGTATATGCCAATGACTTTAAGCGGCTTGGTAAACGTTGAAAATGGGAACAATGTGAAACATGAGTTGTGGAATGTTGAAATCATAGCCCCAAGTGCCAATAAACTAAAACATGTGTAACCAAATATTGGTGTGAGATAAATAATGAAAAATGGTAACTTCTTGGGGAGACGGCTTAGCCGACCGGACCGTGATTGGACACCATGATATATACACACATAGTGATAATGTATTGATGATTAAAACTGGAAAGTGTGAATGAAATAATGGTAATGAATCGAGGAGACGGCTTAGCTGATTGGGCTGTGATCGGACTCCGCGCACGGACGCAGTGGTAATATGGATAATGATGCAACATTGTGGGATGCTCCAAATTTAAAATTACAAGAACTATGTAGAAATCATGTGGAACTCCTTATTTTGTTGGCATGATGCTTATTTGAAACTTTGTTGTCTTTAAGATTTCCTCTTTACTCTTGTATGGTTGTTCTTTCTAACTGGATGGTGTTTAGTTATACATACTAGTACTATTCCATGGTACTAACGCCCCTTTTGCCGGGGGTGCTACATTTTTAAGTGAATGTAGGTGGCTCCGTAGCGGATAGTGTCAATCATGTGTAGCAGGGCATCCTCTTCTCAAAATCTTGGTGAGTCCCTTCCTCCTTCAAGGGGTTATGTTGTTCACTTTTTGTTATAGATATCCATTTTTAGATATAGCCGGGGCCTTGTTTTTGGTGTTATTATCATTGTCTTGTGTAACCTTAGAGGCTCTTAGACGCTGGTGTGGGTTATGTATATGCATTGGATAGGTCAATAAACCATGTTGTAAACTTGTACTCTTGCTTTATTCTAAACTTCAATTGTATGGAATCTTGGAAGCCTAACTACAGTTGAGGTTGTGTTGTAACATAATCTATCCATGTTAAATGTGCGACCCCCTCATTTTTGTCTAATTAAACGGAATCGGATCCCTTGATCGCATTGAGTTGGGTAGAAAGTGTTTGATAATTCTTGCTCAGTTGGGTTCACTCGATTGAGTGTCGCCTCTCGAGGTTGAGGTGTGACACCAAACCATCCTCAGCTACAGAGATTCGTAGTTTCATCGGTTTGGTGGGTTACTAGTATTGTTTTGTGGAGGGGTTGTCATCGATTGCAACCCCTATGACCAGACTGATCCAGAAGGGTGGTCCGTTCTAGTGGACGGAAGAGTGTGAGGCGAGCTTTTAGAAGCTTATGACAACTTTAACTACGGCCTGGTTTTTATATTGGCTATAGGTTCTAGATCTTATATCGTCTGTTATGATACCTTAGGGATTGGCTTCGAAGCGGTGTTGATGTAGGACGGTAGGGTGATTGCTACGCGTCCAGATAGTTGAAGATACATGAGAAGAATTACCTTATCCATGACCTTGAGTTAGCTGCCATTGTTCATGCCCTGAAGATTTGGCACCATTATCTATACGGTGTGCTTTGTGAGATTTATACTGACCACCGGAGCTTGCAGCACCTGTTTAAGCAAAAGGATCTAAATTTGCACCAGATGAGGTGGTTAGAGTTGCTGAAGAACTATGATATCACTATTCTATATTATACCGGGCAAGGCCAATGTGGTGGTTGATGCCTTTAGTCACCGAGAAGAGAGTCTAGGGAGTTTGGCTTATCTACCAGCATCAGAGCGGCCTATGGCGATGGATGTTCATGTCTTAGCCAGCCAGTTTGTGAGATTGGATCTTTCGGATCCTAGTCGGGTTCTAGCTTGCGTGGTTTCTTAGTCTTTCTTATTTGATCGTATCAGGGAACGACAGTATGATGACCCTCATTTTCTTGTCCTTAAGGACAAGGTTCAACATGGTAATGCCAGAGATGTGATCATTAGAGAGGATGGCGTATTGAGGATGCAGGATCAGGTTTGTGTACCCAATGTTGATGGGCTTCTGGAGCTGATTCTAGAGGAGGCCCACAGTTTGCAGTATTTCATCCATCCGGGTGCCACGAAGATGTACTGGGATTTGAGACAGCACTATTGGTGGAGGCGAATGAGGAAAGACATAGTTAGGTTTGTATCTCGGTTTCTCAACTGTCACCAGGTGAAGTATAAGAACCCGAGACCGGGTGGATTGCTTGAACAGATAGAGATTCTGGAGTGAAAGTGGGAGAGAATTACCGTGGACTTCATAGTTGAGCTCCCGTAGACTTTGAGAATGTTCAACGTTGTTTGGGTGATTATGGATCGGCTGACCAAGTCCGTTCATTTCATTCTTATGTGCTACTTATTCTTCGGAGCGGTTGGAAGAGATTTATTTCTGAAAGATCGTTCGTCTGCATGGTATTCCAATTTCCATCATTTTGGATATAGGTATTCAGTTCACATCACGATTCTGGATGGCCGTTTAGCATGGGTTAGGTACTCGGGTATAGTTGAGTACAACATTTCACCCTCAGACGAACGTGTAGTTCGAGCACACAATAAAAATTCTTGAGGATATGTTCCTTGCGCGCATGATCGAGTTTTGAGGGCCTTGGGATCAGTTCTTTCCATTACCAGAGTTTGCTTACAACAATAGTTATCAATCTTGCATTCAGGTGGCACAATATGAGGCTTTGTATGGTAGGCGGTGTAGATCTCCGGCTGGTTGGTTCTAGCCGAGTGAGGCAAGATTATTGGGCACAGATTTAGTCTAGGATGCTTTGGAGAAGGTTAAGGTAATTCAGGAAAGCCTTCGTATGACCCAGTCCATACAGAAGAGCTATGCGGACCGGAAGGTTCGTGATGTTTTCTATATGGTTGGGCAGCAGGTTCTACTTCGGGTTTCGCCTATCAAGGGCGTTGTGAGATTTGGGAAGAAAGGGAAGCTGAGTTCGTGGTTTATTAGCCCTTTTGAGATATTGAAGTGTGTTGGGGAGGTTGCTTATGAGCTTGCCTTACCTCCCAGCTTGGTAGGAATCCATCCGGTATTTCATGTTTCGATGTTCAAGATGTATCACGGTGATCCGTCGCACGTGTTGGATTTAAGTTCAGTCTAGCTGGACAAGGATATATCCTATATTAAGGAGCCAGTGGCAATATTGGACAGACGGGTTAGAAAGCTGAGGTCAAAGAATATTGCATCTATGAAGGTTCAGTGGCGGGGTTAGTTGATCGAGGAGGCGACCTGGGAGACCGAGAAGGATATGCGCAGCCGCTACACTTATCTTTTCACTACTTCAGGTATGTCTCTATGCTTGTTCGAGGATGAACGAATGTTTAAGTGTAGGAGAATGTGACGACCCAGCCAATTTTCTTAAGAATTAACACCCCATTTCCCTATTAACTAACTTTCCCGAGTTTATTTTGGCTATTTTGATTTGCCGATATGTTCGATTGTAAGTTTCATTGAGTTTTGGAACACTTAGTCCCTAAATGAGAGCTTAAGTGTTGGAAAGTTACCATAGTCAGAACAATGTGAAGACAACCTCGAAATGGAAATACGATGGTTCCGTTAGCTCCATTAGGTAATTTTGGGTTTAGGGGTGTCTTCGAATTGTGTTTTGGAAGTTTGTGGATAGTTTAGGCATGAAATGCTGAAAGTTTAACTTTTAAAGTTTTCTGTTCGATAGTGAGATTTTGATTCGAAGGTCAGAATGGATTTCGGAGAGTTGCATTAGTTTCATCGTGTCATTTGGGATGTGTGTGCAAATTTTCAGGTCATTCGGAGATAGTTTGGTTGGGGTTTTGATCAAAAGCATAATTTAGAAGATTTTGGAGTTCTTAGGCTTGAACTCTGTTTTTAGTGTTCTTGTTATGCATAGACACATGAGAGGTGAGGATTTCAAAAATATAAATTTTACCCGATTCCGAGACGTGGGCCCGAGTGGTATTTTGGTTAATTTACTTAATTTTGCGTATTAGCTTAGAATTGAATTGTGGAATTAGTTGATTGAAGTGTTATTTACAATATGCAATTGAATTGAATAGAATTTGGCCATTTGGAGTTGAGTACTCGTGGAAAAGGCGTGGTTTTGGGTTGATTTGAGCTTGTTCATTGTAAGTGGCTTGTCTAACCTTGTGTAGAAGATTTTTCCCTTAGGATTTGATATGATTGTTAATTGAAATGCCTTGTACGTAAGGTGACGAGTGCGTACTTGTGCTAATTGTTGGAAATCCGATTTTTCATTAAGTACTACGAGTATGATTACTTCACTCTTTTATTGCTTGTACTATTTAAGCCCGTGTTAGCTTAGTAAATGCATGCTTAAGTGATTAAATTGCCTTATTTGTTAACTGCTTAACCTGAAGTCGGTACAACATGCTAGGCTAGACTATTTTTTTGCCTTAATATGAAGTTTGATGCTGTCTGAGCATTTCTCTTGTTGTTGTTATGTATTTACATTGGGACTATGGATGTGGGATTCCGGTAGCTCCCCTTGTCTGTTTACATTTGGGACTACGAATGTGGGGTTCCTGTAGCTCCCCCTGCACAGCAATATGGAACTACGAGAATGCACCGGTAGATTTCCCTAGTACTGGGTATTTATACTTGGGACTATAGAACGGGATTCCGATAGATCCCCGTGTACTATAAGCTGGACTACGGGACGGTATCCCGAAAGACTCATTAGATATGTATATTTAGGACTTCAGGACGGTATCCTGGAAGATCCCCGGTTGATATTGTTGGAGTTGACCTATATCTTTTCTGTAGTGTCTACATTGTTTATGCATAGTTGTTGTTGTCCTTTATATCTGTGTTACTTCCGTTGTTGCTCATGCTTATACTGTTTTCTATTCTATACTGTCAAAATATATCTTTTATTTAACCTCAGTAGGGCCTTGACTTTCCTCGTCACTACTCAATCGAGGTTAGGATTGGCACTTAGTGAGTAGCGCTGTGGTGTACTCATGCCCTTTCTGCACATGTTTTTCATGTGCAGATCCAGGTACCTATTCTTAGGCTTACCATTCTTGAGACAAGGCGACTCTATGGGACTTCAAGGTATATCTGCCGCGTCCGCACACTAAAGAGTCTCTTTCTATTTCTGCATTTACAATTTAGCCTCCCGTACTTGTTGTTCTTGTTAGACATTCCGGAGATTAGAGCTATGTAGTGTTTTTTCTCAGCTTGTGGATCCGTGAGTTTTTGGGTTTTGTTATAGTGTATTAGATTTATTGAGAACTTGTGTGTATACGTCGAGCGACACTTAAATGTTTGTTTCCTTCAATTATTTTTGGCTTTTGACTATTTATTCTGTAAGTTTAGTTATTTTTTGCATTGCTAGGCTTACCTAGTTGTAGAGATTAGGTGCCTTCATAATAGTTCACGGAGGGCGAACTGGGGTCGTGATAAAATTGGTGGTGGAATCAAGAGGAAAAGCGGTAGTTGAGGATTGAATTGAGTTCATGGGATCTAGGTAAGTGTTTGGTCTAACCTTAGCTTCTTATTTTCTATGTGTTAATTGTGGAGTACAATATATAGGCATGGTAACGAGTATCTATACGTTGGTGTCAAACATGTCCGTGAGTCTCGTATTGTAACTGTCACACCTCCTTTTTTACACGGTTACCCCGAAGGATAAATGTATAAGGGAGTTTTTCCAATTAAAGTGACTTCGAAATGGGATTATTTATTTATTTAGAGTCGCCACTAGGGATATGCTTGACTTTTGGTGTCCCAAGTCACCGGTTTGTTTTGAATCCCAAATCGAGGAAATTTTCGACTGCCCAAATGGAGTCTGCGAACCAGAAATTCTAAGTTAGGAATTCTGTTGACCCGAGGGAAAGTGTTAGGTACCCCCGGATCCCGTGGTTCTAGCATGGTCGCTTAAACTATTATAATTGGCTAAAATTCTGATTTTATACATGTTCATCCCATGGTGCAATTTTAAATTATTTACCGCTTTTAATTGAATTTTAAGAATGTGAACGTCGTTTAAAACATGTCTTTGGATTGCGTCACATGAAATGCACCCGGATACAAAACACATTTTAATCGATTTTTTAGGATTTGGATTTGGGTCATATGACATGCACACCCGTATTTAGGAAGGTAAAATTATTAAAAGACGCGTCTAAAGCAACTAACGTACTATTATCTTTGCGGGCAGCCGTGAAATTCACTAAACGCCATGTCCCAAATTTCTAAGTATTTTAATATACGCATTTAAAGAGGGCCACGCGATTTATATGTTTTTATTTGGCGAGGCGCACCTCGTTTTATCATTTAAAGGCTAGTCCCAAAGCAAACTAGGATTTTCTATAGTGTTTGTCTCTAACGACCTAGTTAATCAATACTGGAAAACTTGGGCTTCAAGTTCAAGTCCGGGTTCAAACAAGAGGGAAAAACCTTTCAATTTGAATTTGCTACTTAACATAATGCCCACATTTAAACAATATTTTTTTAAACTTTAATTTAACAGCTTGACCGGTGAGGGTAAGGTTTTCAGCAACTTGGGCTCCAAAATAAGCCCCAAAATACATTCAATTTCTGAGATTGGGCTTCAATATCAACCCAATAGTGCACATATTAATCCTGGAATTAACAAAATCTAAAATTGCCTACCAGGAAATCAAACCAGGAAATTGGTCTAATTTCACAGCCCAAATGTCATGGGCCCAATTGAAACTGACACCAGCACAGCCAAGAGTTTCATAATTCCTGATTTACCAAACTTAACTGCCATTTTACCTCGAACTAAGATGAGCTTTATTTGCAAGGCGATTTAAACACAAATAGGGGATTAATACTTGATTGAAACCCCTGATAGTCATTTAGATTTCATTCATGCACTTCATCAACATTATAGATGCGAAATGGAATTCTAATGCTGAAGTTATAACAAACAGTCATTATGAGATTTAAATCACTACTATTTCAATAATTTAAATTGAAATTAACTACAGCTAGCATATCACTCACAATGTTCATATAGGTCTGAAAATAATCGTCCATACAGTCTAATTAAACAAGTTATAATGCTAACAAACTAGTTTCTAGTATAATAATTACATGTTTCAATTCTACATCAACTACTAGATGAAGAAGAGGAATAATAAGACTGTAGCAAACTAATTAAAACAAAGCTGAATAGGAGAAGTCATGGACAGTCTTCTTTCCACTCTTATATAGAGCTATACAACAGAGCATGAGTAGGAAAAGTATCTGAGTTAAGGTAAAATGAAACACCTATGAGTGGGTAATCAGGAAACAATAACAACAACAAATCCCCCACCAGATACAGCAATGTAACCAAACTCGAAACCCAGAAGCAAACAAGGAGTTTTTCTCAAATAAATCAGGGCATGATATAAAGCAAGTAACACCAGTAAACCAATCAAAACAACCTCGTTTGAACCCCAAACACACTTGAAATTGAATTCAATAAACTTCTGAAGGTTTAGCACCTCAAACACACGTCTCTCAAGTCATTTTTCATCTTATTTAACTAGAAATTCAAATTAATAGTTGAGAACTGGAACTAATCTAGAAAATACTCTAATGAAACAATATATTAGAGATTTTCTAAAGATTTTGGATTCCAATTTTCAGAGATTTTTATTGGCTAAACTGGTGGGAATTTTTAGAGTCTAACCTTGGGAATCTTTCAGAGACTGGAAATTTTAGGAAATTTTCAGGATTTTTTAGACTTGCCCCTTTTTTTGAAAGAAGGCATCGGTATGCCTTTTTATAGAAAAACCTTATGGCAACCCCTTTACTTTTGTTTTTATTCTTAGTCCTTCTCTACTTGTCAAATTTTATTAGTTAGTCCCTGAAAGAATGACTTGGTGGCCAAGTTATTGCATTATAGTTTTAAAAATCTGATTGGAACCCCACCTAGAATGTTCTAGGGGTTTCCAAATTAGTTTTATGTAAGATTCCTCTTATCCAAAACCCATACTACCCTTTAATTCAACTGAAATTACCATTTTTACCATACTAACTTTCCAAATTATTCATCTTTAGTTTTAGCACTAACCAAAATTAGACTATTGCTCCTTTCTTTTCAAAACCTCTTATTGACTAGGCTAGGATCTTATCCATTTGGCTTCAAGAAGTAAGATTATATCCTTATGGGTATGTTACGAGCAGAAGTTCTCTTGCTAGTGCTTTCTTCTCCGCCTCACCTTGAGAGCTCCTTTCTACATCAAGATCTATATCCAAGCCAACCTAAAGAAATCCCAGCAATTGAATCAATTTAAACCAAATTTAATCCTAATATTCTGAAGCCAAACCTGTCATTAAACAAATAGCTATAGGAATTCGAAATAGAGACAGGTGAAACAAGAGAACAATAATATCCAAAAATCGACATTCAATCAAGTCCATTTTTCCTTAACCGGAAACGAATCTCTACCAATTCAAAACATTAAGCTAACATGCAATTGTCAATAGAACACATATTTAACAAGTAAAACCAACGACCAACAATGGTTCATAAACTTATCCTTACAATAACAAACACAAGCGAGATATCACAATACTGAAGACCAGCTAAACTTAAACGCAAAAAAATGAAGCATGGACTAAGGCCAGAACAGAAAAATAAAGAAGAAATCATGAATGAATTAACAAAGCTAAATAAAACTACCTTCAGAATAACTTGCAAATAAAAAAAAATAGACTAGAAGACTCGTCATGCATTACTAAGAGGGTTCCAGAAACCCTAATTTTGACTCGGAGAGGCTGTGAGGGAATTCGAGGGACAATAACCTTGGTTTTGTGGTGAGGAGGATGAGGATGACTCATGGTACCGTTTTGGTTTGATTCAGAAGTGGGTGACTTCTGGTCAGGATTTCAAACTAGGATTCGAGTCGATTGGTCATGATTTGAGTGGTTTTGGCTTGAGATTCATGAAAAAGGAGATAAGGGGGTTGTGTGGTGTATTTTTGGTGGCCATCGGAGCCGGCACCGCTGTGTACTACGTTACAACCACCCTTTTGATTGAATATTCGAGAACAAGGGTTGTGATTAGAGGGTTGGAACTTGGGGCATTGGAAAGAGGATGAGGAGGGAAACAGTAGTGTACTTTTGTGCGGGTTTGGAGCCTCGCTGCTGGAGGCGACGATGATTTCCGGCCGACGACGATAAGGCGAAGGGTCGGCAGAGAATCAGAGGTACGAGGAAGATGATACACGATCTCTAGGGTTTGTGATGCATTTGGATAGTTTTATTTAAAACTGAGGCCCAATCCTAGGCCGTTGGATGATGAGGAATGGACGGTCAAGATGAACCGGCCACCAAACTGCGTCGTTTTGAGGCACCTCTAAGGAGAGATGGGTTTGGGCCAAGTATTGTTGAGTTTGGACGGGTATTTTCATGAGGGTTTGGGCTAATGTTTATGCAAGACTGGCCCAATTTGATTTGTTTTCTTCCTTTTCTCTTTTTAATTAATTAATTTCCTTTTTATATTGCATTTTTCAGATTTTATTAAGTATGAAAATAAAATAACAAAGATCAACTTTAAGCTCAATTAAAACTAATTAATTTCTAAAATAACCTAAATCCCAATTTTAAAAATAAAACTAAACAAATGTAAAAAAAAATGACCATTTTTGTTATTTTCTTATTCTTTGCAATATTAATTAACTAATAAACTTAAGAAAAATATAAAAATTGGGTCCTAAATGCAAATATGCTATTTTTGTATTCTTTTATGAATTATATCAATTTAAAATGCACAAAAATACAAACAAACACAAAATCATGTAATTAATTCCTAAAAATGCAAATAATAAAAGAAAAAATCCTAATTTTAAGAATTCTATAGGAATATTTCAAGCGAGGCAAAAATCACGTGCTCACAGTAACTGTTGTGACTCCGTTGTGATTTGCTCATGCCTAATATGTTGATTATCATTGTTTGTTCCCTTAATGAGATGTTATTAATTATGATATTTTCTCCTTTGCTGGAATGTTATTGTTTATAATATTGTTCCCTTCCCGGGATGTTATTGTTATAACATTGTCCATCTTGCCAGGATGTTATTATTTACAACATTGTCTCCCTTGCTGGGATGTTGTTGTTATACTCTTGTTCCCTTGCAAGGATTCTTTCGGATTGATGTTGACTTTTAAGTGGGAGCGGATTGCACACCTGTAACGAGATATATGAAATGGAAGCGGGTTGCACGCCTGCAACGAGATATATGAAATGGGAGTGAGATGTACGCCTACAATGATATATGAAATAGGAGCGCGTTGCACGCCTGCAATGAGATATATGAAATGGGAGCGAGTTGCACGCCTACAATGAGATATATGAAATGGGAACGGGTTGTACGCTTGTAACGAGATACATGAAATGGAAGCGAGTTGTACGCCTGCAATGAGATACATGAAAAGGGAGCGGGTTGCACGCATACAACGAGATATATGAAATGCAATCTGGTTGCATTCCTGTGACAAGGAAAGAAATGAAAGTGAATATTGTGTTTTTCCCTATCCTTGTTAGAAATTGAGTTTTGGTTTCTTTACATTCCTCTTTTGGTATTCGATTGTCCCCTGATGCTTCTTGCAGTATGTTTTCCCCCTCCCATCGTTAACTATAAATATCTGCTTTTATTTTCCGCTATATGATTTAACTGCACATGTTTATTTGGTAGTCTGGTCCTAGCCTCGTCTCTACTTTGCCGAGATTAGGCTAGACACTTACCAGCATATGGGGTAAGTTGTGCTGATACTACACTCTGCACTGTATGCAGATACTAGTATCGGAGCATTTGGACCGCAGTGAGGTTGCTGCCTTCAGTACAACATGTGACCCGAGGAAGTTCTGTAGGCGTTCGCAGGCCTTGGCGTCTGCTTTTATCATTTCTTTTCTTTTTTTTACTTATTCAGAGACAGATCCGTGTATTTCTATTCAGACCTTATTTGTAGTACTCTTAGACAGTCTGTGAAATTGTGACGCCAAATTCTGAGTAGAGTTGTATTTAGACTTTCACAGTTTGTATCAAGTTAACTTATCAGATTTCATCTCCCTCTTTGAAAATGATATTATTATTTTCGCTGTTTGGATATGGTGTTTGAAATTATAAGGACTTAAAGGCTTGAAAAGGATAATTAAATCGGAATAGTTAGATTTCCTAGCTTTCACTACTAGGCGCCATCACAGCTCTCGAGAATGGGAAAACCGGATCGTGACAATCAATCAGCATTGTCAAAGGTTCTCATGGGCAAGAATGGGAAGAGAGATAATCAAGGGCAAAGATCAAATCCAGAAGATTCTACAGCAGCTCAAATCAAGGAGGAATGAAGGAAGCAAATGGTGAAGATTAAGAATGAATCTAGCTACCATTTCAAGCTAGTTTCATGAGGCTACCCTTGGGTCTTTCTCTTAGATATATATGCCTCATAAGGAAAGGAATCCTCTAATTGATGCAATTCAATCCCAGAAGACAAGGAAAGAGAAGACTCATCAAGCTATAACGGAAGAAGCAAAAGATCACATTCAAAGGCACGCAACTATATCATCTGTTTCTAGGCCTTTATTGTTCTTTGTACAAACATTGTATCCTTGAGTCTAAAAGTGTCACAAAAGATAGGTTGAGTTAAAACACAAAGTGAGAGTTGTGTCAACATTGGAAAGAATCATTGTTACTGTATATCGTTGGTGGTGAACATACTAAAACCATCACAGCTGTAAACATTTATAAAAGATCTAAGAGAAACCTTATTATCCAAGGGAATTAGACGTAGGTACTACACCAGTACTAAACCAGTATAAAAACGGTTGTGTGTTCTGTACCTTTTTTTCATTTAGTTTTTCTCTAGTGAAATTATTCACTATGCAAAGTCTAATCGACTAAACATATACTTAGTCAACTAAAATTTTTTTAAAAATATGATACAATTTACTCCTTTTGTACTTTCATTTTAGTTTGTGACTACAAAGTTTTCCTCTTTGTTATTACTGTTTAAGAGTATGGTGCTCAGCCACAAATAGACCTTAATTATTTACTTTATCGAAGACACAACAGCCTTATTGTTTTTGTTAACGGTTTCTAGGCTATCTCGAGTGTGTTTAAACTATTTCATCGGGTACCTGCTACCTCCTACCATCACAGGTACTAGGTAACTCAACCTACCAAGGCTTAGGCGGATGAGAAGAAATCACCTAGTCTTTTATTGATTAGAACCTGAAACCTCATGATTCTCCTCTCAATTGATTGATAACTATGCCACACCCTAGGGCACCAAATGATACCAGCCGACTATTAGTATCAATAGCTTCTGCAATACCACATCAATGTGATGGTTTTCTTTATTTTCTCTTCTGCCGCAATGCTGCATTTTCGTGATCATGTTCTTTTACAACTCTTTTACATTTACTTTCTTATGTGGAGCTTGTTAGAAATTTTTGGGAGAGCAAGACAACTAAATAAACACTTAAAACTCACTATTAGAAAGGTGGAGGAAAGGATAATTTCTATTTAACTTCACTTGCTCCAAACGGCTAGCATACATGGTATTTATAGTAGAACTCCTACATGTATCTAGCCTAAACTTCATATGTACATATTAATTAAGTCGACACATGTACACACTAATCCATACAAGCCTACACTAGTTCACACAAATTCACACATGTCCACACCTCACTCTTTTCTAACTATATGTATAAAATATTAAATTAATATAAACAAATCTAAACAAATGTGGACAACTGGAAACAAGTTTACTACTATTTTTTATATCCCCCCCCCCCCAAAACTTGTTTCATTACTCCATGTGACATCCTTAACTTTGAAAAGCGTCAATCTTCAATGGCTTGGTGAAAATATCCGCAATCTGATCTCCAGACTTCACATGCTCAATCTCATCAACTGTATTAGATATGAAATCTCTAATAAAATGAGATCTCGTATCCATATGCTTGCTTCTTTCATGAAACTGAGTTCTTGTCTAAATCTATAGACAATTATTGTCAACAAAAATCTCTGTAGCATCCTTCTGTGGTAGGTGAATTTCTTCCAACAAGCTCCTTAGCCAAATTGCATGGCAAACACACGAAAAAGCTGCTACATCTTCCTCATAAGTTGACAAATTCACAAAGTTGCTTCTTAGAATTCTATGTAAATGCGGAATTCCCAAGAAATAAACCAAACCCAGTAGTACTTTTCCGATCATCAATATCACCGGCCTAGTCATTATGACAATATCCTACGAACTTGAATTCATTGGAAGATGAATAAAGAATTCCATAATCAAGTGTATCTTTGATGTACCGAATCTTTTGGCTACATTTAAGTGTGAGGTATAGGAGTTTCAATAAAGCGACTTCGGAGTCCAACTCGACAAAGAATATCCGGCCTTGTACATGACAAATACCTTAAGCTTCCAACAAGACTCTTGAAAAATGTAAGATTGACTCTATCTTCATCTTGATGCTTGGATATTTTAACTCCATATTCTACAAGGTTGCTTAGGGAATTGCAATCTCCATCTCAAATTTCTTGAGAATTTCCTTTGCATACTCTCCTTGAAAAACAAAAATGACATCCTTCCTATGTGCTACTTGAATTCCAAGATAGTAGGGCATTAGGCTTATGTCGGACATCTCAAATTCTCTAGCCATTTCTTTCTTGAATTCTTCAAACATCTTTGGATTATTTCCTCTAAACAACAAGTCATCTACATACAAGCAAATAAGTAATATATCACCATTTTTATCAATATTTATATAGAGGCCATGTTCATGTGGACACTTAGAAAAACCATTTACTTGGAAATATTTGTCAATTCTACTATTCCAAGCTTGCGGGGCTTGCTTCAACTCATATAAAACCTTATTTAATTTTATGACTTTATCATCTTGTCCTTCAACCTTATATCCCGAAGGTTGATCAATATAGACCTCTTCCTCCAATACTCTATTCAAGAAAGCCGACTTCACATCCATTTGATGTATTTTCCATTGGTTTTGCTATGACAAAGCGAATTGTTTCCAAACGAGCAACCGACGCAAATTTTGCATGACTTTTGCTATGACAAAGCGAATTTTGCATGACTTTAGCTGCCAATCTTGCTTTTTTACTTTCTATTTCTCCCTTGAAATTCTTCTTTAGCTTGTACACCCATTTGACTCCAATGGTGCTTTTGCCTTTTGGAAGTGTGACCAACTCCCACGTATTATTCTTTTTTATATCTTTGATTTCTTCATCCATTGCATCCCTCCATTTGGAATATTGGCAAGCATTTTCAAAGCGTAGCAGCTTACTGTCCACCGGGAAACAAAAATGAGAAAAATCATACAAGTCCTTTCTTACCACTTTCGTGTTTTCATACAAGTCACGAAGACTTCTACTCTTGTGAGATGCTTCACTTGAACTTGAGCTTGATTCCCCAACTTCTTAATCTTGTGGGGGAGGTGTTCAAGGTGGTGTGATAGCCTAATCTCCATATTCTTCTTCATCATCTTCAAAGAATGGACTAAAATAGTATTCTTGCTCTTTAGATTTCTACTCCCAAGCATTATCTTCATCAAACTCAACATCTATACTTATGGTGACCTTTCCATTTTTGGGGCTATACAATTTACAACCTTTAGAACTTTGATCATATCCAATGAAGACATACCTCTCACTTTTGTCATCAAGCTTAGACCTCTTCTCATCTGACACATGTGCATATGCGACGCTCCTAAAAACTCGCAAATGAGCAACTTTTGGCTTGAAACCACTTGATGCCTCTTGTGGTGTTTTTCCACGAAAACTTTTGGTGTGACACCGATTTGATTAGTATACTGCACAAGCAACAACTTCAGCCCAGAACTCTTTTGGCATATTTTGCTCTTCGACATACTCCTCGCCATATTGAGAATAGTTCGATTCTTTCTCTCCACGATACCATTTTGCAGTGGTGATCTCGGAACTGTCAAGTAATGACGAATTCCATTTTTCTCACATAAAATCATAAATTCATTTGAAGTGAATTATCCACCATTATCGAATCTAAGTGACTTACTTTGATAGCCACTTTGCTTCTCCACCACGCTCTTAAACTTTTTTTGCCTTAAAAAATAAACCCAAGTTTTTCGAGAAAAATCATCAATGAAAAGTAAATAATAATTACTTGTACCAAGTGAAGATAGCTTGATAGGTCCGCACACATCCATGTGAATTAACTCGAGAGGGCATCTTGCTCTTGTTAAAGAATCCTTAGGAAAGTTTTTTCTTGCTTGATTTTCAAAGAGACATCCTTCACAAAGTTCGTTGGGATGATCAATTGTTGGCAATCCATTCACCATGCATTCCTTATTCATCAACCATAGGCCATCAAAATTCAACTGACCAAATCTCATATGCCAAAGCCAAGATGAATCTTTGGCACATGAAAACAAGCACCTCGGAACAACATTTTGAAGATATAAGATGAACATTTTATTATTAGACATAGGTACTTTGGCTAACAATATTCCCTTTTCATCTCTCATATATAGTTTTTTGTATTTCAAATAAATATCATAATTTTTCTCCAAAAGTTGTCCCAAACTTAAAGTATTACGTTTTATCTCCGGTACATACAAAATATTGGAGATTAATTGATGACTTCCATCTTTTAAGCATATTAAAATCGTACCTTTTCCTTTGTTTTGAACTCGCGAAAAATTTCCAAAAGTGATTGGGCTACCATTCATCTCCTTTAGCTCCACAAATAATTTTTCTTTTCACAAATACGACTACTTGCACCGAAGTCAAGGTACCATTGGTTCTTTCCACACTTTCTTCTCCCTTGCATGCATGAAGTAGAGTGGCATCTTCATCTTCATTTTTGCTATCCACAAAGTTGTTTTTATCCTCTGGATTATCTTTACATTCCAAGGAAAAGTGTCCAAATTTATGGCAAGTATAACATTCAACATTCGATTTGTCATACCTTCCTTGATTTTTTCTCAATCCTTTGCCTCTTCCACGACCTCTTCTTTGACTATAGACTTGGGCTATCTCTATTTGGTGGTTGAATACCACCTCTTCCTCCTCTACACAATCTCTTCCATTTCCATGACCTCTTTGTTGCGAATCACGCATTTCATCTTTCTCCTTGAAGGAAAGTTTTGCTTCCAACGCCTTTACAACTGATTCTTATTTCGGTTTCTTCAATTTTTCCTTATGAGCTTGCAAAGAACTCAAAAGTTTATCTATGATCATGGTGTGTAAGTCTTTGGACTCTTCAATAACAACAAGAATATAATTTAATTCTGAATCTAGGGAATTTTCGCAATGACCTTATCATCCTTCAACTCTTCACCATATCTTTTCATTTGTTTGACAATCACCAAAACTCTTGAAATGTAATCTAAAACTGATTCATTTTCTTTCGTATGCACTGATTCAAATTCTCCTCTTAAGGTCTGGAGATGAACCTTTTTCAATTTGCCCACACCTTTAAAGGAAGCTTGAAGAATGTCTCATACTTGCTTGGAGGTTGTCGTATTTGCAACATTCTCGAACATCTTGTCATCCAAACCTTGATGGATGAGAGTGAGTGCCTTTTGATCTTTCTTATTTGTGGCTGCGACATCTTTCGCTTCATCAACTCCAGACTCTACCGACTCCCAAACATCATAGGCACCAAGCAAGGACTTCATTCAAATACACCAATTCCCATAGTTCTCTTTTGTGAGCATAGGAACTTGGAATGGTATTGCATTGGTGTTTGTCATCTTTTCTCCATGTTTGGTTGTATCTCAACACACCGACTCTGATACCAAATGTTAGAAATTTTTGGGAGAGCAAGATAACTAAACAAAACTCAAAACTCACTATTAGAGAGGTGGACAAAATGATGATTTCTATTCAACTTCACTTGCTCCAAATGGCTAGCATACATGGGTATTTATAGTAGAACTCTTACATGTATCTAACCTTATAGTTGCACTGTGGGCCAGGCCCAGCTCGGAGCTAGCCGGGGCCGCGGGCCAAATGGGCCGGTCCCAAATGGTGCATTACGCCCGTAGCGGGTCAGTCCTACCCAATAAGCCTACGAGCCCAGGACCGCGAAGCCCGGGACTGGCATGCGGGCCTGGGTCGGTTCAACCGGGCCAAACGGTCCTCAAAGGCTATATTTTTTTTAAAAACTTTTTTAAAAATGACCAACGTTCAGATTTTAAAAGCTACTCGTTGGCCAAAAAATAGCCGTTTGGGAGTTTAAAAAATAGTCATTTGGCCCCCAAACTTTGTTTCAACCCCAAACTTTTTATAGTATGCTTTTTCCCAATTCTCAACTATAAATATCCCCCCATTCTTTCATTTTTACTCACAAATTCATCAATCACTCTCTAATTTTCTTCTATAATTACTTACTTTATTATTGCAATTTTGTGAAAAATTGTGAAGTTGGTGAATTAAACTATTCAAGTCTTCAAGTCTTCAATGATATTCAATTTTTAAGAAGTTTTTCATCAATTCGGTAAATTCGTTCCAACCTTAAGTTTAATATTATAATTTTGTTCTTTTAGCTCGTATAATTATAATTAATATGGCATTTTCTTTGAAAAAATATTTGGTGGTAAGGGAAAAACTAAAATTGGTGAATCTAGTTGCCAAGATACTACTCTTCCCCCGGCTCCCCGACCCAGACCTGTTACTTGTCCTCCTCCACCTGTTATTCTTGATAGTGATAACCCTTGTTTTCAATTTTCTAATAGTCGATTTTTTCATGATGTTGCACCAAGTAAACAAATAAATGAAGAAGTTATGAATGCTCTTTATCCTAATGAAACTATCTTTGAAAATGATGAGGAAAATGATGATTTAGATGAAACCCAATCGGATTTAGATGATACACCTACTAGTCCTGTTAATAACTCAATCGATGCCCCGTCTGACCCTTCTATAGTAACCCCTACTTTTAATAGACAACCTTCTAAACGGCCCGAAACATCTCTTGTTTGGCACTTTTTTACACAACAAAAGAGAACAAAATAAGGCTAAGTGTAATACTTGTGGGGCTTTGTTGGTTCATAAATTTACTGGAACCGTAGTGGTACGGGTAGTTTGACTACACACATAAAGACACACCCGAGAGATAAAGCTAAATTTTTTCAAATGAATGCTGCGCAAGAGGGGGTAAGTGTAGATACTATGGTTAACCCTAGTACAGTTTCAAATGTAGTTCAACCGGGAATTAACACTGTTACCGATGACATTTTATATTATGATCCAAATAGCGATCGTGAAGAATTGGCAAAAATGGTTACTGTTATGTGCTTACCATATAGTTTTCCATCTAACCCTCATTTTGTGCATTATATTAGAAGAGTTATAATCCTACTTATAAAGGATGGCCTCGCGCAACTGTAAAGAGCGATATTTTTAAATATAAACATGAATATGAACAATATTTGCATTATTTATTTATTTGCACTATTTATTTACTCATATATATTGTCAAATTGCTATTACTACCGATATTGGTAGAAGTGGTAATGATTGTGATTATCTAACTATTACACGTCATCGGATAGATGAGGAGTGGATTATGCAAAAGAATATTATTTCTTATTGAATAATGAATTCACGCCATACCTGTAAGTTTATTGCTAACACAGTTGCAGATATTTTTGCCTTAGAGATAAAATTATGTCGGTTTCAATGAATAATGCTTCTAGTAATACTAACGCTGTAGGCTTGCTTACAACCACACTAAATCCTGCATTTAGTAATATTTTTCATGTTAGATGTATTTGCCATATTTACCATTTAATCGGCGGTGCTGCTATGGAAGTTTTAAATATAGAAATAGAAAAGTTTAAATGGCTCTTAATCGGCTTTTTTATTCAAACCGCAGAAGTAGGCTTAGAGAATTGGCCTTTAAGAAAGAAAGGTTCCTAAACCTTGTCCCACTAGATGGAACTACATGTATGAAAGATTAGTTGTTGCATATGAATATAGGAACCCAATAAGCGCAACATATAATGCTCGTGTAGGTGATGGTGATGATGATGATGATGATGATGATGAGCACCTTACAAATCAATATTGGAATAATGATGATGATGATGAGCACCTTACAAATCAAGATTGGAATAATGTTAAAATGCTTGTAGATTTTTAGAACAATTTCATATTGCTACAAATGAATTATCTGGCCAATATTATCCTACCATTTCTGACTGTTTAGTTTATATTACAGCACTTGTAGATTTATTTACAATATTTTTAGAGGGTGGAGATATTTATCAAGAACCTATTAATTCCATGAAAGATAAGTTTAAAAAATATTTTTCCCTATCCCCCGTATTTTTGGTGTTGCTGCAGTTTTAAATCCTACAATGAAATTAGGAGGTCCTCACTTTTGGTATTCAAAAATTTATAACGCTTTACCACTTTCAGCTGAGGAATTTGCTACACTTGGAGATGCAAAAGCCTCAGTTAAGATAAATGCTCAAACGATTTGTAATGCTTATCAACTTGTTGTAGATCATGCTAGACCAAATGTTCCAACTCCTACTTCGTCTAGTTCGTAATCATCTAAAAGAACTGCGGGCCTAAAAGCCCTTAGTTCTTGGACGGAGTTCAGGGGTTCTAAAGGTGATAGTT
The DNA here is from genome assembly GCA_034376525.1 of Nicotiana benthamiana. NCBI lineage: Eukaryota > Viridiplantae > Streptophyta > Magnoliopsida > Solanales > Solanaceae > Nicotiana > Nicotiana benthamiana. The sequence goes on from CM067332.1 coordinate 67,917,761, forward strand.
TAGGTGATAGTTCACAACTAAATGAGCTTCAAGTTTATTTGTCACAGGGCCTTGAAACGGAGAATCCAGATGGCACCTTTGATCTTTTAGAATGGTGAAGGACAAACAAAAATACTATCCGGTTCTTTCAAGGATGGTTCGAGATACTTTAAGTGTTCAAGCTTCAACAGTAGCATCAGAGAGCACTTTCAGTCAAGCAAGACTTCAAATTGGTGATCATAGAGCGTCTATGAGGGAGAGCTTGGAAAAATCAATACTCTTCAGAGATTGGATTCGTTCGGAAAGAAGAAATTTTTGACTTACAAAATCACAACCGGAGATAGACGAAGCTTATGAAGAAATGCTAGCGAAACTTGCGCAGGATGCTACTTCTCCCGGAAGTGGTGATGAACAAGCCTCTTTTCCACCACCACCAACGGAAATTCCTCCGAACCTTGAAGGATTTATGAGTTTTGTTAGAGATAATACATAGACTAATTTGTAACTTGTATTTTAGCACGTCATCCTTAGTTTTTTTCCTTTTTAATGGTAGTATTAGTACCTTGTTGTGCTCATTCCATTGGGGGGAGGAAGACTACGAAAGGTATTGTCATTCTTTGTTAATGTCCTAATAATAAAAATTATAAGACATTCCCTTGAATATTTTGTTGGGATTTATTTTGTGTTTTCATTTGATATATATATATAAAATGCAATATATATACATATTGCCTTGTATTGTATAGATGTATGTATATATATATATAGACACACACAATACACCCTTACCTTATATATACATACTATACATACTATATAGTACGTGTGTTTAAGTGGGGGGGGGGGGGACGAAACAACCGGACCGATCATTTTGACCTTTTTTCACTTTGATCGCTAGTTCTTGGGCATGATTTTTGGCCCATGTGGTGTAGTACGACCTATAAAGATCGTTGATTTTATTTTGGAATTAATTCTGTGAGAAAAATGCTAAATTTTGATATTAAATTGAATACATTTGACGTTGGTCAACATTTTGAGTATATGGATCCAGACCCGTGATTTGACGGTCCCGTAGGATCTGTAAGAAAATATGCAACTTGGGCGTATGTCCGAAATCGAATTCCGAGTTCCCAAGCCCGATAAATGAATTTTTTTGTGAAATTATTTTCTAGAAATAATTAAGGAAATTGGAAATAAAATTTGATTAGAAGACTATGGTGGCGGACCCATATTTTTGTTCCGGCGCCCAGTACAGGTCTTATATATGGTTTAAGTGCTTTATGTAAAGTTTGGTTGAAAACGGACATCGTTTAACGTGTTTCGGATTTAAAATGGAAATTTGATGTTTTATGAAAAATTGGAAGAAATCTTGAGTGATGAGGCATGATGCGATGTATATGATGTTATTTTGGCAATTTGATCGTACGGATAAATCCGTAGGATGTTTTTGAGATTGTGTGCATATTTGGTTTGGAACCCCGAGGGCTTGGGTGAGTTTTGGATAGGTACCGGACTTGTATTTTTCAATTTTGGAAAATATGATATGAACAAGCCTGCAGGCTTCGCAATTACGAATCCTGGTTCGCAAATGCGAAGGCTGGATCGCAAATTCGAAACCAGCCCAGGCCTGCTTGGAACGCAAATGCGAAGCTTCCTTCGCAAATGCGAAGCATATTTCGCAAACGCGGAGTGCTCATGTTTGGCCTGAGTTCGCAAATGCGAACATGCCTTCGCAATTCCCATATTAGGTCGGGGTTAGCAATTGCGGATCCCAGCTTGCATTTCCCACATCTGAGGGTTGTGTCCAGTTAGTAAATTCGACACTTAGCCCATTTTCCTCATTTCCCACTTGGCCTTGGGCGATTTTAAGAGCATTTGAAGAGGGATTCGAGGGGAATCAATTGGAGGTAAGATTTTTTTTATCTCAATACTCGTTTTTATTGTGAAACCCACCTAGAAATCCATGGAATTTAATTACGAATGGAAGAAACTAGGGCTTGAGTTTTGAAACTTCAAAATTAGGATTTGATGGTCCATTTGAGCTTAGATTTGAGAACTTTTGATATGTATGAAATTGCGGGAAGATAAAGAATCTAATAATGTGAAAATTTCTAAGTTTCGAGAACTGGGCCTTGGGCTCAGGTTTTGCTAATTTCGAGAATTTTGATATTTTTCGATTATTTTCGATTGGGTAATATTCCATTAGCATTGTGATGTATTTGCTTGGATTATGGTAGATTCGATGTACGTGGAAGTCGATTTAAGGAGCAAAGGTGTCGCAAGCTAGAGATTTTGGCGGTCCAAGGTGAGTAACGATTGTAAATGATATCCTGAGGGTTTGAGACCTCGGATTGCACATCCTTGTGCTAAATTGAGGTGACTTGCACGCTAGATAGCGAGCGTAGGGTAGAGCAGCGCTGGGGATTATGACTTGGTCCGTCCCGATAGATAAATTTACTATGTATTTGACTTAATATCACCAATTATCATTATGATTTGAACTAATTGTCACGTTTGGGCTTCGTTCCAATTGATTGAGTCCTTCAGAGATTACTATTACTGGTTTCTCACCATTTTTACGCATTATCAAACTCAATCCTGGTATTTAATACTATTTATCAAACTTGAAACTTAAATAATATTTCAAAAGAAGTTTGGACTGAATATTTATATGTTATTGTGTCCGAGGGGCTTATGTGATTTTTGACCGAGTATAGGATCGGGCTGCCGCGCCGCTGCGGTATTATATTGATATTGATATGAGGCCGAGGGCCTAGATGATGCCACGAGATGGCTTATTTTGCGCTTGGGCCATAAAGGGGTATTATAATGATATTGATATGAGACCGAGGGCCTAGATGATGCCACAAGATGGCTTATTTTGCGCTTGGGCCGTTAGGAACCCCTCCAGTAGTCTGCATACCCCCAGTGAGCACCATCAACGATAAACGGATCGGGCTGCACACTGGAGCGATATGTGAAGCAGGCTGCATGCAACAGCGGTACCAGTACTGTTTGATGTGTTTGTATTATTTTATTTGTCTGCTATTATCTGTTGTTTTGTGGTACCTCTTGCAATATAGGCCTGATACTCTGGCATTCCTTGATAACTAAGTGTTGTGCCCGTGGGGCGGAAATTCTGTGCTTATCTGCACAATTTGTTTGCATTCGTTTGCATAATCGCTAAAAAATATCATTTTTAAAAGAGGCTTTAACTGAGCTAAGGTGTTTCGCTAAAGATTTCATGGCTTCACCATTTTTTTCTAAAAAGAGTTTACACTGCTTCTATATAGCATGATGATTTGTCATGCGTGATTTCTTACCGCTCAGTTGTTATTTCCCTTTGTTACTCACTGAGTTGGAGTACTCACTTTACTCCCTACACCTCGTGTGCAAATGCATGTATCTATTCACCCGGTAGCGTTTTGGCCGATCAGAGGTAGAGTTATATGAGTAAGGAGGTGACTGCCAGCGTTCGCAGCACCATGTTTCTTTTTTTGTTCATTATTCCGATTTTGTATATTTTAGACCTTGTAGTGGATTTACATTCTGATAGATGCTCGTGACTTGTGACACCCCGATTAGGGTTGTGTTGGGTTGTATTTTCTCCAATTAATATTATTAAGTCATATTTAAGTTGTTTATTTATGTTTAACTATCTTGAAAATATGAGTTTGGTTAGTTGGCTGGCCTCGTTTTCCGAGAGGCGCCATCACAACCAGTGCGGGGTTTGGGTCGTGACATATATATAAGGCAATATATATATATTGCGTTATATATATATATATATGTATGTATATTATATAATGCGATATATATAATATACAATATATATACACAATACACCCTTACCTTATATATACATGTCTATACATACTTTTATATATAAGCAATTTATAATAGTATATACATATATACTTTACAAGAAATTGCCTTAGAAATTTTTTTTAAAAAATAGCCCGAAACGAAAAAAGCCCGTTAGGCCCCTGGGCCCAGCCTATTAAGCCCGGGATCATGTGGGCTTAGGCTCATGAAGGCCCGGTTCCACCCATTGGGACCGTGAAGCTCGGGACCGCCAGAGACCGGGCCCGCTAAAGCTCGAATCGTTTGGCCTAGCTCGTTTGACCCGTTTAGGCCCAGGCCCGACCCAAAATAGATCCCTTTCTAACCTAAACTTCATATATACATATTAATTAAGTCCACACATATACACATTAGTCCATACGTGTCAATACTAGCTCACACAAATTCATACATGTCCACACTCACTCTTTCCTAATTATATGTATGAAAATATTAAATTAATATAAACAAATCTAAACAAATGTGGATAAATGGAAATATGTTTATTATTCTTTTCGTTTCATATTAAATGAGCTACTTTCTTTTTTAGTCTGTTCCAAAATAAATAACATATTTCTAAATTTGAAAATAGTTCAACTTTAAACTTTTCATTTTATTATTTTTGCCCTTAATGAGAATCTTTTATAGTCACATAAATGGTATGGTCCCACAAACTTTTTACCCCTTAAGCTTTTAAGATCTCAAGTTTTAAAAGTCTTTTTAAAAAAAAAAAACCGTACTAAGTCAAACTAGCTCAATCAATATGAAATGGATGAAGTACTGTTAAAGCTAAATCTTTTGCTCTATAAGGACGGTAGACTGTTGAACCATCGCATTTATATCCTGTCAGCTAGTTTGTTTTTTTGTTGAACTGTCTGATAGTTGCATCACGAAATCAATCTGGTATCTATTGTTTGAAGACCTAGTATAGCTCTTGAGATATAAAATTCAGAATAGTAGCGTCTTCTTAATATGAACCCCGTACTACTAATTTTTTCTAATCTAAACTGTCTTACATCCATAGTTGGACCTATAGTTTTGAGATAGAGAGCACGGAGTATCATTACATTTACTAATCATTTGTCACAATAGAATATGAACTTAGTATAATCATACACATTTTTAAAAATTTCCAACTCCATATGTATATATATGTTGTATATGTACGTATATTTACATATTATATATAGTCAACCTCTCTATAATAGCCTAATTTATTCCGATATTTTTTGATTGCTACAGTGAAGTGTTGTTATAAAGAACATATATTACAACATAACATAAAAATCGGTTTCCGAGTAAAACTTGGCTTTAGTAAATATTTGTTATTTAGGGATGTTGTTATAGAAAAATCTGACTATAATTTGAGCCGGAAGTAGTGAGTGTATCTGCATTCTTTGGCAGGAGGACAAATAGGTGTACTCGCCCATGCTTTTATCCCAAATTTGTTATTCAAGCTAAATGATGGTACTCCGATTTTTTTATTTGAGGCTGAAACCAAGAGATTTCATGGTTTTCTTCTTCAATATTATTAGAAGGTAGCTGCTGGTTAGGGGTTACTGCTGCTTCAGCCTGCAGATATGGTGCCACCGGCCGCAATGCTGAGGTCGGAGTTTCCATTTCAGGCTGCAGGCACAATAAGCAAGAAGATATTATTACAGGTTACATACATACTCTATTCATACACTATTATAAGATTATACACGCGCTTGAAGGCCTTGTAACAGATCGAAACAAGTGATCACAGACACAAAGTAAACACTGAAACAAAGACTGAACAGCAAAGAGTGAACCAGGGCACGTGAAGGCCTTGTAACAGATCGAAACAAGTGATCACAGACACAAAGTAAACACTGAAACAAAGATTGAACAGCAAAGAGTGAACCAGCGACTGAACAAAGAACAAAGTAAAGAGGAATATTGCAGGCAATAGAACTCTTGTGTTTTTTTTTTTAACTGCTTAATGAAATAACAAGCAACCTATGCTATTTGTAAACTACGGAATCAACTAAATTCCTACAAAATAGGACACTACTCTGCCCACTAAAAACACATGACTGAAAACAGAAATAAAGCACCACTAACTCCCTAAAGACTTGCTCCTGCAGTTACTCCCCTGCTTATTAGGAACTACCTAACTACATCCTGGATTAACTCTAACATACTCCCCCTTAATCCTGGTGTAGTTCAAGATCTCTAACCCCGAGCAAGTAACGCATAGTGTCCAACCTCCCAGCTGGTAAAGCTTTAGTCAGAAGATCTGCTCGCTGATCTTCAGTTCTGACATGCTCCACAACTATCTTCCTTGACTCGATGCATTCTCGAATGAAGTGAAACTTCGTATCGATATGCTTACTCCTTCCATGAAATACCGAGTTCTTCATAAGAGCAATGGCTGACTTATTGTCGACATAAAGCTTCACTGCTCCAGGAACCTTATTCATCAACTCGCCTAACAGGTTCCTTATCCACAAAGCTTGGCATGGTTGCTGCCATGAACTCAGCCTCACAAGATGAAAGGGCAACAGTCTTTTGCTTCTGTGAACTCCATGCCACAAGTGCTTCGTTCAAATAAAATGCCATACCTCCTGTGCTCTTCCGGTCATCATGGTCACCTGCCAAATCAATATCTGAGTATCCTGTGATCACTGCTTCATCACTCCCTTTAGGATAGAACAGCCCCATATGCAATGTCCCCTTTAAGTACCTCAAAACTTGCTTGGCAGCATTCTGATGCAGAGACGTTGGTTGCTCCATGTACCTACTCAATACTCCTACCGAATACGAGAGATCAGGACGAGTATAAGTAAGATACCTAAGACAGCCAATGAGTCTTCTAAATTCAGTTGCATCAACAGGCTGTCCCTCTTTATCTTTGTGAAGGGGAAGTTTCGGCTGCATTGGAATCCTGGTTGGATTGCATTCCTCCATTCCGAAACGAGCCAACACCTTCCTTGCATAAGATGTTTGTTTGATCATGGTACCACCATCCTTTTGATTCACCTCAATACCAAGATAGTAGTTTAGCAAGCCGAGATCACTCATCTCGAACTCCCCCATCATCTCCCTTTTGAATACCTCGACTTCCCTCGAGTTTTCCCCGGTCACTATCAGATCATCTACATATACTCCAACAAGAACACCTCCATAAGTGCCTCCTCTCTTGTACACGGCCTACTCCTGCACGCACCTCATGAAGCCAAGTTGTTTCAGACTTTTATCAAGTCGAATGTTCCACGCCCTTGGTGCCTGCCTCAAGCCATATAAGGCCTTGTGCAACCTTAAGACCATGTGCTCCTTGTTCTTAGCTACATATCCCTCTGGTTGAGATACGTAAACCTCTTCTTGGAGTTCTCCATTGAGGAAGGCAGATTTCACATCCAAGTGATGTACCTGCCATCCGTGATTTGCAGCAATGGCAAGGATGATCCTCACCGTGTCTAGCCTTGCAACTGGCGCAAACATCTCTTCAAAGTCAACACCGTACTCCTGGACATAGCCTTTTGCAGCGAGCCTCGCCTTGTGCTTCACAACATCTCCATTTGAATTCTTCTTTAGCTTGAAAATCCACTTCAAACCAATCTCCTTCTGTCCTTTTGGCAATTCTGCAAGTGACCATGTCGCATTTTTCTCGATAGATTCTATCTCCTTGTTCATTGCATCGACCCAGGCTGCATCTTGTACTGCATCCTTGAAGCTGGTTGGTTCTTCCAGCTCTGTCAGTATCAACTCGTCCGCATTTAACTCAATGGGTTGAGTTTCACGATAGACATCTGCAAGATTTCTGAAACGCAGAGGTTCTCCACTGGTATCCACGTTTGATGATGATGAGACTGTTCCTCCTGGTGTGTTATAACAGTCTGATAGAATCTGATTTGGATTTGGATTCCTCTTCAGACTTGGACTCCTCTCCTTAGTTTCTCCAGACTCTGTTGGTGCTTCAACAGACTTCTCCATCTGTTGTGACACTGAAACAATTGAGTTTTTAATTGACTCACCTCTGATGTAGCCCCTATCCTCTGGCCAGGTTTCCCCTTCGACTACAAACTCTGTTTCAGTAATCTTGTATTGATCCCAATTGCACGGCACATGCTCCTCAAATACGACATCCCTGCTCACATGGATTTTACTGTTCTGCGGATTGAACAGTCTATGCGCTTTACAATTCTCTTCAACTCTAAGATAGACCAACTTGAGGCTTCGATCATCCAACTTCTTCAAGTGTGGTTTAGTGATCTTAGCATGAGCCATACACCCAAAGACACGCAAGTGAGCCAAGTGAGGCTTTCTACCCTTCATTGCTTCATAAGGAGTACACACTCCCATGGATTTTGTTGGAAGCCGGTTCAGCAAGTACACAGAGTGCCTGGCAGCTTCCCCCCACATGACACTCGGAACTTTCATACTTGCCAAGAGAGATCTCGTCATGGCCATTACAGTTCTGTTTCTCCTCTCAACAACTCCGTTTTGTTGAGGAGAATATGGAGCTGTCAATTGCCTCACGATCCCAGCTGCTTCACAAACTTGACTGAGCTTCTTAGATAAGAATTCCCCACCTCTATCACTTCTCAACACCTTGATACGCTGCCCTGTAGCATTCTCAACTTCTGCTCTGAACTTCTGAAATTCAGAAATACACCTGGTCCTTTGTTTTTAACAAATACAACCACATCCACCGAGAGAAGTCATCTACTATTAAGGTAAAATACCTATTTCCAGCAGCAGTAGGAGGTGATATTGGTCCACAGAGATCAATATGCAGCAATTCTAAGAGACTTCTTGCACGAAAATCAGTTGCATTTGGAAAAGATTGTCTTACTTGTTTTGCCGTGAGACAGCTTGAACAAATCTGACCAGGGGGGCTTATCTGTGGGACTCCTGCCGCCATGTTCTTTTCCACCAGCAGCTTGATAGACCGAAAATTGACATGCCCAAGCCGAGCATGCCATAACCAAGCAGGTTCCTCCAGCTTTGCTAACAAACAGATTGGTTTCAGACTTCGCAGCTCCATCTGATACAGACGGTTCCTTGCCCTCTTCACTTGCATCACCAACTGCCAGGGATTTTTAGCATACACAGCTAGCTCATCACTTTCCATGACAATCTTGTGATCAGTCTCAGTAAGTTGGCCGAGACTTACAAGATTATTTTGCAGCCTTGGGATGTAATACACATCCTGAAGAGTCCAGTGTCCTCCATTCTTGCACTCGAACACAGTGGAGCCTTTTCCTCTGATTTCAACTGTAGAGCCATCTCCGAATTTGACCTTTCCGGTTATTCCTTCATCAATCTCCTGGAACTTGCTCTGATCTCCTGACATGTGATTGCTGGCACCATTATCCAGGTACCAGACATCACTTTCCTTTGACACATCCTTAGTTGCATACTCTTCTGGCCGAATTCTCTCTTCATTCAAGAGTACGAGTGATGTCTCATTTGTCTCTGCAAGTAGCAAGGCTGGTTCAACATCATCAGTTCTGGTGAGATGGCTCTCCTCTTTCTCTTGCTTCCTCGGAGCTTTGCAACGGTTGGCGTAATGCCCATATTCGTCACACCTATAACATTGAACATGACTTTTGTCACGTCCACCTTCATCAGCTCCCTCCTTGCGTGAAGAGTTTCCTCGTCCTCCTCTACCACGTCCTCTTCCTCGACCTCGTCCTCCCCTACCACGACTGCTCTTGCTGGAGGAATGATTCTTTTGTTTTGAATCAGATGACGAGTTACCAGAGTTCATCTTTCGTCTTGCTTCCCACTCGGCTTGAGTTAGGAGCAATTGGCTGTCTCCTTTGCTGCCAGTGGCGCTTCCCTTCCGGATACGCTCTTCAAATGCCTTGAGTCGCCCTACAGCTTCCTCAAACGGCATTTTGCTAAGATCACAGAATTGCTCAATTCCTGCGATCACATTCAAGTAGCAATCTGGGGTAGTTCCAAAAAGCTTCTTCACCATTGCAGCATCATCAAGTGTACCACCAACACTTGCATACTTGGCAGCCAATGTTATGATCCTTCCTGCGTACTGGTCCAAGTTCCCTCCTCGTTCATATGCATTGAATCAAATGCATTTTTTAGGGTCTGCAATCGTGCCTCCCGCACTCGTTCAGCCCCTACGAACCTTACTTTGAGAGATTCCCACACCTCTTTTGCCGTTTGCTTCTTAGCCACTTGCATGAGAAGATCTTCAGGGAGTGCTTGGAACAGATGCGATTTCGCCTTCCTGTCCACCTTTAGGTCCACGACCTTCCCAGTCTCCGACTCAATTGCCTCCCATACACCCTGATCCTCCATCATGGCTTGCACACGAATTACCCAACTCATGTAATTCATCCCTGTCAGCTTTGGATAGATGTACGAACCTCCTCCAGCAATTTCCGGTGTTGCATCAGCTGGAATGATTGCCATCTCCTCTCGTTTCTGGTACTTTGGCATGCACTTAAAGCTCTGATACCACGTGAAGGCCTTGTAACAGATCGAAACAAGTGATCACAGACACAAAGTAAACACTGAAACAAAGACTGACCAGCAAAGAGTGAACCAGGGCACGTGAAGGCCTTGTAACAGATCAAAACAAGTGATCACAGACACAAAGTAAACACTGAAACAAAGACTGAACAGCAAAGAGTGAATCAGGGACTGAACAAAGAACAAAGTAAAGAGGAATATTGCAGGCAATAGAACTCTTGTGTTTTTTTTAACTGCTTAATGAAATAACAAGCAACCTATGCTATTTGTAAACTACGGAATCAACTAAATTCCTACAAAATAGGACACTACTCTGCCCACTAAAAACACATGACTGAAAACAGAAATAAAGCACCACTAACTCCCTAATGACTTGCTCCTGCAGTTACTCCCCTGCTTATTAGGAACTACCTAACTACATCCTGGATTAACTCTAACAGCGCTTTAACAAACATGAAAAAAAAGCACAGCCTGATGCACAAGACATTCTGTATTCACGCAGGGTTCTGCGAAAGGCTGCAGCGCAAGGGTATATGACGTAAAAAGTCCACCCTAATACAAGCATCACTGGCTGTTTTCGCTTCCATGGCTCGAACCCGTAACTTATAGATCATATGAAGATAACTTTATCGTTGCTCCAAGACTCCTTATTATTAACATAAAATTAATTAGGGTAAACACAAGATTAGATTTTATTAAAGGAACTAAGTGCTAGACGAACGTTTGTTTAGTATCAGATACAAGATCTAGAAAAGGTAGGTAACTACATGTTCTAATATACAACAACAATAATAATAACAACAACAACAACAACAAACACAGTGTAATCCTACAAAGTAGGGTTTGGAATAGAGTGTACAAAGATCTTATCCCAACGTTATGAAGATAAAGATATTGTTTCCGATAGCTGGAATATAAAGAGAATAAAATGAAAGGAAGTATGAAATTACCGTGGGAAATGAGAACGAAGTTTGTAATGGAGTAATAGGTGGGAATACCCTGGTTGAGCATTGTGATTGCTTATAGTTTTCATCAGTTAGGGAACTAATACTTCCTTCCGCAATACTTGTTTGGGACAATTGATAGTTAGAGTTTGTAACATTAGGTTGAAATCTGCAGTCGAGAAGTGGTTGCTGGCTAGACGCTGCTGCTGCTGCGTCAGCCTGCAGATATGGCGCTACCGGCCGTAGTGCGGATGTGGGAGTTTCCATTTCAGGCTGGCATAACAAACAAGTAATCACATTATTGGTATCTGATAAGTATTTCCTCTCATCCAATTTGTTTGATTTCCCACGAAGTTTACAACAACCCCATAAATTTCCACCAATAGGGTCTGAGGAGGATAGTACACAGGGGCGAATGCACCTTGGTGTAAGTGGTGTCAGCTAATATCACTTAAATAAATAAAAAGGACGTAACTTCACATATACCGCTTGTTAGCTCTGTTGGTCAGGTGCATTTTTTAAGGAGAGGTCCTGGGTTTGAACTCAAACAGCTTTATGCTGAGTAAGATTTTTAGCATTTTCTGCTAAAAAATTTGTTTTTTCTCCAAGTATATTTCATGGTAAGTTTTCTTACTATTTTTCTCTTTCTATATTTTTCTTGGGGAAGATGGAGTTGGTCCGAACTCAAATTGTAAAGTCAAATAATGAAAGGGTTTTTCAATGATCGCTTAGTGTTATATATAGAAAAGGTAATATTTACTATTATGTCTAGAAGGAATATTTTGAATACATTTTAAAAAATAAAAATTTGTCGACGAGAGTTGTAGTATTATACTTTAATTCATTTTTTTCAATAAGATTCTAATTTGTATTATTTTTATGTGTATTGTGAAGGTAATTTATCTACTGGTTCACTTTATTAAATGTGACACCGCTTATGAAAATTTTTGTGTCTGTCCTGGTAGTATATACGCATAACTTACCCCTGTTACGAGAGGCAGAAAGGCTATTTTCGATACTCCACACAATGTTTAAAGAAACAGATAAATTTCTGAAACTTTTGGTTTTATACATGTCTTCTAGCAAAATGAGAAGTTTAAAGTTAATTGTTATCAAATATAAAAATTTATGAGTGTTTTTGGAACTGATTAATAAGGAAACCAGTGCCTAACAAGTTGGAATGGAGGGAGTACTTTATAGAGTACGGTAATGTACTCTAAGATGTAATAACAATAACTGTATGAAGTCTGTACACAAGAGGGGTTGCTCTCCTGGTAAGCAACTCCCACTTCCAACGGAGAGGTTGTGAGTTCGAGTCTCCCCAAGAGCAATGTGGGTAGTTCTTGGAGGGAAGGATACCGGGGGTCTATTTGGAAATAGCCTCTCTATCCAAGGTTATGGGTAAAGTCTGCGTACACACTACCCTCCTCAGACCCCACTAAGTGGGATTATACTGGGTTATTGTTGTTATTGTTATTGTATGAAGTCTGTAGTTTTTACTATTGCCAAATGAAATGTTTTTATTCAAAGTGATCTAAGTTAATTCATGGATCATAGGATAGCCTGGTACATGAAATATCTCATAATTATGTAGGATCCTGGGGAAGGGTTGTACCCCATGAAGTGTCATGTAGGCAGTCTACTCTGATGCTAGTATTAGTAGTTGATTTTATGGCTCGAATTCATGACCTATATATTACACGGAAATAACATTACTGTTGCTTGAACGCTTCCTTTCAATTCATGGACCATACTTATACTAATATGATTGTATGACATAAAAAGAAAGAAGGTTTGTTTTTTGGTTAAATCAGATTACACTGGACTATTGATGTACAAAACCAAATTAAAAGCTCACCTTGGCAAATTTGAATGAAGTTTGTAAAGTGAGAGTTGGGAAGGTTCTGGTTGAATGTTGTGATTGCTTAAAATTCTCATCAGTTAGAGAACAAAAGTCCCTTCTTTTTGATAATTAGTCACACCACTTATACTTGTTTGTGACATTGCATCATCTAATTGGAGATGGAAGGTTCATAGAACTGCAAATCAAACAAGTCATTAACCTAATTATCCAACATAATTAATGCCTAATTTAATCCTTAAACTGATAGGAGAAAATGTCCAAACCTTTGAGTAAGAGAAGATGTTTCTGAGGCAGCATAGAGATGAGTATTGTTGTTGCCATTAATATAGTTTGTGTAACTATAATCTTCAAGCTCTAGCCATAAGTCATAGGGGGTTCCTCCAATGAGGGCTTTGTGTCCTCTGTTTGTGTGTTGTCTATGTATTGAAGGAGTGCATTTATTTGTTATGATTAAAAAAAAATAGTTCTTAGAAGTTAGAACTAGTGTACACAGTGATATATGTGACATAAAAGATTACTTAAGTCAGATTGATCATGATCGAGGGATTAAGATTATAAGAAAAGAAGGTTTGTATCGCATAAAAACGTATATCAGAAGTATCCATAGTATTCGTCTTTCTCCTCTTTTATTGTGCATACGTGTGTTTTTGTTTGCACGTGTGTAGATGCGGAGCTAGAATTTCAATTTTATGGGTTCGAATTTTAATTTTTTAAGTTATTGATTTCCAAATTAATAATTGTACATATTCAATAGATTTTTAAAAAAAATACAAGATTTGAATCAAAACTTTTGAATTCAGTTGAACTCGGTCTAGAGACTCAAGCTCTGCCCTGCACGTGTGTGCGTCTGAGTTATGTAAAAAGAGATAACTTTATATTATGGTAAGATATTTCAATGACTTGTATTAACCTTTGAGACTTTAGTGTTAACCTTATGAGCTTCTAGAGTAAGTGCATATATAACAAAAGAGAATGCATATTCTAATATTCTATCAGAGGCATGGATTCAAAATTTTAAGTTTATGGATTTCTTTTACGATATTAAATTAATATATAATAATAACTAAGTTTATAAATAAATATTTATATTAATAAAAAAATTAACAAACACAAAGTTTACGCAAAAGTTATTGGATCCCGAAAACCGATATTGTATACTCTAGATCCGTGAATCCCGAAAACCCATATAGTATACTCTAGATCCGTCCCTAATCCTATCCTTTTTATTTTTTATCATAAATTATAAAAACATAGGTATTTTTTTTTACCTCCATATTATCTTCATAACTTGATGTATTATGATTGCTGGAGAGTTGTTCCTGAAACAAAATGGGAATTTTAGAAAAATAAATAGAATAAAAATAGTAAATCATAATGTTTAGTTATTTTGGGAAAAATGAACAGATATGCAATCATACCATTCTTTGTCTAACTTGGTTTAAGGCAACCTGAAGACGTTTTTCACACAAATCAAGTTCATGAATTGATGCAATTTTTTTTGCATCTGGTTCAAATATTCTTTAAATAAAGTCAAAATGTGAAAAGAGAATAAATCAGACAATATTTAATCCAGGAAATAAGAATTAGTTAAGGAAAAGAAAAGAAACAAAATATTGTATCATATAAAGATTTGATTAACTCAAAGGAGTATTTCTTCCTTCTCTTTAATTACCTTAATAATCCCTCAGCCTCATCGAGTTTACAATGCAAGCCATTAATTTCCTCTTGAATTTTCTAAGAAAAACCCCCATTAGAAAATAATAACAAAATTGAAACGTATAATTAATAAGAAAAAAAAACGTAGAAAATTAATAGATTAAGCACCTTTGTCGTGTCACTTGTGTTGAGGTATGCAGGACTTATCCTAATTAATTCAATAAAAAGAATTATGATAAATAATACACGAAAAGTGTTGTTGTGAAAAGAAAAAATAAAGGAAATTCCACAGATGAAAGAAAACGAACCTTTCAATATCGCAGAATTTATCTTGAATTTCGATCTTCCTTAGGTTCCAGAGTACAGACTGCATAGAGAATGCAGTAATTAAAATATTCTTCATGTAGAATCCGTCTCATTTTAAGTGTCTTTTTAGCTCAAAAATTATCCCAAAATAACGGTCTCTTTAGGATTTGAGACTAAATTTTTTAGTTCTTTCCAACTTTATCGTTAATATTAAAGGAATAGTAGTTCTTTTAGTGCTGCTCAATTCTCGAAAAGTATTTAATAAGGGCAATTTAGTAAATTAAGCTTTGTATTTATTATTTTTTAATGACAATAAGGGGTAGCTATGATAGTAAGCAACATTCACTTTCAACCAAGAGATTGTGAGTTCGAGTTTCCGCAAGAACAAGGTGGAAGTTTTTAGAGGAAAGAATATCGAGGGTCTATTTAGAAATAGCTTCTTTATCCCAAGGTAAGGATAAAGTCTGTGTAACTTTACCTTTCCCAGACTTCATTAAGTGAAGTTATACTGGGTTCTTGTTGTTGTTAATTATTATGAAAAGAGTTAAAGCCACAGTTAAAATGGGATGAAGTGAGTAATGGCGACCACAAAAAGTCAAGTAAAGCTCACCTCTTTATTATTGATATAGCTGCATTTGACAAAAGAGATTTTGAGTTAGATAGTGTAGTTTATAAAAAAATATATAAAAGATGAAAAAAACAAGAACTCAACTAGAAAATAAACAAAGAGGGTGAAAAGTTTAATAAATTAATAAATGAAAAACTTACAATCCTCTTTCACTATCCGGGAGATTGACGAGTTCAGAAAGAACATCTTCAATTCTGCATTGATAAATCAGCCTATTATTAGTAATACAATTTGACTTTATATATATATTTTTTTGAAGTTCTCTAAATTTGAATAAATATAATATTTTTTGCTTTAAAAACATTAAATGTAGAAACTAATGATGCAATAAAGTACTACTATCATTACTACAATAATAACTAAACAAAATATGAGCCATTGTATTTGCTTCCCCGGAAACATGCTGCAGAATTAGCCCTCCAATATACAATGATCAAAGATTCTGTTATTTCTATATAATTCTAAAATCTCTAAGAATTATTTCATGAAACAAATTAATGCTTTTTTAAAAATTCAATTTTGGTTAAAGAAATACGAAGGGGAGCCTCGGAGCAACGGTAAAGTTGTCTCGGTGAGACCTATAAGTCACGGGTTCTACTCGTGGAAGTAGTCACTAATGCTTGCATTAGGGTAGGCTGTCTGCATCGCTCCCTAGGGTGCGACCCTTTTACCGACCTTGCATGAATGCGCAGGCCGCTTAGTTTAGTAGAAAAATTAATTGATCTCAATCAACAACACAACATATAAATATGGAACAGTTTAATTTCTTCTTGACTGGCCTATTATGGTAGGCCATAATGATGTGTGTTTTGGATTGTGTCTTCCTTAGGGTAGTTATTTATGCTAGTTACTGTATGATATTATTGCATACTATTTTATTTATGGTTCTTATGTTTAGATAATTATTTACGCTATTTCTACTGGAGTAACTAATGCTCTTTTGTTTTTGTTTTTGTTTTTGTTTTTGTTTTTGTTTTTGTTTTTCCTTTCCTTCACTGAGCCGAGGGTCGATTGGAAACAGCTTTTCTGCCCTTTCGGGTAGGGGTAAGGCTTGTCTACATATTACCATCCTCATACCTCACTTTGTGGGACTATATTGGGTAGTTGTTGTTGTTGTTGTTGACTGGCCTATTATGCATTGAAACAAAATCAAGAATATGTTCTTATGAATTTCATATCTTATAAAATTACTATATTAGTTATATTTATGCATGGGAAGAATTTCATCACCTTCTTTTACGTGAATAATGTGTGAGACGACCGGAAGGAGAAAACATGATAATAGCAACATCAACATCACATAAAACTGATAATTCATATATCTTTTTGAGAATTCCATTTCTTCTCTTGCTAAATGTGACTTGTCTGTTTGTCAAGCTCTGTATCTTCAACAATGGCAACTTACTTCGTCCCATAATAACTTTTTAATCTTTCTATAATTTAGAAAGATATAGACATATATATACACGAAGTAATAATCAATTGAAAAAATGCATGTTCCATTTTTCCGATTGATGTAGAAATTACATTCGAATATATTTTGCGTTCATTTTGTTGCTAGAAATGATATATTCCATCCCAATGATGTGAAGCTTAGGGATGATTGTAATGACAAATAAGAGGGAAAAGAAATTGACGAGATTTTACATTTGTGTTTTTAGGGTTATGAAAATATTGATTCCCAAATACGAAGGGAGGAAAAGAAATCATGGTTTTATAAGAGGAGGAAGAAAAGGAGAAAACTTAGAAGCTTAGAAGGTTAATGGTGCGAATAATTGATTTTGTCCTAAAAGAATGGGGAAGTTAGGGTGGACGGAATAAACTCGAATATACAAGAAATTAGACGTAGCACCAACAAAGGGCGTGAAAGGAAGAAATGGAAGAAAATTATTTAGACTTTTGAAAAAAAATATATGTTAATTTATTACAAATCGAGATAAGAAAATACATTAGTTATCTTAAAGCTTGCATAAGTGACACATATTATATATATTCAAACCTTTCTAAAATATTCTTATTTTTCAGATATCTTTTTTACTTTTATAGTGAATGGTAGGGTGTACATAGTTGGTTCGAATTTTCAAATTACCAAATCATACCAGTTGTATTGTATTACTAAATCTAAAGGTCAAACTAAACCAATAAAAATCGGATCTTTTCTCTCTATTTCTCTCGGGGTTTTTGGACTTTTTTGGGGATTCTTCGCGATAACTCTTACGAATTAACGCCTCGATCCCCTATTAACTGCTTTCCTCAAGTTTATTTCTGCTAAATTGATTTGCCTGGACGTTCGATTTTGAGTTTTGAAGAGTTTTGGGACACTTAGTCCCTAAATGAGAGCTTAAGAGTTGGAAAGTTGTCCATAGTCGGAACAGTGTGAAGACGGCCTCGGAATGGAAATCTGATGGTTCCGTTAGCTTCGTTAGGTGATTTCGGGGTTAGGAGTGTATTCAAATTGTGTTTTGGAGGTCCATATCTAATTTAAGCTTGAAATGCCGAAGTTTGAATTTTGGAAGTTTCTGGTTCGACAGTAAAATTTTGATCTGAGGGTCGGAATGGAATTCCGAGAGTTTCTGTATCGTCGTTATGTCATTTAGGATGTGTGTGCAGAATTTCAGGTCATTCGAACGTGGTTTGATTGGGTTTTTGATCAAAAGCGTGTTTCAAAAGTTTATAGAAAATTTAAGCTTGAATTCGATGTGAATTGGTGGATTTGATGTTGTTTGAGGTGTTTTAAGGATTGGCACAAGTTTGAATGAGGTTTTAGGATGTGTTGGTACTTTTGGTTGAGGTCACAGGGGAATCGGGTGTGTTTCGGATGCTCAACGAAACATTTTAAGTTGTTAAAAATTGCAGTTTTTTGCTTCAGGCCTGTTGCAGACCTATCTTTCTACGCGTTCGTGTTAATGCCCCCGCATTACGAAGCTTTGCCTTTTTCTTTCTTCGTGTTCGCATCCAAGCCCTCGCGTTCGCATAGTATTAGTTTGCGCTGAGGGCTGTGTCTATTTTTCCTCATCGCGTTCCTTCACTCGTGTTCGCGTAGCTTCGCAAGATCATCCTTCGCGTTCACATATTGGTATACGCGTTCGCGAAGAGCCATTTCTGAGCTGTAATATTTTTCCTCTTCCGTGTTCATGAGTTTGATTCCGCGTTCGCGAAGAATGTTTGAGCAGCTATTCATTTTCTTTCTTCAAGAACGCGAGACTGCCTCCGTGTTCGCAATGCACTAAATATCTGGGCAGTTATAAAAATATCAAAATCGAGGGTTTAGCTATTTTGACCAAAACTCAAGCTTGGGAACTCAGATTTGAGCGATATTTCAAAAGCATTTCAAGGACATCGATTGGGTAACAATTATAAACTCCTTTTTGCTTGTAACTCACTAATCTAAGCGTGAATTCCTCCTTTAGTTTCGGATTTTGGATGAAAATTCGATAAAACTTCATATACCAAATTATTGAGCTTTGAGTAGGTGTTTGATATCCTATTTAGGAGATGTTTATATGGTTAGACTCGTGAGAGTATGAGGGTTCTGAAAATATTAATTTCACCAGATTCTGAGACGTTGGCCTGAGGGACGTTTTGGTTATTTTATCTAATTTAGTGTTTTTGCTTTGAATTAAATCGTAGAATAAGTTGTTTGAGATGTTATTTATGATATGTAATTGAATTGAATAGATTTAGGTCATTGGGAGTCGGATACTCATGGCAAAGGAGTGATTTCTAGTTGATTTTGAGTCGATTCAAGGTAAGTGGCTTGTCTAACCTTGTGTGGGGGACTTTTCCCCTTAGGATATGATATTTGGTAATTGAATTGTCATGTGCGCGAGGTGACGAGTGCATACTAGTGCAAATTGTTGGAAATCCAATTTTTCTTAAAATACTTATTAGCATGTTTCCTTTCCTGCGTTATTACACTTGCAAATGTAGCATGTCGCTAGTTAGAAGAGCTTGTTTAGTTGACTTAAATTGCCTTGGTTACATCATGTGAAGCATGTTAGGCTAGGCTACTTGTTGCCTTGCTCTGAAATTTTATTTTCTGAATATCTTCTTGTTGTTGCTGCGTATTTACATTGAGACTACGGATGTGGGATTCCGGTAGCTCCCCCTTGTCTGTTTACTTTGGAACTATGTGTTAGATTCTGGGTAGATCCCCCTATACATTTACTTTGGGACTACGGGTTAGATTCCCAGTAGATCCCCTTGTACAGTTATATGGAACTACGGGCATGCACCCGGTAGATTCCCCAATACTGGGTATTTATATTTGGGACTATGGACCGAGGTTTCGGTAGATCCCTGTGCATTGATAGTTAGACTACGGGATGGTATACCCGGGAGATCCTTCGAATATATAAATATGATGGACAATGAGATGGTATCCCAGGAGATCTATTGGACAGTTGATGAAAGGGACTACAGGACGGTACCCTGGGAGATCCTCGTGTTATTATTGGTATTGTGTTATTCTGACTTCCAGTTTTACTCTATTATTTGCATAATTGTTGCTGCCTTGTATAACCTGTCTTATTTCATTGTCATTCTCATTTATATTGCTTATTTCATATTGTTGAAACTTATTATTATGTTTAACCTCTGTAGGGCCCTGACCTTACTCGTCACTACCCGACCGAGGTTAGGCTTGCCACTTACTGAGCACCGTTGTGGTCTACTCATGACCTTCCTGCACATGTTTTTCATGTGCAGATTCAGGTGTATCTGCACATGCTTCCCATCTTTGAGGCAGGGAGAGGTTTTGGAGACTTCGAGGTGCATCTTCCGCGTCCGCAGACCGAAACGTCTCCATCTTTATTCTATCTTGTGATGCTAGCCCTTATATCGTACTGTCGATTTAGATACTTTGGAGATTAGAGCACTTTACTATATTTTTCTTCTAGTTTGTGTTCCCGTGGGTTTTCTGGTTTTGGGATAGTATTATAGAAGCTTGAGTTATTGTGATGTATATGCCGAGTGGCATTTCATATTCTGCTTTCACTTTTGCTAAATTTGGTATTAAGTTATAATTTCGCAAAGTCTTGATTGTTTTTCCGCACTTGTTAGGCTTACCTAGTTGTAGGTACTAGGTCTTGTCACGACAGTTCACGGAGGGCGAACCGCTGTCGTGATATTTTTTTTCTTCATAAAGTCTTCATAGCATAAAACGTAGAATTTGTGCTCCGAATATTTCTTTAATCCTAGTAGACATAGCTATACAAGCTGTTTTCAAGAAAGTTGATGAAAAAAAGAATTTCTGCCTTAAAAGTTGATTTTACTTTACTTCGGTCAACATTTTGAGTAAATGGACTGGACCTGTATTTTGATGGTGCCGGTGGGTCCATAATGAAATATGGGACCTGGACGCATGCCCAAAATCAAATTCCGAGGTCCCTAGCTCGAGATATGAATTACTGTTAAAAATTGAAAGTTTGGAAATCTAAAATTTTTAAGAATTGAATGATGTTTGGCCTTATTGATATCGGATCCGTATTTCTGTTTTGGAACCCGTTACAAGTCCAATATAATATTTATAACTTATCTGTGAAATTTGGTAAGAAACGGAATTGGTTTGACGTGATTCAGATGTCCAGTTGTGAAGTTAGAAGTTTTAAATCTTTCTTGAAAATTTCATTTGATTTGGTGTTTAACTCGTAGTTGTAGGTGTTATTTTGGCTATTTGATCGTGTAAGCAAGTTCATATGATATTTTAGGATATGTGTGCATATTTAGTTAGGAGCCTCTCGGGCTCGGATAAGTTTCAGATAGGCTTCGGAATCTTTTGAACTTGGGAAAATCTCGTTTTTCTGCAGTTAGTGTTTTCTGGTTTTCTTCTTCGCGTTCGCAAAGCTACTCTCACGAACACGAAGTGTGAGCTAGGCTGGGGATGGTTATATTATACACGAACACGAAGTCGTGGTCGCGAAAGCAAAGCACTCGGTGGGTTTGCTCTTCGCAAACGCGACCGGCAACACGGGAACGCATAGAGTTATTGGAGGTGGGCCGGGAATCATTGGGCTGTTCTACGCAAACACAAGCCAAGGCTCGCAAATGCGGTGCCCAGTAGGGCCAGACCATCGCGACTGCGTGAAACCTTTCGCGAACGCGTAGGCTTTATGGGCCGCTTCCCTTCACGATTGCGGCAGGCCCTTCGCAGACACGAAGAATGCCTGCCCAGTTATTGAATACATAATCAAAAATGGGATTTTTGCCATTCTTCCAAAAAATTTAAAACTAGAAGACCTAGAGGTCATTTTTTCAAGATAATTTCTTCCCCAAATTTTTGCTAAGTCATTCTAACCTACTTTCTTTCAAATTATACACTATATTTCATGAACTTTAAACCTAAAACTTAAGATTTTCATGGTAGAAATTGGGGGTTCAGGAAGAATTAGGGGGTTTTGGGAATTGTGAATTTAGACCTCGAATTGAGGTCAGATTTCAAAACTAATTATATATTCGGATTTCAAAAACTGGGGATGGTTTATTATACGCGAATGCGAGGCCATGGTCACGAACGCAAAGCACTGGGGGGGTCTGCTCTTCGCAAACGTGACCGGCAACCTGCAAACACATAGAGTTATTGGAGGTGGGCTGAGTATCGGTGGGTTGTTTTACGCGAATACGAGCCAAATCATGCAAACTCAGTGGCCAATGGGGACAACCATCACGACCGCGTGCATCCTTTCACAACGCGTAGGCCTTCTGGACTGCTAGCTTTTACGAAAGCGATAGGCCCTTCGCGAACGTGAAGAAGCCCTGCCAAATATTGAAAACATAATCAAAAATGGGATTTTTGCTTTTCTTTCAAAAATTTCAAAACTAGAAGACCTAGGGATGATTTGTTTAAGATAATTTCTTCTCCAAACTTTATATACGTGATTCTAACCTGCTTTCTTTCAATTACCTACTAAATGGGTAAATGGATTTTGGTCCGAACCTCGGGTTTTGGCCAAGCGTCCCCAAGATCAGTTTTTGGCTTTTGGGGGGAAAGTATGAGAAATTTATATTCATGTATTATAGTTGATTCTTTTAGTAGTAATTGATTTTATTAGGTTAACTGTGGCTAGATACAAGTGGTATGGAGGTGGATACTAGAGAAAAAGTAGTAATTGAGCATTGAGTGGCCAGTGGAGCGAGGTAAATGACGTGTCTAACTTTGACTCGGGTGATTAGGAACCCTTGATTTATTTGCTAGTTGAAATCCATTTGAACAACATATATGTAAGGTGACGAGTATTTATGTGCCACCAATTTGTTTGTTTTTGCCTCTTTCCTTTTATATTGTCTTTTTTCCTGCCTTAACTGCTACATATTTTACTTGTATATCCATGCTTAATTGCTACTTGGTAGACATTGTTTCACTTTGTTGAAAGTATTAGTTACTTCGTAGCTTCGTTGTCTCATATTATTTTCTTAAGACGTTTATCAGTACTTTCAAGGCATATTCTGGATTAGTCTCGATGAGTAGTATTACTTGTGTAAAGTCTCATAGTGTATTATCTTCCTAATTGTTTTGGTTTGAAGTAGAGCCTTCTGAAGGGTTATGTAATTTGAATTGTGAAATTTTTGTACTTGCTGAATAACTGATACTGATATGGTGAGTTCGGGTTGCGTGCCGTAATAGGTGGAATAAAGGTGATACATTGAGGTATAATAAGGGTGGATTGCGGTGAAATAAGGGTAAATTGTGATTCTAATTATTGTGATATGGTAGGATCGGATTGCACGCCCAAGACTTCTATTTATATTATATTGTATATGTTAATAAGGGTAAATAAGAGAGGAATATGAGATGCACGGTGGGATCAGGTTGCACGCCACAACAACCTATAAGTTTATACTTTTCATTGACTGTGTTAGCTGTATGGTAGTTTTTAATTGCACTTGAGGATTGGTAGTAGCTGAATACCGATAATATGCTTCGAGAGCTGTATTTATTTCTTGCAAGTTACTACTCTATTTTATCCTGTCTTTCTTTCTCCTTTTATTATATATTGTGTGCAGGTTATATTCTATCTTAGCCTTATCACTCCATCGTCGAGGTTAGGCTCAGGACTTACCAGTACATGGAATCGGTTGTACTAATACTATACTCTGCACTTCCTGTGCAGATTTTAGAGCTGGTTCGGGCTGATCGAGAGGTTGGCTATAAGATTTGTTAGCTAGCAGACCCAAGGTAGACCTGCCAGCGACTGAAGGCACTGGCGTCCCCTTTTATATATCATACTTCACTATTTTCTTTATTTCACAAACAATTGTATTTTCTTTCGAACAAATACTTGCAGTAAAATCTTAGAATGTTCGTGAATTGTGACTCCAAATTCTGGGTAATAATAGCATATAATCAGCATTGTTATTTATTTACTTCCGCTTTTATTTCGACTTTTTCAACTTGCTTATTGTTAATCGTTGAAACATAAAGAATTGGATAATAAATCTATAACATTGGCTTGCCTAGCAAGTGTAATATTGGGCTCTATCATGGTCCCGATGGTGGGATTATGGGTCATAACAAGTTGGTATCAGAGCACTTGGTTTCCTAGGTCTCACAATTCACGAACAAGCTTAGTAGAGTCTAAAGAATCGGTACAGTGACATCTGTACTTATCTACAGAGGCTACAGAGTTTAGGAACAATTTTACTTATATTCTTCTCTATCGTGTGATTTTGTCCTCCTAATGCTAATTGAACTCTTCTACTCTTGCTCTTTTGTAGATGGCAAGAACACACACCACGTCTTCAGTTGACCAGCAGCCAAAGACCCCTAGTGGCAGCTCCTACAAGGGGCAAAGGACGAGGCTGAGGCTATGCCAAAGGCCGAGGCAAGGGCAAGGCAATCTAGCAGGACCAACTTAAATCCCAGAGGGGTTCATCGCTACCCCGATACTTCAGGATACTTGATCCCTCTAGTGGGCCTCATTGAGAGTGTGGCATAGGCCGACATATTTCCTGTAGCACCAGCCGTCTCTCAGGCTGGGGAGGAGTATAGACTCCTGTTACCCCTACTCCAGAGCAAATGCCTATCAGTTTCAGACTCTAGCAGCTCAGCCCGTTGGAGTAGTTCAGCCAGGAGTTGCGACAGAGACCGATGATGGATTGGCTATGTCTTTTGTGAAGATTGGATATGTTTATCAAGCTTTTACCAGTTAACTTCAGCGGTGCATCTTCATAGGATCTCCAAGACTATTTGGACAGCTTTCATGACATGCTACTTAACATGAGGAAAGTGGAGACCGGTAGGGTCGACTTTGTTGCATTTTATTTGTCGGGTTCCGCCAAGAAATGGTGGAGGGATTATGTATTGTTCAGATCAGCTAGGATGTCATATCTTACTTGGTATCAGTTCTCTTATCTATTTCTTGAGAAGTACCTTCTTTTCACTTAGATATAGGACTATTGAAAGCAATTCGAGCGTCTGTAACAGGTTCTATGACTGTCACTCAATACGAGAATCAATTTGTGGATCTGGACTGTCATGTTATTCTTTTGCTTCTTACCGGGAAATCAAAGGTGGGAAGGTTTATTGAGGGACTTGCTCAGCCTATCAGATTGCAGATGTCTTAGGAGACTGGAAGTGAGATTTTTTTTTTCAGGCGGCAGCCAATGTTACCACGCGAGTCGAGATAGTTTTAGCTCAAGGGAGTAGTCAGGGGTCTGATAAGAGGTCGCATCACTTCTGTGGATTCAATAGGGCCTCATCTAGAGGTTGAGGTAGTATTGGTAGAAGCCATCCTCCCAGGCCATTTCAGACATCACTCTAGACATCTCATGGTGCTTCAAGTGGTCGTGGTCCTCATATGCATTATATGGATCAACTAGCCTACAGTGCAGCACCATTTCTTACTAGTGCACCTCCTATTTAGAGTTATTACCCTGGTCAGCCGGCCCATTCGGGTTTGCCTTAATTTTCACGGCCAAATTATAAGGATGGATGTTTCCAGCGTGGTGGCTATAGGCATATCAAAAGGACCTAAGCAGCAGAGTTCTCATGACATGGTTCCAGCACTGGGTACACCACTACCCGCTCAGCCAGCTAGAGGAAGGGGTCAGGCAGCTAGAGGTAAAAGTTAAGACGCTAGAGGTAGAGGTCAGGCCATTAGAGGTAGAGGGAAGGTCGTTATATGTAGAGGCCAACCAGTAGGGGGAATCCCAGGGATATGGTTCAGAGTGGTAGGGCCCAGCTCTGATGTTATGCTTTTCCAGCCAAGCCTGAGGCTGAGTCATCTGATACTGTTATCACAGGTAATGTTTCATTTTGCAGTAGAATCCAGGGTCTACCTACTGCTATGTGTCATCTTATGTTGCTTCATGTTTGGTTGTGCCCCGGGATTCCTTGAGTGCCCTTGTATATGTGTCCACACTAATGGGGGATTATATTATTGTAGATATTGTCTATCGTCCATGTGTGGTTATTATTAAGGGCCTTTAGACTAGCGTAGATCTTCTACTTTTTGATGTTGTTTATTTTGATGTCATTTTGGGGATGGATTGATTGTCACCTTATCATGCTATATTGGATTGTCACGCCAAGAGAGTGACCTTAGCCTTGTCGGGGTTGCCTCGATTAGAGTGTAGAGAGGCTTATGGTCATTGTACCAGTAGGGTTATCTTTTATAGAAGGCTCGACATATGGTCGAGAAGGGGTGTCTAGCTTATTTGGCTTATTTCCACGATAATAGTGTGGAGTTTCCTTCTATGGATTCTGTACCAGTTCTTCGAGAGTTTCCAGAGGTATTTTATGTAGACCTATCGCGGATGCCATCCAACAGCGATATTGACTTCAGTATTGACTCGATTCTGAGAACTTAGCCCATTTCTATTAGTCCATGGCCCCACCAGAGTTGAAAAAATTGAAAGAACAATTGCAAGTCTTGTTTGATAAGGGCTTCATTAGGCCTAGTATCTCGCCCAAGGGCACACCCATGTTATTTGTGAAGAAGAAAGATGAGTCTATAAGGATATACATTGATTACCAGCAGTTGAACAAAGTCACTATCAAGAACATGTATCTATTGCCAAGGATTGATGACTTATTTGATTAACTTCAGGGTGCCAAAGTGATTTCAAAGATTGATTGAGGTCTGGCTACCTTTAAATAAGGATTAGGGCGTCCGATGTCCCTAAGACAACTTTTCGGACTCGTTATGGCCATTATGAGTTCATGGTGATATCATTTGGCTTGACAAATGCCCCAGCAGAATTTATATATTTGATGAACCGGGTGTTGAAGCTTACTTGGATTTCTTTTATTTCTTTGTGATTGTGTTTATTGATGATATCTTGATCTACTCTCGTACCCGAGAGGAGCATAAGCAGCATCTCTGAATCATAATTCAGACGCTGAGAGGCAGCCAATTGTATTCTAAGTTTTCAAATGCGAGTTTTGGTTGGACTCAGTCGCTTTCTTGGGGAACGTTGTATACGCAGAGGTTATTCAAGTGGATCCTAAGAAGATTGTGGTCATTCAGAATTAGCCTAGGCCTATTTTAGCACAAAGATCCATAGTTTCTTGGGAGTGGCAGGTTATTTTCGTCTGTTTGTGGAGGGGTTTTTAGCTATAGCAGCCTCGTTGACCAGGTTGACCCAAAAGGGTGCCCCATTCAGATGGAAGACAAGTGTTATGCGAGCTTTCAGAAGCTCAAGACAGCATTGACTACATCGCTGGTGTTGGTGTTGCCCACAGGTTCATGGCCTTATATAGTATATTGTGATGCATCTCATATTAGACTTGGTGTGGTATTGATGCAGGGTGGCAAGGTTATTGCATATTCTTCACGGCATCTAAAGGTTTATGAGAAGAATTATCCCATTCATGACTTGAAGCTGGCAGCCATTGTTCATACACTGAAGATTTGGAGGCACTATCTTTATGGTGTGCCGTGTGAGGTATTCATGAATAATCGGAGTTTGCAATATTTTTTCAAGCAAAAGGAGCTCAATTTGAGGTAGATGAGGTGGTTGGAGCTATTGAAATACAATGATATCACCATTTTGTATCATCCGGGGAAGGCCAATGTAGTGGCCGATGCTTTGAGTAGGAACTCGGCTAGTATTGGCATCCTTGCATACAACCCCTTGCATTAGATGTTCAAGCCTTAGCCAATCAGTTCGTGAGGTTAGATGTTTCCGAGCCCAGTCGTGTTTTAGCTTCAATAGTCGCTCGGTCTTCTTTGTTTGAGTGCATTATGGAGCGGCATTGCGATGACCCTTATTTGTTTGTCCTTAGGGATACAGTGCGGCACTGTGATGCCAAGTAGGTTACGGTTGGAGATGATGGAGTTTTGAGGATGCAGGGTCATGTTTGTGTGCCTAATGTGGATGGACTTGATAAATGAGTTGATTCTAGAGGAGGCCCACAGTTCTTAGTATTCTATTCATCCGGGCGTCGCCAAGATGTATCAAGACTTATGGCAGCATTATTGGTGGAGGAGGATGAAGAAGGATATAGTTGCATATGTAGCTCGGTGTCTAAATTGTCAGCAAGTAAAGTACGAGCATCAGAGACCTGGTGGTTTGCTTTAGAAGATAGAGATTCATTACTAGAAATGGGAGCGTATCACTATGGATTTCGATGTTGGACTCCCACATACTTAGAGAAAGTTTGATGCAGTTTGGGTTATTATGGATAGACTAACCAAGTCAACACATTTCATTCCTGTGGTAGTTTACCTATTCTTCATAGCGGTTGGTAGAGATTTATATCCGCGAGATCATTCATCTTCACAGTGTGTCCGTGTCTATCATTTCTAATTGAGGTACACATTTTACCTCACATTTCTGGAGGGTAGTCCAGCGTGAGTTGGGCATACGGGTTGCGCTGAGCACATTTCATCCTTAGATGGACGCTTGTCCGAGCGTACCATTTAGATATTGGATGGTATGCTCTACGCAGGTGTTATTAACTTTGGAGGTTCATGGGTTAGTTTTTGCAGCTAGCAGAGTTTGCCTAGAAAAACAAATATCAGTCGAGCATTCAGATGGCTCCCTATGAGACATTATATGGTAGACTGTGTCGATCACCGTTGGATGGTTTGAGCCGAGAGCCTCATTTATTGGGTACAGGTTAGGTACATGATGTCTTTGATAAGGATAAGATCATTCAGGATAGACTTCGCACAGCTGAGTCCAAGCAGAAGAGTTATGCTGACCGTAGGGTTTATGATACGGCATTCATGGTCAGAAAGAGAGTGTTGCTTCGGGTATCACCCATGAAGGGTGTAATGAGGTTTGTGAAGAAGGGCAAGTTAAGCCATAGGTATATCATGCGTTTTGAGATCCTTGATCGAGTGGGAGAGGTGTCCTACAGACTTGCATTACCACCTGGTTTATCAGCAATCCATCCAGTGTTCTGTGTGTCCATGCTCCAGAAGTATCACGGCGATCTATCCCATGTGTTAGATTTCAGCACTTTCTAGTTGGACATGGATTTCACCTATAAGGAGGAGCCGGTAGCTATTCTAGACTGGCAAGTTTGTTAGTTGAGAACGCAGAGTTATCCTTCAGTTCGAGTGCAGTGGAGATGTCAGCCTGTTGAGGCAGCTACCTTGGAGTCCGAGTCCGATATACAAAGTACATATCCCCACCTTTTCACCAGCCCAGGTACTTTTCTATGTCCATCAATGACGAATATTTATTTTAGAGATGGAGACTGTGATGACCCAAAATGTCATTTTATGTTTTAGAACTTGATTATGTGCTCTTAAGCCATAAAAATCTCATTTTTTATCCTCCTCGATTTACATGTACAATCCAAGCGTGTTTCTGGAAAGCTTTTATGTTTAAAGTTGATGAAAATAAGAATTTTTACCTTAAAAATTGATTTTAGTTGACGTTTTGGATTCTCAATGCTAATTGAACTTCTACTATGTTCTTTCGCAGATGACGAGAACACGTTCTTCTTCATCCGGTGACCAGTAGCACGATCCCCTAGCAGTAGCTCCCACGAGGGGCAGAGGACGAGGCCGAGGCCGTGCTAGAGGACGAGGCCGAGATCGTGCTAGAGGCCGAGGCATAGGCAGAGCTCAGCCTAGAATAGGAGCACCAGCGGCGGAGCCTTGGGTAGAGTTTGACAATGAGGTTCTGGGCCAGATAGTTCTGATAGGCCCAGCTCAGGTCATAGAGAGGTTCATAATTCATTGCTACCCTAGTACTCCAGGATGCTCTAGTCCGTCTAGCGGGCCTTAAGGAAAGTGTCACTCAGGCAGAAATACGTCTTTTAGCACCAGCCGTCTCTCAGGGTGGGGGAGGAGAACACACTCCCGCTACCCGCACTCCGAAGCATATGGCTCCCCAGTTTTAGACATTAGCAGCTCAACCAGTTGAAGCAGTTCAGCCGGGTGTAGTAGCTCAGACCGGTGATGAACCAACGATGCCTGTCGATGCATTGTATAGATTGGATAGGTTCACCAAGTTGTTCACTACATGGACACGATGTAGTGTTTAAATGGTCCCGGTAGGTCCGCAATAAAATATGGGACCTAGTCATATGCCCGGAATCAAATTCCGAGATCCCTAGCTCGAGATATGAAGTTTTGTTAAAAATTGAAAGCTTGAAAAGCTAATGGCTTTTAAGAATTAATTGATGTTTGGATTTATTGTTATCGGGTCCATGTTTTGGTTTCGGAGCCAAGTACAGGTATAATATAATATTTATAACTTATCTGTAAAATTTGGTGAAAATCTGAATTGGTTTGACATGATTCAGACGTCCGATTGTGAAGCTACAAATAAGGGTGAACTGCGATTGTGATTATTGTGATATGGTGGGATCTGATTGCATGCCGCAATACTTTTATTTATTATATATTGTATATGCTAATAAGGGGAAATAAGAAAGGAATATGAGATGCACGGTGGGATCGGATGGCACGCCACGACAACCTATATGTTTATACTTTTTCTTTATTGTGTCAGCTATACGGTAGTCTTAAATTGAACTTGATGATTGGTAGTATTTGAACACTAATGATATGCTTCGAGAACTGTATTCATTTCTTGCAAGTTACTGCTCTATTTTATCCTGTCTTTCCTTCTGCTTTTATCATATATTGTATGTAGGTTATATTGCGATTGCCCGTCGAAGCCTCGTCATTCTGTCGTCGAGGTTAGGCTCGGCACTTACCAGTACATGGGGTTAGATGTACTAATACTACACTCTGAACTTCCCATGCAGATTTTGGAGCTGGTTCGGGCTGATCGAGACGTTCGCGATAGGATTTGTTATCTAGGAGACCCAAGGTAGACCTGCCGGAGTCCGGATGTCCGGGTGTCCTCTTCTATATCTCATACTTTACTGTTTTCTTTATTTCACAAACAGTTGTATTTTTTCAGAAGAAATACTTTAGTAAAATCATAGGATGTTCGTGAATTGTGACTCTGAATTCTGGGTAGTAATAGCATATAATCAAGGTTGTTATTTATTTACTTCCGCGTTCATTTTGACTTGTTTTAGCTACTTTATTATTAATCATTAAAATATAAAAAAATTGGCTAATAAATCTCTAACATTGGTTTGCCTAGCAAGTGTGATAGTAGGTGCCATCACAGCTCTGATGGTGAAATTTCGGGTCATCACAGTATTGTACTAAAATATTCAACAAGATACAGAGATAATAAGATAATAAAATTGCATAAAGTATATTTTATTAATAATTCATAATGAAATAAATATAATCTAAAATTACTAAGTCGCTAAAATAAGTACGACTAATAAGTATTAGAGTTTTTGACATAAATAAATACTAAAAAAAAAAGTTGCGCATTTTATCTAAACCATGGAAAGCCTAAAATAATAGATATTCAACACTATTGTCATTCCTAGTACAATTGAATTGAATGTCTTTTGTTAGTATTATATTGATTTGATTTTGATTTCAGATTTTGAGTTACTAATATTTTTGGACTATAAAACTTATTGGAGCATTTAAAGATTATAAGTCCAAACTAGAAATAATAAATTAAAAGATAATATTATAAAAATGATTAAGAAATATTTATAAACTACACTACAATAAATATTTTTATGGATTATATATATATTTAAAATTTCTATATATGTAATGTCGGGTTGGTTTGATTTCACTTTGACTTTTATTAGTTAAAACCAAACTAATCCAATTATGGTCGGGTTTTTTTCCAACACCTAAATAAATCAAACCAAACGATAGTCATATTTTTATTTCTTGATTTGATTCAGATTATTGGTTTAGTGCGGCTTGTCGGTTTTCTTTGTACACCCCTAGTACATGAATGTCATACACGTATAATAATATTTGACGTTTAAGTATTTTTTTTACTGTTATAGGCAATAATTATCCAAAGATTATTCCTTTTTTTCTTTTTAATATTACATATAAAATATAAGAAAATCATTCAAATTTAAAATCTCAAGAGATATGTATATTTTAATAATTAAATATTAAAAAAGATTAATACATTATTAATAAATCTATAAATAAATGTCTAAGGAGCTAATTCTAAGGCACACATTCTAAAGCTACTAACAAAAATAAATTCTTTCAAGATTGATGAAATAATTTTATAATTGTACTTGATTTTGTAGATTTCATTCTCTTACTAGCGATATTATGCTTGAATTGACAAACAAATTATAAACTTTCAGTAATAAGATATTTGTAGCTTCCCCTTAAAGGCAATCCAAATGCATAACAATTGCATCTTTTATATAAATATGTTTTGGCATTTGTACAATGAAGAAGATATCATGTGTAAATCCTTAAATCTTATATACTATGCAAGATGAAGACTTTGTTCAATAAAAAGATTATGGGAATATATATTTTTAGAACTATTATTAGTGACCTTGGAGATTCTATATAACTTTTATTGAGGAGTAGTTTTACAAAAAATTTCAGCTGTAAATATGGATGTTGTTGTTATAGGTGAAAAGTTGTTATAGAGGAGTGACTTAAAAAATCGGTTTCAAGAAATTTTTTATTTTTATTGTGAATAATTGCTATATAGGAAAATTATTATAGAGAAGTTGGACTGTATATATTTGGGTACATATTGCATAAATTTGATAATAAGGGCTTATAATTAGGTAGTTAAGTTCATTTAGGGTGATTTATAGCTGAAATAATTGAAATTAGATGCGACTTGGAATTTGGAGATTTTTTTTAATGATCAAGAAAATCATGTAGAACCAAGTCTTTGATACTCGGGATGATGAAATTTTATTTCTATCCTTTTCCACTTAAATATATATCAGAGTTAGTTTATTCAACGCAAAACTCAAACTCGTGATCTAAAACACAAGTCCCACAAACTAGTGGAGCTTCTTGTTGTAAGGATGGACCACAGTGATATTATTTTCCTCTTCCTAGCTAGAAAAGGGATTGTTGAATTTAGGCCTCAAGAGCCTAGAAAGTAAAAGCTAAAGCCTCAATCATACGAGAGAGATATTGTTGTACTATAATTTGACTTGAAATAGGAGACCAACAGTTTGCCCCTATCAATAATGGCTACAAAACTTACAATCTTCAGCTAAGAACCATTATAGTAGCTAGGGGAAGGAGGGGTAGTTTTTGGTCCTTTCATGTATATCATATAACATCAATCATTTCGTGAGTAAATGCTCTAGAAAAATTATTGTGAGAAAGAATATTAATTAATTACAAGGTACTATGAAAATTTAAAAAGAAGTGAAGACTTTTAGTTATTTTTTATTTTTTCTAACCGGTATACGTGGAATATACATTGTTATAAATATATTATACATTAGGTGGAATGTTATTTGGGTTAATTGTTCTTTTAATTTTTTTAGCTTAAAAATATTTTGGAACAATCGTAAAGTTTCGAATCGTGGAATCATCCATTGATCAGGTTACCCTTGGCTGCAGGTCCGAGAATCCTTTCTCGGACTTGTGTGAACGCGAGATACTTCATACATCGAGTTGATCTTAAATAAGCTATAATGTATGTGTTGCAATAGAAAATTGTCATGAAGAATAAAATAAATATTTTAAAATAAATATTTCCAAATTTTAAAAATAGATAATTTTTTTTAAAACAGATTAACATGAAAATAATACCAACAATAAATCTAAATAAAATAATTTTCCTTTCTATTTATAGAAGGTATATCTTTTCAGCTGTAATTCAGCTATTATTCCTAGATGTGACATCAAAAAAGAAAAGAAGAACGAAAAATAAAAAATATAGAATGGATAGTTATATCCGATCTAGTCCTAAAGTTTAATCTTGTTAAGCTGTGAAGTCTCTTCGTTAAGTGTTCATTACTAGCAATTTTCCATCATTTTCTTTGTCCAAATAACCAACAATTAAATTATTGATGTGGACTATTATAATCCTTCATTTCTTTTTCTGTACAGCTAGGGGTTGTTTGTTTGGAAAATAAGTTATCACATGATTAATTATTCTAAGTAACTAACAAATTTTTTGAACAACTTTAAAAGTTTTAAGAAAAGCTAATTTTTCTTTCCATTTCATGTACTATCAAATAATTGGACTCGAACTGGATATCATGTTTACAATGAATAAATCATCGATATATCTTACGCATTCTCTCTTTAATATTTGTTGGATATTGGGTCGTGGTCTTTTCATGTGAGCTGACCTGACCCGGTTAAATAAGAAAATGTGGAAGAAATTATCACCTAAAGAGAACTACCATCAGGTAACGTTAAAAAATAAATTAGGAACAGTTTTTCTCATAACTTCTATTTTTTTCTTCCCTGAAAACAGAAGTTACTGCTCTGTCTACGATTGTGGATTGAAAAATTCCCTCCTTCTTCTCCATGGACAGAGAAGATGTGCTCTCATTCTCAATACGAACAAACACACAAAGCAAAAGAGGACATCTAGTTTGTGGATCAAACTCCGTTTTCTAGTGATTCGAAGTTTGGCTTGGTGCTATTTTTATTTTTATTTTTATGGTGAGTTCAACGATTTTTCGTTGCATTGACAGATACTTAATTATTTTTCTCACCTCACAATTTGCTCTACCAACATTAAACAGTTCACTCTTCTAGTTTTCATTTAAGTGTGACATTAGTCATTGCCTTTTTTCGCTTTTATTCCCCCTCCCCTTTTGGAAACTCCACCTAACCCAAGAAAGATCACACAAAACGTGGGTATTGGGCCAGTTGTTTGAAATATTTAGTTTCCGATTGAATGTATTGTTGAGATGAGAGATACGTGACATAGACTTGTATAGACTTGTATAGCCTTGTATATTCATTGTATACTCATTGTATATTTACTGTATACCCATGGTATACCTTGTAATGGGCTATGATGATTACCTATTCTGGACTGTGTATCTGAGCCACAGTTATTTAATTTTGGACCGGATCACCCGACCCGACCCGATAGTCTGAAAGATGTATATAGTATAGGAGCAGATATTTTTGGGTCACGGATTTCATTTGGCTCTCATTTTCTGATTAATAAAATTCTCTCTCTTCTAGAGAGTTCTCTCAACTGCTCCTCCTTCTCTCTAGATTCTCTCACTAGATTCTTCATGATTCTTCAGTTTAATCTCAAAGTTTTCATGGTATCAGAGCCTAGACGACGATCCGACTATGTTTTTCTGCATCTTGTTATCTTGGTTGAAGTCTCCTTTGAGATTTTGGGGGTGTTTATGAGACTTTGTGGTCGATGACGATTCCGATCTAAATCGGATGCCTTTCTGAGACTTTCATCGTGATATCTGAGTATATTTTCTTCACTCGAACTTTCTAGGAGATTTTCCGATGATTTTTGGGTGATTTTTCGGTGACCTATCGGCTTCTAGGGTTTCTGGTGGTTTAACCTAGAGTTTTATGCTATCCGGTGGATCGATCCTCACTCAGTGGATGTTTAGAGTGACTTTCCGACATCCCTCCCCATATTTCCAGTAAGGTTTTCAACGGTTGCACCTAGGGTTTTGTACCTAGGGTTTTCTCTGACTGATTGAAGGCCGATCTTCTCTGGTCGCGAAGAAGGAGGGTAACTCAGTCCTTATCTTGAGTATTGTATGCTTTGTGTGTGATTATTTGGCTCCGTATGTGAGTATCTGGTTTTGTGTGTGAATATCTGGTTTCGTTATATTTTGCTTGTCGAAACTGTTCCTTTTTTCAAGCTGGTACATTAATCATGACTTCTTATACGAATGCTGGTACCTCCTCCTCGGTAGATTCTACCAGTCCTCTCTTTTTATACTCCTCTGATGTCCCTGGGGTCTCTCTTGTCCCCACTCCCTTCTCGGGAAGTGGTTATGGGGGTTGGAGGAGAAAAATGTTTGTTGCATTATCTGCTAAAAACAAAATTGGTTTTGTTGATGGCACGTGCTCCCGACCAGCCATTAATGTGGCTCAACAAAGGTTATGGGATTGGTGCAATAACATGGTGATTTCTTGGTTAACTGCCTCTCTCTCCCCTCAAATTGCTGAAAGTGTGCAGTATTCTGATACTGCACAGAGTATATGGTCCTAACTTCAGGCCAGATATGGCACTGCAAACAAGACCAAAATCTTTGAATTGAAAAGAGAGCTGTCCCACACCTCTCAAGGGTCCTTAGATATAGCTTCGTATTTTAATAAGCTCAAAGGTCTGTGGGATGAACTCGATTCAATGTGTGTTAATCATGGTCAAAGATGTGTTTGTGCTGCCAAGATGGTATAGTACAGGAAAGTGATGACAATAAGGTCTTTCAGTTTCAAATGGGTCTAAATGAAGCATATATGGGGGTAAGGAGTAATCTTTTGATGATGCAGCCTCCTCCAACCCTTGACAATGTCTATAATATGGTCCTCAATGATGAGAAGCAAAGACAAGTCCAGTCTCCTTTTCACTTTAATCCAGACTGTCTCTTTCAATGTCCATACTAATAGGCATCCTGTTGGATTTAACAAGGCCACAGTGCCTATTCCTCCTTCTCCTTTCAGACCGAGAGTCAATTTTGATCAAGCCAGAGGACCTTTATTCTGTAGATACTGTAAAAAATCTGGACACTTAATTGATAAGTGTTTCAAGATCCATGGGTATCAACAAAGTACAAATTTTAACAAGGGGAGGAGACCTGCTGCTGCTCATCTTAGTGCTGGTCTGGATTTCCCTCATTCTGAAGGACATATGTCTGTTCCCCAAGGGAATCCTCCTGAAAGCCATCAATCTATTGCAAAGATAGATGGCCAGAGTTCTGTGATACCAGGGTTGAGCAGACAACAGTATGATCAGTTGATGAATTTATTACAACAGACCCAGTTAGGGGACTCCACTGCTCAGACTCCTCCTCCCATGTATGCTGCTAATTTTGATGGTACTATGTTAACTGAGAGCCCTATTTCTGATTCCAAACTCTGCTTGCTTACCAATATTAATTCTGTCACCTGGATTATAGATTCAGGTGCCTCTAATCACATGACACATGATAAACAGTTACTTTTTAACATCACACCTTTAACTCTGCCATATCTTGTCACTTTTCCTAATGGCTATAAAGTGAAAGTAACATGCACTGGCTCTTTTGCACTGACTCCTTCCATCACTCTTCACAATGTACTGCTAGTTCCTTCTTTTAAACACAACTTGATTTCTGTCCACAAGTTAGTGAAGCAGTTGCATTGTATAGTTTTGTTCACTGAACATTCATGCTTACTGCACATGATACAGGACCCTTCTCTGAGGAGGCCTCTGGATCTTGGTAGAGAAGCTGCTGGCTTATATAAACTGGCCTGGCTTCCTCCTTCCCATTCTTCCTCTATTAGTTGTTCCTCTACTTCTGTTTCTTCTGTGTCTGCTTCTTGTAATGATGACATTTTGTCTGATAGCAAGGCTATTCCATTGCCTTCACATGTATATAGTTCCATCTGTAATAATGTTCTTACAACTGACATGAATTACATTTGGCATTTAAAACTTGCTCATACTCCATTTGCAAATATGAGATATATTTCTGGTTTGTCTTTTCCATTTGCTTCCAAACAACCTTTTCCATGTTCAGTCTGTCCTATGGCAAGACAGACTAGGCTCCCCTTTCCTGATGGTTCTATTAAGACCTCTAGACCCTTTCAACTGATTCATGTGGACACTTGGGGACCTTATCATACTCCAACCTCTTCTGGTTGTAGATATTTCCTTACAATTGTTGATGATTTTTCTAGGGCAACATGGACACACTTAATGGGATCCAAAAGCATTTCTATGCTTAAGTCATTCCTTTCTCTGGTTAAAACCCAATTTAATGATGTGGTTAAAACTGTTAGAAGTGACAATGCCTTAGAATTGGGATCTAGCATTGAAGGTACTTCTTTCTTTAGTAGTCAGGGGATCATACATCAAACCACCTGCTCTCATTCCCCTCAACAGAATGTTGTTGTTTAGAGGAAGCATAGAACCCTCCTTGAAACCTGTAGAGCTTTGCTTTTTCAATCTGGCTTGCCTGTATCTTTCTGGGGGGGCTGTTTGTTGACTGCCACCTACCTCCTTAACAGAATACCAACCAGATTACTTCACAATAAATCTCCTCATGAAATCTTGTATGGGAAAATTCCAACCTATACTCACTTGAGAACATTTGGTTGCCTTGCCTATGCCACTGTCCCAATCCCTCAAAGGGACAAGTTAATGCCAAGAGCCCTTGCTTGTGTTTTCCTGGGTTACCCTTTTGCCAAAAAGGGTTATAAATTGTATGATCTTGCTTCAAAGAAATATTTGGTTTCCAGGGATGTCATATTTCATGAATCATGTTTTCCTTTTAAAACTGTATCTTCTTCTGCTCATCCTTCTGCTTTATCCTTTCCTTTTGTTCCTTTTGGATAACATGATGATGATTCTGATTCTCCCATCCTCCTCTCCTCACCTCCTTCTCCTACATCTGTGCAAGTACCTCCTTATACTGACCCTGACTCTTCTGAATCTACCTTCACTCCTTCTTTCAATCCTGATATCTCACCTCCTGTCCTAGCTTCTTCTCCTTCTGTTCCTGCTCCCAGAAAGTCTCAAAGATAGCATAATCCTCCCACTTATCTTAAGGATTATGTTTGTCAACTACCTGCCTTTTCTGGTTCATCTTCCTCCTCTTTGGAATCTGAGCCTCTATATTACTCTCAAGCTGCATCTGTTCCGGCATGGCAGGATGCCATGAGACAGGAGTTTGATGCTTTGGACACAAACCACACTTGGGATGTTGTTCCTCTTCCTCCTGGTAAGAAACCCATTGGTTGTAAATGGGTTTATAAAATCAAATACAAGGCTGATGGCTGTGTTGAAAGGTATAAAACCAGACTTGTTATTATAGGAGATACTCAGGTTGAAGGTATTGATTTCACTGACACCTTTTCTCCTGTGGTTAAAATGTGCACTGTTAAGTATCTTATTGCTGTGGCTGTAAAAAATCATTGGAATTTGTTTCAACTAGATGTTAATAATGCTTTCTTGCATGGTGATTTAGATGAGGAGGTCTATATGAAGCTCCCTCCAGGTTTGACAGTTTCTGCCCCTACCTCTGTTTCTGCCTCCTCTGCCTCTACTCCCCTTGTTTGCAAATTAAACAAATCCCTATATGGGCTCAGACAGGCTTCTAGACAGTGGTATGCCAAATTGTCTTCTGCCCTTTATTCCAGAGGCTATAGACATTCTTTAAATGATTATTCTCTATTCATCAAAGGTACACCAGGGTCCCTTGTGATTGTTGCTATCTATGTGGATGATATTATTCTTACTGGGGATGACTGTGATGAAATTGCTGACCTGAAACTGTTTCTGGATGATCAGTTCAAAATTAAGGACCTAGGGTCCTTACATTATTTTCTAGGCATAGAGATGTCAGCTGTTCCTTGTGGTATGACCCTTAATCAGCATAAATATATTTCTGATTTGCTGCGACAGTTTGACTGTGTCAATGTCTCTTCTGTTGTTTGTCCTTTGGACATTAATGCAAAATCGCATGCTGATTTTGGTGACCTTTTGCCTTCTCCTGATCAGTATATGAGTCTTATTGGTAAACTCTTATTTTTGACTCATACTAGGCCTGACATCTGTTTTGTTGTGCAACATCTGAGTTAGTTCCTCAAATGCCCCAGACTCCCCCATATGACTGCTGCCCTTCATGTGTTGAGATATCTTAAAGGCACTCCTTCTCTGGGCTTCTTTTATTCTGATTGCAATGATTTCACTGTTGTTGGTTATTCTGATAGTGATTGGGCTGCCTGCCCTGATACAAGGAGGTCTGTTACTGGGTTCTGTATTGTTCTGGGTGGTTGCCTGATTAGTTGGAAATCTAAGAAGCAACCAGTGGTTTCTTTATCTTCTGCTGAGGCTGAATACAGGGCCCTCAGTAAAGTTGTTGCTGAACTGTCTTGGTTGTCTCGTTTATTTCTTGATCTTGGAGTTTCTGTCTCTCTTCCTTTTTCTGTGTATTGTGACAGCCAGGCTGCTATTCACATTGCTAAGAATCCTGTTTTTCATGAACGGACCAAACATATTGAAGTGGATTGTCACTTTGTACGCGATCAGCTCCAGAATGGCCTTATTCAACTCTTTCATGTCCCTAGAACTCGTCAGATGGTTGACCTTCTGACCAAGCCTTTGCCTGGCACTGTGCTTCATCCCTTGTTGCTCAAGTTGCAGGTGGTCTCCCCCTCCAACTTGAGGGGGGGTGTTGAGATGAGAGATTATACGTGACATAGAGTTGCATAGACTTGTATAGCCTTGTATAGCCTTGTATATTCATTGTATATTTACTGTATACCCATGATATACCTTGTAATGGGCTATGATGATTACCTATTCTAGACTGTGTATCTGAGCCCACAGTTATTTAATTTTCGGCCGAATCACCCGACCCGACCCGACCCGACCCGATAGTCTGAAAGATGTATATAGTATAGGAGTAGATATTTTTGGGTCACGGATTTCATTTGGCTCTCATTTTCTGATTAATAAAATTCTCTCTCTTCTAGAGAGTTCTCTCAACTGCTCCTCCTTCTC
This sequence comes from Nicotiana benthamiana, assembly GCA_034376525.1. Lineage (NCBI taxonomy): Eukaryota > Viridiplantae > Streptophyta > Magnoliopsida > Solanales > Solanaceae > Nicotiana > Nicotiana benthamiana. The sequence continues at coordinate 67,958,394 of CM067332.1, forward strand.
TCTAGATTCTCTCACTAAATTCTTCATGATTCTTCAGTTTAATCTCAATGTTTTCATGTATACATCAATAATATAAATGAGGTATGCTCAGTAAAAGTTATCGCTTTATAACTAAGAGATTATATTTTCAAAAGCCCTACGCATTAGTAATGATAAAGTTGCATACATAAATATTTAGTGTAGTCCGATTTTTTTTAAACAGCTTAGTACGTTGAGGTGTCCTTTTTCTATTTAAAAGTGCAAATAATTCTGCATTATTGATATATAGGAGCCTCTCAACTCAAACAAACTTCTTTAATTGCTCGAGCGAATGTTATGAACAGCTGTGTACGACTTGATGAGAGGAAAATCTTCATCATCATCATCCCACGTAGTATACATCAAAAGAAAACCATAAACCACGACATTGTAATAATATAGTACCATTCATGTATCAAACACAAAAGGGAAACATTTAAAACAATACTCTACAATTCTAAAAGTAGGTTTTCTACAACAACCAATTCTAAACTCATCAACCAATTCCAATCACCCAAAAATTTATCCAAAAAATCACCGTGCACTATCAACAAAAATAATAACAAAACTAATGTAATCTACAAGTAGATCTAGATAGAATAATGTGTACATACACCTTATTCCTCACCTAGTGAAGATAGAGAGTTTGTTTTCAATAGATTATTGGTCCAGAATGAACAACGAAATAAAACAACAAACAATGTAATAGCAACAACAAAGTAATAGGATAACAGAAACAAACGATACAACATGTAATAATAATAAAATAGGAATAAGAAAATACAAGAATAGTACTAGTACTATTGGAAAGCTTAGGCGAAACTCACGACTATCCATCAACCATGCACTCCCACCTACAAAAAATTTCCCTTATCCCACTTCTCTAACCCTTTTAACTTTCACCGAATATGAGGTACAGTTATTGTTGTTGTTACATTATGGAGCAAGCATTAGGGTTGTCATCACTGAACATGGTCACATAAGCAGGGTCCTCAAATGTGGAAATTGTTCCAATGGTTGTGTTTTCAACCCTTCTAACATAACCAGGAGGAGCTTTCTTGTCATAAGCTGCTGCAGCATAGGGCTGAGCCACTAAATTGTAGGGCACATAGGGCCAAATCTCAGACTTCTTCCCTGTTGACTTTGCCTTCTTTAACACTTTATTTGCTTCCACATATCCTGTTACTGTCACCTTTTGCTGTTTTCTGTTTATCTCCACTGATTTAACTCCTGCAAACATTAACGAAATTATTTAATTACCTCCGCTGTTTTAACTTATTATAGCAAGTTAATTAGTTAACAGTTTTATGAGGCCATTAGGGGTTCATAAAAATCCGAAAAACTAAACTGATAAAAAAGACCAATATTTTTTGGTTCGGTTTGGTTTTGGTTTTGAAATTTAAAACCGATCAAATTTGGTTTGGTTTTGGTTTTAATTAAAAAAATCGAACCAAACCGAATATAGGAGTAACAACAACAACTACCCAGTATGCTCCCACCAGGTGGGGTCTGTGGAGGGTAATATGTAGACGAGCCTTACCCCTACCCGAAAGGGTAGAGAGGCTGTTTCCAATCGACCCTCGGCGAATATAGGAGTAACTATTTTAAATTTATTATTATACATATATATACATTTACTTTTATACAAAGTTTTAAAACTTTTATAGTAAATATTAGTAATCGTTTGCACTTTGATACAGTTCTTTATCTTTACATTCTAGTTTAATTGGCAGTTTTCTTTTATTAAGTGTAAGAATCTAATTCGTGTTAAAAATAATATATTTTTAATTGAGTCCTTAAATTATTCTTCACTATTTGATTCAATTATCACCAATTTATCTTGGTAAATAATAGATTTTTCAAAGGATAATTGATTTGATAGTGTTACGTTGAAAATGTGGTCGCCGAAATATATGTTTGGTAATATATGTATTATATTTAAGAAAAAACCGTCAAAACCCAATAAAACCGACATAAATCGAATCGAGAAAAAACTAACTTAATTGGTTTGGTTTGATTCTAATATTTGAAAAACTGACTTACTAGGTTTGATTCTTTTTTTAAAGAAAAATCGATCGAAACCGAACTATGAACGCCCCCTACGGGCCACAAATTGCATATTCTTTTAGTGCATCCAATGTATGTGGCATTCTTTTTTCTTAAAGTTTGTTCTACAAAAATAGTACAATATTTTTTATATTTCGAGAAAATTTATATTTTAAGATGATTTATAGTCACAAAAATCTTAAATCATTAATTTTAGTTTTTTTTTCTTAATTTTCGTGACGAATTAAACAAGACAACACAAGATTTATCGGATGGAGGGATCGTAGTACTATCATATATTGTATATACAATATAATTACCATATAAGTTATCTGATTATATAAAAATAATTTGTGCGCGTTGTATAGAACTTAAACTCGGGAAGTTAATAAAAACAAAGATCAACTTTTATCAAAGATGCATAGTATAGCAACTTGAATGAGAGAAGATTCAAGCCCTATATACATCATGCGTGGGACGGGTGGACGGGGGTGTTAATACGAGATGGGTGGACGCGAGTACAAATGCTATGCGGAATAGTGCGCGACAGATGGAAACGGGTGTTGATGCAGGATGGGTAAACGTGGGTGCAAATACTATGCGGGGTGGTGCGCGGCGAGGCGGATTAAAATTTTGCAGGTTAAGATAAACCTGTCCCGCTCTGCACCGCTTCCCATCTATATACATGCCAATGTTGCGAAGAAGATGAACCTCTAATGTAGAAAAATAACAAAACATCAAATACTATAACATACTATATCATTTAAATTCTTACCACTTAATGAAGACAAAGCTTTCTTGACTTTAAGCTCACAGCCATCACAATCCATTCTAACTTTAAGCTCCACTGTCTGAAACTGCTTCTTCTTCTTCTTGGACTTATGACTACTGCTCATCATATCAGAAATATACTCTAAAGTTCCTATGAGTCCCATATTTTCTTTGGCTTTTTACTTTATGATCTCGTTATAAAGAATGTCAAAGAAACTAAGTAAATTACCACAAGTTTAGAACAAGAAACTGAACACTAGAATCTTTTTTCATATGCTTAAAACAAAATTTTTAGCAAACAAAACCCCCAACGAGAAGGTTTTTCTGAGACCAAGAAATTAAATTTCCCTCCAATAATGTAAATTTTTACTTGCCTTATAACAAAAAAAGAGAAAGAAATTAAAATGGTTTCTAAGGATACTCTCCTAAACTTGATAGTTTTCTTTACATAGGTCTACTTGTTATATAGGCCTTTTCTTCTGAACATATGGGAGAAAAAGAAAGCCAACCCCCCCCCCCCCCCCCCCCAAAAAAAAAACCCCAACTAAACATGAGCTTGATATTATAAGGAGCTCAATTGCTCATGCAAGCATGGATTTATATGTTATTTGTGTAAACTAAATATGGACTAGTAGTATCTTACTTTTGATTTAAAGAAAAGAAAACGCGGTTTGTATCACAAAGGAATAATGATATACTACTATATTGTAGTAATATGTGTAACCCATAATTTCAATTTTTTAAAGTATTTATTATTTAGAAAATTTTTCAAAAATAATAGTTGATAATATTTTTTTCATGAAATGTTGAAATATTTTTAGTTGTGAAGTTGTAACTATTGGTCTATCTTGTAATTGTGTAAATTTAGCAAAAAAGAATATTATGAAAAGAGGAAACAATTTGGGTTACCCGTTCCTAAATGATGCTCAATAATAAAGGAGATAAGGAGATAGGGGTACGAAGACAACCAAGACAATCATCTTTGAAAAAGTACGTATGATTTCGAGTAAAAGAAGATTTGACTCTCATACCCTAAAGTGAATATTTTTCTCCTATTTGAAGTTGTTCCTGTATAAATTAAAATGGAGGGAGTACTACGAACCAGTTAACAGGGAAGAAAAATAAATAAATAAAAAGAAAAATTAAATTTGACTCGGTAAAAAGAAAAGGAACAGGACAAATGCCCATGAAAAATGAACATAAACCTGATGAAAGGTTGCAACAAAATGTGGGCCAAAGTCTATGATTAGAGAAGCAAACCACCAATAATAGAAAGAGTAGATTCCACGTTTCGAGGTTGAACTTAAACACGTGTCACATACCGCTTTCAACAAAACAGCTGGGGTTGTATCACGTTCAGATTTCTATTTTCCATAATTTTATTTATTTATTTCAGATTTCTATTTTCCCTAATTTTATTTATTTTTTTAGGTTTTCCACCCAAAGATACACATGTTGAGTTGTCCCAAATCGGAGGGATTGAGGTCCTTAGTCTTCTTATATGGCTTGGGCAATCCTCACCTCATAAGCTAGCTTTTGGGTTGAGTTAGGCCCAATGTCTATTCTTATCAACACCTTTGATCTGTATCGTTTAATTAGTGGGGGTAAGGGATAGTAATTTTAGGATTAAAATGTAAATTAATTTATTTTGCATTTTGTTAAACTTTTGAATTCGAGATTAATTATTCTAAAATCAATTTATACTATAATTGTGGTATGATATTATCCCATATTGAGGGCAGAATAATAATTTTGAAATATATCCACTAAATAATTTCAACAAAAATATATTCACTGAACAATTATGTCACTACTTAATCCCGTCATTATAATTCCCAAATAATTTATTCCCCTATCAAACAATCGTTTAGAGTCTTGATTAATTCGAATTGCCCGTCATATCCGTTAAAGAGGAACGTGTCATTGTCATAATTTCTCTAACTTAAAGAAATTATACCTCCTTCCCTGATAAATTCTATCTTAATTAATTTCAGCATTTACTTTATGTTCTTAATTTCACTGCTTGATGAAATATATCAACCATATTTTACTTTAGGTCATACAGGATAGAAAAATATTGAGTTGTCCTACATCGGAGGGATTTGAGGTCCTTGGTCTCCTTATATGGCTTAGGCAATCCTCACCTCATAAGCTAGCTTTTGGGGTTGAGTTAGGCCCAATGTCCATTCTTATCATGGTATCAGAGCCAGGCCCATCCCAATTATTGTTGCCGATGTTGTGCCCCCATTTATGTTGTCCACGCTCCAGAGATCTGGGCGTGATGGGGGGTGTTGAGTTGTCCCACATCGGAGGGATTTGAGGTCCTTGGTCTCCTTATATGGCTTGGGCAATCCTCACCTCATAAGCTAGCTTTTGGGGTTGAGTTAGGCCCAATGTCCATTCTTATCAAAAAATGCATTGGCTATGATATTTTGAATGAATCTATTGATATAATATGCTATAGATAAACATTATTAAGTGGTAATCAACAGACAATTAGATGATCGAAAAAAGTTTAAAGAAAATCATATTAAAAATAGTACAATAATTTTTTCTTGAAATATTTCCCTCAAATAAGAAACGCCATTTTATTTCACACATTGGAAATTCATTAACAGAATATATCGTTTTGCCCCTTTTTGGGTGAATACGCTGAGAATAATTTAAGTAATGACAGTTGTTAATTATTTTCCTTTGACGCGTTTGGTATGACCATATGAACTGGAATGAAGCTGGGCATTATTTTATTTTTAGTAAAGTACAGTTAGATCAACAACCTTAATAATTTAAAAAATTCTCCTTTCATATTTCCAAAAGAAAGGGGATAATAGTATTTTAGGGTAATATGCATGTGATTTTAAGCTGGTAATAAAACGATCCTCTTAGGGGGAAATGAGCTAAAAGACATAAAATAAAAAGATTGTATTTATATAAAGAGTTTATATTACAACAACAACAACGACGACGATCCAATGAAATCACATTATTAGGGTCCGAAAAAGGTAATATGTGCGCAAATATTATCCCTTTCCGAAGGAATAGAGATGTTATTTCCGAAATACTCTCAGCTCAAGAAGAAAAATAGATAAAAGGAGACAATAAAGAGTTTATGTTAACAGTGAATATTTCTACACTATTAGATCATTAATCAAAAATCAATAATAAAGAGCATTTTATAGAATCATTGATTGGTGATCTGCAAAGATAATAAGTGATTTGTTACGAGGAGTAACATACGCAAATAATTGTGTAAAAAGTATTCCAAGGTGTCAAATAATATGTACAAAAATTGTATTCAGATTGAAAAGGAGAAGCTTTTGAGAATGGAATAGAAAGAGAGAAGGAGCCCCAATTATACACCCCTCCGTGAGATAGAGGGGGCTTTGGAGCAACAATAAAATTATTTATTTTTTACTAATAACTATAGATTTAAGTCATGAAAATAATTATTAATATTTATATTAAAATAAACTATCTGCATTATACCATATAGAATGCGATTCTTGTCCAAATTCTACATGAATATAAAATATTTTATGCACCAAATTATTCCTTCATTAGGCCTCAAATAAATCCTTTCCTTTCTTGACCAAACAAAACCCCCATTTTCCTCTATTATAATATGGAGAATGTATGTGGCTATAGTAAGTCCAAAACTCTTCAAACCCACTAATTGATATGAAATAATATCACAAAAGGCTGCTAGATTCGGCCATTTGTTTCTTAGCACTTATTTGAAGTCCATGCACATTAAGTAAGACTACGTGTGTGCACAATTTTGGTACAAATGTTATGGGCAATCTATCGCTTGAAATATCAAAGGGAGAGGCGATTTAGCGCTTGTAATATTTAACTGAAGAAATGTCATTCCAAGAATGTGCTTTTAATTTTCTCTCTCTTCTCAGCTTTTCTCTCAGCGCACGTTAGTTAACGTACGCCGAGCTCTGTTTCCATGGCGAGGGGGGAGAGGACGAGGTAGGGGTCGTCCCAGAAAAATCCCGATTTCCACCATTGACAGAATCATCTCAATCATAAATCAACCTTTCACAGGAGTATCGGATCATTCAGTCGATATGTCAGGCGAGGGTGAGGAATCTTCGCTTCCTCAGCAACCTAATGGGGTAATGGAAAATCGAAGCTGTATTGAAGCATCGATAACTCCGATGACGCAGGTGACCGGTGAAATTGACCACATGCAGAAGTCGACACCACTTCCAGCACCCGTGACCGTCATAAGTAAACCAGTGGAGGGGATTCCAACTGAGGCACCAAAAGGGAACTGGGCAAATCTGTTTCAGAAGAATCGATTTACCTCGAATGGTATGATATTAGAGAATATTCCACCGGTGATGATTGACAGACAACCAGTAGGCCAGTTAAACAAAGAAGAGGTGGAGGTGGAAGAAAACAAATGGAAATGTGCCCTAATTGTTTATGTTTAAGGGGATGGGCCGGGATATACTGCGATGAAAACGTTTATCAGTCTGCATTGGTCGCATGTACCTGAGCCAGAACTATTCTATCATGAGGAGGGATACTATATAGTGAAGTTTCGAACAATCGATGATGCTAGAGAAGTTCTATATGCTGGCCCCTACTCCATTGCAAATAGGCCCATGATCCTTAAACAATGGACGGCTGATTTTGATTTCACTACTAAATTCCCTGCTGAAATTACACTGTGGGTCAAATTTCCTAAGCTCCCTATGTCATGTTGGGGAGTGAGATCCTTGAGTAGGATAGCTAGTGTACTGGGGAAACCCATTTTTGCTGATGAGTATACGACCAAACAGTCCATAATTTCCTATGCCCGTATGCTCATAGAGGTGAATGTCTCAAAAGAGTTGCCTAGTGATATATGGGTAATGGATCCCAATGGTAAGAAGTTTCTGCAGGAAGTGACTTATGATTGGAAACCATCATACTATGAAAAGTGTCTCATGGTTGGACACAACTGTGTGGTGAATTCCAAACCTATCCAGCCTCCTCAAGTGAAAAAACCTAGAGTGGTTCAGGAATGGAGAACTAAAGCCCCAAACCAGAATATTCAGAAGCAGCAGGAGGCCCCCTACAGCAAGCTGAGACCAGACAGAGTAATGTAATTCAGGGAGACCAGCAGGGTCCTCCTCCAATGCCAACAGAAATGAACAAACAGGGAGACAAAGGGAAACACGCACAATCTCCAGAGTTCAACCTTACAAACTTTCCTCCTTTATCTCCTATTGTGGTGAGTAATCGATTTGAACCAATGTCTATTAGTAGGGCTGAGATTCCTCCAGATGAAGGGGAACCTAGTAGTTATCAATGAAGTGGTTAATATGGAAGATTAGGGGTGTAAATAAAAGGTATAAACAGAAGGAAGCTAGGGAATATATTATGAGCAATAATTTTAACCTAATTGGTCTGGTAGAGACAAAGGCTAAACAGAAAAATGCAGATAGGATTGCTAAGTTGTTGGTGCCTGGTTGAGGTATGCTAACAAATTATCAGGAAGCCATTAATGGTAGAATTTGGATTCTATGGGATACTCAAATGATCAGGATCACTGGTATTCAGGAGGAGGCACAATTGATTCACTGTAGAGTCAGGAACATTGCTGGAGATGCACTCTGCTATCTCACTGTGGTGTATGATTTTAATGGGATGGATCAAAGAAGAGCATTGTGGACACAACTACAGGATTATTCTGTCACTATTACAGATCCTTGGCTAGTTACAGGGGATTTCAATGCTATTCTGTATGCAAATGGCAGGCAATCATGTAACTAAGTGAAGCAAGCTGAGATACTAGATTTTACTAAATGTATACAGCAGGCTGGACTTTCTGAACTACCCTGGCAGGGGGAATATTTCACCAGGACAAACAAACAAACAGGCAGGGACAGAGTTTGTAGCAGACTAGACAGAATCTTTGGCAATTATGAATGGATGATTAACCGGAGTCATGTGCAAACTGTATATGGCTATCATTTAATCTCTGATCATAACCATATGGTGATTACACTGGCTGAAGATATTAGGCAAAGGAAGACTCCCTTCAGATTTTTTAATGCATGAGCCAATCATGTAGAATTTCAACAAATGGTCAAGGAGAACTGGTACAACAATACTCAGTGGTCTATGAAAGTTGTGTGGATCAATCTCAAGGCACTTAAACCAACCTTAAAATCTTTAAACACTAAAGATTTTAAGAACATTACCCAAAGAATTGATTGTAGTAGACAGGAATTGAAGGACATCCAAAACCAAATGGTACTGGCCTACTCTGAATATTGCAACTTAAAGAGAAGGAGACACTACTGAAGCTGGAAAAGTGGTCATTGATTGAAGAAGGAATCCTACAACAGAAGTCCAGGGCAAAATGGATCCAACTGGGGGATTCAAACAACAAATATTTCTCTGTTGTCTTGAAGGAAAAGAATCAACACAAGAGTATTACTGAACTGTTACAGCAGGGGGATCCAAGATTATCAACCCAGATGCTATTGAAAAGGAAGTCACTGACTTTTATAAGTCCTTAATGGGTACAACAGCTGTCTCTCTTCCAGCCATAAATCGACTGTATATGACCAATGGTCCTATGCTAACATATCAACAAATGAAAGATTTAGCTGCTGAGATCACTGATTCTGAGATTCTGGATAGTCTGAAGGCAATTGGTGATGACAAAGCCCCGGGAATCGATGGGTATAATGCACTGTTCTTCAAGCAGACTTGGAGCATCACTGGCAAGCAGATAACTGGTGCAGTCAAGAATTTTTTCCAGACCAACAGGATGTACAGACCAGTCAACTGTGCCTCCCTTACCCTGATACCTAAAGTTCCTAATCCAACAACAGTCAAAGAGTTCAGACTAATAGCTTGCTGCTTAGTGTTATATAAACTGATTTCCAAGATATTAGCCAACAGAATGTAGAAAATCATGGCTAGTATCATCTGTGATGCTCAAGCAGGATTCATCCCAGGCAGGAAAATTGCAGACAATATTATATTGGCCCATGAATTAATCAAAACTTACTCCAGATCTCATATAACTCCTAGATGCATGATCGAAATCGACCTGCAGAAGGCATATGATTCTGTCGAATGGACTTTCTTGCAACAGGTAATGGAGGCAATGGGATTTCCAATCAGATTCATAAAATGGACTATGAAATGTGTCCAAACATTCAGCTATACAGTGATGATCAATGGTGAAACAACTGAACCTTTTAAAGCAGTTAAAGGCCTTAGACAAGGTGATCCAATCTCTCCATTTCTCTTTTCTATAGTAAAGGAGTACATAAGTAGATCTTTGGCTGAAATGAAGAAAGACCAAGACTTTATATTCCATCCAGGCTGTAAGAAACTGGGCATCACTCATATCAGCTTTGCTGAAAGCTGATGACCTGCTGCTGTTTGCTGAAGGAGATAAACAATCTGTGATGACCATGTTCAAGTACTTCTCTCAATTCACTGAAGCTTCTAGGCTGAAAGCCAATCTGACCAAAAGATCAGTTTACTTTGGAGGGGTAAATACTGAAGTCCAGCAACAAATAACTGACCATCTAGGCTATGTATATGGAGATTTACCTTTCAGATATTTGGGTATACCTTTATCTACAAAGAAGATGGCTTTGATTCAGTGGCAGCCACTGGTTGATAGAATCACTGCTAGGATCATATCTTGGACTGCCAGGAAATTATCGTATGCTGGAAGACTTCAATTGGTCCAATCAGTGGTCTTTGGAATACATGCTTACTGGGCTCATCTTTTCCTCATACCTTCAAAAATCCTAAAGCTTATTGAGGCAGTTTGTAGAAGCTTTATATGGTCTGGATCAGTGGGTATCACTAAGAAAGCATACATTGCCTGGGACAAAATGTGCCTGCCAAAGTCAGCTGGTGGGCTGAATCTCACAAACCTCCTGCTGTGGAACAAAGCATCCATTGCTAAGCTATGCTGGGACTTGGCTCACAAGAAGGATACTTTGTGGGTTAGATGGATTCACACAGTATATATAAAACAGCAGCAACTGGAGACCATGTCTTTACCCAAACAAGCTAGTTGGATGGTTCGAAAGATTATTGCAACAAGGGGACTACTGCAGCAATATCAGAGTTTGCACAGGCCAGTGTGTTCTATTAGACTATTATATCTTCTTCAGATTGGTCAACTCCCTAGAGTTACTTGGAAGAACTTAACTGCTCAAAACTATGCTAGGCCAAAGGCTGTTTTTAATCTATGGCTGGTCCTTCAGAATAGATTGCCAACCAAGGATAGGCAGCTACAGTGGAGTATGACTGTGGATAGCATCTGTGTGATGTGCCAGCAAGCTCCGGAGAACAGAGATCACCTCTTCCATAGCTGTCCCTTTGCTATTCAGCTAAGGCACCAGACACTGTCTTTGATTAGGGAAACTCACCCCAATTTCCTGAATTGGGAACAGTTTGTTCAATGGATTATTGGTAATGCTAAAGGGAAATCGAGCCGGGCTCACATATTCAAAATGGTTGTAGCTGAATTGTTCTATGCTCTATGGTTAGAAAGAAATGTGAGGATCTTAGAAAATGTCTTCTGTAGCAGTGATAAACTACTTAGGACCATTGCTTATACTTGTAATATTAGAGGAACCCCCAAAATTAGGTTACAGCTTCGGCAATATCTACTGTAAATAGAGGGATAGGTAGAGCGATAGTTGATATAGAATCTAGATATGATAGTCAGCTGTGTAGTAGCAGCACTATGGCTTTGTACTGAAATCTCTTTGGTGATTAATATAACTTTTAATTACCAAAAAAAGAATGTGCTTTTAAAAAGGGAAAGGACGGTTAAATGCATAAAATATTTTATATTTATATAAGATTCGAAGAAGGATCAGATTCCAAGGATATATTCACAAACATATTCTAACATAAATGTCAGTTGTTATTTTCACGATTCGAACTCGTAATTTATTATTAAAAATTGGTTGATTATGAAAATTAAGAGGTTGAACTTGAGGCGTGTCAAAGACACTATCCTTAAGAATATTTCGCCTACATCAAGATGAATAATATTATGTGTATCCCCAAGGATTCAACAAGCTCTCACTACAAGAAAATGGGGCTTTAGCGAGGGGAAATCTGGTCGTTAATAGTTCCGATCGTTATAACTTGATAACGACCGGGAAAAATCCGATCTTCACTGATTGTTAAAAGTTCCGACGTTAAAAGTTAATGACCGATTTACAATCTGGTCGTTAAAAGACTTTTAGCAATGACACAATTTTTGGTCATTAAACGTGCTTTTTAATGACAGGATTTTCCCCTTTCTAATTTATTATCCGGTCATTAAAAGTCTTTAATGATAACAATGTATTAAATCAATTCAAGTACTTCTAACTACCGATATTCCCTTGTTACTTTTATAATACTTGTAACAACCAAAATTCTCTTCGTTAATAGTCATTTATCTATTTGATAAACCTGTCGCTAAAGAGTTTTAATGACCATATTTTGCTTCGTTAATATAAAAATGTAATAAATATAATAAAAATTTAAATTACGTGAGGAGTAATAAGTATTTATGTGCTTTCATACATCCTTAACAATATTGGAAAATAAATCAGATACTTGATATCTTGTTAACACAAAGAATTAAAGTGTTATATTTACCGGAAATCAATCCAAATTATACGAAACTCATCTTACTAAAATATTGGAAAGTAAAACTAACGCAAATCCATCCAAGAGACAACTGAAAGCATAAAGTGAGATGACTTAATCATCATTTTTAATAATTTCTAAAAAGAAAAATAAAATTGTAGCATATATATGTACATACGATAATGTCTTTCTTTGCCCCAGCTTGGTGAATCCATCCCCGCACAACGATATTTTTTTGGTTGTGCGCCCTATACCGTTCTCGCTCAGTCTTTCAATAACTGGGAAGGCAGTCGTAGAAACGAAACTTATCGCCACACCGACCATCAAATACGAGATTGGGCCCTTTCTCAAAGATTTGATGGGAACCAAAAACTTCTTGTACTTTCAACAGCTCTACACTTTTTTCAAGATAGGTTTTTCGGACTTAAAGTTTTTGATCAGTTAAAATAACAAATTTATGCCAATTTAATAACAAAGAATAAATAACTAAACAAGAAAATGAGCGCGTTAATGGGAAATGAACATATGACACCTTAAATTATGGAATGCACAGATAGACAACCATATTCACGAGAAGTAAGTTAACTAGCCAAAGAAATGATAAGTTTAATTAAAGGAGAATTACCAGCTACGATCATTTATAAGTAGTTCATTACAAAAATTGGTCAATTGATAAAATATTATTAATATTAGCCAAATTAACTAATTAGCTATTTGTAACAAAAAAATATCAAATTTTTGCTTTGTTTTGAGTGGGTGTTATTAGAATAGATTGAGCACAACTTAAGAAGCTTGAATATCAGTCTTGGGATGATTGGTAAATTTTTGAGGTGGTTTGAATTGAAAATTCGAAATAAAAGCTGAACATGAAAAAAAAGATATGTGTATCACACTGTGTATCATTTATGTATCACACATGTATCAATTGTGTATCACATGTATATCGATGTATACTTGTGTGTGAGATACATGCCTGATACATGTTTGATACATGTGTCGCAGAGGACTTTTTGGAACTCGATTTAATTACGAATTTTGATACAAAATCAGTCCAAATCACCTCCAATCTTCCTCAAATTTTGTATATTGACGTATCTATATATTTTCCCGACAAGTCACATAACCATAATATAACATAGAGGAGGGATAAATAAGGATAGAGGCTAAAATACTCAAAATAACCGGCTTGGTCGTTATATTTCTAGATATTTTGAAAGAAAATTCTATAAAAAGTCTTAAAATTATATAATTATACCGGTTTGGTTTAATTTTTTTTTATACAATACCAAACCAAATTAAAGCAAACCTAATTGAATTTTGAATTAGTTTGATTTGTCTTTTCAATTTGTATAATTTTCGGTTTAATTTGTACATCCTACTGCGTGGGTAATTTTTTTACAAATAAGGTGTAGCATGAAAATTTTACAATGAATAAACAGAGACAAAAAGTGAAAATAGCGTCAAAAAAGGCCATATGGTGCAGTATTTCCTCAAATTGATAGTCACTATAAGTTGGACCTATCACGTGAAGGTTGGAAAGGGCCGGGGTCATAGCCCTAGTAAAGCTGTGAGGCCTAGTTCGAGATCAACTGAATTAACGGCTAATTTTCGCATGAGATTTATTTTAGGGGAATTACCAGCTATATTTATTTATAAGTAATTCATTATAAAAATTAGTTAATTGATAAAATATTATTAATATTAACCAATTAGTTATTTGTGGCAAAAAATATTAAATTTTTGTTTTGTTTTGAGTGTGTCTTATTAGAATAGATTGGGTACAACTTAAGAAACATGAATATCAGTTTTGGGATGATTTGATAATATTTTGAAGTTGTTTGAATTGAAAATTCGAAATAAAAACTGAACATGAAACAAAATGATATCATTTGTGTATCACACATGTATCAATTATGTATCACAAATATATCCATGTATACTTATGTGTGCGAGACATGCCTGATACATGTGTCGTAGAGGATTTTTTCGAACTTGATTTAATTACGGATTTTGATACAAAACCAGTCCAAATCACCTCTAATCTTCCTCAAAATTTTGTATATTGACTTATCTATATATTTTCAATAAATTTCATCTATACCCATTGAAAAATTCCCTTTTTGTTTAGATTTTTAGAATATTGTATAGATTTTTGTATTTTATAACCTTATTTGCTATCCCGTCTATGAAGTTTCCTTTCCATCTTGTATCTAATGTTGCTAGCACGCTTAAAAATATGGAAGATGATTTTTGCATGTGATTTTTTGATAGAAAGAACCCTATTATTTATTTTTTCAATTTTTGTTGGCTAGTTTTGGCAAGTCTATAACTAATGGCTAGAGGTTGGTAAGTGAAGATTTATTTGAGATATCAGTGTAAGTTTTCCCTTTTTTTTTATACCTATACATTATTTGAAACTTTATTATTGTTAATTTTTATGTGTAATAAATTACTCTATCTACACAAATTTTGTTTGCAAAATATATATATTCTACTTAAAAGGATCACAATTCATTCCTCCAACTAGGCTACTTAACACCTCCAAGCAGCTTGCCTCCTCTATTATAAGTTATCGCACTTTACAACCATTTGAATTTCTATTGTCGTTATTAAATAAATTTTCATCTTCATAATATTCACACCAAGATATTTGTAGTTGTACAAAAAGTGGTTCACATTCTACCCATACCAAAGGAAGACAAAAACTTTAATGTGAGAATAATTGAGTTCACACAAAACTGAGAAACGGTCACCAAATTTTACGAGAAGAATGATCTTTCCAATGGAATTTCTTCATAAGTTAAAATTGGAAAAAGACAACAAACTGACAAGAAGATGATAATATTATTCTTGCATGAAATCAATTATAGAAGTTTCTTCTATCTGGCCAACTGAAGTACTACAGTTGAATTTGATACAAATAAAAATAAAAATTTGGTCTTCTTGATTAGATGATCTAATGAGAGTCTTAATTCTTCGACTTGATAATTAACTAAGTTTTGGCAGATTTGATAACAGTCTGCAATGGCTCAACCATGGTAAAATATCGAACTATATTATAATACCAATCATTAATTATGCAGCGCCTCAGTTTTACACTTAAAATTAATCTAATCATATTTTTATATTTACTTTATAAATAAACAAGTAAAAAATTAGTACCAATACACCCTTTTAAATATTTACAAAAGAAGTTTAAATTTATAAGAAAATAGATAAAATGGGCTTCAGATTCAACCATTTTTTCTCTTCTTGACACTATTCCTTATTATACAAATATAACTTTTATATAATTTCATAAAATATATCATTCGTATATTTCGTATATGATTTATACATAGTAAAAATAAATTTCATACAATTAATTATATATTATATAATTTATTTACAGTTTTCACACATTATTTTTACCTAGTTAAATACAACTACAATAACATACCACTTATATACAAATTATATACAATATGTCTTTTGTATATTTCGTATCTAATTTATACATAGTAAATATAAATTTCATACAATTAATTATATATTATACAACTTATTTAAAACTTATCTACAACTTTTACACATTATTTCTACCCAGTTAAATACAACTACAATATCAAATAAAATTGTTCAACTTTCATACAATAGTTAAATAAACAAAATAAAAATATATAAACAACATAATACAAAATTTCTATAATTTTACTACAATTTCTGCAATATAATGTATGTCATGTCGTCATCATCATCATCTTCTTCTTTCAAAATAAAGTTCAGCCAAAATCAAGTTTAATCTTCACCAAAACCCCTCAAAATTGAGATATAAACTCCAAACCATATTCCTAATTATTTTTTTGGTAATTAAGGATTTCATTAATCACCATTAAAATAGCATTACAAAACCATAGTCTAGCTTTAACTCAATTAACCATCTCTAATATAACAATTTAACTGTATCTAATGTCCTAACTACCTAACAATACTAGATTTGAAGGTGTTGTAAGTGGTTTCTAATTCGAGGGGTATCTCTAACATTACAAGTGTATACTATGTCTCTCAAAAGGGCTTCATTGCAACAAAATATGTTGTTGAAGATTCTTGAGTTCCTTTCCAGCCAGATAGTATATGCTAACTCAGCAACTACCATTTTGAAGATGGCTGCTCGACATGTTCTACCCTTGGCTTTACTTATGAGCCACTGCAGTTTCTGGTTCCAGGCAGTAAGATGGGGATAAGTCTCCTGCAGCCAGTGCATTGTTTTCTCCCATAGTTCAACAGTGACTGGGGCAGAATAGTAGCAATTGATCTGTGGTCTCTGGATGGTTTTGGCATAAGATACAGTGTTGATCAACACTCATTCCCCATCTTTGCAATCTATCTTTTGTTGGTAATCTGTCTTGTAAGAACGTCCATAGATTAAATGTTGCCTTTGGTCTTGCATAGTTCTGTATGATCAAATTCTTCCATGTAAGAACAACTATATATTCCTAATTATTTGCAACAGCACCCAATCCAAACAAATAGTGATTTTTGAAACCTAAATTCGAATTCAAAGCTTCTAATTTTTTTAAAGGCTGTCAATGATGGAATTGCTGCTCTCTTTTACTTTGCATTATATTACTGAAATTTGGGACTGAGAGATAGAGAGAGACATAGAGAGAATTCTTAGTTCTTTGCAACAACATCCAATTCAAACAATATTTTTGAAAATCGAAATTCGAATCCAAAACTTCAAAGTTTTTTAATGATTGTTAGTGTTGGAATTGTTGCTCTCTTGTGCAAGATACATGGGGAGAGTGGTGGGATGTAGAGAGAGAAACGTGGGGAGAGTGGAAGATATGCTAGAATAATTTTAGGACACTAATTATTATTATTATTATTTTCCTTAAAATGTAAATAAATGGTAATTGGGTATATAAAATATAATTACAATAAAACTTGAGTAGGGATGATAATATAGTTTCATATAGTATAAAGGAATGTAAAGTTTCTTATATGATATACGGAAAAGGTTCAAATGCACCTAAACTATTGGAAAAGGTTTAAAAATACAATTCATTCACCTATTGGGCTAAAAATACCCCTCTATTCACCTTTTTAGTTCACTTATATCCTTTGATCGTTAGGTCAATGCTGAATTAAAAATAATTATTGTTCTTTCTGTAGAACCAAAAAAAAAATTTTGCAAAATATTTTTATTTTTTAAACTAATGCACAAGCAGTCCACTAATTTAGTAAAGTCTTTGTTTTAAAAAAAATATTTTTTTCAGTTTTTTAAAACATTTTTTTGTTAAAACTGGATAAAAATAACTATAAAAACAAAGTTTTTTAATAAAATATTTTCATCTTTTAAAAACTAAAAAAAAATATGCTACACAAAAAATGTATATATATATTTTTAGTTTTTTAAAAAACAAAAATATTTTTTGTTTAAAAAAACTGAAAAACGAAAATAAAACAAAATTCTTTTAAAAAAGCTTAAAAATGAAAAGAAATTCAAAGACGAAAATATTTTGCTGAAAATATTATTTTTTGGTTTTTCAAAAACTAAAATATTTTATTAAGTCTTTTAAAAACTAAATAATTTTTTGTAAAAATTGGAAAAGAAGAAAAAGAAGAAGAAGACTTTACTAAATTAGTGGACTATCAGTGCATTAGTTTAAAAAAAATATTTTGAAAAATATTTTTTTTCAGTTTTATAGAAAGAAAAATAATTATTTAATTCAACATTGACCTAAGGGTCAAAGGTCATACGTGAAGCAAAAAGGTGGATGGAGGGGTATTTTTAACCCAATAGGTGGCCTGAAGGGTATTTTACTAGCTATGTCCATTTATTTGTAGATCATTACAAAACTGGCCAAATGATAAAATATTACTAATTGTAGCCAAATTATCCAATTAGTTTATTGTAGCAAAAAAAATTTAAAATTTTATTTTATTTTGAGTGGGTTTTATTAGAATAGTTTGAGCACAACTTAAGGAGCTTGAATCTTAGTTTTGGGGTGATTAGATGAAGTTTTGAGGTGGTTTGAATTGAAAATCGAAGTAAAAGCTGAACATGAAAAAAATGATACGTGTATCACACTGTGTATCATTTATGTATCACTTATATATCATAATTGTATCAATTGTGTATCACATGTATATCCATATATATGTATGTGTGAGATACATGCGTGATACTGTTTGATACATGTGCCGCAGAAGACTTTTTTGAACTCGATTTAATTGCGAATTTTGATATAAACCAATCCAAATTACCTCTAGTATTCCTTAATTTTTGTATATTGACTTATCTATATATTTTCAATGAATTTCAACTATACCATTGAAAAAGTTCCTTTTTTGTTTAGATTTTTATATTTTATCACCTTATTTGCTACCCCGTCCATGGAATTTCATTTTCATCTAGTATCTAATATTACTAATCACGCTTAAAAATATGGAAGGTAATTTTTGCATGTGATTCTTTGAGAGAAAGAACACTATTATTTGATTTTTTTAATTTTTGTTGGTTAGTTTTAGTAAGTCTATGACTAATGCTAGAGGTTGATAAGTTAAGATTTATTTTGAATATTTATGTAAGTTTTTCTATTTTTAAACATTTTCTAATAATTTAGGGGCATTTTGAACCCTTTTCCTTATTATATATGAAAACCAAACTACAGCACCTATCAGAAACAAAAGGTAGCTGGATTCTTTAATTTGTCACGTGGAATTTGCTCATATACTCATTGCCAGCTACCAACACAATGCTTATGTTATTGAAAATATTAACCTAAATAAGTCTATTCTACAGTTTAAATTAAAAATAATTGGCAAATAATATAATATATGATAAAACGGCATTTTTGTTACAATTACAGCGGTTCCAAACCGCCGCTAATGCTTAAAAACATTATGCCATCGATACATACCTCTTTCTCTTTAAACCACAAACCTTCTCTCTACACCTCTCTCTAAAGCAGTAGATAAATATGTATCAATTTTATTCCCCCAAATCGTTTTAGGTCTAAATAAACAAACGTTTTGCCATAGCTTTTATGTAAGGAGGTTAGATTTCAAGTCGTTTAAGGTAATGTGTTTGAGACGATAGCCCTTTTTTGATAATCTGGTTTCAAGTCGTTCGTGTAATTCCTTTCAAAATAACGTTGATTTCACTGATTTAAGGTGAGCATGAGTGTGTATTGGATGGATATCAGTTTAAATCATTAATTTTAGCCGTAAATTTCACTTATTTAGATTTTCCTGATTTAGCCATTAATTTTATTGATTTTAGGCGTGCATGTGTGTGTATTGGACGCAGATCAGTTTAAGTAACTGATTTTAGCTGTCGATTTACTGCTTAAGCCATCAATTTCACCATTTGGCAGTCAATTTTTTTGATTCGGCCTTCGATTTTATTGGTTTAGCTGTCCATTTCTGCTAATAGTTTAATTTCTTTTTTCTTTTATTATTGTGTTAAGTACTTTTCTGTTTAATTAAGTTTGTATTTGTTTAAATTTTGAAATTTTTAGTTTTTGTTCTGTTAATATTATAACCTAAATATCATTTATGGCCTTGATAAGTAGCCGAGGAATCTAAAACAGCTAGTAAAACTATTGGGATCGACGTCGACAAAAGTATATTTGATAGGTCGACAAAAGAGCAAGATTTTCTTCTTTGCCTGGTATGTCATAATTTCAGACAACATGTATTACTGGATTTTTGTCAAAGACTGGTGTGCATTTTAAATTGGAAATTGTACTAGTTTTAGACTCTTTACATATGGTTACACAGTCTTCTGTGAAATGTTGATGTAACTTTAATCCGTATGTGCAAAGGACATTCTGCTCTCATTTGCAAAATGAATGATCTTAAACATTTACACTACCGATTAAAACTAATGTAAGCTAATTAACCCATAATAAGATATGATATCTGTACTTTACTTGAGTACTCAACACAAACTTATGATAATAAAATTGATTCTACACAATGTCTTGGCACGAGGAACCAAACAAGTCAGATATTGCAGTAAATTTTATTTCTAACTGTAGATTCAAACTCTCAATTATCTTGTGTTGACAATTACCTGTTGTTATCAACTTAATTTCTAAAGATCCTGTGTTTTCTATATTTTCATGAAAACAGTGGGCCTGTTGATCTTCAGTCACAATGGCCTTAAATCTAAATGCTTGACGATGAGTTAGACAGCAAAACCATGTAATACTTCTGTAAGACATATGGACTTATATCTACATACATATGAACAATATATGGATAAATTATATGTTATGTGCTATCTTTTGGTTTGGCCTAATTTTGTGGTCTTATGGACATTATGTTAAGGGGGCCAATGTGTTGTCATATAAAGTGTAGGACTAATGTGTAGATACCCAAAAGGGTAACCTTAGTTTATGATGGGCTAACTAAGGTTACATATATGTAACCATGGTTACATGCTTGTGACTCTTGAGTTATGTAACTCTTGTAACTCTTGTGACTCTTGGGTTATGTAACTCTTGTGTTATAAAGTGGGGGTTATGGTTCCCACATTAGTGCAAGACAAGACTCTTCTTCCTCCCATTGAGTCAAGAGCCAAAATACTCCATTGTTGTCTTGCAAACAGTGTGGAAAACCATATACCTATTTGATCATTGTCACAACATTATTATTGTGAATAATTCACATATTGTTTAAGGTTTGTTTCTTGCATACTTGTGGATACATATACAACTTCAAGACATTCTTGAAGGAAGGCTAAGGAGCAAACTTCATAGAGACATAAGGACAATCATCAAAAGGAGGTTCAACAATTTCCACATATGGATTCAGGTTAGCTTCCGCTCATGTAGTTTAATTCCGAATTGTTCAATATGAAGGTTATTGTCTTTAGTAGGAATCATAATCCTAACAATTGGTATCATAGCCACCTTCATTTTTGGATAATTTGGAAGTTCATATGGTTCATGTTATGTTAGGATTCATGTTTAAGTTTAATTAGAATTTTGTTTATGAAATTCTACCATGAAATAGCATGATCTTATGAATGTTATGTTTTAATGTATTTTGATGTTTTAATATCATGTTAAAACATTGTATATAGCATGATTTTAGTTGGTAAACAACATGTTTTCTTGTTTAAGATGCTTGTTGAAAATCATGTTTTAATTCTGAAAGTTGTGTAAAACAGTAAGGTTCACTGGTCTAAGATAATCGATTATTCCTGGACAGATAATCGATTATCTTAGTCCAGTAGAGATTGAAACGTTTTTATATATACCAGAATAATCGATTATCTGGTTGTAGATAATCGATTATTCTGGTCCAGTGACATAAATTTTTCTTAAAAACCAAAATAATCGATTATCTGGTTTTAGATAATTGATTATTCTGGTCCAGTAGCTGAAATTTTTTTTAAAAACCACAATAATCGATTATCTGGTATTAGATAATCGATTATTTTGGTCCAGTAGCTAAACTTTTTTTTATGTCGAAGATAATCGATTATCTAAATGCAGATAATCGATTATTTTTGTCCAGTAAGGTCAAATACGTTTCAAATCTCTTAAGTTTCAGTTTTAAATTGACTTATTATTGTTCAATCAAAATATTTAAGTGTTTATTATTAATGTATTATACACTAATATTTAAGTTTTGAATATTGATTGTTTAAAGTCCATCTTTTTTTTTTTTTAATATTTTGGAATTGTCCTATCAAGTATACAACAATTAATATTCAAAGTGTTACATATCAAAAACATGTAACATATTAAGTTCAGATTCATAATAAGGCTTAAGGAACTAAAGTTTTTTTTAGCATCTAATATTTTAAATTAGTCAATTGAAGCATTATGTTGCCAAAGTAACCTCTATTGTGTAGATTGATTAATCTTGAAATATAAGATGACTGTGGATGTTAGTCTTCCATGCGTTTAACAACCGGCCCAAAGGAAGGTTGTTATTTGGCAGGAATTCGAACATGCTTGTGGTGGTAAATATGAGACAATTATTTGGTTTTCCATGTGAATATTAAATCGGCCCAAAGGAAGGTTTAATATTTGACAGGAGTTTATTGTCTATGTTTGATCACTACACCAAGAGTACCACTTACAAGTTGTTTTTCTGTCCAAAGACTAAAATCAATGTTGTGCTAGGTATCTTGTAATGGGAAATGCCTAATTTTGAATCTATAAAGTTAAAGCTCAAGTATTTGTAAGCATGTATTCAGTAATCCTTTTGTTCTATTTTCAGTAAATTCTTCTGCTTCTACGATCTCTGCCAACATCAATAGCATCCCTGTGCTTAACGGCACAAACTTTAAGGAATGGAAAGAGAACGTCATGATCGTTCTCGGTTGCATGGATATTGACCTTGCTCTTCGGATCGAGCAACCTACTCCTCTTGAGGATACATCCTCTCCTGATGAAAGGAGGGTGATGGAGAAGTGGGAACGCTCGAATCGCATGAGTCTAATGATAATGAAACGTGCAATTCCAGAATCATTCAGGGCACTATGAATGATGAACCTAATGCCAAAGTTTTCCTTGGAAACCTTGAACAGCGTTTTATGCAAAACGAAAAGGCGGAAACAAGTACACTATTGAGTAAACTTGTTTCCATGAGGTATAAGGGCAAGGGAAACATTAGGGAGTACATTATCGAAATGTCTCATCTTGCTTCGAAACTAAATTCACTCAAGCTGGATTTACCTGAGGAACTGCTTGTGTACTTTGTTTTGATATCTCTTCCTGCACACTTTAATCAGTTTAAGTCAGTTACAACTGCCCGAAGGAGAAATGGACTCTTAATGAGCTCATTTTACATTGTGTGCAAGAAGAGGAAAGGATAAAGCTAGATAAGACAGAATGTGCTCATTTGGCATCCTCTTCTAAGGAAACTAAGAAGAGGAAGGGTAAGGAAATTGCAGTTGCAAAGCCCAAGATTAAGCAACATAAGGAACCTAAGGTTGAAATCACTGAATTAGGTTGCTTTTTCTGTAAGGGGACTAATCATGTGAAGAAAGATTGTACCAAGTACCATGCCTGGCGTGCGAAAAAAGGTACATTTCTTTCTCTTGTTTGTTCTGAAGTTAATTTAATTTCGGTACCTAAGGATACTTGGTGGGTAGATTCTGCTGCTACTACTCACATAAGTATATCTATGCAGGGTTGCCTGAACTGCCGAAAACCAAATGATGGTGAAAGATACATCTATGTGGGTGACGGCAAGAAGGTGCCAGTTGAAGCTATTGGTAGGCTGTTGTTTAAAACCGGTTTTCATTTAGATTTGGATGAGACTTTTATTGTACCGTCTTTTAGACGGAACTTAATTTCAGTTCCCCAATTGGACATATCCGGTTATAAATGTACATTTGGGGATAATAAAGTTAGTCTCTTTCAGAATTCAAATCTTATTGGTACTGGTGTTTTATCAACATTTGATAGCTTATATTTGGTTGATACAATAACTTCAAATAAAGAAACTTTGCATACAAGTTTAAGTGGTACTAAAAGGAAATTAACTAATGAGAATTCTATTTCACTCTGGCATAAACGTTTGGGTCACATATCCATTCAAAGAATTCAGAAACTCGTGTCAGATGGAATTCTTGATTCTCTTGATTCCTCAAATTCGGAAATTTGTATTGAGTGTATCAAGGGAAAAC
Source organism: Nicotiana benthamiana (assembly GCA_034376525.1). Taxonomy (NCBI): domain Eukaryota; kingdom Viridiplantae; phylum Streptophyta; class Magnoliopsida; order Solanales; family Solanaceae; genus Nicotiana; species Nicotiana benthamiana. The sequence goes on from CM067332.1 coordinate 67,982,494, forward strand.
AAACAAACAAGACTAGATTAGGTGCTAAGAGAGCTTCGGACGTCTTAGAATTGATACATACGGACATTTGTGGGCCATTTCCTACTCCTTGTAGGAATAGTCAACAATACTTTATCACATTCATAGACGATTACTCTCGTTATGGGTACCTATATCTTATTCACGAAAAGCCCCAATCCATAGACGTGTTCAAATCATTTAAGGCTGAAGTTGAAAATCAACTAAGCAAAAGAATTAAATCCTTAGATCTGACCGTGGTGGTGAATACTATGGTCGATATGATGGTTCCGGTGAACAACGTCCAGGGCCTTTTGCTAAATTCCTAGATGAGTGTGGGATCGTCCCTCAATATACTATGCCAGGCAGTCCTACGATGAATGGTGTAGCTGAGAGACGAAATAGGACCCTTAAGGATATGGTAAGAAGTATGATTTCTCGTACTTCTTTGCCAGACTCACTCTGGGGTGAAGCATTAAAAACTGCAACTTATATTCTAAATAGAGTTCAAACTAAAGCTACAATCAAAACCCCTTATGAACTTTGGACTGGGCATAAACCCAGTATTCGGCATTTTCACATTTGGGGTTGTCCAGCTGAGGCAAGGCCTTATAGGCCGAATGAAAAGAAAATGGACGCTAAGACAGTTAGTAGCTATTTTGTTGGATACTCTGAAAAATCCAGGGGTTTTAAGTTTTATGATCCCACTTTTAGAACTATTTTTGAGACGGGTAATGCTAGGTTCTTTGAGGATATTGAGTTTGGGGGGTGGGGAGATAAAGTTGTTAGAGATTTTGTCTTTGAGGAAGAACATGTGTCTTTCACTCAAGTTGTTGATCTTGGTCTTCCTGACTCGGATCACACAACTCCAGTTCAAGACAATCTCGAAAATCTCCCCCATCAGGAACCTGATATAACTAATGAAAATCAAACTCAACAACCTCAAGTAACTGAAATGCCATTAAGGAGATCCACTAGAGAGAGGAGAAATGCAATTTCGGATGATTATGTAGTATTTCTCCAAGAACAAGAAAGTGATATTGGACTTGAGGAAGATGATCCAATCAACTTCCGTCAAGTCATTAAGTGTTCTAACTCTCAAAAGTGGATTGATGCCATGAATGATGAGATGAAGTCTATGAGCGATAATGACGTTTGGGAGCTTGTTGCATTGCCCGAAGGTACGAAACCTATTAGTTGTATGGATTTTTAAAACCAAAAGGGATTCAGGGGGCAATGTTATTAAGTACAAAGTTCATCTTGTCGCAAAATGCTACACTCAGAAGGAAGGCATTGATTATAAAGAGACTTTCTCTCCAGTTTCATCGAAAGACTCTTTCAGGACTATAATGGCATTAGTAGCACATTTTGATCTTGAGCTTCATCAAATGGATGTTAAGACAGCTTTACTCAATGGTGACATTGAGGAAACAATTTATATGGTGCAACTTGAAAACTTTGTTTCGGATGAATCAGAGAAGAAGGTTTGCAAATTAAAGAAATCCATCTATGGGCTCAAGCAAGCTTCTCGTCAATGGTATTATAAGTTTCATGCAGTCGTTACATCTTTTGGTTTTGAACCAAATATTGCTGAGGACTGTATATACCATAAGTTCAGTGGGAGTAAGTATATTTTTCTGGTTTTATATGTCGATGACATACTGCTTGCCTGTAACGATATAGCATTATTACTTGAAACTAAGAAATTTCTTTCAAAGAAATTTGAAATGAAAGATCTTGGTGAAGCTTCTTTTGTATTAGGAATTCAGATTCTACGAGATCGCTCCAAGGGCGTTCTCGGTCTGTCACAAAAGGGCTATATCGATAAGGTTCTGAAAAGATTTGGCATGCAGGATTGTAAACCAGGCTACACCCCTGTTGCTAAGGGAGACAAATTTAGTCTCAAACAGTGCCCAAATAATAATTATGAAATTTCGGAAATGCAGAAGACGCCATATGCTTCGGCGGTAGGTAGTCTGATGTATGCTCAGGTATGTACACGACCTGATATAGCATACATTGTTGGGATGTTAGGCAGATATCTAAGCAATCCGGGAATGGACCAATGGAAGGCATCCAAACGGGTCATGAGGTACTTACAGAGAACAAAGGATTACATGCTTACATACCGGAAATCGGACCAGCTTGAGATCATTGGGTATACCGATTCTGATTTTGCTGGATATCAGGATAGTTTGAAGTCCACTTCAGGCTATATTTACATGCTTGCGGGCGGTGCTATCTCTTGGAGAAGCATCAAGCGAACTCTTACAGCCACTTCCACCATGGAAGCGGAGTTTATGGCATGTTATGGAGCATCCAATGAGGCATTATAGCTGCGGAATTTTGTTGGTGGACTGCGAATTGTTGATAGCATCAAAAAGCCACTTAGGCTATTTTGCGATAACAGATCGGCAGTCCTTTATGCTAATAACAACAGTAGTTTGACGAAAGCAAAACATATGGATGTCAAATTTCGGGTTGTTAAAGAAAGAGTACAAAATAGACAATTGTGCATTGAGTACATTAGTACAAACTCCACGCTTGCGGATCCGCTCACTAAGGGATTGACACCAAAAGTATTTCATGAGCATATTGCTTGAATGGGTGTCAAATCAGATAAGGATTATGTATTTTAGTGGGAGTTTGTATTGTACATTTATGTAATTGTTCATTATATTCAGAAATTCAATAATTCAGTTATATTTGCAGATATTCAGTTTTTAACGTTTTTGTACTCTTACAGTTTATGATTGATCTCAATAAAGAGAACCAGTTGGAAATAGACATTCTATTGACCACACTTTATGTTATTTCCATGCTACATACCTACACTTGATCCATGTTGTTGGTTATATTGATATACGTGATCTATGATTGGTTCTAGTTACGAATGAGTAACGACGAGCACTTAGTTCCTATGTTGGTATGATTGATGGATCGGATTGTTCATGACAATTTTATTGTGATAGCAATTTTGCGCACCTAAGGTTATTTTGTAACATATAATGCTAAGGTTTGTACATATGTTTGTGTATCTCGTCCAAGTGGGAGATTGTAAGATATATGGACTTATATCTACATACATATGAACAATATATGGATAAATTATATGTTATGTGCTATCTTTTGGTTTGGCCTAATTTTGTGGTCTTATGGACATTATGTTAAGGGGGCCAATGTGTTGTCCTATAAAGTGTAGAACTAATGTGTAGATACCCAAAAGTGTAACCTTAGTTTATGATGGGCTAACTAAGGTTACATATATGTAACAATGGTTACATGCTTGTAACTCTTGAGTTATGTAACTCTTGTAACTCTTGTGACTCTTGGGCTATGTAACTCTTGTGTTATAAAGTGGGGTTATGGTTCCCACATTAGTGCAAGACAAGACTCTTCTTCCTCCCATTGAATCAAGAGCCAAAATACTCCATTGTTGTCTTGCTAATAGTGTGAAAAACCATATACCTATTTGATAATTGTCACAACATTATTATTGTGAATAATTCACATATTGTTTAAGGTTTGTTTCTTGCATACTTGTGGATACATATACAACTTCAAGACATTCTTGAAGGAAGGCTAAGGAGCAAACTTCATAAAGAACATAAGGACAATCATCAAAAGGAGGTTCAACAATTTCCACATATGGATTCAGGTTAGCTTCCGCTCATGTAGTTTAATTCCGAATTGTTCAATATGAAGGTTATTGTCTTTAGTAGGAATCATAATCCTAACAACTTCATCTGCTATTATCAATCAACGGTGAAACAAATGCCTCTTCACCACTGAAATTTGAAATATAATGCTATCTTATAGTTGTTATAAAAGTGGACACTGAAGTAACGGATAGTGCTTTAGACATAAATCATCATAAGGGACCATACATTCCTTATGGATTTGATTCTAAGAAATCATTTGGTCCACATGTGAGGAAAAATGTAGGACCAATATTGTGTTTTAATTGCTAGTAAATAGTAATGAAGCCTTGTTTTGTACTTTTCTTTGGTGTTTCCTCATTCTTGAATCTTGAAAGTAGAGTCTCTTTTGCATAACTTGAACCTAGCCCAAAATTCTTTTTTTTTTTTACTTTATCTTATCAAATTTCTAATTTGTGATCAAGGGCGGCCAAATATGAGATAGGTTGCAGCTATTGTCAGAACTAAACCTGGCAAATTTCGTAATGTTGACCCCACGGAGTGGTAGTAAAGGAGACAACAAATGGATGGAAATTCTACACTTTATGGCTGCCGCCGCTTCTATCTCCTGCGCTCTAAATATCGGGTATGATTGTTACTTTCTTGACTTGCCCCACTCCCACCACCTCTTCCGAAAAGATAACCTCGATCATTCATTGCATATAATATATCGAGAGTTCAAGACCATAACATAATGAACAGGCACAACTCAATCAAATAGGGACAATCATTATTGAGAAAATATAGTACAACATAGCAATAGTCAAACGATTGGATAAGATTTGTGAATAATTGAAAATTTTGGTTGTGATAGTTTTCTTTTCTTTGTGTATTTGTCGATTTGGTTTCTGTTTACATATTCTTCAGAAGTTAAAAAGTGTAATTAAGTGATTATCCGTTTTCGATCTACGTCTTCACTTTTCAACCGCAAAAAATCTTTGTCTATTCGATCTGCTACATTTGAAAGTAATTTTTTCCATACTTGAAGGTAGTTTCTATTAGATTCAAAGTATTTCTGCATTCTTTGTCAAAACAAAAATTTTATATGAAAAATCCAAACTTTGGTTTCGCTTTTTTTAGTTGCAACTTGTGAAGAACTTAGTGAAGATCTTATTTTACTAAGTTTATCATAAACTGGCCTTTTTATTCATTATTGGCTGTTTTAAAATCAAGTTAAGATTCTATTTCATCCTTTTCCCTGCTCATTTGCTATGAGTGGGGCCTCACCTGTGGTAGTGGTGATAATCCCTCCCTCCTTAGTTTGGCTTTGTGGTATTTTGTGTGTATTTCAGGCTAAGGCCTGAGGTTATTAGCGGCGAACGGGAGCATGTGTGCAAACATTAAAAAATAACCCGGGCTAGTGCCAGCAAGGGGCAGTGGGAGTTGGACAAGAATGTGCTCGGTGGCCGCAACGTCCTCGTATATACCAGGACAATTCCCATATTCTACTCGCAGGAGTTGGTACCTCTCATTTTACTGTTTTTGTTTATTGTGTTAGTTAAATTGCTGCTATCTAAGTTCGTTTTAGTTTATTTACCGTATTAGTATGCTTGTAGTTGCAACTTGTCTTTTTCTAGTTCGACATATTGCCTTGTGTGTGTTAGTGGTTCCCCTCAGTCTGTCTTAGGAATAGTGGCTGTGGTCTGGGATGGTCGAGTGAGGTCATGTCCTCATGTCCTCGGGGGGATGGGGAAGGGGTAGGGCAGGAGGTAGGGCAGGGGTTAGGGCATGGGTTAGGGCGTGGGTCGGGAGGAAGGAAGGTAAAGTGAACAAGGACATCTATAGGTTGAGAATTTCGTCATGGAACAAAGGTACATTGACCGGTAAGTCTATTGAGTTGGCGAAGATCCTCCAGAAGAGGAAGGTTAATATAGTGTGTGTCCAAGAGACAAGGTCGGTACGGTCAAGAGAGAAGGATGTAGATGGGTATAAACTTTGGTACTCTGTAGTCTAGAGAGATAAGAATAGAGTGGGTATCTCGGTGGATAGGGAACTTAGAGAGTATGTGGTTGAGGTTAGACGAGTGAATGATAGATTGATGATTATTAAGTTGGTTTTTGGAGAGTGCACCCTAAACGATGTTAGCACCTACACGCCACATGCAGGCCTAGATAAGGAGGTTAAACAGTGCTTTTGGGAGGGGTTAGATGAGATTGTGCACCAGGTTCCACCTGCTGAGAAACTATTCATAGGAGGGGATTTCAATGGACATATTGGGTCAACCGTAGGTGGTTATGGAAAAATGCACGAAGGCTTTGGTTTTGGGGAAATGAATGGTGGAGGTACCTGGCTGTTGGACTTCGCTAAGGCTTTTGGGTTTGTGATTGCGAACTCTAGCATTCCGAAAAGGGATGAGCATTTTGTTACTTTTCAAAATGCGGTGGAAAAGACTCAGATTAACTATCACCTCCTTAGGAGGGGTGACAGAGGACTATGCAAGGATTGCAAGGTGATCCCGATTGAGATACTCGCGACGCAACATAAGCTTTTGGTGATGGACATTGGTATTATATTAAGGAGGAGGAAAAGGTATGCTTGAGGAAAACCGAGAATTACGTGAGGAACCTTAACTAAGGATAAAGCTCAAGAGTTGGTTGGGTGGTTGTCGGCTTTGGGAGCTTGGAGAAGCAGTGGTAATGCAAGCACTATGTGGTCAGCAGCAGCAGACTGTATAAGAGAGGTTACGAGAGAGGTGTTAGGGGTCTCGAATGGAATCTCTAGGGGGCACAAAGGAGACTGATGGTGGAATAAAGTGGTCTAAGGTAAAATGGATGCAAAGAAGGCGCAGTACCTGAAGCTAGTGGGGAGCATAGGTAAGGAGGTAAGGAGAGTGTTCATGGAGAGGCATAAAGTAGCTATGAAGGAAGCTAAGCTGGCGGTGATAGAGGCTAAGACTATGGCTTATGATCGTATGTACGAGGAACCGGGGGAAAAAAGGTAGGGAGAAGAAATTATTCCGGTTGGACAAGTTAAGAGAGAGGAAGGCTCGAGATTTGGACCAAGTGAGATGCAACAAGAACAAAGATGGTAGAGTATTGATGGAAGATGCCCAGATTAAGAGGAGACGACATGCTTACTTTCATAAACTTTTGAATAAGGAAGGGGATCGGGATATTATGCTAGGAGAATTGGAGCATTCCGAGAGTCACCATGACTTTGAGTGTTGCAGGCGCTTCAAGGTTAAGGAGGTCGTGGGAGCTATCCGTAAGATGAGTAGGGGCAGAGCAACTGAGCCAAACGAGATTCCGGTAGAATTTTAGAAGTGTGTGGGGAGAAAAGGTTTGGAGTGGTTGACTGGGTTGTATGTTATTTACAAGGCGAAGAGGATGCCAAATGAGTGGAGGTGGAGTACAAATGGTTCCAGTGTATAAGAACAAAGGTGATATCCAGAGCTGTAACAAGTATATGGGTATCAAATTACTTAGTCAAACCATGAAAGTGTGGGAGAGGGTAGTTGAAGCGAGTGTGCGGATGATAGTATCTATATCCGACAACCAGTTTGGGTTCATGCCAGATCATTCAACTACAGAAGCTATACACCTTGTTAGCACGTTGGTGGAACAATAAAGAAAGAGGAAGAAGGATATGCACATGGTATTTATTGACCTTGAGAAAGCGTATGACAAGGTTCCTAGAGAAGTTCTCTGGAGATTCTTGGAGGCAAAAGGTATGTCAATCCCCTACATTATGGCAATTAAGGACACATATTATGGGGCTAAGACTCGGGTTAGGATAATAGGAGGTGACTCTGAGCATTTTCCGATTGTAATGGGGTTACACCAAGGTTCTGCGCTCAGTCTATTCTTATTTGC